>JAZHRO010000014.1:58490000-59740000 GCA_037157565.1 Thalassia testudinum
TCACCTACGCACTATCTGTGCGCACTCCAACTCCCAGTGACCCGTGCCTCTAGCCAGTGTGCTCCTTGCTCACAAAAGCTGCATCAGGTGTTCGAATCATGTGATTTTGCCAGCCATTCCACCTCCACTCCACTTATAAAAGCACCCTACCCCCTCCACCTTCAAACCATATTCACCTACACCTTCCCTACCTCCACTAGAGCTAGGAAACCTACCTTAGCTCCATCCTACCCTCTTCCCAAGTACATTGGCCTCCATAGTAGAGTAGAAATTCTTCTCTCTCACCTCCCTTCAACCTTCCTCTCACCACCTTCCTATGGTCGCCATGACTTGCCTCTCACCTCCATTCTAGGTAGAAGATCACCTCCACTCTCTCACCTCTACACCCTTTAGATTAGACCCATACTCCACCAAAAGCTTGGTCGAAGCCTTCCTCTTATTGTTATCTTCCTACCCTCCATTCCCGTCATCCAACGTCCACACCTCCATCATTGGGTCACAACCAAGGATGCCATCTTGCCAAGTAATCGTCTTGGGAGACTCTTTTCACCCTTTCTCTCTCTTTTATTTGGTTTATATTTATCATATTTTTTAATTTTATAATAAAACATTGCAGCTTATCATAGAAGTCTCTCTCTCTCTCTCTCTCTCTCTCTCTCTCTCTCTCGTAAGCTCATTATCATTTTTCTTGCATCTCTCCTTTATTCTTGTTATAAAAAATTCATAAAAGTTTCAAATGCTTGAAAATACAAAAAATAAGTACGAGATTCTTAAAGCGATTTTACTTCCCCGTATTCAACTTGAACTCACATTCGGTTAAATTTATTTGATAGCAAATTTTTGCAACTACGATGATATGCTTTCAAAACTTTTACCTAGAAAATTTTTGTGCAACAACCTTCAAGGGTGATAAGGATCAAACGAATGCGAAGGAATGGATTCAACAGATTGAGAAGGCCTTCGAAATGATCCTCCCACCTAAGGACTGCAGATTTCCCTTTATGACTTATCAGCTAACCAGCGCAACACATTGGTGGTGGTTATCCATGCGTGAATAGTAGAGGACTCGAATTATATCCTAGGGTGCCTCTTTGAGCTGTTCAGTGCCCAATATTACCTTAGGACCTATCGAAATCAGAAGATGCTCATGTTTTGCAATTTACAGTAGGGTTCGATGACAGTAAGCGAGTATTGTACTTGATTCATCAAGTTCTCTTATCTTGAGCTATTAATGGTTGCATTTGAGACAGACAAGTATTAGAAGTTCGTCTAAAGATAACAGCTTAAGGTACAGAAGTATGTGAATCCACTTCTACTAGACACTTCTGCACAACTAGTTGACACCACAATGAAGTATGAACAGGATGACATTGAGACCCACAAAAACTTCAGTGGTGGATCAAGACAAAGATTGGACTACAAAATAAGTTTCAAAAGAGGCAAGACTAGAGGTACAATCCATTCAGAGTATGATAAATACACATTCATTTATGATAAAATGCCTACTTATTTTAGTTCCTATACTTAACATTGCATGTAGCATTGTAAATAATACATAACATTTATTACATTGCATTTAGGACGATTCCATAATTTGTATATTAATCTTTACATTTTGTGTGGTTAGGGGATAATACAACATCTTTACAGGTTTCGGATGAAAAATCCGATCAAACGGATGAATCCAGAACGACGATCGTAGTTCGACAACGTAAAAATCATCTCGATCTGACATCCGTAGCAGTCCCAACAAAGGAACGAAGATGGAGAACCCAGATGGTGCCACGTGGCGCCATCCAGACCGCCCAACATTGGCCGCAGCACCTGCCTTGCCTCAAGAAGAGATCCCAGTTGTTGGATCTCAATCCAATGGCTGAGATTCATCGCTGCTCACCGCTCAACTCCAAAGGAGAAGGCCTGATGAGATCTCAACCGTTGGATCTTCATCCAACAGTCAAGACCAAGGATGCAGCAGATTTTCGGTGCGACAAACCCGTGCCTTGCCACATTAGTAGTGTGTCCACCTCTCAAAGAAGAGGCACAGGTGCAAGCGGCGATTCACCGCAACCTCGTCAACACCAGTGAAATTGGACTGCTCGATCTCAATCAAGCGGTCACGATCTACATGCGTGGATGGACGCTTGCGCCATACACGCAATCGCACACAACAACTGGGTGCACTTCAAAGAGTGATCCTAACACTTCATCCACGATTAAGCAACTAACGTCCTCTCTCGCTAGCGAGCGCACGCAATTCAAGTGTAAGCACACGATGTGCGCAATCCCAATCGCACAACCTCTGCTCAATCCACGCCATCCACCCGCAATCCAACGATCATCACACGACTTACAAACCCTCCAACGCCTTCCAGCTGCACTGCACGAAGACACCAGCACTAAGTGTGCAATGCGCGCGTGCATGCAACGCAGTGCATGCAACTGTGCCCAAGCGGTGCACGCACAGCGCGTGTCTTGCACGCTGCATTTGGTGCATGGCCGTGGAGGACCCCTCACTTACACCTATATAAGCCCACCTACACCTCCCCATTGGCCTTCATCTCTACCTATGCTATTCCCACCTATCCAAGAGCTCAAGAAGCCTACTAAGCTCCCAAAAGCTCCATTCCCAAGCTCTAAGGGCACCCTATTAGTGTAGAGTCCTATCCCTCCACCAAATATTCCTCCCACATCACATCCCCTTCATAGGGAACCTCAGAGTTGTCTCCTCACCTCCATTCAGGTAGATGATCACCTCCACCTCCTCATCACCATTCCCACAAGCTTGGCAAAGCTTTCCTCTACTCGAATTCATCTTATGCCTCATCCCTGACATCCAGCATCTCTCCTCTGTCCAAGCTGCCGCCAAGTGTCATCTCTCCAGACATCCGTTTTGGAAGATTTCCTCTCACATTTATCTCTTTTAGTTTGCTTAGCTTATTGTAATTGTAATAAACATTATTTCATCTCAAGTTATCAAGTTGAGTTTCATCTCTCTACTCTCTTTATTCGGTTTGCAAGTGGTTTTATCATTCTCCTAAAATATCAAAATAAAATAAAATAAAACCCTAAAAACATCAAAAATAAACAAATCGAAACGTGGATTTCAGGAAAACAAACGTCACCTCCTTGTGTTCGACCTAGAACTCCCTTGGAGTTTCGATATAAATTTTATTTGATAGTGAATTTTGCGACTACGATGATGGATTTTCCGAAACCCTAACTTTTTATCACGAAAACCCACACAATTAGAACACCATCCCCTACATCACAAGTCTCTCAACAGCAGACAATCCATGGCCTTAAGACCTACTCAATTCCATCCAGATACACGATTGTAGATTTAGGGATCATAGGATAGACACCATCAGGTAGTACCAGTCAAGGACAGCACACTTGCTACAAGTGTGGACAATTGAGTCATATTAGGAGGGATTTCCCAACCAAGTCTAGGGTCCAAAGAGGGATGTAGAACATTCATACAACAGTAAACTCTAAGGCAGTGCAACCGGCAAGAGTAGCTTGATCATACATGGAAGGGATTACATAAAAATGTGTTCATTATAGTGCAAAACTGTGTAGATACTTTAGAAAGTTGTTCGTACGGAACAAGAAAAATATGTATTTGAAATCGAAGTCCGGGTCATCTTACAAGGAGGTAATCGGATATTCATACTTCCTAAGGACTGATTTTTTTTGTTTTTGAGTATGAAATCGAATATGATGTAAGACTTAACTATGAAATGCGAAAATCGTGCCGGAATCGAAAACCTAACTATGAAAGCAATTAAATATGCAACTAGAACTAAAGCAAGAAAGTAAAAACAATTTGAGACAAGATCTAGAAATAAAACTAAGAATTTTATTGAAGCAATTCACTACAACTAGAGGAATGATTTGGAAATAAAAATTGACTAGAAAAGGTACTTGAAATTATATATGCAACTAGAATTAGAACTACTAGTGAAGAAAACAAATAAAACTAGAAGGTGACTTCGAAGATGGAGTCCAGAAGATGGAGAACATGAAAGTGACACTACAAGAAAAAGAGTCAAAGATGACGAATATTTTATAAAGATAGAGACAAATAAATCATCGTGCTATAACTTGGTAACAAATAATTTATTCGTCACCACAATCGTTATTATATGAGCTATTCTTAAACTTACAACGAATAATGTTTTCGTTGGCAAATCCAAGATAACGAATAAAATCGTCATTAAAATTATTACGTCTTACATTTAACCGATTATTTTCGTTGTCTTTACATTCATATGACATTTTTCGTTGTCTTGTGAAAGTATATAGCAACGATTAATTCGTCATCATATACAAATGATAGAAAAAGTAATCAATCATCCTTTAAGACACTTACATCTTATTTCTAACAAAATGTAATTTATCAAATAAATAAACTTTTGATAACATTCATCAAAAGATTTCTATCAAACTAAAATTTCATGATAGAATTTATAAAAACACACCTAAAAATTATAAATAAGTTTCCAATACAACATACACCTAAAATAATTTTACATGATGATATCATTAAAAAAAAAAAGAAGCTAAACTTTTGATAAAATTGAAAGTGACAAAACCAAAGATTTCCAAAGTGAAATCCATCTCAGGCAACCTAAGCAGTACAAACATTCTCAAACTACATCAATTCCCTTGGAGTCACCCTTGCATCACCAAAATTTAACTACACACCTTGTTCACTCTTGTGATCCTAGCCATCATCAATTGGGATATGGTAGCCATTATCATACGTTGCTTTACAATAACTCACTAGAAACATTTGAAAATCATTTACTTTGAAATCAGCCATTGAATCTTTTGGACTCAAAATGTGTGAGACTAATTTAGATTCTGCTTATTTTCATGCTGCCAATGCCCCTGAAGAACAAAAAGATCACTTGATATATAGAAATTTGAACCATCAAGCATTACTAGAAAGTAGTCATAGAAGAATCATTTAAGCATGTTACATATAAATTCTTACCTCAGTACTGCACATTATGAATCATCAATGTTGGCAAGATTGTTACATCTCCTCAGTTGCTTAATATGCAAGAAAATCACGTAAAAAAACCCTGATTAAATCACAAAAAGCAAGTAAGCTTAATACTGCTTAGATCACGAAAAAAAGGAAAGCAACTAATATAATTTGTAATAATGTTAACATAATAGAAAGACAACAAAATTGCCATAAAAAATGATATATTTTTTCTTCGCACCAAGAGATTTGACGATATCCTCAACACAATCTTTGCTAGATTTCTTATCCTTCAAGTAACTGATGGTAGGAATCATCTCCATCTGCTGCCTTGAAGTAATTTAGAGACATCATGAGCATCTCCCACATATCTAACACCATTGAGCATGCCAACAAGAGTTAAAATTGGATCCCAATCCAAGAAATACCATGATCCTGTGTCATAGGATATAAATAACAAGAAAAACCCAAGAGCATTGTATTTCTTAATTCCACATTTTTTTTTCTTTTTACCTTCCAATAGAATGATGATACAGAAATAAGGCTCCCTATGAATACTCCTAACGTTGAAATTTGAATATGGCAATTTTTCTTTGTGAATATTTGCTTGTCACTGCACCTGCAGGTTGTCGAGGCCAAATAGAATAATAAGCATGGAAATGTGCAACACGTTGAGTTAGTTTACACTTTTATAGTGTTGGGTAACCATGCTCCTGATGCCATAAATTGATCAGAGAATTCATAAATGTAAAACATGGATTATACCATAGCTTAGAAGTAATTCAAAGATCACTATGCCTCACAATTCCACTGGAAAAAAGGTGCTTCAGTGCATCTCCCGCCTGCAAA
Organism: Thalassia testudinum; assembly: GCA_037157565.1. Classification (NCBI taxonomy): domain Eukaryota; kingdom Viridiplantae; phylum Streptophyta; class Magnoliopsida; order Alismatales; family Hydrocharitaceae; genus Thalassia; species Thalassia testudinum. Next base: position 58,495,843 of record JAZHRO010000014.1, read on the forward strand.
ATAACACTTTTAACAAATTAAATATACAGTGTACGAAAACAATTCTTCAAAGGCACCACTTAGTGAGAATATATACGTGGAGAATGTTGTTTCCACTAATGCAGGATCGAAAGATGTAATATAAGCCTCTTCTCATGTGCATCTCTTATTCTTCTAACTTAAAACTGTGGAAAGAAAGAGAAATCAGAATTTCTTTAAAGATCTGTGCGGACCTCTGAATTTCAGACAATATTTTAAAATGCTAAGCCGCATTTTTATAAGCGTAAGGTACAGATAAGGGTGCAAAAATCAATCAACTAATAAGCCATAGGACTGTGTAGGTGGCCTTGCAAGAGCTGCCTCCATAACTTTTGATTACAGGAAGGAACCTTTGAAAGAAACCAAGAATCAAAACAGGCAACGGAAACATACCTCCCAAGAACAACCATCCCTAAAACCTATCCAAGGCTTTACATGCTCAAGCAGTTCCTGTAGTTGCATGAAAACCTCCATCCTTCAGTCAGAAGGATTAGCTACCTAAATAAGACTTTAGACTCCCAATAGCTGAAAAGGAGGCATCTTGCCGAAGTGCCAAAGCAAATAGTCTAGGATCTCTCTTAGAGAGCACACCCTTGATTAGCTGCCTAAAAATCTAACTAGAAACTAAAGTAGAATTGTTTCCTAGTTGTGCAAAGAAATAGAAGTTACATTGATGGTAACGAATTCAAAGATGTGTCCTAATAACTACAATTGGGTTGTTTCCTGCCATAAACACACAATCAGATTCAACACCCACTACTCAAGTTATCCATTGTGCCATAGACACCTTGCTCACAACTCCCAACTTCAGATTCCCAAGACTCCCATGCCATACATAACTGTCAAGGATATGTATGTGGAGGCAACTTAGTAATCATAATTCCCAACTTCAGAACTCCACAACTTGAGTTAGATATAGAGAACACCTCCTAACTTTAGTGTACAAGCCAACTTTTCATGTTTAAGGAAATACGTTGCTTGCTGATAGAAAAAAGGAAATATACCGTATGACTGTCCCAAGAAGGATTACAATTCTAATCGGTGGTCTAGCACACTAAGAGTGGAAAAGGGCTTGGGGATTGGTCTAAGAGATATCAGTATGCAGCATTTTGTTGGAGAGCATTGGGTGGTAAGAATGTAAACATGCATGCTTGCAGATAGTGCATTTTAGAGGCTTTATTACTAATATACATGAAAAATGAACTACCATAATTACTTGCTTGTTCATACTACATTTTTTTCATATTTACAATAGAAGCTCCTAAGATTACAAAAACAAAAAAAATGGTCATTTAAGATGAATTACACTAGAAGCTCCAAATAATTTTTTTACTTATAATCCAACTGCCAATCCCCAAATGCAAGCATATTACAAAGCCTTAAACCATTTGTTAGTGAACTAAGGATATAAAGACCATTGCATTCCGAGACAAGAGACCATACACCAAAAATGTCATTGTCTAGGCTCAATTAGCCCATGTGGAGTGGGGAGTTTCTTCAGGCCAATTCAGCAAAAAGTCTGGGATACTTACCAGCCAACAATTTTGCTTTGCCATAAATGATTAACCAAAAACCAGCTTTCCAAAAATATATGCAGATAGGATGAGCTGGGTCAAACCCACAGAAAGGATCAAACGTGTATTTTAGACTTAATGTAGACTTACTTTTTGGAGTCAAATTCTAAAGGTTTGATCATGCATGGTATGGGAATGTGAAATCGATGCTTTATCGCAAAACACACAGAATTCTACACTCACAAAACTACACATAACCCACTTTATTATTTGTCAAAAAATCTGAAATTTTGCTAAATAGACTACATCAAATAAAGAAACTATGGGCTTTTGTTTACACAGAAAAATACGTAGTATAGAAATCATAATGATTCATCAAAGTCAGCCTATCAGGTAAGGAAAGAAATCTGAGACAGGCAACTTTTCTGAATTTTATTTTTTTTTTGTACACAATTGCATGAAATTTGAACCCTAGGATCCTAACTTAATGCAAAATCTCAAAAATTTTATTAAAAAATAATTCTATGAAAAAGTGTACGAAACAGTAACAATACAAACATGTCCACATTTTGAATGGCAGAAAGTAATCCATTGATGAAAATAATGAGATAATGCTATCTAAACCTAAACTACTGCAAGACACACCTGAAGAACGAAGCAAAACAGGATCTAAACTAAAATAAACATGTATTTAAACTAATTTTTGCTAAAAGATAGGTTTGGGTATAAGAATTGCTCCAAGTTTCCTAGATTTAAAACTGCTTGCCACTAAAATTCGGGACAATGGGACCTTTAAAGCTTGTTTGTAATATATAATTACTATTTTAAGAAAAAATATAATTTCTACTGATATGAACTAATGAGAACACCATTATGTGTCATAACTAACTCAATTTGATCTAAAAAGGTTGATAAATACTCCTACATATCCATCAGAAGATCCTAAAGGTACAATATCCTATTTTGAAAAGAAGAGAATATTACAAGGTTATTTGTGTAAAATTAACATTCCATAAATACAGAATAATTACGAGGTATTTCAGGGATTTATTAAAGGTCAAATGATCATTAATGTCTAACAAGTGAGTCCATACAGAACAAAATAGGTTTTCACGTACTTCGAGAATTAATGGACATCTGAAATCTTAAAAACAAACCCGCTTAATTAACTAAAGTTCTGGTCAAGATAAAATTCACATAAACCTTCTAAAAATCATAGAAAAATATTCCCTAAGGTTTTGTATCTTTGATTTGACCATCTGAACTCAATTTGACATAAAACAGAGTCTCAGACAGACAATTACCCTAATTTAGGTTTTTGCATAATTACCCAGTCAAACTTGGTCTAAACTAAAATCCAAGTTCACCATTAGATTCCTTAGATCCAAATTAGGTTTGTACCAAATTTTGAGTCCAATCTAGGATCAATTTGACCTAGTTTGCATTTTGATCTAAGTCTGACTCTTGTTCTCTCAAATAGCCCCTCAGCTTTTGAAATCTTTGCAAAAAGCCCCCCAAATTCTTCATCTTCTTCGCAGATCAGTCCTTATCAGTTGACCTCTAAGTGAGCTTTGACCAATCAAAATCCTACTCAAACCTCAATCAAATCCCACCAAAGTTGATGGGATTAATGTTCACACCTAGGGAAACCTATTGGGATTGATTCTAACTCCTAAATCCCTCTGATTCGTGTGTGCGAACCCACGAAATTAATGGGGTTCTTGAATCTCAAGCAAGCTATAAAGCTTGTTTCCTATTCTTAAAGAGCTCTCATAGCCCTATAAAAGACCACTCATGCATGCCTTACCTCCTTAATGAGAAATAGAGCCAAAAAACACCTCTTCTTCCTCAACCTCTGACTCGCTCCACCTTGCTCTGGCGACTCACCACCTCCGGCCTCTTTACCAGCCACCACGTACGATAGGCAGTCGGTTCTCCTTCCCTCGTCTTTTCGCACCTCGCAATACCGACGAGGTGCTCTCTATCTCTCTATCCCTTCGTCGTCGTCGTTATGCACCTCACCGGTATTGTGAGGTGCGGAAAGACGAGAGGAAGGAGAACCAACTGCCTATCGTACATGGCAGCCGCCGAAGGTGGAAAGTCACCAGAGCAAGGTGGAGCGAGCCGGAGGTTGAGGAAGAAGAGGTATTTTTTGGCTTTATTTCTCGTTAAGGAGGTAAGGCATACATGGGAAGTCTTTTATAGGGTTAAGAGAGCTCTTAAGAATAGGAAACAAACTCTATAGCTTGCTTGGGATTCAAGAACCCCGTTAATTTCGTGGGTTCGCACACATGAATCAGAAGGATTTAGGAATTAGAATCAATCGCAATAGGTTTCCCTAGGTGTAAACATCAATCCTACCAAATTTGATGGGATTTGATTGAGGTTTGAGTAGGATTTCAATCGGTCAAAGCTCGCCTGGATGTCGATTGACCTCCAATGGCGAGAAGGACTAATTTGCGAAAAAGATGAAGTTGGGGTACTTTTTGCAAAGATTTTAAAAATTGAGGGGCCATTTGAAAGAACAAGAGTCAGACTTCGATCAAAATGCAAGGTAGGTCAAAATGATCTCAGATTGAACTCAAATTTTGGTACAAACCTAATTTGGACTCAAGGAATCTAATAATGAAGTTGAATTTTAATTTTAACCAAGCTTGACTGAGTAATTTATGCAAAAATCCAAATTATGGCAATTGTCTGTATGAGACTGTTTTAGGTCAAATTGGGTTCAGATAATCAAATCAAAGGTACCAAACCTTAGGAAATTTTTTTCTATGATTTTTATAAGATTTAGGTGAATTTTATCCTAACCAAAATCTCAGTTAATTAAGTGGATCTGTTTTTAGGTCTTCAGATATCCATTAATTCTCAAAGTACATGAAAACCCGTTTTGTTTTGTATGGACCCACTTGTTAGGCATTAATAACCATTTGACCTTTAATAAACCCTTGAAATACCACATGGTTATTCTGTATTTATGGAATGTTGTTAATTTTGCATAAATAACCTTATAATTTTCTCTTCTTTTCAAAACATGATATTGTACCATTATGACCTTCTGATGGATATGTAGGAGCATTTATCAACTTTTTTAGACCAAATTGAATTAGTTATGGCTCATGATAGTATTCCCATCATACCTCTATACCTAACTTTTGCTAGTTCCTTGGCAAAATTCTATGGATCATACCAGTTATCTAAGTCGGATGTAACCATCAGGATGCCCTATTAAGCCACATTTCTAGGGATCAAATCTTAATACCAACAATAGGCCTAGAGGTACTCAAGTACCAGCCCAGATCTAGACCTAACTAGCTTTCGCCTCAATCTACCGTGAAGATTTCTAAGACCCACAGGAACTATCCTAAGGTTTGTTGGACTCAGCAATCAAAGCACCCGTGCTTGTAACATGGTTAGCCTAGGTTCTGTTTGCTAGTGCATTTTTTTTAAGAGAGAGGGATAAAAGAAGATTTTCATTTGTGGAGAGCTCTCTTTTTCTTTTCATTATATTTTTCCTTAGATCCAACCTCAGATTGGCCCTAAACACGTACTGTATCGGATTCCTTGTCCCCACCATCAATCCTCGCAAAATCCCTAGCAATCGATGATTCAAGATAGCACTACCCATAGCAAACCCCAAAACCCTGACTTTCAACACTTCGGAATAGTGTCGCCTATGGCATTTTGTAGTTAAATCCAAACCCTATCAATCGATATTTCGTGATAATATCACCCATAGCATCTGAACCAGCACAAGGTGCTTACGTATCCCCGGTAAGATATTTAGATATCCTAGAAGACAAGTACCGAGGAGACGATATGTTATTACGCATCTTCGAGGGGAATTTCCTGACTCTCCGCGTCGGGAACTCGTCCAAATCAACTTGTATTTTCAAGCCACTCTTAATCTAGATCTTAGGACCATTTTCAAAACAGCATAAATGCTTTTTGACATGATTTCATATTTAACTTCACTAAACCAGACTATGTGTGATTTAGGATGTTTAAGTTACCAAGTCCCGCAAACCAGAGGTCAGTTAACGGGATCGAATAAATCCTAAACCATAGACCTAATACACAAGCTTTGCATTTTCCTCAACCTCTTAAGAATTAATCTGGATCTTGACAAGTATGTGAATGTTTAAATCTTAGAATAGATCTAAGAGGCCTAAGGTCGGTATTCGCCACTAATCACATACGTTTTAGTCTTCCAGGTCTTAATTCATCATTCGATCCAACCTAGAAGGTAAGTAAATTTCATATTATTTTGAAGGGACTCAATTTTTTCTTTATCTTTTTGTTCCTTTCTTTTTTTGTTTCCTCCCCTCCTTTTCTTCATTTTTCTCTCAAGTGGATCTTTTTCCTCAACCTCCATTTTTTTTATGAGAAATCCTTTTGTGATTTGATTTTCACGACGTTTTACATTTTAATATGAACTTCTCTGGAAAAAAAATTCTTTCACGATATTTTACACTTTAATATGAACCTCTCTGGAAAAAAAATCTAAGTGTCAAAACTGTTATTGCACATCCTTGGCATAAGCAATAAGAGGTACAAATAAGATTTAAGAATAGATTTTATACTGGAGTACATCTTCAAGTTCTTTCTTCAGATCTTCGGGAAGATTAGCTAATCTAACAGAGTAGGAAGATAAGTTAGCATCAAAAGCCTACATGAACAGTGAGCACATGTTCTGCAGTCTTCTAGCATATGTAATAGACTAGGTGGTGTTCAATGAGCGAAGATATGCATGCCTGGGTGCAAGAAGCAATAGATTTCGTTGTAGCACCGAATACCCAGGAACCTGCCATAGATAAGAACATATTGATCTGACGCACAAATAGAAACATATCTGGATACCTTGGAGAAATGATAAGTCTATATCACAATGGTACACAATAATGGTCCTCAACAATGACAGACTACCAAATTACAAGCCAAACCACTTGAAGCTCTAAACATAAGAAAAGATGCTTGGAATCAGAGAAGGAAGCATCAAAACACTCACATCTGAGACTGCCAGGATCCCAAGTCCCTCCGAACCAAACCCTTCTTTTATTTTCCTTGACAAATCCAAGCTCTTGTCCTATTAAATCAACAAAAAGAAAAAAAAATGTAACAAACTTGCAAATACCAGTGACATACTTGCAACACCTTGAATCATAGTCGTGACACTTTCCACAAAATACTCTCCACATTTTTATTATGAGAATCCCATTTTTTGCTCATTAGGATATAGCTCAGCTAGTAATGATCCTGACCTAATTATGGAGGGGCTCCAGGTTGAAGCCCTACTACCCACATTACCTAGAAGATTAGCCAGTGGGCTTCGTGGACATTTCCCCCCGATTAACTTGCACCCTCTATCGTCAAGGTAGGGGGAAAAACTGTCGGACAAGGATATGGATATTGGCACTCATATCCTTATCCATCTTTAAGCATGAATACATATGCATACAGAAAAATTTGCAATAAATAACAATGATGAAAATCTTAAATATTTGTAGTAGATGAATTATAAACCATTAAATAAAATTAAATGTATCTTAATAAAATATAAAACATAATTCCACAATAGGGCTGAGGAGGAGGAGGAAGAGGAGAGGGCTGAGGAGGAGGGAGACAAGGAGGAGGAGGAGGAGGAGGAAGACGAGGAGGAGATCTACATCGTTGATTATAACTTCACATGATCAATTGATTATAACGTTGGAAAGGAAGAAGATAGGAAAGTGTAATTAGAAAGCGCTTGGGCTTTCCTCCACGGGTAACTGATTTAACAAGTTATTCATTGTTGACAAAAGAAAGGCCATAGATAATAAGTCTAAGGCAATTAAGAAGTGGAATTACAGCTGCAAAATTAGTGTGCTTCCATGGAGGAGCTGTATAAAAAACAAAGGTACATTGGTTCACAAGGAAAAAGAAAGAAAATCAACTTTGGTTAACTCAGTAGTTCTAAAAATTTTAGTAAAGTTCTAATTAAACATGACTAACATCTACCTGATAATACATGAACAGCTTTCCTACTCAATTTCTGCTCTAAAGTACAAGAGAAAAACAAAAAATAAATAATGCAAACACCACATAAAAAGTACACCTGATAATACATGAACAGCTTTCCTGCTTGATTTCTACTCTAAAGTACAAGAAAAAAAACAAAAGGTAAATAATGTAAACGTACACTCCAAGAGACATGAATAGGAAGAGTAAAGAAATCATAATCAGGTTAAATGATCATGAAAAGGAACTTCCTCCTGAAGAAGAATCAGGGGACTTGTTAATTAACTATGTTCAGGCACATTATCCCTCAAACCAATCTCAGGAACTTTCTCGTGGATCTTTAGATGCCTAGCAATATCGAAAATCAAAAGAGAATAATGAAGGATCACCAACTAGAGGAAGGCATGAGAGAATCTTGTGGTCCCTGAAGCGAGGCGACGCTACAGTGGTCTCGCGAAGGCGAGGTGACGATGCAACCTAATCGCAGCACGACTCCTCGTCCCCTAGTCGCGGGGTGCGTCGAGGCCTTGGCTTGTTCGATCATGGCGCGGAGGCGCGCGACCATCGCCTCGCTGCTCCTCGCCACGTGAAGCCAGATCCTCCCCTTTGCGGCGACCTGCACCGCCCTCGAATCTAGCTTTTTCGCGCCTCCTCACCGCCTCGAGCTCCACGTCCTTCTCTCTCAGTCGCCGCTGTGTAAACCACAACGCCGCCGCGATGGCCTCCTGGAGCTTCCGCCTCCCCTGCTCCTCCAGCGTCGCCCACAGGACCTCGAGATGGGGATGAACCAACGTATCGACCTCAGCGTTGATCTCAACTGGGTGATGACGAAGTAAGAGACATCAGAAGAGGTCGCGATCGGCATCCATCGAGGCATCGGCGATGGTCGCGCCGGTGACGGCGCGCGACAGAGCTTCCCCGATCTTGATCCTGAGAGGGCTTGGGAGAGAGTAGGGAGAGAGCGGCAAGGGTTTGGTTTGAGAGAGTGCCAAGGGCTTGGGAGAGAGGGCTTGATGACGAGAGCTCAAAAGATTTTTACTTGGAAAACTTATATATCAAAATTTATATTTTTTATTAATAAATAATAATATAATAACAATTGTTCGTTGCGATTGGAAAATAAAGACAAAGATTTTTTTCTGTTATTTCATAAGTCGTTATAAATCCTCATTATTTTGAAACGACGTAATGAAAAATAATCTAAATCGATGTTATATTTATAATATAACAATAAATATTATAAATCGTCGTTATTTTTTTAATATTTTAAATATATTTTTTGTTGGATTGTGGGAGCGGATGAGAGGGTGCACTCAGGAGGATTTCTTGAAGATGGAGAGTGGTAGAGACTATCTAGGTATGAATGTGTAAGGGGAGGAGGGTGCTAGGTTTTTATTTAGAGTTTTTAGGTCTTGAAATAGAGGGGTAGGATTAATTTGTTAAGGATTAAGGAGTGGGTGATAGGGTAGGATAGGTTTTCGTTCGAAATTAATCAAGGGTTTAGATTAAATAGGAAAAGTTACGAATGATTTAGATTAACGATAGGTTGGGTGATAAATAACTAAGTGGAAGGGGGGGACCGAAGGGGATAGAGATCAGCTGTGGGCATTTTTATTGTGGCCTGGATGGGTTGGGTGTGTGTTTACGTTGAGTGGGGTTTGCATAGGGATCGGGTGGAGACGTCGTAGGTTGCTGTGGAAATTTTCGGTGGGATTGAGTATAGGATTTACCCTGGGGAGTTGGGTTTGCGTGGGTCTTTGGTGAGGTTAGATGGGTTGTTTGGTGGATAGGAGAGTGATTAAGTGTTCGGTGAAATAGGAGTTTGCATGTTCGGTGTTGGTGTCTGGTGTGTTATTGCATGGGATTGGACGTGGGTTTTCGGTGTGTTGCATGGGGCTGAGGTTGGTTTGTGTTGACGTGAAGTGCATGGGATTTGGGAATGGATTTAAGTGGTTTTTGGGTTGGGTGGATATTTATGTGGTTTGGGTTTTAGGAAGATATTTGGGTAGAGTTTTTTTCATTTTGGAAATTAAAACTATGGAGATTGGGACATTGGATAAATAGGTTTATGTTAGGAATTAGGTGAAGTAAATTGAGTTCTCAAATAGGCTTGGGCTAAGATCAAATTAAGCTAGGGTTTGGATTAGGAAATAGCTCAACCTCTTTTGCACAATGAAATCCAATTTCCCCTCCTTGGAGAGCTCAAATCAATCTTATACCTGACACCTGCACACATATAAACAAGAAATCAAGGTATCGGATATAGATAAGGTAAATATTACATAAAAATCCAAAAGAATACATTATTTACAAAATGCTACTAAATGATTAATTTAATCTAATCTAATACAGTATAACCTAATTTACCTTTAAACTAACAATAGTTAGGCATAAATTATGTCAATAAATATGGAAATATCATAGTTCATTCGTACCAGGCTCATGGAAGTAGCTCCCAATGTTTCTATGGAGACTTGGCCACTCAAGAGCAATAAGCTACTCAAACTGTGGCCAACAATGCACCTTTACGTGCAGGGTGAGTGTATCCCTTATCTTTGGGAGATGTATAGGCCTCTCTTTTAGTGATAGTAGGTATGGTTACAATTGACAAGTTGCTGATCTTTACCTTATTTGATTTCAACACTTTCCATTCTTTTTTGTCTCGTGAGTTTCCTCGAAACTTATGAAGCCACTAGCCCTATTAAGCCTCAGTTATTAAGAGTCCAGCGAGTTAGTTATTTACTTGTTGAGATAGTTTACAATGATTGTGTGGTTTGCATCAGAGGCTATGAGTGTTGGTTGATCTGATTGAGTTGGGATCTTTCTTATTCCCAAGATGAATCCAATGTCAACCAATCTATATGGGATGGCACCTATAGGAATGAAGGAGATTACCTAGATCTTTTCATTGTCAAGTCCTTAACACCCTAGTTTATTTCTCTTTAATTTTTTTATGCCTCTTTAATTTTGTTATAGACTTGATAGTGTTTTACGTTCCTCTCTTTCAATAACCTTGCTTGAGTTTCGAAGGCGAAACTTTCTTTAAGGTTGTTATATTTGTAAAGCTCCGAACCCCCAATTCTAATGCGTGTTAAGATGAACTTGTCAACATTTATCAAGCACGAATTGAGTTAGCAAAGCCCAAAAATAGAAAAATACATATTTTGGCCAACCTAGTCAACCCTTTTTTTTCTTGGAAATTTGCTCAAATACTTTATAATTGGCACTATTAGATTTCTTTTTTCATAAGCTTTCCCGTATTTCCTATTTCACATAAATTTGAGTTATGTAACACAAATTACTTACGAAACAAATATAAATCCATGTACGATTCGCTTGGAATACCACACCATGTAAATGACCTCAAATTCAAAATTCACAAAATTTGTCAAATTCCTCATCTTGTAATAATTTCAATGGTATACATTTCATGAAAATCAAATGTGATTTGACCCAATTATGAAAATCAGTCTTAGTTGTAAAAAAAAAGAAAGAACCGATTTCCTTATTCTGCCCCCCAACTCTCCCACGTTCTCTCCCTCTCTCTCTCTCTCTCTCTCTCTTCCCTCATTTATAAACTCCACACACGTAACGTACCCAACCATCACATAAGTTTCCCAACGTCGCCTTTCTCCTCTTATTTTCGATGTGCACACGGAAGAAGGAGTGAGAGAATAAGAGGGGTTGAGACTTGAGAGAGAGGGAGCGAGGGACCAAGGCCGAGAGAGAGACCGCAAAGGAGAGGAGAGAATGGCGCTGGGTTGAATACATAATTTACATGCTTAAGTTGTGCTAGTTAAGTAGCTCATATACATAATTGCAATATAAATAAGGGCATTGTATGCATAATTTCATCTAAGATTAATTAGGCATTATAGAATAAAATCATGCAACTTAGGTTTAGTTGTATTTTAATATTTGTCTTCTTGCTTCCAGGAGCCTAGAAGCTATTTTGGAAAATAAATGTTGGCATGGAGGACAATTCATATCCCTCAACCTATCCCTAACTAACCTAACCCAAGTCACTACCACATTAATTCACATCCTAATTAATTAAGAAAAAAGGATAACGTAAGCTTTATTCAACGAACTTTTCCAAGTACTCCTAATTTCGAGGTGTCCCGTTTCTATCTCGAGGCACTTTCAGTGATTTCCCACCTAACCCGTATTTTCACATGCGTTCACATGCCTCCAGCGTCACATAATTTATCAGGTCACCACTTTTGTGTCAAGGCAGTGGAGCACGCGGAAGCTGTGCTTCGAGACTTCGAGGTTGGAATGCCTGCTGTGAAGCTTCTCAGGTGTGCTCATCAAATCCTATGCAGCACATATGCTTTGTGGGTCATCGTATGCAACCCATATGCTTTGCGTCTCCCGTTATTCTTCAGTCTTTTCGTTTTATCGTGCGTGCTGCAAAGCTTCTCAAGTTTAAGCGATGTGCATTCCCCTGATATTATTTGCTATTTTCATTTTTAGATGTCCTTCAAAGTTTCTAACTTTTCTTCTGTGCTTCGAAGCATATGCAGCACATATGATTGGCATCAACTTCTCCCCTCCCTTATCCTTTTGTTTGTTCGTTTTTAAGTTTGAAGCATGTGCTTTTGTGTCGAGGCAGTGGAGCCTGCGGAAGCTGTCCTTTGAAACTTCGAGGTTGGAGTGTCTGCTGCGAAGCTTCTCAGGTGTGCTCATCAGATCCTATGCAGCACATATGCTTTGCGTCTCCCCTTATTATTTGGTCTTTTCATTTTATCGTATGTGCTGCGAAGCTTCTCAGCTTTAAGTGATGTGCATTCCCCTGTTATTCTTTGGTGTTGTCATTTTCAGATGAACTTCAAAGTTTCCAACTTTTCTTCTGTGCTTCAAACCATATGCAGCACATATGATTGCCATCAACTTCTCCCCTCCTTTATCCTTTTGCTTGGTCATTTTTAGGTTTTAAGTGTGTGCTTCGAATCTTCATAGCACATGTGCTTCGCATCAACTCCTCCCCTTCTTTATCCTCTTGTTTCTTCATTTTTTTGTTTTGAAGTGTGTGCTTTGAATCTTCTCAGCACATTTACTTTGCGTTGAACCAACCATTCGTTCCTTCTCTCCCTTTATTCTTTCTTCTTTTCATTTACCATTTCTCTAAGAACCTTCTACGTTTCGTATGTGCTTTCTATTTGCCCTGCCTTTTCTGCTTTTTTATGTGCAGAAGTCTTCTTCATTTTGCTATGTGCTTTTCTAAGTATGTGCAGACTGCCTTTTGTATGTGCTCGACAGTATTATATGCATTTTACCTGCAAATATGCTTCTTTACTTTGTAACTTATTGCCTTCGGTTTTATTGAATTTCAAAGGGATGGGGTTGGATTTAAATCTTCCGATGTGCCCAACCAATGATTGCACATCACCGGTAGAGAACGAAGGTTTGTGCTGTTAAGAACATTTCCCTCTACCCTTCATGTCGAAGTCCTGACAATAAAATATTCTTGACAGGAAATTTATTCTAAGATATTGATGACGTCTTTGCTCTTATCGATTGCGATGTGGAAGGTGAGGAAAAATCTCTCCTTAATGTACATGAGGGAGAACCTCAGGAGAAGTTGCTACTAGAAGTGTCTGGTATTTAATGCCCTTTACTTGTCATGTATGTTCTAAGTTCATTATGCTTATTGAACGAATTAAATGCAGTGATGTGGAGGTGCATATTACATGCCCCGATATTGGTATGGAATCAATTAACAGAGGGACACAATGTACATGCTACATGTCCTACCTATACTTAGCTATGGTAATTTATTTGCTTAAATTTCAATGATCTCTTCTTCCTAATAGGTGCTATTATTGCTGGGGAAGAAACCATGCAAGATTCACAGATGCCATTACATACTTCTCAACCCGATAACACATTAAAAGAAAAACCCATCGGTATTTCCTAGAGGTCTTTTTCTGCCTATATTTTCTCATTTCTACCATATAGATCTTAATTCTTACATGTGCGAAATTAATTTAGGTGAAATTGTTGTGCATCAACCTTCAAATGAAAATAGTTTGGAAATTCAAGAAGTCAGTTTGCCTATTGGGATGGAATTTGAAACATTTCATGCATTTTATTCTCATTGCCAAGAATATGCACATATGAATGGATTTGTGTTTCTGATAGTTTGGTTTAAGTACAATAAGTAGGACAAGCAAATTGTAGTGAGGGCAAGTTTAGGTTGCTCACGGTCTGGTATTGGTCCATCAAAACTATATGATGTTTTCTACTCTAGGAGATCCACAAGCAAAACTAATTGTCAATGTAGAGTGAAGGTCAAGTTGTATAATGGAAGTTATATTATTGTAGATTTGATATTAGAGTGCAACCATGAAATATTGGATAGACCATTGACTCATTACTTACGTACGAGGAAACACTTATCGTCAATGAAAAGATGGAGGATAGATTTGATCGATCGTTGTGGGATTGGGTTATCAAAGACAATGTCATCTTTTGTAGCTGAGAATGGTGGTTATGATAATGTACCATTTACTCAGGAAGATTCTAGGAATGAACTTCGGAAGTTGCAAAAGTTGAGAATGGGTTCGGATGATGCTGATGCAATATAAAGATATTTTTGTAGAATGCAAACCTTAAACTCTAAGTTTTTTTATATGATGGATCTTGATGATCAAGGTTTCCTTCGAAACATATTTTGGGCTGACTCAATAAGTCGTGTTGTGTACAAGTACTTTGGGGAGGTAATCTCCTTTGACACAACATATTTAACAAACAAATGCAACATGCCCTTTGCACCTTTTGTTGGCGTAAACAACTATGGTCAGTCTATATTGCTAGGTTGTGCATTAATTTCTGAGGAAACTGCAAAAAATTTTGTGTGGCTGTTTCGTACTTGGTTGTCCTGCATGAATGATGTTGCTCCATTTGGTATTATAACTGACCAGTCTTAAGCTATTATCAAGGCAGTGGCTATTGTTTTCCTAAGCACACGGCATAGATTATGCTTATGGCACATTATGATAAAGTTGCTTCAACGTTTTGGAAGTGACCAAATAATGAGAGACAAGCTCAAGAGAATTGTATATCGGTCTCGTACAATTGAAGTATTTAAGTCGGACTGGTCTGTGATGGTTGCAAATCGTAATTTAGCAAGTAATGTCTGGATTCGGCACATGTATGATATTTGTAAATTTTGGGTCCCAACATATTTTGATGAAATGTTTTGGGCTGGAATGACTACAACACAGAGAAGTGAGAGTATGAATGCATATTTTGATAATTATGTAAATTCCAAGACAACTTTAAAGCAATTTGTGCAACAATTTGTGTTAGCTATGCAAGCCAAGCAAGAGAAATTGTAGAAGGCCGACTTCCATTCAATGCATAGGATTCTACCTTCAATATCTAAATTTCGTATGGAAGAGCAATTATGTCAGAAATACACATCAAGGATATTTAAGTTATTCCAAGAGGAGCTTAAGTTGCTAATGCATTGCTCATGTCGAAGTTGTGTTAAAGAGTCCACTTTCGACTCATTTTTAGTTGAAGTTCTTGAATATAGTAAGCACGGGAGTGTTGCTTTTGATGTGCATTGCAATGTTCTCAAGAGAGAATTCAATTGTGCTTGCTGATATTTTGAGACTGACGGCTTGTTGTGTCGCCACATCCTTCGTGTTATGTTAGATAACGACATGGATGAGGTACCTGACAGATATATATTGTCCCGTTGGTTAAAGGAAATAAGGATGCTTGCTATCATTTCTCACATTCCAACATCTGCCCTACCATTGGATGATGTCGGTGATCGTTATGAGGATATAACTGGCCGTATAGTTAAGTTTGCTGAATTTGGTTCTCTGTCTGCTGAAAAGTATGCTGCATGCGTCAAGGTGCTACAGAAAGCGTACTCCGATTTGGTAGTAAGCGGTGATTGTTCGGTATGGCCATTTTGTGTTTTTCCTAATTTCCTCAAATTTTAATCTACTGAACTGAATATGCCACATACTTCTCCCTATGATCAGGGTCGTTCTTTGGGGGTTCATTCTAAACATACTATACTTTGTAACCCTGAGCACGTCAAGAGAGTTGGAAGGCCCCCTGAGAAGAGAAAGAAGTCAAGTAGGGAGGTTGCTACATTGAGGAGACATAGAGGAAGAAAGGATGGGCAGGTATGTTAATTACACATTCGTTTCCTTTTTTCCTTACAAGTACCTTCTTTCTGTGTGCTTCTAATGTGTATGCATGTTATTGTTATAAATTACCCATTGATTTCTGTTTGCAGGGAACATCCCCAATATGTAGACAGCGAGATTAGGATGTGCTCCGGTCATGCAGTACAATAGTCTCCTCAAATAATGGATGACATGCTTCAATTCCAGGTGCTACACCAATAATGTTCTCCAATTACCCCGAACAACTTTACTAGTTAGATGGAAGATCAGAGGCTTCTGCAGTAAATGTTATAATTGATGGAGGGCATGTGTAGTTTATTATAGTGGAAGTTTGGATTTTGAGTTTCTTATTAGAGAGGATATTGTTTGCTCCGAGTTTTTTCATGAGAATGTTGTAATGACCCGTTACACTTTTAGCCATTTAAGACGTCTGCAGTTTCAGTCAGACGTCTGGACCCATTCCTAGACTTCTGAAAGTGGAATTTTCATACTGCGTTTTGCGCTCTGCGTGCGGGCGGCGCGCAGAGGCCATTCCTCTCTCTCTCTTCCTCATTTCCCCCCCTGAACCCTAAGCCCTACACCCTCCTATTTACACCCCTCTTTCCCCTCCTCTCCTCACACCACTAGCCACCACCACCTTCAGATCTCCAATGCAGCAGTGGTGAGGGTGGACGAGAGAGGCAAGTGGAGGGCGAGCGAGGGAGAGTGAGAGTGAGGAAGGAGGAGAGCATGGAAGGTCGGAGGACCTTCGGGAGCTTGGCGGAGCTCGCATGCCCGGCGGCGGGTGCGTGCATTCGTGGAGGACGTCGCGAGGAGCTGTCCAAGATCTTGCAGCAGTTGGAGCTGCTGCTGCGAGCGGAGCGAGCTGCGAGCAGGTTCTGATACTGGAAGTTTTCCAGTATCAAACGTTTGGCGTGACATCCAGATGACTGTGCGAGGGATCTGAACGTCCGGAGCTAAGGTCGGACGTCTGAGAGCACATATCGCGCGAGGTACGTACGTTCCTACGCTGATTTCTCCCATAGAGAAGATCTCTGCGCAGGAGGCATTGTCGGCTGATCCGTGCCTGCATTTGTGTGCGCAGGTGTAGCTTTGGGAAGGCGTGCAGGACGCTTTTCCACGTGCTTTTGGACGTCTGATCACATCACCAGATGTCTGGAGGTGCTTCCAGACAACCAGGGACATTGTCCAACGTCTGGAACTGTCTTCAGATGATCACAGAGAAGGTCTGGATGTCTGATCAGCCGCAGGAGATACAAGGTGAGTTTTGACATCTTTTAAGACATATAGGATTAGTCCTAGACGTCTGATTTTAATCAGAAACTACATTTTGGCTTGTTTGAGGCCCAAATGGAATCGGATTTTCGCAAACGAAATACCATTATTTTCTACTCGAGTTCCTCTACGTATTCGTGTTGAGTACCTACTGTTTAAGCCTGTCTAATGTACATTGGTCGCTGGTATACGTTACCAGCGGGTGGCGTGTTCGGGACCTGCGAAGATGACGAGATCTGCAGCACAGGCCCCCATTTCTCCTGTGATACCCGGTAGAGTGATTTAATTCAGTTATTAATAATTAAATAAGAATGTGCTTGGTTGAAATAGCCGAATAGAACTCTAGGATATGGAGTAAACCCTAGGGTAGAGAAATGAATTAGCCTGTTTGTATTGTATACTTGCAAGCATGGTTAAGATAAATTGATAGCAAATGCCTGTATTATAATTACGAGTTGCCTATTAGAATATGAGCTACCTGAATTGCCTATGGAACCACCAGTAGTATGTTATTGATAATTGAACTATGAAAACACGAGCTGCCTGTATATCGATGAGAAATGAATTTTGAAACATGAGACTTGGATCTGGATAGATGAGGTGAACATGAGCATGAACCCTACGAGGAATTAGAAGTAGAACTCCTGTGGATAAACGGAATCTAGAATGTAGACGAGAAGTGTGCTGGCCCTTGAGTACATGGTACCAAGGAGAGCAACTGTCCCCTTTTTGTCTAGAGTGGAGCTAGCCTCCCTTAGGTTGAGACCCAAGGTTAGGATTAGCCACTCTACACTGACTCCCATTGGCCCTCGCGTACGTGGTACCGAAGCGAGCTACTAGTGTAGGGAGGGAGCTAGCCACCCCACGGGGCCCGAGGTTCAACTAGCCACCCTACACCAACTTGTTAGGCCCTCTAGGCAAACCAGGGTAGTCAGACGAGTGTGCGCAGACTGTGGAGGAGCAAGACCCTTATTTGGTTCTGAGGGGCGAGACCCCTATTCTGAGAGGGCAAGGCCCTATACTGTTCTATGCTGTACTTTGGGAGTACCCGCTAGCGCAAATGACTGACCGCGTGTCAGGGTGGGGTAGTTACCTGTGCGCTTATCACGCATATCGTAGTCACCGCTACGTCTTGACAGTGACTTTGGGGTGGTTGACTGGGTGTAGGACTACCACGGGGGACTCTCCCAGCCAAAAAAGCACCACGTGTACCTTTTACTCTACGGAAAAGACTGCAATCAAGATCGTTCCCATGAGGAACATGCAAGATCAAGAAATATCTGGATACTTTGAGAAATGGGTGAAACAGAAACATATAAAATAGATAAATAGAAATGAGAATTAAACCTGTTGTTTTTTACTATTTTGTATTTAAATAAGATAAACACCACTCTACTCAACGTTCACTGACTCTATCTTTTCATAACACTGTTCAGGATCAGGAGTTGAGTAGCCCAAGTTCTCGGTTACAGAGGGTGCTGGGCTCAGTCGAGTCCAGCCATAGTCTTTCTTCAGCACTTTCTTTTTCTCTACTGTTGTAGTAAGTAATGGACACTTAGTTACTGTTCTGCTACTTCTGTTTCCTTTCCGCTTTTTGTTGTTGTTGTTGTCGTCGTTGTTGTTGTGGTGGTATGTACTGAGACAGCTGTTCTATTTTCTTTACTGCTTTGTACGTTCCTTCTACTTAGTTATATTGCATGTGTGAATGTGGTTTATTTTCCTACTTTTGGTTATTTCTTGTTGAACGACTAGTAATAATAATGATTGTGGTAGTAATGTGATAATGTGGATATTGTATGTGTATGTGTTGTAGTAATTGAGATAATGATGTGTTGTAGTATGTTGAGATACCATGAGTGTCATTGTGGTGAGTTGTATGGAATACCAGTCATTACAACCATTATTATTTACTTATCTAATTTTTACTGATTTTATTCCAGGTCGTTCACTAGGAGGCAATTTATTGAATTACATCGTTCTTTGATCTCAAAATTATCCTCTAATTCCAAAAAGAAGCTTTACATCTTATTAAAGAATGAATGAATGTGAACATGGTTTGCCTACTTACTAAAAATTAATTGTAATGCTTGCAAAAACTAACTATAAACAAGCACCAAACAATTTATCACTATACTTTAAACTATGTCTTTACAAGTTATAGTATTAATAGTTGCATGAAAGTACACAATAGACTAAGATTACATAGTATATTAACTTAACTTACTAGTCTGTTATCTACAGTAACACATACACAGTTATAGTGACAGACGTAAGCGTTGCTAGATCCCAGAAAACACTATATACAAACCTAAGGAGGGAAACTGAGGTTTGTAGTGACACTTAAAAATGTCTGTTAGTAAATATATGGGTTTATTTATAAAAATAATTGGTTGTACTACGTATACATATATATATATATTTTTTATTGTATATGTATTTACTTACGTATTTACGTCTCTCTCTCTTCTCCTTCACACAAATCTTCATTAGTTGTTCTTCTGTGTTTTCATTCAGCCTTAATGACTTTAACACGCTGCGGCGGAGAGGCGCTTAACAATCGTCATTAACTCTCTTTAATTAATTAAAATGTGTTTAATTTGCAGGTGCGCTTTTCGAGGGATACACAGTACCCAGAAGGTAGGACCAAACCTCTACTAAGCGCGCCCTAATTCTCATTAGGCCGCTTAATCACATTTTTCTTAACTCACCACAGGGCCTACTGAGCCCCACGCATCTCCGGGCCCCCGGCCCCACACAAATCATGTTCAGAATGCTCAGTATGTATCAATGTACTTCTTGTTTCGAGCGCCCGGCACCCGTGACGACTGTACAGCATATAACACAAATTCGTTATAAACCGCTGCGTGCGGTTTGCAGCGCACGATGTGGTGCTATTCGAGCGCCACATCTGCGTTGGAAACTGCATGCAGCTGTGGGCTGGAAGCGATTTTGGGCATCAATTCGAGGGCCATAATTTATTTAAAAATAAAAATAAATTATGAAAAATAAAGTATTTAAAAAATACTATATAATTGTTCAATTAATTTTAAATTTTAATTAGATTTACTATATAAATAAATTCACTAAAGTGGACTGTTTTTATACACTGATTTTGGTATTTTCTTGGTTAATTACTTATAGATTAGTTACTAGATGGTCTAATTGACCTCATATAGAGTTATAATACATATATATGTATTTTATAGATATTTTTATTATATTTTTCTGAATTAATATATGTGTTATTTATATTTAAATAGTAGTTTCAGTTGTTCTACTTATAAATTAAGTTAAACTTAATGTAATCAGGTATGAATATATGTAAATTAGCTTAAATTACTTAAAGTATTTTAGTCTTAGTATACAGATTCAATTTAACTTAATTATCATTCTAAATTACTAATTTAACTAATTTAATTTAACAACTTAGCTATAAACTTAATAAATTCATTATTTATTATCGATAAAGGATTAAATTAAGATAAAAGATTTTATTTACTTATAATCTACATATACATAGATATATATACAGTTTTATAGTTTAAACTACTTACTGATCTATTCAGTTTAATATTACATATAACTTAGTTCAATTTATATATAGTTATATAATTATTGTATTTATTGTCTAAACTAGATCTAAAACCTAATTTACAGTATTATATTTACATAGTTAAGTATACAGTATATATATATATTGACACTATATATTTACATATGTAGCCTAATATATAGCTTAAGTCTATATAAGTATACTTAATATACAAAGTAATATATATATGTACATATATAGATATATAAATTTTTTTTTTTCTCTTTTGGGTGTTTCATTCTAACTAGTTTACTGTTGTTATAGGTTTAATAGAAGTAGGAGAGAAGAAGGGAAGAGTTAACTGAGGAGAGAGTCCTCAGTTCAGTTTTCTCTTTTAAAACATATTTAGGATGGTGATTTCTAATTAAACTAGCTAACAGAGTTGAGAAAGAGTAGACATATATGTACTGAAATTAGAGCTCAAGTATTGAACAAGAAAATTTGTTTACATATGAGATGAAATACAATCTACTGTCAGCTAAGATCAAATTAGAGTCTACAAGGTTTAACACTAGAATCTAGCTGTTACAACCTATAATAACTAGGCAGTAGCAGCACAAGACCTTCCAGACTCTGCAGCAGCTTAAGTCACTATCCAAATGGGCTAACTGCTGCTGCAGTTAGTCCATTTGAGAAGAAATGTGAGTTTGGAGAGAAAAAAGCATGTAGCTGCAAGATGCAGCACTTTGCTTTATTTACTGGGATCAGAGTCAAACAAATCCAAACTAAAAAGAAAATCAGTCAATCCCAAATCTGACAAGGGTTTAATTTCTCATTAAATCACTAAATACCCCAATTCAAATGCCAAAAACCCTCATCAAAAACTTCATTTCAGATGAAATCCACGAATATCATTGAATTAACTCTTCCTAATGCTATAGACAGCATGAAGGAAGAATCAATTCAATCAATTAAAGCCCTTAATTTTGATCCCAGTTTCATGAAACCTTAAGGAGTATTAAGAACTCCTTAGGTTAGGAAATCACCAAACAGCCATTAACAAAAAACACTTATGAATGCGAGATTAGACTTCAAATTACCACAGTAATTATCCTTAGATCTGACTTGCATTCAATGCATTCAAGACATTATCAAATCAGATTTATGTATGGCTCTTCTAAGATGATTTCTGTCACCAGAAATCCTCTCAGATTCCTTGCCAACAAGGAATTCAAATCAACTTCATTCAATTCTTCAGATCAGGCAGTAAAACCAAAAAGAAAAATCCTTAAAATCCAAATTGAGGAGAAATCTGACAAACTGAAAATTTCGATCCAAAATCAGGGGCTTTTGTGACCAAGAGTGAGGTTAGTGGGAAGCCCCTTAAGTGCTTGTTGACGCCAATCTCAGATCTGAGGTTGAAAACCAACCAGATCTGAAATTGGGTCAGAGTGTATGGGTGGAAGATGAGAAAACATATCGTGGAAAATCAAAACTGGACATGAAAATATGGAGAGGGAGATAATTTGAAAACATGGTCTTATGAAGTCTTCCCCTCTGATCTGGAATGATTAGAGGAGGTGAGGGGGGGAGTATTTAAGCCTAATTCTACTACTACAGCTACTTTATCCTACAGCGAAATTAAACATTAACAATTATACTAATTCTACTCTAAACTAACTACAGCTAAAACTAATTGCAGAATTATAAACCTAATCTAACAAGAAGAATGGGACCTATGGGTCCTTAGCCGGTGGCTAAGGAGGAAGAAAGGAGGAAGATGACTCCAGCGGAGGAAGAGTCTGCTAGTGAGGCTCCAGGGTCGTCCTCAGGTGCTACGAAGTCCTTAGCGACGAGGAGGTCGAGAGAAGGTGATGATTTCATAGCTGGTGGCTGTGAAATCAGAGGCTTGATGGGGAGGAGGGATTGGAGTGGACGAATGATCGCTAAGAGGTGTAGGAGGGAGCGATCCCTTGCTCGCGACACCACTGAGGTGCTTAAGTAGCATGCTCAGTGGCTGAGATCACCGCGCAGGTGAGGATAATCAAGATGCAACCGGCGACGAGGATGAGAGGGGCAGAGCGCGCGGTGAGCTAAGCACAAAATCTGACCGTCAGATGAGATCGGGGGAGAGGGGTGATTGCACACGCCGAATCGCGCGAAACTTCCATTCGAATCTAACCGCAGATCAAGATCATGAAGAGCGACGGACGGCTGAGATTGGCCGTGTTCTTCGCGCGCTACAGTGCATGCGAAGAGCAGTAGGCCTCTCTCTGAAAAAAAGGAAAATTTACAGACAGACCCTTGAATGAAGGGGTAGAAGAATAGTGTGCAGGCCCATAAGTGAAAAGAACTACAACCGGAAGGGCCCTGCAGCCTTTCAAAAGGGTCCCTGCGGCTTACAAGTAGGTCCAAAGAGGAGTTTTTAAGGGTAAGAGTGTAATGCATGAAGGACCTAAGTGTAAACTACCTATTTCATAACCTAAATGATGTCCAATTGTCTTCAAATTTTTATATGTGCTTAATTGAACATTTAAGACATTGATTATACTTCTAATTTGGCCTTTCAAACTTATTTATGTGTTCAATTGATGCATGGATCATCATTTGCTTTCAGAATATCTTATTTTGTGACCTAATTATGAAGTTTTAACACAGAGTAAAGGTTTTAGGTCTTTTTCTTTAATTCCCACAATTAACACTTTTTATCTATTAATTTGATATTATTTTACTTAGTGTCTAGCTTAACTTCAGCTTTTTAGCCATGATGAGTAGCCACTCATCAACTAGGTCTTGAGATTAGTCGAGGCGAGCTGGTCTCGGGTCTTGTAGGGATCCGGAAACAGGGTCGTAACAAGATGGTATCAGAGAGTCCCAAGAAATGAACCAATTGTCTTGAGAATAACCATTCACGTGCATATAACTAGGATAGCTATCATAATGTATCACTTTGATATTTGTTTCGAGTCTTTTTCGGTATCGTTGACATTATTGTTCTATCTTTTGCTTCTCCTTGCAGGATGTTTAATCAAGGCGAGATCAATGTTAAAATCAATGCGTCGTAGTATAGTTGAAATCGCTCGAAAACAAATAAATTTTATTACTCGAAATTGTAAATTTAAGGTCGAACACAGGAAGCAAATTAGGGTTTAAAAATCAAGAGCACAACTTTAAGATTAAATATAATATGCAATGAAAATTAGAGTATAGTGCAAAAACACAATGTCAATGTATATAGAAGAAGCACAAAAAAAATGGACGTCTGATTTTGGAAATCGGACGTCTTAAATATAAGGGTGCTACAGTGCTTCAATTGCGCTTCTCTGTTCTCTGTCTCTGGCTTTCTTCCTTCTTCTTTCTTCTCTGATTTCTTCGTGCCTTCAGCTTCTTTCTTTCTTTAGCTGCTTTAGCCCTTGTCTTCTTCTTCTTCTTTCTCCTTTCCTTCTGTCTCTGTGGCTCCTCCTTCTTCTTCTTCTTTCTTTCCTTCTCTTCAGCCCTTCAGCTTCCTCTCCTTCAGCCTTGCCTTAGCTTCTCAGGCTTTTGCCCTCTCCTTCCTTGGCTTCTTCTTCTTCTCCTGCCTGCGAGAGCAAAACCTACCCCTACCCACCCCCGTGATCTCTATTCTTCTTTCTCTCTTAGGCTCGCTCTCCCAGAGTCTTCTCGGGTAATCGAGTCGGGTTTGCATGCCCAGGACCAGGCCCACCGGTGTGTGTGGTGGGCGAGGAGTGCAGGCTAGTCCGGTATACGGATCAGGGCTAGGTCCGCAGGCAGTGGGTCACAGACGAGGTAGTGAGGGCGAATGGGACCTCACCCCGTGGACAGGAGGCAATATGCCCCTATCACTTTTACAATTTATTTTGCTGCATCCGCTCCTCCACATCCGAGGTGGGACTATGTTGTCCCACCTTCTTCGCTAGTGCCCGCAGCAGATGGTCTCCTCTAATTCCAGTAGCTATGTAGGGCGTCAGTGCCAATTGCTTGGCTGAGGTTGTGTGTGAAAGGAGTTCGCGTGACCTAGGACTTGTTGCCTAGAGCGAGGAGTCCTGGATGAAGCTCCCAAGCAAGCTCCTTGCTGCGTCAATGGCGGTGAAGACCTCTAACCCTGTCAGCAAGAAAATGGCCTTGTGGCCTTGTTAGAAAATGTAGATAGCTTCGCCGAGACATGGTGAAGGTAGTACAGTGGTCGGCGTGGCGTGGGGTGGCCGAAGCGTGCATGCCTAGGTCACCCTGTGTGTACGAAAGTGGGTGTGCTCGGGGGGAGTTCTGGGGGCTTGGAGTGGTGAATGGTGTGAGGGTTTAGGGTCAATGAGGTGTGACGATGCTTGTAGGGTAGTTGGCGAGGTGGACAGAGGCGTGGAGCAGTGGGAACACCTCGCCGGAGGTTTGTCCAGAGGTGGAGAAGGTGGTGGTGGTTGCGAGCGTCGAGGCGTGCTTGCAAGAATAAAAGATAGAAAAATGATGAGAAGAGAGAGAGGACTTAACTGAGTGAAAATAGAGGAAGGGGGATGCAGAGGAGGCAGCCGGCTCGTATTTCCATCGCTGGAGATGAAGTACCCAGTGGGAGGAGGACGGCGACGACGAGGGTGTTGCAGGGACGTCGGCTGGTGTGTCACGACGCGAACGAAGAGGATAAAGAGAACCCTGTATGGTCGGCCCCGGATAGGTTGTTAATATGGTGATTTTATCGTTGAAGTGTGTATAGTGGTTAACCTAATTCAGACCTAACCATCTCTTTACAAAATTTTTAACCTAGCCTACTTGATTTTATCTTGTCACTTTTAGGCCCAGGGTCGAACCCAGGGAAGTGGGGTATAAGTCGAGTTTCTACGCCTTTCCTACAACGAGTCTCTTCCGTTCGTTTATTGTGTTTTTGGTGTTTTTCTTATTTAGATTTTTTTCTGGTAATCTTTGTCCTTGAGGCACACCCTCAAAATTGGGTTCTTGGCTTTGAGCCAAAACAAAGTTCCAAAACGAGTCTTGCTATTCGCAAGACGGGGTACCTGCAAGTCAAAGATTATCTTTTATCTTTTATATATATTTTTTTATTTTTTTTACTAACAGGAAAGCGAAACAGAAATAAAGTAAATACAGTATATATATATATGTATATAAAGGGGTGGGGGTGGAGGTAGAGATGGAGTGTAGCACGGTGTCGAGTCAATCGTCGTCTAGAGAGACGCAACCAACAGGACTAGGTGCCGCACGGAGTGTGGGATGGATGGTGGAAGATGTATGTAACCACGCTTTTTGTATGCGTGTATCAGGGAATATCAGCAACTGGTGCAGATATTCCCGCAATACAGCGTATGGTAAATAATGTGAAAATATATATATATGTATATATGTAAATATGTCTATATGTGTATATATATATATATATGGTTATAAATATATAGGTATATATATATATGTAGATATATATGTATACATAAGTGTATATGTATATGTATATATATATATATATATATATAACTAAGTATATAGTAATATATGTATATATAGATATATGTAGCTAAGTGTGTATATATATATATATATGTATGTATGTATGTATGTATCTATACTTAGTTATATAGGTAATATATATATAGATATATGTATATTTATATATATGTATATGGGTATAAATATATGTATATATGTAAGTATATATGTATATTTATATAAGTATATGTATATATGTATATATATATATAAGTATATATATAAGTATATAGATATATATATGTGTTTATATATATATGTATGTATGTATACTAATACATAAGTATATAGATACTACTATATGTATAAATATAAGTGTATATATATATATATGTATATATATATGTATATAAATATATGTATATATATATACATATCAATATATAAGTATACGTATATATATATGTTTATAATAGAGTTTATGTGTGTGTGGGTGTGTGGAAATGTTGGTGTAGGTGTGTGTGTGCATTGGTGTAAAGAGAGAGTGAGTGTTGTGAGTGTGGTGAGAGAGAGAGAGTGAGTGAGAGGGAGGGAGAGAGCAGGCAGAGAGAGCGCAGCTACTCTGTTGGAGGCAAGGAAGGGCGTTTTAAGTCGTCTGCACGTGAAGGCTGTCGTCTGATGGCTTCCGCACGTGGGCGCTCATTCGCGCAGAGGAGAGCGCCTACATTGACCGGTTGCGAGCGCCGAGAGCTTGTGACAGAGCGCGCGGGGCTGGAGGGCGAGGGCGCCTGCAGCTTGCGCGGAAGCTTGCAGGTGCCACAAGGGGGTGGGGAGGCGCTTGGCCGGCCGCTGCAGAGGCGCGCAGTGGCCGGTTGCGAGCGACAGTGCGTGCGACAGAGCAGAGAAAGCGAAGGCGGAGAGGGCCTGCAGGCGCGTGTGGAGGGTTGGGGCGCCTGTAGGCGTGCGCGGAAGGAGCTGCTGCTGCTGCTGCCGTTGCTGCAGCTTCCTTGCCGTTGCTACTGCTTCAAGCTTCAGACCTTGAAGCTGCTCCAATGGCGGGAAGGTGCGAGAACGCAAGAAAAAACGAAAACAGACCCACACCCACCAACTCTTTGAAGAGCTGGGCGGTGGTGGTCTCACTGTGGTGGTGTGCACCACAGTGAGGGCTCCTGCCCGCCAGGTATCTCCTTGGAGGAGGACTGCCGTATGGAGGGGAATGGAGGAGAAGGTGGTGGCCTGGAGAAGAGAAGGTGTGCTGCTGCGTTTCTTTTTGGTTGCTCGGACCAGGATCCCCTCCAAAGGCAGGAGCTGCGATCTTTAAATAGAAGAGGAAGGCATGGCCGTGCATGGCTCATGCGGCTGCAGGGAATGGTTGGAATGGCTTGGCAGGGAATGGCAAGTTGTAGGGAAGGGCTGCTGCAGCATGGCGCGAGGAGAAGATGCATGCAGCCATAGGGAAAATTAAAAATCAAGTGGAAATAAAAATAGAGGTGGTGGATTTTTGCAAAGAGGCACTTGAGGAAAAAAGGTAAAATGCAAGGCCACTTATTTCATTCTTCTCTCCTCTCAATTAGATGCATGTATACATGTATTTTTACAAATGCAACTACGGAATCTTAATATGCATAGGTAATGCTAGGAAATAGCACAAGAAGGCATTATTGCAGGCGTATTTTGCTGTGCAATCATACCCCCATGCCTATCTTTTGCTAGTCCCTAGCAAAACATTTTTTTTGTAGTATTTAGAAATGATCTTAAGCTGAAGATTTTCTTCTGAGGCGATATAGGTGTGTTTATTGTTGGATATTGTGAGAACCAATTGTAGAGAAGACTACCGGTACTTTAAGTTTCACATGACATGGATCATCTCTCAACTAACCCGGACTCTTGATATTTAAACCTTAAGTATGATTTCCAGGACCCAGGAGGTTTTTGCCGTACTCGAGAGCTCAAGAGGTTATGGCTTGTGCATAGTAAAGGATCAAGACTGACCGGATGAACATTAAGACTCAAGCCCAGCGTTTCACGAATCTTTAAGTACAGGTTGGTCCCAATTTCAGCTCGTGTTTTCGGATTGACCCTTAAGAAGATGACGAAAAACTCAACTCCCATTTTCTTATTTTTTGTGGCTCAAAGGAAAACAAAGTATTTGTAACTTGCCCTGAAGAACTTCTTGTAGGGCGAAGACTTTACAGAATTTGTGAGATATACTGACTCTTTTGCAACCTTTTCTTTTTTCTTTTTTTCTTTTTGAAACACGTGTCAGTATATCTCTTACAACATTTTTTTGAAGGAGCACACTTTTTTTCTTTTTGGTGGGAGAGTTTCTTTTTGGTGGTAGAGTTTCTTTTTGGTGGAAAGAGTCGCTCCTAAACACAAGACTAAAGCCTGGGATAAAAAGTCTACCTGCACGCACAGCTAAGGACTCCACTGTTGGTGCTAGAGCACCACGATCATTTGTTTTGATGATAACAAAATACGTGTTATTTAACATTTGCAATTTGAGTCCTAGATTTCAGGTCAATTGCAAATGTGGACGTGTTTAGACGGAATTCGAGCTCGCATCCAGGACGGATTGGAGGAGCTTGACGGAAAACAGAGGAGGTTCGCGTGGAGCGACATATTGAAGATAGAAGACAAGAAGGATAGGATAGATTCTTTTTAATCCTTTCATGTACTTTTATCTTTATTTTTCTTGCTCTTTATTTTCCTTAGAAATTATGTTAAAGAGCCTCAAAGAATCCTAACAGTAGTCCTAGGAACACCGGCACAACCTTAGGATACTTAGGTTTTCTGTAGAATACTTAGAAAACCAATATAGGGTTCAAACAGCACTTCCAGACGTCTAATTCCAAAATCAGACGTCTGATAATGTATTTTAAGACGTCTGACTGTTGTTTCAGACGTCCGATAACTGTTAGGCTGGAGATAGTAGTTCTGTCTGATGAAATCAGACGTCCAGACCTTAGAACAGACGTCTTAGAAGACGTCTGATGGATTTGCCAGACGTCCAATTAGTGGACCGTTGGCTGGCTTAGCAGACACTCAAAAATATGACCGTTAGAGCCTTATCAGACGTCCATAGGACTGTCCAGACGTCTGATAAATGACCGTTTTGCCTCGGCTGACCCAAAATCTCTTCTCAGAGATTTTCTAGCCGTTGCAACGTTTGGAAATCAATTCCCACAGTAAAAGTAGGTTTCCAGACGTCCATACTTAGTTCCAGACGTCCTGTATGTCGTCTGATCGACTTGCACAAGAACCCTGTTTAGATCTGATTCAAGTTAGGAGAAACCCGCATAGAATCAGATGTCTGACCTTGAAATCAGACGTCTTAAAGTGGCCTTCCAGACGTCTGATGCCATAGTTAGACGTCTGATGACCCTGTCAAATGCAATCATTGTCCTGATTTCGGCCTGATTCTCTTGGGCTTTGCACCCAACGGCTATAGAACCTTTCTTAAGCCTTCCAAAGCCTTCCTAAGGCCTCTATAAATAGAGGGGAGCCTTTGCAACACAAAAAGACACAAGATACACACCTAGAGAGACCAAGATACACAAGAAACAATTTGTATTACACTTTCCACTCTCTTGTGTCCAAGAAGCTCTTGCTCTCTAAGCTCAAGTTCTACATCTTGAGAGCATCATTCCCTTCGCGCACCCGCTCTCCCGCCGTTGTCTACGAGAGCGACATTGCGCCGTTGCGTGGCTCACGCACCCGCGTCATCGTCGACTCACTCCTTGCAAAGGGGAGTTTCCTATTTCCTATAGAAGCTAGGTTTAAATTACTTTGTTGGCTCTATAGGTTTGTTATTTTCTTTTATCTTTGTTATTTTGTTGGGTATTCGCTTTGCGAATTCCCGTCTCCTTCGTGGGACAAAATCCTTCTCGTGGAGAGAAGGGGTTGAGGAACGCTACCCTCGTACTTGTAGCGTGGTTGTACTGAGGTTGAATCACCCTCGTTTTAAAGTGATTCGTTTAGTGGATTTGATCAACTAGGTTGATCGGAAAATCCTAACTCGAGAGGGTTAGGTGGTGGTTTTCACCTGGTTTGGGTTTCCACCTAAAAACTTTTTGTGTACATTGTGTGATTGTCTTTTTGAGATTGCTTTATATTTCATTTACGCATTTTTTACGTCACACTGATCTCACCCCTCCAAGTAGGGAAACTACATCCACCTTCCCTAATGAATACTAGGGTTGGATCTTATGTTCACCTGGTCTTTCCTGAAATGTGTAGTGTGAACCAAGTTTACTTAAGCTCTCAAGTAGAAGCAAACCAACGAATCCTGTATTGGTGTCTCAGGTACAAGAATACGTCCTTAGTTAGGAGAGGTTCCGATCTATCTTGTCAATGCTCAAGTGAATTAAGCCGAGCCTGAGCGAATCAAGCTTCTGTGGCCTAGAAAGTCTTCAAAACAGATGTTGAATATCCGTAAACACTTATTGTATTTTTTTTTTTTCAACTTTTAGATCATTACTAAACACCATTTATTTAGATATATATATATATTTTTTCTTTTTCTTTTTCTTGCATATTTATAAATAGGTGGGAACTGTATGATACCATAAAATACCCAGATCCTATGGATGCCTATCCACCCCCTCATGCCAAACAATGCTATGTCCTCATATGCATGCAGGGAAGGGTAGAGAAAGGACGAAAGATCGGGTAACGAGAGCTGAAGTGCAGGGTATCCAGCAGGGTGGTAGGGTGGGTGAATGGTGGGTGGTGAAGTGAAGAGTGTGATAGTGGCGTGAAAAGTGATGGTGGGTGGTGAAAGGTCTGGCATTTCATGGGACGAGAGTGTCCCAGGCGAATCGGAGAACAAGTCGGGAAGAAGAAGTTGGCCCTCAGATTGGCCAAGAAGAGGGGCTTTTTGGATAGATGGATCCAAAAAGGAACAGCCCCAGTGAGTAAGATGTGGGCTCAAGGTCCCAGTGTGGAATTGCAAACCCACCTGATTTGGCAGGAAAGAAAGGCCAATCCGATCTTCCAGAGTGTGGATCGGCGGTGAGCAGCCCGGATATGACTCAGACCACGAGGTATGGGAAGCGGAGAAAACCTCGTCAGAAGTCTGGTTAAGAGAAGATATGGGACAAGGGAGGGATGGGGGAACATCACCGTTTGTGTTGGTCAGGCAGCCATCAGTGTTTATAGGTAATCCGCAGCAGTCCGAATAGGTCCCAAATAGTCCGATGCACGCACTGACGGTCATGTCCTCGTCAGACATGTCATCCTCGATGCAATTGCAATCAAAGTTCTTGGCTGCCTTGAAGATGTTCAGCTTGATCTTTTCAGATCCAACGGCAATCTCAATACAACCCGACTCGCAGTCGATAAGGGTGCGGGCTGTGGCCAAGAAAGGTCGACCGAGGATGATCGGACAATCAGAAAGTGAACTAGGAACTTCCATATCTAAAACAAGAAAGTCAACAGGAAAACAGAGACTGTTGACCCTAACCACCACATCTTCCACCACACCCTTCGGGATTTTGACAGAACGATATGCCAACTGTAACGTGATGGGGGTGGGTTTCAGATTTCCCAAGGAAAATTTTTCGAGCATGATGGTCGGTATGAGATTTGTGGAAGATCCTAGATCAAGCGAGGCACAGTTAAAATTGCATCCTTGGATGCTACAGGAAATCAGCGGTGTGCCAGGATCTTTCTGCTTCGGTGGTAGGTTTGACAATATAGCACAACTCACATGAGGCGAGAGAACCACCGGATTTTTAGTTTTCTTTGATTGTCGCCTGGGCGTTGTGTAGTCTTTGAAAAATCGGGTGACAGTAGGTATGTGGTCGATAGCCTCGAGCAGGGGTACCTTGATTTCTACATCCCTGAACAAATTACGTAGGTTATCAAAGGCCTGCGTATCTTTCTTTTTGCCTTTTGGCTCCCTCAGTAGAGCCTCAGGGAATGGGACTGATTCTGGCAACAATTTGGGTGTATCGTGCTCTCGCGAATGCGGTGCGCATCCCGAATGAGAGGGCGATGAAGAAGAAGATGGGCTAGGATCAGGTTGAGGCGGATCAACGATCTGCTTACCGCTCCTTGTAGTGATAGCATTGGACGATGCCGGTCTAGTGGGATCATACGATAGAAGAGGGTTTGCAATGGGGACATAAGAGTGCGGTGCTGCAGTGGGATTAGCCTGAAATCCCGGTGGGATGCTCAGAGCTTGCAGAATTTGATGAACCTGTCCCTGAGAAGGTTGTACCTATGGTTGCGGACCACAGGGTACGAAGTTTTGCAGGTTGGGAACAGGTTGGGTGGGAAGAGTGCCCTGAGATTGAGTCGCCATGCGTAGTTGACTGATCTCAGCATTCTGCTACGCCAATTGGTACTGAAGAGAGGTCATGTTCTCTTCATGGCGCTTTGACATATCCGTCATCATTCGCATCAATTTGTCAAGAGGACTTGATGCGTGTTCAGTTTGTTGTACGCAAGGGCCTGATGGCGGATTCGCCATAGGATTAGATTGGGCCCTTGGGATGACGAGTGCGGACGGTCGCATTGGTCCACCAGCGGGGTTTTGGCACTGCGGGTTGTTGGACCATGCGAAATTCGGATGATTACACCACCTTGGGTTATAAGTGGCAGAGAACGGGTTGTTCCCCAGGGCGCAAGCGTCTTCTATGCCAGAAGACGCGTCCGCATGTAAGTATGCGTCCGAGCACACAAAGGCTTGGTCCCCCGTGTCGAAATACTAGCTTGCAGAAGCCAGTTCCAAATGACTTACCGAGTCGCTTGGTGCGACACTCGGTAAGGAAGGTCTTACAGTGTTTCTCGGGATAAGCCTGGTGTTGGAAGAATTGGAATTGTGACGAAGTGGTGAAGAGGTGGTGCTTGCCAGAGATCGGGCGGGGTTGGCCAGAAGCTCGTCCAACTTCTTATGCACGACGGAGACTTCATCCAGTTTTTGTGCAATAAGGCTTAGATCAGTGGATGAATGGGAGGGTCCCGTGTCAACTTCGGGGACATTTCGGGGCTAGCTGGTACGATTAAAGGCGACAATGGAAGCATTGTTCATCGAGTTTTCACTCATATTTTCAAACAATTCAAATGCTCCATTCTCATCTTTATTCATAAAGTTCCCTCCGCAGGAAGCATCTGCAATCTGCTTCAAAGTCTCATTTAGCCCATAGTAGAAGATCTGGGCTATATGCCACTTAGGCAGACCGTGGTGCGGACACTTCCTGAGGAGGTCGTTATACCTCTCCCATGCCTCATGAAATTGTTCGTCGTTTTGTTGCATAAATGAAGTGATAGCACGGCGAAGCGCATTGGTTCGCCCGATTGGGAAGAACTTGTTGAGAAACGTTGTTCGCATCTCTTCCCAAGAGTGGATGGTTCTCCTAAGGGTGCGTAACCACTGCGACGCTTTATCCCGCAATGAAAATGGGAACATTTTCATGAGGACTATAGGTAACCCGACATTTCTTGGTTTAACCGTTTCAGCCAGTCGGGTTAGGTCTTCCAAGTGGAGAAAAGGATCTTCACTTGCAAGACCATGGAGGTGAAAATTTATTAGGCCAATTATGTTCGGTTTTAATTCAAAGTCGTCCCCGCCCATGGGGATCCGAATTTGTCCTATGGTCTCTGTAGCAGTGGGATTCTGATATGAGCTAAGAGACCTAGGCTCCTGCCATTCGGGAGGGTTATGCATTTCCTCCAATGTTTCCCGAATGGCTTCCATTTGCTCATTATACATTTCCATTTGGGCTTGGAGGCGGGTTATGGGATCTAAGGCTCCACCACTTGGTGGGTTCTGAGGGCGATTTCCTCCCTCGGGATTTGGGGGTGGGCGTGCAGCCATGTTTGTGGAGGAGGAGGACGATTTGGCTTGTTTTCTAGATTTATCAGTCAATTCAAACAGTTCAAGGTTTTGTGACCTCCTCCCAAACGTGCACTATCGCAGGAAGATTTGGGGAGATGAGAAGGGAAAAGAGATGAGAGAAATGACGCCGCAAAGGTACACTTGATTACAAATCAATTCAATCAAATTACTAACCTCTACAGTGTGCCCTTAGACCTAAAGATCTAAGTTACCTACTATCACGAACTACAGAACTGAATGTGAGCACCGCGGAACCACCGAGCCAGATTGAAAGGCAGTTTGCCCCAGTCTTAGCCACCCGATAGCACGTAGGAACTCTCACCAGCACGTAGATGCTACACGCAGGTAGTTAGACCTCCAATCCTTAGTAAGGGTCAAGTTACTACCAATTTTAATTGGAGGCTTAGGATAAGTGCTTTTGGAATGTGAAGGGTGTTGTTTACGGGTAATGCCCAAGTGATTGATTTTCAGAGTATGTAAAACAAGCATGCGACAGGGAAATCTCCCCAAGTTGAAGTTTTTATTGGTGAATGGTTTTTAGAGTTCAGCCTTAAGTAGTATGAATTTTAAGATTTTGCTGAATTACCAATTCAACCAATCTCCGAATTTTTGTGAGAATACAAGTTTTCTTTCTAAGCACAAGAAACCCTTCTTCAATATCAGTTGGTTAATGCATTTTAAAATGCAATGGGCTACCCTAAATGGAGATTTCTATGTGTGGATGCACGAGTCAGTTTTATATTAGTGTGAAAGGGAGCCAAAGTACTTCAATTCAAGTGCTCCCAATCACCAGAAAGATGTCCACACACAAGGCTTCAACCAACAGATAAAGAAACTAAAGTTGTTGGTGTTGAAATACTCAGGATCGAATTTGAGGCAAGTTGAAATGTCGTGGTGGGGTTGGAATCAACTCAATTCCAAGTCTCCCCACCAAAAAATGTGATCTCGAATTGAAGATAAGTGAGGCAAAAGAGGGGTGCAATCAAACTTTTTGTATTTACCTCAAAGAATGCTTCACACAGCGGGAAATTCAAGAATCAAAATTCTTGGATTTTCGCTATGAGAAGTAAGGCGGAAAATCCTGGGGCGGTGGGAGTGAAGACAATCAATCAACCAAGTGAATTTTAATCCACTTGCCCCAAGAGATCCCAAGAAGTTTTTCTAGTTTTTTTTTTAGTTTTTTAGTTTTTTTTTTATTAAGGTGACAAGTTAACCCTACTTGCTAAGAAAAGAAGACCTACTTGTTCGGCAATGTGTGCGAAGCTCCAATGCGGTGTTGGCATCTTCACGCTCTCATTCCCGCCTTGGATCTGCTTACGTCTTCGACTTCGTATGCCTTCCTTCTCCTTGCACCAGGTTCACCTGCACACCAAAAACAGAGATACCCGTGAAGAGAGAAGAGAAAAATTGAAAGGAATTGAATAGAAACTTACTTAAAGGCGCACCTCCCCGGCAACGGCGCCAGAAAAGATGTATAGTCGGCCCCGGATAGGTTGTTAATATGGTGATTTTATCATTGAAGTGTGTATAGTGGTTAACCTAATTCAGACCTAACCATCTCTTTACAAAATTTTTAACCTGGCCTACTTGATTTTATCTTGTCACTTTTAGGCCTAAGGTCGAACTTAGGGAAGTGGGGTACAAGTCAAGTTTCTACACCTTTCCTACAACGAGTCTCTTCCGTTAGTTTATTGTGTTTTTCTTATTTAGATTTTTTTCTGGTAATCTTTGTCCTTGAGGCACACCCTCAAAATTGGGTTCTTGGCTTTGAGCCAAAACAGAGTTCCAAAACGAGTCTTGCTATTCGCAAGACGGGGTACATGCAAGTCAAAGATTATCTTTTCTCTTTTATATATATTTTTTTATCTTTTTACTAACAGGAAAGCGAAACAGAAATAAAGTAAATACAGTATATATATATGTATATAAAGGGGTGAGGGTGGAGGCGGAGATGGAGTGTAGCACAGTGTCGAGTCAATCGTCGTCTAGAAAGACGCAACCAACAAGACTAGGTGCCGCGTGGAGTGTGGGATGGATGGTGGAAGATGTATGTAACCACGCTTTTTGTACGCGTGTATCAGGGAATATCAGCAACTGGTGCGGATATTCCCGCAATACAGCGTATGGTAAATAATGTGAAAATATATATAAATGTATATATGTAAATATGTCTATATGTATATATATATATATGGTTATAAATATATAGGTATATATATATATATATGTAGATATATATTTATACATAAGTGTATATGTATATGTATATATATATATATATACACGTGTATGTATATATATATAACTAAGTATATAGTAATATATGTATATATAGATATATGTAGCTAAGTGTGTGTGTCTATATATATATATATATATGTATGTATCTATACTTAGTTATATAGATATATGTATATTTATATATATGTATATGGGTATAGATATATGTATATATGTAAGTATATATGTATATTTATATAAGTATATGTATATATGTATATATATATATAAGTATATATATAAGTATATAAATATATATATATGTATATATATATATGTATGTATGTATGTATGTATACTAATACATAAGTATATAGATACTACTATATGTATAAATATAAGTATATATATATATATATCTATATATGTATATATATATGTATATAAATATATCTATCTATATATGTATATATATATATATATATATATATATATCAATATATAAGTATACGTATATATATATGTTTATAATAGAGTTTATGTGTGTGTGGGTGTGTGGAAGTGTTGGTGTAGGTGTGTGTGTGCGTCGGTGTAAAGAGAGAGTGAGTGTTGTGAGTGTGGTGAGAGAGAGAGAGAGAGCGGGTAGAGAGAGCGCAGCCACTCTGCTGGAGGCGAGGAAGGGCGTTTTAAGTCGTCTGCATATGAAAGCCATCGTCTGATGGCTTCCGCGTGTGGGCGCGTATTCGCGCAGAGGAGAGCGCCTGCGCCGACCGGTTGCGAGTGCGAAGAGCTCGCGACAGAGCGCGCGGGGCTGGAGGGCGAGGGCGCTTGCAGCTTGCGCGGAAGCTTGCAGGTGCTGCAGGGGGGCGGGGAGGTGCTTGGCCAGCCGCTGCAGAGGCGCGTAGCGGCCGGTTGCGGGCGACAGTGCGTGCGACAGAGCAGAGAAAGCGAAGGCGGAGAGGGCCTGCAGGCGCGCGTGGAGGGCTGGGGCGCCTGCAGGCGTGCGCGGAAGGAGCTGCTGCTGCTGCAGCTTCCTTGCCGTTGCTACAGCTGCTGCTTCAAGCTTCAGACCTTGAAGCTGCTCCAATGGCGGGAAGGTGCGGGAACGCAAAAAAAACGAAAACAGACCTACCACGCCCACCGGCTCTTTGAAGAGTTGGGCGGTGGTGGTCTCATTGTGGTGGTGTGCACCACAGTGAGGGCTCCTGCCCGCCGGGTATCTCCTTGGAGGAGGATCGGCGTATGGAGGGGAATGGAGGAGAAGGTGGTGGCCTGGAGAAGAGAAGGTGTGCTGCTGCGTTTCTTTTTGGTTGCTCGGACCAAGCTCCCCTCTAAAAGCAGGAGTTGCGGTCTTTAAATAGAAGATGAAGGCATGGCCGTGCATGGCTCATGCGGTTGCAGGGAATGGTTGGAATGGCTTGGCAGGGAATGGTAAGTTGCCGGGAAGGGCTGCTGCAGAATGGCGCGAGGAGAAGATGCATGCAGCCGTAGGGAAAATTAAAAATCAAGTGGAAATAAAAATAGAGGTGGTGGATTTTTGCAAAGAGGCACTTGAGGAAAAAGGTAAAATTCAAGGTCACTTATTTCATTCTTCTCTCCTCTCAATTAGATGCATGTATACATGTATTTTTACAAATGCAACTACGGAATCTTAATATGCATAGGTAATGCTAGGAAATAGCACAAAAAGGCCTTATTGCAGGCGTATTTTGCGGTGCAATCAAACCCTGCCACTGGTATTGTGGCAGGGCGATGAGAGAGAAAGAGAGGGGTCGCCGGAGCTTGTTGGGTTACTGACCGGAGGGGGAAGAGAAGAAATAGGGGGTTTCTCTGGCCAATTTCAAGCTTAAAGGCTGCAGGTTGATCTAGGCAAGCTTTTATAGGCCTTGGTAGAAGGTCTCGTGCTTGGAAGCCAAGCTTCCAAGCACAGCAACCTCGTTGGAGTTGGAAGGTCGAAGGTGACCCAAATATCTCATGCATTCGCATGAGAGATTGAGTGGCAAATCAAGCCTCTGACTGTGTTCAAATTGGAGGAGATTTCTCAGAGAATCTCCCTTTCAAATTTGAAGGGGATTCCCTGAGGAATCAGGGAGATCTTTCCCTCGATACCTCGTCGGAGTAGGATTCCCTCTGCTATAATGGTGGAGGGACCTAATTGAAAATAATGACGAGGAAGTTAGGGGGTTTATGCAGATGTTTTCAAAAGATAGGGGTAGAAATGTAATTAGGCTGGACCTGTCTGCAAAGTAGGTCAGGATGAATTCCCATTAGGTCCAAATTTTGCTACAAACCTAATTTGGACCTAAGAAATCCAATGGTGAAGTTGTATTTTAGGTTTGACGACGTTTGACTGGGAAATTTACATAAAAGCCTAATTTAGGGCAAACATTTGACTAAGACCCCAATTTAGGTCAAAATAGGTTCTAAGGGACAAATTGAAGGTCTTAAACCCTAGAAGATATTTTTCCATGAATTTTATTGGATTTAGGTGAATTTTATCTTGACCAGAACCTTGTTAAATTAAGTGGGTTTGTTTTAAGGTTACAAGAAGTCATTTAATTCCCAGAATTCACATGAACCCTTTTATGTTTGAACCAACCCACTTTCTATCTTGTTAAGACCATTTGACCTATGTTTAGCCCATGAGAAATCCCGTTGTTGCAATGCAATGGTAAAATTACAATTTTACCCCTTGTTTCTTGCTTTTCTTTCAGAAGGGTTATTCATTGAGTTAGGCCCTCCAGTTGGTTATGTAGGAGCTTTTGTTCTATTTTCTTGGTCAAAATGAGATAGTTAGGGCTCATGATGGTGTTCCCATCAGATGCCTCATCGGGAAATTCTCGAGGCCGACCGTGGTCGCAGCTGTGGATGAGGTCGGAGGGGCAGATGTGCCGGACCTGAGGTACCAGTTGACCCACCTCTTCTCCTTGGCATTCAGACTCAGGATCTCACCCAGCTGATCAGAGACATCGTGCGAGAGGAGCACCACCAGCCTCCATGGGCACCTCTCCCTAAGGACATGGAGGGGGAATCCTCGGTGAGACAGAGAGACCGTTGCAACGCCGAACGAGTAAGAGGGGGAGGGGGTGGTCCTCCACTTCCCCCATCGCACTCTAACACTTTCGAGCATGAGCCCTCCTTGCCTAGAGGCATGACCATTCCCCCACTACAGCTGCACCACGAGCTTTTCGGATAATTCCGAAAGCTGAAGCCCCCCTCCTTCAAGGGGGATGAGGACCCGTCTGAGGTAGAGGACTGGTTGGATCAGATAGAGAAGATGTTCAACACCCTTCGCCCTCCCACGGAGTGTCACGTGGCCTTTGCCACGTACTAGCTGTGGAGCGTAGCACACAGGTGGTGGAGGGCAGTCAGAGGCCAGGAGGGGAGAGAGCTAACGTGGGACCAATTCGTGACTCTCTTCTGCAAGCAGTACTTTCCACAGACCTGGCAGGATCAGAGGAGGCGAGAATTCCACACTCTCCACCAGAGGATGATGACTGTTAGCGCGTACCGCACGTGTTTCTGGAGCTGTCATATTTTCCTCAACAGTTGTGTCTACGGAGGAGGAGTGCCTATGGAGGTTTACTGAGGGGCTCCGACCTACTATTCGGGGGTATGTCAAACCCCTGAAGCTGCCCACTTTCTCATAAGTGGTTGAGGCAGCCATGACCTATGAGGAGACCAACCCAGCTGTGTGAGACACAGACAGCAGACGGAAGAGGCCCTACCAGCCAGAGTACTATCAGGGCCGTCGGGAGAGGAGGCACACCGCACCCGTAGGAGAGCCGTCTCATTTTGTGGGGCCATCAGTGGCCTTTGGGGGCCCCAGACAGGGCCCAGTTGCTAGCACCGGGCCCCTGCCCAGCCTCCAGCAGGGACCTACTGAGGGAGGAGGTCGTGTTCCCCTCTGCTACTAGTGTGGCCAGTCGAGCCACATCAGGAGGGACTACCCATCTTTGGCCGGAGCACAGCAGATGCTCCCCGGACCAAGCGCTAGAGGCCAAGCTAGTGGTCATGGTCACTAGGCACGTGGGGGAGGGCAGCAGTCATGAGGAGGGTACCGGCCAGCAGCTGCTCGCCCAACCCAGAGTGTAGCTGTTTCGTCTACACCAAGGACTAAGGGGCGTATCAACACCCTAACACACAGAGACTCCAGGTCTTCAGATTCAGTGGTGGCAGGTACGGTTACTATTTCTGGCAGATTAGTGTACGTACTTTTGATTCCGGCGCCACGCACTCTTTCGTTGCTACGAGTTTTTGCCATTAGTTTGGGGCAGGGTAGTGCACTGTTAGAGGATCCGTTTGTGATTAGAGGCCCAGGTGGCCAGTTGTTTGTAGATGAGGAGGTCTACATGGACTGCGAGGTCAGTATAGGGGGACACAACCTCCCCGCTGACCTGATTGTGATACAGATGGAGGATTTGGGCGTGATCCTAGGGATGGACTGGTTGTCCGCCTATCACTCCTTGGTGGACTATTTCGGGAGGAAGATCATCTTCTCCATACCGGAGTTGCCTCCCTTTGAGTTTCACGGACAGCTGGTGGATGGAGGTTTCAGATGCATCTCCGCACTTCGGGCAATGAGGCTTTTGAGACAGGGGTGTGAGGGCTTTTTGGCCAGTGTAGTGGCAGAGCCTAGCCTCGTGGCTGACTTTCAAAGTATTCCAGTGGTTTGTGAGTACCTTGATGTCTTTCCAGAGGAGCTGCCAGGGCTACCGCCTGAGCATGAGATCGAGTTCGAGATCTCACTAGTACCGGGGACCAGCCCCATTTCTTCTGTACCATACCGGATGGCACCGCTTAAGCTGCAAGAGCTCAAGTCACAGCTGCAGGACCTGTTGGAGAAGGGCTTTGTGAGGCCCAGTGCGTCCCTGTGGGGAGCCCCTGTGTTGTTTGTGAAGAAGGACGGTACCCTGCGACTTTGTGTCGACTACCGACAGCTGAATAGGGTCACCATCAAGAACATGTATCCACTGCGACCTCTTTGACCAATTGTGAGACGCCACAGTGTTCTCCAAGATAGATCTGAGGTTGGGCTACCACCAGTTGAGGATCAGGGAGACCGACATCTCCAAGACAGCTTTCCGTACCCAGTACAAGCATTACGAGTGCTTGGTCATGCTGTTTGGGTTGACCAATGCCCCCGCTGCTTTTATGGATTTGATGAATTGAGTTTTCAGGTCGTACTTGGACCAGTTTATGGTGGTGTTCATCAATGGTGTGCTCGTTTACTCGGGGGATCAGGCGCAGCATGGACAACATTTACGCATGATCCTGGACACCTTAAGGTGACGCAAGTTGTATGCCAAGTATAGCAAG
The DNA here is from genome assembly GCA_037157565.1 of Thalassia testudinum. Classification (NCBI taxonomy): domain Eukaryota; kingdom Viridiplantae; phylum Streptophyta; class Magnoliopsida; order Alismatales; family Hydrocharitaceae; genus Thalassia; species Thalassia testudinum. The sequence continues at coordinate 58,537,138 of JAZHRO010000014.1, forward strand.
TGCGAGTTTTGGTTGAGGCAGGTGACTTTCTTGGGCCACGTGATTTTATGGGATGGTTTGGCTATGGATCCAACCAAGGTTGAGGCCATACTCAGGTGGGAGAGGCCACACATAGTGACAAAGATACATAGCTTTTTGGGACTAGCAGGTTACTATCGACGGTTTATCAAAGGATTCTCTCAAATTACGCGTCCTCTGACCCAACTGACTCGGAAGGACATGCCCTTTGCCTGGACAGATTGAGTGTGAGGCATGTTTTTAGGAGTTGAAGGAGAGACTGACTTCAGCTCCTGTGCTTACCATCCCAGACAGCAGTGGAAGTTTTGTAGTTTACACAGACTCTTCGTTGCAGGGATTAGGGTGTGTGCTCATGTAGCGGGGTCACGTTGTCGCTTACGTTTCGCGACAACTGAAGCCCCATGAGCATAGCTACCCTACCCATGACTTAGAGCTGGCAGTTGTTGTCTTCGCGTTGAAGGCATGGAGGCACTACCTTTGCGATGAGACTTTCGAGATCTTCATAGATCATAAGAGCCTCAGGTACTTGTTTAACCAGAAAGAGCTTAACATGAGACAGAGACGTTGGTTAGAGCTCTTGAAGGACTACAACTGCAGCATCTCCTACCACCCAGAGAAGACCAATGTGGTGGCTGACACCTTGAGTCGGAAGGTGCCCGCCCACTTGGCCAGTCTACAGGCACAGAGTTGGAGACTTATGGAGGAGTTGGGCAGTTGGCGACTCCAAGAGTCACAGGGGCATTGTAGGACAGTGACAATGACGTGGCAAATACGACCAGAGCTGATAGACCGCATCATCGCAGGGTAGATGACATATCCGTACTTACAGACGCTATGAGACAGGGTGTTGACAGGGGACCCAGGAGACTTTTCCTTTATGGACGAGATACTGCGCATGAGGGGACGCTTATGCGTTCCTAGGGACGAGGAGTTGTTGAGAGGGCTCCTGGCTGAGACGCACGACTCCAGGTTCACCATACATCCCAGGAACACAAAGATGTATCATGATTTGAGATGCGACTTTTGGTGGAGAGGGATGAAGCGGGATGTTGGTGAGTTTGTGCAGCAGTGTTTAGTATGCCAGCAGGTGAAGGCTGAGCATCCGAGGCCTGCAGGGCTGTTGCAGCCACTTCCTGTCCAAAGTGGAAGTGGGAGAGCATCACCATGGACTTGGTGGTAGATCTACTGATAAGTTGATTTTCGCTTTCGAATAATGTATTAAGATGATTTGTCGTTGTAGGATCAAAGTGGTGGAAAATCGCTTAACAAAATAATTAAAATAAAAATTAAACCATTCACAGAAGAGCGGGTCGTGTCTATAGGGAGGTAATGATGCAATAAAATCATGAATATTTTTTTCTTGTATTCATGCAATCAAGTGCGAAATCCATAGTCAAATCTGACGTGAAATGCGACGAAAAGAAGATACACAATAACTCAAAAATGTAAGGGTATATGTGCAATTTTTCCTCACTAAAATATTCAATAAATATATGATGAATCTATGTAATTTCCAATTGACATGCATTAGAGAGAATTTATGCACATCTTAATCCAAAACCAATGTCAAAAGATGTGAATAACAAAAGCCATGCAATTATAAGAAAGCATGAGTATGAAGTCGCAATTTCACCACAATAAAATAATCATAAATCAAAATTCATTTTCCTGGCAATGGCATGAAATGTAATTATTAATTCCACCATTAACAGAGGATTCTACCTCTCTCCTCCTCGCACATGGGAGAGAGGATTGTTCGAAGAACTCTTCTAGATGTAGATTGGCAGGAGCGAGGGCTTTGCAACGATGGCGGTGGCAAGTTGCGAGACAGCCGAAGCCGGCCTGCTAGAGGAAAGAAGTGGCAGTGGTGGAGGAGGCTGCTACTGGCCGCGCGTGCTATCGTTGAAGTTATTGTAGTGAGTTAACCTAAATCGAGTCTAACCAGCTTCACAAAATTTTTAACCTGGCCTACTTGATTTTATCTTGGTCGCTTTTAGGCCCAGGGTCGATCTCAAGGAGGTAGGAATTTGAAGGTCAAGGAGTTTCTACGCCTTTCCTAAAATGTATCTCTTCCTTGCATTTATTATGTTTTTGATTTTTTTTCTATTTTTTTTCTATTTTTGTTTTTGATAATGTTGTCCTTGAGGTACACCCTCAAAATCAAGTCCTTGATCTTGAGCCAAATGGTTCTTGGCTTGTAGCCAACTTAGGGTTCTTAGAAATCGATCTTGTTATTCCCAAGATCAAGTACTTGCAAGACAAGAATTATCTTTTCTCTTTTACTCTTTTTTTTTTAATCTTTTTAATCGCAAGAAATAAAAGATAAATGAAAACAATGTAGGTTGCTAGAAAAGAAAGAAATACTCAGCTTAGTATATGTATAGATATATAGTAGATACGGAATATATACATATGTATATAGTTATATATTATATATAGGGGTGGAGGTGGAAATGGAAATGGAATGTAGCACAGTGTCAAGTTGGTCCACGTCTAGTAAGACACAACCAACAAGATTGAGTGCCGCGTGAGGTGTGAGCGGATGTGTGGGAGTGTGTGTAGAAGCGCTTGCTTTGAGCGGATATCGGGGAATATCAGCAACTGGTGCAGATATTCCCACGATATAATGTGCGGTGGAGGGATGAGTGCACGGGAGTATGGGTGGTGAAGTGTATATATGGATATGGGTAGGTGGATGTATATGTAAACATATATATATGTACGTATATATATTTATGTATATATGTGAGTGGATATATATGTGTGTGTGTGTGTATGTGAGTGTATAAGGGTGTGTGTGAGTGTGTACTAGTGTGTGTGTGAGTGTACGAGTGTGTGTGTGTATGCTGGCGAAGGAGGGGAGCGCAGCAAATAAGCCGTCTGCTGCGCTACCCCGATGTCTGAAGGCGCAGGTGCACGGGTGCAAGAGAGCGAGCGCGTGCGGCGAGCTGTGGAGCACCTGCGCTCTCTTTGTGCGCGAATGGTTGCAGGTGAGCGTAGCGCAGTGTGCAGTGCTATGGGCGAGTGAGGCGCAGACGGGCGCGTGACCGGCTGGCGTGGGTAGCGGGCGAGGAGAGAGAGCGTGAAGCCACCGGCTAAGTAAGAAACGAGCCGATGGCTACAATGTCGCGCTGAGAGGCGTGAACAGTAGCTACAGTGGATGGTTCTGCGTGAGCGGGTGCGCTGTGGAGCGCCTGCAGGCACGGAAAAAGGCTGTGCACATCCTGCAAGCATGCGCGTGGTGACCGACAGAGCTGCAGGCAGGCGTGCAGTGCTGCTGGAGCTTCCGAGCTTGCGAGCTTGAAGCTCTGGCAATGGCGGAGAAGATGAACTGTAGTAAAAATAAAAGGGGAATCCACCGTGCCCACCTGCTCACGAAAGAGCTGGGTGGTGGTGGAACTCACAATGGTGGTGTGAGACCACTGTGGGTTTTCTCCTGCCCACGATGTGCCTTTTCTCAGTGAGAAGAGGTACTGTGTATGGAGAGGGAGAGGGGAGGAGGTTGGCCCAGGGTGACGGTGGATCTGAAGGTGTCTGTAGGTGTATGAAAGTGCATGCCCGCACAAGGGAGAGAGCACGGCATTGTAAAGAGGTGAGGGCATGCCACAGCCATGCTGCTGGCAGCGCACATCCTGCCATGTTGTTGGCAGGAGGAGAGGCGCGAAGAGGTGTGCATGCCCCATGCCTTGCAGCCGCGCGAGAGAGAAAATTCAAAGTAAATAAAAAAATGAAAATGTTTAAATTGCAATGCCGCACTTGAAGAAGATGTTAATTAATATATGGCCAATTATTCACACTCTCCTCCCCTTTTTATAAATGCATGCAGGTGTCTATTTACAGATGCAATGACGGCTACATAAGATGCAATGGCAGTGCTAGGAAATAACACAAGATGGCATATTTATTGGTATATTTTTGCTGTGCAAACATACCCCCATGTTTATCTTTTGCTAGTCCCTAGCAAAACATTTTGTATTGTATTTAGAAATGATCTTAAGCTGAAGATTTTCTTCTGAGGCGACAAGGGTGTGTTTATCTGTTGGATATTGTGAGAACCAATTGCAGAGAAGACTACCAGTACTTTAAGTCTTACATGACATAGACCATCTCTCGACTAACCTGGACTCTTGATATTTAAACCTTAAGTACGATTTCCAGGACTCAGAGGGTTTTGCTGTACTCGAAAGCTCAAGAGATTATGGCTTGTGCATAGTGAAGGATCAAGACTGACCAGATGAACATTAAGGCTCAAGCCCAGGGTTTCACGAATTTTTAAGTACAGGTTGGTTCTAGTTTCAGCTCATGTCTTTCGATTAACCCTTAAAAAGATGATGGAAATCTCAACCCCCATTTTATTGCTTTTATGGCTCAATGAATATATGGTAGAAACAGGGTATTTGTAATGTGCTCTGAAAAACTTTTTGGGGAGAAGAATTTACAGACATTTGAAAGATATACTGACTTATTTGTAAGATTTTCTTTCTTTTTTTTTTTTTTTGAAACAAGTGTCAGTATATCTCTTACAACTTTATTTGGAGGAGCACACATTTTTGGTGGGAGAGTACCTTTTTGGTGGAAAGAGTTTTTCCTAGACACAAGACTAAAGTCTAAGATAAAAAGTCTACCTGGGCGCATAGGTAAGGACTCCACCTTCCCTAATGATCACTAGGGTTGGATCTTATGTTCACTTGGTCTTTCTTGATATGTGTAGTGTGAACCAAGATTACTTAAACTCTCAAGTAGAAGCAAACCAACGAATCTTGTACTGGTGACTCAGGTACAAGAATGCGTCCTTAGTTAGGAGAGATTCCGATCTATCTTATCAATGCTCAAGTGAATTAAGCCAAGCCTGAGTGAATCAAGCTTCTTTGGCCTAGAAAATCTTCAAAACAGTGGTTGAATATCCATAAACACTTATTGTATTTTTGTTTCAACCTTCAGATCATTTCTAAATATCTTTTTTTTTTTGTTGAAACAGGCTATGTATATATTTATAGATGGATATGTATAATGGAAGCTGCATGATACCATATAATACCCAGATCCTATGGATGCCTATCCACCCCCCCATGCCAAATGATGCTCTGTCCTCATATGCATGCAGGGTAAAGCAAGGTCCAAGGATTAGGGAACGAGAGATGACTTGCAAGGTATATAGCAGGGTGGTAGGGTGGGTGGATGGTGGGTGGTGAAGTGAAAAGTGAAGAAGTGCGAGGTAAAGTGATATGGAATTGTGTAAGTGATAGTGGAGGAGTGTTGCTGGGGTGCCTCCCAACGAGCGCTGAATTTAACGTCCCCAACTGGACTTAGAGTGAGGCACGAAGTTAGTTACCCTCCAGTAGGGCAACAGTTTCACCAACGGGGGCAGGTTCATGAGTAAGATAGGGTATTAACCGCTGCCCATTGACTGTAAATTTATGCCCAGATTTGGGATCTTCAATTTCAACGGCCCCATTGGGAAATGTTCTCGAGGCCAAGTAGAGACCAGTCCATTTGGACTTCAATTTCCCTGGAAAGAATTTGAGCTGGCCATTGTAAAGCCAAACTTTCTGAGATAGCTCAAATTCCTTCCGCCGAATTTGGCTATCGTGAAAGGCCTTAATATGTTGCTTGAAAGTTAAGGCAGAATCATAGGCTTCACGACGAAGCTCTTCCAGCTCTTGGAGTTGGAGTTTCCTTTCTCAACCACACAGGTTTGGGTCGAGGTTACATTGGCGAACCACCCAATAAGCGCAGTGCTCCAGCTCCACGGGCAAATGACAAGGCTTCCTGTAAACAATTCTATAAGGAGACATACCAAGGGGAGCCTTGAAGGCAGTCCGATATGCCCAAAGTGCGTCAATCAACTTGTCGGACCAATCCTTATGGTTAGGCCGAACCATTTTCTGGAGAATTTGCTTGATTTGCTAGTTCGACACCTCAGCCTGGCCATTCGTCTGAGGATGATACGGAGATGCGATACGATGGTGGACTCCATATTTCCTCAGAAGTGCTCGGAAAGAAGTATGGGTAAAATGACTTCCTCCATCAGAGATAATGGCTTGAGGGATCCCAAAGCGTGCAAAAATGTGGTCTTTGACAAATCGAGTAGATATGACATGATCAACATGGCATGTGGGAATAGCCTCAATCCATTTCGAAACATAATCAACAACAATGAGGATGTACTCAAAGCCGTTGGAAGGAGGAAAGGGACCCATGAAATCGATTCCCCAAATGTCAAAGATTTTAGCAGCCAGGATGGGTTGCAAGGGCATCATGTCATGACGTGACATTGACCCTAACGACTGGCACCTAGTGCAATGTTTAGCATAATTGTGTGCATCCTGGTGAAGGGAGGGCCAAAAGAAACTACACTGCAACACCTTGGCTGTAGTTTTCCTCCCAGAGAAATGGCCTTCGCAGGCCTAATCGTGGCAGAAGGATAGCACACTGGGGAATTCGTTGTCAGGAATACAGCGATGGATGATCTGGTCGGCACCTATTCGAAAAAGTAGTGGATTATCCCAGAAATAGTACTTTGCTTCTGCGATAAGACGCTCGCGCTGGTTTTTAGGCCAGCCACGTGGAAGGGAACCAAAAGCAAGGTATTTGGCAATGTCGGCATACCAAGGTCCACTTGCCACATTAATTGCCATTAGGTGCTCATCAGGAAAAACCTCATTAATCAGCAGGGTAAGTCCAACGTGGTCAAGGTCCAGTCTCGAGAGATGATCAGCAACAACATTCTGGGCTCCGACCTTATCGCGGATCTCAAGGTCAAATTCTTGGAGTAGAATGATCCAACAAATCAGTCTAGGCTTGGCATCTTTCTTGTGCATGAGATGGCGAATGGCCGCGTGGTCAATGAATATAATAACATGCGAGCCCAGAAGGTAAGAGCAGAATTTCTCCAACCCAAAGACGACCGCCAGTAGTTCTTTCTCAGTGGTTGTATAATTACGCTGGGCCTCGTCCAACGTCTTACTGGCATAGTACATCACGAAGGGGTGTCTATCACATCTTTGTCCCAGGATGGCTCCTACTGCAAGGTAGGAAGCGTCACACATGAATTCAAAGTCGAGGGACTAATCAGGCAGCTGGAGAACATGGGCCTTGGTGACAGCATCACGTAACTGCGTGAATGATCGTATGCAGTCGGGGCCTATATCAAAGGGTACATCGGTCGATAGGAGATGAGTTAAAGGTTTAGAAATCTTGGAGAAGTCTTTGATGAATCTCTTATAGAAACCGACGTGTCCTAAGAAGGAGAGGATTTGCTTGACAGAGCCAGGCACAAGTAAATCAGCAATCACATCAAGCTTAGCTCTGTCAACCTCAATACCCCTATTGGAGATGATATGCCCGAGAACAATTCCCTCGTGTACCATAAAATGACTTTTTTCCCAAGAAAGCACGAGGTTCACATCAATACATCTCCGAAGGATACAGGTTAGGTTGGCAAGACAATCATCAAATGAAGGTCCAAAGACCGAAAAGTCATCCATGAAGACCTCAAGAAAGTCACCCACCTTGTCATGGAATATCACCAGCATACATCTTTGGAAAGTTACTGGCGTGTTACAAAGTCTAAAAGGCATCCTTCTAAATGCGAAGGTGCCGAAGGGGCAAATAAAGGTGATTTTCTCTTGGTCCCGGGGGTCAATTGCCACCTAGTTTTATCCAGAGAATCCATCTAGGAAACAGAAAAATTTATTTTCCGCTAATCGCTCCAGGATTTGGTCAATAAAAGGTAACGGAAAGTGATCTTTCTTAGTTGCAGCATTCAGTTTCCTATAGTCTACACACACTCTCCAAGATGTAGGAGTGCGTGTAGGGATGGATTTGCCCCTGTCATTGATATGGATGGTGAGTCCCGCCTTTTTGGGCACGACATGAATCGAGCTCACCCAGGGGCTATCGCTGATCGGGTAGATTATACACACATCAAGCCACTTAATGATTTCCTTTTTAACGACCTTCCGCATGTTAGGGTTGAGAAATCACTGCATCTCGCGGGAAGGTCGAGCCTCCTCCTCCGTATATATACGGTGAGTGCAGTAGGAGGGGCTAATGCCAGTTAAGTCAGATAAGGACCATCCAATGGCTGCCTTGTGTTCCATAAGGACCTTTGTTAGTTTGCACTCTTGCTCCCTGGTCAATTTTGAACTAATGATTACGGGGAGCGTTTCATTTGGTCCCAAGAAAACATACTTAAGTTTGTCAGGTAGCTCTTTCAATTCGGGAGTGGATGGTGAAAGATCTGGCATTTCTTGGGATGAGAGTGTCCCAAGTGGATCAGAAGAAAGAAAGGCAGGAGGAAGAAGTTGGCCCTCAGATTGGCCAAAAAGAGGGGCATCTTGGATTGATGGATCCAAAAAGGGATAGCCCTGGTGATCAGTATGTGGGCTCAAGGTCCCAGTGTGGAGTCGCATTTTCTCCTGATTTGGCGGGAAAGAAAGGGCAATTCAGTTTTCAAGAGGGTGGACCGGCGGTGAGTAGCCCGAATATGACTCAGACCACGAGGTATGGGAAGCGGAGAAAACCTCGTCAGAAGTCTGGTCAGGAGAAGGTACGGGTAAGGGGAGGGATGGGGGATCGTCACCATATGTGCTAGTCAGGCGATGGTCTGTGTTCAGGGGTAATCCACAGCAGTCAAAATAGGTCCCTATAAGTCTGATACATGCGTTGACGGCCATGTCCTCGTCAGACTGTCATCCTCGATGCAATCACAATCAAAATTCTTGGTTGCCTTAAAGATGTTTAGCTTGAGCTTCTCAGAGCCAATGGCAATCTCAATGCAGTCCGACTCACAGTCGATATGGGCGTGGGCTGTGGCCAAGAAAGGTCGACCAAGGATGATAGGACAATCAGAAAGTGAGCTAGGAACTTCCATATCCAAAATAAGAAAGTCAACAGGAAAACAAAGACTGTTGACCCTAACCACCATGTCTTCCACTACACCCTTCGGTATTTTGACAGAATGATCTGCCAACTACAACGTGACAGGGGTGGGTTTCAGATTTCCTAGGGCAAATTTCTCAAGCATGATGGTTGGTATAAGATTGATGGAAGATCCTAGATCAAGCGGAGAACGATTAAAATTGTAGCCTTGGATGCTACAAGAAATAAGCGGTGTGCCCGGATCTTTCTGCTTCGGTGGTAGATTTGACAGTATAGCACAACTCGCTTGAGGCGAGACGACCATCGGATTCTTTGTTTTCTTCGATTGTCACCTGGGTGTAGTGTAGCCTTTGAAAAATCAGGCAACAGTTAGTATATGGTCGATAGCCTCCAACAGGGGTACTTTGATTTCAACATCCCTGAATAAATTACGCAGGTTATCAAAGGCCTGCGTATCCTTTTTCTTGCCTTTTGGCTCCCTCAGGAGAGCCTCAGGGAATGGGACTGATTCTGGCACTAGTTTGGGTGTATCATCCTCACGAAAATGCGGTGCACATCCTGAATGAGAGGGCGATGAAAAAGATGCGCCAGGATCAGGTCGAGGCAGATCGATGGTTTACTGACCGCTCCTCGTAGTAATCGCATTGGACATCGCGGGTCCAGTGGGATCATAAGGAGGAGGAGGGTTCGCAATAGGGACATAAGGGTGAGGTGTTGTTGCTGCGGGATTAGCCTGAAATCTCAGTGGAATGCCTCGGAGCTTGCAGAATCTGATGAACCTGCCCCTGAGAAGGTCGTACCTATGGTTGAGGACCACGGGGTACAAAATTTCGTGGGTTGGGAATAGGTTGGGCTGGAAGAGTACCCTGAGATCGAGTTGCCATGCGTACTTGATTGATCTCAGCATTTTGTTGCGCCACTTGGTGCTGAAGAGAGGTCATGTTTTCTTCATGAAGCTTAGACATTTCCGTCACCATTTGCATCAGTTTATCAAGAGGACTTGATGAGTGTTCTGTTTGAGGAATGCAGGGACCCGATGGCGGATTTGCCACAGGATTAGACTGGGTCCTTGGGATGACGGGTGCGGATGGTCTCATTGGCCCACCCACAAGGTTTTAGCGCTGCGGGTTACTGACCATGCGAAGTTAGGATGATTGTTGAACGCACGAATCGCTACACTAACGTGTTCGATTTTGGAAAACCTGTCGTTGTAGCTTGAAAGCGAAGAATTCGTGTTCAACAAATAAAATTTATACCGAAATGAAAATTCCGGGTCGAACACAGGGAGGCGGACGTTTGATTTAAAAACTACGCATTTCTTTTTATTTGTCACAAAGTAATTCGATTTAAAACTATCTAATTATTTACAATAAATAGAAGAGAGAGAGGGTAAGAGAGAGAGAGAGAATACTACACATAGAAATCAAAATGAGATGTAGAATCAACAAGGAATTTATCATTAGGGGGATTTGTTCATTACAACTAGAAAGCATAAAACAATTGCACTAGAAAGCGATAAATTTACTCTAGAAAGCAATAAAAGAATGGAGGGAGAAATGTCCTCCTCGACGGTCGCTTGGAGGATGAATAAAACTACACTAGAAAGCAGTAAATCTATACTAGAAAGAAGTAAAAAGAATAGGGAGAGAGAAATCCTCATCGATGGTTGCTTGGAGGACGAGCCGGACGGGACGACGCCTGGATGAAGGGGAACGAAGCAGGATGAAGGAGGACGAAGCAGAAGAATGGGAACGGAGCAGCACGCCGTCGTCATCGCGGGATCCACTTCCGAAGGGGGACGAAAATTTGGACTTTATCTCGTGAGAAGCATCCTGGGTGTGGGACAAGCTTCTCTTGAGCTTTGGAGGGGTAGAGAAGAGAAGGAAGGGATGAGAATTTCGTATGGAGGGGGTCTCCTTTTATAGTTGCAAGGAGTGGGGGCAAAATGGACATTACAACTTCAAAATAATAAATGAGGGGTATTTAGTGACGGATAAATCCGTCACTAAAGCCTCCTTCGTGGGCGTTGTGGGCGGCTCGCGCTCTCAACGCCTGCACACGTCCGCTGAGCCTCAGCGATCGGACGGCTTAAGTCACGCCTTCACCCACTGCGCTGCGGGCCCTCCCGCGCATACGATGCTGCGTGACGCCGCGCGTTCAATCGCGCGTGAACGCTATCGGGCGCGCGCAGCCGTCCGATCAAGATCCAACGCCCTCCCGCGCTCAATCGCCCGCGCCCTGCAGCCCTCTTCTGCGGCTTGAACCCGCACCCGTCGCTGCGTAAGCGCGCTCGACCGCTGCGCTACGGGGCGCGGATGGTCGAGCGGATGCTTTTAGGCGCGGCTGACCACAGCCATTGGATCAAGATCCAACGACGGAGAGCGAGCGGATGCGAGGCCTTCGTAGAATGTAAGCGGCCGTTTGGGTGGTCGAGATGGTGCCACGTGGCGCCATCTTGGCCGTCCATCTTCTGGAAGTTGTAGATGGTGCCACGGATGTCGGATTGACTCGATTTTTGCGTCATTGGGCTGCGATCGTCTATCCGAATTCATCCATGAGGTTGGATTTGTCATCTGAAGTGCAGGTTTACACCACCCTGGCCCTTGATCTTCTAGGGTTCCTCGGTCACTATCTGATGCTATGGATGCCTGATTAGGGCGATCTTGGAATCGTTGAACTCCAATCGTCGCCCTGATCACATCCATATGGTTGGATCTTTGATCCGAGGCCCCGATAAAATGTTTGCCCTGTCCAAGCACACAAAAGGAGACAATTAACCTCCATTTTATTCAAACTACTCTAAATGCAAGATGATGCATGTTATGCAATATTTATATCATGAAATGCAATCCTATGCTTAAGAACATGCATAAATAGACATTTTAAGTAGTGTAAATGAGTTCACATCATATCCCCATGCCTATCTTTTGCTAGTCCCTAGCAAAAACTATACGCTATTTATAAAAGAATTAGGTTGGATTATTTGGACCTGAGTTATTTTCAATCATTAAGAAATTGTCTACTTAGGAACTGAACTTTCAAACACACAACAGTGCCCGGGTATCAGCCTAAATGTAGACCACCTCAAGCCCTCGCCTTATTAAAAGAAAAATTTCTTGTTCTCTTTTTCTTTTTTTTCTAATTTTTTTGGATTTTCGAATTTTAGGGTTTAAGAGTGGCTTTCTACGGCCATTCAAGTCACCTAAGATTTGATGAGAACCCTAAGTTTTAAGCATCTTATTGTGATTGTGATAGACTCGTTGACCGGTAGTTAAAATGGACTTCGGATTTCTACGCCTCTAGGTGACCTCAAAAAGACTTCTGCCTAAAGGTGTATCTTTACAACCGGTAGCTTTCTCCCTACTTTTATTTTTTTACGGGGTCAACACAACGGTGAATCCAGTGTATATCTCCCCGGTTTATTCTACTTCTCCACTTCTTCCTAAGTGTTTTGGAAATTTTTAGTGCATTTACTGAGCTGGGTTCTGGACAACCGGTCGATGTGCTGTTACCACCGACAACTTGCCAAGCATACTCGTGCGGCGAAGTGTGGCTTATTTCTTTTTGTTCTTTTCTCCTTTTCTTTTTGATTTTTTTTTTCTTCTTTTTTTTTCTTCTTCTTTTTAAGTAGGTGGCTTCTCTGGTCTAAGATTTACCTAAGGGTAGGAAAAAGAGAAAGGTCCAGTGACTGGGCTCTGGACAACCTACCTATGGGCTGTTATCCATGATAACTTGCCAGCCATATCACCCTAGAAGGTTCATTAGCTACCCAAATTCCGTTAGAATCGCCGAACAACGAGTCAGTGCAAAGAAAGTGTGTAGATGCTTAAAACTCAGAAATTCCCTCAAATCAGAGGGTGAGTTGATAAGTCGTGTACTTATCACCCAAACTTATTTATTCCAATTATAATAGAATTAAGATGGCGAGGACTCAAAGACAAATCCACATTTTAGTGGATACATAGGCTAATTAAGTCCAAAGACCTGAAGGGTCTTTGTGTTCAGATCCTAATGTAAAATTTCTTAGGATTGAAAAGTCCTAATGTCCAACTAATCCTTCCTAATATTTTTTTTTTTATAAATAAGAAGAGAGAAACAATTTATATGGATTTCACAAAGCTGACTAAATAATTCAAAAATGAATCCACCCCCCCATACCTAGTTGATGCAATGTCCTCATTGAAAAAGAGACATGAAAGAAAGGGTAGAATATGAAAGATGTCACCTGGATATGAAGCTCGTATCAGCCTTGTGTCATATGTACAACTGCTGAGTTTAATGCCGTCAGCTAAGCGAAATCCAGCTAAAGAAGTCACAGAATGGCTAGAGCAACAGAGTCTAAGACGGGTTCTGGAAGATTACGGTCAACAACAGGCTTCAAACGTTGACCGTTGACTTTAAAGGTGTTACCCGTCTTTGGGTCAGAAATCTGAACGGCACCATTTGAAAAAATCTGATCAATTATGAATGGATCATTCCATTTAGATCTAAGTTTGCCAGGGAAGAGCTTAAGTTTAGAATCGAATAACCAGACCTTTTGGTTTGGCTCAAAGCTCTTACGGGAAGTCAATTGATCATGTAGAGCTTTGGTCCGAGCCTTGTAGATCTTGGCATTCTCATAAGCATCATTTCTAAGCTCCTCCAACTCAGATAGTTGGAGTTTCCTGGTCTTCCCAGCTAGATTCAGATCTAAATTGCATTGTTTGATTGCCCAGAATGCCCTGTGTTCAATCTCTACGGGTAGATGGCACGCCTTTCCATACACCAAACGGAATGGAGACATGCTGATGGGCGTTTTATATGCCATACGGTAGGCCCAAAGAGATTCCTCAAGCTTTTGAGTCCAATCCTTACGATCAGGCCTAACCGTTTTTTGTAGAATTTTCTTGATCTCTCGATTGGAGATCTTGGCTTGTCCATTCCTCTGGGGATGGTAAAGTGTGGAAATTCGATGATTAACCCTGTATTTGGCCAATAAATTCTGGAATTGGGCATTAGTAAAATGAGTGCCACCATCACTGATGATAGCGCTCGGAATCCCGAACCTACTGAAGATATTGTTCTTGACAAAATTGATGACCACCTTGTGGTCATTGGTTCGGGTGGGAATCGCCTCAATCCATTTGGACACATAATCAACAGCAACAAGAATGTACTGATGTCCAAATGAAGGGATAAAGGGTCCCATGAAATCGATGCCCCAAATATAGAAAATTTCTACAAGAAGAATAGGGTTTAGGGGCATCATGTCTCTCTTAGTTATGTTCCCGAGTGACTGACATCGAGAACATGACCTTGAGAAGTCCTGGGCATCCTTGAATAAAGACGGCCAATAGAAGCTAGATTGCAAGATTTTTGCAGCCGTCTTTCTCCCGGAGAAATGTCCACCACACCCAGATGCATGGCAGAACTCGAGTATACTGTTGAATTCATTCTCCGGTATGCATCGGCGAATAATCTGATCAGAGCCGATGCGATACAGTTCAGGGTCCTCCCGAAAGTAGTATTTGGCTTCATATTTGAGTCTATCCCATTGTTGCTTGGTCCAATCTTAGGGGATTTGACCAACGGCCAAATAGTTAACAATGTCAGCAAACCATGGGGTGTGGACACCTAAAACTGTAAGAATGGTTTCGTTCGAAAAAGTGTCAGCAATTGGAATGTCTGGACAAGAAGAATCACCTAGGAGTCTCGACAAATGATCTGCCACCACATTTTGTACCCCAGTTTTATCCTTGATTTCAAGATCAAATTCTTGAAGAAGAAGAATCCAATGAATAAGCCGGGGTTTAGCATCCTTTTTACCCAAGAGATGTCTCAAGGCCGAGTGGTCGGTATAAATGATAACATGCGACCCTAAGAGATAAGCCCTGAATTTTTCCAAAGCAAATACTACAGCTAGTAATTCCTTTTCAGTAATAGTGTAATTCCTTTGGGCTTCATCCAGAGTTTTACTAGTGTAGTAAATGACAGAGGGCTTTCGATTAATTTTCTGACCCAGGATAGCCCCGACCGCATAATCAGAAGCATCGGTCATGATCTCAAAAGGGGCTGTCCAAAATGGTGGTTGCAAAATTGGAGCACAGGTGACTGCCGTTTTCAGGAAATCAAATGCCTTTCGGCATGATTCGTCAAAAACAAATGGCGTGTCTTTGGCAAGAAGATTGCTTAAAGGACGAGCAACCTTCGAAAAATCCTTTATGAATCTTCGATAAAATCCCACATGGCCAAGAAATGATCTGATCTGTTTAACAGATGTGGGAGGAGGAAGTTTAGCGATAGCATCAACCTTAGCTTTGTTTACTTCAATTCCCCGTTCAGAGATTACATGATCCAAAACGATGCCCTCTTGGGTCATGAAATGACTCTTTTCCCAGATAAGGACCAGTCGTGTCTTGATACATCGCTTAAGAATCATTTCCAAATTAGCCAAAGAAGAGTCAAATGATTCTCTAAAAATAGAGAAATCATCCATGAAGACTTCCATAAACTCTCCCACCATGTCGGAAAATATGGCTAGCATACACCTTTGAAAAGTCACAAGTGCATTGCATAGCCCGAAAGGCATCCCACGAAAAGCAAAGGTTCCGTAGGGACAGGTGAAAGTAGTTTTTTCCTGATCCTCGGGATGGATAGGAACTTGGTTGTATCTCGAGTAGCCATCAAGAAAACAGAAGTACTTCTGCCCAGCTAATTTTTCCAAGATTTGATCAATGAAGGGCAAGGGAAAATGATCCTTTTTAGTGGCCGTGGTCAGCTTCCTGTAATCAATACAAACTCTCCAAGAGGAAGCTGAACGAGTTGTGACAGATTCTCCTCTCTCATTAGTCACAACAGTAATCCCGGCTTTCTTTGGAATAATTTGAACGGGACTTACCCAGGGACTGTCAGAGATTGGATAAATAATTCCTGCATTGAGCCACTTGATTATTTCCTTTTTGACCACTTCTCGCATATTTGGATTCAATCTCCTCTGCATCTAGCGAGAAGGGCGGGATCCATCTTCCAAAAATGTTCTATGATTACAGTAAGATGGCTCGATCTCCCTGAGGTCATGAATGATCCAACCAATTGCCCCCTTATGTTCCTTTAGGACCTTAATCAATTTAATCTCTTGCTCCTTTGTCAATTTAGCACTGATAATCACAGGGAGCATATTCTGAGGTCCTAAAAATTGATATTTCAAATTCTCGGGCAATGGTTTCAATTCAAGCTAGGGTGGGGTGCGGAGCGGGCGACCGGTAGCAGCCGGTTCTGCGTGCGCGGGCGCACTGTGGAGCACCTGTGCATGTGGAAAAACGCTGTGCACGTCCTGCAGGCACGCGCGCGGTGGCCGGTAAAGCTGCAGGTAGGCGTGTAGTGCTGCTGGAGCGTCTAGGCTTGCGAGCTTGAAGCTCTGGCAATGGCGGAGAAGACGGACGACAGTAAAAACAAAAGGGGAATCCACCATGCCCACCTGCTCATGAAAGAGCTGGGCGGTAGTGGAACTCACAATGGTGGTGTGAGACCACTGTGGGTTTTCTCCTGCCCACGGTGTGCCTCTTCTCAGTGAGAAGAGGTACTGTGTATGGAGAGGGAGAGAGGAGGAGGTTGGCCCAGGGTGACGATGGATCTGAAGGTGTCTGCAAGTGTATGAAAGTGCATTCCCCCACAAGGGAGAGAGCACGGCATTATAAAGAGGAGAGGGCATGACACAGCCATGCTACTGGCAGTGCACATCCTGCCATGTTGTTGGCAGGAGGAGAGGCGCGAAGAGACACGCATGCCCCATGCCCTGCAGCACTTGAGGAGGATGTTAATTCAAAGTAAATAAAAAAATGAAAATGGTGAAATTGCAATGCCACACTTGAGGAGGTGAAAACGTAGAGCGGCAACCGGGTTTGTTATAACGTTGTAGTAAAGCCGGTTATTACCAACATTTCAAATATAAATTTTTTTACTCGGAAAAATAAAAGAGTTCCCGAGGTCGAACTCAGGGAGCAAGTTGTATTCTAGAGATATACATGTTTCTTTTACAAAAATAAAGAGAGAGAGAGAATTTGTTGTTCTCTTTGTTCTGCAGAGGGGGGTGCTCTTCTTTCTCTCTTTCTTTAGATCTCCTTCTTTCTCTCTGTTCAGGTGATATTCTTCTCTTGCAATGGTGGTGCTCTTCTTCTTCTTCCTGCTGTTCTTCCGTTGGTGATGTTCTTCTTTCTTCAGAGCTCCTTGTTCTTCTTCTTCTTTGGTTTTCTGCCTTGACCTCTCTTCTTCTTCTTTCGCGTTGGCCGTTGCTCTTCCTTCTTCTTCAGCCTGTCTTCTTCCGTTGGTGATGTTCTTCTTTCTTCAGAGCTCCTTGTTCTTCTTCTTCTTTGGTTTTCTGCCTTGACCTCTCTTCTTCTTCTTTGGTTTTCTGCCTTGACCTCTCTTCTTCTTCTTTCGCGTTGGCCGTTGCTCTTCCTTCTTCTTCAGCCTGTCTTCTTCCGTTGGTGATGTTCTTCTTTCTTCAGAGCTCCTTGTTCTTCTTTGGCCTGCACACTTCAGAGTTTTTTCGTCAAGAGGCAAAACCTACTCTACCCCCCTCCCCCGCGTCTCTCTTTCTCTCTGAAACCACTCTTGGGAAAGCTCTCCCAGAGCTACCGGGTAATCGGGTTCGGGTCACGCCCGGGTCCAGGCCCACAGGCGTGCGGTGGTGGGCGAGGAGTGCAGTCAGTCTAAGTCGGGTCGGGTCAGGTCCGCGAGGCGTGAGCGCGGACGAGACCGGGTAACCGGGCGGGTGTAAGGGGACCTCACCCCGTGTACTGAGGCAATGAGGGTAGTGCACGAAATCAATTTAAACAGTGGAACGTGTGTGAGGCTTACCGATGTGGGACTAAACGCAGACCGTCCCTCGCGTGCGCTTGCTGGGAGACCGCGGCTTGGCTTCTGCAGCTGCTGCTTCCATCTGCATAAGTTGCTGGCTGGCTGCCTTCGCACGACGCCCCGTACCCCGCAGCAGCTGGAGACCTGGCGTCCTCAAGCCTGGAGCGCGGGAGAAGCTGCTTTAATGTGCGTCAATGGCTGTCGGACCTCAAAACCTGTCGGACACGAATATGGCCTCGCGGCCTAATCAAACCACTGGGGAACCTTCGCCGTGGCACGGCGAAGGTGAGGAGCTGCGCGGCAGGCCGTAAGGAGGTGTCTGGTGGCAGCCCTGGGTCGGACTGCAACCGGAGGAATGGGTTTGTTCGGGGGAGTGTTACGGAGGTGTGGAGTGGCAGTGGAGGAGTGGGAGGTGCTCAGTGTGATGAGGCGGAGGTGCGGTGAGGGTTGGCGAGCCGTGTGGGTTGCTGAGGTGATGGGAACGGCTCGCCGGAGGGCGGTCGGAGGCGAAGGGGGTGAAGGTGGTCAGGGTCGGTAGAGGGCTTAATTGAATAAATTGAAAACAGGGAAAGAAAGAGGAGGAGAAGGGGAGTAGCTCTAGCTTACTTGCAGGGACGAAGGGGGAGGAACGGGGCGACAGTCGTATCGACTGTCGCCGGAGAAGACGATGCTCAGGGAGAGGGGCGGCGGCGAGCAGAGAGCCGGAGAGGCGCCAGCTGGGTGCGGCGTGGCGCGGGAAGAGCAGGGGAGGAAGTCTCTGCTGCTGGTATTGCGGCAGAGCGAAGAGGTGGAGGGGGAGGAAGCCGCCGGAGCTGGTGAGCGTCTGCCGGAGAAAGAAGAGAAGAAAGCTGGGGGTTTTCTCCGTCAGATCCAGGCTGCCCTCGTCGGTGGAGCGGCGGGGGGTATTTATAGGGATGAAGCAGGGAGGAAGGCGGAGGGAGACGACGTGTCTCCCTCGCCGGAGAATGGTCGGAACATGAACCCATACCGTCCGTGCGTTCGCACGGCCGGTATGGTGGCCTACAATGACCAGGGGGGTGCTCCTGCGACGGCTGACGACGCAGGGCACCCCCGGTTTACTTGCCAGGTCCCTCACCTCACCCTGCGCGGCGCCATGCTCCGCGCAAGGTCGCCGGAGCATGGTGCTGGCAGGGTTTTGCAGGAGGGACCTGATTGCAAAGAACGAAGGAGAGTTAGGGGCCAAAATGCGAGGGTTCAAAAGTTGAGGGCCAAAGAGTAAATATATGAGGACCAAAGTGTGAAGTCGGTCAAGGAGGTTTCTTCTTAGGCTCAAGTTTTCATACATGACTAATTAGGACCTAAGGAATCTGATGGTGAATTTTATTTTCATATTAAACCTTGTTTGACCGGTCAATTTGCATAAAAACCCAAATTAAGTTATTAATTGGGCATGGTTCTCAATGTAGGTCAAAATGGGTTCTAAAGGCCAAATTGAAGGTTCTAAACCCTAGAGATTATTTTTCTATGAATTTTAGAGGGTTTATTCTATTTTTACTTTGCCTCGAACCTTGTGAATTGAAGTGGGTTGTTTTAGGGTTACAGATTTATCATTTAGTTTCTTGGAATTGCTGTAGCCCTTGCTAGATCATTTCATCCCACTTTTATTCTTATTAAGCTGCTTTGACCTATGTTTGGGCCCTGAATTACCCTGTATGCAGATTATACTGGTGAAATTGCATTTTTACCCCTTATGACTTATTTTCTCCTTAAACTCAGAATTCTCTGAGTTAAGCCTTTCCTTGAGTTATGTAGGAGCTTTTATCCTTTGTATTGGGTCAAAATGAGCTAGTTATGGCTCATGATGAGGTTCTCATCATACCCCCATGCCTAGCTTTTGCTAGTCCCTTAGCAAAAACTTAAGGTTTCAACCCTTGTTCTAGACCATGAAGTTTTTAATAGTTTTAGATAAGTGCCTTTTTTATTTGAGCGTAGATTAGGTTAGAATGCTGACCATAGGCCTAAAAGGTACTCTAGTACCAATCAAGATCCAAATCTGTCTAGCCTTAGCCTCAGTCTTTTAGCAAAGGTTTTTAAGGCCCACAAGAACTAACCTAAGGTTTATTGGACTTCGTGGTTAAAGCACCCGTGCTTGAAATGATTTTAGCCCTGGCTCAGTTCGCAGTGCGTTTTGTAAGAGAGAGATAGAAAGTTTTTCTGTTTGGAGAGTCTTCTCTCTCTTTTTCTTTTTAGTTCTAGCCTAGGATTGGCTTTTCAACACGGTCTGTATCAGATTCCTTGCTCCCATCATCAATCCTCAAGGGTTCCTGGCGATCGATGCTTCGAGATAGCACCGCCCATGGCAACCCCCGGAACCCTGGCTATTGAGATTTCGGGATAATCCCATCCATGGTATTCCGTGGCCGAATCCAGACCCTGGCAATTGACACTTCGAGATAATGCCATCCATGGAATCTGAACTAGCAGAGTGCTTACATGCCCCCAGTAGGATATGTAAATATCCTAAGAGACAAGCACCGAGGAGATGATATTTTGTTACGCATCTTCGAGGGGATTTCCCGCCTCTCTGCGCTGGGAACTCGTCCAAATCAACTTGTGTTGATCGGCCGCTCCTATTCTAGGTGTTCTTTTCAGATTTTTACGACGCTTCTGCGTGATTCTGATTTTTACGCTTACTGAACCAGGCTGTGTGTGAGATTAGGGTGCTTAAGTTACTGAGTCCCGTAAACCAAAAATTAGTTAACGAGGCCGAATACTCCCTAAGCCTTAGACCTAATACTTCAGCTTTTCATTTTCCTCAACCTCTTGAGGAGTGTCCAGATCTTAATGGGTACTAAGAGTCTATTCAAGAATGCCTAAGGTTTGCATTCTTTACTAATCTTATTGTGCACTTTTCTTGAATGAGGTCTAGAACTTAGGTTAATTCCTTAGTTCCTTACTAATGACTATCACTTTTTCTCATATTTTTGTGCTCCTTTTTCCTTTTGTTTCTTTTCTCCTTCGCAAAATTTCCTTCTCCTCTTTTCCTCTTGTTCTTTTTCAAATTTTTTTTTTTTTTAATTTTTATGGTGTTTTTGGCATATGTGAATTTTTTTGTTTGAAACCTTTTCTTACAAGTTTTTGTACTTTCATACCCCCCCATGCCTAAGATTTGCAATGTCCTCATTGTAACCTAGGGGGTCTTAGTTCATTCCTTAAGACAGAAATTTGGGTGAGTGAATGGGTCGGGTTGAATTTTTGCGGACGATTTCAAATCCCAGATGCAAACATCTGAGTTGGGGTCGGCTGTCTACAAGGGTGAACTTCGAGTACTGAAAGGTGTCAGAACAAGTTTCAGGTTTTCAAAGAGAATGACGGGCTGCCTCCCGTTAAGCGCTGAGTTTTACGCCATCGGCTGGGCGCAATAAGCTCAAGGGGAAAGGAGGGTATAAGATGCCTCAGCCAAATGGGTAGAAGTTACATCAATGAACGGCTTGAGTCTCTGACCGTTCACGATGAAAGGTTCAGAATCGTGGCTGAGTGGACTGATTTCGATTGCTCCATTTCCAAAAACCTGTCGGACCAAATATGGTCCGACCCACTTAGATCTCAGTTTTCCTGGGAAGAGTTTTAGTCGGGCATCAAAGAGTAGGACCTTTTGACCAGGATGAAAGATCTTTCTCGAGATGTGTTTGTCATGGAAGGCTTTAACCCGCTCCTTGTAGATTTGCGAGTTCTCGTACGCGTCTATGCGTAATTCATCGATCTCGCTGATTTGGAGTTTTCTGTGGGTCCCAGCCTTGGAAAGATCTAGATTACAGTTCCGTACTGCCCAATAGGCTTTATGCTCCAGTTCGACGGGAAGGTGGCATGCCTTTCCGTACACCAATCTAAAGGGAGACATGCCCAATTGGGTCTTGTGGGCGGTCCTATAGGCCCACAATGCTTCCGGAAGTCGGGACGACCAGTCCTTCCTGTCAGGTCGAACAGTGACTTGCAGGATTTTCTTGATCTCCCGATTAGACAGCTCAGCTAGACCATTAGTTTGGGGGTGGTAAGAAGTAGAGATTCGGTGAGACACCCCGTATTTGGTCATCAGTGACCTAAACTGAGCGTTTGTGAAATGGGTCCCCCCATCAGAGATTATTGCACGAGGAATCCCGAACCTTGAGAAAATGTGTTGATGAATGAATTTGAGAACGATTTTGTGATCACAGGTTCGGGTCGGTATGGCTTCGATCCATTTGGACACGTAGTCCACAGCCAACAGAATGTATTCGAAACCATCCGAAATAGGAAAGGGGCCCATAAAATCAATCCCCCAAACATCAAAGATTTCGCATACTAGAATCGGTTGCATAGGCATCATGTCACGACGGCTCATGTTGCCCAAAGTCTGGCAACGACTGCATGCCTTGCAATGACTGTGTGCGTCTTTGAACAGTGTGGGCCAGTAAAAGCCGCACTGGAGGACTTTTGATGCGGTTTTATGCCCGGCAAAATGGCCACCGCATGCCTGGTCATGGCAGAAAGAGAGGATATTGTTGACTTCCCCTTCCGGGACACATCTCCGGATGATCTGATCGGCACCTATGCGGAAGAGGTACGGGTCTTCCCAAATGTAATACTTGGCATCGGAGCGTAATTTGTCTTTCTTGGCCTTCGGCCAATCGGACGGGGTCTGATGAG
This sequence comes from Thalassia testudinum, assembly GCA_037157565.1. Classification (NCBI taxonomy): domain Eukaryota; kingdom Viridiplantae; phylum Streptophyta; class Magnoliopsida; order Alismatales; family Hydrocharitaceae; genus Thalassia; species Thalassia testudinum. Next base: position 58,559,524 of record JAZHRO010000014.1, read on the forward strand.
ATGCCAAGTAATTTACAATATTAGCAAACCATGGAAGGCTAGTACCAATAGTCAGCAGGTGCTCATCGGGAAAATGCTCAGTGATGGGTCCGGAAGGGTCTATCATTTCAGAAGGAAGACGGGACAAGTGATCAGCTACCACGTTTTGTTTTCCCGCTTTATCGCGAATCTCGAGGTCAAATTCTTGCAACAGCAAGATCCATCTGATCAATCGAGGTTTCGCGTCCTTCTTTGCAAGGAGATGCCTCACAGCCGTGTGATCCGAGTATATGATGACATGGGAACCCAGAAGGTATGATCTGAACTTCTCTAGGGCAAATACTACAGCTAGCAGCTCTTTCTCAGTAACTGTATAGTTACGCTGAGCCTCATCGAGTGTTTTGCTGGCGTAGTAAATGACCACAGGTTTCTTGTCATTTTTCTGCCCCAAAACCGCTCCTACAGCGAAGTCGGATGCATCACACATGATCTCAAAGGGTTGAGACCAATCAGGGGATTGTAGGATCGGGGCTTGGGTGACTCGGTCACGCAGGATTTCAAATGCTTGAGTGCATTCCTTGGAGATTTCGAAGGGAACATCCTTGGAGAGAAGAGTGGTCAGGGGGCGTGCGATTTTTGAAAAATCAGGGATAAATCGTCGATAAAAACCGACATGCCCTAAAAAGGATCGGATGTCCCTGATCGAGCTAGGCATAGGAAGGTGAGAAATCAGATTAACCTTAGCTCGATCCACTTGGATACCTTTCTCCGAAATTGAGTGTCCCAGGACAATTCCCTCAGGCACCATGAAATGGCTCTTTTCCCAGGAAAGAACCAAATTCACGTCGATGCACCGCCTGAGTATCTGGACCAAGTGTTGGAGGCAATCGTCGAATGATGCTCCGAAAACTGAAAAGTCATCCATGAAGACTTCCAGATAATCACCTACCATATCTGAGAATATGGCAAGCATGCATCGCTGAAAAGTAGCGGGTGCATTGCAAAGACCGAAAGGCATCCTTCGGAAAGCGTACGTTCCGAAGGGGCAGGTGAACGTGGTCTTTTCTTGGTCCTCAGGATGGATTGCCACCTGGTTATAACCGGAGTACCCGTCAAGGAAGCAGAAGAACCTATTTCCCGCTAATTTTTCGAGAATTTGATCAATGAAGGGTAGTGGGAAATGATCCTTCTTCGTGGAGGAATTGAGTCGACGGTAATCTATACAGACTCTCCACGAGTTGGCTAATCGGGTAGGAATGATTTCTCCGGTCTCAGTCGTTATAGTGGTGAGTCCTGCCTTCTTAGGCACGACCTGAATTGGGCTCACCCAACGACTATCGGAGATCGGGTAGATGATCCCGGCATCTAACCACTTGATGATCTCCTTTTTCACGACCTCCTGCAGATTGGGGTTTAAGCGTCTCTGCATCTCACGAGAAGGTCGTGTGCCCTCTTCTGAATAGATATGATGAGTACAATAAGAGGGACTTATTCCAGTTAAATCATCGAGAGTCCATCCGATGGCTCTGCGATGTTGCTGGAGGACAACAATCAGACGGGATTCCTGTTCAGGACTGAGGTTGGAATTGATGATCACAGGAAGGGTCTGATTAGAACCCAAAAAGATGTATTTCAAATGAGCAGGAAGGGGTTTCAGTTCAAGGATGGGGTTTTCAGCAGCAGCGGGTGGTTCAGTATAGATGTGAGGTTCAAGTGTGGGAGTTACTGGGTTGTTTACATCTGGATTTGACTCCTCTATTTGCGGGTCAAGATCCTTCTGTGGTTGATGAGGCATACTCAAGTCATTTTGGAGGTGTGATTCATCAACCAAAGTCTTGATGTCACAAATTTGCTCGATGACGCCGCAATTAATTCCTTGTTGGGCCTTAAATATATCAATTTTCAGTGTTTGATCTCCAAACTTAAGCTCTATTTGGCCCTCCTCACAGCTGATGTTGGCTTTAGCAGTAGCCAAGAAAGGTCTCCCTAGAATGATTGGTGTATCCCTAGGGTTCTCAGGTGCATCCATGTCTAAGACTATAAAGTCCACTGGAAAATAGAAATCCCGCACTCTCACGATAACATCCTCGAGAATCCCTTTTGGTGACTTTATAGATCGATCTGCTAATTGTAATGTTACCTCGGTTGGTTTCAGCTCAGATTCTTCCAGATGGTCAAGTAAGGATGTGGGTATCAGATTTATAGATGCACCTAAGTCTAACAATGCTCTATCAAATTGGGTACCACCTATCTTACAGGAGATCAGGGGAGTTCCAGGATCTTTTGCCTTGGGTGGGAGTCTACTAAGGATTACAGAGCTGGCTTGCTCTGACAGAACAATTGGGCTCCCTCCCTTGGTTCGCGGCTTACGCTGGGGTGTACATATATTCTTTAGAAATCGTGCGTAAGCTGGTACGTGGCGGATTGCATCCATCAAGGGGATGTTTATGTGGACCTGCTCAAAGAGCTTGACTAGGTCCTCCTCGGGGGCCACGGGTTTGGTGGTCTTCTTTCCCTTGGTCAGGGCCTCGGGAAACGGGATCTTGGTTGGTTCTTCTAGGATAGGTCAAGGTTGTGGGTCTGGAACAGCGGTACCTTGGATAACTATCCTAGGGTCATGGTTATCAGGCTGGGAGTGGTTTGGATAATGCGGGTCCTGAGTTGTCTTACCACTACGTGTTGTTACAGAATTTAATCCGGCCTGATTTTGGTTTGGATTTGGTAGGAGGGGTGGCTGCTGCTGAAATCCCGCACTAGAAGTTGAGGCATCCATCTCGTCTGGAGATGGAGCAGTGGGGGCCTGATAAATCCATTGAGCGTGGCCTAAATTTGGATTCATAACGCGCTTCTGGGTTGGCACGTTATTTGGGTTAGGAAGAGGTTGGGAAGGGAGTGTGCCTGGCTGGCGAGAATTTGCCAACTGGGCCAGCTGAGTTTTAACTTCAGTAAGCTCGTCCTTGTGCTGTTTTTGAATGGCCGCATTCGATTTTTGAATGTCAGCCAGAGTCTGAAGGATTAAGGACATTTGATCTTGATTTGGCCCTGATGGATAAGTAGGGTTGGGCCGAGGCTGAGGCGGCTGGTAGTGATGAGAGGGCTGTGGGCGGGACTGAAAAGGTGGTCTTTGGGTTTGGGAATTTCCCGCCCACTGAAAATTGGGATGGTTTCGCCATCCAGGGTTGTAAGTGTTGGAGAATGGGTCGTTCTGGATGGCGTTGAGGTCCTCGCAGGTCTGAGGAACCTCCTGAGAATCAGGGAAAGGAGGAATGGAGTTCCCCCGGCTGGTGAAGAAAGGATCGGATGATCTTCCAGTCCAAGAATCAGATGGGGATGGATATGGATCCATCCCAGGGGAGGATCGGTGTAGGATGTTTTGCACAGTCTCCTGTGTGGAAGGAGGTTGTGCAAAGGAGTTACGCGCAGAGGTGGCTCGCTGCAAGTGCTGAGTCAGCTCATCCACCTTCTTTTCAATGATTGAGACCTTGTCCAATCGACTGGCCATTAATTCCAGGTCGACTGATGCGGACAGGCCCTGCGTCTCATGTGCTCCCTTAAGATTCGTCGCTGCGCGGGTATTCGTCCTGTCGAATAATCCCATGGAGTCATTGTTGATGGAGTTCTCGCACATGTTTTCGAGAATCTCCCATACGGTGTCTTCATGTTGACCCATGATGTTTCCTCCGCAAGTTGCATTGACGAAAAGGCGGATGTCCTCACGGAGTCCCTGGTAAAAAGATTGGACTTGTTCCCATTTAGGAACTCCGTGATGGGGGCACTTCCTCATGAGATCCTGAAAACGATCCCATGCCTCATGGAGAGGTTCTCCTGATTGTTGGGTGAAGTGTGTAATCTGATGGCGCAAGGCGTTGGTCCGACCAACGGGAAAGAACTTTTTCAAAAACTCGGATTGAAGTTCTTCCCAAGTGTTGATCGGCCGGGTCTGAGTTTGATACCAATGGGCGGCCTTGTCCATAAGAGAAAAGGAGAACATCTTCATGAGAAGAATATCCCGATTTTGCGCATCTGATCCAAAAGTGTGGGCCAGATGCTTAAGCTGTTTGATGTGCTGGAAGGGATCTTCAGAATTAAGCCCATGGAATTTAGGTATAGCATGAATCATGTTGGGCTTTAGTTCGGAATCAGGTCCTCCAATCGGGATTCTGACTCGAGGCTCAATGGCCACCGCAGCAGGATTGTAGTGGTCCCGCATCATAGGACGCTGCGGTGGGTGCACGAAGTTTTGGAAGAGGTCATTGAGTCGCTGGAGCTGGTGTTCCAGATTATTTTCTTCCTCAACTGGCTGAGCCATGATGGGGGAAGAAGAAGAACTTGGTTCTGAATCAGACGAGAGAATAATGTGAGGGTGTTGCTGCACAAATACGGGCGTCGAGGCTTGGCCTGGACGAGAGCGAATTTCTAATGGGGGTCTTAAGGGTGGTCTTAGAGACCTCCTTCCGTACATGCACAGTTGGGAGAGGTAAGTTTAGAAGGTGCTGGACCCAATCAAGACACCCAAAAATGTGTTGGGTGACTATAGAGGTGCGGGGTAGATGGACCCCTTGATCAGCAAGATCGTCCACCTGAGAATTACCTGGGCAGCCAGAGAGGGAGAGTCCCGCGAAGACCCCTACACGGTAGAGCGTCCCCACGGGTTACAGGGTTTCCCCCACCCGACCTCTCTTGTCACTGCGGTTCCAGGTAGACCAGAATGGGGATCTTGACCTCTTAAGTCTACCAATTTTAAGATCAGGGTGCTTAAGGTTTCACTTGAACTTTAGTCTTTTTAAGTGCAAAGAGTGACCTAATTTAAGGTTGGTTAACCCAAGGGGTCAACTTTACCTATTGTTTTCTTTAAGAGCTTTTAGGTCCTGTCTTTTAGGGTTCAAGTGTTTAGAGAGAGCCAATTGTTTAGGATTTTTCTTGTTAATTATTTTCAATCAATGGCTTGGGCACACCTCTTTAGGATTTCCTCAATTCTTGATTAAGGGGTGTGTCTCTACTGAAATCCTAATGTTTGACCTTATGTTGGCTCTACTTGGTCCATTTAACTCTTTGTTGGGCAATTAGGGCTCAAGCAAGAATGTGTTAGCCCTTAAATACCCTTAATAGTGTGCAGGAGTGATGAGTTGAAAACATGCAACTTTTTATGGTTACTAAGTATGGAAGACAGGTTAGCCCTATATTGCTTTGTTCTTTTCTTTTCTTTCTTTTTAGAGTGTAGGGGTTAATAGTGAGAGAAAAGATTTACCTGTCTTCGGAGTGGTTGTCGTGTGGTTGCTTGTCTTCTTGAGTTCCTGTAGCTGCACAAAAGAGAGGAGATTATCAGAAATTAAAAGATACAGGAATGTTTACCTCTAGAATAGCCGTTGCTCCCCGGCAGCGGCGCCAAAATGAAAACGTAGAGCGGCAACCGGGTTTGTTATAACGTTGTAGTAAAGCCGGTTATTACCAACATTTCAAATATAAATTTTTTTACTCGGAAAAATAAAAGAGTTCCCGAGGTCGAACTCAGGGAGCAAGTTGTATTCTAGAGATATACATATTTCTTTTACAAAAATAAAGAGAGAGAGAGAATTTGTTGTTCTCTTTGTTCTGCAGAGGGGGGTGCTCTTCTTTCTCTCTTTCTTTAGATCTCCTTCTTTCTCTCTGTTCAGGTGATATTCTTCTCTTGCAATGGTGGTGCTCTTCTTCTTCTTCCTGCTGTTCTTCCGTTGGTGATGTTCTTCTTTCTTCAGAGCTCCTTGTTCTTCTTCTTCTTTGGTTTTCTGCCTTGACCTCTCTTCTTCTTCTTTCGCGTTGGCCGTTGCTCTTCCTTCTTCTTCAGCCTGTCTTCTTCCGTTGGTGATGTTCTTCTTTCTTCAGAGCTCCTTGTTCTTCTTCTTCTTTGGTTTTCTGCCTTGACCTCTCTTCTTCTTCTTTGGTTTTCTGCCTTGACCTCTCTTCTTCTTCTTTCGCGTTGGCCGTTGCTCTTCCTTCTTCTTCAGCCTGTCTTCTTCCGTTGGTGATGTTCTTCTTTCTTCAGAGCTCCTTGTTCTTCTTTGGCCTGCACACTTCAGAGTTTTTTCGTCAAGAGGCAAAACCTACTCTACCCCCCTCCCCCGCGTCTCTCTTTCTCTCTGAAACCACTCTTGGGAAAGCTCTCCCAGAGCTACCGGGTAATCGGGTTCGGGTCACGCCCGGGTCCAGGCCCACAGGCGTGCGGTGGTGGGCGAGGAGTGCAGTCAGTCTAAGTCGGGTCGGGTCAGGTCCGCGAGGCGTGAGCGCGGACGAGACCGGGTAACCGGGCGGGTGTAAGGGGACCTCACCCCGTGTACTGAGGCAATGAGGGTAGTGCACGAAATCAATTTAAACAGTGGAACGTGTGTGAGGCTTACCGATGTGGGACTAAACGCAGACCGTCCCTCGCGTGCGCTTGCTGGGAGACCGCGGCTTGGCTTCTGCAGCTGCTGCTTCCATCTGCATAAGTTGCTGGCTGGCTGCCTTCGCACGACGCCCCGTACCCCGCAGCAGCTGGAGACCTGGCGTCCTCAAGCCTGGAGCGCGGGAGAAGCTGCTTTAATGTGCGTCAATGGCTGTCGGACCTCAAAACCTGTCGGACACGAATATGGCCTCGCGGCCTAATCAAACCACTGGGGAACCTTCGCCGTGGCACGGCGAAGGTGAGGAGCTGCGCGGCAGGCCGTAAGGAGGTGTCTGGTGGCAGCCCTGGGTCGGACTGCAACCGGAGGAATGGGTTTGTTCGGGGGAGTGTTACGGAGGTGTGGAGTGGCAGTGGAGGAGTGGGAGGTGCTCAGTGTGATGAGGCGGAGGTGCGGTGAGGGTTGGCGAGCCGTGTGGGTTGCTGAGGTGATGGGAACGGCTCGCCGGAGGGCGGTCGGAGGCGAAGGGGGTGAAGGTGGTCAGGGTCGGTAGAGGGCTTAATTGAATAAATTGAAAACAGGGAAAGAAAGAGGAGGAGAAGGGGAGTAGCTCTAGCTTACTTGCAGGGACGAAGGGGGAGGAACGGGGCGACAGTCGTATCGACTGTCGCCGGAGAAGACGATGCTCAGGGAGAGGGGCGGCGGCGAGCAGAGAGCCGGAGAGGCGCCAGCTGGGTGCGGCGTGGCGCGGGAAGAGCAGGGGAGGAAGTCTCTGCTGCTGGTATTGCGGCAGAGCGAAGAGGTGGAGGGGGAGGAAGCCGCCGGAGCTGGTGAGCGTCTGCCGGAGAAAGAAGAGAAGAAAGCTGGGGGTTTTCTCCGTCAGATCCAGGCTGCCCTCGTCGGTGGAGCGGCGGGGGGTATTTATAGGGATGAAGCAGGGAGGAAGGCGGAGGGAGACGACGTGTCTCCCTCGCCGGAGAATGGTCGGAACATGAACCCATACCGTCCGTGCGTTCGCACGGCCGGTATGGTGGCCTACAATGACCAGGGGGGTGCTCCTGCGACGGCTGACGACGCAGGGCACCCCCGGTTTACTTGCCAGGTCCCTCACCTCACCCTGCGCGGCGCCATGCTCCGCGCAAGGTCGCCGGAGCATGGTGCTGGCAGGGTTTTGCAGGAGGGACCTGATTGCAAAGAACGAAGGAGAGTTAGGGGCCAAAATGCGAGGGTTCAAAAGTTGAGGGCCAAAGAGTAAATATATGAGGACCAAAGTGTGAAGTCGGTCAAGGAGGTTTCTTCTTAGGCTCAAGTTTTCATACATGACTAATTAGGACCTAAGGAATCTGATGGTGAATTTTATTTTCATATTAAACCTTGTTTGACCGGTCAATTTGCGCAAAAACCCAAATTAAGTTATTAATTGGGCATGGTTCTCAATGTAGGTCAAAATGGGTTCTAAAGGCCAAATTGAAGGTTCTAAACCCTAGAGATTATTTTTCTATGAATTTTAGAGGGTTTATTCTATTTTTACTTTGCCTCGAACCTTGTGAATTGAAGTGGGTTGTTTTAGGGTTACAGATTATCATTTGGTTCCTTGGAAGTGCTGTAGCCCTTGCTAGATCATCTCATCCCACTTTTATTCTTATTAAGCTGTTTTGACCTGTGTTTGGTCCCTGAATTACCCTGTATGCAGATTATACTGGTAAAATTGCACTTTTACCCCTTATGACTGGTTTTCTTCTTAAACTCAGAATTCTCTGAGTTAAGCCTTTCCTTGAGATATGTAGGAGCTTTTATCCTTTGTATTGGGTCAAAATGAGCTAGTTATGGCTCATGATGAGGTTCTCATCAGGCGGATGTTAATTAATAGATGGCCAATTATTCACACTCTCCTCCCCTCTTTATAAATGCATGCAGGTGTCTATTTACAAATGCAATGACAACTACATAAGATGCAATGGTAGTGCTAGGAAATAACACAAGATGGCATATTTATTAGTATATTTTTGCTGTGCAAACAGTGAGTCGTACTGCCGCAGTGGGTGGCCGGTGGTATGGAATGGAAGAGGAGCAAGGTCCTCTAAGCACAGTGAGGAACAAAGGGGTGGTGGCCTCCTCCTCAACGGCAGCTCTTCCTTCTCTTTTGTAGCCACGGTTACCAAGATTTGAAATTCAAAACACCATGGAATCAATGTGATGCGTAGGAGGAGGAGGCGGAGTCGGAGGAGTTACCTACAAAGGAGAAGAAGAATAAAAGAATAAAATAATTAGGGTTATTTATACATAACTCCTTAACTTCTATGTTAATTAAAATAATGCACTTAATTAATTAACTAATTAAATGTATGCAACCCTAGGTTAATTCTAAATGCATGAATTATGCACTTAAGCTAAAAATATGAATTAATTTATTTACATCCTAATGTATGCTATGTAAATGTTAAAATTAAATTAATGTCTAGGCATTTAGATACTTAAATAGCCCACAAATATGGGCTAATCAAATACCCCTATGCCTAGTTTTTGCTAGTCCCTAGCAAATCCAAGCAAAATCTAGCACTCCAAGTAAACTAGCCAACCCAATCAGTCTTCCTTTAGAAACATATTAAGTTCAGACTTTAGACCTAAGGTTCCCAAGTAGTTGCTAAGTTACAGACTAGGTCGGCTAAAGACGAGTTGCAGGCACAAGTTTCCCTGATTTCTGACTCTACCATAAGGTTTATTGATCCCTAAGATTAAAGCATTCGTGCATGTGCATTGGTTTGAGTTATTTAAGGTTGGTATGACTGCCAACCTAGAAAGGAAAAAGGATTATATATATATATATATATATTTTGATTCCTCTAAGTCTAACCTCGGATCAGCTTTCAACACGGTCTGTGTCAGATTCATTGTCCCCATCACCGTACCTCGAAGGGTGCCTGGCTTTCGATGCTTCGAGATAGCACCGCCCATAGCGACCTCAAGAACTCCTGGCAATCGACACTTTAAGATAGTATCGCCCATGGATTTCTTAAGTGAATTCAGGCCTATGGCAATCGACACTTCGAGATAGGGCCACCTATGGTACCTGAACTGCACAATGTGCTTACATGCCCCCAGTAGGATGGATATCCTAAGAGACAAGCGCCGATGAGGTAATATGTTAACATCCTCAAGGTGAGTATATACTCCACCTCTCCTGCGACAGGAACTCTTCCAATCAAATTGTGTTTTCAAGCCTCTCCTAAGTCAAAACTAAGAGAACCAAATTTCTTTTAAGAAAGGAATTAAGGTGATCACTTACTTACACAAGACCAAGTGTGTGAAATTTGGATGCTTGGGTTACAAGGACCCATAAACCAAAAGGTAGAACAAGACTCCAGGTACTACCCCACCTTTTAACTCAATCCCTAGCTTTCCTTCCTCAACCTCTTGAGGAATGGTCCGCAACTTAACTCCTACTTAAGTTTTTAAGTCCACAAAGGACCCTAAAGGTCTAAAGCTAGTAGCTCACTTAGCTTCTAAAGTTCGACCCTAGAATTAACTTAGTCTAACCTAGAGTTCTGATTTGCTTAAGAATGCAAGGCATAGCCAGTTATGCTCAAAACTTTTTTTTATGTATTTTTTTATTTTTATTTATTTTTATTTTTATTATTTTTTTAAATGCAATATGCATGAATGAATGCAAAATGTAGACATGCTATAAACAAAATGCCTCAGGTCCTCTCCCCATGCTTGGTTCAAATAATGTCCTCATTGGAAACAAAACAGTTAAAGGAAGATATTACTTGAGGCGGAGAATGGTAGGAGCTAAGGCTCCTCAAGAGTGACCTCGTCAACCAGATGGCCATCCAAAGTAATGTATGGTTTTAACCGTTGACCGTTGACGATAAAGGGAGATGCTGAAGAGGAAGGGCTTTTAATCTCCATAGCTCCATGCGGAAACACTTTAGTGATTATGTAAGGCCCATCCCAACGAGATTTTAACTTCCCAGGAAAAAGCTTAAGTCTGGAATTGAAAAGCCAAACTTGTTGGTTGGGCTCAAAGGTCTTTCGAAGTATATACTTATCATGCAAGACCTTAGTTCTTTCTTTATAAGCTTGAGAGGTGTCATAAGTATCATTCCTTAGCTCCTTAAGCTCACTTAATTCCAGAAGTTGTGCCTTACCCACCTTCTCTAAATCCATGTTAACACTTCGAATAGCCCAAAGTGCCCTATGTTCCAACTCAACAAGTAATGATGCGCTTTCCCATACACAATCTGAAGGGGAGAAGTACCTAAAGGGGTCTTATAGGTCGTTCGATACGCTCACAAAGCATCATTGAGCTTTTGGGACCAGTCTTTCCTATCAAGTCTAACAATCTTTTCTAAAATATTTTTTATCTCCTTATTCGACACTTCAACCTGGCCACTCGTCTGAGGATGGTAAGGGGTAGTGACCTTGTGAGTCACTCCCAGACTCCTGATTAGCCGATTGAAGTGGTGGTTTCGGAAATAAGGTCCCCCATCACTTATAATGGTCTTGGGGTAGCTAAAACGAGATATGATATTGGCCTTCACAAATTTCAAAACCACAGAGTGGTCATTTGTGAGCGTAGGAATGACCTCTATCCATTTAGAGACATAATCAATTGCCACCAAGATATATTCATAACCATGGGATGAAGGGAAGGGGCCCATAAAGCCAATTCCCCACACATCAAAAATTTCAACAGATTGAATAGGGTGTTGAGGCATTTCATTCCTCTTCCCAATTGTTCCAGTCCGTTGACATCTAATACAGGTCTTAACAAAATTATGAGAATCCTTGAATAACGAAGGCCACCAAAAATCGGACTGGAGAACTTTAAAAGCAATTTTCCTAGCACCAAAGTGTCCTCTACAATGAAGTTCATGGCAAAAACTCAGCACACTTTGTTGTTCCTCTTCAGGTACACAACGTCTCAATACTTGGTCTTGTCCAATTCTAAATAATTCAGGCTCTTCCCAATGAAAATATCTTGCTTGGGAAATGAATCTCTTTCTTTTCTGCTCATCCCAAGAGCTAGGAGTTTGTCCAGTGACCAAGTAATTTACGGTATCAGCATACCAAGGTAAAGTTGGTGTTACCGCCTTCAGAGTTTCATTGGGAAATGTCTCGCGGATGTCTTCGGAAAAAGAGTCATTAAGTGGAAGGCGAGACAGGTGGTCAGCCACAACATTTTCTACTCTCTTTCCATGTATCTCCAAGTCAAATTCTTGAAGGAGTAGAATCCCACTGCCGCATGATCAGTGAAAATAACCACCTTAGACCCAAGAAGATATGACCTAAACTTCTCCAGAGTAAAAACTACAGCAAGTAATTCTTTTTTAGTGACGGTGTAGTTTTGCTGAGGTTCGGTTAAAGTCTTGCTGGCATAACGTAGCACATGAGGTCTTCCCTCAACCCTTTGTCCAAGGGCTGCTCCCACTGCATAATCCGAAGCATCACACACCAGCTCAAATGGGAGTGTCCAATCAGGAGCTCGGAGAATAGGCGCAGAGATCAAGGCCTCCTTCAGAGTTTGAAAGGCCTCGGCACATTTTGAATCAAAATTGAAGGAAGATTTCTTTGCCAACAAGTCACAAAGTGACCTAGAAATTTTACTAAAATTTTTAATAAAGCGCCTATAAAAGCCGGCATGGCCCAGAAAGGATCTAATCTGTTTGACATTCATGGGCAATGGGAGTTTGGAGATAGAATCAATCTTGGCTTTATCTACTTCCAAACCTCACTCAGACACAACATGCCCAAGTACAATTCCTTTCTGTACCATGAAATGACTTTTCTCCCAACTGAGGACTAAACCAGTTACCTTACATCGCTTCAACACATTCTCTAGATGTAGGAGACATTGGTCGAAAGATGAGCCATAAATGGAGAAGTCATCCATAAACACTTCAACACACTCGTCAATCATGTCCGAAAAAATAGACATCATACACCGCTGGAAGGTTGCAGGGGCATTACATAATCCAAATGGCATATGCTTGAATGCAAAAGTACCGTAAGGACTCGTGAATGTCATCTTCTCCAAGTCATCAGGGAAGACTGCAACCTGGTTGTACCCAGAATATCCATCGAGAAAGCAATAGTACTTATTCCCTGCCAATTTCTCGAGAATTTGATCAATAAAAGGCAAGGGAAAGTGATCCTTTTAGGTAGTGGTGTTCAGCTTGCGGTAATCAATACAGATCCTCCATCCAGTTGAGGGTTAGTGACAACTTGTTCACCTTGGTCATTGAATTTCACAGTAAAGCCTGCCTTCTTTGGCACCACATGAATAGGACTTACCCATTTACTATCTGCAATGGGATATATGATCCCAGCATCCAACCATTTCAGGATTTCCTTTTTAACCACCTCCCTCATATTAAGGTTCAGACGTCTCTGCATGTCCCTAAATGGCTTGATGGAATCATCAGTATAAATGTGGTGCATGCAGAGTGTAGACTCTATACCCTTAAAGTCAGCAATGCTCCAAGTAATACCTTCCTTGTGCCTAAACAAGCATTCAATCAAGGTTCCCTCCTGTGCCTCAGATAGCACAGCCGAAATGATAACGGGGAGCATATCATTGGCACCTAGGAAGACGTACTTGAGAGTGTCAGGGAGGGGTTTCAACTCAAGGTCGGGGGTTTGTATGGTTGAGGGTTTCATAATAGATGTCCCCATCTCAAGTAGCAGATCTACCTTAGGCAGAGATGATGGGGGAAGAGACTTAGCAGAAACACCCAGCAACTCCTCAAGTTCTAGTATATCCCCTTCACATTCCTCCAAGAGATGGGAATGCTCATTTAGCATAACATGCTGAAGGGGGTCATCACATAACATTGCAGGGGTTGCCTCTTCAATCAGGTCATCTATCACCTCAACTTGAGAATAATCCTCAAGCCCGGCTTGTTTGTAAGCATCAAATACATTAAGACAGATTTTCCTATTTCCGAAGCCCATTTTCAATGCCCTAGTATTGCAATTGATTGAAGCATGAGAAGTTGCAAGGAAGGGGTAGCCCAAAATGATGGAGGGTTTGGTTGGCTTGTTGGTAGGGTCAGTGTCCAAAACTAAGAAGTTAACAGGAAAGAAGAAATCCTCCACTCTTACGAGGACATCTTCCAAAATTCCCCACGGTGTCTTAAGTGATCGATCTGCAACTTCAAGGATTACAGGGTAGGCTTCAGATTACCTCCCCCAAGTTGTTTATACATGTAGCTCGGAAGGATGTTCACCCCCGCACCCGGATCAAGTAGAGCCTCATCAATCTGTAAGTCACCAATAACCACTAAGATGTATGGGGCTCCTGGGTCCTTAAGTTTTGGGGGTGTGCCATGTTGAACAATTGAGTTAACAGAATCATGCAGGACAACTTTTGATTTGACCTGTTTCCTAGATTGCTACTTTTTCATGCACAGGTCCTTTAAGAAGCGGGCATAAGACAGAATCTGCATGATAGCTTCAAGCAAAGGCAGGTTAATCTGCACTTGCTTGAAAGTTTCCATGATCTCATCCGTCTTATCTTTGGCTCCAGATGAGCCAGTAAAAGTCTGCCCAGAGGTGGATAAGTGCTCTGGAAAGGGCACTCTCGATCTCTGGGTGGAAGGGTTGTCATGTCGAGTAAGGGGTGGAACGGGGGCAACTTCTTCTGGTGGGGCGATTTCAAGTGGAGAAGATTTAGGCAAGTCTTTTCCGGTGGAGGTGAAAGTTGAGGTGGATTGGTTTTTTAGGAGGTGAGACTATAGGAGCATCGGGTTTGGAAATTTCTTTCCCACTCCTCAGAATAGTCACCGCTTGAGCATGCTCCCTAAAGACAATCCCTTTTCCTTTAGGATTCTCCTCAGCAGCACTGGGGAGCTTCCCAGTTTCCCTCTGTCTAATGGCCTCAACAAGGTGTCCTATTTGTGATTTCATCTCATGTATAGCCTTGTCATGAGATTGGATGATGGCACTTTGACTTTCTTACATAGTTTTCAACATTGCCTTCAATTCATCCATGTCAGAGGTCTTAGGTTGGGCAAAGGTCTGAGGTTGGTTCATTTGATGGTTTTGAAAGGATTGTGGTTTATAATTCCCTGAATTTGAGACATTTCCTTGTCTCCATGAAAAATTTGGGTGGTTCCTCCATCCCTTATTATAAGTGTTGGAAAAAGGGTCATTACGAGGTCTAGGATGGAACCCTTGAGCGGCATTCAGATCCGGTTGTACAAGCTCAGGGAATTGGGAGGCCAAGTGGCAATCCACAGTGGCATGTGTATTGCCTTGGCAAATTGAGCATTCGGAAGCTTGGGATGTGGAGGTGTTAGATACGAATGGACTCGGGTTCGACATAAGCCTTTCCGTGTTTTGATTCAATAATTGAATCTGATAGACTAAATTCTGGGTGTCCCTTGCCTCATTCACCTCCAACTTTCTTTGCATGAGAGTGGGTTTTCTATCCATGTAGGTAGAATTCAAGTGAATAGAATTCTCACTCAAAGTATCAAAAAGGTTTCAAGCTTCATCCTCAGTCTTAGATAGAAAGGTTCCTGCATAGGCACCATCCACAGTTTGCCTATGCGAATCATTAAGTCTGGTGTAGAACCTTTCAACCAGTTGCTACTTAGGCACCTAGTGATGTGGGCAAAGTCTCAGCAAATCATTAAAGCGCTCCCACGCATCATGGAAAGCTTCCCTATCCTTTTGAACAAAACTCATAATTTCCCTCCTAAAGTGATTGGTTTTGCTCATGGGGAAGTACTTCTTCAAAAACTTCTTCTTCAGGGCATCCCAAGTGTAAATATCATCAAGGGTGTGATACCAATACTTGGCTTTGTCCTTAAGGGAGAAGGGAAAGAGGGTCCGCATTTGAGCGTCATCAGTAATGCCCTGCAGCTTTACCTTGGAACAGACCTCGGTGAATTCCTCTATATGCCTGTAAGGGTCTTCCCTAGCAGTACCATAAAAGGAGGGCAGCAAGGATATGGTACTGCTTTTGATTTCATAAGGATTGTCCCCTCCAGGTCTACGTAGTGTAGGGCCAGCTTGATTAGTTGGAATGAAATATTCCTTAAGGCTCATTTGACCAGCCATTTCTACCCCTGGAAGGTTTCTTCTTAAGATTCTTTCAGATTCAGGATCAAACACAAGTTGTCTCCTAAAAGAACGCCTACCAAGCATGCACTACAAACACAATTCAAAAGGACTTGTTTGATTTTTAAAAATTTAGGCTTTTGACTTTAGTTCGAATTGTAGGTGACAAAGCAAGTTGCCCAATCAATTACGCGCCTATTGTCAACCTTTGAAATGCCTAAAAAGACCTAGTTGGAGCTTAGGTGTTCTTCCCTAAATCTCAAATGGTAGAGCAAATCCAAAGACGGAAGATCGAGGGATGCAAGTAGGCCTAAGCCTTCCTTTGAAGCTATGCTTTCGCGGTGCTTCTCAACTACCCCCAAAAATTCGTGACAGGGTATCCCCCTCTTTGGATTTCAAACCTTTGATCTTCAGTTCCGAACACTTCAGAATCCAACGATAGGAGGGCTCTTATTCTAGTAGTTCCAAGACTTAGGAGCGTCTAAATGCGTGCTATGGTGCAAGAGATATAAGTGTGCATACACTGCAAAAAGATTTTGAATTTTGAATCACACGCCATGTTTGAAAATCAGGTCCTTGATTTTTAAATGTCCCTCCTTTAATTAGTCCTTTTTTAAGAATATATGTGACCACTTGTTAGATCGCTTCAAGACAGATTATGTGGTCCAAAAATTAATTCAAATGCATTTGCATGACAGGTAGAAATGCGAAGTTAGAAATGCATACCTGATTCCAGCATTCTTCATGCAATATGCAAGACAAGAATTAGATCTAGATGCTGCTCATTCAGTCCTAAATGATTCGACCTAAGGGCAGGAAGCTTTTAGCAGGTAGCTCATTTTTTTTTTTAGTTTTCTTTTAGCTACTTATGCACAAGCAAATTAAGGGTAAATAATCCACAAAACAAATTAAAAACCTAAATCTAAAGAAAAGGGAACAAACTCCCAAAAATTAGCCCCAATTACTACAAGGGTGAGAAAACAGAAATAAAACTTATGAAACGGAGAATCTCCTATGGAGGCGGGATCCAGGTCTCCTTCGTCTTCCCCGCATGTAGGCGTCGCTCAAGGTCAACGTCTTCTCCCAGATGTGCCTGTCACTTCTCTCAAATTCCTCGCACAGAAAAAATAATAAATGGTTAGATCACTGTGCAATGAGAAATAATCAAAAATAAAATCAGGTGAAATTATTGCATCGGTTGCCTCCTTGGCAACAACTCCATTTGATAAGTCAGTTTTCGCTTTCGAATAATGTATTAAGATAATTTGTCGTTGTAGGATCAAAGTGGTGGAAAACCGCTTAACAAAATAATTAAAATAAAAATTAAATCACTCACAGAAGAGCAGGTCGTGTCTACAAGGAAGCAATGATGCAATAAAATCATGAATATTTTTTTCTCGTATTCATTCAATCAAGTGCGAAATCCATAGTCAAATCTGACGTGAAATGTGACGAAAAGAAGATACACAATAACTCAAAAATGTAAGGGTATATGTGCAATTTTTCCTCACTAAAATATTCAATAAATATGTGATGAATCTATGTAATTTCCAATTGACATGCATTAGAGAGAATTTGTGCACATCTTAATCCAAAACCAATGTCAAAAGATGTGAATAACAAAAGCCACGCAATTATAAGAAAGCATGAGTATGAAGTCGCAATTTCACCACAATAAAATAATCATAAATCAAAATTCATTTTCATGGCAATGGCATAAAATGTAATTATTAATTCCACCATTAATAGAGGATTCTACCTCTCTCCTCCTCGCTCATGGGAGAGAGGATTGTTCGAAGAACTCTTCTGGATGTAGATTGGCCGGAGTGAGGGCTCCGTAACGGTGGCGACGGCAAGTTGCGAGATGGCCAGAGCCGGCTTGCTAGAGGAAAGAAGTGGCTGTGGTGGAGGAGGCTACTGCTGGCCGCGCATGCTGCAGGTGCAAGGAGGGCAGTGCGCGGGCACTGTAGGCGCTGCAGGCACACGCGAGGCATGGGCGCGTGGAGGCGCGGGCTCTGCAGGACGCATAGGCATGCGTGGGGGTTTTGTTGGCGCCGCTGTAGGTGCTGCAGGGAGGCGCTGGAGCGGTGGACTGCTAGCGCGCGGGCGTGGGTGCGCTGGAGGTGAAGGTGCGGGCATGGTCTGATGGCGTGAGGCGAGGGCGCTGGGGTGAGAGCGCATGGTGCGCAGGTGGCTAGGCGAGGACGCTGGAGGTTCTGGTGAAGGCAAGGAGGCGCGGGCGTGCTGGCTGGGGTTAATGCGTGCGGTGGGGTTTGATGGAGCGAGGGGCTGCTGGCACGTGCGCTGGCTGAGGTGAGGGCGTGCGGTGGCTGGGGTGCTTGGCAGGGTACGCTGGAGATGAAGTGAGGGTGCGCAGCGGTGCAGGTGCTGGTAAGGGAGCTGGTGTTGCTGGTGAAGGCACGCGCAGGTAGATGGCGCGTGATGTTGGCATGTGCGCTGGAGATGAAGTGGGCATGTGCGGTGGTGTGGGTGCTGGTGAGGGCGCTGGTGCTGCTGGTGAAGGCGCGCGCGGGCAGATGGCGCGCGGTGTTGGCGTGTGCACTGGAGGTGGATGCGCTAGAGGTGGGGCATGCAGAGCCTGGCGTTGGTTATTGGCTGAGGTGAGGAGTTGTAGAGACTCTTAGCAGTGTGGGCTGTCACCCCACACGCCGACGGTGGTGAGTTGTACTACTGCGGTGGGAGGCCGATGGTATGGAATGGAAGAGGAGCAAGGTCCTCTAAGCACAGTAAGGAGCAAAGGGGTGGTGGCCTCCTCCTCAATGGTAGCTCTTCCTTCTCTTTTGTAGCCATGACTACCAAGATTTGAAATTCAAAACACCGTGGAATCAATGTGATGCACAGGAGGAGGAGGCAGAGTCGAAGGAGTTACCTACAAAGGAGAAGAAGAATAAAAGAATAAAATAATTAGGGTTATTTATACATAACTCCTTAACTTCTATGTTAATTAAAATAGTGCACCTAATTAATTAACTAATTAAATATATGCAACCCTAGGTTAATTCTAAATGCATGAATTATGCACTTAAGCTAAAAATATGAATTAATTTACTTACATCCTAACGTATGCTATGTAAATGTTAAAATTAACTTAATGTCTAGACATTTAGATACTTAAATAGCCCACAAATATGGGCTAATCATCTACCAGTTACCCAGTGGGGACACGACGCAGTCTGGGTGATAGTAGATAGGTTGACGAAGACGGCGTGTTTCCTGCCGATCTGAGTCACCTTTGGACCAGCACAGTTAGTAGAGAGGTACATTCAAGATGTGGTACGCCGACATGGAGTTCCACGTGAGATTGTATCCGATAGGGATACCCATTTTACTTCCTAGTTCTGGGTTAGTTTCAGCAAGCTTTAGGGACACGATTGAGGTTCAGTACCGCTTACCACCCCCAGACGGACGGGCAATCTGAGCGCATCATACAAACACTTGAGGACCTTTTACGCGCCTGTGTACTAGATTGGAGAGGCTCCTGGGAGGAGCATTTACCCCTGGCAGAGTTTGCATATAATAATAGTTACCACTCGAGCATCGGCATGGCACCTTACAAGGATCTGTACGGACGGAGGTGTACTGCACCCTTGAGTTGGGTCGAGGTGGGGACCAAGTGGGAGGTTGGCCCTAGGATGATCCGGTAGAGTCAAGAGGTGGTAGAGCAGACTCACAGACGACTCTGCACTGTCAGGAGCTGGCAGAAGAGTTACGTTGACCGGAAATGCAGAGAGGTGCAGTTCGAGGTTGGGGATTACGTCTTTCTCCGTGTTTCGCCCATGAAGGGCCTGCAACATTTTGGGGTGAACAGGAAGCTTGTGCAAAGGTTTGTGGGGCCATTTGAGGTCCTAGAGCAGGTGGGACCTGCTGCTTACTGACTTGCCCTTCCTCCCCAGCTTTCTGGAGTGTAGGACGTGTTCCACGTGTCCAACCTCAGGAAGTACGTCGTTGATCCTAGTCACATTCTGACCCATGAGAGCGTCGAGGTGGCTGATGACCTGACCTACCCCGAGAGGCCAGTACAGATACTAGACAGAGCCGTTCGGAGTCTAAGACAGAAGCAGGTACCACTAGTGAAGGTCCTATGGAGAAGCCAGCGGTACGAGGAGGCGGCCTGGGAGCCTGAGGCGGCGATGCGAGAGCAGTACCCAGAGCTTTTTGAGGGTACGTCTTTTTGGACCTACTTTGGTCCTCTTTAAGTTTGTTATGCATTTTTACGTTCCTTTTTCTGCATCCTAACTAGCTCAAGTTTCGGGGATGAAACTTCCTTTAAGTTTGTTATGATGTAATGACCCGTTACACTTTTAACCATTTAAGACGTCTGGAGTTTCAGTTAGACGTCTGGACTCGTTCCCGAATGTCTGAAAGTGAACTTTTTGTACTGCGCTTTGCGCTCTACGTGCGGGCGACGCATAGAGGCCGTTCCTCTCTCTCTCTTCCTCATTTCCCCCCCACCCCCGAACCCTAAGCCCTGCACCCTCCTATTTATACCCCTCTTTCCCCTCCTCATCTCCTCACACTACCAGCCACCACCACCTTCAGATCTCCAGTGTGGTAGTGGCGAGGGCGGATGAGAGAGGCGAGTGGAGGGCGAGCGAGGGAGAGCGAGAGGGAGGAAGGAGAGCATGGAAGGTCAGAGGACCTTCGGGAGCTTGGCAGAGCTCACACAGTCGGCGATGGATGCGTGCACGTGTGGAGGACGTCACGAGGAGCTGTCCAAGCTCCTGCAGTCTAGAGCTACCGCTGCAGGCGGAGGCGCGAGCGGAGCGAGCTGCGAGTAGGTTCTGATACTAGAAGTTTTCCGGTATCAGACATCTGACGTGACAATCAGACGACTGGCGAGGGATCTGGACATCCGGAGCTAAGGCCAGACGTCTGAGAGCACGTATTGCGCAAGGTACGTATGTTCTTGCGCTGATTTCTCCCATGCAGAAGATCTCAACGCAGGAGGCATTGTCGACTGATCCATGCCTGCGTTTGCGTGCGCAGGTGCACCTTCGGGAAGGCGCGCGGGATGCTTTTCCACACGCTTTTGGACATCTAATCACATCACCAGACGTCCAAAGGTGCTTCCAGACGACTGGAGACATTGCCCAATGTCTGGAACTGTCTTTAGACGGTCGCATAGAAGGTCTGGACATCTGATTAGCTGCAGGAGACACAAGGTGAGTTTTGACGTCTTTTAAGACGTCTGAGATTAGTCCCAGACGTCTGATTTTGATCAGAAATCACGTTTTTAGCCTGTTTGAGGCCCAAACGGAATCAGATTTCTGCAAACGAAATACCGTTGTTTTCTACTCGAGTTCCTCTACATATTCGTGTTGAGTACCTACTGTTTGAGCCTGTCTAATGTACATTGGTCGTTGGTACAGGTTATTAGCCGGTGGCGTGTTCGGGGCCCACGGAGATGACGAGATTTGCGGCACAAGCCCCCATTTCTCCTGTGATACCCGGTAGAGTGGTTTAATTCAGTTATTAATAATTAAATAAGAATGTGCTTGGTTGAAATGGCCGAATGGAACTCTAGGATGTGGAATAAACCCTAGGGTAGAGAAATGAATGAGCCTATTTGTATTGTACTGTTTACTTGAAAGCGTGATTAAGATAAATTGATAGCAAATGCCTGTATTATAATTACGAGTTGCCTATTAGAATATGAGCCACCTGAATTGCCTGTGGAACCACCAGTTGTATGTTATTGATAATTGAACTATGAAAACACGAGCTGCCTATATATGAATGAGAAATGAATTTTGAAACATGAGACCTGGATCTGGATAGATGAGGTGAACATGAGCATGAACCCTACGGGGAATTAGAAGTAGAACTCTTGTGGATAAACGGAATCTAGAATGTAGACAGGAAGTGTGCTGGCCCTTGAGTACGTGGTACCAAGGAGAGCAACTGTCCCCTTTTTATGTAGAGCGGAGTTAGCCTCCCTTGGGTTGAGACCCGGGGTTAGGATTGGCCACTCTACACCGACTCCCGTTGGCCCTTGCGTACGTGGTACCGAGGAGAGCTACTAGTGTAGGGAGGGAGCTAGCCACCCCACAGGGCCCAGGGTTCAGCTAGCCACCCTACACCAACTTGTTAGGCCCTTTGGGCAAATTAGGGAGTCAAACGAGGGTGCGCAGCCTGTGGAGGAGCGAGACCCCTGTTTGGTTCTGAGGGGCGAGACCCCTGTTCTGAGAGGGCAAGGCCCTATACTGTTACGTGCTGTACTTTGGGCGTACCTGCTAGCAGAAATGGCTGATCGCGTGTCAGTGTGGGGTAGCTACCCGTGCGCTTATCACGCATGCTGTAGTCACCACTACGTCTTGACAGTGACCTCGGGGTGGTTGACTGGGTGTAGGACTACCATGGGGGACTCTCCCGGCCAGGAGAGCACCATATGTACCTTTTATTCTATGGAAAAGACTGTAATCAAGATCGTTCTCACGAGGAACATGCAAGATCAAGAAATATCTGGATACTTTGAGAAATGGGTAAAACGAAAACATATAAAATAGATAAATAGAAATGAGAATTAAACCTGTTGTTTTTTACTGTTTTGTACTTAGATAATATAAACACCACTCTACTCAGCATTCGCTGACTCTGTTTTTTCATAACACTATTCAGGACTAGGAGTTGAGCAGCCCGAGTTCCCGGCTGCAGAGGGTGCTGGGCCCGGTCGAGTCAGCCATAGTCTTTCTTCTGCACTTTCTTTTTCTCTACTGTTGTAGTAAGTAAAGGACACTTAGTTACTATTCTGCTACTTCTGTTTCCTTTCCACTTTCTGTTGTTGTTGTCGTTGTTGTTGTTGTGGTGGTATGTACTGAGACAACTATTCTATTTTCTTTACTGCTTTGTACGTTCCTTCTACTTAGTTATATTGCATGTGTGAATGTGGTTTATTTTCCTACTTTTGGTTATTTCTTGTTGAACGACTAGGTCTTGAGATTAGTCGAGGTGAGCTGGTCTCAGGTCCTATAGGGATTCGGGAACCGGGTCGTAACAAATGCAATGGTACATTCTCTGCTTTTTGAGGAGAATGCAATGGAGGATCTGTGTTTGGTGTTAGAGATCTCATCAATTCTTCAATATACATACCTTTTCTAATTAATATATTTACTTTCATGTTAATGTACATTCCCCTCTATTTTAGAAAATTATTTCAGTGAGATCATCTACTTTCTTGTGTCATGTGATTCGTTTAGGATATACATATTCATGTGTGTGGATGCAGGTGTCAACTACTTATTTGATTTCTAAAAAAATCATCATCACTTTCATTATATTGACAAAATTGCATCCCAAGAATTTATTCCAACCGTGTGGATGCTTTCTGGATCCCATTCAATTTTTTTTCTATGCTACCACAATTGAGCAAGTGTGTTATGTGTATATTCCACCCGTCTTCCCACTTACCATCGTGCTTAGTCTTACTTGCCACCCAATCTACACTCTACTGTCACTTATGGATATAATTTTTGGGTCTTTCCTTTGGTCCCAATTCATCCAATGTCTACTTTCTCATGTAATTTTCACGAATATATCATCATTACATAAAACAACGAACACATGTATGTGCTTCGCCATAACAAGTGGTACATTTTGTAAGTCATTCAAATGTTGCACATTTTCCTTCAGTATTACATAGATATAAAACCACATCCCATATTTCTACCGGTCAGCCAAAATTTTAGAAAGGAACGAACGTAATCACAAAAAAATAAAAGTACAGTCATGAAATTACATTAAACGAATAGAACTAATGCAAGATGTAAGTTCATATAACCCAAAAAATTACTAATAGTTGTTCTCGCCAAAACCCAAAAACATGGTCTCCACAAAGGTTCATCACTTAACAGATCGTACAAAGTATGCAAACAAAAACCAAGAAAACATCAGAACGTCGAATTTGATTGCAGCCAATTGATTTTGTACTCTTCCTATCAACTCATACCAACTCTGCAACTGCATACTTGCTGGTGAGAATGCAAACAACATACTTGCTACGAAGGCTATAAATGTCCTTATCCATCTCACTTTCTTTAGGATCCTCACCGTTCATAATCATTTCCATCCATCTCATGACATGGATGCCACAACTATTGCTTCCTAATTTCTGCTGTTGTGTGCATTTGTCATGGATAACTTCCCAATCCCTATTGCTTAGCCCACGTACTTTGTCAATGTGCTGATGCATAGTTGATGCCTACACATACAAATGGATGATATAATTAATAGATTTCTTCCAAATGATTACAAGTCTTTTGTAATTTCATATAACATACCATTGTCTCTGCATATTTGTTTGCAAGTGACAATGTTGAACCATGACATAAGCTGTTGTAGTGTGTTGATGATGCATCCTCACAGTTGATAACAAGGAGATGCCAATGA
The DNA here is from genome assembly GCA_037157565.1 of Thalassia testudinum. Taxonomy (NCBI): domain Eukaryota; kingdom Viridiplantae; phylum Streptophyta; class Magnoliopsida; order Alismatales; family Hydrocharitaceae; genus Thalassia; species Thalassia testudinum. Next base: position 58,583,337 of record JAZHRO010000014.1, read on the forward strand.
TTGCTTGCATTCATTGGTAATACACAAAGGTCACATGTTTGCAACCTACAAGTATGCTCAGTTATCTCCTTGTTGAAGATCCCATCCTGGTTCTGTGCAACTGCCATCGATATAAATGTTGGCAGTAAATGTGCATTGAAGGGGTTGCCACTGCAAAAGCTTCTTTCGAGTAGGAGGAGATCATGTGCATCTATGATTTGTAATTAATAATAAAAAAAAATAATCCTTTGATGTTGTTACTATAGAATTTAGATATTAATGCACAAACTCATAGGATATGTACTAAGCTATTGGTGAATCCTGTAGGCTTTAAGATCTCACAAAAGTCATCTGTATGGACTCGAACCATGCCTTTTTGCCATAGAAGATCCTCTTTGCATTTACCATGGCCAACTACTTCTCGAAGAAGTTCATTTGAACTTGCTTCTATGCCTTCTTTGGAGTCATAGGAAATTCCTTTGCTAAGCTTCATTTTTTGTGAGAGGTTCCTTGTTCGTGGGATTAGTTTGATATCCCTTTCCATTGACCCGAATACATGCTTCATTTGCTTTGTTTCTACCTTAACCTATACCGGAAGTTACTCTGTAATTGTCAACTACGAAATCTTTTAATTCTACAACATGCATATCCTCTACTTTATAAACTAAGTCACTCACCTTTGCCTCAGCTGTACTTTGGCTTTGATTCACTTGAACGAGAGATACTTTTGTTGATTGTGGTTGCTGTTCTACCCAAGTGTCCTGCCCCAAAAGAAGAACACTTAAACTTGCTTCAAAGATGTATTGCGCAAACTACATATGCTACTACCAAAGAGAGATTGAAGTTGTTCTCAGGCTCCAACTCTTCAGCTGGAAGAAGTTGAAATGATGGCTGAAAGGTTGTTCTGTTAGTTTTACTATGATTACTATGTGCTATGTAATTTTCCCTCATATCATTAAACAATAAGAATTCCATTTCAAGTTCTGGTGACTGTGAATGTCTGTTCACGTGTTCTGTAGGGGTGACATCTTTCTCAGCAACAAGATTTGATGTTGCCTGTAATCGAAATGTAGCTCTAAGACAAAATGACTTTCATAAATGGAAAAGAACAATACACATTGAATTGATGTAGTTTAATTATATACCATTTCTTGTAGTGGTGTTGAATGGGATTGGACTTTGTGTTGTGGACTCCTTTGCCTAATTGTATCTTCCACTAAATTATCGATTTCCTGCTTTGTTTATTGCAATTGTTAGACAAAGAAAGTGGTCTGTTATATCATCTCTCATGCGCTACTTTTGTAGGGCACTATACTGACCTTAATAATTGAATCATTAATTGGGAAATCAGCTCCCTCTTTGTATGTGGGACATGAATGTGATGCCGAGTAGTGTTCTATGTGCTTCATTCTTGTATTCAGTACTTGGAATTGGTGGAAAGTGGATGCCTGTGTTACGTGCGATTGAGTTGCCAAACCAGTTGGTGTCAGCCTTCTAATGTGCGAATCACTTTTACCATTTTGACTTTCAACGGACTCTCTTCCCTGCAATTTGATGGGCAAATTTATTATACCATTAACACGGAATGGAAATTGTTGTTATGATGTTCATTACGTACTATGGATTGAGTTCCTGCTGGAGTAACTTGATGGATTACTGAAGTATATGTAGGTATTATGTGAGAAGGTACTTCCTATACATAATATTACAATGAAATACGAACATTGAAGTTTACACAAATGTATACTATAAAATTTAGACAAATGAAATACCAACAGCACTATGTTTTGTAATTGCTCACCTGTTGGAATTGCCCCTCCTGTTTTATTTGTTGCATCTGGCAGTTTTGTGCAATCTGCAAGATTATGTACATATAACATTAATGTCTAATGGTTGTATGAGATCAACATTAAGCAATTCAATCTCCTCTCTGTTTACCTGTGCACGAATGGATGCAATCTCCTCTTTGCATGATTCGTAGCACTTCTCCAAATAATTGTACTTCTCCACCAACACAGCCAAGTCTGATGCTAGGTGAGCATTTCCCACATCCTTCTGTTTGACCACTTCAGAGATCCCTTCATGCTTCCTTGTAGTGTGAATCTGATGCCTTGCTAGGCTTCTTCTGTGTGCTTGGAGGCTAATTTGTGCTTGAGTGGCTACTTTATGTTCGCCGTCACCAATTCCTATTTCAATTGTATTGGTTTCTCCAGTATAGATTTTGAAAGAATTTCTCCTCAGGAATCTTGCTGGCAGGTCATCAAGGTCAACACTGTAATCATCAAGCAATCTTGAAACAGGCTTCCTATAACTCCATCGTGCAACAATGGGGTATGTGGTTGGATTTGTTGGTTCATCGAGTTGAAGCACTTCGAGAGCCCAAACCTGCAGTGTTTTCAAATACCAACTTTTATCTTAGAGGGAATTTTAATACTTGTTTATATTTGTGTTTCATGATGTAGCATACACTTAGTAGTGGAGCACATCCCTTCAAGTATCCGAATCCTGCTATATTCCTTGAGATGTACATCTTCTTAGCCATTTGTGCAAGCCCATCAGCCATGACTTCATGCACTGCTGATGCCCACGCATACTCATGCAAGGAATCAATCTCTTCAACATAATGGAACATTTTTGGGTAGATAGAGTGTGATCCATGTGCAAGTAAGAAATTCCCACACAAAAGGCAGAACAAAAGTTTCACTTGGTCCTCAACATTCTCATTACCTTGCTCACGTTGCACTTCTTTTAGAGCTTTCCTTGCTTGTAAGACTATAGGATTCCCAGTCAGGAAGTATTTCAATCTAAATGGATGCTTCTCAAAGCTCTCCGCCCTCAATTCAATTTCCTGTGCGTTTAATGGCAACCCTAAAATCTTTGATACTTGCTCTGCAGTGAATGGGACACGCCATCCAGCTACGAAGTCACCACTACCACTATCATAAGCACTGACGAGTTTTGCACATAATCTCTTGTCTTTCACAAGGTACTCATAGCCAATGAAAAATCAAAACGGAGTTTCTTTGAACCTAATTTTAACAAGATCTAAGTAACCGCGCAATGCAATAAGGAAATCCTTAATTGCACTCCTTGAGTCAAATGATGCAGCTTGATCCCTTGTAGAATTCCGTCATTGTAAAAAAAAGAGCACATCTCACATCATTGTATATGAAATATTATTACTACAATCTATTACTTTACAACACACATTACCTTTGTAGAGGTTCCTTTCCTCTTTCCCTTCTATCTAGATGCATAATAGGAGTATTTCTTGGATTAGGCCTACGAACCGGAGTCCTTCTTGGAGTTGAATTTCTGAAAGATGGAGTAATACATCTTTCATTCTTAACAGGCAGATTCAATCTGGGACTTCTTCTGAAATGAATGTGTGCACATTCAGTAAGCATCATGAATCCACCCATATTCGTTTTGATCAACATATAAAGCTGGCGGTACCTCACCTTGGGGTTCTCTGATAGATGGAGTATGGTGAGTATTGCTTCAATTATGTGCTCCGGTGAGAGGACTTCATGCGTGCCCTACAACAGAATCATTCCATCAACAATGAACAAGAATTTTAAGTTATAAAAATGTAGGATTTCATTCATCAAACCTATTCGGGCTGACATTACAAACATATTCATCACTGTTGAACTCATCAACACTCATTGAGTCTCTGAAAGTTGATTCATTTTCAAAAGCACATATATATAGTTGTAAGCGTTATAATTAGGAAATTGAAACTCTAAGGTTCTTTCAGAAATAAGCTTATTTAGCATATGGGCTTTCAGGTGGTATAATCCTCCTCCCCCTTCTTCTGTTAACGCACATACTTGTCATTTCAGTAACCTACTATCTTAAATTTCATAGAATAGATATCTCTTATAAACATAACTACTCAATTATAATTAATAGCTTTGCTCACATGTTGTACTCATTTGGAGAGTCATTGCCACGCCTTTCATGGTATGGGGTTGCTGTGCGGAAATCACTGCCATATTAAGAAAACAATATACATGCATTTAGTATAGCATTAGATAATTCACGCCACAATCTACATTCTTCTCCGAGTCAATGCATGCCCCTAATTCCATTAACCTTCCACCTATTTATGATATGCTCTGTGCCCAGTACAAATAGTCTAAGAGCTATTTCATATACTATGAATAAGCAATGATGCACAAAATGCTCAAAGATATATGTATGTTGTAGATAATAATAGATGTATGCTCCAAGATAGATGTAACATCAATGAAATTTTCTTTTAATCTCCATGAAATCTGAGAAGGAAGCACTTTATACATGTTTCAGAACATCCAACTTCTCTAAGAAGGAAAGCTAAATTACATGTTTATGGTTGGTTAGATACCAAATAAAAGAGGATTTTTATATAAATGCTATTGACACATAAAGCACTCTAAATATAACTAACACATCCCTCAGAAAAATGCCGCAATGTCTATGGCTTTTATTCAGTATTAGTCATGGAATAAAGCATCTTTTATCCGTTTTTCATTCTTTATCCCTCCATGAAAGGTCGCACATGGAGGACCACTTGCATGGAGTTCTAGCGGAAGCACATGGAGAACATATCCTTAATAAATGAAGAACCTTCCTACTTTTTGAAATCTTTCAATGATTTTGAAAACGAGAAGTTTTACGGTTACCTGGACTCGAGTTGATAGCATCCTCCATGCCTACGCATCTTCTTCCTTTTCTCGATCACGCTTGGCAGTGCTTGAGTAACGCCCTTCAAATAATGCCCCTGGACCTTCAATGCCTTCGCTGTTAAGGATGCCTTCCTAAAGGTCTTCTTTGATCCTTACTCCTTGCGGCTTTCATGGTGTGGTTTTTCCTTGTTTTGGGACCTGCATGCAATACCTCCGCCCATACCTTCAGCAGAGCAACCACTCCGTGTGCCTTAAGTAAAAGATTTGTAGTCAGACTTCCTCCAGTGGGATGGTACTGATGTCTTGGGAAGCAACCACTCCTTTGGGGGTTTCTCTCCGAATAAGAGTACATAAGCACATTTGTCTCTCTAGGTACTAAGGATTATTACATCCAGGAATAAATCATTTTTCCCTTCCAACTAATAAATTACCACTAAACCAAAATGCCCTATATCAAACATAAATAACATCATTCGAAAGAATAAAGAACCACTACCACCATCCACCATACATCCAGCATAATTTATAGCAAACAAATATATTACATTCGAGCAAATACACCAATCCAACGATACGTACCCATACTTATATATCAGTCTTTCACAATAGGAAAATAAAATGTCATATCAAGTGTCCGAAAAGCAACTTCCTATATGTGATCTACAATTGGAGTCCTGAGTTGTGGTCATGATAAAACTCTAATACTTCTTCTATCTTACGTCGAAATTCTTTCTTTTCATCCTTCCGATCCTCAATCATAGCTTCAGCTATGGATATAGTCTCATTCAAGTCATGAAATTATGCTTCGATCCTTCTAACTCTTTATCCAGGTACTCCACTTCATTAGCCATTAGGTAGACAATATCTCTCATGTGGCCATTGTTACCTGCAAGGGAATCTGTATGAAGCACTCCCTTCGACCAAACACTCACCTTGAAGTCACATCCCTTGGCTCCCACTGAAATTTGTACTAAAAAAAAAAACATTAAACATATTCATTTCCCCTTCTGTTAAGACCCTGGCATCAAACATCTTTTAAGACGTTTGGGAGTTGGTTCAGACGTCTGGAAGCCTTCCCAGATGTCTGGAAATTAATTTTTTCGGCGTACGGTTTCGCGTCTGGGCACATGCGCGCGTAGACTGAACCGCCGCCCTCTTTTCTTCTCTCTCTTTCCTCCCCGTCCTACAGGCGCAGCTTTCTTCCTCTCTCTCTCTCCCCACGGCGCCTTCAAATACCTCCCCCTCTCTTCTCCCTCACCATCACTCCACCATCATCTTCTTCTTCTTCCTATTAGCGTGAGAGTGAGAGGGCGAGGGCAGCACCTGCGCCGTGTGTGCACGGGGAGGAGGAGTTGCAGCGAGAGGGAGAAGAGTTAGAGTGCGGGAGTGCGAGCTCGCCGGAGCAGCCAGGGCCGGCCGGCGGGCGCGCAGCGGGAGCGTGGCACTGGGGAGGTGCTACTGCAGCTCAGGCAGCAAGCGAGCGCGGCACAACCGTGCGCAGCAGGCGGAGGGTGAGGAGGTCCTGATTCTAGGAAAATTTTCAAGAATCAGATGTCTGGACCTACGACTAGACGACGTGGGAGACGTCTGGAGGAAGATCCAGACGTCTGAAAGGTACGATATTTCCATTTCTTCTTCCTTTCGCGTGTACGGCCATGCAGGCCATTTCGCCGAAGGGTTCTGCCTCATTTTCGTGTTGAGGATGGTTGCGTACGTGTGCAGGTTTCATTCGGGAAGGTGCAAGGGCACGCCCTCCCACACAGATCGGACGTCTGGGCACAGCACCAGACGGCGGAGAGGGTCTCTAGACGTCCGAAGTGACAGTCGGACGTCTGGAACTAAGTCCAGACGGTTCAGCGGGATTCTGGATGTCTGAAGAACCACGCAGGAACAAGGTATGACCTGAACCATCATTTAAGACGTCTGGAAGATGTTCCAGATGTCAGATTTGGGGCAGACTTGTCGTTTTTGACCCGTTTAGGGTTCGTTCGAAGTTCGTTTTCCACGTTTCAAGTTTTGTTCTTCTCAGAATTTGTTCCTCTACTTGTTTACAGTATTTGTATCCTGTTCTGAGTAGTTCCTTGTGTTTGAACCTTGTGTTAGGATCCCGTTCCGTTGAAGCTCTGGGGGTTGCGGAGGCACGCAGACCTACCGATCATGCCCGCAGTACTCCCGATTTTGCAGGTAGAGTGGCTCCTTTTAATTGTTTATAAAAAATTATGCACTTGTGAGATAATTAATAAATTCTAAGGTATGGCATGAATCCTAGGACTGGAAAACTAGATTGAATGATATATCCTAGGGTGTGGCATGAATCCTAGGAACAGAAACACCAAAATGAATGTCGTGAATATATAAATTGTAGTCTTGGAAAAGTAGAAAGAAAAATGAAAATTGCCTGCAATTGGATAACAGTTGCTTGTTTATGAATGAATATTAGCTGTTGAGAACATGGGCTATATGAAAATAAAGCTGAAATGATGAAACCTAAATTGGCTTAGTTAAAGAAATATGAGCATGAACCCTATGAGGAATTAGGAGTAGAACTCCTGAGAAGTGAATGGAATAGAATTGGGGAAGTGAGTTGACCCTTGAGTACAGAGTACCAAGGAGAGCGACTGTCCCCCCTGTTTAGTGCAGAGCGGAGCAGGTCGCCCCAGGGACCCGAGGTTAGGTCTTGCCACTTTGTACCGACTTTTGGCCCTCTCGTACACAATATCAGGGAGAGCTACTAGTGTAGGGAGAGCACTAGCCACCCTACGGGCCTCGGGGTTCTGCTAGCCTTCCAACACCGACTTGTTAGGCCCACCGGGAAAACCAGGGTAGTCAGGCGAGGGTGCGTGGACTATGAAGGGGAAAGACCCCTGTTTGGTTACTTTGGAGGGGCTGGACCCCTGTTACTGAGAGGGCTCTGCTCTATACTGGTTCCGTGCTTTGCTTTGGGGCGCACCCGTTAACGGAAATGACTGACCGCGTGCCAGTGCGGCGTAGCTACCCGTGCATTTATCACGCGTGCAGTAGTCACCGTTATGTCTGTCAGTGACCTTGGGGTGGTTGACTGGGGGTAGGACCACCACGGGGGACTCTCTCGGCCAGGAGAGCACCACGTGCTACTTCTACTTTTCGGAAAAGACTATAATCAAGATTGTTCCCATGAGGAACATTCGAGATCAAGAGAAGGATCTGAGGAATAATTCAAGAATGAGTAAATGGAAGAATAAAGAAAGAAATTAAAAATAACAGCTACTTGTCCACCTTACTATTTTTCTTAGCTTTCGGTTGCCACTCTACTCAGCATTTTGCTGACGTGTCACCTTTGTCACCTTTTTAGGACCAAGTGTTGAGCAGCCAGAGCCGGCGGCTACAGAGGGTGCTGGGCCTAGTAGAGCCCATTAGTTTTACTTGTGTAGTACCTACTGTACATTTTCTTCTGTTGTAGTGAGCATTTTCTGTTACCACTGTACTCTTTTATTGTAAGCATCCTGTTTATGTACCTGTTTAATTCTCTACTGTTGTGGTGGTGTGTACTGTTCTTTACTGCTGTACTGTTGTTACTGCTAGTTATATGCATGGTAAATGTGGTTTATTTTACTACTCTTTTGGTTACTTTCTCGTTAGACGACTGGTCTTGGGATCAGTCGAGTAGGTCCGATTCTCATGTCTCGTAGGGATTCAGGAATCGGGTTGTAACAAGATGGTATCAGAGCAAGGTCGTCCCGAGAAGTGAACCAACTGGCTGGAAAATAACCAATTCATGTGCCTGTAACTAGAGTAGCCACAACAACGTATCTTTTGACATCTGTTCCTAGACTTCTCCGCTTGATATCGATTCATATTGACATCTTTTTCTGTTTCGTGTTCGTGTCTCCTTGCAGGAGATGCCTCGACGAGGAGGTAGCGAGGTGGGCTGCGGGCGCTACCGAGGACGAGGTCAGAGGGGTGGGCACGTTGAGGTCGACGCCTCAGTGGACCAGCCACTACACCCGGGCATTCAGGCCCAGGACCTCGCCCAGTTGATACGGGACATCGTGCGAGAGGAGCTCCACCTGTCGCCACGAGCGCCTCTCCCTGGGGCTGCGGAGGGGGAGTCCTCTGTGGGACCACGCGACGGACATGGCGCTGGATGCGGGGGAGGGGATGGGCCTCCACCGCCCCCACCTTCCTCCGGTACTTCCGAGCACGAGGCTTCTTTTCCTGGAGGTGCACCAGCATCTCCACTTCAGCGCCACTTTGAGCTTTTCGGATAGTTCCGGAAGCTGAAGCCCCCCTCCTTCAAGGGGTATGAGGACTCGACCGAGGCGGAGGACTGGCTCAAGCAGATCGAGAAGGTTTTCGACACCCTTCGCCCCCCGGTGGAGTGCCGTGTGGCCTTTGCCACGTACCAGCTGGAGAGTGCAGCACACAGGTGGTGGAGGGTGGTCAGGGGACAGGAGAGGGACGAGCCGACCTGGGACCGGTTTGTCACCCTCTTCTACAAGCAGTACTTTCCCTAGACGTGGCAGGACTAGTGGATGCGGGAGTTCCACACTCTCCGCCAAGGGACGATGACCGTGAGCGCGTACCGCACGTGTTTCCTGGAGTTGTCTCGCTTCGCAACGACAGTAGTGGCCACTGAGGAGGAGTGCCTTTGGAGGTTCACCGAGGGGCTCCGGCCTGCTATTTGGGGGTATGTCAAACCCCTGAAGCTGCCTACGTTCTCGATGGTGGTGGAGGCAGCTATGACATACGAAGAGACCAACCCGTCCGCGCGAGATATTGACAGCGGGCGGAAGAGGCCCTATTAGCCAGACTTCTCACAGGGCCGACGAGAGAGGAGACACGTGGCGCCCGCAGGAGAGCCGTCATGTTTTGTAGGGCCATCATTGGCCTTTAGGGGCCCTCGACAGGGGCCAGCTGCTAGCACCGGACCACCACCTAGCCGACAGCAGAGACCCACTGAGGGCGGGAGTCGAGTCCCCCTTTGCTACCAGTGTGGCCAGCTGGGCCACATCAGGAGGGACTGCCCGTCTAGGGCAGGAGGTCAGCAGATGCTTCCCGTGTCGAGCACTGGAGGGCGAGCAGGAGGTCGCGATTTCCAGGTGCGAGGAAGAGGACAGTAGTCATGGGGAGGGTACCGGCCAGCAGCTACCCGTCTGACGTAGAGTGTGGCTGCTTCGTTCGCACCTAAGGCTGAGGGGCGTATCAACTCCCTGACACATAGGGATGCCAGAGCTTCGGGATCAGTGGTGGCAAGTATGGTTTCAGTTTCCGGCAGACTCGTTTACACGCTTTTCGATTCCGACGCTACGCACTCGTTTGTCGCTGCCAATTTCGCAGTTAGTTTGGGGTAGGACTGTATGCTGTTAGAGGATCCATTCATGATCAGAGGTCCGAGTGGTCAGCTGTTTGTAGCTGAGGAGGTATACACGGGTTGCGAGGTCAGTGTTGGGGGACACAGCCTTCCCGCTGACCTGATTATGATACAGATGGAGGACTTTGGCATAATTCTGGGGATGGACTGGCTGTCCGCTTACCACTCCTTGGTGGACTGCTTTGAGAGAAAGATCGTCTTCTCCATACCAGAGTTGCCTTCTTTCGAGTTCCACTGGCAGCCAGTGGACGGAGGCTTCAGGTGCATTTCTACACTTTGGGCGGCGAGACTTTTGAGCTAGGGGTGTGAGGGCTTCCTAGCTTGTGTGGTGGCAGAGCCTAGCCCTGTGGCAGACTTCCAGAGTATCCTGGTGGTTAGAGAGTACCCCGACGTGTTCCTAGACGAGTTGCCAGGACTACCGCCCGAGCGTGAGATCGAGTTTGAGATCTCACTGGTACCGGGGACCAGCCCCATCTCCACAGCACCGTATAGGATGGCACCACTTGAGCTGCGAAAGCTCAAGTCTCAGTTGCAGGATCTTCTGGAGAAGGGCTTTGTGAGGCCCAGTGCGTCTCCCTGGGGAGCCCCGGTATTGTTCGTAAAGAAGAAGGATGGTACCCTACGCCTTTGTGTGGACTACAGACAGCTGAATAGGGTCACCATCAAGAACAGGTATCCGCTGCCGAGGATTGATGATTTGTTTGACCAGCTGCGAGGTGCCACGGTATTCTCCAAGATCAACTTGAGATCTGGATACCACCAGTTGAGGATCAAGGAGGCAGACGTCTCCAAGACAGCTTTCCGCACTTGGTATGGACACTATGAGTTTCTGGTCATGCCGTTTGGGTTGACCAATGCCCCTGTTGCCTTCATGGATTTGATGAACCGGGTGTTTAGACCGTACTTGGACCAGTTTGTGGTGGTATTCATTGATGATGTGCTCATCTATTCTCGAGATCAGACACAGCATGGACAGCACTTGCGGATGGTTTTGGACACACTGAGACGACGTAGGTTGTACGCCAAATACAGCAAGTGCAAGTTCTGGTTGAGGGAGGTGACTTTCTTAGGTCATGTGATCTCCGGTGATGGCTTGGCTGTGGACCCAGCCAAGGTCGAGGCAGTGCTCAGGTGGGAGAGACCGCGTACGGTTACTGAGATTCGCAGTTTCTTGGGACTGGTGGGCTACTACAGGCGGTTTATCAGGGGCTTCTCACAGATTGCACGTCCTATGACACAGCTGACCCGGAAGGACGTGCCCTTTACTTGGACAGACACCTGTAAGGCGTGTTTTCAGGAGTTGAAGGAGAGGCTAACTTTGGCTCCCGTGCTCACCATCCCAGACAGTAGTGGTGGGTTCGTTGTGAACACGGATGCCTCTTTGCAGGGGTTAGGGGGTGTGCTCATGCAGAGGGGCCACGTTGTCGCTTACGCTTCGCGGCAACTAAAGCCCCATGAGCATAGCTACCCTACCCACGACCTAGAGCTGGCAGCTGTCGTCTTCGCGCTGAAGACCTGGAGGCACTACTCTTACGGTGAGACCTTTGAGATTTTCATAGATCACAAGAGCTTCAGATACCTGTTTGATCAGAAGGAGCTCAACATGAGACAGAGACGTTGGTTGGAGCTCCTGAAGGACTATGACTGCAGCATTTCCTACCACCCGGGAAAGGCCAACGTGGTGGCTGACGCCTTGAGCCGGAAGGTGCCTGCACACTTGGCTAGTTTACAGGTGCAGAGTTGGAGCCTCTTGGAGGAGATGGGTAGTTGGCGACCCCTAGAGTTACGAGGGCACTGTGGGGCAGTGACTGTGACGTGACAGACGAGGCCAGAGCTAATAGATCGCATCATCATAGGGCAGATGGCCGACCCGTACTTGCAGTCCTTGCGTGACAGAGTACTGTCAAGAGACCCTGGGGACTTCTCTTTTATAGACTAGGTGATGCGCATGAGGGGACGTTTGTGCGTTCCCAAAGACAAGGAGTTGTTGAGAGAGCTCCTGACTGAGGCACACAGTTCCAGATTCACCATACATCTCGGAAACACAAAGATGTACCATGACTTGAGACGCGACTTTTGGTGGAGGGGGATGAAGCGAGATGTGTGTGAATTCGTACAGCAGTGTTTAGTGTGCCAGTAGGTGAAGGCCGAGCATCAGAGGCCTCCAGGGCCGTTACAGCCACTTGTAGTGCCAGAGTAGAAGTAGGAGAGCATTACCATGGACCTAGTGGTGGGCTTGCCCATTACCCAGCAAGGACATGACGCAGTCTAGGTGATCGTTGACAGAATGACGAAGACGGCACGTTTCTTGCCAATCTGAGTCACCTTGGGACCAGCACAATTGGTAGAGAGGTATATCCGCGACGTGGTACGTCTACACGGAGTTCTGCAGGAGATCGTATTCGACCGGGATACTAGCTTTACGTCCCAGTTTTGGGTTGAGTTTCAGCAGGCCCTGGGGACACGGTTGAGGTTCAGTACAGCATACCACCCCCAGACGGACGGACAGCCTGAGCGCACGATACAGACACTTGAGGACCTTTTGCGTGCTTGTGTACTGGACTGGAGGGGCTCTTGGGAGGAGCACTTGCCCCTGGTGGAGTTTGCATATAATAACAGTTATCACTCGAGCATCGGTATGGCTCCCTATGAGGCTCTGTATGGACAGAGGTGTACGGCACCCTTGAGTTGGGTTGAGGTGGGGACCTAGTGGGAGGTTGGCCCCAGGCAGATCCGGCAAAGTCAGGTGGTAGTCGAGCAGATTCACAGGCGACTCCGTACTGTTAGGAGCATACAGAAGAGCTATGCAGATTGGAAACGTAGAGAGGTGAAGTTTAAGGTTGGGGACCATGTCTTCCTACACGTTTCACCCATGAAGGGCCTGCAGTGGTTTGGGGTGTGAGGGAAGCTCACGCTGAGGTTCGTGGGACCCTTTGAGGTCCTGGAGTGGGTTGGACCCGTTGCTTACAGGCTTGCCGTTCCTCCCCAGCTTTCTGGTGTGCACGACGTGTTCCACGTGTCCAACCTCAGGAAGTACGTCGCCGATCCCAGTCACGTCCTGAGTCACGAGAGCCTCGAGGTGGGTGATGACCTGACCTACCCCGAGCGGCCAGTGCAAATTCTCGACAGAGCCGTTCGCAGTCTGAGACGGAAGCAAGTACCCCTAGTGAAGGTTTTGTGGAGGAGCCAGCGGTACGAGGAGGCTACCTAGGAGCCTGAGACGGCGATGCGGGAGCGGTACCCGGAGCTTTTGGAGGGTACGTCTTTTCGAACCAGCTTCGGTCCTCTTTGAGTTTGTTATGCATATATCGTTCTTTTCCGCACCCTAGTTAGCGCAAGTTTCGGGGATGAAACTTCCTTTGAGTTTGTTATGTTGGTAAGACCCCGACATCAAACATCTTTTAAGACGTCTCGGAGTTGGTCCAGACGTCTGGTCAGACGTCTGGAAGCCTTCCTAGACATCTGGAAATTAATTTTTTCAGCGTACGATTTCGCGTTTGCGCGCATGCACACGCAGACTGAACCGTCGCCCTCTTTTCTTCTCTCTCTTTCCTCCCCATCCTGCAGGCACAGCTTTCTTCCTCTCTCTCTCTCCCCACGGCGCCTTCAAATAGCTCCCCCTCTCTTCTCCCTTACCATCACTCCACCATCATCTTCTTCTTCTTCCTATTAGCGTGAGAGTGAGAGGGCGAGGGCAGCAGCTGCGCCGTGCGTGCACGGCGCAGCTGCTGTTGCAGCGAGAGGGAGAAGAGTTAGAGCGCGGGAGTGCGAGCTCATCGGAGCAGCCAGGGCCGGCCTGCGGGCGCGCAGCGGGAGCGTGGAGCTGGGGAGGTGCTGCTGCAGCTCAGGCAGCAAGCGAGCGCGGCACAACCGTGCGCAGCAGGCGGAGGGTGAGGAGGTCCTGATTCTAGGAAAATTTTCAAGAATCAGATGTCTGGACCTACGACTAGACGACGTGGGAGACGTCTAGAGGAAGATCCAGACGTCTGAAAGGTACGATATTTCCATTTCTTCTTCCTTTCGCGTGTACGGCCATGCAGGCCATTTCGCCGAAGGGTTCTGCCTCATTTTCGTGTTGAGGATGGTTGCGTACGTGTGCAGGTTTCATTCGGGAAGGTGCAAGGGCACGCCCTCCCACACAGATCGGACGTCTGGGCACAGCACCAGACGGCGGAGAGGGTCTCTGGACGTCCGAAGTGACAGTCGGACGTCTGGAACTAAGTCCAGATGGTTCAGTGGGATTCTGGATGTCTGAAGAACCGCGCAGAAACAAGGTATGACCTGGACCATCATTTAAGACGTCTGGAAGATGTTCCAGACGTCAGATTTGGGGCAGACTTGTCGTTTTTGACCTGTTTAGGGTCCGTTCGAAGTCTGTTTTCCACGTTTCAAGTTTCGTTCTTCTCAGAATTTGTTCCTCTACTTGTTTACAGTATTTGTATCCTATTCTGAGTAGTTCCTTGTGTTTGATCCTTGTGTTAGGATCCCGTTCCGTTGCAGCTCTGGGGGTTGCAGAGGCGCACAGACCTACCGATCATGCCCCCAGTACTCCCGATTTTGCAGGTAGAGTGGCTCCCTTTAATTGTTTATCAAAAATTATGCACTTGTGAGATAATTAATAGATTCTAAGGTATGGCATGAATCCTAGGACTGGAAAACTAGATTGAATGATATATCCTAGGGTGTGGCATGAATCCTAGGAACAGAAACACCAAAATGAATGTCGTGAATATATAAATTGCAGTCTTGGAAAAGTAGAAAGAAAAATGAAAATTGCCTGCAATTGGATAACAGTTGCTTGTTTATGAATGAATATTAGCTGTTGAGAACATGGGCTATATGAAAATAACGCTGAAATGATGAAACCTAAATTGGCTTAGTTAAAGAAATATGAGCATGAACCCTACGAGGAATTAGGAGTAGAGTTCCTGAGAAGTGAATGGAATAAAATTGGGGAAGTGAGCTGGCCCTTGAGTACAGAGTACTAAGGACAGCGACTGTCCCCCCTGTTTAGTGCAGAGCGGAGCTAGCCGCCTCAGGGACCTGGGGTTAGGTCTGGCCACTTTGTACCAACTTTTGGCCCTCGCGTACACAATATTGGGGAGAGCTACTAGTGTAGGGAGAGCACTAGCCACCCCATGGGCCCCGGGGTTCTGCTAGCTTTCCTACACCAACTTGTTAGGCCCACTGAGCAAACCAGGGTAGTCAGGCGAAGGTGCGCGGACTATGAAGGGGCAAGACCCTTGTTTGGTTACTGTGGAGGGGCTGGACCCCTGTTACGGAGAGGGCTCTGTCCTATACTGGTTCCGTTCTGTGCTTTGGGGCACACCCGTTAACGGAAACGACTGACCGCATGCCAGTGCGGGGTAGCTACCCGTGCATTTATCACGCATGTCGTAGTCACCGTTACGTCTGTCAGTGACCTTGGGGTGGTTGATTGGGGGTAGGACCACCACGAGGGACTCTCCCGGCCAGGAGAGCACCATGTGCTACTTCTACTTTTCAGAAAAGACTATAATCAAGATCGTTCCCACGAGGAACATTTGAGATCAAGAGAAGGATCTGAGGAATAATTCAAGAATGAGTAAATGGAAGAATAAAGAAAGAAATTAAAAATAACAGCTACTTGTCCACCTTACTGTTTTTCTTAGCTTTCGGTTGCCACTCTGCTCAGCATTTCGTTGACGTGTCACCTTTGTCACCTTTTCAGGACCAAGTGTTGAGCAGCCAGAGCCGGCGGCTGCAGAGGGTGCTGGGCCTAGTAGAGCCTAGTAGTTTCACTTGTGTGGTACCTACTGTACCTTTTCTTCTGTTGTAGTGAGTATTTTTTGTTACCATTGTACTCTTTTATTGTAAGCATCATGTTTATGTACATGTTTAATTCTCTACTGTTGTGGTGGTGTGTACTGTAGTAGTTCTTTTCTTTACTACTGTACTGTTGTTACTGCTAGTTATATGCATGCTGAATGTGGTTTATTTTACTACTCTTTTGGTTACTTTCTCGTTGGACGACTGGGTCTTGGGATCAGGCGAGTCGGTCCGATTCTCGTGTCTCGTAGGGATTCGAGAATCGGGTCGTAACACCTTCAAACTTATGAATGGTTATCAACGTACCCTTTCACTATATGCACACTTGAAATGTATTCGTTTCAGGGGATGTGTGTCCGAATTTGCTCCTTCCCTTTTGTCCACCATTAGCTTAGCAATTTCCCCACACTTGCAAAATATTGTTCCACGAGGCCTTCCTTCCATACACTCAACCTGCATCATCATTCAATATTATTACGCGTAATTCGTTTCATCTGCATGTACCTCCACGCGACATATTCGTCCTACGTCCCTTAACTGCCCCCCCTTAGCACACATGTGCCTTCACCGTATCCCCATATGCTTCGCATGCTCCGCATCCACCGTCTGTGTTGCCCTCTAATCATGAACCCCTAATCATAAACCCAACAATGTGCTTACCAAGCACTAACCCACCAACATGCTCTACATGCGCTCTATGTTGTGCTCCGAACAACTGTGAACATATGTGTGTCCACCGCTTGTGCTCTATGTGCTTGCCATGCACACCATGTATGTGCTCGAGTGTGCTTTTTCGAAGGAAGAACCATATCTCCTTGCTGTGTGCTGTCTCCTCCATCACTTGATCTCACTCAGCACACGTCCTCCACGAGGAGCTGACACACGAAGCACATTCACTCATCCACGTTCCCATACATGCAGGATGCATGAGATGATCCCTATTTATAGTCGGTTGTTGGCTTGAAAAAGGACGTAGATTATATCTTACATTTAATATTACTCATTAATTAACCTTACCTAAGTTACCACCACCATTATTTCCTAACCTACCTAATTATGTGCACCAACCCTTCCCTCATGAAAAGAAATTCCTGTCCCTCTTGGGGAGGAGTTCGCATTAATTATGCACCATTAAATAGGTGCATGGAGGTTGGGTGGGCATGGCTGGTGGGCGTTGTCGTTGGAGGGAGTCGCATGGGTGGAGGGAAGGTGTCGCATGGGCGTGGGCTGAGGGATGGTGTCGCACATGATCATGCATGGGAATGGGAGAGAGAGAGAGATAGGTAGGGAGAGAATGCCGCATTCTGGAGGTGGCGCCAGGAGAAAATCGGGTGGGGCAAATCTACGTGGGGGAAGTTGGCGCACGGGGAGGAGATTGCGTGCATGGGTTGTTGATGGGAGGAGCCTGGCAAGCATTCCATGGAGGGTTTTCTCCAAAGGCAGGGTTTGGAGAATAACCCAACCCATAGAATGCAATA
This sequence comes from Thalassia testudinum, assembly GCA_037157565.1. Taxonomy (NCBI): domain Eukaryota; kingdom Viridiplantae; phylum Streptophyta; class Magnoliopsida; order Alismatales; family Hydrocharitaceae; genus Thalassia; species Thalassia testudinum. Next base: position 58,600,622 of record JAZHRO010000014.1, read on the forward strand.
GGCAGTGAGGGCCATCCTCGACCCGAAAGGGGCTTGTCCTCAAGCCTCGTACGCCGTCGTAAGTCTTTCTTCTTCCCCTATGGTAAAGGGTGATGGCTTTGGGAATTCTTTCTCCTTCGTCGCCCTCTTATATTTTGTCTCTTTCTTAAGTTGTTCCTCTTTGGGAGGGGGAGAATTGGCACTAATTGCATAGGAGAGTGGCGTTGAGGGAGAGATCAAAAGGAGTGAAAGAAAGAGAGTGGCGGAAGTGGTCCCCATAGGGATTTTGCAGGGATATCTAAAGATCTATGGAATTAAATTTGGATAAAGGGGTTGCTTAGGTAGAGGTGTAGAAATTTAGGTGTTGAGAGAATATTGTAGGGATGCCTTTGTAATTTCTTAAATCGATCTCTTTTCGCGCCTAGGCTTGTCATGCAAAATGTGAATGTCTATGCTCTTCCTCTATATTTATTCATGTGTGTAAATAAAATAATTATAATACATACAAATTGCATGCAAATGTTTGCATGATCCTAATATTCCTAGAAGGCATCTAATGTGATACTTACACTTTAAATATGATGTAGTTACTTAGGAATTTAGCTAAATTAGAAATATTAAGTGTGTTAATTTGGTAGTTATCACTTCCACCCCTCTCTTTTCATCCGAAACACCTCCTCCCCTCCCCTTCTTCTCCTTCATACCTCCGTCCACGTGAACCAAACAAGAAGGGAAGGCAAGGGGGATTACCTTTCTCTATCAATGGTGCCCGAGATCATCGTCGTCAACTTGTGCATCATCCCTGTCACTCCACACATTGCGTCGCGCGTTGATTGCCAAAATCCATTGCAGTTAAAAATGCTTTGTTATAGTGTGAAAATCAAGGATCATTTTACATTTATAAAAATCGAACACTAATTAATCTAATGAAGATCAGGAGTCCGAGTCATTTGTAGGGAGGCAGTCACATTATCATAAAAAAATTTGTCACACGCAAGTATCTCTTCTTGAAATCTTGAAGAGTTACCCACCTTTCTAATATATAGATCTTTGTGCTGGGTTGAAAAATTATTCATGTGAGTTCTTGACATTCTAAAATCATGAGTTTTGGAGTGAACGTCCCATGGGAATTAAGGAACACACACCAAATTTTCGGCCAGTATTCCTTGTAATTCATTTTAAAAATTTCACGGACCACACTTGGGTCAAGGCCCAGATATAATCTAAAAAATCCGGATTGCCTGAATTTTTATGAATTTTATACAAATCCAAATTGGTTGAAATTACTTCTAGATAATTCCTGATCAAATAAAAAATCCTTGAAAAAATTGGGGAATTTTTATGGGCACAAACACTACTTACTTCATTCATTTTAGCAACTAGGTGTCTTTCCTGATCATTGGACTCTGGTATGCTTTTAAATCTGGAAATTTTATTTTTATTTGCTAAGAAGAGTGATGTTTAAGAATCCATTGTTGCTTTGGTTGGGACACACCACTCTATAAAATAAAAGAGGAAGAACTTAGAAATTACCTGATTTTCTAGGTAGGAACACTAGAGTTTGGTAGGCACATCATCTTTCTTTTTGTTTCTAAAGGAAAAACACTAATCATGACTTTGCAAAAGTTGATGTGCTTCATGTAACCTCATTTAAATCGACATAAAGAACAAACCCTAAAAGTCATTACAAAAAACATGGCCTTTAGCAGCATTTGATATTTGCTACTATAGGCCTTTTATTTGCCACTATATGTAATTAGCGACAGTTAAAATAATTGCCGCTTAATTGCCACCTTTGTTGGCATCACTAAAAGATTAGGAGCAATTGTACAATTGTCGCTAAATCAATGGTATTAGCGGTACTTTAATTGCCGCAAATAATGTTGCTAATGATCTTGTACAGTGGTAATTTATTTGCCACTATTTTGTCACAATTGATTTATATTAGTAGCAATTTAATTGACACTATTAGTGTCGCTATATCCATCATTTAAAAGCTTTTTCTTTTGTCACTAAATTACCACTATTTATTTACTTTAGTGACACTTTTTTTTGCAATTTAATTGCATCTTGATATTATTTAGCAACAATTATTTGTGTCTCTAAATCGCCACTATTGATTGCTTTACTAAATCATCACTAATTATATACTTTAATGACACTTTCTTTTGCCATTTAATTACCACTATTGATTCACTTTAATGATGCCTATATATACGACTTAATTTTATTCTTTACTAAGAAATAATTTTTTTTATTAAGCTCAAAACATAGGAGGATGAGTACAAAGTCTTTTTTATTGACTTCACAGATCATCAAAGTACATATGTCCCTCTTAAGGGTAATACAAGAGAAAAGAAAAGAAAAATATAGAAAAATAAAAATACATCGAGAATCATGACATATGAAGCACTTCATCAACCCAACTAAAATCATATGCAAAATCATGGAACTTTGCCATCCATCCCACTTTGCAATGCTTCTTCAAAGCTTCACATCATCCCTATTTAGAAGCCCAAGATGCTCTTTAGCTATGCAAAATTCTCCTTGTGAAGACCAACAATTCAAAATAAAGTTGGCGACCAACAATTCAAGAAGCCTGTCATGTTATGTCTCCTGCCTTGCTTCCTTGTGTTCTGATTGGGAGTTGGCTTTGTCATAGTTGCAGTAAATCCATTGTTAAGACTGTGCCATATATGCAATAACTTCTATCTTTAGGAGCATTCTATCATTAAATTGATACTAGATTATATATGCAAGTATTCTACCTATATAATCTTCACTTTACTCATTGTAGGCTCGATAACCCCTGCCTTGAGGTTGTTACGAACAATCCCCTTGGAAAGGTCCAAGCCCATGCTGTATGGAAAGAGAGATGGTCAACAAATGTGATTGGTTAGACAGCACACCAAATATCGTTATTCTCATCTCAACAACCAATGGAACATTCACAATGATACAACATGCCAGCAGAAGCTTCGAGGCCTTCTGTCGAAACAAGCACAGCTCCAGTGAGGAAGCATGGCAATGAATGCCCTGGAGATAATTAAGCAAGCATGTTCTTAGTTCTAAATCATTCCCTCTACAATAAGGTTCAAGGATTGGCATCAGTATAATTCCAAGACAAACATTGATCAAAAGATTGATTGCAAGAAGAATAAGAACAAGAAGGAAGTAATTAGATGAGAATAGCTATTAATGAACAAGTTATGTTATTGTGCACTACCAGCAGCACATGCATCACAAATCATACGAAAATAAATAGTGCTCCTTCCATAAGTTGATACTCATTGATTAGTTGAATCTACTTACAATGGTCACAAAGCCTATTATGCTACTGTAATTTGAACAAGGCCTTCCTCAAATGGCAAGTTCCAAATTAGGTTTAATCATGTTCATATTTCTCAATTCCTTTTTGGCTAAGGGGCTAGGATGACTGAATGCTCACAAAAAAAAACAAGCCTTCACCCCTTGTAATGGTTAGTCATGGAAGATGATCACATTGCATTCCCACAACTAAAAGATAGCTAAAAGATTATACTCTTCTTGGATTAAAATAGCCACTCTTGAACACCCAAGCTTCCTCTCCTAATCAACCAGAAAACATCTTTGCCCATGTGTTCAACTGAAGGTAGGTGTGGATCACAGGAATGATGGGAATTGGAAGTGATGCCTCTATTTTGATTACGTTCTTATGTCAGATTGTAATTTCATTAATAGGAAGATCTTGTCAATTGTAAGTTGAAGAAAAAGAAAAATCCACCCAATTTCTCCCTATTGCTTTTAGGATTTGGCTTTCCAACATATGCAATATCTCTATTCTAATCTCAACTCACATTTGCAATAATTGACATCTAGCTTGAGATTTGCTTCCATTAAACTTTTCTAGTTAAATAATTTTCATTTCAGATGGATTCTTGCTGAAGGGCTCACTAAAACACAAAGCATCATATGCTGCCAAACCTACAACACAAAAAGATCTGGCCATGAAAGTCAGAAGGACTAGGGGATAGTGTTTGATTTTCCCTGGGCTTCAAATGCACACCATTACTTGATTCATAATAATTACATGCTAATTACATGCTAATGCACACCAAAAATACAATTTATAATTGGAGATGATGGCCACACAGGCCTGCATTATCATGTCTTGTGAACCCTACATAGTACAGACAACAGTTTTAAGACCCAAAAGAATTTCCCAAACTAGATAAGCTTTAAGCAATGGAGGTGATAAGAATGCCATACCTTTTGCCTCTTGGCCTCTGGATCATTTGGTGGATCTTGACGATTTCTTGCATCATCTAAATGCTATCCTTCAGCCTACAAATGCATATCATGGTAGGATTAATATTCATTGTGAGAACAATTGACATTCCTCCTTTATGCAGAAAGAGAGAAAAAGTCAATTAAAAAAAGAGTAAGACACATAACTAGAATGGCCTTACACCCAAAGAACACGGAGGTGACATGTCATTCAGGAGCAGTAATAGTAGATGGTTCAGCAGCAGCAGCAACAATGAACACTTTAGGAGTAGCAACAACACTGCTAGTTCAGCAGCAGCAGCTCTGGTAGTTCAGCCACATCAGCAGCAGCTAATTCCCTTTGACAGCACAATTAATGAAATACATGAGCTCAACAATGTTATCTTTTGCTACCACTTCAATGAGGTAACTTTTGCCCTTACAGACAATATTTATCAAATTCTGACTCTAGCCCTTACACTTCAATGAGGCAACTTCCATGTTAGGTGTAACTTTGGGCCAGGAATTGGAACTTCAACTAAACAATGTGCTTTCCTACTTTGAACTCTTTTGTTCCATTGCCATCCCAACTTGAATTAGCAAGAAAAGATAGTTACTGAGTTAACATTTCAAACTCCATCCAAACAAAACTATAATACTTTTATTCATTCCATTCCCATGCTTCCTTCAATCAGTGTAGAGATAGGTGTTGTCTAAGAACATCTCGAAATTTAAATGCAGATAGACTAGATTGATTGTAAGAGGTTAGAAATCCTTCTTGTAGTTGCTTGGGCAAATTGGATGTGCCTAGTTGTTCTAAAAATATACAAGGCCCATAGCAACAAATAAGGAAAGCTAATTTTCTTACTCTTACTTTTCGAGGATGAGTATAGAACGCTTGTATAGAACACTTCTATAATAAAGTAAATCAAAAGCAAAAATACAGAACTGAACTAAAGCCCCTCCAAGCAAATTGATGATTCTCAAAATTTGACAGGCCATTATATATAGCTAAGAATTCTTTTTATCTTGGAAAACTATGTAATGTTAGAGATGAAAGAGCAAAAGAAACTACATTAGGCAAGAAACTATACCTTCAAGTGACACCTTATGCTGCAAGAATCAATATATAGAAGAATAATAAGATGCCATGATACATACATGGTTTAAGCATCGTCAGTGGCTCAATGATTGCCATGATATGTTACCAAATCTTTAATTGCTTGCTTCAAAGGGGGATTAGAAAATTGGTCAAAAGAAAATTGTCCGCTTCGTTCAGCTTGTTCGAAGATATATGAGAACCAATCTAACTCTTCAACGCAGGCTTTTCTAGTGGGTTCCTCTATTCTCCACACTTTCTTTATATCTCTTTCAACCTCCACAACTAGAGTTCTGGTTCTAGTCTTTACACTTGAATAAGGTAGTTTCCATGTCAGGCATAAGGGATAACTATTGGGTCAAGAATTGGAACCTCAATCAAACAAAAACTTTCATTATTGCCACTGCAAAAAAGATTTCTAAGGCAATAAAAAAGCATCAAAAATTGAACCTCAAGTTAGAAAATATCCCTACATCAGGAATATTTGAGGGTCTCATTATTCTCCCAAGCCAAACAAAGATGCATAGTAATAATAAATCAACAGAAGCTGGTTCTAGTAGTTCTGCCCAGGAAGGTCTTGTTGCTCTCCCCCTTGAATTGCGCAATTACAAAGAACCCATTTTCAAAGAAGGTAAGAATCCTCCATTCATTGCCACTCCCAAAAAAAAATTCTAAGGCAAAAAAAGAAAGGCAACATATACTGAACCAGGTAAGAAGAAAACCTCATACATAACCTTCAACTATAATTTACTATATGATACAATGGACCCATTGCTACACCTGCATTTCCACTGGTTCCGAAAAATGATGGAAAGGTTTGATGTTGATGAAGAAGGCAGCATAGATGTTACGAACATGGGCATCAGACGTAGTTTAAGACGTCTGGGAAGTGTCCCAGACGTCTGGAACCCTTCCCAGACATCTGGTATTAAATTTTTTCGGCGTGCGGGTTCGCGTCTGCGCGCGTGTGCGCGCAAACTGAACCCGCCGCCTTCATTCTTCGCTTTTCTCTCCCTCCCTGCAGACAACGCCACTTCTTTCTCTCTCTCCTCGCGCTGCCTTCAAATACCACCGCCCACTCCCTCACCCTTACTCCACCGTCTTCTTCTTCTCCTTCTCCCTACCAGCGAGAGCGCGAGCGAGCAAGTGTGGCAGCAACGGCTGCTATGAGCGTGCGGGAAGGAGTGTTGCGAGAGGAAGAAGAAAGCTCGATCGCAAAGGTGCGAGCTTGCCGGGGCAGCTAGAGCTGGCCAGTGGGAGAGCAGCAAGCGTGGGGTGGTGCGGAGGACCTGCTGCAGCTCGGGTAGCAGGCGGACGCGGAGGAAGTGGAGGAAGGTCCAGACGTCTGACAGGTACAATATTTTCCTACCTTCTCCTTTTTACGCATGTACGGCCATGCAGCCGTCCGCCGCGTTCTTCTGTGCCTCTTCGTGATGAGAGCGGGTGTGTGTGTGCGCAGGTTCTATTCGGGAGGACGCGAGGGCTCGCTATCCCACATGGATCAGACGTCTGGCCACAGTACCAGATGACGGAGAGGACCTCCAGACGTTCGGGGTGACAATCGGACGTCTGGAAACTATGTCCAGACGATCCAGTGGGCTTCTGGATGTGTGAAGGACTGCGCAGATCGAGGTATGACCTGATCGACCTTTTAAGACGTCTGGAAGAAGTTCCAGACGTCTAATTTTGGACAGACTCGTCGTTTTTTACCCGTTTAGGGTCCGTTCGGAGTCCGTTTTCCGCGTTTCAAGTTTCGTTCTTTCCAGATTTATTTCCTCTACCTATTTACAGTAATTGTATACTGTTATGAGAAACTCCTTGTGATTGATCCTTGTGTTAGGACCCCGTTTGGGGGTTGCAGAGGCGCGCAGGATTGCCGACCACGCCCCCAGTACTCCCGATTTCGCGGGTAGAGTGGCCCTTTAATTTATTTAACAAAATTTGTACAATTATGAAACAAATAATAGAGTCTAGGGCATTGCATGAACCCTAGGGCTGAAGAATTAGATTGAATGATAGATCCTAGGGTATTGCATGAATCCTAGGACTGGAAAACTAGATTGAATGATAGATCCTAGGGTATGGCATGAATCCTAGGACTGGAAAACTAGTTGAATATATACATTGCAATCCTGGAAAAGTGGAAAGGAAATGATAACTGCCTGTAAATTGGTTAACAACTGCCTGTTATAAATGAATAAATACGGTTGAGAACATGGGTTATATGAATATAAAGCTGGAATGGTGAAACCTAAATTGGCTGAGTTAAAAGAGCATGAACCCTACGGGGAATTGAGAGTAGAGCTCCTGGAAATAAATGGGATGGAGCTGGAAAAGTGAATGGGAAAGTTTGTTGTCCCTTGGGTACGTAGTACCAAGGAAAGCACTTGTTACCTCTTAGTGCAGAGGAGAGCCAGCCACCCTAAGGACCCAAGGTTAGGTCTGGCCACTTTGTACCGACTCTTGGCCCTCGTGTACACCGTACCAGGGAGAGCTATTAGTGTAGGGAGAGCACTAGCTACCCCACGGGCCCTGGGGTTTTGCTAGCCTTCCTACACCGACTTGTTAGGCCCACTGGGCAAACCAGGGTAGTCAGGCGAGGGTGTGCGGACTGTGGAGGGACAAGACCCCTGTTTGGTTACTGTGGAGGGGCTGACCCCTGTTACTGAGAGGGCTCTGCCCTATACTGGTTCCGTGCTGTGCTTTGGGCGCACCCGTTAATGGAAACGACTGACCGCGTGCCAGTGCTGGGTAGCTACCCGTACGTTTATCGCGCGTGCCGTAGTCACCGTTACGTCTGTCAGCGACCTTGGGGTGGTTGACTGAGGGTAGGACCACCACGGGGGACTCTCCTGACTAGGAGAGCACCACGTGTTACTTCTACTTTTCGGAAAAGGCTGCAATCAAGATTGTTCCCACGAGGAACATTCAAGATCAAGAGAAGGATCTGAGAAATAAATCAACAATGAATAAATGGAGAAATATAAATAAAGTAAAAATATAACAGCTACTGTACACTCTACTACTTCTTTTAGCTTTTAGTTGCCACTCTACTCAGTGTTTCGCTGACGTGTCACCCTTGTTACCTTTTCAGGATCAGGTGTTGAGCAGCCAGAGTCAGCGGCTGTAGAGGGCACTGGGCCTAGTAGAGCCCAGTAGTGTTACCTATAGTACCTTCTGTACTTTTCTTTCCGCTGTAGTGAGTAGTTTTCTGTTACTCCCTGTACTCTCTTTATTGTAAGCTTCATGTTATGTACATGTTATTTCTCTTCTGTTGTGGTGGTGTATACTGTAGTATTTCCTTTCTTTACTGCTGTATTTTGTTACTGCTAGTTATATACATGTTGAATGTGGTTTATTTTACTGCTCTTTTGGTTACTTCTCGTTGGACAACTAGGTCTTGGGGTCAGTCGAGTCGATCCGATTCTTGTGTCTCGTAGGGATTCGGGAATCGGGTCGTTACAAGATGGTATCAGAGTAAGGTTATCCCGAGAAGTGAATCAACTGACTGGAAAATAACCAATTCATGTGTCTGTAACTAGAGTAGCCACCACAACGTTTCTTTTGACATTAGCTCTTAGATTTCTTCGTTAGATATCGTCCGTTATTGACATATTTCCATTCTGTTTCACGTCTCCTTGCAGGAGATGCCTCGATGAGGGACTAGCGAGGCAGGTCGTGGGCGCGGCCGAGGACGAGGTCGGCGAGGTGGGCGTGTTACGGTCGACGTCTCAGTGGACCAGCCACTGCTCCCAGGCATTCAGGCCCAGGACCTCGCCCAGCTGATACGGGATATAGTGCGAGAGGAGCTCCACCCACTGCCCTGAGTGCCTCTCCTTGGGGCTGCGGAGGGGGGTCCTCTGTGGGACCACGCGACGGATGCGGCGCTGGACGCGGGGGAGGGGATGGGCCACTACTGCCCCCACCTTCCTCCGACACTTCTGTGCACGAGTCTCCTTTACCTGGAGGTGCACCAGCATCTCCACTACAGCACCACTTCGAGCTTTTCGGGCAGTTCTGGAAGCTGAAGCCCCCCTCTTTCAAGGGGGATGAGGACCCGACCGAGGTGGAGGACTGGCTCGAGCAGATTGAGAAGGTTTTCGACACCCTTCGCGCCCCGGTAGAGTGCCACGTGGCCTTTGCCACGTACCAGCTAGAGAGTGCGGCACATAGGTGGTGGAGGGCGGTCAGGGGACAAGAGAGGAACGAGCCAACCTGGGACCGATTCGTCACCCTCTTCTGCGAGCAGTACTTTCCCCAGACGTGGCAGGACCAGACTAGGTGGGAGTTCCACACTCTCTGCCAGGGGACGATGACTGTGAGCGCATACCGCACGCGTTTTTTGGAGCTGTCCCGCTTCACCGCGACGGCAGTAGCCACTGAGGAGGGGCACCTTTGGAGGTTCACCGAGGGGCTTCGACCTACGATTCAGGGGTATGTCAAACCCCTGAAGCTGCCTACGTTCTCGAGGGTGGTGGAGGCAGCTATGACCTACGAGGAGACCAACCCGTCCGCGCGAGATACTGACAGCGGGTGGAAGAGGCCCTACCTGCCAGAATTTTCACAGGGCCGGCGAGAGAGGAGACACGTGGCGTCCGCAGGAGAGCCGTCACGTTTTGCAGGGCGATCAGTGGCCTTTGGGGGCCCTCGACAGGGGCTAGTTACCAGCACCGGACCCCCGCCCAGCCGACAGCAGGGACCACTGAGGGCGAGAGTCGGGTTCCCCTCTGCTACCAGTGTGGCCAGCCGGGCCACATCAGGAGGGACTGCCCATCTAGGGCAAGAGGTCAGCAGATACTTCCCGCGCCAAGCACTGGAGGGCGAGCAGGAGGTCGCGGTTCCCTAGCGCGAGGAGGAGGACAACAGTCACGAGGAGGGTACCAGCCAGTAGCTACCCATCCGACGCAGAGTGGCTGCTTCGTCCTCACCTAGGCTGAGGGGTGTATCAACGCCCTGACACACAGGGATGCCAGAGCTTCGGGATTAGTGGTGGCAGGTATGGTTTCAGTTTTCGGCAGACTCATTTACACACTCGTTTGTCGCAGCCAATGTCGCAGTTAGTTTGGGCCAGGATTATATGCTGTTAGAGGATCCGTTCGTGATCAGAGGTCCGAGTGGTCAGCTGTTTGTAGCTGAGGAGGTGTACACGGGTTGCGAGGTCAGTATTGGGGGACATAGCCTTCCCACTGACCTGATTACGATACAGATGGAGGACTTTGGCGTTATTCTGGGGATGGACTGGATGTTCGCTTACCACACTTTGGTGGACTGTTTTGAGAGGAAGATTGTCTTCTCCATACCAGAGTTGCCTTCTTTCGAGTTCCACGGTCATCCAGTGAACGGAGGCTTCAGGTGCATTTCTGCACTTCTGGCGGCGAGACTTTTGAGCCAGGGCTGTGAGGGCTTCCTAGCTTGTGTGGTGGCAGAGCCCAGCCCTGTGGCAGACTTCCAGAGTATCCCGGTGGTTAGAGAGTACCCTGACGTTTTTCCAGACAAGTTGCCAGGACTACCGCCCAAGTGTGATATCGAGTTTGAGATCTCACTAGTACCAGGGACCAGCCCCATCTCCACCGCACCATACAGGATGGCACCACTTGAGCTGTGAGAGCTCAAGTCTCAGTTACAGGATTGGTGGCGACCTTCCTCTATAGTTCTATTATTTCGTCATAGTATAGTATAGAGAGAGGTGATTACCAGTTTAATACAATTTGTTACTCGGAAATAAAGAGTTCCCGAGGTCGAACTCAGGGAGCAAGTTGTATTCTAGAGATACAAGTTTCTTTTACAAAAAAAATAAAGAAAGAGAGAGAGAGAATTTGTTGGCTTCTTTCTTCTTCTCTTCTTTTCTCTTTGCTTATCTTCTTCTGCTTGGCTCTTCTGCTTTATCTGCAGCAGTAGTGATGCTCTTCTTCTTCTTTCAGTTCTTGTTTCTGCTCGTCTCCTTCTTTTTCTTCTCCCTTGCGGTCCTGTTCTTCTTCTTCTTTCTTTCTTCTTTTCCTTTCTTCAGATCTTCTTCTCGTGCTCTTCTTCTTCTTTCAGTTCTTCCCTTGGCCTCTCTGTGTTCTCCTCTGCCTCGCCTTCCTTCTCCTTCTTTGCCTTCAGGACGTCATCTGATTTTCCAATCAGACGACTTAAACCGCCGCTGCTACAGTGCTCCTCCTTCCTTCAGCTTTCGTCGTCCTTCTTCTCTGCCTCGCTCGTCTTCTTCTTCTTCGCCTGTGCCTGCACACTTCAAAGCTCTCGTCAGCGGGCAAAAACCTATTCTACCCTCCCCCCCGCGTTTCTCTCTCACAGAAGTCGCTCTTAGGAAAGCTCTCCCAGAGCTGCCGGGTAGTCGGGTACGGGTCGCGCCCGGGCCCAGGCCCACCGGCTTGCGTGGTGGGCGAGGAGTGCAGGTCGGGTTTAGTCGGGTCGGGCCAGGTCCGCGAGGCGTGAGTGCGGACGAGACCGGGTAACCGGGCGGGTGAAGGGGAGGGACCTCACCCCGTGCTCAGGAGGCAACGAGCATAAGGCACTTTTTGCCTTTATGCGGGCGCGCTCCTCTGAAAGGTTACGAGGTGAGACTAAATGTCCCACCCCAATTTGGGTGCCTGCGCGGAGGAAGCAGCGGCAGTCGAGGCGAAGCGCGGGGGCTTCGCGCGAGAGCTTCGACTCGACTGCAGCCTGGTACTTCGCGAAGACGCCTCGCACTGTCTGGGAACGTGACCTGGGCGTGGCGCACCTGGGGCAGCAGGTGAAGAAGCTGCTTCGCTTCAACAATGGCGGCGACGAGCGCAGGTACCTGCCCACAGAGAAACGGCCTCTCGGCCCAATCAGAAACGCGGAGGACCTTCGCCGTGGCACGGCGAAGGTGGTCGGGGGGTGTGCAGGCGGCGGGGCGGAGCCTAAGGGCTGCCCTAGGTCGGACTGTGGGTCGGGAGATGGGTTTGTTCGGTGGAGTTGCAGAGGGTGATTTGGGGGAAGTGGAAGGGCGGAGGTTGATCAGGGTGAGGAGGCGGAGGTTCTGCGGTGGTCGGCGAGCCGTGTGGGTTGCTGGAGTGATGGGAGCGACTCGCCGGAGGATGGCCGGAGGCGGAGAAGGTGAGGGTGATTGATCAGAATCGAGGGCGACAGTAACTGTTTAAAGTGAGGAAAAGGAAGAGGGGAGAAAGGTGAGAAGTTATACCTACTTAGCAGGACGGGGAGGGACCGGAGCAGGCGACAGTCGTATCGACTGTCGCCGGAGAAGAAGCTGCCCAGAGGAAGAGGACGGCGGCGACGACGGGGCAGAGGCAGCGCGCGCCGGTATTGCGCGACGCGGGAAGAGCAGGGGAAGGTAGTCTCTGCTGCTGGTATTGCGGCAGAGCGAAGAGGAGGAGGAGGAGGAACCACCGGAGCTGGCGGGCGTCTGCCGGAGTGAGAAGAGAGGAAAGTTGGGGGTTTTCTCCGTCAGATCCAAGCTGCTCAGAACGGCGGAGCGACGGGGGTTTTTATAGAGGCGGAATCAGAGAGGAGGGCGGAGGGAGACGACGTGTCTCCCTCGCCGGAGGACGCCGGAGATGGAAACCCGTACCGTCCGTGCGTTCGCACGGCCGGTATGGTGGGTTGCAGCGACCAGGGGGGTGTTCCTGCGACGGCTGACGACGCAGGGCACCCCCGGTTTACTTGCCAGACCCTCCCCCTTACCCTGCGCGGCGCCATGCTCCGCGCAAGGTCGCCGGAGCATGGTGCTGGTCAGGTTTTGGCAGGAGGGACCTGAATGCAAAGAATGAAGGAGAGTTAGGGGCAGAAATGTGAGGGTTCAAAAGTTGAGGGCCAAAAAGTAAATATATGAGGACCAAAGTGTAAAGTTGGTCAAGAAGGTTTCTTCTTAGGCTCAAGTTTTTATACATGACTAATTAGGACCTAAGGAATCTGATGGTGAATTTTATTTCTACATTAAACCTTGTTTGATCGGTCAATTTACGCAAAAACTCGAATTAAGTTATTAATTGGGCATGGTTCTCAATGTAGGTCAAAATGGGTTCTGAAGGCCAAATTGAAGGTTCTAAACCCTAGAGATTATTTTTCTATGAATTTTAGAGGGTTTATTCTATTTTTACTTTGCCTCGAACCTCGTGAATTGAAGTGGGTTTGCTTTAAGGTTACAGATTATCATTTAGTTCCTTGGAATTGCTGTAGCCCTTGTCAGATCATCTCATCCCACTTTTATTCTTATTAGGTTGCTTTGACCTATGTTTGGACCCTGAATTACCCTGTATGCAGATTATACTGGTAAAATTGCATTTTTACCCCTTATGACTCATTTTCTCCTTAAACTCAAAATTCTCTGAGTTAAGCCTTTCCTTGAGTTATGTAGGAGCTTTTATCCTTTGTATTAGGTCAAAATGAGCTAGTTATGGCTCATGATGAGGTTCTCATCATACCCCCATGCCTAGCTTTTGCTAGTCCCTTAGCAAAAACTTAAGGTTTCAACCCTTGTTCTAGACCATGAAGTTCTTAATAGCTTCAGATAAGTGCTTTTTCATTTGAGCTTAGATTAGGTTAGAATGCTGACCATAGGCCTAAAAGGTACTCTAGTACCAATCAAGATCCAAATCTGTCTAGCCTTAGCCTTAGTCTTTAGCAAAGGTTTTTAAGGCCCACAAGAACTAACCTAAGGTTTATTGGACTTTGTGGTTAAAGCACCCGTGCTTGAAATGATTTTAGCCCTGGCTCAGTTCGCAGTGCATTTTGTAAGAGAGAGAGATAGAAAATTTTTCTATTTGGAGAGTTCTCTCTCTTTTTCTTTTTAATTCTAGCTTAGGATTGGCTTTTCAACATGGTCTGTATCAGATTCCTTGCTCCCATCATCAATCCTCAAGGGTTCCTGGCAATCGATGCTTCGAGATAGCACCGCCCATGACAACCCTCGGAACCCTGGCTATTGAGATTTCGAGATAATCCCATCCATGGTGTTCCGTGGCCGAATCCAGACCCTGGCAATTGACACTTCGAGATAATGCCATCCATGGAATCTGAATCAGCAGAGTGCTTACATGCCCCCAGTAGGATATGTAAATATCCTAAGAGACAAGCACCGAGGAGATGATATTTTGTTACGCATCTTCGAGGGGATTTCCCGCCTCTCCGCGCTGGGAACTCGTCCAAATCAACTTGTGCTGATCGGCCGCTCCTATTCTAGGTGTTCTTTTCAGAATTTTGCGACGCTTCTGCGTGATTTTGATTTTTACGCTTACTGAACCAGGTTGTGTGTGAGGTTAGGGTGCTTAGGTTACTAAGTCCCGTAAACCAAAAATTAGTTAACGAGGCCAAATACTTCCTAAGCCTTAGACCTAATACTTCAGCTTTTCATTTTCCTCAACCTCTTGAGGAATGTCTAGATCTTAATGGGTACTAAGAGTCTATTCAAGAATGCCTAAGGTTTGCGTTCTTACTAATCTCATTATGCACTTTTCAGTTATTTTCTTGAATGAGGTCTAGAACTTAGGTTAATTCCTTAGTTCCTTACTAATGACTATCACCTTTTCTCATAATTTTGTGCTCCTTTTTCATTTTGTTTCTTTTCTCCTTCTCCTTCACAAAATTTCCTTCTCCTCTTTTCCTTTTATTCTTTTTCGAAAATTTTTAATTTTTATGGTGTTTTTGGCATATGTGAATTTTTTGTTTGAAACCTTTTCTTACAAGTTTTGCACTTTCATACCCCCCCATGCCTAAGATTTGCAATGTCCTCATTGTAACCTAGGGGTTTTTATTCAACTAAGTTCATACATTAGGACAGCTGTTTTGATGAGTGAATGGGTTGGGGTGACTGTTGTGAACGATTTCTAATCTCAGATGCAAGCACCTGAGGTGGAGTCGGCTGTCCTAAAGTGTGAACTTCAAGTGCAAAAAGGTGTCAGAACAAGTTTCAGGTTTTCAAAGAGAATGACGGGCTGCCTCCCGTTGAGCGCTAAATTTGATGCCTTCAGCCAAGCGGGAAATGCGATGGAGAGGGGATGGTCAAATCAGCGGAGTTTTGTAAGACAAGCACCTTGATTAAGAGCCTGGTTGGTCCAACCAGGTGCTTGTTCAGATCAACAGGCTGATGATGCAACCCAAACCCAATCAATCTGGTGGGTTGATAGATGTGGATAAAAAGGTGTGGAACCCACCATATACTGTGAAGCTCAGATAGATGTGGAAGTGTAAACGCAGGGTTTGGCTGAGTCGAATCAGCCTGGTCAGAGTAGGGACCCGTAGAATAATCAGTGATTGATGCAGGAACCCTACAGGGGTGATCAGAGAATGATAGATCATGGTATGTAGTCTGATCAATGTTCGAAACCCGATGTGGAAATGCAATCGGCTCGGTGAGAGGTGAATCTGAATAGAAATTGAGTCCGGTTGCGGGTCGGGGTTGGGAAGAGGTTTTGATCCGTTCTGTGTGTGCGGACGAGGTGGCCATTGTGTACGAGGGCTCTTCTAGAAACAGATGATAGGTGGTTTTCTGTAGAGAGTCCTCTGGGTAACTATCGAATGCCGGAAGAGTGTCTGTAGGATGAAAGAAATCGGATTCGAGAAAAAATTTGGATTCTTGGTTGCAATCACTCTTGGCATTTTCTGTTTTTAGTTCCTGAGGATCGAAAAGGAATGATTCTGTGTTATCAGTGATCTCGGGAATCAGGACCTCAGAGTCGGAGTCAGAGTCATGTGAACTGAGGTTGTAGATGGGCCTGGCGTGTTCAGGAAGGAAAGTTTCTCCGTGATTATAGTCAGATCTGAAATTGTCGGAGAGTTGGCGAAAATGAGATTCATGATCATGAATTCCACCACAGCAAAAATTATCAGATGTGGAATCAGCAGCCTGACTGGGGTCTAGCCTATATGTCAATTCTGGGCTCGAAAAGGTATTCTGTCTAGGCTCAAGCTCCAAGCTGGTAGGATAGACCCAATTGAAATCCAACTCGTCCAACTCCTCAGTCTCTGTATCATAAATTGGCATGACTTTCAAAAAATCGATCAGATTTCCTGAAGATGTTGGAGAGCAGTATTCATCAAATAGAGGCTCGGAATCATATCCTATAAAAATTTGATCTTTCTCATAAGGGGCCACATAATCTTCCCAATAAGTTTCAGATCTAGGTTCTAGGCTTAGGATGTGGGTAGAATTATTAGAACCTAAGTCCGAATAACCTTCGAGGGCCACCTTATCAAGATAAGGGGCGGAATTTATACCCTCAAAAGGTTCAGTTCTGATCTCATTATTGCAAGAGTTTTGGAATTCTAGGCTTGGCAATTCATGGTCTAAGTTTGGCTCATCATTGTGTTCTCCTGCAATATCCCAACCTAATTCAACATTGTCTTCTATCTGGGTTGGGATTTCACAACCACTTTGTGCCCCAGTCCCGAGATCTGGGAAACTGGATTGTTCCTTAATATTGTTCCAAGATGGTTCATCCTCTATTTCTGGTATATACGGGTATTTCTGGTTGATAATTTGCTCTACTGATTTCATCATTTCTACCCGTTTTATAAGGGCATCTTGGTGTTGTTCCCAAAGTACAGGATTTGTTAAACATTGAAGGTATTCAGATTGGTGTAATTTTTCTATCTCAATGTATCCTGTCATGAGCATATCTCGGGTTGATCCTTTTGAAATTTCAGTCAATAGAATTTGGGCACAGTTTATGATGAAAGCTGTGGTTGTTGGGACATCAACCTGAATGTTTTTTATTGGTGTTGAGGGTTTATATTTGATTTCATAGAATTCAAGGGCATCCTCAATCATCTTATCTTTCATGGATCTCAGATATTCAGGTTTTTTACATGGTAGTCTTGCTAGGTAATTAGGCTGCATCTTCGAATCAGGTGGTGGAATCAAGATAGAATCAGAAGTTTGAATTAATGGAAGAAGGGGACTTTGTTCAGAATCAGAGGAAAGAGGGGCTATGTGAATGATTTCTGCAAAAACAAGGGAGCCGAGGCTTAGCCTCGGGGAGAGTGAATTTCTATAGGAGGTTTCAAGGACCTCCTGCCAAACACTGAAGGACTGGATGAGATAAGCAGGTGCTGGACCCAATCAAGACACCCAAAAATGTTGGGTGACTATAGAGGTTCGGGGCAGATGGACCCCTTGATCAGAAAGATCGTCCACCTGAGAATTACCTGGGCAGCCAGAGAGGGAGAGTCCCGCGAAGACCCCTACATGGTAGAGCGTCCCCACGGGTTACAGGGTTTCCCCCACCCGACCTCTCTTGTCACTGAGATTCCAGGTAGACCAGGATGGGGATCTTGACCTCTTAAGTCTACCAATTTTAGCTTAAGATCAGGGTGCTTAAAGTTACACTTGATCTCTTAGGTATTTTGAGTGAGAAAGTGACCTAATTTTAAGGTTGGTTGACCCAAGGAGTCAACTTTACCTCTTGTTCCTTTGAGAGCTTTTGGGTCCTTTCTTTTTGGGTTCAAGTGTTTAGAGAGCCAATTGTTTAGGGTTTCTCTGAATAAGTATGTTCAATCAATGGTTTAGGCACACTTCTTTTGGATTTTCTCCATTCTTGATTTAAGTAGTGTGTCTCTAAAACCCTAATGTTGAATCTTATGTTGGCTCTACTTGGTCCAGTTAGTTCTTTGTTGGGTAATTAGGGCTCAAGCAAGAATGTGTTAGCCCTTAAATACCCTTAATAGTGTGCAGGAATAATGGGTTGAAAACATGCAACTTTTTATGGTTACTAAGTATGGAAGACAGGTTAGCCCTATATTGCTTGTTCTTTTCTTCCTCTTTAGAGTTTAGGGGTTAATAGCGAGAGGAAAAATTACCTGTCCTCGGAGTGGTTGACGTGCGGTTGCTTGTCTTCTCGATTTTCTTGTATTTTTTTCTGCACAACAAAGGAGAGATTGTTAGCAATGTAAAAATAGGAATTTGATTATCTCTAGAATAGTCGTTGCTCCCCGGCAACGGCGCCAAAAACTAGTGGCGACCTTCCTCTATAGTTCTATTATTTCGTCATAGTATAGTATAGAGAGAGGTGATTACCAGTTTAATACAATTTGTTACTCGGAAATAAAGAGTTCCCGAGGTCGAACTCAGGGAGCAAGTTGTATTCTAGAGATACAAGTTTCTTTTACAAAAAAAATAAAGAAAGAGAGAGAGAGAATTTGTTGGCTTCTTTCTTCTTCTCTTCTTTTCTCTTTGCTTATCTTCTTCTGCTTGGCTCTTCTGCTTTATCTGCAGCAGTAGTGATGCTCTTCTTCTTCTTTCAGTTCTTGTTTCTGCTCGTCTCCTTCTTTTTCTTCTCCCTTGCGGTCCTGTTCTTCTTCTTCTTCTTTCTTTCTTCTTTTCCTTTCTTCAGATCTTCTTCTTCTCGTGCTCTTCTTCTTCTTTCAGTTCTTCCCTTGGCCTCTCTGTGTTCTCCTCTGCCTCGCCTTCCTTCTCCTTCTTTGCCTTCAGGACGTCGTCTGATTTTCCAATCAGACGACTTAAACCGCCGCTGCTATAGTGCTCCTCCTTCCTTCAGCTTTCGTCGTCCTTCTTCTCTGCCTCGCTCGTCTTCTTCTTCTTCTCCTGTGCCTGCACACTTCAAAGCTCTCGTCAGCGGGCAAAAACCTATTCTACCCTCCCCCCCGCGTTTCTCTCTCACAGAAGTCGCTCTTAGGAAAGCTCTCCCAGAGCTGCCGGGTAGTCGGGTACGGGTCGCGCCCGGGTCCAGGCCCACCGGCATGCGTGGTGGGCGAGGAGTGCAGGTCGGGTTTAGTCGGGTCAGGCCAGGTCCGCGAGGCGTGAGCGCGGACGAGACCGGGTAACCGGGCGGGTGAAGGGGAGGGACCTCACCCCGTGCTCAGGAGGCAACGAGCATAAGGCACTTTTTGCCTTTATGCGGGCGCGCTCCTCTGAAAGGTTACGAGGTGGGACTAAATGTCCCACCCCAATTTGGGTGCCTGCGCGGAGGAAGCAGCGACAGTCGAGGTGAAGCGCGGGGGCTTCGCGCGAGAGCTTCGACTCGACTGCAGCCTGGTACTTCGCGAAGACGCCTCGCACTGTCTGGGAGCGTGACCTGGGCGTGGCGCACCTGGGGCAGCAGGTGAAGAAGCTGCTTCGCTTCAACAATGGAGGCGACGAGCGCAGGTACCTGCCCACAGAGAAATGGCCTCTCGGCCCAATCAGAAACGCGGAGGACCTTCGCCGTGGCACGGCGAAGGTGGTCAGGGGGTGTGCAGGCGGCGGGGCGGAGCCTAAGGGCTGCCCTAGGTCAGACTGTGGGTCGGGAGATGGGTTTGTTCGGTGGAGTTGCAGAGGGTGATTTGGGGGAAGTGGAAGGGCGGAGGTTGATCAGGGTGAGGAGGCGGAGGTTCTGCGGTGGTCGGCGAGCCGTGTGGGTTGCTGGAGTGATGGGAGCGACTCGCCGGAGGATGGCCGGAGGCGGAGAAGGTGAGGGTGATTGATCGGAATCGAGGGCGACAGTAACTGTTTAAAGTGAGGAAAAGGAAGAGGGGAGAAAGGTGAGAAGTTATACCTACTTAGCAGGACGAGGAGGGACCGGAGCAGGCGACAGTCGTATCGACTGTCGCCGGAGAAGAAGCTGCCCAGAGGAAGAGGACGGCGGCGACGACGGGGCAGAGGCAGCGCGCGCCGGTATTGCGCGACGTGGGAAGAGCAGGGGAAGGTAGTCTCTGCTGCTGGTATTGCGGCAAAGCAAAGAGGAGGAGGAGGAGGAACCGCCGGAGCTGGCGGGCGTCTGCCGGAGTGAGAAGAGAGGAAAGTTGGGGGTTTTCTCCGTCAGATCCAAGCTGCTCAGAATGGCGGAGCGACGGGGGTATTTATAGAGGCGGAATCAGAGAGGAGGGCGGAGGGAGACGACGTGTCTCCCTTACCGGAGGACGCCGGAGATGGAAACCCATACCGTCCGTGCGTTCGCACGGCCGGTATGGTGGGTTGCAGCGACCAGGGGGGTGTTCCTGCGACGGCTGACGACGCAAGGCACCCCCGGTTTACTTGCCAGACCCTCCCCCTTACCCTGCGCGGCGCCATGCTCCGCGCAAGGTCGCCGGAGCATGGTGCTGGACAGGTTTTGGCAGGAGGGACCTGAATGCAAATAACGAAGGAGAGTTAGGGGTAGAAATGTGAGGGTTCAAAAGTTGAGGGCCAAAAAGTAAATATATGAGGACAAAAGTGTAAAGTTGGTCAAGAAGGTTTCTTCTTAGGCTCAAGTTTTTATACATGACTAATTAGGACCTAAGGAATCTGATGGTGAATTTTATTTCTAGATTAAACCTTGTTTGACTGGTCAATTTACGCAAAAACCTGAATTAAGTTATTAATTGGGCATGGTTCTCAATGTAGGTCAAAATGGGTTCTGAAGGCCAAATTGAAGGTTCTAAACCCTAGAGATTATTTTTCTATGAATTTTAGAGGATTTATTATATTTTTACTTTGCCTCGAACCTCGTGAATTGAAGTGGGTTTGCTTTAAGGTTACAGATTATCATTTAGTTCCTTGGAATTGCTGTAGCCCTTGTCAGATCATCTCATCCCACTTTTATTCTTATTAGGTTGCTTTGACCTATGTTTGGACCCTGAATTACCCTGTATGCAGATTATACTGGTAAAATTGCATTTTTACCCCTTATGACTCGTTTTCTCCTTAAACTCAGAATTCTCTGAGTTAAGCCTTTCCTTGAGTTATGTAGGAGCTTTTATCCTTTGTATTAGGTCAAAATGAGCTAGTTATGGCTCATGATGAGGTTCTCATCAAGGATCTTTTGGAGAAGGGCTTTGTGAGGCCCAGTGCGTCTCCCTGGGGAGCCCCGGTACTGTTTGTAAAGAAGAAGGATGGTACCCTACGCCTTTGTGTAGACTACCGACAGTTTAATAGGGTCACCATCAAGAATAGATATCCGCTGCCGAGGATCGATGACTTGTTTGACCAGCTGCGAGGTGCCACGGTACTCTCCAAGATCGACTTGAGGTCTGGATACCACCAGTTGAGGATCAAGGAGGCAGACGTCTCCAAGACAGCTTACCACCCCCAGACGGACGAACAGTCTGAGCGCACGATACAGACACTTGAGGACCTTTTGCGTGCTTGTGTACTGGACTGGAGGGGCTCTTGGGAGGAGCACTTGCCCCTGGCGGAGTTTGCATACAACAACAGTTATCACTCGAGCATCGGCATGGCTCCCTACGAGGCTCTGAACGGACAGAGATGTACGGCACCCTTGAGTTGGGTTGAGGTGGGAACCAAGTGGGAGGTTGTCCCCAGGTTGATCCGGCAGAGTCAGGAGGTAGTCGAGCAGATTCACAGGCGACTCTGCACTGTCAGGAGCAGGCAAAATTGCTACGCAGATCAAAAACGCAAGGAGGTGCAGTTCGAGGTTGGGGACCACGTCTTCCTTCGTGTTTCGCCCATGAAGGGCCTGCAGCGGTTTGGGGTGAGAGGGAAGCTCGCGTCGAGGTTTGTGGGGCCCTTTGAGGTCCTGGAGCGGGTTGGACCTGTTGCTTACAGGCTTGCCCTCCCTCCTCAGCTTTCAGGTGTGCACGACGTGTTCCACGTGTCCAACCTCAGAAAGTATGTCGCCAATCCCAGTCACGTCCTGAGCCACGAGAGCATCGAGGTGGGCGACGACTAGACCTACCCCGAGCGGCCAGTGCAGATTCTGGACAGAGCCGTTCGTAGTCTGAGACGGAAGGAAGTACCCTTGGTGAAGGTCTTGTGGAGGAGCCAGCGGTACGAGGAGGCCACCTGGGAGCCTAAGGTGGCGATACGGGAGCGGTACCCGGAACTTTTCGCGGGTACGTCTTTTCAGACCGGCTTCGATCCTCTTTGAGTTTGTTATATATATATTGTTCTTTCCCGTACCCTAGTTAGCGCAAGTTTCGAGGACGAAACTTCCTTTGAGTTTGTTATATTGTTACGAACATGGGCATCAGACGTAGTTTAAGACGTCTGGGAAGTGTCCTAGACGTCTGGCCAGACGTCTGCAACCCTTCCCAGATGTTTGGTATTAAATTTTTTCGGCATACGGGTTAGCGTCTGCACGCGTGCGCGCGCAGACTGAACCCGCCACCTTCGTTCTTTGCTTTTCTCTCCCTCCCTGCAGACGACGCCGCTTCTTTCTCTCTCTCCCCGCGCTGCCTTCAAATACCACCGCCCACTCCCTCATCCTCACTCCACCGTCTTCTTCTTCTCCTTCTCCCTGCCAGCGAGAGTGCGAGTGAGCGAGTGCGGCAGCAGCGGCTGCTGCGAGCGTGCAGGAAGGAGGAGTGTTGCGAGAGGAAGAAGAAAGCTCGACCGCGAAGGTGCGAGCTTGCCGGGGCAGCTAGAGCCGGCTGGCGGGAGAGCAGCGAGCGTGGGGTGGCGCAGAGGAGCTGCTGCAGCTCGGGCAGCAGGCGGACGCGGCACGGCGCGGCCGTGCGTCACAGGTGGAGAGCAAAAATGGTCCTGATTCTGGGAAAATTTCCCAGAATGAAACGTCTGGACTTACGTCCAGACGACGCCGAAGACGTCTGGAGGAAGGTCCAGACGTTTGACAGGTATAATATTTTCCTACCTTCTCCTTTTTACACGTGTACGGCCATGCAGCCGTCCGCCGCGTTCTTCTGTGCCTCTTCGTGATGAGAGCGGGTGTGTGTGTGCGTAGGTTCTGTTCGGGAGGGCACGAGGGCTCGCTATCCCACACGGATCAGACGTCTGGCCACAGTATCAGACGACGGAGAGGGCCTCTAGACATCCGAGGTGACAATCGGACGTCTGGAAACTACGTCCAGACGATCCAAAGGGCTTCTGGACGTCTGAAGGACTGCGCAGACCGAGGTATGACCTGATCGACCTTTTAAGACGTCTGGAAGAAATTCCAGACGTCTGATTTTGGACAGACTCGTCGTTTTTGACCCGTTTAGGGTCCGTTCGGAGTCCGTTTTCCGCATTTCAAGTTTCGTTCTTTCCATATTTATTTCCTCTACCTGTTTACAATAATTGTATACTGTTCTGAGAAACTCCTTGTGATTGATCCTTGTGTTAGGACCCCATTCCGTTGCGGTTTTGGGGATTGCAGAGAAGCGCGGGTGATGAGAGCCTCATCATGAGCCATAACTAGCTCATTTTGACCCAATAAAGAAGATAAAAGCTCCTACATAACCTAGAAGAAGGCCTAACTGAAGGAACAAGTGCTCTGAGAAGAAAACATGAAATAAAGGTTAAAACTGCAATTTTACCATTGCAGTACATAAACGGGATTTCTCAGAAGCAAAACATAGGTCAAATGGTCCAAATAAGATAAAAAGTGGGTTGAGTTAATCAGAAATGGGTTTATGTGCAATCTAAGAACTAAATGACACTTGGTAACCCTAAAACAGACCCGCTTAAATTAACAAGGTTTCGATCAGAATAAAAATCAAGTAAACCCTCTAAAAATCATAGAAAAACATCCTCTAGGGTTTAGAACACTTAATTTGGCCTTTGGAACCTAGTCTGACCTAGATCAGGGTCTTAGCTCCTCAATTAACCTAATTTGGGTTTTTACGCAAAATGTCTAGTCAAACGAGGTCAAACCTAAAATCCAACTTCACCATTGGATTCCTTAGGTACAAATTAGGTTTGTACCAAAATTTGGACCTAAGGATAGGTCATCTTGACCTACTTTGTAATTTAGTACGCCCAAATCACAAATTGGTCCCTATCTTTTGAATACCTTTGCAGAGAGCCCCCTAGGTTCTTCGCCTCCTTTGCAAACCGGTCCTGCCGCCATTGCTAGGGCAGAATCGAGCTCCGGCGAGGTTCGGAGAGGGATTGCTCTCTAATCCCTCAGAGATTCCCTCCCAGAAATGGAAGGGGGATTCTCTGAGGAATTCCCTTCCTTATAAAGCCAATTACAATCGTTGGTATGAGCCCAATCTCTCGTGCGAACGCACGAGAGATTTGGGTATCCACCTTCCTTCCAACTCCAGCAAGACGACAGACCTAATTGCACGCTCTCCACGTGCTGACAGGAGCGGCCAGCACCTATAAAACACCCCCCAGACCCTGCCGCAGGACCGGAGCTTGATTTGGCCGAGTGTCCACCCCCAATTCGTCTCCTCCTGCCCGGCCAAAAGTCCCAGCAAGCTCCGGCGAGCCCCCCTCCCCTCCCTCTTCGCTCTGCCACAAAACCAGTGGCAGAGTTAGCTTCCTGACTTCCCTCCGCGTCGCGCAGTACCTGCGCACGCCGCCTTAGCCCCGTCGTCGCCGCCGTTCTCCCCCACTGGGCATCATCTTCTCCGGCGACAGTAGGTACTGCTGTCCGCCTTCCGTCTCCTTTCGTCCTTACAATTAGGTTAGAACTCATCTCCATCCTCTCCTCTCTCTTTTCCCCCTATTATCTCATCTGATTACCCCTCGACCAACGCTGACCACCCTCATCTTCCACATCACCGACCGACCTCCGGCGAGCCGCTTCCACCATTCCAGCCCCCCACACAGCTCGCCAACCACCTCGAGAGCTCCGCCTCACCACCAGGAACTCGCTCCACCCCACAACTGCCACTCCAGACCTCCATAATCACCCCCCGAACAACCCACCATCTCCGGCCATAGGTTGACCTCGGCACGCACGCCTAGGCCGACATGCGGCCTGCAGCATCGTCCACCGCCTTTGCCGTGCCACGGCGAAGGTCTCTAGCTGATCTGATTGGGCCGAGAGGCTCGTTTTGTGCATGACAGTGTTTGAGCTCCTGCCGCCATGGACGACCTCTGATGAAGCTCCAACGAAGCTCCAGGCACCCGGTCTCCCAGGCTACAGGTGCTGCATACTCGCGCGAGTGTCGCGAGGTGAGTGAGTCCAGCAAGGAGCGCCAACAGAGTCAATAGCTTGGGCAATCGAGCGACAAAACTCTGCGGGCACGCGTGAAGGCGAGACCAGATAGTCCCACATCGTGGGATTGCAACACTCAGGTACCATATAAGTTGTTTTTGTGTTTTACTCTCATTGCCTCCGTAAGCATAGGGGTGAGGTCCCTCACTGCCCTCACCCGCCTCGTCCGCGGCTTGACCACGCGGATCTGGCGGATCCGACCCGACCTAAACCTACGCACTCCTCGCGCATCATCACTTGCAGGTGCGCCTGGTCCCGGGTACGATTCGACCCGATTATGGCTGTGGCTCTGGGAGAGCGTCCCTGAGTGAATTGCTTGAGAGAGAGAGACGCGTGGGTAGAGGGAGAAAGGATAGGTTTTGTTCTGTGTAGGCACAGGCTGAACGTTGAGGAAGAAGGACTCAGTCGCGACAAGGAAAAGAAAGAAGGAAGAAAGGAAAGGCAAGAAGAACAGAGAAGAATAAGAAAGAAAGAAGCCTTCACAGGAGCAGAAGAAGGAGCAAGGCAGAGAAGAAGAAGAAAGAAAGAAGCCTTCGCAGGAGAAGAAAAAAGAGAAGAAAAGAAAGCAAACACAGCAGCAGAAAAAGAAGAAACAGAGAGACTGCTGAGGAAGAAGAATAATCAAGAAGAAAAGGGAACCTACTTTTAAGACGTCTGATCTTGTGATCAGACATCCAATTTCATTTCTTTTTGTCCTAACTACTTTTAATTGCATACATTCATAGTTGAATTGATATTTTGAGTAAATTAGAGTGTTCAATTACATTTTGACTTGTAGTAAATTCCATTTGCTCCCTGTAATCGACCTCGGATACTCCAGTTTTCGAGTAATAAAATTCTTTATATTTGTTTAGACGTTTTGTCGGTTATACTACAACGTGATATACTTTAAACCCGCACAAAATGTTGACAACAGCGGGATTGCCAACCACACCCCCAGTACTCCCAGTTTCGCGGGTAGAGTGACCCTTTAATTTATTTAACAAAATTTGTACAACTATGAAACAAATAATAGAGTCTAGGGCATTGCATGAACCCTAGGGCTGAAGAATTAGATTGAATGATAGATCCTAGGGTATTGCATGAATCCTAGGACTGGAAAACTAGATTGAATGATAGATCCTAGGGTATGGCATGAATCCTAGGACTGGAAAACTAGTTGAATATATACATTGCAGTCCTGGAAAAGTGGAAAGGAAACGATAACTGCCTGTAAATTGGTTAACAGCTGCCTGTTATGAATGAATAAATACGGTTGAGAACATGGGTTATATGAATATAAAGCTGGAACGGTGAAACCTAAATTGGCTGAGTTAAAAGAGCATGAACCCTACAGGGAATTAGGTGTAGAGCTCCTGGAAATAAATGGGATGGAGCTGGAAAAGTGAATGGGAAAGTTTGTTGTCCCTTGGGTACGTAGTACCAGGGAAAGCACCTGTTACCTCTTAGTGCAGAGGAGAGCCAGCCGCCCTAAGGACCCGGGGTTAGGTCTGGGCACTTTGTACCGACTCTTGGCCCTCGTGTACACCGTACCAGGGAGAGCTACTAGTGTAGGGAGAGCACTAGCTACCCCACGGGCCCCGGGGTTCTGCTAGCCTTCCTACACCGACTTGTTAGGCCCACTGGGCAAACCAGGGTAGTCAGGCGAGGGTGCGCGGACTGTGGAGGGGCAAGACCCCTGTTTGGTTACTGTGGAGGGGCTGGACCCCTATTACTGAGAGGGCTCTACCCTATACTAGTTCCGTGCTGTGCTTTGGGCGCACTCGTTAACAGAAACGACTGACTGCATGCCAGTGCGGGGTAGCTACCCGTGCATTTATCGCGCGTGCCGTGGTCACCATTACGTCTGTCAGCAACCTTGGGGTGGTTGACTGAGGGTAGGACCACCACGGGGGACTCTCCCGACCAGGAGAGCACCACGTGTTACTTCTACTTTTCGGAAAAGACTGCAATCAAGATCATTCCCACGAGGAACATTCAAGATCAAGAGAAGGATCTGAGAAATAAATCAACAATGAATAAATGGAAAAATATAAATAAAGAAAGTAAAAATATAACAACTACTGTACACTCTACTGCTTCTTTTAGCTTTTAGTTGCCACTCTACTCAGCGTTTCGCTGACGTGTCACCCTTGTTACCTTTTCAGGACCAGGTGTTGAGCAGCTAAAGTCAGCGGCTGCAGAGGGCGTTGGGCCTAGTAGAGCCCAGTAGTCTTACCTATAGTACCTTATGTACTTTTCTTTCCGCTGTAGTGAGTAGTTTTCTATTACTCCCTGTACTCTCTTTATTGTAAGCTTCATGTTATGTACATGTTTATTTCTCTTCTATTGTGGTGGTGTATACTGTAGTATTTCCTTTCTTTACTGCTGTATTTTGTTACTGCTAGTTATATACATGTTGAATGTGGTTTATTTTACTGCTCTTTTGGTTACTTCTCGTTGGACGATTGGGTCTTGGGGTCAGTCGAGTCGGTCCGATTCTCGTGTCTCGTAGGGATTCGGGAATCGGGTCGTTACAATAGATCCCCTAGACTATTTAAATCCAAAAAAGATACATAGTAATAAATCGATGGAAGCTAGTTTTAGTAATTCTGCCCAAGATAACATTTTAAAGTAGTTGAGAACATTGATGCTTGCATAGCTCTTAAATTCTCCCAACTTTTCAAATAGTTTCCAACAAGGGGTCTTCTTAAACACCATGAGTAACTAGTATATGTCAAAATAGATGTAAAACCATTAGCAAGATTTGTTAATTTCCATTAATTTGTCTAGATAGATCATAACAGCTCCTGATGGATGGATCTACTACATTAGTCGAACTTGATTATAGTAATGCATTACAAAACTTTGCAACAAAAATAACTTCAATGCTGTGTCACTTAATCAATATATATTCTAAGACAACAAATAACCAAGAACTAAGATAAGGATATCAAAATACATTATACAAGGAAGACAATTAGCTATAAACATGATGTTCCAATACAAAACTCAAAGGGTTATTAAAAAAGGAAAGACACCAGTATGAGACATAATAATAGAACTTCTTTATATCATTTTAAGACTAAAAAACTAGAAAAGGGAAGAATCCAACCTAAGGAAAAAAAAATGCAGAGCAAGAGCTTCTAATAACCAAGTGGATCTACTATAGCAACCACCAACTAACATCAGCTAAATAAAATTATGACATCAACAAACTAGTACTTTTTTAAGTTCTCTTTATATTTACCAATTAACATAATAACAACCTTAAACATCTTTAACAGAATGACAATGTTAAAGATCTTCAAAATAGTCAAGCAAATTATTTGAAAATCCTCCTTTGAAGGGTTGATGTCCTAGACCAACTTATGCACATTAACCCACCATAAAAAGGGGATTCACTTATCAACTTATGCACATAGCCTGAGAACTCACCTATTGGCATATAGAAGATAGTAGATACATTTGCAAATTAAAGAGTCAAACAAGTAGAACCACACACTTTCCTAAATTAACGCCTGCAACAAAAATGGAGCATGACACCAACTGCCAAAGTTAAATAGAAATACCACATTCTTTGAGTCAAAATAGGCTTCCAATAAAAATAATTTGTGACAACAATTGCCAAAGTTAAACATAACTGGCTCAATTCCACAATCTTCGAGCCAAACATAGAATGAAAGTGGATCACAAGTGGCACAGAGATGGGTGCAAAAATATAGCAAAGTAAACATAAAAAAATGGTCAATCTATAGCTCAAATGATTAGGAAGAAAAAAAGATGCAGCCAGAGCTTATCACACCACAAATATCTTAAATAAATGAATGAAAAACAAGAAACATGGATAGGATCTGATCTCCTGAAACAAATACAAGTAACCAACCTAGATAAATTTAGCTATCTTTTTCAAGACTCCTAATTTGCCAAATATGGGCATCCTATTAGAGAATGCCAAAATCCAAGGATGTCAACTCATATAATGCGCTCTCACAAGTCCCATGCAAAACCATTTAAAGTGGTTTATATCAAGAGTTGCATATCTTCGTGCATTGAAGTCTCCTTAAATTCCCTCTCAAAATCATGGAAAACTTAATTTACAGACTCAGAGATGCCAAAATATAAGATTCACAATAAAAACTTCAAGCACTTATCTTACATCATTATTTTTTGAAGTTCAGCAACAGCAGTTGAAGTTCAGCAGCAGCAGCTGAAACAAAATCTTGAATCATTCATTGCTTTTGTTTTCATCTTGGCTATGAGATGGTTATGCAGTTCCAATTCTGATCTATACTTCATATGGTCATCTCCTCAAGTACCCAAACCACCTCAAATGTCCCTCTTATTTATCTTCTATATGTATTAATTAGCAGTTCAACCATAGCAATTCAGCAAAAGTAGAAGTAGTTCAACTGCAGCAGCTGTAGTTCAGCAGCAGCAAAACTTCAACAGCAATAGCAGCAGCTTCAGCAACAACAACACTTCAATAGCAGCAACTGCTACAATTCAGCAGCTTTAGCAGCAGTACTTCAATAACATTCACTACAACTTAAATGTAGGGAGGCATGGAAGACATTTATGTGATCTTTTGAATAGTTTGTGATTACTGGTTAACAATTTGATCTAAGAGCTTGTGATATTTAAGTGAGCTTAGTCTTTTAGTGATATTTAAGTGATCTCATAACAATCAAAAGAAGATAAGATCAAAAGATCTGGACAAAAATAGAATGACTCAAATCTCTTGATTCATTGCACGATCACATAGTAATTTGATAGGTCCCATTATGTCAGATCTTGATCTATTCTCGTGTTCCAATACACTTGTAGTTCATCATAGGGAAATAAATAGAATGCATTGTCCCATGCCCCATTTGATCTCAATATGCATTTCTCTACTAATGCAATATCCCATTCATGCCATAAAATTCAGATCAAGGTATCACAAAATACAATCATTCACCGCTTACTCTTGTGGTTGGATCCAAATAATCATTCCATCTTATTTCATATTAATTAAAAAGAAGAGGGGGAGGAGGTAGAGATGATATGATGATGACAAGATGATCAAAAGTACAAAATAATGCAATGAGGAAAAGCAAGAGAAAGAAGCAATTACTAAAAAAGCAAGTCAAAGTCTTCATAACAAAGGCTCTTATTAACCCACAAGTCTAGTAGGGAAAACTGCATTAAGCATTAATCTGTAAGCACACTAAAATTATTAAAATTGATACTCAAACTGATAGAAACTTTTTAAAGTAAATGATCATGACAACTAAACATCTTGTAACTTACATGCCAGAGAACCAAGGAAGCAAGGAAAATTGTTTTGTAAGCACCTGAGGCCAACCAGCTCACTGAAGAACAAATGTAAAATTACTGAAACTACATGTACCTCAAAAATTAAATGACTGGAAAATACGAGTTCTGAATATATCAAGCAGAATTACTTGTGTTCATCTGTTAGAATCATCAAAGATGAAGTTGTTGGCTATTAAACTCCTAGATTCCTGAGAAGAAACAAATAAAATTTCAAGTGCATATAACAGTTCAAATGCTGAGGTATAGAAATACTAGATCCTAAGAATGTTCAAACAAGTTTTCCTTTTGCTACATATAATTTCAAATCTCTCTTTGATCCATGAAGGTAGGCTTATTGAGAGCTTATTGTCAGAAAGATCTCCTTATCAGTGCCCTCTTCATGGTACCCATTGAACACAACTCATTTTCCCAAACTAATGCAACAATCTATTGCAACAACCAAACTGAACCATCACTATTCGACTAAAAACCATCAATCTTCTTACAGCAAAACCACCAAATCTAAAAATAGTTGAACTTTAAAACTGGATTCAATACAACACCTTCAGATCTTCACTGTCAACCTGTTGCTTCTCGAGAATGCTATAGGGAGTCAAAACCGATCGACGCCCCCAGACCATGCACCCACACAGATCTGGCCTAATCAGATGTGTTGCTGACCAAGCATTCCACACCTGATCAGAAGTTATTCATGCCGGTATCAAGCTCCTAAAGTAAGTAACATATATTTTTTTTGCTATATACATACACAATAACAAGAATATAGCTCCTTTTAGTGTTATTTGAAGCTAAAATGACTTGCTGAAAAGGTTATCTGATGCTACTAATATATCCAAGACTCCAACGAGAAGAACAGAGCAAAATTTACAAGTGCCTATCTTAGAGTAATAAGGACAATACAAGGAAAGAAGGGGTTGCCTCATGTTAAAGTAAAGTTTAATCCAATTTACATGTGGCTTCCATGAATGATGTATAAATAGATACTGAAATAAAACTTGGAATAAACAGGAAAAAAATCAAAACTCAATCGAATAGTAAAAACCCAAGTGGTAAAAGGTAACTACCAATTGTTAGAGATCATTTAAAACAACATTCAACCATCAAAAACCTCCTAACAAGAAATTAGAGATAAGGCCAAGCAACAAAGCAAAGACCTATCAGAAGAACATGAGAAATAAAGTGAACACAAGAGAAATTAAGGATCTTATGATCCACCTTCGAAAGTGACTGGGTTTGAATCACAAGTGCAATCATTAGGAAGTCATACAAATTTAAGTGACCCATCATCAACTTCAAACTTTCGCAACAACTTGTAGATTTGATATAATATCATGAACCTCTTCCTACTATTACTACTCCCATGCCAAAGGGCACAACCTCTAGGAATGGAATGGATACAACCCACAGGTGGAACAATGACAAAAAAGATGGCACTTTTGTAGTAGCTATCAACAAGCAAACGAACCTCTATAATGCTGACAACAAGATAGTCACCCTTTACTTTTCAAGAAAACTAATAATGTTAACAACAAGCATAATTAAAAAATTAATTATGGATAATTAAACCTCTTAATGGTAATTTCTTTGCATTTTGTATTTTTCCCTTTCTCTCATCTTCAAGCACTGTCTTGTGTGTAGCTATTTAAACAAATCCTAAGATAGCAAAATATTTTTTCTGTGCAAATACTACATTTGAGCTATTTGTATTTATTCCCTTGAAAACAATATAAGTTGTGCCCTTCAAGGTAAAATTGCAAAATAGGAAAACAAAGTAAAAAAAGTGCAAATGTTTAAGTCAGAAAAAGGGACAATAGCAACAACTACCTGTACTCTAATGAACAACTTGTACTAAAAATATCATTAGCAGCCACCATCTAAAATAATTCCTTAATAACAAACAATATCTGACTTAATGTTGTCTCATATTATAAAGCAATTTACTATAATCATTCCACCAATAAAATAGAAGTCATTGCACATAACTTATAATCATTCTTTAGAGTTCAAGGTTAAACAACTAACATCATAATCAAGAAAAATACAAAAAGTATATTCAAAATTCAAAGGTAGGACACCTAAACTAGACTCTAGACCATATCTAACTAGATAATGTGGGCAACATGTTCTTTTATCAATTCTTCATCTTTGAGTTCCCACGTCTATTAAAAATTCCTGAAAAAAGATTAAGAAATAGTATAAATTAGCAATCTAACAAGTATAAAAAGTTATAATGGTTGGTAAACTTATCCATTACCTTGGAATAGTTAGTCTTTTAGGCTACACGATGATTGAACCGGTAGCATCTCCTATAGTTTGATATTATTCGAATGGTCTAATCAAAGGCTCATCTTCCTCAATTGCAACCTCAATAACAACCCCTATATATTTTGATCCAATTTGGATGCCTCCAATGCATTGGCTTGGATCAATTATCTATACACAAGCAAGTGCAACTTCTACTTCAGCAGAATCTATACCAAGCAATGAAACCTCTTGCAGTAATAAAAACTTAGAATCTATACTGGGTTATGATCACTTAGAATACATAAAAACTTAAATTGTACCTGTCCTTTAGAAAAAGTAGATGCAACACTTGCATATTGCCTTTTTGAAGTTCTTATCTCATTCCTTTAGGGGTTATCTTTTTGTCTTTCCTACAAATGAGTACATGGGTTATATGCACTAGATACATGAATAAATAGGGTTATTGCTAAAAGTAAAGGAACATACATAAAGTACCTCAATAGAATCCCTGATTTGAAAGTTTGGTCAGGTCAAAGAATTTAGCATTTCTTTTAAACTATTTATTTCTTGACGTTGTGATGTCAACATTTCCTCCATCTTTTTCTCTTGAGCATCCACCTTTGCTTCAAGATTTTTCTGCCTTAAATGTTCTTCACTATGTGCTCCAGTTGTAAAAGATGCTCCTAACCCATATCCATGCAAATATTTTTCTTTCCCAGTTCCCACTATGGTTGTGTAAACTTTATCAATGTGAGAAGGATCCTCTAACTCCTCTCCTTTCTCCATTGCATGGTGAAAGATTTATTTGTCCAACCTCCAAGGCATTTTATGTGAAACAAGTGGACAATAAATGATAACTTGCTAAAGGTTTTACATCCAGGATATAGTTCTTGTTCAGCATCCTTAAGCAAGTCAAAGAATTCTTTTGCTTTGCTATCAGGACCACTTGAAGACTCATATTCTAAGTGATTTGTGTCATTATGAAAATTATGCAACCCAAAACTATCATATATCAACTCAATATCATGTTTTTCATCTTCACTACTTTCAACATTACTTTCATTGACATCAGTGGGTACTTCCTCATGAAAAATCCATTGAACATATCCATGTAGAAAGCCATTGCAAATTAAATGCTCTAATATTGATTTCCTATTTTCACGACATAGGTTAGCACATGCTCTGCAAGGGCAAACAATGGTGCCATTTTTTGGTGCTTTCTTAAAAGTAAAGTCAATAAATTGGATAACACATGTCAAATATTTAGTACTTGCTCGATCTTCTTCTAGGATCCAACTTTTATCCATTGTTTAACACTCAACCAAGTAATGAATACCTGAGGAGGTATTTTTCAAAGAGATTACAAATAAGATCCATCAATGTCTACAATGAAATGAATCTTTCAAAGTAATAGGAATAATGAAAATAAAGTACTAAGAGCATCAAAACAAAACTTGACAAGATGAAAAAGTCTGCATTCTTCAAAAAATAAATGAGGGATACATTTACTAGTAATGGATATTAGTAGGCAAAATTTGACAAGTTGAAATAACCATGTAAAAAATTTATCAAACTTTTCATGCAAGTGATATTTACCTGGACTATATTTGCTCAAATTTATGCTCTTACACATTACCAATGTGCAAACAAGTGATGACAAGGTCATCTTCTCTTTTCCTATCTATCATTGTTATTTTTGAGGCCTCAAGTTTAACACATTCAACTAAAACCATAGCTACATTTTCATTTAACAAGGTAAAAACATTAAGATCCTAAACCAAATTCTAATTTTTTTCTTTTCTTCATCTTCAACTGGATGAGTGACCTAGTAAAGTTGTAACGACCCGGTTCCCGAGTCCCTACGAGACACGAGAAAAGGACCGACTCAACTAATCCCAAGACCTAGTCGTCCAACGAGGAAGTAACCAAAAGAGCAGTAAAATAAACCACATTCAGCATGAATATAACTAACAGTAAGAAAGTACAGCAGTAAGGAAAGAAACTACCACAGTATGTACCACCACAACAGTAGAACAACATTCACAATATAATTTGAACTGCAGGTAAAGAAAGTACAGCAGAAACAAGAACTACTCACTACAACGTAACAAAAAGAGGTACAAGAGACAGTGGTAACTCTACTGGACCCTACTCGGCCCAGTGTCCTCTGCAGCCGCTGACCCTGGCTGCTCAACACCTGGTCCTGAAAAAGGTAACGAGTGTAACACGTCAGCAAAATGCTGAGTAGAGTGGCAACTAAACTAAAGACAACAGTAGAGTGTACAGTAGCTGTTATGTTCGATTACTTTCTTTATTCACATCTTCCAATTGTCTCACTATTTCAATTATTCCTCAGATCTTTTTCTTGATCTCGAATGTTCCTTGTGGGAACGATCTTGATTGCAGTCTTTTCCAAAAAATAGAAGTAGCACGTGGTGCTCTCCTGGCCGGGAGAGTCCCCCGTGGTGATCCTACCCTCAGTCAACCACCCCAAGGTCACTGACAAACGTAACGGTGACTACGGCACGCGCGATAAACGCACAGGTAGCTAACCCGTACTGGCACGCGGTCAGTCGTTTCCGTTAACGGGTGCGCCCAAAGCACAGCACAGAACCAGTCCAGGGCAGAGCCCTCTCAGTAACAGGGGTCCAACCCCTCCACAGTAACCAAACCGGGGCCTTGCCCCTCCACAGTCCGCGCACCCTCGCCTAACTACCCTGGTTTGCCCCAGCGGGCCTAACAAGTCGGTGTGGGAGGCTAGCAGAACCCCGGGGCCCGTGGGGTAGCTAGTACCTCCCTACACTAGTAGCTCTCCTCGGTACTACGTACGCGAGGGCCAGCAAGTCGGTACAGAGTGGCCAGTCCTAACCCCGGGTCCCTGGGGCGGCTGGCTCTGCTCTGCACTAAACAGGGGGACAGTCGCTCTCCTTGTACTCCGTACTCAAGGGCCAGCTCACTTCCCCAATACTATTCCATTCACTTTCCAGGAGTTCTACTCCTACTTCCCCGTAGGGTTCCATCCTTTTTACTCAAACATCCAGGTTTCACTTTCCAGTTTCACATTCTTACAATCCATGTTCTCAACCACGTTATTTATTCACAACAGGCAGCTGTTAATTCAAATTACAGGCAGCTTTATATCTCTTTCCATTTTCCAAGACTGCAGTATTATACATTCCACTAGTTTTCCCATCCTAGGATTCATGCCATATCCTAGGATCTATCATACAATCTAGTTTTCCAGTCCTAGGATTCATGCAACACCTAGGAGCTATCATTCCATCTATTTCTCATTCCTAAGATTCATGCAATGTCCTAGGTTCTATTTATGGTTCCATAATTTAACAGATTTTATTAATAACTTAAAGCCACTCTAACAGGTACAACGGGAGAAATGGGGGCGTGGTCGGGAATCCCGTGTTCCTCCGTGACCCCCGAGACTGCAACAGAACGGGGTCCTATCACAAGGATCAAACGCAAGAAGTATCTCAAAACAGTGTATATCTACTATGGACGGGTAGAGGAATTAATTCCGAAAAGAACGCAACTCGAATCGCGGAAAACGGAACCCGAACGGGCCCTAAACGGGTCGAAAACGACGACACTGTGCAAAATCAGACGTCTGGAACTTCTTCCAGACGTCTTAAAAAGTGGATCAGAGAATTACCTTGTTCTGCGTGGTTTCTCAGACGTCCAGAAGCCTGCGGGGACATCTGGCCTAGTTTCCAGTCGTCCGATGGTCACCCCGGATGTCTGGAGGTCGCTTCCGTCGTCTGGTACTACTGCCAGACGTCTGATTCGATATGGATGGCGAATCACCGAGCCTGCGCACACCCATCTCCCTCCCTCAGTACGGTCAGTCGACAGGAAGGAAGGAGGAGATGGAAAACTCACCTTTCAGACGTCTGGATGGTCTTCAAGACGTTGCCCTCGCCGTCTGGCTATCAACCCAGACGTCTGATTCTGGAAATTTTTCCAGAATCAGGGCGCCACTCGGCCTCCGCTCGCGACACCGCCTGCGTCGCACCTCGCGCGCCTGCTACTCAGACCGCAGCAGTCCCCCCTCCGCGTCGCTTCGCGCCCCCTGTGCCCTCCGCCGGCAGGCCCTAGCAGCCCCGGCGAGCTCGCCCTCACGGCAGAGCTCTGCTCTCGCACGCAGCACCTCCTCCACGCTCAGTTCGGCCGCCGCTGCCGCCCTCGCGCTCGCGCTCATGCTCACTGGCTGAAGGAGATGTGGGAGGAGACGGTGGTGACGGAAGTGAGGGGAGGCGTGGCCTTTTAAGGCCATGCGAGGAGGAGAGAGGATGCGGCAGGGCGTCTGCAGCCCAGGGAATAAACGAATATGCGGGTATGCGCGCTCAGGCACGCAGACGACCCGTGCGTGTGGAAGATAACGGATTTCCAGACGTCTGGAAACGATCCCAGACGTCTGGTCCGACGTCTGGGCCACCTCCCAGACGTCTTAAAAGACGTCTGGGGCATGCATTCGTTACAAAAGTGTAACATTTAAGCTTGCAACTTGAGTTTATTGTAATAAGTACCAAAATTCATCCAAGTATAACAATATTGTTTGCAACATGAGTGTATTGGGGGAAACAATTGATTCTTGTTGCCATTGTTTGTAATTATTGCGGATTTCTTGACTTTATGCTATGATCATTTTCTGTAAACTTATTATTGATTATTTAAGTTCAATTACTTCTTTATGACCTAATCTATGTATAGTTTTGGTTAGTATGTGCATATCAATCAAGTTTGGACAAAGTTAGTATAATTGTTTATGCTAATGTAAATTTGGTGTAACCCTTAAAAGGGTGTCGAATTATATTTTTAAGCACTTTGAAAAAGTCCAAATATGGGACCTGTTTCTTATAATGTTTGAGTTGGCCGTTGGCTCTTTTCTCTTGGGAGTTGGCAGCTGGTTAATTGGCCAAGCAACTTGTAGCTGCAAGATTTTCTTATACCAATGAAGTTAACCAAACCCTCCATGATTCTTCAACCTTTCAACTTACTAAATCGGTCAAAAATACTAGAAATTACTTGTACCATGATTCACATGCCTCCTTTGAAATATATGCTTGCTTCTCTGAAATGATGTAAAAAATCATTTTTGTCATAAAATTGATGAAAGTTAATGCTTCGTTGCTTAACGTAGTGTTTGATTTTTATCATTGCATTAATTATTGGTTTTCAATTTCATTCATGCTTGTAGAAAAGATAATCTCTTATCTTAAGAGCTTACAAATGAAATGTCGTTAAATCCTAGTCAATGGTTGAGATGAACACCATGTCATGATAGCATCTCAACTTAAGAAGTTAAAAATAAAATGAGGTTAAGGTTATCTCTACTGAAATTCTGATGAGCAAATTTTTAGGTTGGTATTCAAACTTGCACTATTTTGTTGTTGTTGGATGTGCTTGGATTAGAGTGAGACTTTAATAGCAGTAGTGGTAGTTTGAAATTATTGCTATCATTGATTTCATCTTGCATCTTATTGTTCTCATTATTCTTAGACTAAAGGTGTACATAATTAGGAAGAATGTTTTTATGTGACCCTAAAAATTCTCATAAATTCATAGGGGGGATGAGATCCTTTTTTGACTTTTAACACCCCA
The DNA here is from genome assembly GCA_037157565.1 of Thalassia testudinum. Taxonomy (NCBI): domain Eukaryota; kingdom Viridiplantae; phylum Streptophyta; class Magnoliopsida; order Alismatales; family Hydrocharitaceae; genus Thalassia; species Thalassia testudinum. Next base: position 58,638,905 of record JAZHRO010000014.1, read on the forward strand.
ATTTTCCCACTTGTCATAATCAGCTTATACCTCTCCTGAGAATTGTAAGCTCACCTTCCTTATGTTTGGCTCCTCTCGTTTTTCTTTTTTTTTAAATCCCATGCATTTGTCACACCTACATGGTTTCCTAGCAAGTACGAAACTAATTTCAATGAAGTTTCAAGAGAAAAATATCCAACAATGGGAAAAGCTACAAGTTGAAAGTGCTTTCTCTTGCGAATTGACTTGTTTCTAAGGTCTCCAACCAACTTGGGAAAAGTCGATCTTGTGCGCACCCTTATTGAGAAGCTTTCTTAATATCTACCTTTTGTCCCTACCAGTTCAGAATCCCTAGATTCTTTTTTCTTTTCAAAAGAAAGAATCCTCAGATCCTTTTACATTATTTTCTAAGAAAGGCATATGCATATAACTAGTGCAAAGATAAGCATGTGCTATCAGTAGCTATCCCACTTTGTCAAAAGTGTTACTAGGCTTTCTATATGGAATTCTTAACATAGAATCTTGCTCCCTTAAATAGAGGAGCATTCCTTTGCTACCATTCTTAACATAGAATCTCTAAATCCATGATCTAGGAGTCAAGCATTTGTGTAAGAGCCCCACCAAAATGATTTCTAGGAAGAGCTAACAAACATAATTTTTTGCATGACTCATTATTCCTTTCCATCCCAACTTCAAAAATTCCCCAACGTAACTCCACAACACACAACCAATTTAACCACATCAGAATTCAAAACCACAGTAGATAGAGAATGAATTAAAGAAAGGAACATGATTAGAATTCCCATCCTATGCAAATCACATAAAGCTATTGCATAACATAAGACCACAAATCCAAACTTGCAAGTCACGGGAGTGGAACTTGGGTAGGCGAACCTGCCTTATCGTGAGTGACCCAAAGAAGTTCCCAAGGAGCACAGTGACGTACAAGCTTGTCAGATTGATAGGGTGCAGTGGGCTAAGGTTAACGACGAGCAAGAGGTTGAGAAGGGGGGTAATACTTTGATGAGGATGTCGATGAGGGTGGGCACTCAAGGGTTTTGATCGCAGATGTTTTGCGTGGCAGAGTTTGGGAGCATGGTGGGAATCAGAGGAGAAAGTGGTGGTGGGGATGGTGGCATGGCGGCGGACTTTGGAAGTGATAGGGAAATCGGAGAGGAAGGTGTGGCGGAGATCAGGGGATGGCGCGATCAAGGGAGATTGGACAGGAACCAGAGGGGAAGGGGGTGTTGGAGATCGTGGATGATCAGGGGAGATTGGCGAGCACTTGAAGGGGAAGGGCGACAGAGTTGGTGCGCATGAGAAGGTTTAGGCGGACTTTCTAATTAGCATTTTGAAAATTTTAATTAATTGTTATTATCTTAAAAAATTATGACTTTAAAAACCACATTATTACTGTTATAAAAAATAAGTAATTTTGTAAAAGTATATTTTAAACTATATCTTGGTGTATTAATTAACATAAGTTTTCAACATTGCTGTCACATTGCTTTAATTCATGCCAGTATATTTCTCAACACAAAATGGAATTGTAAGGTTTTTTATATTTAAATGGATAAGTTTGAGTTTAGCTTTTCCATCTTTATGTTATTAAAAGAAAAATATTGCAGATGAAATACTTGCCTTCTTTCACTTACATCAATTTGTCATTCAACGGAAATATTATAGTAGCGTAATTAAGTGAAAATTATCACTAAATTAAAGAATATAATGGCAAATATATTTGCCACTAATGCTAATTTCCATTTAACAAAAATATTATAGCGGTGTAAGTAACAATTGCCACTAAATTGAAGGCAATAGTGGCAAATATATTTGCCACTAATGCTAATTGTCGTTTGACAAAAATATTATAGTGGCGTAAGTAACAATTGCTACTAAATCAAAGGCAATAGTGGAAAATATATTTACCACTAATAGTAATTGTTGTTTGACCAAATGTTATAGTGGCATATACAAAAAATTTGCTGCTAAATCAAAGGAATTAGTGGCAATTGTATTATATGCAACTATTTAATTCATCACTAAAGGCCATTTTTTTTGTAGTGAGTGTACCTTTAGCAAGTTGCAATCTTAAAAGACACTCACTAATAAGTCTTATTTGCAAACCGTATTGCTTATTCACCTCACTTCTAACAGTAAACTGGTAATTAAGGGGCATAAACCCTTCATAATGCCCCCTCACTTCTCGAGCACTTCTAGACCCCCAAGCCTTAATTAAAAGCAATTAGATGTGGGCCCTAGGATTCACATGTCCAAGCATTGGAAACCTAGGTGTAGGATATAAGTTGGGCAACTAGATTTTTCAAGTATGTTTAGTGGCTAAATTGTGGGGCCATGTCAAATGACCATGGTTGTGGGGTACACTAGGAACTCGAGATGCAAGATTTGGGAAGAACCTTCTCCTCAATACCCCAGTTGATCTGGCTAAAGATATAAGGTTAAACCTTGTTTACCTAACTATATTCTAGGTTGAATTTCTTAGGGATTTAGGTCATTTAGGGTCACACCTCTAAGGCTAGAAGTGTTTGCTTGTTTGTGGGGGTGGGCATTTCTCTCGCCTATTCTCTTCTCTTCCCTCCAATTCTTTCAAATCAAGGGTTTTGATACTTATCCCACATACCTGACCAATCCCCAACATGATTGTTATCCTAACACAACCTACAACTACCCATCTTCTAGTTGGGATAACGTTGAATCTAGATGGGGACATGATTCAGGACATCCTTATCTAGGGTCCAACCTTGGATATCAACAAATTAGCTCATATCCCTCTCAAGCTTACACTCAACATATCTCCCTACAAGACCTATGCACAAGAAGGATACCAAGATTACCAATATCAGGGTCTAAGCTTGGATATCAGAACTTTGATTTTTACTCCCCAAAACCCCACACCAAATAGGTAATCAAGCTTTAGAAACCAACTTAGCATGACCTACCACCAAGGAGGATACCGGGAACCCTCATATCTTGACTCTCGTGGTCTACACTCAAGCCCACCCAGCCCATAGCAGGACCTTATGACATAATTAGCCTTATCCCAAAAGAATGTGTTGGTTAGGATAACGCAAAGTCTTCAAACCTTAGAGTCCCAATTAATATCTAGTAGCGATAAATTGGAGCCTTTGATAAAAATGATTGATGGCTTCAAGAAAATGACAAAAGAATTGCTCAAAGGGGTTGAAGATGAAACTAATAGGGGTGAAGCTAGGGTGTTACTTTCAAAGATGTCAAGATTGAGGATGAAATATATGGTTACTCTCACTAATCTTGGGATGACTCTTAGGATGAAGGTCTCACTAATGACCCCCCTCATGTTGAAGTAGTTGACGAATCTTTAAACATACCTGCAGTGGAGAACTTAATTGATGATGAAATTTTGCGTGAGGAAAAGTTGAGGTTTTGAAAACCCCTTGTTGCAATCGCGAAAATTCGGCTATTAGATAAAAATAATCGAAACTGGATGAGTCTTAGGTCGAACACGGGAATGCGACATTTGATTAAGAGAAATCTGTGTTTGTTTATTTCTTTTTGATATTTTGTGGTTTTCTAATTTTTTAAGTGTTTTTATAGCAAGAGATCAAGTCGAAATATTTATATCTAGCTAATCTACTTTCAAAATAAAGGAGAGACAAAGAAAATGTGAGAGAGGGAAAACACTACTAGATAAATGCTTAAACAGATGCTGATTACAACATATAATGTGAGAAATTAAAAGTACAGTAGAAAGTGATACAAAGGAGAAGAGAGAGAATTCCCTTCATTGGCTGCTTAAGAGATGAGTCGCGTTGACATAGTGCCCAAAAGAAGATGGTGAGGAGCTAGAGGAAGAGATACGGGGTAGGGTGGTGTCGCAACGAGATCTACTTCTCAAATGGAGGTGAGAGGATGGCTAGTGGAAGCTTCGTGAATGGGGGTGAGAAGTAGGATAAAAATTATTTTTATCTCTAGTGGGGCATCCCAGGGCTTAAGACACAAGCTTAGGAGGCTTCTTGAGTTCTAGAGAGGGTGAGAAGGGTAAAGGAAGGGATGGACAGGAAGGGGGGGTGTCCATAGTCTTTTATAGGCCTTAGGCAAATTATTTGTCTCTATGACAAAATTAATTATCATTGACAATATATATGATGACAGATAATGATCCTATCACTATCATTTTAGATTTAGTGACATAAGCATAATATTTATCGCCATATTAATTTATCAAGTGACAATTTCCTTTATTAACAAAAATTATTGTCGCTATTGAGAATAATTTGGTGACAAATAAAAATAATAGTCTCTATCGTAATTTGTTGGGTGGTATTTACTTTTAATGATAAGTATATAAATTGCTATTACTACACGTTTAGAATCAAAGATAATATTACGGCCTTATTAATTCATTGAGAAGTTTCATGACGAGCCTTCTTTTTAGGTCGAAAGAAAAGTCCCGTCGTTCTACACGTGTGGCTTAAACCCTTCTTTGCGGTTCTCACCGATGTCCCCTCCTCTCCTCTCACCCACATTTGCCTACCCGTCCCTTGTCCCTCCCTGCCCCACTCGATCTTCACTCAATGTCGTTCCCCGACCTTCGTATCCTCTCTCACCCACGCGATCTCCACTCAACGCTGATCTCTAGCCTTCATTCCTAGATCTGTCAATGCCCCACCGCCACCCCATCTTGAGGAGCTCGTGGGCACGACCAGCAACTGCGATGGATGCGGCGAGGCGACTGTCGGTGTTTGTGAGAGACGAGGAGAGCAGCTTCCTCGGGAAGGATAGGGGAGGACTTTCCTACGGCAAAGCGCCTCAAGTTGGGTGGTGAGTTCAAGCGGCGGTCGTTGACCCAAGCCGAGATGGTTGCGGCAAGTGCCCTACTGCTTCTATTTGCGTCGAGTCTAGGGTGTGTGTACCTGACATGGGTTTGCGTTGGCCCTTAATATCCTTCCAGTTGATGCTCAGGGCACTGGCCATCGGCCAAACATGATCGTATAGTCATACATGGGCTCTTCTTCTCCCATGGGAGGCTGGATAATGCCCTCAAGGTGTTTGCTGAAATGGGCGAGAGAGAGGTAAAGTTGAAATATGAGTTCAATTTGTTGCTTGAAGGTTCCTGACGTGATCTAATAGAATTGAGTCCAAAAAAGGTTAGATTGATTATGATCATGTAATCAATCCATATTGCATCCCTTGTTTTTATTTTTATTTCATAATAGACAACTTCATCTGTCTATCATAAATGTGTTTGGATATGACAGTAATATGACTATTGAAATTCTTGTATTCTAGAAGATAAACAATCCATCCATGCAGTTGGATTGTTCAATCATGAACACATTTTAGAAATAGAAGAAAATGTCTAACATCATGCTTGAGATCACATGCATCCGTCCTTTTAATGTTCCTGCTGTGTGTAAGTTTCAGGGATGTGGCTATCCATCCCTTCATCTCATCAATCCACGTATAAGAGTAGGATATGGATTAATAATGTCCTTTTAGAAATTAGTGGCATGATTGTTTACATGTATCCACAATGCATAAAGAAAATAGACCAAGCAAGAATTTATTCCCACTTGGAAGACTATGAAGTAGTCCCATTGGAACTTCAGCCATTCCATTTCCAATAAGCTCCATAAAGGCACTGCGTAAATGTCCTACTAACCTTATACCTTGAAATATTGATAACCCTTTTGTTAGAACTTGAGAACCTGCTTGGGCTGGCATCCGAGTTCTCCCAATGCCTTGTCTAGTGCATCACTAAAATCATGAAAAGGAACCAACTCCATCTTGTATTTGAGTTAGCCCTTTGCAGCAAGGTCCAAAAGGTGGTCTATCATAGTCCTGCACTCATTCCCTTTGTCAGTAAGACACTTCTTAACCAGAGGCCATGGAGGGAGAGGTCCTCGAAAATAAATGCTAAGTAGGTACAGTGGCAGGTTTTTTTGCCATGCTACCGTATTGTACCATTGTTCCTTCATTACTTAAGAACTTGAGAACCAAAGCAGCTACATTACCCCCAACACAATTAAATCCCAAAACATTACCCTTCTTGCCATTAAACTTTCAAGAACTACCACAAAATTGATTCAAGTTTTGCGGACCATGTTTTCTGGTGTGAGGAGAATAGAAAGTTGGATCCTAAAATGCCTATTCATTACTCTGATTCCTGCCTTCCAACAAGAGTTCAGTTGTTGAAGATGCATTTATCTCACATTGAGGTCCTCCATTTCCTAATTGCCACTATTGTTTCCTTTTTAAAACTTAACAACGCTATTGTACTTATGGAACTCTTTGCTTACCCAGGCTTCTATTCCCTCTGAGGCACTTTTACCTTTCTAGACAAAGGGATATTGGAAATCTTGGGGAGTGAAGTTAAATTCTTCTTTATCGGCAGAAAATGTATTTCAGGTTAAGTCTTATATTTAGCATTTTTATGTTTCCTTTTCTATGTTTTATGCCTGTTTTTGAGGTTTTTGGATCTATTATTTTTCTAGTTTGTGTCATATTATGGGGTGCACATTCTGCTCGACAATATCAAAGGTGCACATACAAAAACAAAGTCATAGTATTATTATTGAATCTTAAGCATGAAGATAAGAATCCATGCAAGGTGTTGTATAAGGAGTATCTCTCCTATAGCTAGTGAATGGAACACCACTGACTACGTGGTTTTGGTTAGAAGCGCAATGAGAAATTAATGTAATGGCATACCCTTATTTTCTGGGAGGTGAATGCTAGTTGTAACCTTTTTGTTAGCATATATTTTCTATTTCTATTTTTTGTTGTTGTATGACTATTGGGTTTGGTTTGCTTCTCAGGAGCTTTTATGTACTTCCACCCTTTCGGTCTCTCTCTATATAAGAGAGCCCTAGGGCTTCTAATGAGATCTGAATCATTTCAATCAATTCCTTTTAATAAAGATTGTGAGGTGCATTGCTATGTGAGTGAGTCTTCTTTATATTGGCTACCTGGGCAGATTTGTTGCAGATTTCTAAGCTTTAGTATCTTCAACAAAATATGATGCATTGCGTGATAATGCTTGATTTGTTGTTGCTTGAGTCTCAAGGTTGCTTTGATATTTGTTGGAGAAATCTTAAAAGATTGAAGATTACTGGTTTACCATCGAAGTGTACTTTCCTTTTCAAGAAAAAAAACTATTGAAGTGTATTTTACATACCTATCAGTAAGTCAGAACTGAACAAGGCGACTTCTGTTATAGTTTAATTAGGTCATTTGCATATTGCATAAAGAGATAATAATAGTGTCTGGACTACATTGTTTGACAAGACAGCCAAGAGGCACTTCTATTCTTCATGTAAGGAAATCAAGTCAGGTTTGAATAAGATTGCTAAATTTCCAACTTTGAAGTAATTACTACACTTCTGATACTACATCTCCCATCCATATACACTAAACTGCACTTGGTTTGGAAAAAATATTATTTATTCTTTATATAGGTATGCGGGGTAAGAAGCTTATGTATTATGTCCTTAAGTTGCTTAGCACCCACTAAATACCAAATTGTGCTTGGCTGAAATTAAGTACAATTTTCTCTCGATATAGTTAGGTAGGTTGAGGCCCTTGACCATATTATCAATCAATAAATTATTTGATAGAACTACATTTCATACCTAACACTTGGAGTTGGAATTTACTCTTTTACCAAAAACAATAATATCCTCTTTTTTTTGAATGGTAAGAGGGTTACCCATCAAATGTAACCCTCCAACTTCATTAAGCTAATAAAATAAGTTCATGTACAACATCAGGATGTGGAAGAAATCACCACTCAGACATCAAAGATTCAGCCTAAAGCACAACATTTTTCCTGTAATAACACATTCCATGAAAAATACATCCGTTCCTTTCATGCTAGAGAGCCCAAAGAATTGCCAAAGGTGCAGCCCACTCTGCCTTGGTTGTGCTCTATTTCCAATCAGTTATGATAATGGGTCTATACTATTTCACTTTCTCTTTTAGCTTCTAACAAAGACTTTGTTGTTTTTTCACCATCTTGTACTACCTCTTTCTTTGTTGACATTGGTGCAGTGGGCTTCTCTCTTTGGTTGTTTGGACTTTGTAATGTTTGAACTATGCTCAATAAAATACATGCTTTCACAAGATGCGCCAAACTAATAATGTGATAGGAGAGATTAGTTCTTTTATAGGGTTTTTTTGAGATTATGACATGATAACAAACTCTGCTTCAAATAAGTAGTCCCAAACAGCCTTTTTCATATTTTTTATCATCACTGCCTATAAGAATGCTATTCATCAATCCCAAATAACTCTTCAGAATTTGAGTAATTAGTAAAATTCTCTCTTTTTTTTAGCTGTGTCCAATTACATGTGATTCCAATGAGATTGAGATCTGCCACCGAGCAAGTTTGATTGGCCATAAGGCATAAAAATGATCTTATAACATTCCATTACACCTGTTATTGTGTTTTCTTTATGTCTGTTTGTGCCAAGCAACTTTGATTGGAGGGAAAAATTGTCTATTCAGGATGCTCTGGAGAAGCCACAGGAAATCATTGATGATTATGCTTATGTTCCCCCACCTCCCTCTAAAGAGAGAAATAAGATTGTAAGGCTGGCGCAAGCTGTAGAACAAAAGAGACTACAGAATAAGAAAGCCATGTCACAGAAGAAGGCAAACAGGAGGAGCAGAGATGATTGGGATTGACCATCAGGCTCTCGTATTGCTCCATTAGTTGGCACTTGGTCATAGATCATATCAAGCCTACTGATTGGAGGTTGTTAGACTAGTTCCCTGCTTCTGGTCCTTAAGAACCACAAATGGCTCATCCATGATGTGATCTCTTGGAGTATGCAGAAAGTAGAGCTCTGTACATATATAGCTAGAGATACAATATGAGGTATTTACATATATTTAGCTATAGTATGGCCACATCATATATTTTTTACAAAGTTCTTGTTTCTTTCAGTGAAATTGAGTTTTATTATTCATAATTGGAATTACAACACTGACTACAACTACTTGTTTGTTATAACCAACTATAATGAGTATTGAGGTTTTCTTCTTTTTTATTTTATACTTAATTTTCTAATGAAACAGTTGTGCCAAAAAAAACTTTGATGGGTGGGATAAAAAGATTAATCTCATTGATTTAAATACCTATTTCTCTATTTGTTGTCCTAGCATTAATGAGAATTCCTTTCTAACATTATTCCATGGCAGTTGATGATCTTTCAAGTTGGGGCCTTTTTCCACGACACTTTTGAAATGGAGGTCTTAGTACAGGTATTTTTTATATCTAGTGTTACCATTTATCTTTTTTCTTTGTCCCCTTAAGGATGGAAGTAGAGTTTTAGTTTGTTCTTTTTCTTGGCTATATGCATTTTGAAAGCATCTTTGATAATATTATCTACATCATGTTAGTTCCACTACTAACCTTTTGGCCTAATTCATTTTGAGACTCAATTAATGACTCCTCATCCATGCTAATTTGTCATACTACTACCATGAGAGACTAATTAGTTCTTGTTAGATTAGAGACAAAATGACAGAAAATTAATATGGGTAGAGAGCTATAGCCAAGAATTTTTTTGAATGGCTGTGTTGTCACAGGATGCTTGCGAAGACTTGGTGGTGGCTATTGTGTTCGTGTTCTGAGGAGAAAGGTTGATGAGAGTGTGGGCTTTAGATATGCTGTGTTTGAAGGTTAGAATCTAGCAGGCATATAATGTGGAGATCTAGAGTTGGTGACTTAGTTGGTTCAACTTTGTTTGAGATCTCAATTTATTGTTGATTATCATTTTTGTACTTGGAAACATTATTGCTACATAAACTTTTTTGTTTTCCTTTTTATTTATTTCTACCAATGTTCCCTTGTAATAGAATTTACTAGTTTTTGTAATATTTGGGATTCAACTTTCATTTGATCAACCCTATTAATTTGTATTATTATCATGTGGTTTCTAAAATTTCATCTAGCTATAAATGATTTTTTCATTGATCGTTCTCAATTGGAAAGTGATTACGTTTAATATCTAGTTAACTAACATTAGTTTACGGTATAGTGACAAAAAAAAATTGTTGTACTTCATTAAATAAATATATAATTATCACAAAATGTTTGTAGCGACAAAATTTGCTACATGTACTTATTTAAATATCATAGTAATGGTATGATATATTAGAATTGTCTCATAGATTACATTCGCAATGAGAATAATTTTAAGTAAAAGTAAATAGTAATGAAAATTACAACATTTAAAATTGTCATTATATAGTAATACAACGATAAAGTATCAACATTTAACTTTGTCATTATAGGTATTATATAGTGATATTTTGCTGATGTATCTTTTTGTAGTTATAGGTAGGCTTTTAGGACAAAAATTATGATAATTGTGTTATACTCCAAAGGCTTTTATAGTGACGATTTAGTGATAATTATATTTGACATTAAATTGTTAAATAGTGATATTTTGATGACTTTTTTTGTAGATATAGGTTGCCTTTAGGGATAAAAAAATGTGACAATTATATTTGACTCTATAGGTTTCTATAGTAATAATTTAGTAACAATTATATTTGACACTATAATTATTAATTTAATGAAAATAAAATTTATCGTAAACTTTTAGTGACAACATTCTTAGCAACAGTGGAGTGATAAAATTTTTAATTGTCACTAAAGTATTTTAGCAACAAAATAATTACTTTTAGCGACATGTTATTTCTCATTAAAGCCTATTTTTATTGTAGTGTGTTCGGCTAAGCATTCAAAGCAATGCACGTAGCATGCTTTGCATGCATTGCTCGCGTGCCTGCTCGACCACTACGGGTAGTGCGTGCGGCTCGTGCATGTGCACTACTGTCTTCACGAGGCACATCTATGGAGGATCTTCCATCATTAGATGTGCATCGGAAGGATGAGGCTGAGATTCATACAACACGAATAGCGCGTGTACAATTGCGCGTTATCGTGCCCGCGAGGATCCACGCTACCACGCGACAGCATTCGTGCTGTTGATCGTGCCTCATCTGTTCTCAGCGCGTGCCTTGCCACAGTACCGGGCGACGTGGTTTCATCATCATCGTTTAACCATGATCGTGGGGAGAAATTTAATCCATGGTTGAGCTGAGGGGAAGACATGGATTGGTGTTCGATCTTGTGCCTCTGTAATAAGAGCATGGTGCTCTCTCCAATGTGCTATGGTGGGCTACACTTGATTTAGATTGTTGGATCTTCATCCAATAGTCTCCATCAAGCTTAGCTGAGAAGAGGAGTGGCAGCGTGGCAGATAATCAGCTGTTGGATGATGATCCAATGGCTGGGATTAAACGCTGGTTCTCCTTTACATTTTGTGAAGCACTAGCTGGAGGGTGACGTGGGTCAATTGTGGCCGTTGGATGGTGATCCAACGGCCCAAATCGTATCTTGCGCATGCTTTAGAGGTTGAATGGGGGCTTTGGGATGTTTTGGGTGGTTTGGATGGTGCCACGTGGCACCATCTGGACCATCCAACTTCAATTGCTCGTAGGTAACACCACGGATGTTGGATTGGGTTAATTTTTGTGCCATTGGGCTGCGATCGTTGACTCAAATCCATCCATATGGTTGGATTCTTCATTTGAGGTTCGGATTTGCGTCATCCTGTCCCATGGTTGTTGATCTTCTGTGACTTCTAGGGAATGCTACAGATTGGGGTGAATTTGGAGGCGTTGGACTTAGATCATCACCATGATCACATCTGTATGGTCAGATTTGCAATCTGAAGCTTACAAATATGTCGCATTGTCCCCTAGCCATTAAAATGTGTAAATTAATATACAAATTATACAATCTGCTCTAAATGTATGATAATATATGTTATGTAATATTTATAATGTTGAATGTATCTATGAGTCTAGGAACATACATAAATAGGAATTTTATCACGAAACTTGTGTATCTATCATTAACTGAGCCAAATGAGACCTTGGATGACAAGACTAATCTTAAGGATGTAGAGCATACCACAGAATTTTAGGAAGAATCAAGTCCATCCATGATCCTGGATCGGGTAACGACAAAATATATCTCTCTGAGGATGTAGATACGATTTTTGATTGAGAGACGTATATAGTAAGGATCATAGATTTTTTGATTTTGAGAATGAGGGATATGTCATTGAATCTAATTTGGGTGAAAACATTAATGAAATACCATTTGAGGAAAATGGGCTTGAGGAATCCAATGAATAATTAATTGATGACCCTTTTGATGGGGCAGAAGTGAATGAGTTAATTTTAGAGATCTCTGAGGACCTGATTCCTATACCCACCCCCTAGTCAAAATTGAATTTGATCAACCCAAGTCCACTATGACTGACCTTGACTCTATGGACTTGGACATTTTAGAAGGGGTCAATGACACATTGGAAGTCCCAAATGTAGAACTGATAATTGTGGATGATAAAAAAATGGATGTGACATTTTGGGAAGAAAAATACAGGGGAGCGACAACCATGCAGCTTAGGATTCTTGTGTGTTTAAAGCCACCCACCCTCTATTGGGATCCTTATGATATCTTTGATTTTGGGAACTTGGAACCCATGTATAGGAAAATAATGTTGCTCAATTTGAACTGAATTCCGACTAGGCACATCAATTTTATGGAAGATACTTATCATGTGCCCAAAATTTTAGATTGGGGTTACATGTTCCTAAACCTTAAACTAGGACCCATGCCCACATACGAAAAGAACATAGGATGTGGATAGACTTTGTTATTCACTTTAAACCATCCGACCTAGGCATATGGGGCTCCACCACCTATTGGTCCACATAGTGGACCTTTATTCTTGAGCCTAAATGGCTATCTTTTGATCCTCATCTTGACTTACACTATTGAGTTGCGTATTTCTTCTTTGTTTGGGGTCTTCACTTGGATGAAGGCAATAAATTTAGTACTCGTTGGAGGCAGCCGAACATTGCTGGTGTAAATATTAGGTCTCTTTGTTTTTTAGAAAAGGCTGACTCGGATTGATCGCAGTACTCAGGTGCTCTCTTCTCTTATCCGCTTCTCATGTATACAATGAGTGTTGATATACCCTTGTTTTGATATAATAAAATTATGGACTAATCATTTTAGGTTGCTTAAAGTCAAATTATTGAGAAATGATTATGATCCAAGGATGTTCGACCTCAGGAGAAATTTTCTGTAGTTTATAGTTATCTCTTTTTACTTTTATTAAGTCTAGAACTTTGTAAGGAACCTCAATAATATCAACCGGCTCGTTTTGGACCTTGATAATTACAAACTTAGGTTAAACTCTAAATTTTCAATACTGTTGATGGACCAAATTCCTTTAACGGTGAAATCTTGAAATTACCTCTAAGTCGATCAATTTCCCAATTTAATCGATCAACATGGAATTGTTCAAACTTTATTTTAATCAACTAAAGTTCATTTTGATCGACCAATGCCTAATTTTGATCGACCAATGCTGTAATTATAAACTTTCTAAATTACTCCTGAAAACATCTATAAATAGGACCCCTCGATCCCCACCTCAAAACACACATAAAAGAGCTTCTCAAAAGCAAAACACTCTCTTTCTCTCTAGTGCTTTTGCACCTCTACGCCTGCAATCATCACTTTGTAAAGCACATTCCTTTGCGATCTCAAAAACTTGGTTTGCATATTTTCTTAAGGTTCCATAGGGATTATTGTTATATTTTCTTTTATTCCTATTTTGATTTAGGACCCAAGTTGTTTGGGAGTTTCGTTATTCTTTTCTTGGTTAGGTGTAAAAGAGAAGACTTTGTAAAGAGGTTATGCCACCTTCATTGAAGTTGTGCATTAGAGGATTTGACTAGCATTGACTAGTCGTAAAATCCTACGTTGGGAATGCTTATATTGAGATAATTGTGGCTCAATGAGGGGGATGCGAACACAAAGTTTTTTCATGGGGTTGCTAGTGCATGAAGGAGACAAAATCTTATTTCAGCTTTGAGTTATGACGAGGTTGTGGCAAAGACATCACGTGACGTGTGAGGTGGCAGATAAGCATTTTTTTGCCATGTCACATGCAGGGCCATGGGGGGGCTGGCGACTACATAACTCTGACATGCCGTTGCTAGGGGAGGATGAAGGCAGATTACTTTGTAGACCAATTGTAGAGGAGGAGGTGATCGGTGCTTTGAAGGGTCTTAAGGCTAAAGGGTCGCCGAAGCCAGATTGCTTCCCTATACTGTTCTATAAAGAGTTCTGGGCTTTGGTTACAGGGGATGTGATGAAGGTGATTGAGAAGCTCCAGAGAGGCAACTTTGGGCTTGAATAGATCAATAGGTCGCTTCTTTTCTTGTTGCCAAAAAAGCAGGTGCTGTGGCATGTTCGGATTTCCGGCCTATTGCTCTTTCTAATTCCATTTTCTTGATTATTGGGAAGATCCTTGGTAATCGCCTGAGGAAGATTCTACCTAGCTTGATAAGCCCTATTCAGTCAGCCTTTTTGAAGGGCAGACCCTTGTAGGAATCATTTATTCTGGCGTAGGAGATGGTCTCTGGATGGGTTAGAAGGAAAAAGGCTGCGTTCATGTGGAAGGTTGACTCCGTCTCTTGGTCATACCTTTGGGAGATCTTTCGAAGAAGGGGGTTCCCTAAAGACTGGATACAGTGGATGAAGTGCTACATTACCACATCCTCCTCTTTGTTAGTGAATGGCCGTCCTATAAGGAAGTGGATCCAACCTCAGAAGGGGGTGAAGTAGGGCTGCCCATTGCCACCTTTGGTTTTTATTCTTGCTGTGGATACGCTGGCACGTCTCACCTTTAGGGTGTGTGAAGGAGGCCTTCTGCATGGGTACACTCTGAAGAATAATCGTGCTTTGACACCTATGCTACGTTAGTAGATGACAAGGTTTTCTTCATTGAAGGGGTGTCAGGGAGGCAGAATGCCTTAAGTATCTAGTGCATATTTTTGGGAAGATTTTTAGGTTGAAGATAAATGGTGCCAAGTCCTCATTGATATGTTTTGGTGGCATGTCTAATGTGCAGGAAGTTATGTCACAGCATTTACAGACTCCGGTGGTGAGCCTACCGGTTAGATATTTGGGTCTTCCTCTACAAGCAAAAAGAATGAAAAGCTGTGATTGGAGGGACTTGCTAGAGAAGATGTCTATGCGCTTATCTGGGTGGTGTGGTAAGCTACTTTCCAAGGGGGGGCGTCTTATACTATTAAATTTTGTTTTCTCTGCCATGTCTGTGTTCTTTCTAACCATGTTCAGGCCACTAGGGATAGTTATTAAGAAGTTGGAGGTGACGAGGAAAACGTTTTTTAGGAAGGGGGCGAGCCATGAGGGGAGGTTTTTATAACCAACAAGATGGAGTACCATTTGCAAGCCAAAGAAAGAGGGGGGGCTGGGCGTGCGCTCTATCAAGGAGTTTGGTGGCTCCCTTCGCCTTTAGTAGGGGGTTAGCATTCTTAAAAGGTGAAATTGGACTTTGGCAGGAGGTGGTTAAGGATTCTTATGGTGATGAAGATTCGCCCATGGGCATGCTGCATCCAATCAAGGCATCCCCCTTTTGGTTGTCTGTCTCTGGGGCCATTCATGACCATTGGAGGTTTTTTTCCCTGCATCTAGGGGATGGGAATGGATTTCGCTTTTGGAAGGATGATTGGTCTAGAAGTGGGAAGTTGGAAGACTTATTTCCATGGTCTTTTACCAGAGTGGTGGACAAAAATGCGAAGGTTGCAAAATACTGGGAGGAGGGGAGTGGTGGGTGGCATAGCCCAACACAGCCGACTCACTATGAAGGGCGATCTGCAGAGGAGACAGGGAGAATGATGGAGATGTTGGAGTCCTTTTGCCCTCATGGTAGTGTAGATGGTGTTACTTGGAGGGATGGAATTTACTTGCCCTCTAAGGCATATGGCAATTTAATTGCGAATGAAGGGAGTGATGAACATTAGAATATATGCTCAAGGATATGGAAGCTAAAAGTCCCCCTGAAGGTATAGATTTTCTTGTGGTTGGCTAGAAGGAAAGGCCTGATATTGGTGAGTTCAGACACTGTATTATGGGCATGCCATCTGTTGCATGCCCTTTTTGTGGATTTGGTGTAGATGGTGTCAGACACCTATTTGGTTCATGTCTTGCTTCAGATGAGGTGTGGAGCCATATCTTCTCTTCTTCTATGCCAGCGTGGAATGGCTTGTGGATGCAGTTCTGGACCCGACTATGCCTTGGGTAAAAATATCAGTGACTATGTGGGTGATCTAGAAAACCAGAAATGATGTTTTAATGTTGGGAGGGGATGGGTGGAAAATATATGTAGTGATGTAATCACTTCCGCCAATATGTGGCTTTTAGCTTTGTAACTTGATTTCGTATCAATAAATCTGGATAGCTACTATCATTAGTAGTGGTCCTTTCTTTCTTTAAAAAAAAAAAAAATCCTAAGTTGGGAGGCTTAGGTAGTGGTTTTTACTAGAAAGGGTTTCCACTCTAAAATCCAAGTGTGATCTTTCTGAGTTTGTTGTCATTAATTCATTTGTACTTTGATTTGTGATGAATGTTTTTTATATTCTACATTTTTATATAAGTACACTCTTCACCCCCCTCTAGTATATACATTAGATCCTACAGGCTCCATGTACACTCACATCGGGTATCAGAGCTTGGTTATTTTCAGAAAGGATGTCGAAATCCTTTGAAGTTTATGCTGAGGTAGATGGCACAAATTATGGCTATTGAAAGGCTAGAATGCAAATATTTCTTAAATCCATGGATTATGAAGTCTGGGATTTGATAGCCTCCAAGTATACTCGGCCAGAGAAAAAGGAAGGCATCGCTATTACCACAGGCCAAAAGAAGATGGCTACTCACAATGCCAAAGCCATGAATGCCATCTTCTGTAGTTTATCTAAGGAGTTCAACTGAGTCTCTACTTACAAAATAACTTATGAGATTTGGAATACCCTTGATGTTACTCATGAAGGCACTTCAAAGGTAAAGGAAACTCGGATCAAACTTTTGATGCAGAAATACAAGCTTTTCCGCATGAAGAAAGGAGAAATCATCAAGGAGATGTACATGAGATTCACCAACATTACAAACTCCTTGAGAAATCTAGATCAGGAGATTCCAAATCAAGCCTTGGTTCGAAAGATTCTCTGATCTCTCACAAGTGACTAGGAGACGAAGACAACTGCAATCCAAGAATCAAAGAATCTCTCCCAACGACAATTGGATGATCTCATAGGTAGCTTAATGGCCTATGAAGTTCAACTAGAGCATATGAAAGAGCATGAAGGTGAAGGGAAGAAAAAGGACATCACCTTGAAAGTCATCATCGATACAGAAGAATCAAATGAAAATGAAGATGATGACATAGCCCTACTCTCAAGGAAGTTTAGAGGATTCTTAAAGAACAAGAAGAGTTGGAAAAAGAAGGAAGAACCCAAGATGATTAAGATATCTACTATAATTGCAAGAAAAAGGGTCACATGAGAAAATAATGCCCTCAACTGAAGAAGGAAGCCGAAAAGAAGAAGGTCAAGAAACAACCTAGACGAGAAGGGAAGACGAAAGCAATGCAAGGATAACAGCGAATCAAGCTCTTCAGAAGAAGAAGAAGACATGTCAAGTGAGGAAGCTCTCTACAGACTCATGGCAATAGAGGATGAGGTATGTGTTGGTGCTAGAGCACCACGATTATTTATTTTGATGATAACAAAACACATGTCTTTTAACATTTGCTTTTGAGTCCTGGTTTTCAGGTCAAATTGTAAATGGAGACAGGTGTTTAGATGGAGTTCGAGCTCGCATCCATGGCGGATTGGAGGAGCTTGACAGAGGCAGAGGAGCTTCACGAGGAGCGAAAGCTTAAAGAAGGAAGGAGATGAAGAATATGATAGATTTCCTTTCTATTGTACTTTATATTTTGTTTCTTTTGTTGCTCTTTATTTTATTTCTTAGATTCTTGTTAAAGAGCCTCAAAGTACCCTAACAGTAATCTTAGGAATACTTGCACAAACCCTAGGATACTTAGGTTTTCTATAGAGAACTTAGAAAACCAAAATAGGGTTTAGACAGCCTTATCAGACGTCCAATATGGAAATCAGACGTCTGATAGTGACTTTTAAGATGTTTGATTGTTTGATCAGACGTCCAAAACATTTAGGTCGGACGTAATAGGTTCTGTCTGATAGAATCAGACGTCTAGACCTTAGTCTAGAAGTCTGATGCTTTTGCCAGACGGTCAATAAGACGACCGTTGGCCTTAGCAACCTATTATTAGAGAGTTAACGTTAGTATGACATTTTATTAGTTTCTAGACATCCGTAGTGATTCCCAGACATCTAATAAATAGACGTTGAGTCTCGTTAGTCGCCAAATCACCTGTGTCAGATCTCATAGCCGTTAAACTCTCTTGGAAATCTATACTCGTTGTTAACTTAGTTTCCAGACGTCCAAATCCTGTGCCAGAGGACCGATCTATCATCTGATCACTTAGACCTAGAACCCTGTTTAGGTCTGAATAAAAACAGGAAGGATACCCATCTAGAATTAGACATTTGACCTTATGTCCAGACGTCTTAAAAGACTTGTTTCGACGTCCGCTCTGATTCAACATCGTCCAAGAAGATCTACCTACCTAGATCAGACGACTGACTCTAAAATCAGACGACAACCCAGACGTCTAACCTTAAGTCAAGACGTCTGATAACCTTGTTTGAGTCATGATTGATCCTGATTCCGACTTGATTTGCCTTGGATTTGCACCCAATGGCTATGGAAGGCTTGCAAGGCCTTTTAAAGCCTTCGTAGGCCCTTTATAAATAGAGGACCCCTTGGCTTGAAAAATACACCAAGACACACCTTGTAAGAATATTTCCACTCATTTTGTGTCAAATTGAAGTAGAAGAAGCACTTACTCTCAAAGGCTAGTTCCACATTCGAGAGCCTCATCCAATTTGTGCACCCTCTTTCTCTCCACGATTAAGAGAGCGACAAAGTGCCGTTGCGTGGTTCACGCACCCGCGTCACCGATTTGATGCACTTCCAAGCAAAGGAAAGTTTCTTTACCTATAGAAGCTTAGTTTAAGAATTACTTTGTTGGCTCTATAAGACTATTCTTGTATCTTTTACTTTGTTATTTGATTGGGTATTTGTGTTGCGAATTCCCGTCTCCATCAAGGGACAAAATCCTTCTCGTGAAGAGAAGGGGTTTGAGGCACACTACCCTCGTTCAAAGTGGTGTTGTTGTAAGAGGTTGAATCACCCTCGTTTAAGTGATTCAGTTAGTGGATTTGGTCGACTAGGTTGATTAGAAAATCCTAAGTCGAGAGACTTAGGTGGTGGTTTTCACCCGGGTTGGGTTTTCATCTAAAAATAATTGTACCATTTGTGTGATTGCTTTTTTGTGAGATTATTATTTAATTTATTCCGCATTTTTTACGTCATGCACATCTCACCCCCTCCAAGTAGGGAATTACAATTGGTATCAGAGCTAGTTCTTGCTGTTTCGACGTAACAACCAAGCAAGAAGATCATGGAGGGAAGTAACTCTGCGATGAGGATTCTCGAGGGACAGTCTACGACCCGTCCACCTTTCTTCGATGGGAGCAACTATCCTAACTGGAATCTGCGGATGAAGACTTGGCTACAAGCCAATGACTTCACGATTTGGGCAAGATGCGAGACGCCGTTTAACATCCCGAAAAAATCCGCGGGCGGCTACTCGCAACAACAAATCCGTGAGCTCTCTCAACGTAAAAACAATGAACACATTGTATTGCGCATTGAGCCCAGAAGAATTCAACCGAATCTCCCAGTGCGCCACCGCATACAAGATTTGGTACACACTTGAGGTAACTCACGAGGGTACCTCTAACGTAAAGTCTTTTAAAATTAATGTTTTATCTCAAGAATTTGAGTCTTTTTCTATGAGGCCTAATGAATCTTTGAGTGAGATGAACACTAGGTTCACTCTCATTGTAAATGGATTGAAAGCTCTAGGAAAGACCATCAAGGGGGAACTTCAAGGGAAACTTCTCCGCTCCCTTGGACTAGAATGGGAGCAGAAGGTCACCACCATCGAAGAGGCGGATGAGGTGGAGGAGCTCAACATAGAGGATCTCCTAGGCAACCTAATGGCTTACGAGACGAAGTTGAAGCAGAAGAAAAAGGACACACCAGAACCCAAGCCAAGGAAATCTCTCGCCTTCAAAGCCGCATTGGATAGCGAGGTAAGTTTCGACGATGAAGACTTTAAAATTTTACTTAAGAAATTTTCAAGGTTTTGTGGGGACTCAAAGAAAGAAAAGAAAGAGAAAGATAGCCCGAGACGTTGCTACCACTGCAACGAAAAAGGTTATTTATGACTAGAGTGCCTTCTTCTCAAGAAGGAGAAGGAGGAGGAGAAGAAGAAGGCATTCTAAGCAACTTGGGACGACTCGAGTTCGGATGAAAAAGAGGAGAATTCCGAGGAGGAAATCGCCTACATGGGCTTCATGGTGACAGTAGGCGACAACGAAAGCGACTCTGACGATGAGGTAAACTCGGATTTACAAGAAGCTTTTAATGAATTATTTGATGTTAGTCAATCATTAAAAGTAGAAAACAAAAGCATGAAAAACAAACTTAGCATGTTAAAATCTCAAAATGATAGGTTAGGGAAGCTACTCAAGGACCTAGAAACTAGTCCTAAAAATGATGACTTATTATTAGAAAATCATAACCTAATTATTGAAAATAATAAGTTGATTGAGGAAAATATTAGTTTAAAAAAAGAAATTTCTGATTTAAAGTCCAAGATGCATGCTATTGAAGATGAAATTGCATGTCTCAGTGGGAAATCAAATAATTTGATCAACAAAGTAGAAAATTTATCTAGCTCTAAGGTTGAGAAAGGATCTCCGTCAAGGAGACCCACTAACAGATCCGAATCCAAGCTCACTTGGATACCGAAGAAAGAATTGGAATCCTATTTTGTAGGTTTTAAAGAAGATATTAACGTAAAGGACTGGACCTACAAGCTCAAGAATGGTTAACTTGAGTTGGGAGGACCAAGGAGTAGACTAAGGAGGAAAATGAGAAGACCGACGAGATGGCGAACAAATGATGAACTCGTCGCATGTCGACCGCCAAACTGGAGACTGATGCCGATGCCCGGACCTCCAAGCTACGGATGGGAGCCCCATCCGATGTGGCATCCACTACCTCCATTTGGGCCAATTTATTGACCATGGTAGGTGAGGTAAAACCCTTAATCCTATCATTTTATCATTAACATATAGATAGAGGGAGTTAAAATAAATGAGCTATTTGTCCATCTTTATGGGGGAGTTTCTAAAATAAGTTAGCTATATTTCCTTTAGAAAGGGGGAGAAAAATAGCTATCTTGTTATTACAAAAAGGGGGAGAACATCATTCTTAATTAAAAGAAATTTAACCCAAAAACTAGAAGAGCATGTTTTAAGGGGGAATTTAGGAGAATTAAAATCATAACACCTTTTTGATAATGTCAAAAAGGGGGAGAATATTTAGGCATTATTATTTATGATTTTGTCATTATCAAAAAGGGGGAGATTGTTGGTGTTAGAGCATCATAATCGTTTATTTTGATGATAACAAAACACGTGTCTTTTAACATTTGCTTTTGAGTCCTAGTTTTCAGGTCAAATTACAAATGGAGACAGGTGTTTAGACGGAGTTCGAGCTCGCATCCATGGCAGATTGGAGGAGCTTGACAGAGGTGGAGGAGCTTCGTGAGGAGTGAAAGCTTGAAGAAGGAAGGAGATGAAGAATAAGATAGATTTCCTTTCTATTGTACTTTATATTTTGTTTCTTTTGTTGCTTTTTATTTTATTTCTTAGATTCTTGTTAAAGAGCCTCAAAGTCCCCTAACAGTAGTCCTAGGAACACTTGTACAAACCCTAGGATACTTAGGTTTTCTGTAGAGAACTTAGAAAATCAAAATAGGGTTCAGACAACCTTATCAGACGTCCAATCTGGAAATCAGACGTCTGATAGTGACTTTTAAGACGTCTGACTGTTTGATCAGACATCCAAAACATTTAGGCTGGGCTTAATAGGTTCTGTCTGTTAGAATCAGACGTTCAAACCTTAGTCCAGACGTCTTAGGAGATGTCTGATGCCTTTGCCAGACGACCAATAAGATGACCGTTGGCCTTAGCAACCTATTATTAGAGAGTTAACGTTAGTATGACATGTTATTAGTTTCCAAACGCCTGTAGTGATTTCCAGACGTCTAATAAATAGAGGTTGAGTCTCGTTAGTCGCCAAATCACCTGTGTCAGATCTCATAGCTGTTAAACTCTCTTGGAAATCTATACTCGCTGTTAACTTAGTTTCTAGATGTCCGGATCCTGTGCCAGAGGACCGATCTATCCTCTGATCACTTAGACCTAGAACCTTGTTTAGGTCTGGACAAAAACAGGAAGGATACTCGTCTAGAATTAGACGTTTGACCTTATGTCCAGATGTCTTAAAAGACTTGTTTGGATGTCCGCTCTGATTCAACATTGTCCAAGAAGATCTACCTACCTAGATCAAACGACTGGCTATAAAATCAGACGACAACCTAGACGTCTGACCTTAAGTCAAGACGTCTGATAACCTTGTCTGAGTCATGATTGATCCTGATTCTGACTTGATTTGCCTTGGATTTGCACTCAACGACTATGGAAGCCTTCCAAGGCCTTCCAAAGCCTTCGTAGGACCTCTATAAATAGAGGACCCCTTGGCTTGAAAAATACACTAAGACATACCTTGTAAGAATATTTCCACTTATTTTGTGTCAAATTGAAGTAGAAGAAGCACTTGCTCTCAAAGGCTAGTTCCACATCCGAGAGCCTCATCCAATTTGCGCACCTGCTCTCCCTTCGCGATTAAGAGAGCGACAAAGTGCCGTTGCGTGGTTCATGCACCTGCATCATCGATTCGACGCACTTCCAAGCAAAGGAAAGTTTCTTTACCTATAGAAGCTTAGTTTAAGAATTACTTTGTTAGTTCTATAGGACTATTCTTGTATCTTTCACTTTGTTATTTGATTGAGTATTCGCGTTGCGAATTCCCATCTCCATTGAGGGACAAAATCCTTCTCGTGAAGAGAAGGGGTTTGAGGCACACTACCCTCGTTCAAAGTAGTGTTGTTGTAAGATGTTGAATCACCCTTGTTTAAGTGATTCAGTTAGTGGATTTGATCGACTAGGTCAATCGGAAAATCCTAAGTCGAGAGATTTAGGTGGTGGTTTTCACCTGGATTGGGTTTTCACCTAAAAATAATTATGCCATTTGCGTGATTGCTTTTTTGTGAGATTATTATTTAATTTATTCCTCATTTTTTACGTTACACACATCTCACCCCCTTTAAGTAGGGAATTATATTATGTTTGTTTTCTTTTGAAGAAGTATGCGATGCTTTCGATGAATTACATGATTTAGTTAAAGCACTAAAAGTAGCTAACAAAAAGTTAACTAAAGATTTAAACGAAGAAAGCGAGTTTTAACATAGATTTGCTTCACAAAATCATCAACTCTCATAAGAGATTACTTCATTAAAGATACATGTAGATTCACTTCAAATAGAACTAGAAAAGCTTAAACAAATGTCCATCACTCTTGTAAATGATCTACTTAAATTTACTAAAGGTAGAGCAAATCTAGAAAAATTGCTATGCACACACACCCAAACCACAACTAAATTTGGGTTAGGGTATGTTCCAATAAATGATCATGAAGCCTCAAGTTCTCAAACCAACACACATAGAAATTCTAGCCCTAAGGTCAAGAATAGGTTCATGCCTAAACATGCACCAACTAACAAATATGGACCCAAAAAAAAAAAGCATACCAAAGAAAAACTTGCAATCATGTTTTGTAGGACACCCAAATTAAATGAAGAAATCATAAAGTATACAGATTGGATCTACAAAGAAAAGATGGAAATCTTGTAGCTATTAGAAGGAACTCTAGACCTCACAAGCCTAAACCAATGATAGGTCCAAAACAATAGAAGATGGGTCATGGATAGTGGATACACCAAGCATATTACAGGAGAAGAAGACCTGTTCCTCAAGGTAGACCATAAGGAAGGTGGTTTAGTCATATTTGGCAACAACCACAAGGGTCATATTATTGATACTAGCCAAATTGATAACTTTAACACCTCTTTTGATAATATTCATATTGTCAAGGGTTTAAAACATAATTTACTTAGTGTAAGTCAAATATGTGATAAGGGTTATAAAGGAAATTTCACGTCAAAAAGCTTTAAAATTAAGGATAAGAAAACCAAAGAAATTCTTTGGACTGGAAATAGATCAAAAGATATTTACACTATTGACTTTAACAATTGCAACAACCTAAATTGTTTGGTTGCATCGAATGATTTGTCAATATTGTGACATTGTTGATTGGGCCATGTTCACGTGCGAAATATAAATAAGTTTATGAAATATGACTTAGTACAAAAGAAAAAAAACTTTGTAATTCTTGTGAAGTAGGTAAAGTTAATAAAACATCTTTCAAACCTAAAAATATGGTCAACACCTTAAAGCCACTTGAGTTGATTCACCTAGACCTCTTTGGATCAACTAAGTCTAAAAGCCTAAGTGGTTGCAGATATTATCTTGTCATTATTGATGACATTTCCTAATTTACTTGGGTATTATTTTAAGATCTAAAGATTCTACTTTTGAGGAATTTAGAAAATTAGTCAAAAGAATCTAGACTAAGAAAGGCTATTCCATCATTATAATAAGAAGTGATCATGGAGAAGAATTTGAGAATTAAAACTTCCAAGATTTCTGCTCAGCTTATAGGATAAAACAAGAATTTGTCTTTCCTAAAGTAACTCCTCAAAATGGTGTAGTAGATAAAAAAAAAAGAACCTTGCAAATGTGTGCTCGCACAATGCTGTGCAAGTCAAAGCTACCTCTGTATTTTTGGGCTGAGGAAGTAAACACTGCTTGCTACATATAAAAGAGACTCCATTAGACCGATTCTTAAGAGAACACCATTTGAGTTTTACTATGAGAGAACACGTAAAATTTCTTACTTCAAAGTCTTTTGATGTAAATGCTTTATCTTGAATACAAAAGAAAACTTGAATAAGTTTGATGCAAAAAGTGTTATTCTTAGGTCACTCTTCTAGAAGCAAAGCCTATAGAGTTTATAATAAGAAGAATTTGACGGTTGAGGAAACTTTGCATGTCTCCTTTGATGAATCAGATAAAAAGAAAAGGCATCAATTAGAGATTATGATAATGTTTTAAAAGATCTCTTAAATATCCTTGAGAAAACCATTACTAGTAACTTACCTAAAGATCTAACTTAAAAGATCAACCCAAGGATCTTGTGATTGGTGAAGTTAGTAAAGGAGTTCAAACTAGATCATCCTTAAACAATCTTGCACTTAGTGTATTTGTATTCTAATTAGAGCCTAAAATTGTAAAAGAAGCATTCACTAATGATTGTTGGAATGTAGCAATGCAAGAGGAATTGAATCAATTTGAAAGAAGTAATGTTTAGGAATTAGTTCCTAGATTAGAATCATAATCCATAATCGGAATAAAGTGGGTTTTTAGAAATAAGCTTGATGAATCGGGTAAGGTAGTATGAAATAAAGCTAGACTTGTGGCCCAATGATACAATCAAGAAGAGGAATTGATTTTGATGAGATCTATACACTTGTGACTATATTAAAATCACTTTGCTATACATATGTGATTTAGGTTATTTCAAATGAACATCAAAAATACATTTCTAAATAGATTCATTAAAATAAAAGTCTTTTGTAAAACAACAACCAGAATTTGAAAACTCAATCAAACCTGATTATGATTTTAAATTGGGTAAAGCCTTATATGGATAAAAATAAACTACTAAAGTTTGATATGAAAGATCAAGAAATTACCTACTGGATAGATCCAACCTTATTCACGTAAAGGAAAGACAATAAGGTAAAGGTAGTGGTCGATGGCAGGGTCCTGGTGGCTAGTCGCGTGCCTGGTTCGGTGCCCGTCGTGGCATACCTAGAGCTTCACAGTGGAGGAATGGTCGCGGTGGCTATGGTGGGTCTACTGAACGACACCGCTCCATTGTTTGTTTCCGATGTTGAGAAAGAGGCCACTTTGCAGCTGAATGTTGTAATAGTGTTGTGTGGTTGGCATGTAGGGGCTTAGGGCATCGGAGGGCAAACTCTAAGGTTTGGAGGCGTGATGCACCTATGCGGCCTCATCGTGAAGCATCCGTGCGACCTCAGTGTAATACAACCTTTTCTCGTGGCTTTGCGCATTCAAGAGCACCCCCACCGTTGCCGCCCCCACCTGCTATGGATGTTGAGGTGCCTTTATTGCCGGAGGTTTTGGTTATAGAGGTGAGGCTCCGTCATGCTCTTATTGGGGAGGTCATGACGAGAGCGGCAAATTTGGAGGAGCTACGTTTGCTGGTGTGCTCCCTCTCACTCTCTTCCCCTTTATGGAAGATTTCTTGTCTGGGTCCGTCGAGGTTACTCTTGTTTGATTTAGGGGAAGAGGATGTTTTGCAACTCAAGTTCAGAACTTCCATTTCTGGTAATCTGTCGGTGCTGTGGCGGATGGTATTGCCTTTCGATGGGGCTCTTGCCGACAGACCTCCCCAGCGGGTTCTTCTGAGGAGTGGCACGGTTGACATAGCTGGTTTGCCCCTCCACGTTCGTTCTACTGCGATTGTTCAGCATGTTGTCTCTGCCTTCTCCTCCTTAAATGAGGGCACGATGGCTGCCATACAAGAGGGGGACTCGCGGGTAGTATTTGTGGAGGTTGACCTTAGGTTTGGAGGTCCATTCCCAGAATCCTTAATACTTCGATGTGGGGGTTCCTCATGGCTGTTGTGTCTCAAGGTCAGGGTTAATCCTCTTGTTCAGTCTTGTATGGAGGATGATGTTCATCAGGGGAAGAAACCAATGCAGCAGAAGTGGAGGGCTGTTGGGAAAGAGGGGACAGAAACCTTAGATGCTTGTTCTAAGAAACGTAAAGAGTCCCCACACGAGACTTTAGGGGATGAAGGGGACCGTATGGAGGTGGCGACTGAATTGGAAGATGGAACTGGGCTGTAGCAGCAGGCTTCCTGTGGGGCTATTATTCTTCATTCCTCTAAGGGTGATGGCTTCCAATGTAATCGTCAGAGGACCATGGGAGGGTCCTAGCAGCTGTAAGCTGATTCTAGCTTTGTTTTTAATTCTCAGCCAGATTTGGGGGAGGTGGGGAATTATAATGTGGGGGCAGGGGATGCCAAGGGTGCGTCAACCTTGAAGGGGCAATATAATTTGAGAAATCGTGCGACTATGAGGTCTCAATGGGTGGATGAGACTCAGGTGGCAAATATTCTGCGGGTAGAGCGTACTAATGTTGAGATGGAGGGTCCAAATGTGCCTATATGACAAAGATTTTGATTTGGAACGTACGGGGATTGTGCGACAAAGCGCAGCGTGGGTCGCTACTTCGTTATATTCGTGAGTGGAGGGTTGACTACGCGTTATTGCAAGAGACATTGATGGGGAAGGTGCATGACTCTGGTTGACTCTTACTGGTGATGGGGTTTCCGATGTTAAATTTATAACCTCGGTTGGGCGGGTGGGTGGTGTTTGCATTTGGTGGAGTAAGTTTACGTTGAGGTTGAAAATTTATCAGATGGGGAATTTTTCCGTTTTGTGCAGATTTCAACGGGAGAGTAATGGGATCTCCTTTTGTGTCTTGTGTGTCTATGGCCCCTGCACCCCTTTAGCCAGATTGGCCTTTTGGAAGGAGTTAAAACAGATGATTTCTTTTGTTCAAGGTGGGGCATGGTTGATAGGCGGTGATTTCAATGCTACTCTCTCATCTGAATATAGGCAAGATGGTAGATTGGATCCTTTGTCTTTTGGCTTTCAATCTGTATTGGTTGAACTTGAGTTGTACCTCCTAACATTAGGGACGGTCTACATGTGGAGAAACAACTATGGGCTGATGTCACGCCTTGATTGTTTTCTGTGTAATGTGGAGCAAATGGGTATTTTTCAACTGGCTAATGTGTTGGCTATGGGTCGCCCCTTTTTGACCATATCCCTATTATTTGGGATAGTGGAGATGATGCGTCTTCTGGATCCTATTTTAAATTTCAGAGGTTGTGGCTCAACGAGCTTGGGTTTAGGGAAATGGTCTCTTCGTGGTGGTGATCCAAGCAAGATGATGGGACAACCACCAATGTCTAGTGGCTAAATTGAAAGGGCTTCGATTATTGTTTCTTGAATATAAGAAAGCCTTGCGAGATATCAAATCGCAGAGAAGGGAAGAAGCGATTGGGGGTGTGTGTGTTCTTGACATAAAAGAAGAGACCTCTATTTTATTTGAAAGGGAAATGCAACAAAGGAAAGAGCTTTGTCAACTTATTGCTAATGAAGATTTATAATGTGATAGATTGGAAGGAGAAATTGCGTCAACTTTGGTTGAAAGAGGGTGATGCTAGCACAAAGTTCTTCCACCCAGCAGCCAGTACCAGATGATGATTTAATCTCATATCCTCTTTGTGATATGGAGATGATATTTTTACCACTCCCATGGAGATTCGCAATGAAGCTAATAGATTCTTTTATGATATTACTCATGCAAGACAAAGAGGTGGTTGGCGACTTGCGGTACCTGATATGCCCGACTTTCTAAAGGTGATGGTCTTTCTCTAGTTCAACCTATTGATGAGTTAGAAGTGGTGGCAGCATTGAAGGGACTTAAGGCGGAAGGCTTTTCGGGCCTTGACGGCTTCCAAGTTTTGTTCTACAAAGAGTTCTGGCCTATTGTTAAGGAGTGTGGTGGAAGAATTTCAAAGGGGTAATTTTGGTTTCAAAAATTTGAACAAATCATTTCTTTTTCTCTTGCCTAAGAAACTGGGTGTAGATTCTTTGCCTATTTCCGCTTGATTGCACTTTCCAACTCTATCTATTTATTGATTGGGGAAGTCCTTGCCAATTGCTTGTGCGAGATTCTGGGGACTCTGATTAGCCCCGTCCAGGTTGCCTTTCCTAACGGAAGATCATTACAAGAATTGTTCATTTTGGCTTAGATGATGGTGTCGGGGTGGATGCACAAGAAGATGAAAACTTTTATGTGGAAGGTAGATTTCTCCAAAGCCTAGGACTTTGTCTCTTAGTCATACCTTTGGGAAATCTTGTGTCAAAGAGGATTCCCTGAGACTTGGGTGCAATGGATCAAGAGGTGTGTTACCATCTCCTCCTCCCCTTTCATTAATGGTAAGCCAACTGCTAAGTGGATTCAACCATAGAAAGGGGTCCGCCAGGGATGTCCCATAGCTCTTCTATTGTTTATCTTAGCAGTGGATACATTGGCTTGCCTCTCTTTTAAGGCATGTGATGGAGGCCTGATATACTGGTATACTCTTTCATCTTAGTGTGCCATAACTCCCATACTTTAGTATGCAGACGATACAGTGTTTTTTGTTGAAGGGGGTTGTGAGGCAACAGAATATGTCAAGTTGGTTGTGGAAATGTTTGGCCAGCTTTCTGGGCTTCGAATTAATGACTCTAAATCCTCTTTGGGATGTTTTGGATTGGCCAACTAGATTAAAGATTCCTTATCAGCGATTCTTCAAACTCCAGTGTGCGATCTTCCAATTCGATACCCCTTGAGAGGAAGGAAGATGAAGAATTCTGATTGGGTAGAGCTATTTGAGAAGATATCTGTTCGGCTTGCTGGGTGATGTGGAAAGCTTCTTTCCAAAGGTGGTAGACTCATTGTCTTGAATTCGGTCATTTCTGCAAAACTGGTATTCTATTTGTCTATGTTCAAGCCATCAAACACTATTTTGAAGCGATTTGATGTTATGCAAAAATGCTTCTTTTGGAAGGGAGCTTCCAAGGATGGTCGCTTCCTCCAACTTGTTAAGTAGCAATTTATATGTGCCCCTAAGAAGAAATCTGGGATGGGTGTGCGGTCTTTAAAAGAATTTAAATGGAGGGTTGTTATTCTAAGATGAGACAATGGGTTGTGGCAAGACCTCATATGCAATTCATATGGTGCTTCGAACTCTCCTGCCAACAGATTGCAAACGATCAGCCTTCGCCTTTCTGGTCGTTGAGTACTAAAGCAATGTTTGATAGATGGGATTTTTTTCTCTCCTATTCTTGGTGATGTGGAACATTTCCAATTTTGGCATGATAATTGGACTGGATTGGGGTCATTAGCTACACTTTTTCCACGTTCTTATGGTTTTGCAAGTGATAAATGTTGTAAGGTGGCTAATGTCTGGAATGGGGATTTTGATGGTTCTGGTGGTTGGTGTCGTCCAACTACCAATGGGCAATTTGCTGGTCGTACACAGATGGAACTTGAGAGGTTAATGGACACCTTGCAAGCCTTTCATCCATAACTTGGGATTGATGGTTATTGCTGGACATAAGGCATTTACTCACCACAAAGGGCATATATAGTTTTCTTTGTAGTTGCAGCTGACAGCTCCACATCTCATAGCTGCTCATCCGTATGGATGATACATGTTCTCCTTAAAATCCAAATATTTCTTTGGCTTGCACGTTGGGATGGCTTGGTCATGGCCATTGTTAGACATCAGTTGATGGCTGCTCTAACTTTCTTATGTCCCCTTTGCAACTTTGTTGTTGATGATATTAAACATCTTTCCAGCTCCTGCTTGTTAACCAACGAAGTTTGGAGGATTTGTTGCTTCGCTCCATTGCCAATGTGGGACCATCTTTGGAACTTTTTGGTAGACCCTACTCAACCCCGTGTTAACATGGTGGTGATCTTGTGGAGTGTGTGGAGGACTCAAAATGATTGTATCTTTAATGGGGGTCATGTATCTATTGATGGGGTTTGTAATGATGTAAGGGCATCGAGGAGTATGTGGCAGTTCGTGATGTAACTATCCTTTTTCTTTTAATTAAATTTGGATTGCTACTGACAGTATCGATCCTTTCTCCTTCTCAAAAAAAATTCTAATTCAAATTTATGTTGATGACATAATCTTTGGTGCTACTAACGATCTTCTATGCCAAGAGTTTGCAAAGGTTATGTAGGATCAATTTGAGATGTGTCTGATGGGAGAATTGAAGTTCTTCCTAGGGTTGTAAATTGATCAACTGAAGGGTGGCATTTTCATCTCACAGACTAAGTACACGAAGGAAATCTTGGCATGGATAACACCAAAGGAAAGGAAACACCAATGGCAACAACTACACAACTTACAGAAGATGAATCAGGTAAGTGTGAAGATCAGAAGTTGTATAGAAGTATGATAAGATCTTTACTTTACTTAATTGCTAGTATACTAGATATACTATTTAGTACCTGCTTACATCCTAGGTTTTAAGTAAATCCTAAGGACTTACACCATAATGCTGTGAAACGCATACTTTGGTACCTTCAAAACACTATAGATCTTAATATGTTCTATCCTAAGTCAGCCACACTTGACTTACTCTCCTACTGTGATGCTAACTATGTGGCTAGTCAGACAGATCGTAAGAGTATTAGTGGAACTTGTCAGTTTTTTGGAAATTCACTAGTCACTTGGGTTAGCAAGAAAGAAAACTATGTTTCGCTATCCACAATTGAAGCTGAATACATTGCCGCTTCCCTAGCGTGTTCACAGATTTTATGGATGAAGCAAACACTTAAAGATTTTGGACTTATTTTCAAAAACACTAGGATCCTTTGTGATAACACTAGTGCCATTAATCTTTTCAAAAATCCTATTCAACATACTAGAACAAAACATATATATATTAGACACACTTCCTAAGAGATTATGCACTGAAAAAGGAAATAACCTTAGAGTTTATACAAACTGAAAAATAATTAGTTGATTGATGAGGCACTCATCATAACTTCTAATTAACCAAAATTAGCTAGTTTATCTAGTTAATTAGTATTAACTACCTTATAATCAGGGTTAAGTACATAAATAGTTAATAAAACACATGAGAGTTAAATTCCAATTAATTAAGCCTTTTTATAATCAAGAAAATTCTTTATTAATCAAAATTAAAATTAAGGGCTTAGAATCATGAATAGATGATTTAAAACCTTGATAATCAAGTCAATATCCAATTAAGGTTAAAATTAACACTTAAAAGCCTTAAATTGAGCATTAATTTATATATTAAATATTGGGTCAAATTTGCAATTTAACCTCATCACTTGGTTCCATAACATTTATGTAGTCTTCTATAAAAAGTTGGTGGGAAAACAACTCTATTTGCACTATTAGATAGGGTATTAACATTTTAGTCCCTCTGAATATTACATTTCGATCCTTGTGAAGGCTGACCTCCATCATTGACGACCATCCGCCATTCATCCTCTTCTTCTCTGATTGTGGTCGATCCTAGGGCCAATCGTTATTTCGTTGAGTAGCAAGCTTTCTCATAACCTTCTGGTGGGAGTAAAATTTGCGAAAAAAATTAGGGTTTTGGAAAACCCATTATTGTAGTCGCAAAAGTTTACTACCAAATAAAATTTACAACAGAAGCTCGAGGTGAGCCCCGGGTCAAACATGGTGAGGCGAACGTTTGGTTTCATAAATCCACATTTGCTTTTATTTTTGCAACCAGAATAGTCGGTTGAAATCAATCTACGCGAGTTACTTAAAAGAATAAATAATAGAAGAGAGAGGGAGAGAGAATAATTATTTTATAAAATGGACCAGAGTCTATTAGATCTAATTTCAAAATATAAGACTACACTAGAAAGCGATAAAAGATAAAATAAGATTAGGAAATCCCCCTCGATGGCTACTTGGAGGACGACTTCTTTGACGGTGCCTGGATGAAGGTGGTGAGAGGCTAGACGATAAAGAACAGAACCGAAGGATGGAGGACGGGGCAAGACGGCGTTGCGGTGAGGATTTGCTTCCTAAATGTGGTTAGAGGACAACCATGGGATGCTCCACGAAGGGGGTGAGAAGCGAGAAAAATTATTTAATTTCTACTCTAAAGGAGCATCTCGAGCTTGGGACTAGCTTTTAGAGCTTTGGAGGAGGTGTGGGAAGAAGAGGAAGAGATGAAGAAGAATGGAGGGGGTTATGGGGTTTATATAGGTGAAGGGTGGCAAATCATTTGGCCTCCTATAGCATTGAAGGCCTGCGCATGATTCGCCTCTGCTCGCTCAGTGTGCGCAGCGCGCTCGCGCACCGTTGGCACAGCTGTCGTAAGGTTGGGTGAAATCTCAACCCTCCAATCTTCATTAAATGCCTCAGGACGCATGCTCATCGCACACACAAATCTTGCGCATCGCGATTGCACGCATTCTAGTGCCATGCGACATGCTCTCCATCACTGATCGTGCTCGTCATCTCGCCCGACTGACGTAGTGCATCCTCAGTTGCCCGATTATCATCGGGCGCTCGAATTTAATCGCATCTGCTTTAGCGGATTGCGATTCGACCCTGCATCACTTGCATGCAAACGCTTGGTTGCAACTGCTGCGCTATGAAGGTGAAGGTGCGATCTGGACCGTTGAGGCAAGATCAGACGACTCCAAGTGTGCGATGGCGTGGTGAGCCCATAGCCGTTGGATCATGATCCAACGGCTTAGATAGTGTGGTGGACGTGCTTTAGAGCTGAGTGGCTGACTGTGGTTGGTGTTGGGTGGCTTGGATGGTGCCACGTGGTGCCATCTGGGTCGTCCTTCTTTTCTTTGTTGGGGTTGCTACGAATGTCAGATAGAGATGATTTTTACGTTGTCGGACTGTGATCGTCGCTTTGGATCCGTTCATGCAATCGGATTTGGTATCTGAGGTTCAAATTTGTGTCACCTTGCCCCTTAGTTCTTGATCTTCCTCGGATTGCATAAGGTACTACGGGACTTCGATCAAGACGATTTTAGAGGCGTTGGACTCCGAACATCATCTTGATCAGATTTGTACAATTGGATCTTCACTAAGAGGCCCTGAAATAAATCTCCTCTCCTGGCCACAAAAAGGAGAAAATTAACCTATAATTTATACAAACTAATCTAAATGTAGAATGATGCCTACTATGCAATATTTATAATGTGGAACACATCTATAAGCTTAAGAACATGCATAAATAGGCATTTTATCCTAAATCAATGTGTATACATCACCTCCTCTTTTCATCTAACGGTTCTGATCCACTATACTTCACCTTGAGCGATGTGTACACATCGCTATTGTCGGAGAAGACGACTGTTTCAACGTATCTAGACACTATTCCAGCCAAATACATCCCACCGGAACTCATCGGAGCCTCTAAATACCCCCTCACACCTTCTGATCTGATCATTTCGAGTCCCTTCCCTCTCCACTCACTGTGCTCGGATTGTAGGTTTCGTCCCCAACCTTCAACGTCTCTCTCACCACCTCTTAAGCTCACTTCAGCGGAGAAAGCTGCCTTTCTCAGCCCCTCTTCCTCAACTTGTGCCCTACCATTGGCGGAGCTGCACCCCACTTCCCTACCTCAACTGCTTCGATTGGCCGGAGATTTTCTCTCACCACAACTGATTCGTCTGTCTCTGGCGAGCAATCGCCGCTACGCTCTCACCCTTTCATCTAGGTAACAACCCCATGCTTCTCACCTCCTTCTACAGTGTAATGTAGGTCATTTAATTTGTAGGATTAGGTAGTTAAATTTATGATTTCCCATCTCCTTCTCTAATGCCAGCCATCACCAATTGTGGTGGTGGAAGGCATTATACCTCACAATTGACACCATGATCATCTTTTTCACCTCTTCACAATCACAGTCCACCTTCTTGCCCTTGATTTTATTCACTCTATGCTAAATGCCCAAATTCACATTCACCGAAGCTCTGCCTCTTCTCAGACGAGCTTCCTCCATCTATTTGACATCCAGTTGGCCCTCCATCCACCTTCACCAATTCCTCATGGCCATTTTGCCCAATATAATTTCATGAATCTGCTACTTAATCGATCCATCCACCTTGATTTTCTTCTCAATCTAAATTGACTTCGCTTGACCTCCATGATCGATCTCTGAGCAAATTGTTGAACTTACACCTCCCTGATGTCACGAGGAAGCTTTTGAGCTTTTCCTCATACCAATCCATGAAGTATAGTGTTTTGTCGATCACCACCACCACTTTGGTCACTTCTTCCAACTCCAGCGACCCCAATACTCAATCCAACAGACTCTAACCACCCTTAATTGACTTCATAGTGTCTATACATCATTTTCCCATTCTCAAATTTGAATTTCGCACCTTTTCTTCCTTTGAACACCTCAGCCCTTTTGTTTTTGATGACGAAGTCAACTCACGGTTTCCACCATATCAGACCTCAACAATTGATCTAGAAAAGTCCTCAAGCTCTCTTGAGCATGAATCAAGAGCGTGCAAAGTCTTTAAACCCTCCATCTGTTTTGTCGAACACACCTCCACAATAGCAATGGCAGCGACTTATAGGACCTTGTGAAAGCATTCAATTCCTTTAATTTTTGAACCTAGTAGCTTCAAGAGGTTGAGTTAAGTCTAACTACATCCTTCATTTGGCATGAAACATTTTCTACCTCCAGGTCAACCTCGGACCTGAGCAAGATGAACCCAAGCCACCATTGGAGCTCATAAAGCTCTAAAATTTAGTTTTGAGGTCCTGATGTGTCTTAAGATACTTTGGAAGCACTTAGAACTTGATTAGAAGTTGTAAGCATGTGATTTTTTGGTAGTTTGTTAGGACTTCATTTAGATCTGCAGGTGATTTGCTGTTGCTAATTCAGACCCTTTTCCAACTATTCTCCGTCAATCACTTTGTCATATGAGGGAATGAATTTAATCTTTGAAGATCTAGGATGAAGTCCGATACTTTGATTTAGTTGATGAAGCCTGAGATTGTTCACAGTAGCAGTAGGAATTTGATGATGAGCTCTGTCAGCATTGCTAACTGTTTATTGCAAAATATTGAAGAAGGCAAACTAGTAGTCCTACCTCGATCGTTGAAGAAGCATTGAAGGCATTTATTATGAATCAGCTCTGCGACACTTGTTGAGAGCTTCGTGCCTTCAGAGGCATGTGACTCCTAACTTGATTTGATCTTGAGCATATATACTGAGCCCTACTAGGGATGGCACGTGCATGCAACCCACTTGGGCATGAACCGACCCTGTGGACTTGATTGGGCTAGGTTTAAAAGTTTTTGCAGGTGTGAATAAGCTGAAGAACTAAACATTTAGTTGATATTCAAGTGTATTTGTAGTTGATTCAAACATTTTTTTATGCATTCTTTTCATATATTCTATTGCATTTGAGCTAAGAATTGATTTCTCTATCTTAATTGATCTCAATAAGCTTTAGTTTGACTTAATTGACATGCTTAAATTTATTTCTTTTACAATAAGTCTCTGAGCTTTACCTAAGTTATGCTCTCAATTATGTGCTATTTATATTCTTAATTAAGTGTAATTTGAAATTACAAATTAAATATTTGTAGTTATTGGTTATTTTGAAAATTAATTAAGATTACTGACTTAATTAGTATTATTTATTTATACTTATAATCTTATTTAAGTCTTATTTACAAACATAACTTAACCTAATCTTTACTTTTAGCCTTAAGTAAGTTATAAATCCTTAATTTAATAAAGCTAAGTTTAACTTATAAATGTTATGAAAAATAAAACAAAATAATCAAGGCAATAAATGGTGAATTAAATTAAATAAGTCTTCCAACGAACGACCTGAACTCAATCGGTATAAGTTTTTAAAATGTGTAGGTTATTTTGCACACTACACTACAATTTAATAAACTCTTATTATAATTGAAAAGTAGCTCATATATCGCTAATATCTTCACTAAACCCCTAGCAAAAGTAAGGTTTATAACCATTATAAGAGAACTAGGTCTAACAAGGCTAAATGAGCTTTAATTTCCCTTTAATTTTTTGTCTTGTTGTTAGTTGATCAAAAGTTTCCTTTGATCGATCAATACATTGATTGATTAAAACACTGGTTTGACTGATCAAGTTTTGAGCGGGAAAATTCCCTCCAAACTTTCAAAGATTGATCGACCAACCAAAATTTTGATTGATCGATAACTGGCAGGGAAATTTTGCTCCCCTAGAAATTCAAATTTATTGATCAAACTTCCATTCTAATTGATCAAGTTTGAATTTGGTCAACTAAACAATATATTTGATCGACCAAAACTGGGCGAAATCATCTTGTTGTGGATTGTGTTTTTCAAATCAAATCACCTGGGTTTGATTGCCAATCTTGTTTCCATCTCTGAATTCCGAGCTTAATTAGTTACTACCTTATTTGGTCAACCTATTCTTTACAAAAACAAAATTTTCACCTTCTTTCTTCAACCAAAAAATTTTTACCACACATTCTTACCTCTCTCTCAACACCACCACCACCACCAAACAAAACCACCGTCATCACCCTCTCCAAAAGCTCGACCGACCCCACACAGCCTCCTTAATCGATCAAGCACCACCTCCCTCCCTCTTCCCCCCTTTGTCGACCAACTACCACGACATGCCGCCCTATAGACCAAGGTTTGGTTGACCAAGGTCATACCTCCAACGACCGTTCTCACGCCGACATCTTCCTCCATTGGCCTCCACCACCGTTCGATCGACCTCCTCCTTCTACCTGTTGACTTTGATCGATTCTCATCGATCTCGGTATAACTCCTCCCCATTTGGTCTTCATCTTTTCATTAAATCTATATCTTATTTTGATGTATATGTGTTGTCTTGTGGCTTTATTTATGATACACTCTGTATCCACTTGTACCTGTTCCACTTGTTCTTGACTCATTCTTGATTTCATTCTCGTTTTGATCCGTTCAAACCTTATTTTTTTCGTTACTAACTATTTTTGATCAACCAAAATACTGCCCTTGATCGACCAAAAATATCAATTTCAAAAGTTATGTCATATTTTTGATCGACTAAACTTTCTATTTTGATCGACTAACTTCCTATTTTGATCGATCAACCCAACATTTTTTATTGACCAAAATAGGACAGTAACCCCATTAGGGCTCCAAAACACCCTCGACATGCCTCTTCCTTCATCCCTCACGACGACACCTTTGACCGATATTTCATAAATGGCGATGCGAGGCATAACTTCTATTTATTCAAAATTCTCTCCACATGTGGGTCGCCCTATCGACCTTGACTACTTTGAGCTCATATTTCCTGGTCTTAGAGATAGACTTGTAATTCGTAAAATAGGTTGTCTCTTGGATCAGAATTTATATATGGGTTCGAAGGGTAGTAGAATTAAGGGCCTAGATCCCATGGCTTGTCATCTCTTTTACGCGAACCTTCACAATATCGGTGAGGGTTTCGATTTTCAGCTTACATTGAATGTTTACGGCATTGAGGTCTTGGCCAATGTTGATGTACTTATGGAGGTTCTTGGTTGCCCTTCCACTGGTCTTATTTATCTTGAGCTCCATCATGACACCTCCTCTGAGACAATTCAGGAGACCTTAATGACAATTCATTAGATGGTGGAGTATCTAGGGTCGTCTAAGGAGGTTAATTTGTTAGTCACATGAAATGATTCTCTCTCTCGCCTCTCAAATCCACACTTGTCTTTTTGTATTTTTGATTTTGTTGTTTTTAGAGTTTTCAAAATAATCGGGCAATAGAATATGAGAATGTTTTTTTTTTGAAAGGAAAAGGAAAGCTATCGAATCGTCGATAGCAATCTAGGAGAGCTTTCATTGATTATAGGAAAGAAAAGGATTACAAAGTTGAACCCCACATATGTATGAGATTCCAGCAATTGTTTACAATATTATCCACATTCACTGGACTCTCTTGAAATAATTTCTCATTTCTAGCTCTCCACACCAACCATAAGACAACCACCATGGGCAAATATGGCTTATTTGAAATTAACAAGGAACTTCATAGATCCTCTCACGTGGGAATTGAATCCCTGCAGATCTTCCTCCAAACACTATTTGTTATCATGCATGTAGAAAAAATATGATGACTACTATCATTATGTAACCCACACAATTGGAAAAATTGAGCAGGAGTGTCCATTCTCCTATGCTGCATATCTCTCGTTATCAAACCATCTCTTCTGCACAGCCACAAAAAAATTTGCACCTTCAATGGTACTTTCAATTTCCATATTTTCCTCCCAACTTCATCCACCTTCGCCGACCTTGATGAAAAGATGAGTTTCTCATAGGTAGCCGCTGACGAGAAAGTCCCATCCCATTTGTATGTATCACATTCCTCCGGCATAGGTCTAAAAGCAGCAAGTTCCTACAGGAGACGTTCATTTTCTACCCGTGTTCTTCCATGGCCGTTCCCCACCTCACTGTTTATCATCCAGTTCTCTGAAGTCATGTCCTAGTAATCACATACCACAACATTCTTATCAGGAGCAGCCAAATATGCAAGAGGGTACCTGTCCTTTATCGCCCCATCAGGAAGCCATTTTTCCAACCAGAATCTAAAGCTTCTCCCATCTCCCAAGACTGATTTGAAAAGATTCCAATTATCAGCCAGTGCACGCACCACAAAATCCCAGAAAGGAGACGGCTTGTGAGGATTCAAACGACTCTTCTCATCATTTGCAACCCCATAGCTATCATGTAGGAGCTCTGTCCAAAGTTTTTGTTCCTCTTGTAGTGACTGCCCATTTCAACAACAAGGCATCATTGAACTCTTTGAGAGATCTGATTTCCATACCACCATACTTCTTAGGAGAACAAATTGTATCCCATTTAACAGGTTGGAAGAAGGTACCTTGGTGAGCAGCCCTTTCCAGAAGAACCTTTTGCGCATAACATCAAGTTTTTTCCAAATTGACTTTGGAGCTCAGAAGATGGAGAAGAAGAAGACTGGAATAGATGTGATAACTGAATTTAGCAGGATAAGCCTCCCCCCTTTCGATAGGTAATGGCTGCTCCAGCCTTTAAGCTTCGTAGCCACCTTCTCAAAGAGAAAACTCCAATCAAATTTCTTCATTTTTGTGCATTTCAATGGCAGAGCCAGATATTTGATTGGCAATGATACCACAGGCATGCACAAAATGTTGGAAATGTCATTCTGATCAATACCATTCATACCAAAACAAACCAGGGAGGATTTGCTTCCATTTAGTTTCAGCTCAGAAATTTCTCCGAATATATTAACCATATAATATAACACTTGTGCTTCCCTCTTCCCTCCTTCCACAAAAAAAACTGTCATCGGCATATTGGAGAATGGGGGCCAAAGCCCTTCTATTTGTCATCGAATAACCCCTTATCATCCTGTCTGCTGCCAACTTGCATGCATATCTTACGAACGTATCCACTGCAAAATTAAAAATCAGTGGGGCCAATGGGTAGCCTTGCGGCACCCCACACTGCAGCTGGATCCAGGCTCGACAGGGTTTCCCATTTATCAAGGGGGAGTAGGAGGCAGTCGTGATGCACCATTTCACCCATTGGATCCAAAGAGGGGGAAATTTTCTCCTTTTAAGAATGAACATGAGAATGTTTACACTAAAAACTACGCCTATCAACTATTCTAAAGTGACAAGAATGACACCTCACTTCTAAGTTCACCCTAGGCAAGTGCGCCTAGGGTAATTAGAAGAGGAGTGTAATGCACTAAAATAACTAGAAACAAGACATACACACTAACTAGAAAAATAGGAAACTGGAAGGCTATCAAAAGGCTTTGTATTACTAGTAGAGTCAACAACAGGTAGCTGAATGCTTCTTACAATAAAATGAGAAACTACACTAGCTAATACAAAGAAAATAGAGAAGAAGAAAAGTCCTCCAAAGATGATGGAGTGGTCCTTGCTCCAAGCATAGCAGCTCCTATGCTTGAGAAGAACTCCTCCTTACCTCCAAGTTGATACTCCTCCAAGCTTTCCTCCAAGGGTAGATGTCCACCAACCTTGTTCCTCCTCTTTCCTGGCTGTCCCCTCTAGATGAAAGCTTCTCCTCGTTGGCATGGCATAAGGAAGAGGAAGAGAGAGGAAGAAGGCACCAAGGGGGCCCCCTTGATCTTCGTCTCCTCTTCTTCTTCCTTGGTTGTAGGTAGTAGGTGGCATAGGTGGAATTAACACTAAGGGAGCATATTTGGAATCAGGTAGTTAATGTGTTTTTTATAGATGAGGCAAAGGGGCGTAGGCGTGGCTTTTGGATGGGTGGCTAGGATGGATTCTAGGTGGTGGTTAAGGATCCTATGGTGTAGGATTGTTGGCACCATTTGAAAGGAAGCATGGGTGGGTAGTTATGGTGGTTTGGTGGCTTTTGGTGGCCGCTCACCATGACGGGGCACTACCAATTGGCACCAAATTGAAGTGTTCTAGAAGGTTGATTTTTGGAGGGAAAAGGATGAAGGGTTGAGATGGATTGTGGCTATGATAGATGGTGGAGATTCATGGATTTTTTGAGGAAAAAGTTGGCATGGAGATAGGTGGTTATAGGTGGTGTTTTGGCGCAATTTCTAGGTGGCTCTTGGTAGTGGTTGAGGGGTGAAAGGGTGTGGGTGAGTTGGCACCAAAATGGATTGGGAATAGGAGAGCTTAGGTGGACTTGGGTAGGCTTATTTGGTGGAGCTAGTTAGGTAGGGTTTAGGGTTAGGTTTTGGTGGCCAAGGAAGTGGGCCAGCTAAGCTAAGCTAGCTAAGCTAGCTTAGCTAGTAGATGAGTAGCGGAGAGAAGAGGTAGATTTAGGGTTTGAGAGGAGCTAAGGGAGAGTCGCATCTGAGCTGCACTAAAGCTGATGGCTGCTGAGGAGAGTTGCATGTGAGCT
Source organism: Thalassia testudinum (assembly GCA_037157565.1). NCBI lineage: Eukaryota > Viridiplantae > Streptophyta > Magnoliopsida > Alismatales > Hydrocharitaceae > Thalassia > Thalassia testudinum. The sequence goes on from JAZHRO010000014.1 coordinate 58,680,625, forward strand.
CCTTTGCTAGCTAGTTCTTTGCTAACTACTAAGCCAAGTTAATATAAGCTGGCTTCTGCCAATGTGAGCTGAGGTGAGCTAGGCATGGTCTTCCCGGAGATTACGTAGCTAGTTGGAGTAGCTAGCTTAGGTCAGGTAGCTCAACTCAACTAAGTTGAGCAGAGTTGAGTCTTCGGGAGTTGGACTTAAGCTGGCCTGAGCTGGTTGAGGACTTCTTTAGCTAACCAGGCTTAGCTAGTTGATGGTAGTAGCTAGTCCTACTCAGGTAGAGCTTCCAATGAACTATTTTAAGCTGGAGGAGTTGGAATGGAGCTGGGATCAACTGGCTTGAGCGAGTTTGAGCTGCCATCCAACTGAGGTGAGCTGCATGGAGCTGAGGTGAACTCACTTGAGCTACCATTCCATTGAGGTCAGTTGAATGGAGCTAAGGATGAGTTGATCCAGCTAGAAGGAGCTGGGATCCAGCTAGGATCAGTGGGATCTAGCTGATGTGAGCTTCTCCTTCATCTTCTTCCTTCCTAAGTGCCAAGGTTTGTGGGATCTGACTTTCTGCCTATTCCTGACACTCAAATAAACACATCAAAAAAACATAACAAAATGCAATGCATGCCTATCCTAAGTGAATGCTTAAATGTAGCCTGAAAACTCGTTTAAAAAGTTAAAACCCTAAGAGCTAGATTAGTTTTAGGGCATAAGAATGATGATAAACTGGCGATTATCACACCCTTTTGCTTATCTTTTGCTAGTCTCTTTGCAAAATATTTTCACAAATTGGGTTTTTGGGAAAAATTAATTTTTCCTTTCTTACTTTTGCAGAGAAGAAAACTACGGGACCCTAGTTGATTGAAAGCATGGAAGGTACGAGATTTGTTAAGGATAAAACATCGGGATTTGTCTTTGGAACCAAGAGTTAGATGGATCGGGATCAATGTATCTTTAAAAAATTTCAAGTTAACTCCTTGTTAATTCAAATGACTCGAAATCGTTTTGCAGTTAGGATTTTCTTGGCTCTTGAATCTGGCTTGCAACTTGCATAGCTTTTACAATCTTGTGTCAGTGCTTATGGATGCCAACATTTATAAGGTCGCATTTTTGAAAGTTTTTTTTTGTTTCCCCCATGCTTATTCCTAGCTTAATCCTACAACAGATGTGTCGGGGTTATCATTCCTGTTACCAATCCTTGAGGGGGCTCTGGCGTCAGCACTTTGGGATAGTACTGTCCAAGACACCACCCAGGGGCTCATAACCCCAAAACAGAATGCAGTGTAAAGGGGCGCTCCAAGCAAACTTAAGCTCTTGTACCGATACTATAGGTAGAGCACCGTCCAAGACACTTGAGCTGCAAAATGCTCCTCAATGCTCCATATAAAGATATGAAATATAGATATAGAGTAGCATTGAAGCGGTAACATGTTGACATTGCATCCTGAAAGGAGGCATTTTCCTCTTTCTCGATGGTGGAAACTCAAATCAATCATCTGCCTCGGATTTCACTAAGACTAAACAAGGTGCTTTTCTAATTTTCTAAATGTTTTTTAGATGTTGACTCTGTGTGTGAATTTGACACAAGAATTTTGCAAGAGACTCAAGTTTTTAGGTCGGAAACTAAGCCAAGTAATTTTCAGGTCATGAAAAGAGTTCAAGTCACCTGAATCATCACGAGTTCAGGTGGAATTTAGAGAAAGATACTTGATCTAGTCTGAAAAGTAGACTAAAAAATTCTAACAATCAAATTTGCATTTTAGTCCCTAGTTTGTTAAAGATAAATCTCATTGTACCTTAAAATGAATCTTCAACCTTAGTTTCGATTTTTCAAAATTTTCCTAAAAAAGTTTTATGATTTTTCTATTATGAAGATGCATGGAAAAGAAAAAATGAATACTTTTAGGTTTTGAAAATCCTGAATTGATTGTCAAAATTTAAAAACACCCCCCATGCTTATGATATGTAATGTTCTCATGCATTAAGAGGGAAAATAGATCACCTTAGTGAAAAGTAATCGGGTTCAGGATGGTCAAAACTTGGAAAAAGAAAGATAAAAGGGAAAGTAGAAAAAATGATGGGTTACCTCTTATCCAGTGCTATCTTTTACGTCATTCAGTCAAGCGTGAAGTGATGCACAGAAGACGGATAATCTTGTAAGAAATTGAACACATGAATGCCCTCAAGAAAGATGTTTTCCTCTATATCCCCTAAAAGATGAGTAGTAGAAATTGGGGGATCAAAATTGGATGGAAAAATGGAAGAATTACCTGAGTCTGGCCATGGTTTGAGTTCATGATGAAAGCCAAACTCGGATGGGTCAGGTTGTAGGTCCGAGGAAAAGGGAGTGGGAGAGAAGCTAGTGTGATGAGGGTTGGGTGAAGTTAGTGTGAAAGGGGCGGGGGGGGGGGGGTGAAATTAGAGTGGTTGGGTTTGGTGATAACTCAGGAGAATTAGAAGAGTAAAGGTCAAATCCTAATTGATCTGAAATGTCTTCAACCACATAATCATATTCAGAATCTGAATTAATGAAACCTGGTTCAATGGTGGTCAAAGTAGAGCACGAATGGATTATCATAGATTTCTCAATTACTGCTTCCATTTCATCATCAGAGTCCTCAAAAAAATCATGATCAAGGGATTGCTAGGAAGCTTTGAAAATATCTAAAGAGACAATCTGGTCACCACAACTTATATCCATTTTTCCGAAATGACAATTGATATTAGCTTTTGCGGTAGTCAGAAAAAGTCTACCAAGGATAATAGGGGCATTCATGAGAGTCTCAGGTACCTCTATGTCAATGACTAGAAAATCAACTGGACATGGATAATTCTGGACTTTGACAATAACATCCTCAACAATTCCCCGAGGTTTAATGGTTGATTGGTCTGCCAATTGTAATGCAACCTCAATGGGTTTGAATTTATCGAATTGGAATTCCTCGAATAAGACCGTAGGGAAGAGATTTATAGAGGCACCTATGTCGAGAAGGGCACGATCAAAAGTGGTGTCATTAATGACAACTGAAATGAGTGGTGCGCCCAAGTCCTTTTTCTTGAGAGGTAGCTTGCTTTGTACAATTGAACTTACTGTCTCAGAAAGAACCATACGTCCTAGATTCTTGGCCTACCACTTTGGAGTGCACATATCTTTCAAAAATTCAGCGTAGGTGGGGATGTACTTGATGGCATCTAGGAGGGGGATGTTTATCTCGACTTGCCCAAATAAGTCCATGAGATCTTCGTGAGAGGGCTCAGATTTCTTTTTCATAGAAGGATTAGATTGTAGTGCTTGAGGGAAAGGAATAGGATTTGAATCTTATGATTTTTATGTGTCTTTTTCTTCCTGAGTAGGGGGGTGAGAGTCGACTTGCATAGGAATGACGTGGGTTTCATCAGGTTGTTGTGAAGGCCCAGGATTAGTGGTGGTTTTCCCACTCCTCAAAGTAACTGCATTTGCAGTTTGGTTATTCCAAGGAGGAGGTTGGGGGGCCTGCTGTTGTGGAAAACCTGATGGTTGCTAAGATGCTGGGTTGATTGGAGGCTGATTAGTATGGTTCTGATTTGAGTTCCTACCCTGGTATTGGTTCCTTTGATTGATAGGGTTGGGTATGGACTGGGAAGGTAAATGTCCTGCAGGTCTCTAGGTTGGAGTAACTGAAGAACGTTAAGGTTTTCGACCGGTTTCGTGTTATGTCGTTGTAGTAAAGCCGGTTGTTACCAACGTTTTCATATAAAATTTTTTACTCGGAAAAATAAAAGAGTTCCCGAGGTCGAACTCAGGGAGCAAGTTGTATTCTAGAGATATACAAGTTCTATTACAAAAATAAAGAGAGAGAGAGATGAAAATTTGGCTTCTTCTTCTTTTCTTCTTTCTTCCTCTTTGTCTTTGGTTCTTCCTGTTCTTTGTTCTTCTTCTTCTTCTTCTTCTTTTTCTTCTGCTTTCTTCAGATTTTCCCCTCGTGCTCTTCTTCTGTTCTTCCTTGTTTCCTTTCTTTCTTTTTCGTCAGATCGTCTTCTTCTTTTCTTGCTTCTTGCTTCTCTTTCTTCTGCTTTGTCTTCACCTGCCTTGACCTCTCTTTTTCTTCTTTCGCGATGGCTGTTGCTCTTCCTTCTTCTTCAGCGGGTCTGCTCCTTCTTCCTTGGCCTGCACACTTCAGAGTTTATTCGTCAAGGCAAAAACCTACTCTACCCCCCTCCCCCGCGTATTTCTCTCTCTGAAATCACTCTTCGGAAGCTCTCCCAGAGCGCTACCGGGTAATCGGGTTCGGGTCAGGCCCGGGTCCAGGCCCACCGGCGTGCGTGGTGGGCGAGGAGTGCAGGTCAGTCTAATCGGGTCGGGCCAGGTCCGCGGAGCGTGGTCACGGACGAGGCCGAGTCGGGTCGGGTCGGGTGAGAGGGACCTCACCCCGTGGTAACTGAGGCAAACAGCATAAGGCAGTTTTTGCCTTTATGCATCCGCGTGCCTTCGAGAGATTCCGAGGTGGGACTAAATGTCCCACCCCAATTCTCTTACGCCTGCAGCAGGGATGGTGCTCCCAATTGCATCGGCTGTTGAGGCGCACAGCTCCAATTGAGGGCCAGGGTGTGTGCGCGATACTCTTCCGCGCTGGCCGTGGCTTTTCAACCTGGGATATCTCGGCTTGAAGCAACCTCGAGCAGGCTTCGAGCTTCCTCGCCAATGGCGGTCAAGGCCTGGAACCTGAAACCAATGGCACGGCCTCTCGGCCAGATCAGACAGGCGGGGGACCTTCGCCGTGGCACGGCGAAGGTGGTCAGGGGGTCTGCAGGGGGCGAGATGGGGCTGTCTGGTCGTCCTAGGTCAAACTGTGAGCGAGGGAGTGGGTGTGTTCGGTGGGTCTGCAGAGGGTGTTTGGTGGGAAGTGGAGGGGCGGAAGAGGATCAGGGTGAGGAGGCGGAGGTTCTGCAGTAGTCGGCGAGCCGTGTGGGTCGCTGAGGTGATGGGAGCGGCTCGCCGGAGGGTGGTCGGAGGCGGAGAGGATGAGGGTGAACAGGGTCGGTAGAGGGCTTAATTGACTAAATCGAAAGCGGGGAAAGAAAGAGGAGAAGAAGGGGAGTAAGTCTAACTTAACTGCAGGGACGAAAGGGGAGGAACAGGGCGACAGTCGTATCGACTGTCGCCGGAGAAGACGATGCTCAGGGAGAGGGGCGGCGGCGAGCAGAAGGCTGGAGAGGCGCCAGCTGGGTGCGGCGTGACGCGGGAAGAGCAGGGGAGAAGGTCTCTGCTGCTGGTAGTGCGGCAGAGCGAAGAGGTGGAGGGGGAGGAAGTCGCCGGAGCTGGTGAGCGTCTGCCGGAGAAAGAAGAGAAGAAAGCTGGGGGTTTTCTCCGTCAGGTCCAGGCTGCCCTGGTCGGTGGAGCGGCGGGGGGTATTTATAGGGTTGAAGCAGGGAGGAAGGCGGAGGGAGACGACGTGTCTCCCTCGCCGGAGCATGGTCGGAATTCGAACCCATACCGTCCGTGCGTTCGCACGGCCGGTATGGGGGGCTGCAATGACCATGGGGGTGCTCCTGCGACGGCTGACGACGCAGGGCACCCCCGGTACACTTGCCAGGTCCTCCACCTCACCCTGCGCGGCGCCATGCTCCGCGCAAGGTCGCCGGAGCATGGTGCTGGCAGGGTTTTGCAGGAGGGACCTGTTTGCAAAGAACGAAGGAGAGTTAGGGGCCTAAATGCGAGGGTTCAAAAGTTTAGGGCCAAAGAGTAAATATATGAGGACCAAAGTGTAAATTCGGTCAAGGAGGTTTCTTCTTAGGCTCAAGTTTTTATACATGACTAATTAGGACCTAAGGAATCTGATGGTGAATTTTATTTTCATATTAAACCTTGTTTGACCGGTCAATTTGCGCAAAAACCCAAATTAAGTTATTAATTGGGCATGGTTCTCAATGTAGGTCAAAATGGGTTCTAAAGGCCAAATTGAAGGTTCTAAACCCTAGAGATTATTTTTCTATGAATTTTAGAGGGTTTATTCTATTTTTACTTTGCCTCGAACCTTGTGAATTGAAGTGGGTTGTTTTAGGGTTACAGATTATCATTTGGTTCCTTGGAAGTGCTGTAGCCCTTGCTAGATCATCTCATCCCACTTTTATTCTTATTAAGCTGTTTTGACCTGTGTTTGGGCCCAGAATTACCCTGTATGCAGATTATACTGGTAAAATTGCACTTTTACCCCTTATGACTGGTTTTCTTCTCAAACTCAGAATTCTCTGAGTTAAGCCTTTCCTTGAGATATATAGGAGCTTTTATCCTATGTATTGGGTCAAAATGAGCTAGTTATGGCTCATGATGAGGTTCTCATCATACCCCCATGCCTAGCTTTTGCTAGTCCCTTAGCAAAAAAAACTTAAGGTTTCAACCCTTGTTCTAGACCATGAAGTTTTCAATGGTTTTAGATAAGTGCTTTTTTATTTGAGCATAGATTAGGTTAGAATGCTGACCATAGGCCTAAAAGATACTCTAGTACCAATCAAGATCCAAATCTGTCTAGCCTTAGCCTCAGTCTTTTAGCAAAGGTTTTTAAGGCCCACAAGAACTAACCTAAGGTTTATTGGACTTCGTGGTTAAAGCACCCGTGCTTGAAATGATTTTAGCCCTGGCTCAGTTCGCAGTGCGTTTTGTAAGAGAGAGAGATAGAAAGTTTTTTCTGTTTGGAGAGTTTTCTCTCTCTTTTTCTTTTTAGTTCTAGTCTAGGATTGGCTTTTCAACACGGTCTGTATCAGATTCCTTGCTCCCATCATCAATCCTCAAGGGTTCCTGGCGATCGATGCTTCGAGATAGCACCGCCCATGGCAACCCCCGGAACCCTGGCTATTGAGATTTCGAGATAATCCCATCCATGGTATTCCGTGGCCGAATCCAGACCCTGGCAATTGACATTTCGAGATAATGCCATCCATGGAATCTGAACCAGCAGAGTGCTTACATGCCCCCCGTAGGATATGTAAATATCCTAAGAGACAAGCACCGAGGAGATGATATTTTGTTACGCATCTTCGAGGGGATTTCCCGCCTCTCCGCGCTGGGAACTCGTCCAAATCAACTTGTGTTGATCGGCCATTCCTATTCTAGGTGTTCTTTTCAGATTTTTGCGACGCTTCTGCGTGATTCTGATTTTTATGCTTACTGAACCAGGCTGTGTGTGAGATTAGGGTGCTTAGGTTACTGAGTCCCGTAAACCAAAAATTAGTTAACGAGGCCGAATACTCCCTAAGCCTTAGACCTAATACTTCAGCTTTTCATTATCCTCAACCTCTTGAGGAGTGTCCAGATCTTAATGAGTACTAAGAGTCTATTCAAGAATGCCTAAGGTTTGCATTCTTACTAATCTCATTGTGCACTTTTCAGTTATTTTCTTGAATGAGGTCTAGAACTTAGGTTAATTCCTTAGTTCCTTACTAATGACTATCAACTTTTCTTATAATTTTGTGCTCCTTTTTCATTTTGTTTCTTCTCTCCTTCACAAAATTTTCCTTCTCCTCTTTTCCTCTTATTCTTTTTCGAAAAATTTTTTTAATTTTTATGGTATTTTTGGCATATGTGAATTTTTTTGCTTGAAACCTTTTCTTACAAGTTTTTGCACTTTCCTACCCCCCCATGCCTAAGATTTGCAATGTCCTCATTGTAACCTAGGGGGTCTCAGTTCAGGGTGAACTTCGAGTGCTGAAAGGTGTCAGAACAAGTTTCAGGTTTTCAAAGAGAATGACGGGCTGCCTCCCGTTAAGCGCTGAGTTTTACGCCATCGGCTGGGCGCAATAAGCTCAAGGGGAAAGGAGGATATGAGATGCCTCAGCCAAATCAGTAGAAGTTACATCAATGAACGGCTTGAGTCTTTGACCATTCACGATGAAAGGTTCAGAATCGTGGCTGAGTGGACTGATTTCGATTGCTCCATTTCCAAAAACCTGTCGGACCAAATATGGTCCGACCCACTTAGATCTCAGTTTTCCTGGGAAGAGTTTGAGTCGGGCATCAAAGAGTAGGACCTTTTGACCAGGATGAAAGATCTTTCTCGAGATGTGTTTGTCGTGGAAGGCTTTAACCCGCTCCTTGTAGATTTGCGAGTTCTCGTACGCGTCTGTGCGTAATTCATCGATCTCGCTGATTTGGAGTTTTCTGTGGGTCCCAGCCTTGGAAAGATCTAGATTACAGTTCCGTACTGCCCAATAGGCTTTATGCTCCAGTTCGACGGGAAGGTGGCATGCCTTTCCGTACACCAATCTAAAGGGAGACATGCCCAATTGGGTCTTGTGGGCGGTCCTATAGGCCCACAATGCTTCCGGAAGTCGGGACGACCAGTCCTTCCTGTCAGGTCGAACAGTGACCTGTAGGATTTTCTTGATCTCCCGATTCGACAGCTCAGCTAGACCATTAGTTTGGGGGTGGTAAGGAGTAGAGATTCGGTGAGACACCCCGTATTTGGTCATCAGTGACCTAAACTGAGCATTTGTGAAATGGGTCCCCCTATCAGAGATTATTGCACGAGGAATCCCGAACCTTGAGAAAATGTGTTGATGAATGAATTTGAGAACGATTTTGTGATCACAGGTTCGGGTCGGTATGGCTTCGATCCATTTGGACACGTAGTCCACAGCCAACAGAATGTATTCGAAACCATCCGAAACAGGAAAGGGGCCCATAAAATCAATCCCCCAAACATCAAAGATTTCGCATACTAGAATCGGTTGCATAGGCATCATGTCGCGATGGCTCATGTTGCCCAAAGTCTGGCAACGACTGCATGCCTTGCAATGACTGTATGCGTCTTTGAACAGTGTGGGCCAGTAAAAGCCGCACTGGAGGACTTTTGATGCGGTTTTATGCCCGGCAAAATGGCCACCGCATGCCTGGTCATGGCAGAAAGAGAGGATATTGTTGACTTCCCCTTCCGGGATACATCTCTGGATGATCTGATCGGCACCTATGCGGAAGAGGTACGGGTCTTCCCAAATGTAATACTTGGCATCGGAGCGTAATTTGTCTTTCTTGGCCTTCGGCCAATCGGACGGGGTCTGATGAGATGCCAAGTAATTTACAATATTAGCAAACCATGGAAGGCTAGTACCAATAGTCAGCAGGTGCTCATCGGGAAAATGCTCAGTGATGGGTCCGGAAGGGTCTATCATTTCAGAAGGAAGACGGGACAAGTGATCAGCTACCACGTTTTGTTTTCCCGCTTTATCGCGAATCTCGAGGTCAAATTCTTGCAACAGCAAGATCCATCGGATCAATCGAGGTTTCGCGTCCTTCTTTGCAAGGAGATGCCTCACAGCCGTGTGATCCGAGTATATGATGACATGGGAACCCAGAAGGTATGATCTGAATTTCTCTAGGGCAAATACTACAGCTAGCAGCTCTTTCTCAGTAACTGTATAGTTACGCTGAGCCTCATCGAGTGTTTTGCTGGCGTAGTAAATGACCACAGGTTTCTTGTCATTTTTCTGCCCCAAAACCGCTCCTACAGCGAAGTCGGATGCATCACACATGATCTCAAAGGGTTGAGACCAATCAGGGGACTGTAGGATCGGGGCTTGGGTGACTCGGTCACGCAGGATTTCAAATGCTTGAGTGCATTCCTTGGAGATTTCGAAGGGAACATCCTTGGAGAGAAGAGTGGTCAGGGGGCGTGCGATTTTTGAAAAATCAGGGATAAATCGTCGATAAAAACCGACATGCCCTAAAAAGGATCGGATGTCCCTGATCGAGCTAGGCATAGGAAGGCGAGAAATCAGATTAACCTTAGCTCGATCCACTTGGATACCTTTCTCCGAAATTGAGTGTCCCAGGACAATTCCCTCAGGCACCATGAAATGGCTCTTTTCCCAGGAAAGAACCAAATTCACGTCGATGCACCGCCTGAGTATCTGGACCAAGTGTTGGAGGCAATCGTCGAATGATGCTCCGAAAACTGAAAAGTCATCCATGAAGACTTCCAGATAATCACCTACCATATCTGAGAATATGGCAAGCATGCATCGCTGAAAAGTAGCGGGTGCATTGCAAAGACCGAAAGGCATCCTTCGGAAAGCGTATGTTCCGAAGGGGCAGGTGAATGTGGTCTTTTCTTGGTCCTCAGGATGGATTGCCACCTGGTTATAACCGGAGTACCCGTCAAGAAAGCAGAAGAACCTATTTCCCGCTAGTTTTTCGAGAATTTGATCAATGAAGGGTAGTGGGAAATGATCCTTCTTCGTGGAGGAATTGAGTCGACGGTAATCTATACAGACTCTCCACGAGTTGGCTAATCGGGTAGGAATGATTTCTCCGGTCTCAGTCGTTATAGTGGTGAGTCCTGCCTTTTTAGGCACGACCTGAATCGGGCTCACCCAACGACTATCGGAGATCGGGTAGATGATCCCGGCATCTAACCACTTGATGATCTCCTTTTTCACGACCTCCTGCAGATTGGGGTTTAAGCGTCTCTGCATTTCACGAGAAGGTCGTGTGCCCTCTTCTGAATAGATATGATGAGTACAATAAGAGGGACTTATTCCAGTCAAATCATCGAGGGTCCATCCGATGGCTCTGCGATGTTGCTGGAGGACAACAATCAGACGGTATTCCTGTTCAGGATTGAGGTTGGAATTGATGATCACAGGAAGGGTCTGATTAGAACCCAAAAAGATGTATTTTAAATGAGCAGGAAGGGGTTTCAGTTCAAGGATGGGGTTTTCAGCAGCAGCGGGTGGTTCAGTATAGATGTGAGGTTCAAGGGTGGGAGTTACTGGGTTGTTCACATCCGGAATGGACTCCTCTATTTGCGGGTCAAGATCCTTCTGTGGTTGATGAGGAATACTCAAGTCATTCTGGAGGTGTGATTCATCAACCAAAGTCTTGATGTCACAAATTTGCTCGATGACGCCGCAATTAATTCCTTGTTGGGCCTTAAATATATCAATTTTCAGTGTTTGATCTCCAAACTTAAGCTCTATTTGGCCCTCCTCACAGCTGATGTTGGCTCTAGCAGTAGCCAAGAAAGGTCTCCCTAGAATGATTGGTGTATCCCTAGGGTTCTCAGGTGCATCCATGTCTAAGACTATAAAGTCCACTGGAAAATAGAAATCCCGCACTCTCACGATAACATCCTCGAGAATCCCTTTTGGTGACTTTATAGATCGATCTGCTAATTGTAATGTCACCTCGGTTGGTTTCAGCTCAGATTCTTCCAGATGGTCAAGTAAGGATGTGGGTATCAGATTTATAGATGCACCTAAGTCTAACAATGCTCTGTCAAATTGGGTACCACCTATCTTACAGGAGATCAGGGGAGTTCCAGGATCTTTTGCCTTGGGTGGGAGTCTACTAAGGATTACAGAGCTGGCTTGCTCTGACAGAACAATTGGGCTCCCTCCCTTGGTTCGCGGCTTACGCTGGGGTGTACATATATTCTTTAGAAATCGTGCGTAAGCTGGTACGTGGCGGATTGCATCCATCAAGGGGATGTTTATGTGGACCTGCTCAAAGAGCTTGACCAGGTCCTCCTCAGGGGCCACGGGCTTGGTGGTCTTCTTTCCCTTGGTCAGGGCCTCGGGAAACGGGATCTTGGTTGGTTCCTCTAGGATAGGTCCTGGTTGTGGGTCTGGAACAGCGGTACCTTGGATAACTATCCTAGGGTCATGATTATCAGGCTGGGAGTGGTTTGGATAACGCGGGTCCTGAGTTGTCTTACCACTACGTGTTGTTACAGAATTTAATCCGGCCTGATTTTGGTTTGGATTTGGTAGGAGGGGTGGCTGCTGCTGAAATCCCGTACGAGAAGTAGAGGCTTCCATCTCGTCTGGAGATGGGGCAGTAGGGGCCTGATAAATCCATTGAGCGTGGCCTAAATTTGGATTCATAACGCGCTTCTGGGTTGGCACGTTATTTGGGTTAGGAAGGGGTTGGGAAGGGAGTGTGCCTGGCTGGCGAGAATTTGCCAACTGGGCCAGCTGAGTTTTAACTTCAGTAAGCTCGTCCTTGTGCTGTTTTTGAATGGCCGCATTCGATTTTTGAATGTCAGCCAGAGTCTGAAGGATTAAGGACATTTGATCTTGATTTGGCCCTGATGGATAAGTAGGGTTGGGCCGAGGCTGAGGTGGCTGGTAGTGATGAGAGGGCTGTGGGCGGGACTGAAAAGGTGGTCTTTGGGTTTGAGAATTTCCCGCCCACTGAAAATTTGGATGGTTTCGCCATCCAGGGTTGTAAGTGTTGGAGAATGGGTCGTTCTGGATGGCGTTGAGGTTCTCGCAGGTCTGAGGAACCTCCTGAGAATCAGGGAAAGGGGGAATGGAGTTCCCCCGGCTGGTGAAGAAAGGATCGGATGATCTTCCAGTCCAAGAATCAGATGGGGACGGATATGGATCCATCCCAGGGGAGGATCGGTGTAGGATGTTTTGCACAGTCTCCTGTGTGGAAGGAGGTTGTGCAAAGGAGTTACGCGCAGAGGTGGCTCGCTGCAAGTGCTGAGTCAGCTCATCCACCTTCTTTTCAATAATTGAGACCTTGTCCAATCGACTGGCCATTAATTCCAGGTCGACTGATGCGGACAGGCCCTGCGTCTCATGTGCTCCCTTAAGATTCGTCGCTGCGCGGGTATTCGTCCTGTCGAATAATCCCATGGAGTCATTGTTGATGGAGTTCTCGCACATGTTTTCGAGAATCTCCCATACGGTGTCTTCATGTTGACCCATGATGTTTCCTCCGCAGGTTGCATTGACGAAAAGGCGGATGTCCTCACGGAGTCCCTGGTAAAAAGATTGGACTTGTTCCCATTTAGGAACTCCGTGATGGGGGCACTTCCTCATGAGATCCTGAAAACGATCCCATGCCTCATGGAGAGGTTCTCCTGATTGTTGAGTGAAGTGTGTAATCTGATGGCGCAAGGCGTTGGTCCGACCAACGGGAAAGAACTTTTTCAAAAACTCGGATTGAAGTTCTTCCCAAGTGTTGATCGGCCGGGTCTGAGTTTGATACCAATGGGCGGCCTTGTCCATAAGAGAAAAGGAGAACATCTTCATGAGAAGAATATCCCGATTTTGCGCATCTGATCCAAAAGTGTGGGCCAGATGCTTAAGCTGTTTGATGTGCTGGAAGGGATCTTCAGAATTAAGCCCATGGAATTTAGGTATAGCGTGAATCATGTTGGGCTTTAGTTCGGAATCAGGTCCTCCAATCGGGATTCTAACTCGAGGCTCAATTGCCACCGCAGCAGGATTGTAGTGGTCCCGCATCATAGGACGCTGTGGTGGGTGCACGAAGTTTTGGAAGAGGTCATTGAGTCGCTGGAGCTGGTGTTCCAGATTATTTTCTTCCTCAACTGGCTGAGCCATGATGGGGGAAGAAGAAGAACTTGGTTCTGAATCAGAAGAGAGAATAATGTGAGGGTGTTGCTGCACAAACACGGGCGTCGAGGCTTGGCCTTGACGAGAGTGAATTTCTAAAGGAGGTCTTAAGGGTGGTCTTAGAGACCTCCTTCCGTACATGCACAGTTGGGAGAGGTAAGTTTAGAAGGTGATGGACCCAATCAAGACACCCAAAAATGTGTTGGGTGACTATAGAGGTGCGGGGCAGATGGACCCCTTGATCAGAAAGATCGTCCACCTGAGAATTACCTGGGCAGCCAGAGAGGGAGAGTCCCGCGAAGACCCCTACACGGTAGAGCGTCCCCACGGGTTACAGGGTTTCCCCCACCCGACCTCTCTTGTCACTGCGGTTCCAGGTAGACCAGAATGGGGATCTTGACCTCTTAAGTCTACCAATTTTAAGATCAGGGTGCTTAAGGTTTCACTTGAACTTTAGTCTTTTTAGGTGCAAAGAGTGACCTAATTTAAGGTTGGTTAACCCAAGGGGTCAACTTTACCTATTGTTTTCTTTAAGAGCTTTTAGGTCCTGTCTTTTAGGGTTCAAGTGTTTAGAGAGAGCCAATTGTTTAGGATTTTTCTTGTATAGGTATTTTCAGACAAGGGCTTGGGCACACTTCATTTGGTTTTCTCAATTCTTGAGTTAAGTAGTGTGTCTCTAAATCCCTAGTGTTGGATCCTAGGTTGGCTCTACTTGGTCCAGTTACTTCTTTGTTGGGTAATTAGGGCTCAAGCAAGAATGTGTTAGCCCTTAAATACCCTTGATAGTGTGCAGAAATAATGAGTTGAAAACATGCAACTTTTATGGTTACTAAATATGGAAGACAGGTTAGCCCTATATTGCTTGTTCTTTTCTTTTCTTTCTCTTTAGAGTGTAGGGGTTAATAGTGAGAGAAAAGATTTACCTGTCTTCGGAGTGGTTGTCGTGTGGTTGCTTGTCTTCTTGAGTTCCTGTAGCTGCACAAAAGAGAGGAGATTATCAGAAATTAAAAGATACAGGAATGTTTACCTCTAGAATTAGCCGTTGCTCCCCGGCAGCGGCGCCAAAATGAAGAACGTTAAGGTTTTCGACCGGTTTCGTGTTATGTCGTTGTAGTAAAGCCGGTTGTTACCAACGTTTTCATATAAAATTTTTTACTCGGAAAAATAAAAGAGTTCCCGAGGTCGAACTCAGGGAGCAAGTTGTATTCTAGAGATATACAAGTTCTATTACAAAAATAAAGAGAGAGAGAGATGAAAATTTGGCTTCTTCTTCTTTTCTTCTTTCTTCCTCTTTGTCTTTGGTTCTTCCTGTTCTTTGTTCTTCTTCTTCTTCTTCTTCTTTTTCTTCTGCTTTCTTCAGATTTTCCCCTCGTGCTCTTCTTCTGTTCTTCCTTGTTTCCTTTCTTTCTTTTTCGTCAGATCGTCTTCTTCTTTTCTTGCTTCTTGCTTCTCTTTCTTCTGCTTTGTCTTCACCTGCCTTGACCTCTCTTTTTCTTCTTTCGCGATGGCTGTTGCTCTTCCTTCTTCTTCAGCGGGTCTGCTCCTTCTTCCTTGGCCTGCACACTTCAGAGTTTATTCGTCAAGGCAAAAACCTACTCTACCCCCCTCCCCCGCGTATTTCTCTCTCTGAAATCACTCTTCGGAAGCTCTCCCAGAGCGCTACCGGGTAATCGGGTTCGGGTCAGGCCCGGGTCCAGGCCCACCGGCGTGCGTGGTGGGCGAGGAGTGCAGGTCAGTCTAATCGGGTCGGGCCAGGTCCGCGGAGCGTGGTCACGGACGAGGCCGAGTCGGGTCGGGTCGGGTGAGAGGGACCTCACCCCGTGGTAACTGAGGCAAACAGCATAAGGCAGTTTTTGCCTTTATGCATCCGCGTGCCTTCGAGAGATTCCGAGGTGGGACTAAATGTCCCACCCCAATTCTCTTACGCCTGCAGCAGGGATGGTGCTCCCAATTGCATCGGCTGTTGAGGCGCACAGCTCCAATTGAGGGCCAGGGTGTGTGCGCGATACTCTTCCGCGCTGGCCGTGGCTTTTCAACCTGGGATATCTCGGCTTGAAGCAACCTCGAGCAGGCTTCGAGCTTCCTCGCCAATGGCGGTCAAGGCCTGGAACCTGAAACCAATGGCACGGCCTCTCGGCCAGATCAGACAGGCGGGGGACCTTCGCCGTGGCACGGCGAAGGTGGTCAGGGGGTCTGCAGGGGGCGAGATGGGGCTGTCTGGTCATCCTAGGTCAAACTGTGAGCGAGGGAGTGGGTGTGTTCGGTGGGTCTGCAGAGGGTGTTTGGTGGGAAGTGGAGGGGCGGAAGAGGATCAGGGTGAGGAGGCGGAGGTTCTGCGGTAGTCGGCGAGCCGTGTGGGTCGCTGAGGTGATGGGAGCGGCTCGCCGGAGGGTGGTCGGAGGCGGAGAGGATGAGGGTGAACAGGGTCGGTAGAGGGCTTAATTGACTAAATCGAAAGCGGGGAAAGAAAGAGGAGAAGAAGGGGAGTAAGTCTAACTTAACTGCAGGGACGAAAGGGGAGGAACAGGGCGACAGTCGTATCGACTGTCGCCGGAGAAGACGATGCTCAGGGAGAGGGGCGGCGGCGAGCAGAAGGCTGGAGAGGCGCCAGCTGGGTGCGGCGTGACGCGGGAAGAGCAGGGGAGAAGGTCTCTGCTGCTGGTAGTGCGGCAGAGCGAAGAGGTGGAGGGGGAGGAAGTCGCCGGAGCTGGTGAGCGTCTGCCGGAGAAAGAAGAGAAGAAAGCTGGGGGTTTTCTCCGTCAGGTCCAGGCTGCCCTGGTCGGTGGAGCGGCGGGGGGTATTTATAGGGTTGAAGCAGGGAGGAAGGCGGAGGGAGACGACGTGTCTCCCTCGCCGGAGCATGGTCGGAATTCGAACCCATACCGTCCGTGCGTTCGCACGGCCGGTATGGGGGGCTGCAATGACCATGGGGGTGCTCCTGCGACGGCTGACGACGCAGGGCACCCCCGGTACACTTGCCAGGTCCTCCACCTCACCCTGCGCGGCGCCATGCTCCGCGCAAGGTCGCCGGAGCATGGTGCTGGCAGGGTTTTGCAGGAGGGACCTGTTTGCAAAGAACGAAGGAGAGTTAGGGGCCTAAATGCGAGGGTTCAAAAGTTTAGGGCCAAAGAGTAAATATATGAGGACCAAAGTGTAAATTCGGTCAAGGAGGTTTCTTCTTAGGCTCAAGTTTTTATACATGACTAATTAGGACCTAAGGAATCTGATGGTGAATTTTATTTTCATATTAAACCTTGTTTGACCGGTCAATTTGCGCAAAAACCCAAATTAAGTTATTAATTGGGCATGGTTCTCAATGTAGGTCAAAATGGGTTCTAAAGGCCAAATTGAAGGTTCTAAACCCTAGAGATTATTTTTCTATGAATTTTAGAGGGTTTATTCTATTTTTACTTTGCCTCGAACCTTGTGAATTGAAGTGGGTTGTTTTAGGGTTACAGATTATCATTTGGTTCCTTGGAAGTGCTGTAGCCCTTGCTAGATCATCTCATCCCACTTTTATTCTTATTAAGCTGTTTTGACCTGTGTTTGGGCCCAGAATTACCCTGTATGCAGATTATACTGGTAAAATTGCACTTTTACCCCTTATGACTGGTTTTCTTCTCAAACTCAGAATTCTCTGAGTTAAGCCTTTCCTTGAGATATATAGGAGCTTTTATCCTATGTATTGGGTCAAAATGAGCTAGTTATGGCTCATGATGAGGTTCTCATCAGTAACCCCAATCTAATTATGCAGATTTGTAACAACGCGGGTTACTTCCGACATTTGGCTTTCATTCCTTGCAGGGTTTTCATAACTTGGGCATTAATGTCTTCTTGGGATGGCCCAGGTTGGTAAAAAGTCTGATTTGACCCATACGCTCCAAATTGATTTGGTTTTTGGGAGGGAACCGGGATGGTCTAAGAGTGAGTTGGGTAGTTCCTCCAGTTAGAGAAATTTCTAAATTGCTCCTGGAGGGCAGAGATATTTTCAGTGGGGTTGAGATTTGGATATGTGTAGGACCTCGATGAACCATAAAAAGCCTCATAATATTGATTATACCTAGTAGGAGCAGTATTTAGATTATGCAAAATTTCTTGCTTTAGGATGTTAGGTGGGGTTAGATGTGGAGCCTGTGGAGCCTGGGTAGGTGTGGTAAGTCTTTCCTCCATTTTCTTTTGATTTAATTGCATCTGGTTGAGTCGATGAGCAATCATTTTGAGATCATCTTGGGTAACAGAGATAGATTGAGTGCCTATTTCATGAACACCAAACTGCGGGTTTGTAGTTCTGCCAAAGGTGTTCATGGATGCATAATTAAATGAGCTTTCACTCATTTCCTCGAATACTTCATAGGCACTTTCGGCATCCTTATTTAAGAAGTTGCCACCACATGAAGCGTTGACAAAACGTCGAAGTTGATCTCCTAATCCATGGTAGAAGATTTGCACGAGCTGCCATAAGGAAACCTCGTGGTGCAGGCAACTTCTTAAAAGATCTTGGAACTGTTCCCAAGCATCATGTAGAGTCTCACCAGATTTTTGTTGGAAGGTCGTAATCGATCTTCGTAGGGAATTGGTACGACTTATGGGGAAGAATTCTTTTAGGAAAGTGCTTTTAAGCTGAGGCCGGGTTATAATAGGTTTGCTGATGGTTCTAAACCAATAAGTGGCCTTATCCTTGAGAGATAATGGGAATAGCCGCATCAACCAAAGATCTTCTCGCACATTGAGAGAACGAGTTATTTGCGCAAGGAGAGTGAGTTCCTTGAGGTGGCTGAACAGATCTTCCCTAGGAAGGCCATGGAAGTGCTTAATCAGGTTTAGAACGACTGGTTTGATTTCAAAGGCCCCTTTTGGTATGACCACCCTCGGTCTATCATAATTGGACGAATCATAGAAATCCTTAAGAGGAATGACAGGTTGCTGACGGGGTGGCAGGTTTTGCCCTTGGTTGGCTAGGTTTGTTACAGTCCTAGCCAACTGTTGTTGGTTTGCTTGCAGTTGAGCTAGCTACTCAACCATCGTAGAGAAGGGATTAGGCGGGGGGGCTTGATGTTGTTGTTGTGGCATCTCAGCATTAGGTAGCTCCAGGCTGGGTAAATGGGGGATGGAAAAATCAACATGTGGGTCAGATTGTGGGTTAGAGGTGGGTTGAGATGTGGATGTGGATGGGTTGGTGGACCTATTTTGTTGGTTTTGCTTTTTTTAATAATGAAAATGAGACGAAGAATGAGGAAAAAGAGATCTTTTTGTGCGGAGGGAAAAATCAAGTGGTTCCTCTGAGTGTGAAGTTTGGGACCGTCGCCTGTGCATACAATGGAAGAAACTAGGAGGAGATGAGGGAGAGATAAGAAGTGTGTAATCAAGCAATACAAAATTCTAGACTTAAGTGTGACTCCCTAAAAATTTACCTAAGACTTGGTCTATCTAGGAAATAAGAAATCAATAGTGGATAATTGTTCCCTCAACAAATCTAGTTAGGTTGAATAAGGGCAGGGTTGGGCCGAAGCATGTCCTAAGAAAATCACTGGGGGCTTGTATAAACCCACCCTGGTCGTTTGACACTATCCCTCATCCTGATACTAGATATAGATGAAGGAATTGAAACCAGCTAAAGAAATCTTAAAACCTAGGTAGCAAGCCTAAGTTTGATGAAACATTAGGGGTCAAGTTGCTATAGCTTTTAATTAGGTCTAGGAGCTTAAGTGAATGGGAATGTGATGGGCGTTAATTGGGGTAATGCCCGGTTATTTCTCTTTTCTTGCTATGTATGAATTGGGCGAGAAGTGATGCCTAAGCCAAAACAATAGGTTTTGCAAATAAGGATGTTTGTTGAAGGATTTCAGGGTTTTGATTAATATAATGTGGATTTTAATGTTCTCTCTTGTTAAGGATTCAAACAAGGTTTTGAAGTTCCACACAATATATCAAACAAGTTGTTGGTGGAAGTCAATTCCTTTATAGTTGATGTGGTACTAGAGAGAAAATCAAAACCCTAAAGTGAAAATCCTATGTATGCAGCTCCTAGAAATAAATCTCTTTTTAAAAATCTTTTGAGTTGGTGGTTCAAACAAGACAAATAACACTACCACCTGATAGGAAATCAAACAAGGAATCCAAAAATAATTTTTTTTTGTGATTTTAGGAAGTTTTTTGATATATTTTAAAATTTTTTTTCTTACTGGTGTCAAGAGTCAGAATTGATAGATTTGGGAAATTGATTATGTAGAAACCTCAAATGACCTCAAACATTTTTGAAAATTTTATATGATGTAGATAATTTCTTAGGGTTTCTAAAAATATAAAGTTTTTACAAATATGATGAGTAGAAAAATTTTTAAAATTCACAGATAATAAGAAAATAGTAAGGAAACAATGTCTGACCCCTGTTCAGTCCAAGAATTTTTTGATTTTTTCTATTTGGCAAAATTACTTGAAATTGGACCCAAGGTTCCTAACTCAAAGGGGGTTCCCTGGATGAAATTTAGTGATTTTAGGAAGCTTCTAAGTGCCTGAACTTGATTTTTGAAAATCAAGACAACAGTTTGTATTTTCAAAGATTAGACACCAGTAAGGTAAAGGTGGGGGAAAAATGGAGCAAACAAGCAATAAAGTGATTTAGGGTTCTACCACCCTCAATTTTTCTTATTTTGAATTTTTTGATAATTTAAAGATTTTTTAAGAGATTTTTGTTCTTTTTTTTATTTTTTTGTGTTGAAAAGTGGCCTGGGGTACTAACCCAGAGTACGTGGGAAGAAAAGAAACTTGAAGTTTACAATCCAAGTGCTCCAAATCCCTTTCCTACTCCTAATTCGCACCTAAACAAAACAAAACACAAAATTTGTGAAGATCAAGTAAGCAAGAGAAAGATAAAAAATTGAGACTAAGCCATGCCTCCTCAACAACGGCGCCAGAAAGTGATTACAGAAATTGTGTGATTTATAAAATGAGATATTTCTTAGTCATTCCAACACACGAAATCGAAATTACTTTTAAAATTTATAATACCTAGATAGTGAAGTATCTATGGTCATCCAAGGAGGCTAATTTGTTAGTCACATGAAATGATTCTCTCTCTTACCTCTTAAATCTACACTTGCCTTTTTGTATTTTCGATTTTGTTGTTTTTAGAGTTTTCAAATAATCGGGCAATGGAATATGAGAATGTTTACACTAAAAATTATGCCTATCAACTATTCTAAAGTGACAAGAATGAAACCCTCACTTCTAAACTCACCCTAGGTAAGCGTGCTTAGGGTAATTAGAAGAGAAGAGTGTGATGCACTAAAATCACTAGAAACAAGACAAACACACTAACTAGAAAAACATGAAATTGGAAGGCTATCAAAAGGCTTTGTATTACTAGTAGAGTCAACAACAGGTAGCTGAATGCTTCTTACAATAAAATGAGAAACTACACTAGCTAATACAAAGAAAATAGAGAAGAAGAAAAGTCCTCCAAAGATGATGGAGTGGTCCTTGCTCCAAGCATAGCAGCTCCTATGCTTGAGAAGAACTCCTTGCCTCCAAGTTGATACTCCTCCAAGCTTTCCTCCAAGGGTGGATGTTCACCACCCTTGTTCCTCCTCTTGCCTGGTTGTCCCCTCTAAATGAAAGCTTCACCTCATTGGTGTGGCACAAGGAAGAGGAAGAGAGAGGAAGAAGGCACCAAGGGGGCAAGTAGGTTGCCCCCTTGATCTTCTCTTCTTCTTCCTTGGTCGTAGGTAGTAGGTGGCATAGGTGGAATTAACACTAAGGGAGGATATTTAGAATCAGGTAGTTAATGGTGTATTTTATAGATGAGGGGCGTAGGTGTGGCTTTTGGATGGGTGGCTAGGATGGATTCTAGATGGTGGTTAAGGATCCTATGTTGTAGGATTGTTGGTTCCATTTGAAAGGAACCATGGGTGGGTAGTTATGGTGGTTTGGTGGCTTTTGGTGGCCGCCCACCGTGAAGGGGCACTACCAATTGGCACCAACTTGAAGTGTTCTAGAAGGTTGATTTTTGGAGGGAAAAGGATGAAGGGTTGAGATGGATTGTGGCTATGATAGATGGTGGAGATTCATGGTTTTTTTAAGGGAAAAGTTGGCATGGAGATAGGTGGTGTTTTGGCACCATTTCTAGGTGGCTCTTGGTAGTGGTTGAGGGGTGAAAGGGTGTGGGTAAGTTGGTGCCAAAGTGGATTGGGAATAGGAGAGCTTAGGTGGACTTGGGTAGGCTTATTTGGTGGAGGTAGTTAGGTAGGGTTTAGGGTTAGGTTTTGGTGGCCAAGGAAGTGGACTAGATAAGCTAAGCTAGCTTAGCTAGTAGATGAGTAGTTGAGAGAGGAAGTGGAGCTAGGGTTTGAGAGGAGTTGAGGGAGAGTCACATCTGAGTTGCATGTGAGCTCCTTGGCTAGCTTAGCTAGCTAGTTCATTGCTAGTTGCTAAACCAAGCTAAGATGAGCTGGCTTTTGCTAGTGGGAGCTAAGGTGAGATGGGTCTGGTCTTCCTAGAGATTACTTAGCTAGTTGGAGTAGCTAGCTTAGGTCAGGTAGCTCAGCTCAACTAAGTTGAGCTGAGTTGATTCTTTGGGAGCTGGACTTGTGCTGGCATGAGCTGGTTGAGGACTTCTTTAGCTGACTAGGCTTAGCTAGTTGATGGCAGTAGCTAGTCCTAATCAAGTAGAGCTTTAGTGAACTATTTTGAGCTGGAGGAGATGGAATGGAGCTAGGATCAATTGGCTTGAGCTAGTTTAAGCTAGCATTTAGTTGAGGTGAGCTGAATGGAGCTGAGGTGAACTAGCTTGACCTACCATTCAGCTGAGATGAGTCGAATGGAGCTAAGGATGAGTTGATCCATCTAGAGGGAGTTGGGATCTAGGTAGGATGAGCTGGATCCAATTGAGATCCAGCTGATGTGAGCTTCTCCTTTATCTTTTGCCTTCTTGAGTGCCAAGGTTTGTGGGATCTGACTTTCTGCCTATCCCTGATACTCAGATAAACATGTATCAAAAAAACATAACAAAATGAAATGCATGCCTATCCTATGTGAATGTCTAAATGCAGCCTGAAAATCCATTTGTGGAGTTAAAACCCTAAGAGTTAGATTAGTTTTAGGGCATAAGAATGATGATAAACTATAGTTTATCACCCTCCTCCAGTCAGACCCACTCTATCTTTCTTTGACCACGAGGCCCTACCTTGACAGGTAGTTTACCAGGCACACTTCTCTCGGTGTACAGGACGTCACTGATGACATCTCTCTCATGATGCACAGATAGTGAGAGATTGCTACAATGATGATGAAGCATGGGACTCATGTATCCGAATACTTGAGTAAGCAAGGACAGTTTTTGGATTAGCTGGGAGAGTAGATTCATGCCCTATAGTTTCACAACTAGTGGCCTCCCAGAGCTGGACGAGCCCGAGCACCAGTAGCACCTCCTCCTCATGACCAGGGTATAGCTTTGACACCTCTTTGACAGCAGCAGATAGGCACTCTTGTCACTCTATCCCACACCGCACCAGAGATGAGTCAGATATCACCTATTTCGATATATTGATTATGATGACATTTGACATCTTCCGTAGGACCCAGCACTGCCAGCCATTCTCTAGATGATTTTTACATGGATGTGGAATTTTCATCTAACATAGATGATTTTCTCAATTTTTCCTAGTTTTTCCTTTATTTACAGCACCTTGGTTTGTAGTCTTTATATTTTGGCTTGACTGGTACTTTTTTGATTCATGCTTATGTCTGTAGTTTTCTATTACGATGAAGTTCCATTATCTTTATATAGATTGTTGTCTTTTCTATTCAAACTATATCTTTATCTTGTGTAAAGCAGGATGACATGAATTACATGTGACATATAAAAAGGTGGAGCTTATATTATCATTCACTTGCTTTGGACCTTAGATTTTATCATAATCTTTTTATTAATAACAAAATGGGAGAAAAATTCTATATGCACTTAATTTAAAAGAAGTAGCATGCCATAAATTTTAAATGTTCATGCATAAATAATTATAATTTTGTTTTCACTAAAAGGGGGGAGAATGTTGATACCCTTGGTTTGATGTAACAAAATTATGTTTTATTGTGGACTAATCATTTTAGGTTGCTTAAAGTAAAATTATCTAGAAATGATTATGACCTAAGGATGTTTGACCTTGGGAGAAGTTTTCTATAGTTTATAGTTGTCTCTTTTTACTTTTATTGAGTTTAGAACTTTGTAAAGAACCTCAATAATATCAACTGACTCATTTTGAACCTCAATAGATTACAAGCTTAGGTTAAATTCTAAGTTTTCAATACTGTTGATCAATTGATTTTCCTACTTTGATAGACTAAACCCTTTTGATCGACCAAACCTAATTTCTTAATTAATCAAATTCCTGTAACGGTGAAATCCTAAAATTGCACTCCAAGTCGATCAATTTCCTAATTTAATCGATTAACATGGAATCGATCAAAACTTTATTTTAATTGACCAAAGTTCATTTTGATCGACCAATGCCTAATTTTGATTGACTAATGTCGCAATTATAAACTTTCTAAATTAAGCCAAAAATACTTATAAATGGACACCTTAACCCCCACCTTAAAACACACCTAAAAGAGCTTCTCAAAAGCAAAATGCTCCCTTTCTCTCTAATGCTTTTGTGGCTCTACACTTGCAATCATCACTTCGTAAAGCACGTTCCTCTACGATCTCAAAAACTCAGTTTGCATATTTTCTTGAGGTTCTATATGGGTTATTGTTATATTTTCTTTTATTCTTATTTGATTTGGGACCCTAGGAATCCTGTTATTCTTCTCTTGGTCAGGTGTAAAAGAGAAGAAGAATTTGTAAAGAGGTTGTGCCAGCCTCATTGAAGTGGTGCGTTAATGGATTTGACTAGCATTGGTTAGTCATAAAATCCTAAGTTGGGAGGCTTAGGTAGTGGCTTTTACCCGAAAGGATTTCTACTATAAAATTCAGGTGTGATCTTTCTGGTTTGTTGTGATTAATTCATTTGTACTTTGATATGTGGTGAATGTTCTTTAAATTCTGCATTTTTATATAAGTACACTATTCACTCCCCGTCTAGTGTAAACATTAGATCCTATAGGCTACACGTGCACTCACAATGAGGACATTACATATCATAGGCTTGGGGGGGTGGATATATATTCCTGAGTTTATTTGTTAGTTTTAATTAGATTTCTTATTTTCCCTTTTTCAAAAAAAAGAATAAATATAAAAATATTATTTAAAAAAAGTCCTTTGTAAATAGCATGATTAAATAATTCTAGGTAGGATTAATGAAAACAAGTATTTTGAAATCTCTAAGTCTAGAAAAATATTTGAAACCTACTCCAAAAGGCCTCTTAGGTGTTGCTCTACTTAATCAATTAGGGAATCTAGATTCTTGAAGAATCTAATTGGTTAAGGTCGAAAGTCAATAAGTATAAGGCTCTTTTGTCCACCCTTTGGTTTGGAGGGTTGGGTAATTCGCACAGTGCGAAGGGATTAGATAGTAAAACAAAATCGATTTTTCCTGACTTGTATTGTTATTGAATTCTAAACTTATTCGATTTGCATGAAATATCTTACATTAGTTCAGTCTTCAAATCAGGATTCTCTCATAAAATTGGTGAATTTTTCAGATGATTATAGGTCTAGGGTCTAGACTTATCTTTGGTTAGGGTTCTGTTAGGTCAGTTTGCCCTGACTTCTATTGAAAAATAAAAAAATAGAAAAATACTTCAAAAAATTCCAAAAAAAACTTAGTTGGCTTAGTTAGGTTAGAAAATACTTAGACATCTTTGCCTCCCTGTGAGACGATCCATACTCCCAATTTTATACTCTTCTTTTTTGGATAGGGTTCATTTATGATGACAAATTTATCATTTGCATGATTTCATGATCATCTCCAACCTATTTTCGCAGTCACTGTGAAACCCCAGTGACGTTAGGTAGAGTAGTCTTTCTTTTGTTCTCGTGTGATTTGTCTATAATACAATTTTCTTCATGTTTGCATGGTTTAGCAAGTGTTCTCAGCTCTTGATAGGATTATGATAACTACATAGTTAATACGCTTAATATGTCTAAATTAGGCTAATTCCTATGTAAACATATCATATTTAGGTTGTAAATAGTGCATTATAATTAATTAGGGCATACTAGATTTATAATTACTTTTATAGATAATTGGTATATATTATAATATTTTTTATTTGTGTAGGTCTAAAATACAAGGGTTGAACTTGGAGATAAAAGGCTGTAGAAGAGTTTAGGACAAGAATATCTCATGAGGAGAAAAAATGAAATTTTACCAAGTTGCAAGGGCTTGGGTGTAATTCAACCAACCATCTCCTCAAGTCCTTACACTTGAAGAAAACAAGCCCCTATAGACATCTCTACAAAATTTCAGAAAGAACGAAGTACAATTGCTCCATTTCCGGTCGTTCGTGTGCAGCTCACGAGCGAAGAAGAGCTTTCGCGCACCCCACACACTCCCCTACATGCGCAAGACATGCGCTAAGCCCTAGTCGCACACTCACACATTAAACACACCCATCCGCATGCATTTTGCACTGACCATGGTGCAATCCTCTCCCTACCGCACGCTCCCACCCACACGACTCGCATGCCCCGACCACACCCCTACCTCTGCACATGCGCATGAGATCTGTGTGCCAGTGGTGCTCGCAGCACCTTCTCTAAGCGTGAGTGGCCCTTTTCTACTTCTCTCCTCCACTATATAAAGGCCATACCCCCTCTACCTTTAAACGATCCAAGCCTACTTTTTCTCTACCTCCTCAAGAGATCCAACAGCCATTAGCTCTCCAATTCCCCACTTCAAGGCCTGCTCCAGCCTTCTACTTGTGTAGAAGCTCCAGATCCGTCCTCCATCCTCCAACTCCGTTCCCCTTTACAGAGCGCTACTACCACCTCCCTCACCCCCTCCAAGGCTTGCGATCACCCCAGGTAATTGTTTCACTCATCCTCAACATGTCTAGCTCTGTCTTCCTTCTTTCAGCCTCCTCTCCCCTTCGTCTGAGCACTGCTCGATCCTTCGTCTTCCAATCGATCATCTCAAGAGACCTCTCTTTCTCATTCTCTTTATTTCATATTTTAGCATAGTTTATGTTGTTAAGCATTCCTATAATTGGATATTACTTTAGTGTAGTTGTCAAATTTTTAATTGCAATAAAAATTCAAGTATTCCTTGTTTTTGTACATATTTTTCCACCTATCTCACTATCACCATATTTAGCTTCATTATTGTAATTCCATCACACCTGCTTACTCTTGCTCACATTTCTCACTCCATTTTTATTTCCAAAAATTTATAAAAATTACAAAATTGAAAAAGACAAAAAATAAATAAATTTAATGTAGATTTTCAATGTCGCTTCACTGTGTTTGACCCGAACTCACCTCCGGTTATTTATTTGGTTGCAAAATTTTGCCCCTACGACGACGTGATTTTTCCAAACCTATTTTCATTGAAATTTTTCTAACGACCATTTTGATGTCGTTGCCAGGGAGATAATGGACTTCAATTTTTTTTGTGTTTTTTCGCATTTACTGATCTATTGACTTGTCTTTTCTTGGATTTACTATTTTGTAGGTACCCGATTGAGGTGAGTCGAAGGTAGTAGATTGGAGTAAAGTGCAGTCCATCTAAATAATTGTTCATCGTGCTGAATTGGGTTTTAAAAGTATTGCGTTGTAGTATAGCCGAAAGCGCATTCAAAACAGATATAATTTTATTACTTGAAAAGATTTCTGAGGTCGAACACAGGGATCAAATTGTATTTAGAAATCAAAATCACAATTTAAATTGAAAGAAATTGTAATAATAGCAGTATCGGAATGCAAAAATATGGGAGTAAAATGGTGATGTAGATCACCAAATACTCCTACAATATCACCAAATGATTCAATATATAAATATGTAATGAGACTAGAATATGTCGTCTGATTTCTTAATCAAACGACTTAAATGCCTGAGTTCTTCTCTTTCTCTTCTTCTATCTTCTTCCTTTTTCTTCTTCTTTGGCTTCTGTCTTCCTTTGCCTTCATGATCTTTCGCTTTCTCTTCTTCTTTCTGCCTTTGCCTTTCTTTTGGTTTCTCCTTCTTCTGGCCTCCTCTTCTTCAGCTCCTGCCTTTGCCTTTCTTTTGCCTTGGCTTCTCTTTCTCTTTAGCTTTCTCTTCTTCTTCCTTCTAGTTGCGGCTAAGTGTTGGCATGAAGAACCTGTAGCAAAACCTACCCCTACCCGCACGCAGCTCTCCTCACTTTCTCTCTTAGGATACGCTCTCCCAGAGCCTCACAGATAGTCGGGTGATCAGGTCGGGTGCGTACCCAGGACCAGGCCCACTGGTGTGCGATAGTGGGTGAGGTGTGCAGTCGGGTTGGGCCAGGCCAGGTCTGTGGGGCGTGAGCGCGGACAAGACCGAGTCAGGTGAGTGGGACCTCACCCCGTGGATCTGAGGCGACAAGGCTATGTCACATTTTCCTCTTATGCAGGTGCAGGTGCACCTTCACTTCCGAGGTGGGACTAAATGTCCCACCATTTCCTCACGTGCGCCTGCAGAGATGGCCTTCGCGATTATAGCAGTCGCAGAGGTCTTCGACTCCAATTGAAGGTCTGAGTGCGTGCACGAAGGTATTCCGCGCACCTGGGACTACTCCACCTGGGCATGGCAGACCTGGAGCTGCAGCAAGTTTGCTTCAAGCTCCGCAATAATGGCGGAGGGGTGTTGAACCTGAAATCACAAGATTGGCCTTGCGGCCACGTCAAAATGTTCAGAGAGGATCACCGGAGCACGGCGAAGGTGCTGGGGGTGTTGGCATGGTGTGGCAGTATCTGTGCGTGTGTGCCTAGGGCACACTGTGTGTGAGTGTGTGGGTGTGTTCGGTGGGTGGTTTGCGTGAGTGACGCGGTGCGTGGAGTTAGGGAAAAGGATCAGTGAAGTGAGGGGAAGCTTATGGGCTTGTTGGTGAGGGTTGGGATGGCCTGTGGATGTGGAGCGGTCTTGTCGAAGTTGGTGGTTGGAGATGGAAGGGATGGAGGTCGGCAGTGGTCGGTTTTGAAGAATAAAGGGTGGAGAAGAATGTAGAAGGGAGAGGGAGCTTATCTGGGAGGTGAAGAGATAACGGGGCAAGCGGAGGCGTCGGGTCTGGTGTGGTCGATGCTGGAGACAAAGAGTGGCTCTGGTGAGTAGAGATCGGCGAGGACGAAGAGAGGGAAACGCCTGCGGGTATGACACGCGTGGATGAAGTCAAGGAGGAGGAATCCACCGTAGGTATGGCAGTTGGATGAAGAGGAGGAGCAAGGGAGTTTGCCGGACATCGAGGAACCTACGACCATGAGGAGAAGAGAGGAATTAGGGGTGTTCGTGGCCGAATTCGAGTGTGGGGTGATTGGAGGGATCTGGGCTCCTTTAAATAGAGCTTTGAAGGTCGGTTAGGACTTGGGAAGCAAGCTTCCCAAGCAAGGAAAGCTCTCCGGAGTTGGAAGTCGTTATGATACCCATGTCTCTCATGCATTTGCATGAGAGATTGGAAAAGAATCTGGGATCAAAGATAGGTTCAGATTGGAGGGATTTTCTCAGAGAATCTCCCTTCCAATTTTGGAAGAGATTCTTTGAGCAATCGGGGAGAACTCTCCTTCCAAAGCTCGTCGGAGTTGGATTCCTCCACTATAATGGTGGAGGGACCTAATTGCAAAAATGATGAAGAAGATAGGGGGCTATTTGTAAGGGTTTTTGAAAGATAGGGGTAGAAATGTAATTAGGCTAGACCTTTTTGCAAACTAGGTCAAGGAAAATTCATCTTGGGTCCAAATTTTGGTACAAATCTAATTTGGACCTAAGGAATCTAATGGTGAAGTTAGATTTTGGGTTTGATCAAGTTTGACTGGAAAGTTATGCAAAAACCCAATTTAGGGCAAATATCTGTTTGAGACCCTAATCTAGGTCAAGATGGGCTCCAATGGCCACATTGAAGGTACTAAATCCTAGAGGATATTTTTCTATGATTTTTAGAGGATTTGAGTGAGTTTTATCCTGGCCAGAACCTTGGTTAATCAAGTAGGTCTGTTTTAGGGTTTTAAGAAGTCATTTAATTCACAGAACTGATACAAACCCTTTTCTATCTGATCTAGCCCACTTATTATCTTATTAAGACCATTTGACATTTGTTTAGCCCTTGAGAAAACCCGTTGTACTGCATTGGTAAAATTACAATTTTACCCCGAGTTTCTTATTTTTTCTCTCAGAAAGGCTATGTAGTAAATTAGGACCTTCAGTTGGTTATGTAGGAGCACTTATTCTCTCAATTGGGTCAAAATGAGCTAGTTAGGGCTCATGATGGTATTCCCGTCATACCCTCATGCCTAGCTTTTGCTAGTCCCTTAGCAAAATTTTAAGATTTTAACTTTGATTCTTGTCCATGTAATCTTTTTGATGCTCAAAATTGTCATGTGTGCTTTCTTTTGTAGATTATGTTAGAATGTTAATAGTAAGCCTAGAGGTACTCAAGTACCAACCAAGATCTATACCTGACCAACTCTAGCCTCGGTCTACTGCAAAGGTTTTTAAGGCCCACAGGAACTATCCTAAGGTTTGTTGGACTCCGCGGTTAAAGCACCTGTGCTTGTAACATATTTTAGCCTTGGTTCATTTTGTAGTGCATTTTTGTAAGAGAGAGACAAAGGAATTTTCTTTTTGGAGAGTTTTCTCTCTCTTTTCTTTTCATTTCTAGCTTCAGATTAACTTCACAGCACAGTTTGTATCAGATTCCTACTCCCCATCATCAATCCTTGAAGGGTCCCTGGCAATCGATGCTTCGAGATAGCACCGCCCATGGCAACCCCCAAAACCCTGGCTTTCGATATTTCGAGATAATCCTACCCATGGTGTTCTGTAGCTAAATCCAGACCTTGGCAATTGACATTTCGGGATAATGCTGCCCATAGCATCTGAACCAGCATAGGGTACTTACATGCCCCCGGTAGGATATTTAAATATCCTAGGAGACAAGCACCGAGGAGATGATATGTTATTGCGCATCTTTAAGGGGGATTTCCCACCGCTTCGCACCGGGAACTCGTCCAAATCAACTTGTGTTGATCGGCCGCTCCTAATCTAGGTGACTTTTTCAAAACGATTTAAACACATTTGTGTAATTTTGATACTTGTGCACACTGAACCAGACTGTGTGTGGGTTGGGGTGCTTAGGTTACCGAGTCCCTCAAACCAGAGGTCAGTTAACGAGGTCGAATACTCCCTAAGCCTTAGACCTAATATTTAAGCTTTGCATTTTCCTCAACCTCTTGAGGATTATCCAGATCTTAGCGGATACTTGAATTTTTAAGCCTAGGATTTCAACCCAAGAGGCCTAAAATCAGCGTTCCTGCTAATCTCTTCTGTGTTTCATTAGCACTTTTTCCTTTCATTTTCTTTTTTTGGTAAGGTCTAGAACTAGTTAATTTGTTAATTTCTTACTGACTATTTCTTTTCTTTTCTTTTCAACTTGTGCTCCTTTTTGACATTTTTCACTTCTTTCCTTTTTTCCTCAAAATTGATGTGGCCTCAAAATTTTCTCTCCTCTCATTTTTTTGTTCTTTTTCAAGAATTTTTTCATTTTTTTGGTATTTTTGGAATATGTGATTTTTTTGATTAAACCTTTTCTTGTGAGATGATTTTCATGGCATTTTACACATTCATATCCCCCCATGCCTACGATTTGCAATGTCTCCATTGTAAATTAGGTGGGTTCGAATTCAGCTTAGATCATTCATTAGAATAGGTTTTGGGTGGGCAAATGGGTCGAGGTGATTGTTGCGGACGATTTTAAGCTCGGGTATGGGTACCTGAGGTGGGGTTGGTTGTTCTAATGGATGAACCCTAAAGTGCAATATGAATTCAGCATAGGAATGCCAAGAAAGGTTTTGGGTTTTTCAAAAATGACGGGTTGCCTCCCATTAAGCGCTGAGTTTAACGCCATCGGCTGGATGCAATGAGCTCAGAGAGAATGGAGGGTAAAAGATGTCTCAGCCAAATTTGTATCGGTAAGGTCAATGAACGGTTTGAGTCTCTGACCGTTCACGATGAAAGGTTCTGAATCATGGCTGAGTTGACTGATTTCGATGGCTCCATTTCCAAAGATTTGTCGGACGAGGTAAGGTCCGATCCATTATAATCTTAGTTTTCCTGGAAATAGTTTGAGCTTGGCATCAAAGAGTAGGACTTTCTGACTAGGGTAAAAGATCTTTCTGGATATGTGCTTATCATGAAAGGCCTTAATGCGCTCTTTGTAAATTTGTGAGTTCTCATACTCGTCGTGGCATAATTCATCAATCTCGCTCATTTGAAGCTTTCTGTGGGTTCTTGCCTTAGAAAGATCTAGATTGCAGTTCCGTACTACCCAATAGGCTTTGTACTCTAATTTGACGGGGAGTGACATGCCTTCCCGTACACTAATCTGAAGGGTGACATACTTAATTGGATTTTGTGGGAGATCTTATAAGCCCACAAAGCTTCCGGAAGTCATGATGACCAGTCTTTCCTGTCAGGTTGAACAGTGACCTGGAGGATTTTCTTGATCTCTCGATTTGATAGCTCAGCTAGACCATTGGTTTAGGGGTGATAAGGAGTAGAGATTCGGTATGACACCTCGTACTTGGTCATCAGTGACCTGAACTGAGCATTAGTGAAATGGGTCCCTCCATCATAGATTATAGCATGTGGAATCCTGAACTGGGAAAAGATGTTCTGATGAATGAATTTGATAACCACCTTATGATCATTGGTTCGGGTTAGAATGGCTTCAATCCATTTGGACACGTAGTCAACAGCGAGTAGAATGTACTCGAAGCCATCCGAAATAGGAAAGGGTCCTATAAAATCAATCCCCTAGACGTCAAAGATTTCGCATACGAGAATCGGCTGTAAGGGCATCATATCACGGTGGCCTATGTTGCCTAAGGTCTGAGAACAAGTGCATGCCCTATAGTGATTGTATGTGTCTTTGAAAATCGTAGGCCAATAGAAGCCACACTAGAGGACTTTCGCTGTGGTTTTATGACCAGAGAAGTGTCCACTGCATGCCTGCTCATGGCAGAAGGACAAGATGCCCTAAATTTTCGCTTCTGAGACACATCATCGAATGATTTGATCAGCACTAATGTGAAAAAGATACAGGTCTTCCCAGAAGTAATACTTGGCATTGGAAAGCAATTTGTCCTTTTTGGCCTTCAGCCAATCGGATAGGATTTGTTGTGATGCCAGGTAGTTTACTAGATCAGCAAACCATGGAAGCCCTGTACTGATAGTCAGGAGGTGCTCATCAGGAAAATGTTCCGTAAAGGGTCCAGAAGAGTCGATAATATCAGAAGGAAGGTGGGATAAGTGATCAACTACCACATTCTATTTTCTCACCTTGTCGCAAATCTCGAGGTCAAATTCTTGCAATAGCAAGATCTAGCGGATTAGTCGAGGTTTCGCGTCCTTCGGAAAGAGATGCTTCACAGCTGTGTGATCAGAGTAAATGATAACATGGGAACCCAATAGATACGATCTGAATTTTTCCAGGGTAAATACTACGGCTAGCAGCTCTTTCTCAGTAGCTGTGTAGTTATGTTGAGCCTTGTCAAGTGTCTTGCTAGCGTAGTAGACGACCACGGGTTTCTCGTCAATTTTCTGCCCGAGTACCGCTTCTACAATGAAATCAGATGTATCTTCATATGATCTCAAAGGGTTGAGACCAATTAGGGGATTGTAGGATTGGAGCTTAAGTAACTCGATCACGTAGGGTTTCAAATGCTTGAGTGCATTCCTTGGAGATTTCAAAAGGAACATCCTTAGATAGTAGAGTAGTCAGGGGCATGCGATCTTTGAGAAATTAGGAATGAATCGACGGTAAAAATTGATGTGCCCCAGGAAAGATTAGATGTCCTTGATCGAGCTAGGCATCGGGAGTTTGGAAATCAGATTCACCTTGGCTCGATCAACCTGGATCAACCTGAATGCCATTTTCTGATATGAGATGTCCCAAGACAATTCCTTCAGGCACTATGAAATGGCTCTTTTCCTAGGAAAGAACCATATTCACGTCAATGCACTGCCTGAAGATCTAGACCAGGTGCAGGAGGCAATCGTTAAATGATTCGCCAAACACTGAAAAGTCATCCATGAAGACTTCTAGATAATCACCTACCATATATGAGAATATGGAAAGCATGCACCGTTGAAAAGTAGTGGGTGCATTGCAGAGACCGAACGGCATCCTTCGGAATGCGTACGTCCCGAAGGGGCAGGTGAAAGTGGTATTTTCTTGGTCCTCAGGATGGATTGCCACCTTTTTATAACTGGAGTACCCATCCAAAAAGCAGAAGAATCTATTTCCTGCTAGTTTCTCGAGGATCTGATCAATAAACGGTAGTGGGAAATGATCCTTCTTTGTGGAGGTATTGAGTCTTCGGTAATCAATGTAGACTCTCCATGAATTTGCCGCATGGGTCGGTATGATTTCTTCGATCTCAGTCGTGATCACGGTGAGTCCTGCCTTCTTAGGCATAACCTGGATTGGACTCACCCACTGACTGTTGGAGATCGGGTAGATGATCCCAGGATCTAACCACTTAATGATCTCCTTTTTCACGACCTCTTGCAGATTAGGATTTAGACGTCTCTGCATTTCACGGGAAGGTCGTGTGCCCTCTTCAGTATAGATACGGTGTGTGCAGTAAGATGGGCTGATGCCAGTTAAATCATTGAGAGTCCATCCAATGGCTCTTTGATGTTACTGGAGAATAGTAATAAGATGGGATTCTTGATCAGGTGTGAGTCTGGAATTGATAATCATAGGAAACATCTGATTGGAACCCAAAAAGATGTACTTCAGATGCTCGGGAAGCTTAAGTTCCAAAATAGGGTTATCAGTAGCAGCAGGCGGTTCAGGGTGTGTGTCAGGAGCAAGGGAAGGAGTTATGGGTGTGTCTAGGCTAAGTTTGGACTCTTCTGATTGCGGATTTTGATCCTCTTGTGGTTGATCAGAAGTAGTCAAGTTTTCCTCAATATACGGATCGTCAACCACAGCCTTGATATCACATATCTATTCTATAACTCTGCAATTAATCTCTTGTTGGGCCTTAAAGATGTCAATCTTTAATGTCTGGTTCCCAAATTTCAATTCAATTTGGCTCTCCTCACAATTTTTGTTGGCCCTACCAGTGGCCAAAAAGGGTCTCCCTAGTATGATTGGTGTGCTCTTCGGATTTTCTAGAGCATCCATATTCAAGACTACGAAGTCCACCGGGAAATAGAAATCCCAAACCCTAATAATGACATCCTCAAGAACTCCTTTAAGTGACTTAATAGATCGATCTGCCAACTGTAATGTCACCTCTGTTGGTTTGAGCTCAGATTCCTCAAGATGGTCAAGTAGGGATGTAGGTATTAGATTTATGGAGGCTCCTAGATCCAATAAAGCTCTATCAAATTGGATATCGCCAATTGTATAGGAAATCAGGGGAGTACCTGGCTCT
This sequence comes from Thalassia testudinum, assembly GCA_037157565.1. Lineage (NCBI taxonomy): Eukaryota > Viridiplantae > Streptophyta > Magnoliopsida > Alismatales > Hydrocharitaceae > Thalassia > Thalassia testudinum. Next base: position 58,715,477 of record JAZHRO010000014.1, read on the forward strand.
TTTGCCTTAGGTGGGAGTTTGCTTAAAATTACAGAGCTGGCTTGCTCTGACAATACTATTGGGCTCCCACTTTTGGTTCACGGCTTACGCTTAGGTGTACACATGTCTTTAAGGAATCGTGCGTAAGCCGGTACATGGAAAATCACATCCATTAAGGGAATGTTTATCTGGACTTGTTCAAAAAGCTTGACCAGGTCCTCCTCAGGTGGCATGGGTTTGGTTGTCCTTTTTCCCTTGGTCAAGGCCTCGAGAAATGGGACCTTAGATGGTTCCTCTATAATAGGTCTAGGTTCTTGATCTGGGACAGGGGTATCCTGGATGACTATCTTAGGGCTTGGGTGAGCACTACCAGGCTGTAAGTGGCTTGGGTAAGGTAGGTCTTGTGTTGTTTTGCCACTACGTGTTGTTACTGAATTCAGTCCTGCCTGGTTCTGGTTTGGTGTCGGTAAAATAGGTGGCTGCTGCTGAAATCCCGAGTATGATGTCGTAGCTTCCATCCCGTCGAGCGAAGGAGCAGAAAGGGCCTGATAAATCATGTGGGCTTGGCACGGATTTGGGTTCGTAACACGCCTCTGGTTCGGCATGTTATTCGGATTCGGCAAGGTTGCGAAGGGAGTGTGTCGGGTTGGCGAGAATTCGCCATCTGGGCGAGTTGATTGTGAACCTTTGTGATCTCGTCTTTGTGTTGTTTTTGCATAGCCGCATTCATCTTTTGAATGTCAGACACTGTCTGAAGGATGAGAGTCATTTGCTCTGTCTGAGTTGGCCCAGATTGATAGGTGGGGTTGGGCCGAGGCTGAGGCGGCAGATATGGACGAGGAGCTTGTGGACGGGGTTGATATGATGATCTTTGATTCTGATTATTTCCCGCCCACAGGAAATTGGGATGATTCCGCCATCCAGGGTTATAGGTATTAGAGAACGGGTCATTCTAGATGGCGTTGAGGTCCTCATAGGTCTGAGGAACCTCAGAAAAGTTAGAGTACGAGGGTTCAGAGTTCCCCCAACTAGAGTAGGCAGGATCGGAGTTTCCTCTGATCCTAGAGTCAGACGGAGGTGGATATGGGTCCATCCCCTGAGAAGATCGGTGATAGATGTTATGCATAGCTTCGCTCCTAGTGGGCAGCTATGCAAACGGGTTTTGCGCAGAGGTGGGTCATTGCAGATGTCGAGTTAGCTCATCCGCCTTCTTCTTAATGATAGAGACTGTGTCCAAATGACTGGCCATCAATTCTAGGTCGACAGATGTGGACAGGCCCTGCGTCTCATGTGCTCCCCTTGGATTCGTCGATGCGCTGGCATTCGTTCGATCGAATAAGCCCATGGAGTCATTATTGATGGAGTTCTCGCACATATTCTAGAGAATCTCCCACACAGTGTCTTCATGTTGATTCATGATATTTCCTCTGCAAGTTGCATTGACAAATAAGCAGATATCTTCATGGAGTCCCTGGTAAAAAGACTGGACTTCTTCCCATTTAGGAACTCTGTGATGGGGGCACTTTCGCATGAGATCCAGGAAACGATCCCATGCTTCGTGAAGTGGTTCTCCAGGTTGCTGTGTGAAGTGCGTGATCTTGTGTCGTAAAGCATTCATCTGACCAACTGGGAAGAACTTTTTTGGAAACTCGGATTGTAGTTCAACCCATGTGTTGATAGGACACGTTTGAGTCTGATACCAGTGAGCTGCTTTATCCATGAGAGAGAAGAACATTTTCATGAGAATAATGTCCCAATTTTGGACATCTGACCCGAAGGTCTGGGCCAAATGCTTGAGTTGTTTGATGTACTGGAAAGGATCCTAGGAATTAAGCCCGTGAAATTTTGGAATAGCATGAATCATGTTGGGCTTGAGTTCAGAATCAGGGCCTCCAACCGAGATTTGGACTCAAGGTTCGATCGCAACCACAGCGGAATTGTAATGATCTCGCATCATAGGACACTGCGGTGGATTCACAAAGGCTTGGAATAAATCATTAAGGTGCTGAAGTTGGTTCTCAAGGTTATTCTCTTCTACAGTTGTGCCATGATGATGGATTGAGGAGAATTTGGTTCAGATGAATTAGAGGAGATGTCTATGTGCTGGGGTTGCTGCATAAACATGGAAGTCGAGGCCTCGCCTCGACGGGAGTGAATAACTACAGGAGGCCTCAAGTATGGTCTTAAGGACCTCCTACCGAACAAGCACCGATGGTCTGGATGAGAGTAGAATGTGATGGACCCAATCACGACACCCAAAAAATTTGGATGACTATAGAGGTTTGGGGTGGATGATACCCCTTAGTGGGAAAGCCATCCACCTGAGAAATACCTAGGCAGCCAGCGAGGGAGATTCTCGCAAAGACCCCTACACGGTAGAGCACCCCCACGGGTTACAGGGTTTCCCCCACCTGACCTCTCTTGTCACTGATGTTTCAGAGAGACTAGAATGGGGACTTGACCTCTTAAGTCTACCAGTTTTATTAAAGAGCAAGGGTGCTTAAGATTTCACTTAAACTTTAGATGTATTGGGTGCAAAAAGTGACCTAATTTCAAGGTTGGTTGACCCAACAAGGTGGGTCAACTTCACCTATTTGTCCTTTGAGAAGGTTTAGGTCCCTTCTTTTAGGATTCAAGTGAGATTAAGAGCCTGAATTTTAGGGTTTTCTTGGATAAATCACTTCAACCAAGGCTTAGGCACACATCATTTTGGAGAGTTGATTCTTGCTTATGAAAGTGTGTCCCTAAAATCCTAAATTGAAATCCTTAATTGGCTCTAATTTTTGGTCCAGTTTAATTTGCCAAATGTGGTATCTAGGGCTCAAACAAGAATGTGGTAGCCCTAGTTACCTTAAATGGGTGCACAAATCAAGTTTTTGTTGAAATCAAATCGGGCAACTTGATGAATTAGCTAAGAATGTAAAGCAAGTAGCCCTAATTGATTTTATCCTTTTTTCCTTTATAGAATGAGGGGCTTAAGAAAGAGAGTAATCAGAAATTACATGCCCCTGGCGTGTTTGATGTGCGGCTATCTTTCTTTGAATTTTCTCCCTGAAACAACCACAACAAAAGATATATAGCAAGTTAGTACCAAATTAGAAATTGTAATCAAGAATTCTAAATTGTTCGTTGCTCCCCAGCAACGGTGCCAAAATGTTTGTCGCACTGAATCGGGTTTTAAAAGTATTGCGTTGTAGTACAGCTAAGAGTGCATTCAAAATAGATATAATTTTATTATTCGAAAAGATTTCCGAGGTCGAACACAGGGAGCAAATTGATATTTAGAAATTAAGATCACAATTTAAATTGAAAGAAATTGCAAAAATAGAAACATCAGAGTGCAAAAATATGGGAGTAAAATGGTGATGTAGATCACCAAATACTCCTACAATATCACCAAATGATTCAATATATAAATATGTAATGAGACTAGAATTTGATTCCTTAATCAGACGACTTAAATGTTTGAGTTCTTCTTCTTTTTCTCTTCTTCTGTCTTCTCCTTCCTTTTTCTTCTTCTTTGGCTTCTGTCTTCCTTTTCCTTCATGATCTTTCTCTTTCTCTTCTTCTTTCTACCTTTGCCTTTCTTTCGGCTTCTCCTTCTTCTTCTGGCCTCCTCTTCTTCAGCTCCTACCTTTGCCTTTCTTCTGCCTTGGCTTCTCTTTCTCTTCTTCTTCCTTCTGGCTATGGCTAAGTGTTGGCCTGAAGAACTTGTAGCAAAACCTACCCCTACCCACGCGTAGCTCTCCTCACTTTCTCTCTTAGGATACTGATGTAAACACATTTACACTACTTAAAATGTCTATTTATGCATGTTCTTAAGCATAGGATTGCATTTCATGATATAAATATTGCATAACATGCATCATCTTGCATTTAGAGTAGTTTGAATAAAATGGAGGTTAATTATCTTCTTTTATGTGCTTGGACAGGGCAAACATTTTATCGGGGCCTCGGATCAAAGATCCAACTGTATGGATGTGATCAGGGCGACGATTGGAGTTCAATGACTCCAAGATCGCCCTAATCAGGCATCCATAGCATCAGATAGTGACCAGGGAACCCTAGAAGATCAAGGACCAAGATGGTGAAAATCCGCACTTTAGATGATAAATCTGACCGCACGGATGAATTCGGATCAACGATCGCAGCCCAACGACACAAAAATCGAGTCAATCCGACATCCGTGGCACCATCCACAACTTCCAGAAGATGGACGGCCAAGATGGTGCCACGTGGCGCCATCTCAGCTGCCCAAACAGCCTCCAGCACCGCCGCACCTTTTCTTCTTCAATCAGCGCGTTGAATCTCCGCCGTTGGATCAAGATCCAACTGCTGTGGATGCAGCTGGCTAATTCATCTGCGCAACCTTTTCGACGGCGTAGCGCAGCGGAGATGCAGCTGCGGGCGAAGCAGAGGTCGCGGGATTGAGTCCCGTGAGCCTCAAATTGGGTGCAAGCAAGCAGGCGCGTGGAGCGTCAGATGGAGATCCAACGGCTGCGCGGGCCCGATAGCGCCGACGCGCTACTACACGCGCGGCAGGGACGCATGATCGCACGTGGATGGGCGCGCAGCGCAGCGGGTGATGGCGTGACTTAAGCTGTCCAATCTTGCGATTGGATGGCTGAAATTCAATGGATGTGGGAAGCCGTTGCGCGCGTGGGCAGCTGAGCGGGCGTGTGTGGGCGCGGAAGCTACGCTTATGTTGGGGGCTTTAGTGACGGATTTATCCAACGGCTGCGCGCGCCCGATAGCGCCGACGCGCTACTACACGCGCGGCAGGGACGCATGATCGCACGTGGATGGGCGCGCAGCGCAGCGGGTGATGGCGTGACTTAAGCTGTCCAATCTTGCGATTGGATATCTGAAATTCAATGGATGTGGGAAGCCGTTGCATGCGTGGGCAGCTGAGCGGGCGTGTGTGGGCGCGGAAGCTACGCTTACGTTGGGGGCTTTAGTGACGGATTTATCCGTCACTAAAGACCCCTCATTTATTATTTTGAAGTTGTAATGTCCATTTTGCCCCCACTCCTTGCAACTATAAAAGGAGACCCCCTCCATACGAAATTCTCATCCCTTCCTTCTCCTCTCTACCCCTCCAAAGCTCAAGAGAAGCTTGTCCCACACCCGGGATGCTTCTCACGAGATAAAGTCCAAATTTTCGTTTCCCTTCGGAAGTGGATCCCGCGAGGACGACGGCGTGCTGCTCCATTCCCGTTCTTCTGCTTCGTCCTCCTTTGTTCAGGTGTCGTCCCGTCCAGCTCGTCCTCCAAGCAACCGTCAAGGAGGATTTCTCTCTCCCTATTCTTTTTACTGTTTTCTAGTATAGATTTACTGCTTTCTAGAGTAGTTTTGCTCGTCCTCTAAGCAATCGTCGAGGAGGACATTTTTCCCTCCATTCTTTTAATGCTTTCTAGAGTAAATTTATCACTTTCTAGAGTAATTGTTTTATGCTTTCTAGTTGTAATGGACAAATCCCCCTAATGATAAATTCTCTGTTTATTCTACATCTCATTTTGATTTCTCTGTGTAATATTCTCTTTCTTTCTTACTCTCTCTGTCTCTCTTCTATTTATTGTAAATAATTAGATAGTTTTAAATTGAATTATTTCGTGACAAATAAAAAGAAACGCGTAGTTTTTAAATCAAACGTTCGCCTTCCTGTGTTCTACCCGGAATTTTAATTTTGGTATAAATTTTATTTGTTGAACACGAATTCTTCGCTTTCAAACTACAACGACAGGTTTTCCAAAACCAAACACGTTAGCGTAGCGATTCGATGCGTCTCAACAGATACACTCTCCCAGAGCCTCATAAATAGTCAGGTAATTGAGTCGGGTGCATACCCGAGACCAGGCCCACCGGCGTGCGGTAGTGGGTGAGGTGTGTAGTCGGGTCCGGTCAGGCCAGGTCCGCAGGGCGTAAGTGCGGACGAGACTGGGTCGGGTGAGTGGGACCTTACCCCGTGGATCTGAGGCGACAAGGCTATGTCACTTTTTCCTCTTATGCAGGTGCGGGTGCACCTTCACTTCCAAGGTGGGACTAAATGTCTCACCCTTTCCTTGCGTGCGCCTGCAGAGATGGCCTTCGTGATTGTAGCAGCCGCAGAGGTCTTCGACTTCAATTGAGGGTTTGAGTGCGTGCGTGAAGGTATTCCACACTCTTGGGACTACTGCACTTGGGCTTTCTGGACCTGGAGTTGCAGCAAGCTTGCTTCAAGCTCCGCAACAATGGCGGAGGGGCGTTGAACCTGAAATCACAAGATTGGCCTTGCGGCTACGTCAAAATGTTTAGAGAGGGTAGCTGGAGCACGACGAAGGTGCTGGGGGTGTTGGCATGGTGTGGCAGTATCTGTGCGTGCGTGCCTAGGGCACACTGTGTGTGAGTGTGTGGGTGTGTTCGGGGGATGGTTTGCGTGAGTGACACGGTGCGTGGAGTTAGGGAAAAGGATCAGTGAAGTGAGGAGAAGCTTATGGGCTTGTCGGCGAGGGTTGGGATGGCCTGTGGATGTGGAGCATTGTCGCTGGAGTTGGTGGTCGGAGATGGAAGGGATGGAGGTGATGGAGGTCGGCAGTGGTCGGTTTTGAAGAATAAAGGGTGGAGAAGAATGTAGAAGGGAGAGGGAGCTTATCTGGGAGGGGAAGAGACGACAGGACGAGCAGAGGCGTCGGGTCTGGTGTGGCCGATGTCGGAGACGAAGAGTGGCTCCGGTGAGTGGAGATCGGCGAGGACGAAGAGAGGGAAATGCCTGCGGGTACGGCGAGGCGTAGATGAAGTCAAGGAGGAGGAATCCGCCGCAGGTATAATAGTTGGACAACGAGGAGGAGCAAGGGAGGTTGCTGGACGTCGAGGAACCTACGACCATGAGGAGAAGAGAGGAATTAGGGGTGTTCGCAGCCGAATTCGAGCGTGGGGTGATCGGAGGGGTCTGGGCTCCTTTAAATAGAGCTCTGAAGGTCAGTTAGGGATTGGGAAGCAAGCTTCCCAAGCACGGAAAGCTCGCCGGAGTTGGAAGCCATTAGGATAACCATGTCTCTCATGCGTTCGCATGAGAGATTGGAAAAGAATCTGGGATCAAAGATGTGTTTAGATTGGAGGGATTTTCTCAGAGAATCTCCCTTTCAATTTTGGAAGAGATTCTTTGAGCAATCGGGGAGAACTCTCCTTCCAAAGTTCGTCGGAGTAGGATTCCTTTGCTATAATGGTGGAGGGACCTAATTGCAAAAATGATGAAGAAGCTAGGGGGCTATTTGTAAGGGTTTTTGAAAGATAAGGGTGAAATGTAATCAAGCTTGACCTTTTTGCAAACTAGGTCAAGGAAAATTCATCTTAGGTCCAAATTTTGGTACAAACCTAATTTGGACCTAAGAAATCCAATGGTGAAGTTGGATTTTGGGTTTGACTACGTTTGATTGGGAAAGTTATGCAAAAATCCAATTTAAGGCAAATATCTGTTTGAGACCCCATTCTAGGTTAAGATGGGCTCCAATGGTCACATTGATGGTACTAAAACCTAGAGGATATTTTTCTATGAATTTTAGAGGGCTTAAGTGAATTTTATTTTGACCAGAATCTTGGTTAATCAAATGAATTTATTTTAGGGTTTCAAGAAGTAATTTAATTCACAGAACTCACACAAACTCTTTTCTGTCTGATCCAACCCACTTATTATCTTATTAAGACTATTTGACCTTTGTTTAACCCTTGAGAAAACCTGTTGTTGTACTGCATTAGTAAAATTACAGTTTTACCTCTAGTTTCTTATTTTTTCTCTTAGAAAGGCTATGCAGTGAATTAGGACATTCAGTTGGTTATGTAGGAGCATTTATTCTCTCAATTAGGTCAAAATGAGCTAGTTAGGGCTCATGATGATGTTCCCATCAATAATTATGACCCAAATCTACTTAGGAGTTTGCATAAACACTAAGGTTAGATTTGGTTGTCATGTTTATCACCTTCACCCACCTCACCCACTTTAGAAAAAAAATTCTTTAATTGTCGGACGAAATTAAAAGCTATACACCTAATCACCCTATAAGTTCTAGTTAAGTTGCACTATTTTTCTAATTTTATCACTTAATTGGGACTCCGACCAGCGGACTCGGTACACTCAAACTAAATATACACATAAGTGATTAGAAATTACAATAGGCTAAACATTTTCTATGTGTCTTAATTTAGTGGTGTGAAGGCCAATTGATTGACTTATTTGGGCCGCACCACTTTATTTAAAAGTGAAAAATCAAGTAGCTTCTCTCGTAGGATTCAACTTTAGGTCTGACCAAGCACTCCACTATTTTTCTTCTGATTCTAAAGGAAAATACTTACACCAGTGCTTGTACAACATGGTGTTTCTACAAACCTTTTTTGAAAATACTGAAAACTTGAATCCTAAAAGCTACTTAAGTAAGATTTGAACTTTAAAATCCACCTCACCTTTATAGAAATCTTACTTGAAAATCCCTTGGTTGTGCATGCACACACATATCAATCATCATTAAGGGTATAACCCATTAACAGCCCATCACATTCCAAGAGTACATTCAATCCCACGAATAATTAAAAGAGGAGTAGACGTTGGCCTTAAAAGATTGGACTCGCTCTTTGGAGTTTGGATTAAGATTGATAGTGATTAATTTGCTCCTACTGGTCCATTTGATGTATAGTTAGGGGAGTTGCATCAAACGATAGCTGTTGGGGGGTATCAAAGGAACCTAAGGCGAAAGTTGAGGGAAGAACCTTCTCCCTAATTCCTCCTTCTAACTAATTGGATTGGCCAGATAACAGTAAATCAAATCTCTCTTGATCTTGAGATGAGTTCTGGGAGTCACTAGGTCTATAGGCTATCCAACCTAAGGGTAGGTTTGGATTGTTTGTATTGCAGGGCACCTTTCTCTTACTTATTTTCCCCTATCTCCCCATGAATTCTTCCTACTCTGACATGAACTTCCAATCCTTCTCTCCAAACACACATTATTCTTAGTATTCTCATTATTCGAACAAAACCAATGATTATCCTTCTAGTTGGGACAACTCTAGATGGGGATATGACTTAGGACCTCAATATCCAAAAACTAACTCTGGATATCAACAATTTGATTCTTATCCTCCCTAAGACTACACCTCATATAGGTCACCATCCTTTAGCGAACAACCTGATATGACCTATTATAAGGGAGGACACTAAGAACCTCAATATCCTGGCCCTCAGGATTTAACTCGAACGCACCCAACCCTGAGCCAAGCTAGCTAGATCAAGTAACTTGGGTCCAAGATAGGTTGCTAGCCAATTTGAGGGCTACCATCAAATTGTTAGAATCTCAGCCAGTACTTTGTAATAAAGCATTGGAGCCTCTAATTAGAATGATTTTTGATCTCAATAACTCAATACTAGATTGGCTCCAGGTGGTTGAGGACAAGGACTTGGGTGAGGTGTTACTTGGGAGGTTATCAAGATTGAGGATGAAATATGTGGCATCTCTAGTCCAATCTTGGGATTATACACAAGATGAACCACCTTTGGTTGAACAAATGACAGAACCCTTTCAAGCACCCGTAGGGGGGACATGTTTTGTGAGACCTTGGATGACAAGGTTGATTTTGTGGATATATGTTTATCGAAGCGAAATCGGATTTTAAAATAATTGCGTCATAGTATAGCCAAAATTGCTTTGAAAATAAATGAATTTTATTCCTCGAAAATGTAAATCCAAGGTCAAACATAGGGAGCAAATTGGGGTTCAAAAATTAAGAACACAACTTTCAAATTTGATATAATATGCAATGAAGAATCAAAGTTATAATGCAAGTAATGTAAATAGATCCACAAGATATCAATGTATATAGAAGCAAAAATTATGGACGTCTGATGTGAAAATCAGACGTCTTAAATGTGAATTTGCTACAGTGCTTTGATTTCTGTCTGATCTCCTTTCTTTTCTTCTGTTCTCTACCTCTGACCTTTAGCTTCTTCTTCCTTTTTCTTTCTCTTTCTACTTTGACGGCCTTCTTTCTTCTTCTTTCTTTTCTCCTTCTGTAGCTTCTTCTTTCTTCTTTCTCCTTCTGTCTCTGACTTCAGCTCCTCTTCAGCCTTGCTCCTTCCTTAGCTGCTCAGGCTTCTGCCCTTCCTTCCTTGGCTTCTTTCTTCTTCTCTGGCTCTTCTCCTTCCTTCTTCTGACCTCCTCTTTCTTAGCTTCCTTTCCTTGGCTTCCTCTTTAGCTTCCTCCTTCTTCCTTGGCTTCACCCTTGGCTTCTTCTTCCTCTTTTTCTCTTGAGAGCAAAACCTACCCCTACCCTCCCCACGATCTCTCTTCTTCCTTCTCTCTTAAGCTCGCTCTCCTAGAGCCTTCTCAGGTTAACAGGTCAGGTATGTGTGCCCGGGACCAGGCCCACCGGTGTGCGTGGTGGGCGAGGAGTGCACAGGGTAGTTGGGTATCCGGGTCAGAACCAGGTCCGCGGGCAGTGGGTCGCGGACGAGGCAGTGGGCGGGTAGGACCTCACCCCATGGTCAGGAGGCGATAAGCCGTTGACACTTTTTCGCTTTATAGAACAGCACCCGCTCCTAATCTTCTGAGGTGGGACTAAATGTCCCACCTTCCTCGTAGGCTCTTGCACAACAGATGTCTTCATGAATTGCAGCAGCTGCGTGGGACTTTGACTCCAATTGCTGGGCTGAGAGTGTGCGCGAAGGAAACCCTCACGACCTAGGACCTGAAGCCTTGGGCCTGGAGTCCTGGAGCAAGGTTGCGAGCAAGCTTCATCCTTCTTCAATGGCGGCGAAGACCTGAACCCTGCCAACAAGAAAATGGCCTTGCAGCCTTGTCAAAATGCATAGGAAGCTTCGCCTGAACATGACGAAGATGGGACGGTGGTCGGTGTGGTGCGGGTGGCCTGAGCGTGCGTGCCTAGGTTACCTTGTGCGTGCGAATATGGGTGTGTTCGGGGGACGTTCTGGGGGGTTGTCGTAATGAATGGAAAGAGGAGTTATGGTCAGTGAGGCGTGGCGGAGCTCGTGAGGTAGTTGGCGAGGTGGATGGATGCGTGGAGCGGCGGGAGCACCTCACCGGTGGTTTGACCGGAGGTGGAGAAGATGGTGGTGGTTTGTGAACGTCGAGGCGTGGTAGCAGAAATAAGTGAGAGAAAAATGATGAGCAGAGAGGGAGGACTTATCTAAGGGTGGTTAGATGAAGGGGGATGCGGAGGAGGCGGTCGGCTCGTATGTGCCATTGCCGGAGACGAAAGCCTAGTGAGAGGAGGATGGCAACAATGAGAGGGTAGCAGGAGCGTCGGCTGGTGCAGCGCGACGTGGACGAAGGAGATAAAGGTAACTCTGCCACTGGTATTGTGGTAGAGAGATGAGAGGAGGAGATAAGAGTCGCCAGAGCTTGCTGGGTGGTTGGCCGGAGGGGAAGAGAGGAAATTGGGGTTATCTCAAGCCAATTCAAGCTTGGGAGGAGCGGAATGATCTGGGCACCCTTTTATAGCCCTTGGCAGAAGGTCTTGTGTTCGGAAGCCAAGCTTCCAAACACGGCAACCTCGTCGGAGATGGAAGGTCAAAAAGGCTCAAATCTCTCATACGTTTGCATGAGAGATTGCGTGCAAATTAGGGCTTCAAATTAGGTTCACATGAGAGGGGATTTCTTAGAGAATCTCCCTTTCAAATTTAAAAGGGTTTCTCTAAGGAATCAGGGAGTTCTTTCCCTCGAATCCTCGTCGGAGTAAGATTTCCTCTGCTGTAATTGTGGAGGGACCTAATTGCAAAGAATGATGAGGAAGTTAGGGGGTCTTCTGTAAAGGTTTTCAAAAGTTAGGGGTAGAAATGTAATTGGGTTGGACCTGTTTGCAAAGTAGGTCAAGGTGAATTTGCCTTAAGTCCAAATTTTGGTATAAACCTAATTTGAACCTAAGAAATCCAATGGTGAAGTTGGATTTTAGGTTTGACCACGTTTGACTAGGCAATTTACACAAAAACCTAATTTAGGGCAAATAATTGACTGAGACCCCTATTTAGGTCAAAATAAGTTCTAAAGGCCAAATTGAAGGTTCTAAACCCTAGAAGATATTTTTCCATGAATGTTAGAGGGTTTAGGTGAATTTTATCTTGACCAGAACCTTGTTAAATTAAGTGGGTCTATTTTAGGGTTGTAAGAAGTCATTTAATTCCCAGATTTCGCATGAACCCTTTTTTGTTTGAACCAACCCACTTTTTATCTTGTTAGGACCATTTGACCTATGTTTAGCCCATGAGAAATCCCGTTGTTACACTGCAATGGTAAAATTATAGTTTTACCCCTTGTTTCTTATTTTTCTCTCAGACTAGTTATTCATTGAGTTAGGACCTTCATTTGGTTATGCAGGAGCTTTTGTTCTCATTTCTAGGTCAAAATGAGCTAATTAGGACTCATGATGGTGTTCCCATCAATATAGAGCACCGAATTCCCGTTAAAGAGGATCCAGTTCCTTCACTTGAAACCTCAAAAATAGAGAATGATGTCTCCATGGATGTTAGTATTGTACATGCTCATGAGACATATATAGTTGAGGATAGAAAATGTTTTAATGAAGGAACCATAATTGAGGATTTTGATGAAAGTGTGCCCCACCTTGAGCACCTGGATATAGGCCTTGTACTTGTGGATGATAATAAGGCTATAATAGAAAAGCACAATTATGCATGCAATGAGAACTCAATTTGTAGCCTTATCTACCCACTACACCCCGAGGAACCCTATGATGACATCTTTACTCTAGAACTCCTTGAACCCAAGCCAACCTTATTAAACCTCAATTGCTGGATTTAGACATTCTAGATGGGGTCGCAAGCACTTTAAAGGTCAATGAAAATGAAGCATTAGATTTGGAGGATAGGAATATGGAAATCATAATTTGGCAAGAACAATCCAAGGGGGACAAAAGAATGATTTTTGGAATTCTTGGGTGTTTCAAACCTCCAACTCTTTACCAAGACCCTTAAGATCTTTGTGACTCAAGGGACATAGAACCTAATGAAAGAAATATATTGGATTTTCATTCTGCACTCAACCTCAAGTGGGCACAAGAATTTTATGAGAATGACTTACATTGTGTTCAAAATTCTAGATTTAGGTTCTATGTCCCTAAGCTTAAGACCAAATCCCGTGACCTTATGGTGAAAGACAAGAGGATGTGGCTAATATTGGTTAAAACCCTTACCAACATCAGACCTTGGGGCATAGGATTACATCAAAACTTGGTCCATAACTGTGGACATCTTTGGTAGGGTAGAAAGAAAATTTTCTTCTCTTTATTTTGACCTGCCAATCTGAGTCAATAATTTCTTCTCTTTGTTTGTGGATTGGGCCTAGCTGAAGGCACTAAATTCAGCACTTATTGGGAGGCAACTCAATGCTCTCTTAGGATGTAAATACTCGCAGATATCAGAGTTGGCCCGGATCTGAAGTGATATTTAGGTGCTTTCTTTGCATTCTACTCTTGCATGCATATATAATATAATGAGGACATTGCATTAGATAGGCATGGGGGTGTGGATATTTATTCTTGAATTAACTTTGTTAGCTCCTTAAAATTTTCTTTTTATTTTCTAAACAAAAATAAACAATCAATATATATATATATATATTGCTTGTAAATAGCATAGTTGCATAACTCTACCTAGGATTAGTGAAATCTAGTTAACTAGAAGCCACTAAGTTTAGGGATTCATAAGGGAACTTAGCCTATGAGGCTGTTCAAGCTGCGATTAGCTTAGTCAACTAGAGGTGTCTCCTAGGACTTTGGTCGAGACTGAATTCTTGAAGAATTCTCTTGATTAAAGTCAAAAGTCAATAAGGAGGAAAGTATAGGGCTCTATTATCCAACCTATGGTTTGGAAGACTAAGTGACTTAAGCATTCAACCTTCACACACTCGATTTTACCTTGGGCAACCATAACCTTGAGAAAAATGGGTTTTGCTAAGTTCAACTTTGGGGGACCTTTACACTTGAAATCGATCTTAACTCATATCAAAATTAATAAAGGCACCTGCGGGTATGGCTGACTTGTTGGTGGCGGTAACCCTTGTTACTTGGGTGTTCAGAGCTTAGCCTAATGTCCTAAATATGCCTGATGTTTTGTGTAGGTGATGTTCGTGAATGGAGGAAGGAGAGCCACTCACCTAGAAAAATGAAAGAAAAGAAAGGAGAAAAAAATGCAATAAAGTAGAAGGAAGAAAAGAAAAAGAAACAAAAAAACAAAAATATATGCTTTTCGCAAATAAAGGAAACTTGTGTACGTGGTAAAAACTCAAAAATACAAAAAGAGTAAGTTATTCATAAGAGGCCAAAATGGCTCAGGCAGGGAGATATACCTTGGAGGTTGACCCCATGATAGAAAAAGGTGAGGAGAAAGCTATCAAATCCTAGTAAGGAAGAATCGAATGTGAACCTGGGTTCTCAAAACCTAAGTTACCTATAGGAAGAGTCACTGATGAGGTGTGGCTAATCATAGCTAAAATGCTCAAGTTAAGCAAAAAACTAGGTTAAACACTATATTATTAACATGATAAATGGGTTAAGTATGGGAATTAAGGAAAAAGACCTAAAACACCAAATTTGGGTTAAAAATGCATAATTAGGTCAATTTATGAGATATTCTATTTACAAATGCAAATTGATGATCCAATTACCAATTGAACACATTTTTGAGTTCAAAAGTTCAAATCAAGGTTGAAATTAACTTCTAACAAGTTCAATTAAGCTCCAACAAAAATTTCGTTACATTTGGACATCATTAGGACCTTGCATTAATGACTTTACACTTAGGTCCTTAGGCATTCACATTTCCTAAGCATTAAACTAGCAGGGGCATACTTGAAAGCCATGAGGGACCTTTTTGCATCAAACTAGGGACCACTTTGTAATCATTTCTTTCATTAATGGGCCTTTCCACAATTTTGCATCGTTTCACATGGGCTCTTCATGTAAATGTCACAAAACACCTACAACAACTCTTCTTCTGCGCGCATTGCTCACCATGATGAACTCAAGCTCCAAGCGCCATCGATCTCTTGGATCATTGATCCAATGGTGTAACCAGATTGATGGGAAAACCATCATGAGCCCTAACTAGCTCATTTTGACCTAGAAAAGAGAATAAAAGCTCCTACATAACCAAGTAAAGGGCCTAATTCAACGAATAACTATTCTGAGAGGAAAATAAGAAACAAAGGATAAAACTGTAATTTTACTATTGTAGTACATCAATGGGATTTCTCAGGGGCTAAACATAGGTCAAATGGTCCTAACAAGATAAAAAGTGGGTTGGTTCAATCAGAAAAGGGTTAATGTGCAATCTGGGAATTAAATGACTTCTTGTAACCCTAAAACTGACCTATTTAATTTAACAAGGTTCTGGTCAGGATAAAAATCACCTAAACCCTCTAAAATTCATGGAAAAATATCCCCTAGGGTTTAGAACCTTCAATTTGGCCTTTAGACCCTAAATTTGGTTTTTGTGTAAAATGCCCAGTCAAATGTGGTCAAACCTAGAATCTAACTTCACCATTGGATTCCTTAGGTCAAAATTAGGTTTGTACCAAAATTTGGACCTAAGGGGAGTTCACCTTGACTTACTTTGCAAAACAGTCCAACCCAATTACTTTTAGACCCCTATCTTTTGAAAACCTTGCAGAGACCCCCCTAGCTTCCTCTCCATTCTTTGTAATTAGATCCCTCCACCATTACAATGGAGGAGTCCTACTCCAATGAGGATTCCAGAGGGGATTTCTCCCTGATTCCTCAAACTCCCTTTCAAATTTGAAAGGGAGATTATATGAGGAATTCCCGATCTTATGAACGTAATTCCAAGCCCTAATTGTCACCCAATCTCTCATGCAAATGCATGAGAGATTCAGGTATTTCTAGCTTTTCTACTCCAGCGAGGACACCTGTGCTTGGAAGCTTGCTTTTCAAGCACAAGGCCCTCTGCCAAAGCCTATAAAAGAAGCCCCAGCCCCGACCATCCATTCTCAGGTTGGTTTGGCTGGAGAACAATCCTCAACTTCGTCTCTTCTCCTCTGGCCAAGCATCTAGCAAGCTCCAGTGACTCCTCCTCCCTCTTCTCGTTGCTCTGCCACAATACTAGTGGCAGAGACATCTCCGCCTCCTTCATCTGCGTCGCGTCGTACCTGCACATGCGCGAAATACCCCTTGTCGTTGCAGTCACCCCTCTACTAGATCTTTGTCTCTGGTAGTGGCAGGTATGCACCAGCCGCCCTCCTGTCTCCCTTCATCCATAAAATAGGTCAGACACTTCCCCTCTCTCCTCTCTTTATTTCCCCCTCTTTATTTCTGTTTTCGACCCTCGCCTACTCGCCTCGTCCGCGATCCACGCTTCACGGACCTGGCTGACTTGACCCATTTACCCTACACTCCTCGCGCATCACCCATGCCGGTGCGCCTAGACCTGGGTGTGCTAGCTCGACCCGTATAACTGAGAATGGCTCTGGGAGAGCGAGCCTAAGAGAGAAAAGAGAGTGTTTGCGAGTAAGGGTAGGGGTAGGTTTTGCACTTGTGTGCAGGGAAAGGAAGAAGGAAGAGGAAGCTGAAGCCAGAGAAGGAAAGGAGGAAGTCTTAGGTGCAGCCGCAGAGAAGAAGGAAAAGCAAAGGACTGAAGGAGGAAGCTAAAGGATAGAGGGAAGGAGAAGGCGTGGCTGAAGAAGAAAAAAAAAGTAAGAAATCAGAAGCTAAGGGCAGAGAAAGCTAAGGCAGGAAGGATCATAAGCTAACAAATAAGAAGAAGGAAAGCTAAGGTAGGAAGAAAAGAGAAGCCAAAGAAGGAACAAAAGAAGCCAATGACAAAGGTAAGGCCAAAGCCAGAGAAAGAAGAAAGAGAAGAAGAGCCAGAGAAGGAAAGAAGCTAAGAAAGAGAAGTCAGAGAAAAGAGGAAGAAGGAAGAAGAAGAAGACATGGGAAAAACAAGCTACTGCCAAGGCAGAAAGAAGAAAAAGAGAACAAGTCAAAGAGAAGAAGCAATCAAAAACTTTTTATCCAATTCTTCCTAAATTCTCTCTTTTGCTACATTTTATTATTCATAACTTCGTGCTTTACATTCTGAATTAGGTTTTGAGTAATTTTATGTGTTCAAATTACATCTATTGAGATTAGTGCATAAATTCCATTTACTCCCTGTGTTCGACCTCGGACTTAACATTCGAGTAATAAAATTTATTTATTTTCATGGCGATTTCAACTATACTACGAGGCATCCTTTATTTTATAAAACTGATCTTGCCCTCTGTCAACATTTTGGCGCCATTGCCAGGGAGCAATGCGCAATTCATCACTAGTCTCTGCACTATTTTTGATTATATTTGAGCACTAACTTACCCTATTTGTTTTGCTATGATTTTACGAGGTATTTCATGAGGAGATCTCCCGCGCAAATCAACCTCTCCAGGGCAGGTAACTTCTCTCTTCTCCCCTTATCCATCTCCTAATCCTGGAAAGATAAAAAAGAAGCAATCAAATTAGGAATTAACTACCTTCTTTCTTTAGTAATTATCATTTAAAAGGCAAAGTTTCCTGATTTTGCGAAAATTGTTTCAAATCTTATTGAAGTTGAAGCGATTTCTAGAGATCCTACCCCACAAATTCCTATGCTTAGTAGAGATCATGCTTAATTTCTGAATCTTCGCGGACTGCACACTTCTTGTTTGAAATCCAAAGAGAACTTTTGAGAAAAGAGGATTGAAAATAGAACCAAATTAGGATTTCTACAGTAGGGTTTTGGAGTGCTAGTTCACACATACTTGCATAAACAAAAACACCCACACTTGTGTGCTACCCAAGCCCTTGATTGAAAAGATCTAAGCAAGACAAACCCTAAAATCAAGCTCTAAAATCACTTGAACCTTAAAGACTTTGGACCTACTAACCTGGGAGTCAAATTAGGGTGATTTCTAGGTCTTGACCTAGAATCATTTTGCCATCTTTAGGACAGGTCAGGTGAAGTTGACCCCTTGTTGGGTCAACCAACCTCCAAATTAGGTCACAAAACCAAAACTTCTAAAGTTCAAGTGGAACTCTAATCATCTTTGATCTGAAATAAAATTGGTAGACTTAAGAGGTCAAGGTCCCCATTTTGGTTTACCTAGAATCTTAGTGACAAGAGAGGTCAGATGGGGGAAACCCTGTAACCTGTGGGGATGCTCTACCGTGTAGGGGTCTTTACGGGATTCTCCCTCTCTGGCTGCCTAGGTAATTCTCAGGTGGACGACTTTCCGATCCAGGGGTATCATCCGTTCCGAACCTCCATAGTCATTTTAACATCTTTGGGTGCCTTGATTGGGTCAAAAACATATCCAGTCCCTCATCCCTTCTCTTTAGAGAACACACATAGATTTTCAAGTAGGATTCTCTATTCAGATCTAATCACTTCACAACTTGATTCTACATCTTGATCCAATTTCTGATTCTACGTCATGATTCCATCATCTGATCTAAATATACAGCCTAGTTACTTAGGACTACCATTCAAGAAACCTGAATCACAGAGATCCATGAGAGATAGGATGATTGAGGATGCCCTTGAATTCTATGAAATTGAATACAAAACCTCAACACCAGTAAAAGACATTCAAGTTAACGTACCAACAACCACAACTTTTATCATAATCTATGCCCAAGTGTTATTGCCAGAAGCCACAAACAGATCAACCTGAGACATTCTCATAATAGGATACATAGAGATAGAAAAATTACATAACTTTGAATACCTTCAATGCATGACAAATCCTGTACTATGGGAACAACACCAAGTTGATCTTGAAAAACGGGAAGAGATGATGAGATTATTGAAATAAATTATCAATCAGAAATACCCGTACATGCCTCAAACAGATGATAAACCATCTTGGAATAGTATTGAGGATCAATCCGATTTCCCAAATCTTGAGTTTGAGGCACAGAGTTGTTATGGATTCCCAACCTAGATGGAATACAACATGCCTGATATTGAATTAGGTTGGGAAGTTCCAATTGCAGGAGAACACAATGTTGAGCCAATCCTGGATCACCAAGCATAGAATTTCGAGACTCCTGCAATGATGAACTTAGAACTGAACCTCTCGAGGGTGTAAATCCTGCCCCTTATTCCGACAAGGTGACCCTCGAAGGTAATTTGGACGTAGATTCTAGAGATTCAACCCACATTCTAAGCCTAGAATCTGGATTTGAAACTTATTGGGAAGATTACGAGGCATCGAATGACGAAAATCAAAGTTTCAATAAAGAATATGATTCTAGGCCTCTATTTGATGAATATCCCTCTCCAACATCCTTAGAGATACAAATTGATTTTTCGAAAGTCACGCCAATCTATGATACAGAAATCGAGGAGTTGGACGAGTGGGGTTTTGATTAGGTCTTTCCTACAAGCCTAGAACGTGAACCTAGACCAAATAAGAACACCTTTGTGAGCTCAGAATCTACATATAGGCTAGATCCAAGTCAGGCTGCCGAGTCTACATCATGTGATTTATTCTATGGTGGAACCCATGATCTCGAATCTCATTCAAAACTTGATTTTCACAATATCTCCGATGATTTCGAATCTTACCATGATTTTGGAGAAACTCTGCTTCCTGGATACAACGAGTCAATCTACGACCTCAGCTCACATGATTCATTCTCTGTCTCTGACTCTGAGGCCCCGGTTTCCGAGATCATTGATTTAAGTTTAGGTTTCGATGAGATGGAATCATTTCTTTTCGATCCTCAGGAATCAAAACCAGAAAATGCCGAGAGTAACTGCAACCCAGAATTCGAATCTTTTCTCGACTCAAATTTTCATCATCCTATAGACACTCTTCAGGCATTCACTTTTGACCTTGAAAGCTACTATGAGGACTCTCTACATGAAACCACCTGCAAATCCTTTCTACAAGAGCCCTCATACACAATTCTCATTGAAGCCACCTCTTCAACACATACAAAACCCATCCAAACACGTTTTCAACCCCGACTCCCAACTGGACTCAATGTCTATTCTGATTCCCCTCTTATTGAGCCGATTGCAGATGATTCAACTCCACATTTATACCAGGTTTCAGACATTAATTAGACTAACAACCATGCTCCATCATTTTCTGATAACCCCTGTAGGGTTTCCGCATCATCCACTGATTATTTTACTGATCCCTACTCTGACTGGGCTGATTCAACTCAGCCAAAACTTGAATTTACACTTTCACATCCATCCGAGCTCCAAAGCACATGGTGGGTTCCACATCTTTTGATCTACATTTATCAACCCACCAGATTAATTGGGTTTGGGCTGCATCATCAGCCTGTGGATCTCAATAAGCACCTGGTTGGACCAACCAGGCTCTTAATCAAGGTGCTTGTTCTACAGAACTCTGCTGATTTGACCACTCCCTCTCCATCCCATGTTCCACTCGGCTGAAGGCGTTGAATTTAGCACTTAATGGGAGGCAACCCGTCATTCCAAAAAAATCGAGATCCATCTGATTATCCATCTGTAGTCCACGTCTATTGCACCCTAAGTTCATCCTTAGAACAATTGATCCCACCTTTGGTACATGTACCAGAGCTTGAAATCGTCCGCAACAGTCATTCCTGACCCATTCGCCCACCCGATATATCCTGTTCTAAGTCCCTAAACCCAATACTATTTCACACCCTCCGTTTACAATGAGAACATTGCAAAACTTAGGCATAGGGGAGTGGTAAATTGCAAACATACAGAAAATAAGAAAAGTCAGAAGGAGTCTCAAAAAAAATTCACATATGTCAAAAATACCAAAAAATAGAAAATTGTGAAAAAGAACAAAAAAATTGGAGGAGGGAAGAAAATTTTGAAGCCATACAAAACATGAGGAGGAAAAGAGCAAAATGTCAAAAGGAGCATAAAATAAAAAAGAAAAAGAGATAGTCATTAGGAAGAGATTAGGGGATTAATCGAAGTTCTAGACCACATCAAGGAAAAGAGAAAAATAGGAAAAAAGTGCTAATGAGACACAAAAAGAGATTAGTAGGAACGCTGATTTTAGGCCTTTTAGGCTAGACTCTTAGGCTTAAATATTCAAGTATCTGCTAAGATCTGGATAATCCTCAAGAGGTTAGGGAAAATGCAAAGCTTAAGTATTAGGTCTAAGGCTTAGGTGATAGAGGATCTAAAGATATGTAATATGGCTATCTACGCGCACACAAATACTTTAGCACAATGTTAGTAATACAAAAGGATTTGCACAAAATACAATCAAATCACAAAGGACACAAAATGTATAGTGGTTCCCCTCCCTTGGGCACTCCACTACCTAAGCCTCCCAGCTTAGGGTTTTTAACCCGATTCTCTCAACCCCTAGAGAATCAATTTACTAACCAAGGTAATTAATGGGTTATCTCAACCCAAGTACAATAACGGGTTTGTTGCAACCCAACGAGCAAATTCTCAAATACAAAAGAAGTACAGGTGTAAGAAAGATTAATCTTACAACTAAGTTCCTAAGCCTCTCAACAATATATAGAATAATATTACCGATTTGAGAGCCTAGAAAGAATGTGATCCGCTTTGTAGATGCGTAAAAAAAAAATGCGTCGTTGAGCTTGCAAGAATACTATGAGAGTGGATGGCAAGCTTCTTCTTTCTCTCTTGTGAATATGGTGGGAATTTGAAATTCTAGCTCTAGGATTTTCTCTTATCTTTTCTTTTGTCGCTTGTGTGCAAACAAAGAGTCCTAGGGTCATTTTAAAGAGTTTAGGACCTAGGATACTCGTCTACTAGATGTTGAGAATTAATTCCCAACGTTCATATTGTTGGAATTAATTTTCTAGCCATTCAGTTTTGAGCCAACAGCTACCTGGTACCGGTACTCATTGCTTCTAGATTTGGGTTTCAAACTCTTAACACAAATCTGTAACCCACTTGTGCTGGTACTGATCATTAGTACTGGTACTCGTTACCTCTAATACCGGTACCGATCATGAGTACCGGTACTTGCAAGGTACAGGTTTGTTTCTTGACAAAACCCAAACCTGTAACTCACATCTATCGATACTAAACTTTAGTATCGGTACTTGTGGGTTAACAAGTACCTTTTTTAAGTGATTTAATCAATTAGGTTCTTTGAAAATGATTGCAATATTAATCCTAATTTATCTCTAGTTATTTTTACGATCTAAGTTACATTCTCTTGTTAAGAGGCATACAATCTATGAAAATAAAATCTAAACTATAGAAACTAAGGTCGAAGATGATCTTCTCCTCGACTCATCCTTGTCATCCTCCATGACATGATCATGCCTTCATCATTTCTTGTTTGCCTTGCTCCTTCACCTAAATCTGAAAAACACTTAATGCAAACATTAATCCATAATAATTTTTTTAACACCAAAACGGGATGTGGAACAAGGTTCCAACATTAGGGAGTATTCGTCCTCGTTAATTGGCCTTTAGTTTGCGAGACTCAGTAACCTAAGCACCCTAACCCATAAACAGTCTAGTTCAGTGCGCATAACTATCAAAATCATGCAAAATCATTTAATTGTTCTAAAAAAATTGCCTAGATTAGGAGTGGCCGATCAACACAAGTTGATTTGGATGAGTTCCCGGCGCGGAGAGGCGGAAAATTCCTCTCAAAGATGCGTAACATATTGTCTCCTCGGTGCTTGTCTCCTAGGATATTTACATATCCTACCGAGGGCACGTAAACCACTCTGCTTGTTCAGATGCCATGGGTGGCATTATCACGAAATGTCGATTGCTAGGGTCTAGATTTGGCTATGGAATGCCATGGGTGGGATTATCTCAAAATCTCGAAAGCCAGGGTTCTGGGGGTTGCCATGGGCGGTGGTGCTATCACGAACCATCGATTGCTAGAGGCCTTTGAGGATTGATGATGGGGACGAGGAATCCAATACAGACCGTGTTGAAAAGCCAATCCGAAGCTAGAAATAAAAAGAAAAGAGAGAGAAAACTCTCTAAACAAATAAATCCTCTGTCTCTCTCTTACAAAAAATGCACGACAAACTGAACCGAGGCTAAAATACATCTCAAGCACGGGTGCTGTAACGAGCGCGTGCCCCAGACGTCTTTTAAGACGTCTGGGAGGTGGCCCAGACGTCTGTAAAGACGTCTGGGATCACATCCGGACGTCTGACCAGACGTCCGGGATAGTTTACAGACGTCTGGCGAACAGTTATGCTCGCACGGGATATTCGTCTGCGCGCCTGTGCGCGCAGACCTGCGATCCCGCATCTTCTCTGCGGCTGCAGGCGACTGCGACCGTCTCTCCCTCCTCTCCGCGCGGCGTTAAAAGGGGGAGGGGGCGCGCCTCCCCTCCCGTCTCCACCATCTTCCTCCTTCTCTCCTGCCTGTGCGCGAGAGCGAGCGGACGCGAGGGCGCAGCGGCAGCGGCGGCCGCAGTAGGCGCGGAGGAGCTGCGGCGTGCGAGGGTGGGGCTCTGCCGTGAGGGCGAGCTCGTCGGGAGCGGCTTGGCCGGCCGGCGGAGGGCGCAGGGGGCGCAGAGCGTCGCGGAGAGGGACCTGCTGCGGGCGGAGCAGCGGACGCGCGAGGTGCGACGCGGGCGGCGTCGCGAGCGGAGGCCGAGCGAGGTTCTGATTCTGGAAAAATCTCCAGAATCAGACGTCTGGACTGATATCCAGACGACAAGGTCGACGTCTGTGAGATCATACAGACGTCTGAAAGGTGAGTTCCGCTTTCTCCTTCTTTTTGTCGACTGACCGTACTGAGGGAGGAGGGTTGGCTGTGCGCAGGTGTTCGGATTCGTCATCCTTTGCGAATCAGACGTCTGGAAGTTGTACCAGACGGCGGGAGTGACCTCCAGACGTCCGGAGAGACCATCGGACGTCTGGGATCTAGGAGAGACGTCCCCACAGACTTCTGGACGTCCGGGGAACCAAGCCGAACAGGTAATTCTCTGATCCACCGTTTAAGACGTCTGGAAGGAGTTCCAGACGTCTGATTTTGCACAGTATTGTCTTTCTCGACCCGTTAGGGCCCGTTTGGGCTCCGTTTTCCGCGATTCGAGTTGCGTTCGTTTCAGAATTTATTCCTCTACCCGCCTACAGTAGCTATACACTGTTTTGAGACACTCCTTGTGTTTGATCCTTGTGATAGGACCTCGTTCGGTTGCCGTCTTGAGAGTCGCGGAGGCGCGCGGGATTCCCGACCACGCCCCCATTACTCCCGTTGTACCTGGTAGAGTGGTTTTAAGTATAAAAAAAAAATCTGTTAAAGTATGGAATCATAACTAGAACCTAGGGCATTGCATGAATCCTAGGAATGAGAAATGTATGGAATGATAGCTCCTAGGTGTTGCATGAATCCTAGGGCCGGAAAACTAGATTGTATGATAGATCCTAGGATATGGCATGAATCCTAGGATGGAAAAACTAGTGGAATGTATATTACTGCAGTCTTGGAAAAATGGAAAGGAATATATAAGCTGCCTGTGAAATTAATTAACAGCTGCCTGTTATGAACAAAGAAACATGTTTGAGATCATGGAAATTGAGAACGTGAATCTGGAAAGTGAAACATATGATGTTCTGAGATAAAGGGCTGGAACCCTACGGGGAATTAGGAGTGGAACTCCTGGAAAGAAAAGGAATGGAACTGAGATGTAGTTTGTACTGTCTCTTGGGTACGCAGTACCAAGGGAAGTACCTGTACCTGTTTTAGTGCAGAGTGGGGCCAGCCGCCCCAGGGACCCGGGGTTAGGCTTGGCCGCTCTGTACCGACTTGTTGGCCCTCGTGTACGTAGTACCGAGGAGAGCTAGTAGTGTTAGGAGAGTACTAGCTACCCCACGGGCCCCGGGGTTCTGCTAGCCTCCTTCACCGACTTGTTAGGCCCACTAGGGCAAACCAGGGTAGTCAGGCGAGGGTGCGCGGACTGTGGAGGGGCAAGGCCCCGGTTTGGTTACTGTGGAGGGGTTGGACCCCTGTTACTGAGAGGGCTCTGCCCTGGTTCCGTGCTGTGCTTTGGGCGCACCCGTTAACGGAAACGACTGACCGCGTGCCAGTACGGGCTAGCTACCTGTGCGTTTATCGCGCGTGCCGTAGTCACCGTTACGTCTGTCAGTGACCTTGGGGTGGTTGACTGAGGGTAGGATCACCACGGGGGACTCTCCCGGCCAGGAGAGCACCACGTGCTACTTCTACTGTTGGAAAAGACTGCAATCAAGATCGTCCCACGAGGACATTCGAGATCAAGTAAAGGATCTGAGAAGTAAATGAAATAGTGAGAAAAATTGAAAGATGTAAATAAAAGGAAGTAATAGAACATAACAGCTACTGTACACTCTACTGTTGCCTTTAGTTAGTTTGCCACTCTACTCAGCGTTTTGCTGACGTGTTACACTCGTTACCTTTTTCAGGACCAGGTGTTGAGCAGCCAGGGTCGGCGGCTGCAGAGGACGCTGGGCCGAGTAGGGTCCAGTAGAGTTGCCACAGCTTTGTACCTTCTTTTGTTTCTGTTCTAGTGAGTAGTTTTGTTTCCGCTGTACCTTCTTTACCTGCAGTTTTTGTTATATGATAAATGTTGTTTTACTGTTGTGGTGGTGCCTACCGTAGTAGTTTCTTTCCTTACTGCTGTACTTTCTTACTGTTAGTTATATTCATGCTGAATGTGGTTTATTTTACTATCTTTTGGTTACTTCCTCGTTGGACGACTAGGTCTTGGGATTAGTCGAGTCGGTCCGGTTCTCGTGTCTCGTAGGGACTCGGGAACCGAGTCGTTACAAGATGGTATCAGAGCAAGGTCGTCCCGAGAAGTGAATCAACTGACTGGAAAATAACCAATTCACATGTTTATAGCTAGAGTAGCCACCACAACATATCTCTTGACTTGAGCTCTTAGAAGTGTTGTTAGGTACCGTCTGTTTTGACGTTTCCGTTTTGTTTCGCGTCTCCTTGCAGGAGATGCCTCGTCGTGGGACTGGCGAGACTGGCCGCGGGCGCGGCCGAGGGCGAGATCGGCGAGGTGGACGTGCTGTCGTTGACGTCTCGGTGGACCAGCCACCACTCCCTGGCATCCAGGCCCAGGACCTCGCCAGACTGATACGGGATATTGTACGAGAGGAGCTCCACCCACCGCCCCGAGCACCTCCTCCTGGGGTTGCAGAGGGGGAGTCCTCTGTGGGACCACGCGACGGACGCGGCGCCGGACACGAGGGAGGGGATGGGCCCCTGCCGCCCCCACCTTCCTCCGACACTTCTGTACACGAGGCACCTTCGCCTGGAGGTGCACCAGCACCTCCCCTACAGCACCACTTCGAGCTTTTCGGACAGTTCCGGAAGCTGAAGCCCCCCTCCTTCAAGGGGGATGAGGACCTGACCGAGGCAGAGGACTGGCTTGAGCAGCTGGAGAAGATCTTCGACACCCTTCGCCCCCCGGTGGAGTGCCGCGTGGCCTTTGCCACGTACCAGCTGGAGAGTGCGGCACACCGGTGGTGGAGGGCGGTCCGGGGACAGGAGAGGGACGAGCCGACGTGGGACCAGTTCGTCACCCTCTTCTGCGAGCAGTACTTTCCCCAGACGTGGCAGGACCAGAGGAGGCGGGAGTTCCACACTCTCCGCCAAGGGATGATGACCGTGAGCGCGTACCGCACGCGTTTCTTGGAGCTGTCCCGCTTTGCAGCGACAGCGGTAGCCACTGAGGAGGAGCGCCTTTGGAGGTTCACCGAGGGGCTCCGGCCTGCGATCCGGGGGTATGTCAAACCCCTGAAGCTGCCGACGTTTTCGAGAGTGGTAGAGGCAGCCATGACTTACGAGGAGACCAACCCGTCCGCGCGAGAGACCGACGGCGGGCGGAAGAGGCCCTTTCAGCCAGACTTCTCACAGGGCCGGCGAGAACGGAGACATGTGGCGTCCGCAGGAGAGCCGTCACGTTGTGCAGGGCCATCAATGGCCTTTGGGGGCCCTCGACAGGGGCCAGTCGCCAGCACCGGACCCCCGCCTAGCCGACAGCAGGGACTCACTGAGGGCGGGAGTCGGGTTCCCCTCTGCTACCAGTGTGGCCAGCCGGGCCACGTCAGGAGGGACTGCCCATCTAGGGCAGGAGGTCAGCAGATACTTCCCGCGCAGAGCACTGGAGGGCGCGCAGGAGGCCGCGGTTTCCAGGCGCGAGGAGGAGGACCGCAGTCGCGAGGAGGGTACCGGCCAGCACCTACCCGTCCGACGCAGAGTGTGGCTGCTTCGTCCGCACCTAGAGCTGAGGGGCGTATCAACGCCCTAACACACAGGGACGCCAGAGCTTCGGGATCCGTGGTAGCAGGTATGGTTTCAGTTTCTGGCAGACTCGTTTACACGCTTTTCGATTCCGGCGCTACGCACTCGTTTGTCGCAGACAGTTTCGCAGTTAGTTTGGACCAGGATTATACATTGTTAGAGAACCCGTTCGTAATCAGAGGTCCGAGTGGTCAGCTGTTTGTAGCTGAGGAGGTGTACACGGGTTGCGGGGTCAGCATCGGGGGACACAGCCTGCCAGCTGACCTGTTTATGATACAGATGGAGGACTTTGGGGTGATCCTGGGGATGGATTGGCTGTCCGCTTACCACGCATTGGTAGACTGCTTTGAGAGGAAGATTGTCTTCTCCATTCCGGAGTTGCCTTCCTTCGAGTTTCACGGGCAGCCAGTGGACGGAGGTTTCAGGTGCATTTCGGCACTTCGGGCGGCGAGACTTTTGAGCCAGGGGTGTGAGGGCTTCTTAGCTTGTGTGGTGGCAGAGCACAGCCCCGTGGCAGACTTCCAGAGCATCCCGGTGGTCAGAGAGTACCCCGACGTGTTTCCAGACGAGTTACCAGGACTACCGCCAGAGCGTGAGATCGAGTTTGAGATCTCACTAGTACCAGGGACCAACCCCATCTCCACCGCGCCATACAGGATGGCACCGCTTGAGCTGCGAGAGCTCAAGTCTCAGTTGCAGGACCTTTTGGAGAAGGGTTTCGTGAGGCCCAGTGCGTCTCCCTGGGGAGCCCCGGTACTGTTTGTGAAGAAGAAGGATGGGACCCTACGCCTTTGTGTGGACTACAGACAGCTGAATAGGGTCACCATCAAGAACAGATATCCGCTGCCGAGGATT
This sequence comes from Thalassia testudinum, assembly GCA_037157565.1. Classification (NCBI taxonomy): domain Eukaryota; kingdom Viridiplantae; phylum Streptophyta; class Magnoliopsida; order Alismatales; family Hydrocharitaceae; genus Thalassia; species Thalassia testudinum. The sequence continues at coordinate 58,743,558 of JAZHRO010000014.1, forward strand.
GACGATTTGTTTGACCAGTTGCGGGGTGCCACGGTGTTTTCCAAGATCGACTTGAGGTCTGGATACCACCAGTTGAGGATCAGGGAGACCGACGTCTCCAAGACAGCTTTCCGCACCCGGTACGGACACTACGAGTTTTTGGTCATGCCGTTTGGGCTGACCAATGCCCCCGCTGCTTTCATGGACCTGATGAACCGGGTGTTCAGACCGTACTTGGACCAGTTTGTGGTGGTTTTCATAGATGATGTACTCATCTATTCTAGAGATCGGACGCAGCACGGACAGCACTTGCGGATGGTTCTGGACACTCTGAGACGACGCAGGCTGTACGCCAAATACAGCAAGTGCGAGTTCTGGTTGAGGGAGGTGACCTTTTTGGGTCATGTGATCTCTGGAGACGGCCTGGCGGTGGATCCCGCCAAGGTCGAGGCAGTGCTCAGGTGGGAGAGACTGCGTTCAGTCACTGAGATTCGCAGTTTCCTGGGACTGGCAGGTTACTACAGACGGTTCATCAGAGGGTTTTCGCAGATTGCACGTCCTATGACACAGTTGACTCGGAAGGATGTGCTTTTCACTTGGACAGACGCCTGTGAGGCGTGTTTTCTGGAGCTGAAGGAGAGGTTGACCTCGGCTCCCGTGCTCACCATTCCTGACAGTAGTGGCGGGTTCGTCGTGTACACGGACGCTTCCTTGCAGGGGTTAGGAGGTGTGCTCATGCAGAGGGGTCACGTGGTCGCTTACGCTTCGCGGCAACTGAAGCCCCATGAGCATACCTACCCTACCCACGACCTAGAGTTGGCAGCTGTTGTCTTCGCGCTGAAGACATGGAGGCATTACTTGTACGGTGAGACCTTCGAGATTTTTACAGATCACAAGAGCCTCAGATATCTTTTTGACCAGAAGGAGCTCAACATGAGACAGAGACGTTGGTTGGAGCTCCTGAAGGACTACGACTGCAGCATCTCCTACCACCCGGGAAAGGCCAATGTGGTGGCTGACGCCTTGAGCCGTAAGGCGCCCGCACGCTTGGCCAGTCTACAGTTACAGAGTTGGAGCCTTTTGGAGGAGGTGGGCAGTTGGCGACCTCTAGAGTTACGAGGGTACTGTGGGGCAGTGACGGTGACACGGCAGACCAGACCAGAGTTGATAGACCGCATCATCACGGGACAGATGGCCAATCCGTACTTGCAGTCTTTGCGCGACAGAGTACTGTCAGGGGACCCAGGGGACTTCTCTTTCACAGACCAGGTGTTACGCTTGAGGGGACGGCTGTGCGTCCCCAGAGACGAGGAGCTGTTGAGAGAGCTCCTGACTGAGGCACATGGTTCCAGATTCACCATACATCCCGGAAACACGAAAATGTACCATGACTTGAGACGCGAGTTCTGGTGGAGAGGGATGAAGCGGGATGTGGGTGAGTTCGTGCAGCAGTGCTTAGTGTGCCAGCAGGTGAAAGCCGAGCATCAGAGGCCTGCAGGGCCGCTTCAGCCGCTTCCAGTGCCAGAGTGGAAGTGGGAGAGCATCACCATGGACTTGGTGGTGGGCTTACCTGTTACCCAGCGAGGACACGACGCGGTCTGGGTAATAGTGGATAGGTTGACGAAGACGGCACGATTCTTGCCGATCCGAGTCACTTTGGGACCAGCACAGTTGGCAGAGAGGTATATCCGTGATGTGGTGCGACTACACGGAGTTCCGCGGGAGATCGTATCCGACCGGGATACCCGCTTTACGTCCCAGTTTTGGGCTGAGTTTCAGCAGGCTTTGGGGACGAGGTTGAGGTTTAGCACGGCTTACCACCCCCAGACGGACGGACAGTCGGAACGCACGATACAGACACTTGAGGATCTTTTGCGTGCCTGTGTACTAGACTGGAGGGGCTCTTGGGAGGAGCACCTGCCCCTGGCAGAGTTTGCATACAACAACAGTTATCACTCGAGCATCGGCATGGCTCCCTACGAGGCTCTGTACGGACGAAAATGCACGGCACCCTTGAGTTGGGTTGAGGTGGGGACCAAGTGGGAGGTTGGCCCCAGGATGATCCGGCAGAGTCAGGAGGTAGTTGAACAGATCCACAGACGACTCCGCACTGTCAGGAGCAGACAGAAGAGCTACGCAGATCGCAGACGCAGAGAGGTGCAGTTCGAGGTTGGGGACCACGTCTTTCTTCGTGTTTCGCCCATGAAGGGCTTACAGCGGTTTGGGGTGAGAGGGAAGCTCGCGCCGAGGTTCGTGGGGCCCTTCGAGGTCCTGGAGCGGGTTGGACCCGTTGCTTACAGACTTGCCCTTCCCCCGCAGCTTTCCGGTGTGCACGACGTGTTCCACGTGTCCAACCTCAGGAAGTACGTCGCCGATCCCAGCCACGTACTGAGTCACGAGAGCGTCGAGGTGAGCGACGACCTGACCTACCCCGAGCGGCCAGTGCAGATCCTAGACCGAGCCGTCCGCAGGTTGAGACGAAAGCAAGTACCCCTGGTAAAGGTTTTGTGGAGGAGCCAGCGGTACGAGGAGGCTACCTGGGAGCCTGAGGCGGCAATGCGGGAGCGGTACCCAGAGCTTTTCGCGGGTACGTCTTTTCGGACCGGCTTCGGTCCTCTTTGAGTTTGTTATGGTTATTTGGACATCCTTTTTCCGCACCCTAGTTGGCGCAAGTTTCGGGGACGAAACTTCCTTTGAGTTTGTTATATTGTAACGAGCGCGTGCCCCAGACGTCTTTTAAGACGTCTGGGAGGTGGCCCAGACGTCTGTAAAGACGTCTGGGATCACATCCGGACGTCTGACCAGACGTCCGGGATAGTTTACAGACATCTGGCGAACAGTTATGCTCGCACGGGATATTCGTCTGCGCGCCTGTGCGCGCAGACCTGCGATCCCGCATCTTCTCTGCGGCTGCAGGCGACTGCGACCGTCTCTCCCTCCTCTCCGCGCGGCGTTAAAAGGGGGAGGGGGCGCGCCTCCCCTCCCGTCTCCACCATCTTCCTCCTTCTCTCCTGCCTGTGCGCGAGAGCGAGCGGACGCGAGGGCGCAGCGGCAGCGGCGGCCGCAGTAGGCGCGGAGGAGCTGCGGCGTGCGAGGGCGGGGCTCTGCCGTGAGGGCGAGCTCGCCGGGAGCGGCTTGGCCGGCCGGCGGAGGGCGCAGGGGGCGCAGAGCGTCGCGGAGAGGGACCTGCTGCGGGCGGAGCAGCGGACGCGCGAGGTGCGACGCGGGCGGCGTCGCGAGCGGAGGCCGAGCGAGGTTCTGATTCTGGAAAAATCTCCAGAATCAGACGTCTGGACTGATATCCAGACGACAAGGTCGACGTCTGTGAGATCATACAGACGTCTGAAAGGTGAGTTCCGCTTTCTCCTTCTTTTTGTCGACTGACCGTACTGAGGGAGGAGGGTTGGCTGTGCGCAGGTGTTCGGATTCGTCATCCTTTGCGAATCAGACGTCTGGAAGTTGTACCAGACGGCGGGAGTGACCTCCAGACGTCCGGAGAGACCATCGGACGTCTGGGATCTAGGAGAGACGTCCCCACAGACTTCTGGACGTCCGGGGAACCAAGCCGAACAGGTAATTCTCTGATCCACCGTTTAAGACGTCTGGAAGGAGTTCCAGACGTCTGATTTTGCACAGTATTGTCTTTCTCGACCCGTTAGGGCCCGTTTGGGCTCCGTTTTCCGCGATTCGAGTTGCGTTCGTTTCAGAATTTATTCCTCTACCCGCCTACAGTAGCTATACACTGTTTTGAGACACTCCTTGTGTTTGATCCTTGTGATAGGACCTCGTTCGGTTGCCGTCTTGAGAGTCGCGGAGGCGCGCGGGATTCCCGACCACGCCCCCATTACTCCCGTTGTACCTGGTAGAGTGGTTTTAAGTATAAAAAAAAAATCTGTTAAAGTATGGAATCATAACTAGAACCTAGGGCATTGCATGAATCCTAGGAATGAGAAATGTATGGAATGATAGCTCCTAGGTGTTGCATGAATCCTAGGGCCGGAAAACTAGATTGTATGATAGATCCTAGGATATGGCATGAATCCTAGGATGGAAAAACTAGTGGAATGTATATTACTGCAGTCTTGGAAAAATGGAAAGGAATATATAAGCTGCCTGTGAAATTAATTAACAGCTGCCTGTTATGAACAAAGAAACATGTTTGAGATCATGGAAATTGAGAACGTGAATCTGGAAAGTGAAACATATGATGTTCTGAGATAAAGGGCTGGAACCCTACGGGGAATTAGGAGTGGAACTCCTAGAAAGAAAAGGAATGGAACTGAGATGTAGTTTGTACTGTCTCTTGGGTACGCAGTACCAAGGGAAGTACCTGTACCTGTTTTAGTGCAGAGTGGGGCCAGCCGCCCCAGGGACCCGGGGTTAGGCTTGGCCGCTCTGTACCGACTTGTTGGCCCTCGTGTACGTAGTACCGAGGAGAGCTAGTAGTGTTAGGAGAGTACTAGCTACCCCACGGGCCCCGGGGTTCTGCTAGCCTCCTTCACCGACTTGTTAGGCCCACTAGGGCAAACCAGGGTAGTCAGGCGAGGGTGCGCGGACTGTGGAGGGGCAAGGCCCCGGTTTGGTTACTGTGGAGGGGTTGGACCCCTGTTACTGAGAGGGCTCTGCCCTGGTTCCGTGCTGTGCTTTGGGCGCACCCGTTAACGGAAACGACTGACCGCGTGCCAGTACGGGCTAGCTACCTGTGCGTTTATCGCGCGTGCCGTAGTCACCGTTACGTCTGTCAGTGACCTTGGGGTGGTTGACTGAGGGTAGGATCACCACGGGGGACTCTCCCGGCCAGGAGAGCACCACGTGCTACTTCTACTGTTGGAAAAGACTGCAATCAAGATCGTCCCACGAGGACATTCGAGATCAAGTAAAGGATCTGAGAAGTAAATGAAATAGTGAGAAAAATTGAAAGATGTAAATAAAAGGAAGTAATAGAACATAACAGCTACTGTACACTCTACTGTTGCCTTTAGTTAGTTTGCCACTCTACTCAGCGTTTTGCTGACGTGTTACACTCGTTACCTTTTTCAGGACCAGGTGTTGAGCAGCCAGGGTCGGCGGCTGCAGAGGACGCTGGGCCGAGTAGGGTCTAGTAGAGTTGCCACAGCTTTGTACCTTCTTTTGTTTCTGTTCTAGTGAGTAGTTTTGTTTCCGCTATACCTTCTTTACCTGCAGTTTTTGTTATATGATAAATGTTGTTTTACTGTTGTGGTGGTGCCTACCGTAGTAGTTTCTTTCCTTACTGCTGTACTTTCTTACTGTTAGTTATATTCATGCTGAATGTGGATTTTACTGTCTTTTGGTTACTTCCTCGTTGGACGACTAGGTCTTGGGATTAGTCGAGTCGGTCCGGTTCTCGTGTCTCGTAGGGACTCGGGAACCGGGTCGTTACAGGTGCTTTAACCGCAGAGTCCAACGAACTTTAGGATAGTTCCTGCGGGCCTTAAAAACCTTCGCAGAGGATCGAGGCTAGAGTTGGTCAGGTCCAGATCTTGGTTGGCACTTGAGTACCTCTAGGCCTACTATCGGCATTCTAACCTAATCACAAAGAAAAAGAAAAGGCACTTATCATAAATTGTGATAGAAACTCATGGTCTAGAACAGAAGTTAAAACCTTAAAATTTTGCTGAAGAACTAGCAAAAGCTAGACATGGGGGTATGATGGGAACACCATCATGAGCCTTAACTAGCTCATTTTGACCTAGAAAAGAGAACAAAAGCTCCTACATAGCCAAGTAAAGGGCCTAATTCAAGGAATAACTGTTTTGAGAAGAAAACAAGAAACAAAGGATAAAACTGTAATTTTACCATTGCAGTACATAAATGGGATTTCTCAGGGGCTAAACATAGGTCAAATAGTTTTAACAAGATAAAAAGTGAGTTGGTTCAATTAGAAAAGGGTTAATGTGCAATCTAGTAATTAAATGACTTCTTGTAACCCTAAAATAGACCCACTTAATTTAACAAGGTTCTGGTCAGGATAAAAATCAACCTAAACAGGGGACCTAGTCTATTATTTGCTCGAAATTGGGTTTTTGTGTATAATGCCCAGTCAAACGTGGTCAAACCTAAAATTCAACTTCACCATTAGATTTTTCAGGTCTAAATTAGGTTGTACCAAAATTTGGACCTAAAGGGAGTTCACCTTGACCTACTTTACAAAATAGTCCAACCCAATTACTTTTAGACCCCTATCTTTTGAAAACCTTGCAGAGACACCCCTAGCTTCATCGCCATTCTTTGCAATTAGGTCCCTCCACCATTACAACAGAGGAGTCCTACTCCGATGAGGATTCTAGAGGGGATTTTCCCCTGATTCCTCAGAGACTCCCTCTCAAATTTAAAAGGGAGATTCTCTGAGGAATTCTCGATCTTATGAACGCAATTCCAAGCCCTAATTGTCACCCAATCTTTCATGCGAGTGCATGAGAGATTTGGGTATTTCTAGCTTTCCTACTCCGGCGAGGACACCTGTGCTTGGAAGCTTGATTTCCAAGCACAAGGCCCTCTACCAGAGTGTATAAAAGAAGCCCCAGCCCTGGTCGTCCATTCTTTGCTTGGTTTGGCTAGAGAACAACCCTCAACTTCATCTCTTCTCCTCCAGCCAAGCATCCAGCGAGCTTCGGCGACTCCTCCCTTTTCTCGTCGCTCTGCCATAATACCAATGGTAGAGACATCTCCACCTCCTTCGTCCGTGTCGCGCCGTACCTACGCACGCTCCAAATACCCCCTCATCGTTGCCATCACCCCTCTACTGGATCTTCGTCTCCAGCGGCGAAAGGTACACGCCAGCCGCCCTCCTGTCTCCCTTCATCTATAAAATAGGTCAGACACTTCCCCTCTCTCCTCTCTTTATTTCCCCCCTCTTTATTTCTGTTTTCGACCCTCACCCACTCACCTCGTCCACGATCCACGCTCCGTGGACCTAGATGACCTGACCCGTTTACCCTGCACTCCTCGCACATCACCCACGCCGGTGCACCTGGACTCGGGTGCGCTTGCCTGACCTGTATACCCGAGAATGGCTCTAGGAGTGCGAGCCTAAGAGAGAAAAGAGAGAGCATTCACAGGGAAGGGTAGGGGTAGGCTTTGCACTTTTGTGTAGGGAAAGGAAGAAGGAAGAGGAAGCTGAAGCCAGAGAAGGAAAGAAGGAGGAAGTCTTAGGTGTAGCCGTCGAGAAGAAGGAAAAGCAAAGGACTGGAGGAAGCTGAGGAAGCTAAAGGAAAGAAGGAAGGAGAAGGCGCGGCTGAAGAAGAAAGAAAAAGTAAGAAATCAGAAGCTAAGGGCAGAGAAAGCTATGGCAGGAAGGATCATAAGCTAACAAAGAAGAAGAAGGAAAGCTAAGGTAGGAAGAAAAGAGAAGCCAAAGAAGGAATAGAAGAAGCCAACAACAAAGGTAAGGCCAAAGCTAGAGAAAGAAGAAAGAGAAGAAGAGCCAGAGAAGGAAAGAAGCTAAGAAAGAGAAGTCAGAGAAAAGAGGAAGAAGGAAGGAAGAAGAAGAAGACAAGGGAAAAACAAGCTACTGCCAAGGCAGAAAGAAGAAAAAGAGAACAAGTCAAAGAGAAGAAGCAATCAAAAACTTTTTATCCAATTCTTCCTAAATTCTCTCTTTTGCTACATTTTATTATTCATAACTTCATGCTTTACATTCTGAATTAGGTTTTGAGTAATTTTATGTGTTCAAATTACATCTATTGAGATTAGTGCATAAATTCCATTTGCTCCTTGTGTTCGACCTTGGACTTAACATTTGAGTAATAAAATTTATTTATTTTCAAGGCGATTTCAACTATACTACAACGTATCCTTTATTTTATAAAATCAATCTCGCCCTCTGTCAACATAGATCCAATCTCTTCGCACCCTTGCTCGATGCTCTGCCACCTTCCTTAGATCTCATCTAACGGTGGGATTCATTTTAAATCCTTCCTGTGCACCTCTTAAGCTCATCCCACCGTAAACCCTATTCGCGATTAATCTTACTTAGCGGTGCACATATCACTCCAATGCCTATATAACTATAATCCCTAAGCTCGTACGGCCTCTGTCGACTCCCCTTCTAGTTCCTTGGGTCGATCATTACTCCTCTCGAGCTTTCTTCTTCCCTTGTTCATTCTGTTCCACTGGTGACAGCAGTGGAGCTTCTTCTCTCTTAATCATCCATGTCGCTAGGGATGACGTAAGCCTGAGGACGTCCCAAGAGCTTTACTAGCAGGCTTTTCACTCACTGGAGATCCTTCCTTCGTTCTTCCTCTTCAGTCATCGGCTGTTGACCCACAGGTCTCGTTCTTCTTGTTAGATTAGGTTTTACTACTTTCTAGGTAGATCTACAGCTTTCTAGATTAGTTAGGAGTAGAATTGGTTAACGAATTCACTCTTTGTTTAGCTTAGTTAGGAGTAGAGTAGCTTAGATATATCTCGCCTTCTCTGATCAATTCAGATCATAGAGGTGTTTTCCACCTCCATTTTGATTCACTAATCTCACTTTTCACCTCACGATTCACATTCACTCACTTGTTGCACAATATAGTCACCAATCACCCATTCACTAGAGCAATCAATAGATCTGAAGTTTATTAGCTTTTAGATCTATTAAAGCACTCAAAATCAACTTGAGGGCATCCCATTCAACCCATATATCCATCAATGCCCTCATCGTGGATTTAATTGTGATAGATTCACTTGATTCATGCGGATTTGTTTCTCATGCTTGATTGGAAAATTGAGATTCAATTGGGTTTTAATGAGTTTTAATCAAGTGAATAGAGTTTTCCTATGAGTACTTGGACTTAATGAAAAGGGTTTGAGCAATTGAGATTGGAATTTTAGAGTTTAACTAGCTCATGCCTGATTTTGAATTTGATCCTCTGTTTTCCTTCATTGCAAGGTAGTAAGGATGCCAAGTAAAATCTGAGGAACGGATTTGAGGCCCTCACAATGACCTAATGGTTTTTAAATGATTGTTTAGAACACTTGTACACTAATCAATAGTGTGTAAATGTTCTAGATGATAAAATCATCTAAGTGACCCAAGAGTTACAACCTAGCTAGGCAACATCTGATTTCAATGAAAATCAGTTTTAATCTACGATTCAAGAGCTGAATGGGGTTTGACATGCTTGAATGGAGGTCTGGGAATGTTTTCAAGATGAATTGAACACCTATACCAATTCCTTTCCTTTCCTATTGTCTATGACACAAGGGAGTGGATCAGTTTAGGCTTTTAGGATTTTCTAGATATACACTGATTTATATGGATTTTTAGACTTGTGAGTGATGATTGGCAATGCATAGAATTCATATTTACTCAATTTAAATTAAATCTGAATGAATGGAATCAAACATTTTAAATCTGATGAGATTTCTGGAAATCAAATGGTCAATTGAGGTGATAGTGTTTTTAAGGAGATTGCAGGAAGATTCTTGACAATTAAGTGATGGATTTTGAGTGGTTTCTATAGTGCTTTGAGTTTTGATCAGATTTGAACTGAATTAATGCAACAACAACTGCTCGATTCTTCTTTGATCTGAAAAGTTCTCTATGGATTTTGACTCGAGATTTCAAGTGGTTTGAAGAGGATTTGAGACTTTTTTGATTGGATAGCCCTTAGATCTAATTTCTTAGATCAGAGGCTCAAATTTTGATAGCAAATCAGACCTTAATGGTTTGATCTTGCACATGGGCTTTCAGTTGTTGGAAGTAGCAGTAGCAGCAGCAGTGGTGGGCTGTTCTTGGTTGATTTAAGGGCTGAAAGGAGCTAATAGGGTTTGGTAATGTTAGAACTAGAGAACTAGCATTCATGTGCAATTTGGTAACTTTAAATCTAATTTTGAATTGCTTGTAATGGTTCTTATTTTCATTGTTAGCAATCTTTAATTGTCATTAACTGTCCAAAATGGAATTTGAAAGAAATTAGAAGTGAAAATCATGTTTATTGGATCATAAGCATTCCATGTAACTTGCTAGATGTTACTAATGTCTGATACTTTAGTTCCGGCAACTCTAACTGAAAATGTGGCCTTAGGTTCATGTTTTGAATATCCATTAAGGCCTTATTTGTATGAGCTTGTACATAACATAAAAAATACAAAAAATGTAAATAAATAAAACAAACATCTCTTGAGTAGGATTAGATATTTTTTTAAGCGTACGCAAAGTTTCAAAGTATTCCAAACCCTCAGGCTGGTAGAACATACCAGCCGACAATTCGGTTTACCTTGAAACTTAATAAAAGAAACAAGTTGAAAAAGACAAAAAGAAACAATTCGTCTATCATCTCACCTTTTCTCTCTCTTCCCTTATCTCTATTATATATATAAATACCATAAAAATTTGAAAATACTCAAAAATATACAAAAATACTATGTATAAGTATTTATACTTGTAAATATAACTTAATACTAAGTTAAATGTAAATATTGTAATATATGTAATTAATGTATTATATATATTTAAATAAGTATTTAGGATGAGTTACTTTGTATATAACTTTATTATATGATTACATATTAACTAATAATAGATTAAATGTATGTAAATTAAGATAATTATAAATAAGTATTTAAACCTGTATACTAGAATCTATTAATGTACATACATATTTAAGTAATTATTATATAACTAATTATACTTATACATTGATTTATTTATATATTTATTATAGATAATTAGATTATTAAGTTAGTTAGGTAGATTATTAAGTTAAAATAAATTAATTAGTAAATTAACTTAATACTGAAGTAATCCATATTGAACACTTATATATATTAATTTTGATTATTTTCATCCTATTTATAATATATTTATACTGTATAATAATATTTATAGCTAAATTCTCTTTATATCTACTTATAACATGTAAATAAATGTATAAAAATTAAAATAAATATTCTAAAATAAATTAAAAAATTTAATAAATACCTTATTATATAAATTAACTATTTCTAAAGTCAATTGCATCATCAAATCATTAATTTATACATTAATTAAGGATTTAAGCTCTAATTTAACGTGTATAAAGCACTAACTTTAAGTAATTTTTATATATAATTAAATAACTTACTTTTATAAATTAATTGTACAATTATGTAACGCTATATAAGGGCTTTCCAATGATATAATTTAATTTAGAAATGGATGTCATTTGGGCACTCAATTTGAGGTCCAAAGTTGACACTAAGACACGCATCGGCAGGCTGAATCAGGTGTAGCTTTATTGCCACATTGGTGGCGTTGAGTTGCTTGTGGCTGCATATAAGGATTTCCGTTCAGGCGCTTGCAAGTCGTCATGCGCCGCGGCACACAAATACCTCTTATACCCATTACATGCTTAGCATTTGATTGAGAGGGCTGGGAACTCAGTCTCATCTAGGTTTGGTTCAACTGACCTGGGTTTGGGCCAGAAGAATGCATTGAAAAACACTAAATAGAAACTAGGAGCCGATTTATAGTAGCGATCTGATTTCACCCCTGCGGGTGCTGTGTATCCCATAAAAAGTCCGGTTCATCCATTAAAAACCCAATTTTTAGTAAGTGAAGGTTGTAAATAAGAAAAAAAGTGGCTAAGTGTTGAAGTTTCTAAGTGTTAGAAGGAGTGTGCTCAGTGTGTGTGTTAGACTTAGTTAAAGTGCTAAGTGTTGGCTGTGTTCTATGTGAGTGTGTACTGTGACTGTGTACATAAGGTGTACGTACATATGTAAATATATAGATGTATAGTATAAGTATAAGTATAAGTATATAAGATATATAACATATACTGTATATATATGTATATGTAGTACAAGTATATGTGTATATATATAATTAGTATAAAAAATAGAGTACGTATAAGCCTTAAGTGTATACATAAAGTTTTCTAAGGCTTTAGTGACATTTTATCCGTCACTGTAGGTACATATATCTATTAGTAGAAATAGTTTTTTTTGCCTTATAGTTTGTACATAAGTTTTATAAGGCTATAGTGACACGTAGATATGTCACTGTATCTATAGTATATGTTACTAAAGTTATTAGCATATGCTAGTATAACTTAGTTAAGTACATAATGGTAGTTATTTTTGTACTTATACTTGGGTATTATCTAGTATAATATATATGATTAATATAGTGTTGTTTTATTTAGTTTTTGGTGTTTATTTGATTGTAATTATGTTTGAGGCATTTTAACTAGTGTTAATTGATTCTTTTGTACATAATTAACTCATTCATTCTTTGATTCTTTTTGTATATATATTTGACATTTTTGGAATAAAAGAGCATTTTTGGAACATAGAGAGTGATGTATATCAATAATTGCCTCCTAGTGAACAACCTGGAATAAATCAGTAAAAATTATGTAACTAAATAAAATGACATGACATCTGTTTGCATTACAATTATACTACAACAATGACATAATTAAATGACTATTTTTATGCAACATGGATTGTCAGTGATCAGTCACTCACACATTGCACTAATGCTTTAACCACAGAGTTTAACTAACTTTGGTTGGACTACTAGGGCCTGAGAGGAAACCAAAAGGTTTAGCCAAAACTTAGTTTTAAGTGACTTTCTTTAGTACTATTAGGCCCTCATGGAATAATGATTCTTATATCTTCCTAATCCTAGACAAGCTAATAGGTATCGAATCACTTTACGAGTCCTAGTGTAGGACTTTGCATTCATCTATGTTTTGTTAAGGGATTAGTGAAATGTAGGCATGGGGGTGTGATAACTGATAAGTTGATTTTTGCTTTTGAAAGTGATGATTAAGAAGATTTGTCATTTTTCTAAGTGGTGGAAAATCGACTAATCAAAGTAATTAAAATAACCACTCAATGAGGAGTGGGTCGTATCCACAGGGAGGTAATGACCTATTTAAACTCGCACCGGTTAAAAAAAAAAAATGTTCACGATTAGTTTCATCAAGAAATCGGATCGAAATTGCTTTTCAATTGAGATAATAAGACATTATCATGCTGATATTGTAGTTATGCAAAACAAGAGGGAGATGCTCATAAAATCAACAAATAGAATATTATTAACTAAAAATCCCTTCCTCCTTAATGGCGAAAAGTGTAAATTTTAATTAACATCGAAACATAGGATTGCTTGCGGTGGCTAGTGCGAGAGGGAGGAGAGATCGTTGGCGACCAGGAGCTCGGGGGAGGCGCGTGGGGTCGAGGCCTTCGATTTGGCAGTGGCGACGTGGACTGGGATGATTGGACGTGGCTGAATGGCGGAGTGGAGACTGGTGGTGAGCTGATGTTGCAGGTGAAGCGCATGGCCACTGGAGGTGCTGGAGGATGTGCGCTGCGTGCGGGCGAAGCTGCTGGAGTAGCGTGCACTCTACGCGCGTGGGCTGGAGCGAGGCCTGTGGGGGAGGTGCTCTGTTGCTGCTGGAGGACACGTGTTGGAGTGGCTGCGAGCAGAGGTGCAGTAAAGGGGGCGCGGAGGCTGTGTGGGTGTGTAGTGGGTTAGTTCTACTGTGCACGGCATCGAAGGCGGAGGCAGAGGTGCAGTGCGCTCTGCACGCGGGCGGAGCTGCTGATGATGCATGCAGTAGGCACGCGGGTGTTTGCATGCAGCTACACGGGGAGCCGGCAAGGACTTGCTGCACGCGACGTTTTTGCAGGGCAGTGAGGAGGTGGGCGCAGTGCGTGCGGTCTGAAGGGGAGGGGCAGTGCAGTGGGTGGCATGCGGAGGCTGTGCGTGTGTTGCTGCAGTTGCAGCTGTTGCGTGAGCTGAGCGACGATGAGTGAAGTTGGGTTTGTTTTTGAGGTGGAAGAGAAATAGAGAAAGTGGTGGGGGATGTGGAGTTGATGGTCAGGCGGTTGCACGGTGAGTTTTTAGTGTGGAGCTCTACGATGGTGGTGCAGGCTATCACCCCGCATGCCCACGGTGGCGAAGCTTCGCCGCTGTTGGCCGGTGGTAGTGGAGCAGATGAGAACAAGTTCTCTGCACGGTGAGGAGTGGGGATGGAGGCCTCTTCTGAATGGCAGCTGTTCCTCCTCCTTTGTAGTTGTGGCTACAAGGATTTAAAATTCAAACAGGCAGGAGGAGATCCACCGTTGAGTGAATGTTGGAAGAGTGAATGTGTAGGAGTAGGAGGTGGAGGTGGAGCGGTTTCCTGCAGAAGGATAAGAAGAAGAATAATAAAATAATTAGGATTATTTATACATAACTCAACTTCTATGTTAATTAAAACAATGTATGTAATGTACCTAAATAATTAACCAATCAAATGCATGCAATCCTAGGTTAATTCTAAATACATTTAGATATGGATGCCACACATGAATTATGCACTTAAGCTAAAAATATGAATTAATTTATTTACATTATAATGTATGCTATCTAAATGTTAAAATTAACTTAATGTTTAGGCACTTAAATACTTAAGTAGCCCACAAATATGGTCTAATAAATAACTATATAGTTAATACACTTAATATGTCTAAACTAGGCTAAGTCCTAAGTAAACATATCACATTTAGGTTGTAGACAATGCATTATAATCAATTAGGGCTTATGAGGTTCATAATTGCATTTATAGATAATTGGTTATATTATAATACTTTTTATTTGTGTAGGAATAAAATACATGGGTTGGCCTTGGAGATGGAACGTTGTAGAGGAGTTTACGAGAAAGAAACATCTCAGTGGGGTAAAAGAGTAATTTTGCCAAGTTACAAGGGCTTGGATATAATTTTCCCAACCATCACCTCAAGCCCTTGCTCTTGAAGAAATACATGCCCCTTTAGACATCTCTGGAAAATTTCATCAAGAACAAACAACAATTGCTCCATTTTCGGTTGTTTGCATGTAACCTACACGCGAAGAAGAGCTTCAACACGCCCCATACGTGAGCCTGTGCGTGTGAGATGTGCGCCAAACCCCAACCGCATGCCCATGTGCTAAACATGCCCACCCATGTGCTAAACACTCTTGCCACGTGTCGGAATCGCTTGCGGATTGACACCCACACAACCCATGCGCCGCGCTTGCACAATGAGCCCACATTTGTTTGCTATTTCTGTACTTAAATGCTTAAACATTAAGTTAATACTAATATATTCACAGCGTGAATTAATATGTAAATGGATTATTTTATAAATTTTTTTGCATGCAAATTTCATACATTACATTCAAATGTAAATATGATAGCAAGCATTATAATTTAAGTGGGCTAGTTATAATTTAGTTTGCATGCATGCATTACATACATAGTTTAGATAGGAATAGGATTTAGCATTTCTTGTGGGTTTTGTGCCTAAATAACTCATATATATATTTTCTTTATATTTTTCTTCTTAACGACCGCAGGTGAACTTAATGGCTGCTTTGAAGATTCGAAGAAGGTGGATCTCGGTCGCACACCTTTGCTATTGCTCCATCGACTTCCCCGTTCCATCACTTTCCTTGCAGTTATAAGAGGAAGCTCCTGTGAAAAAGTTGAGTAGGCTACCATCCCACCCCCCACTATGCCAATGTCAAGAATGCTCCATTCCACCATCGAAGGCCTCAACCACGATAGAAGACTCCATCACCGTGGGCGTGTGGTGTGACAGACCACACCACTAGCTAGAGTTCCTAGCACCATTGTGAGCACACCCAGGTGTTCACTCCACCGTGTTCCTCTTCTTCTTCGTTCTTCTTCTTCCCATGTCACTTCACCTTCTCCTTCTTCATCTCCTACTGTTACCCATGTAGATGAACCTAACATCACTACCACATCCAACAACCGCCAACACTACTACCGCTCACCTCCTACAAGGGGCCAACGACCGCTCTTCGCTAGCTGCCAGCACCTCCCCCCTTGCAACCCCTCGCTATGCGCGCGCTGTAGCCACTAGGCCGTCGCCCACCTACCACCATCCTCATCGTCGATCGGCCATCTTGGCCCACACCGAGATCACCAACGTGAAGCCCTTACTTTGACGCACCTTCCCCAAGCTCCTTACAGTTGACCGAGCCTTCTCCCTCCGTGTAAGCCTCCACCATAACCCCCCTATTTCTCAACAGTAAATGGGGGATTTCTCAAATCATGCATATCGTGAGATTGCAAGTGGGAGACGATGTCAGCCATTTGATCGTGAGGTGAATTGTGCCTACACAACTTGAATCGCGCGGTTTGCTCACTTGTTGGTTGGAAAAGAAGTCAGCTGCTCGATCATGGATGGAGTGCCAGGATCACTGCTTTAAATCGCGCCCTTAGATGGTCCGTCGGCTTCATCAAGGCTGCACGATCAAAATCGTGCAGTCCTACTTAAAATTAGTTGCGCTTGGTGGAGAAAGAAGGGTGCAAGGGGACTTGAACGCGCGTCCCTCCCTTGAGAGTCGCGTGCGAGACCTTTACGCCAAGGCATCCTTTGTATCGCGTGGATGTTATTGCTGCTGAGGGTGCGGATGCTTCCCAGCCGTTGGATGATAATCCAACGACTAGGATGTAAGGGCATAGATGATGAGGAGAGCTTGCAGTTGGCCTTGGGCGGTTCAGATGATGCCACGGGGCATCATCTGGGCTGTCTATCTTCAAATGCTCCTTGAAAGTGCTACGGATATTGAATTGGACCGATTTTCACACCGTTGGGCTGCGATCGTCGATTCGGATCCACCTGTACGGTTGGATTCTTCATTTGAAGCTCCAAAATGTGTTGCTTGTTTCCTGGCCACAATAATATACAAATTATGATGCAATTTATACAAATCATCCTAAATGCAATATGAAGAATGTTATGGTGTATTTATATTGTGGAATGCAATACTAAGCTTAAGAATTGACATAAGTAGGCATTTTATCATGATTAATTGCATATTTATCATAACCCCATGCCTATCTTTTGCTAGTCCCTAGTAAAACTAAACTAATGCTATGCATAAAATAGGATCAAGATCTAATTACTTAGGCAAGGTTTGTTGATCGCATTAGAAAATTTCAGCTAAGGACCTAATTACAAAACTCAACAGTGCTCGGTGAAAAGTCAATTTCACTTTCTTTGAAATTTTAAACATAAAATGATGTGTCGTTGTGAAGCTTTTGTGGTGGAAAATCGACTATCAAAACATTTAATTCTCAAAATTTAACCACAAAAATAGTTAGGTCATTTCCATAGGGAGGTACTAGCCTATTGCATTAAGTAATGGTACCTAGTCCAATAGGGAATTACAATAGATAAAGATCTGAATCTTTTGCATTTTACTTTTACCATCAATAAGCATTCTATGCAATTAATTAAAACCATAAGGAGTTCATATGCAAAATCACTTTAATAAATTAATTCATAAAGTAAATGCATAGTGTTTCCTGCAATGGCATGGATGGTAATTAATAATGAGAGTAGCAATAGAGGATTTCTCCTCTCTCTTCCCTGCTCACGATGGAGGTTCGTTGGAGGAGCGGCTAAGGGTGAAGATGCTTCTCGATGAGGGCTTCGCATTGAAATAGGAGGCATGGTTAGAGGTGGCCGGTGACAGCGGTCGGAGTCGGGGGATGCCGGTGGTGTGGAAGTCCTTGTGGGCGGTGGTAGCTGCGTGCGTGGGCTATCATTGACGGCTCTGGTGGCATGGCGATGATCGTGGCATCGAGGCAAGCGCAAGGGAGTCGGCGGTGTGAAGGATGGTGGCCGGAGCGGATGGCTTTGGGGAGGGGGATGGTCGATGACTTTGGGTTCTTCGAGAAGAAGAACAATGCATGAAGGTTGCCGAGTGTCGGGGAAGTTGATTGGCCGGGCATCGGGCATGCACGCGAGGGTTGTCGGAGGTGGCTGGAGGTTGGTGGTGCATACGAAGAGTCGTTGATGGTCAAGGAGATGGTGGTCGCTGTTGGGTTGGTGCGGGCAGTTTGAAGAAGAGGAAGAAGAAGACAAAGAAGAAAGGGAAGAGGACAAGTGGCTGTGATGGCTGATGGTGAAGGTGTTGGTGGCGAGCGGGTGAGGGCAACGTGCATGCTATCACCATGCACACCCGAAGTTGATGAAAGGTGAAGATCGGTTGAGCCACAGTGCAAGCCTCTGACCATGGTGGGCGCTGCCTCCACGGTGGAGTGGATGAGGGAGAAGATCCCTGTGCTGGGGAAAGATGATCTCTGCGGATGGTCGGCCGTGACTTTTTAAAAACTTCTCTGTTTATTTTTTTCTTCGACTGTAAACTTCTCCAACCACTCGACGAAGATTGCGAGTGGTTGGAATGGAAAGATAAGCTTTGGCCATTCTTCATTAAACGTCTGACCAACACTCCAGACATCTTAAAAAGTGTGGATAGCAATGAGTCCACGATGGAGGTTCTCAGATGTCCAAACTAGGCTTAGGACGTCTTATAGAATGACTTTGGACGTCTGAATAATGCCTTCATGTTTCTTGCACCTAGCCTGTATCCAGCAAATGACTATCTTATCATATCATATGTTATTAAATGTAAAATTGGTGTATAAGATTACATGCAGACTAAGGTGAATTCCCATTTAACTCCTAATCAATTAACAACTAAGAACAACTAATTAAAGAGTACTTAGTCCAAATAATGGTCCACCAAAGTGGACTTATCAAATGCCCCCATGCCTAAGTTTTGCTAGTCCCGAGCAAAAGTGCAAAATTGATGGAAGTGACCAAAGGATTCTTCTTTCCTTATTTCAAAAATTTAGAGATCCAGACAAATGTGAAGTGATAGTAGCCTGTGTAATGGATCCAAGTGAAAAAACGACTTACATTTACAGTTCGTATTTAACCCTTGGTAAACATTTTTTTAGGATAGGCAACTTCTTCCCTTGGAGATAAAGAAAAAAATAATTTATAGTTTGACCCTAGATTTTTGACTTAGGTAGGAGATACTAAGTTAAATGGATTCATATTTGGTGGCTCATACTCATTTGGTGCTACATGTATCTAGTACTGCAGACTGAAATCTCTAGACTATTAAATGAGTCAACCCAGAGAGAAGCTAAATAAAACTGTGCTCTCTTGATGTTCCTTTGCGCTCACTTCTTCTTCCTTCTTTTCCTTCTGAGATCACACATCTCACCTGATTTTGTCCATGTACTCAGTGTTTGGTGGCCTTTCACGACATTCACACTTCAAGTAGAGTCTTAATAACCCTACAACTAGTTAGAAGTTCTCAGCCATTATTTGGGCGATCAGAAATACTAAAAAGTAGGTATGGGTCATATTTGGTGGATCACAATGGATTTTTTTTTGTTGCCTCAATGATATAGACACTTGATAAAGTTGACACCTAAGATAGCTATAACTTGAACATTTTTTTTTCTTTTTCTCTCTCTCTATTTTTTTGTACATATATATATATTTTCTATGTATATCTATATACTTCTTTTCTTCTTTTTCTCTCTCTATTTTTTTTTTAAACTCCAACACAGCATGATGCAAACTTTTATTTATGAGGCATTATTAGGGATGATGATGGTCAAGAGGATATTGTGTGGCTTATTTGGTGAAAATGCCTACTCTTGGCACCGGGAAGGAATGGATAGGACAAGCGTATTTTTGACCATTGACACTACTACTCTCCTTCAACCGAGGACTCTATGAAGGACAGTCATAATCATCCACCATAGTCATAGTTTTATTAGAACTCAATCTCTGCGTATCTACCTTATTTTGTGATTCTCAGGAATTCACACAATATTCGCAAGCAGGAACAGAGAGCGAACAATTATGCCTAACTCTGAGGTATTTTCATCTAATTATCCAAAACTTAATAGTCCTTGCACTAGACTTAGTGCACCAGTAGTCTCTCTACTTTCTCCTCATAAATATTAGGTGGATCTAATAGAAGATAGTATGCCTGACTCCCTTCAAACTGCTTAAGGATTCAGTAGACTAAAAATGCTTATTGGTTTTCTACAAAGATCCATTACCTAGTCTACACGCAAGTGAAGTAACTGTACTGGATTCTAAACATAGAAATAATTTAAGAAAATCTTCAATGACACCTCCATGATAAAGATGTTTTGCTAGGGCTAATCAATTCAGCTCAAAAAAACAAAAGAGATCTTTTTTTAATGCACCTAACCTAAATGCATGAATACTACCTAAAAATGCAAAATGCACCCCCCCATGCCTAAATCCTACAATGTCTTCATTGTAAAATTAAAATAGGGGGAGAAAGGAAGGTAATCACCTGATGAAGGCGTTATTCAGGACGTTGGGTTGCCTCCCAACAGGCACTGCATTTGCTGTCAGCAGCTAGACTTATAGGGAATCTGTAAGTCTAGTTCCAGACAGAAAGATGTAGGCCCTAAAAATATGCATAAAAGCACGAGCCTAGAACATAGGTAGCCGTGGATGCTGGTGAGCTAATGATGCAACGTGTTTCCAAATGCTTGCCAGAAGACATGAAAACAGACCACCTTGCAGGCTACCTGGAGAGGTCTAGGAAAAGAGATAACAGAAGAAGGGACCTCTTGAAATGGAATAAGTGGAGGATAACAAGGGTCCTTCAAAATAGGAAGGGTTTTAAAAGGTGTATGCATAATTATTTCAAACCCTTAAATGGCGAGACTAAAAGTACAAGCATCAATCCACACTTGCCATTCCACTTGGAGATGTACTGGCCTGATATGCTCCCCAGAATGTAAGTGAGCAGAAACCTAAGCCAAGGATCGGTTAGGGAGTGTAAGGGTTGTTTGTGGTGTTGGCCGGTAATGATTAAGTCCAAGGAGCACTTAGTCCGCATCAAGTCCAGTTCCAACAACAATATAGATTCTGTATTATTCTCCCTAATAGTTGTTGCAGAAAAATTGAAGTCACCTTGCCTATCATTAATGATTTCCTCAAGAATCAGAGTCATATTTTCATCTTCCAGTATATGTGAATCAATGGTAGACTCTAAATCACATTTATTTAATGGTAGGGTCAAAGCAACATAATCATTATCATTAATTTCATCCCCAGATTTTTTTGGTTCACTTAAGTTTTTATCAGGGTGTATATGTGATTCACTAGTAAAGAGAGGAGTTACTTTAGTATCCTCAATTATTTCTGAAGGAGGATCAATCTTAATGTTTTGGAGTAAGCCTATATCACTCAATTCTTTGTTCTCCTCGGGTAATAAATTCTTAATTGATGTGTATTATCCCCGAGAGTCTCTCCTAGGCTTCTCACTATTGTGTTCGTCATCCTTCAACATCAACTCCATATCTTCTTGATTTTGCAGAGGATGCTTTTGAAAATCAAAAGTAGGAAGGAATCCGGATTTCACCAAATCATTAATATCCTTGGGGGGTAAGTCCTCAAATAATACATAATCCCCTCGAGATTCACTTAGTCCAGGTTCCTCCATTGGGTTATCATCCTCCTCCTCTAAAATAGACTCTTTGTATCCCTGAGACCAAAATTGATCCAATTCATCCTCCATTCCCTTAGGGTCACCTTCATTGGGCACATGTAAATCCTCAGAATGATGAATGGTAGGTGTTGGTTCCTTAGGTGGAGGGTCGGGATTAGGCTCACTAAGGGTAGAATGGGTTCCACCTCATGATTAATAGGGGAAGTGGCATGAACAATATGACCTTGACTCGAGTTATCAGGGGTAAGAAAAATACTGTTAGCGGGGTCAAGGTCCTCAAGTGGTACCATCTTCCCTTTCTTTTGACTCCAATAAAGCTTGGGTGGATAGTCAGTTAGATAGTTCTCCTCTAGTGGCCATGTCTCATGGGGAGAGTCTAAGTGGTAGCTACTCAAAACAGGATCCCTATTATCTGTTGTTTCCTCAAAATCTTTTTGATGATCACGGTTGTACAGGTAGGGATCAGAATTAATAGTAAGAGAGTAGCTAAGCTGACGAATTTGGTCATTTAGTCGTTGACTATTCCTCAACATCTCTCCCATAGATTCTGTCATTTCCTTTTGTTGTTTTTGCATTTCTATCATAAAAGAGGAGAGGCTACTGTCAGATTGGGGAGGATAGTCAATCTCATGCTCAGGTTGACTAGGAGTGTTAATCCAACCTTGATAAGAAAAATAATGAAGGGTGGGAGGGCTAGGCATTGGCAAAGTAGTGGGGACTCTTAGGGTGGAAAATCCCGCTCCAAGGTTTTGCTCAAAAGTGGGAGTTATCGGGCTAGTACTCCCAGGATAGGAATATGAATGATCCCATGAATTGTTATTGTACCCATCAAAGGATGGATTGATGGGAACACCATCATGAGTCATAACTAGCTCAATTTGATCTAATTAAGTCATTAAATACTCCTACATAACCATCAGAAGGCCATAATTCATTGCAAATCCTTTTAGAGAAGATAAGAAACCAGGGTTAAAACTACAATTTTACCATCATATCTTGAATGAAAAATAATCACGGGTTTTCTCAAGGGTTAATTAAGGATCAAATGGTCTTAAGAGTCTAAGAAGTGGGTTAGTATAGACAGAAAAGGGTTTTTACGTATTTCAGGAATTAAATGACATCTAAAATCCTAAAAACACACCTACTTAATTAACTAAGATTCTGGTTAGGATGAAATTCACCTAAACCCTCTAAAATTCATAGAAAAATATTCTCTAGGGTTTGGTACCTTTAATTTGACCATCAGAATTCGTCTTGCCCTAATTTGGGTTTTTGCATAAATTACCATGTCAAATTGGGTTAAAACTAAAATCCAACTTCACCATTGAATTTCTTAGGTCCAAATTAGGTTTGTACCAGAATTTGGGTCCAATATGAGATTTCTTGACCTAGTTTGCAATTTGGTCCTGTTTGATTCTTTTATCTTACACACATGCCCTTAACTTTCAAAATCCTTACAAATAGTCCCCAACTTTGTTGTCTTCTTCACAAAAAGGTCCTTGCCACCATGAAATCCTATTCCTACAACTCCATCAACCTTTGATTGAAGATAACTCCTTCTCTGATCAATTAATCCCTTCCAAATTGGAAGGGAGATTCCTTGAGTAGTCCTCTTTCCATTGAATCTAGTCTTGAGCCCCAAAACTTTCCCAATCTCTCATGCGAATGCATGAGAGATTTAGATATTTTTAGGTTTCCAACTTCGACGAGCCTTCCAAGCTTGGGAAGCTTGCTTCCTAAGCTCTAACTGATCCCTGAGGCCTATATAAGGATCCTTAGGGCTTGACCGAACTTCTCAGCTAGGTTTTGGCCCAAAAACTCTCTTCCTAAACCTACCTCCGGCCTCCTCTGACTTAGCTCCGGTGAGCATCCTCCCCCGTCGTCCTACGGCCTCCGAATTTCCAAATTAGGAGTGTCTCCTTCCTCCCCGACTTCCTCCACCTCTCGACGACCACTTCAGAGGTCCCTCAAATCCCTTTCTTCGCTGCCGTCTCCCTTAGGGGTTTCATCTTCCACGGCGTCGACAATCACATCGGTGTCGTATTCCTTCCCCTTTCATCCCTAATTTTAGGTTCCAACGCTCCCTCTTCTCCCTTACTCATTTTCCCTCTATTTATCCTTCGATTTCGATCCCTCGACACGTCGTTCACCTCCATCATGCTCACCTCTGGCCACTCCTCTGGTGAGTCCATCTCACCTCCACAAACCACCAATCAACTCACTGACAAGCCCACAACCTTCGCCACACCACCCTCTACAAAACCCCTCTCCCTATTTGCCACTCCACTTGCCCACATCATCCACTAAACAACCCATCACCGTACATTCATTTCCACCTCCAACCGGCCACAACAGGTTGCCATCCATCACGAAACCACCTCCACTACACTCGCAAGCCCTTGGCGACTCTCATGGACTCTGCTAATTTGGTCAAGAGGCCGTGTTAATGGATTTCAGGTACACGCCACCCTCCGTCACCGCTGCCATTAATGCCAGCGTGTTCTTCATGCTCTAGCCGCGCACGCTCCAGGTGCCACGCCCAGGTGGTGCGGAATCAACACCTGCAGACTCCTAGGTCTCCAATTGGGAGGAAGAGGTGCAGCAACGACTTCAATTCGAGGACGTCTTTCCACTGCAGCAGTTGCTCTACGCAAAGAGGAAGGTGGGACATTTAGTCCCACCTTAGAAACAAGTGAAGAGGCGTGCATGCATAAGATGATTTTGTGCATACGACTTATCACCTCAACAAACACACAGGGGGTGAGGTCCCTGCACCCTCATGCACCTCGCCCGTGACACCTACATGTGGGCCTGGTCCAACCCGTATACTTGCCTAACACACGCACTCCTCTCTCACCACCCACTACCAGTGAGCCTGGTCCCGTGTGCACTCTACTCGTATATCCGATTACTTGATACTGTGGCCTTGGCAAGGCGAGAAGGAGGAAAATCCAGAGAGAGAAGAGAGAGGGAGAGAGGGGGTAGGGGGTTTTTCTTTCTTGAGAATCAACTGACACTTAGGTCCTAGAGGGATTGCCTCCCTCTGTGCATGAAGAAGGAAATCCAAGAGGGAAAGAAGAAGGCACACAGAAGAAGAGAAGAAGAGAGTCACACAGAAGAAGAGAAGAACAGTGAAAGAAGAGGATGCTGAAGAAGAAGCACAGTGCCCTCTTGGCATTATAGCAAGGTTGACTTAAGATGTCTGACTTGGGTAAAGGTGGTTGATACTGTTGATATATTTGAGTACCTAAGTTTGAATGGTTGATGGCATTGTTGCATTATTTGAACTCAGTGCATATATGCTTAAATTGAATAATTGGTGATCTAAATCACCATTTTTTTTGCTTTGAGATTCTTTTTTCCATGCACAAGTATTGTTAAACTCATGCTTTACATTGATCATCATTTCCGAGTAATTATTATTCATTTCTTGGTATTATTTGGATTGAATCTTGTTCTCATTTACATTATTCATTGAGATTAGTGATTGAATTCCTATTATCTCCCTGTGTTCGACCTTAGATTCCATTCGAGTTAAAATATTATTTACTTTTTATGCTGATTCAATCTATACTACAATGCATCAATTTTAAAATCCGATTCAAAGTGATAAACATGGATATGCTCGGGGTATGGGATCTTGATTGAAAGATGGGAAGTATTGACTCTGATAATCTAAATGATAGCTTTAAGGGTGATCCATTTCTTTAGGCCAAACAGGTTTAACTCTATTAGGACTTAGAAGAAATCATAATAAAAATAGAAACTTCCTAGAGAGTTCTACCACTATCAAAACAAATGCAAATATAGTGGGGTCTGTTTTTAGTAGATTCTAGGTCTTAGAATTAAGTATTCAGTTGGTGGCCAAACAAGTTTTGCAAGAAGTACGCTTCCTAGGCCGACTTTCGTTGGTGCCTACAACCTACTCGCAAGGGATGGAATCGAATCGAGCCCACTCACGAGGAACCGAAGTAACTTGGTGGATAGGCTTGTTGATTTTCGACTAACTTTCCTTGTGGTGCAAAGAGGAGAGGTATAAATTTATCTAGTGACCTTATGTGTGATGTGCATAGTGTCTCAGGTGTGCAACACATGTATGCATTTTGTGTTTTAAAAACCTGCAGACAAGTTCTTTCTCACGTAATTAAAGTCACTGATTTTAAGGTCCAACCTCTTAGCAGTCTCAATTTCTTAAAGTGACCATTGAATTAATTAGATTCACACACTTTAGTGGTCTTGGATTTAAGTCCAATGCAGATACATGACAAGTATTTGATGCCAAAGAGAAGATGTACCTTACTCCAGCTTTCTTTGTGCAAGATGTCTGCAATGTAGAAATATAAACTAGATGCTACTCATTCAATCCTAGTTGGTCACCCTATAGATATGCAGCTTCTAGCAGGTGATGTAGACACATTTAATTAGGTTAAAATGCCTATTCATGCAAGTTCCTAGGCATAGATTTGCATTTCAAGTTATAAATATTGCATAGCATGCATCATCTTGCATTTAGAATAGTTGTGTATATTTTAGGTTAATTACGTCCTTTTTATGTCTAGGAGGGAAGGAGAATTATTTCAGGGCCTTAGATAGACAATTTGACTGTACAAATCTGATCAGGATGACGATCGGAGTCTAACACCTCTGAAATCATTGAGATTGGAATCCCGTAGCACCTTATGCGATCTGAGGAAGATCAACGGCTAGGGGGGAATACGACATCCTTATGGGCTTCGGATGAAAATTTTGACTGTACGGATGGATCGGGAGCGACGATCACAGTCTGGAAACGCGAAAATCTCCTCGATCCGAGCACTGTGGCACCCTCTTCAACAGAAAGAAAATGGACAGCCCAGATGGCACCACGTGGCGCCATCTAAGCTGCCCAACGTTGGCCATCAGTGACTAAAGGTGCCTCGTCTTCGTCCAAGATCTTGTGCTACAGCCGTTGGATCAAGATCCAATGGCTGAGGTTCCCCCGTGCTCGTAGCTCCCACGCCATCTTCTCAGCACTCTAGGAAACTTGGTGTAATGGTGAAGACTTTGCCTTCCAAGGGAGGGGTGCAGGTTCAAATCCTCGTGGCCCCCCCAATTGAGAAATTGAGCGTGCACAAGCAAGCGCGCATAGTACAGCCAGGCACAACGCAGCGCAGCACATGCCAGCGCACGTGTGCATGTCACGACGTGGGAGGCACGGGCGTGTGATGCTTGCGCCAGTGGGGGAGAGGGTTGGTGCGGATCTTCAACGACAGTTGGACGGATCTTCAGTGGTAATTGCAGCTGTCACTAATGCCCTATGTACGAATTCCTCCTCTTCCTTCCACTGTAGAAGGACCTACTCCCCTCCATTCTTCACCATTTCTTCCTTTCTTCTCCTCACCACCTCTAAGGCTCTAGAGAGAGCTTGTCCTAAGCTCAGGATGCTCCTCTAAAGTAAAAAACAAACATCTATTCTTGCCTCTCATCCGCCTTCGTGGAGCATCCCGCAGCAGTCCTCTCACCTCCCTTCGGGAAGAAGATCCTCGCCGCGACCCCGTCCTGCCCTGCCCTCCATCCTCCGGTTCCATCCTCATTCATCTCGCTCCTCACCACCTTCCTCTAGGCGATATCAGAGCGAGTCATCCTCCGAGAGACCATCGAGGGGGATTCTTCTCATCTCTATCTATCTTACTGATTAGCCCATATTTGTGGGCTATTTAAATATTTAAGTGCCTAGACATTAAGTTAATTCTAACATTTATTTAGCATGCATTAGGATGTAAATAGATTAATTCATATTTCTGATTTAATTACATAATTCATGCATTGCATTTATAACTAAATGCATTTAGAATTAACTTATAATTGCATTCATTTAATTAGTTAACCAATTAGGTGCATTGCATGCATTGTTTTAATTTAACATAGAAGTTAAGGGCTTATGCATAAATAATCATAATATTTTATTCTTTTATTTTTTCTCCTTTGCACAGGTAACTCCTTCGGCTTCAGCTCCGCCTCCTCCTCTTGCACATCACATTTATGCTACGGCATTTTGAATTTGAAATTATG
Source organism: Thalassia testudinum (assembly GCA_037157565.1). NCBI lineage: Eukaryota > Viridiplantae > Streptophyta > Magnoliopsida > Alismatales > Hydrocharitaceae > Thalassia > Thalassia testudinum. The sequence continues at coordinate 58,770,880 of JAZHRO010000014.1, forward strand.
GTCGTGGCTACAAAAGGAGGGAGAGCTGCCATGTGAGGAGGCCACCACCCCTTGTCCATCACTGTGTTGAGAGGACCTTGCTCCTCTTCCATTCCATACCACCGGCCTCACCACGGTAGAATGACTCACCACCGTGGGTGTGTGGGGTGATAGCCCACACCGCCAAAGAGTCTCTGCAACTCTTCCTGCCACCGCTCCATCAGATGCCACCGTGCGCACTCTCACTTCAGTTCCAGCCACCAGCCACTACACACAGCACGCCAGCTGCTCATAGTAGCCTTCGCCTTCACCACGCCCGCGCCTCGTCTAGAACCTCCCACAGCGCTTGCAAACCCACCTGCGCACGTGCTCTCACTTCACCCCCAGCGCACGTGCCAGCAGCGCCTATCCTCGCTTCATCCAGCCCACCTCTACGTGCTCCAGCCTTCACGCCTGTGCCCTCCCTGCGGGCCTGCAGCGTCGCACCTCCACACGCCCACCTCCAGCGCCTCCTTGCAGCACCTCACCACGCCCCTCCAGCCCAGCCTACAGAACGCGCGCCCACCTTTGCTTCATCCAGCGCCACTGCAGCACCGCACCTCCGTGCGCACCCTACAGCACCGCACCTCCGCGCATGCCTACGTGCTCTGTAGAGTGCCCAGCACCCACCTACAGTGGCACCAATAGTACCATCACCCCACGCAGCACTTGCAACGCCGCACCTCCACGCACGCCTACGCGCTCTACAGAGCCCCAGTGCCTACACCTCCGCGACTCCGCGCACCTGCAGCACCCTCTGCACCCGCGCGTGCCTTCACCAGCAAGCGCGGCCAGCGGTAGGCTTCTCCACCGCCGCCACTCCTCTCCTCCTGCAGGTCAGCACTAGCCATCTCGCGACGCATCGCTGCCACCACCGCAACGGCCTCGCTTCAGCCAACCTCCTGTGGGAGTCTCTCCTCGATTGAACCTCTCCCAAGCGCAAGGAGGAGAGAGGTCAAATCCCCTATTTTCATGTTAATTAAAATTTACATTGGAATGCCATTGCCACCAAAATCAATTTTAATTTATGATTATTTTATTATGATGAAATTATGATTGCATACTCATACTTTCTGATAATTGCGTGGTTATTGATATTCACATGTTTTAACTTTGGTTTTGGGATTAAAATGTGCACAAATTTTCTCTGATACATGCCAATTGAAAATTACATAAAATCATCACATATTTATTGAATATTTCAGTGAGAAAAATTACACATATACCCTTATATTTTTTGAGTTATTGTGCATCTTCTTTCCATCGCATTTCATGTCGGATTTGATTATGGATTTCGCACGTGATTGAAAGAATACGAAATAATCAAGATTTTATTGCAACATTGCCTCTTTGTGGACACGACCTACTCTTCTGTGAGTGGTAATTATTGTAATTATTTTGTTAAGCAGTTTTCCACCACTTTGTTACTAAAACGACAATCATCTTAATCACATTATTCGAAATCGAAAATCGACTTATTAAATGGCACCATTGCTGGGGAGGCAATAGATGCAATAATTTTACCTGATTTCATTTCTGATTATTTCTTATTGCATAGTGATCTGACCATTTATTATCTTTTCTGTGCGAGGAATTTGTGCAAGGAATTAGAGAGAGGCGAGTGCAATGATCTGCAACACATATTCTATGATTCGTAATCACACCAACCATCGTGAGAGGTGACCCTTGATGTCGCCAGAGGAGAAATTGATCGAGCTACCTTGTAAGGGAGGGGAAGGACGAGCACGCGACGATCATCTCTATACATTTAGTTGCTGATTTGATTAGAGTAGGATTAAGACTTTAGACTTAATTTTTCATTGCACATTTGGTTTGAGACCCTTGTTCTAGGGTATATTTTTAGGGATTTGTTCCCCGATTTTGTTTTAGGCCCGTGTTGGGTAGTTTTTGGGAGTCTGTTCCCTCTTTTCTTTAGATCTAGGTTTTCTTTTATGGGTTGTTTATCTTCTACTTGTTTGTGCACAAGTAGGTAAAAAAAAGAAAAGAGCTACCTGCTAGAAGCTGCCTGCCCCTAGGACGAACCATTTAGGTCTGTATGTGCAGCCTCTAGATTTATTTCTCCACATTGCGTGCATTCTCGCATCGTTGATTGCTGGAAGAAAGGTACACATTCTCTTACTTTGCATCCTATTCTTGATCACGCATTGCATTTGGACTTAATTCAAAGACCACCTAATCTGTATTGAATAAATCTAACAAGTGGTCACATATATTCTTGAAAAAGGACTAATTAAAGGAGGGACATCTCAAAATCAAGGACTTGATTTTCAAACATGGTGTGAGATTCAAAAGTCAAAATCTTTTTGTGGTGTTTGCACACTTACATCTTTTGCACCACGGCACGCATTTAGATACTCCTAAGTCTTGGAACGACTAGGACAAGAGCCCTCCTACCATTGGATTATGAAGTGTTCGGAACTTGATATCAAAGGTTTTGTAAATCCAAAGAGGGGGATACCCTGTCACGGATTTTTGGGGGTAGTTGAGAAGCACCGTGAAGGCACAGCTTCAAAGGAAGGCTTAGGCCTACTTGCATCCCTCGATCTTCCATCTTTGGATTTGCTTTACCATTTGAGATTTAGGAAAGAATACCTAAGCTCCAACTAGCTCTTTTTAGGCATTTCGAAGGTTGACAATAGGCACGTAATTGATTGGGCAACTTGCTTTGTCACCTACAATTTGAACTAAAGTCAAAAACCTAAATTTGTAAAGATCGAACAAGTCCTTTTGAATTGTGTTTGTAGTGCATGCTTGGTAGGCATTCTCTTAGGAGACAACTTGTGTTTGATCCTGAACCTGAAAGAATCTTAAGAAGAAACCTTCCAAGGGTAGAAATGGCCGGTCAGAGGAGCCTTAAGGAATATTTCATTCCAACCAATCAAGTTGGCCCTGCACTATGTAGACTTGGAGGGGACAATCCTTATGAGATCAAAAGCAGTACCATATCCTTGTTGCCCTCCTTTTATGGTACTGCTAGGGAAGACCCTTATAGTCATATAGAGGAATTCACCAAGGTCTGTTCCATGGTGAAGCTGCAGGGCGTTATTGATGACGCTCAAATGTGGACCCTCTTTCCCTTCTCCCTTAAGGACAAAGCCAAGTATTGGTATCACACCCTTGATAATATTAACACTTAGGATGCCTTGGAGAAGGAGTTTTTGAAGAAGTACTTCCCCATGAGCAAAACCAATCACTTTAGGAGGGAAATTATGAGTTTTGTTCAAAAGGATGGGGAAGCTTTCCATGATGAGTGGGAGTGCTTTAACGACTTGCTGAGACTTTGCCCACATCACCAGGTGCTTAAATGGCAACTGGTTGAAAGGTTCTACACTGGACTTAATGATTCACATAAGCAAACTGTGGATGGTGCTTGTGCAGGAACCTTTCTATCTAAGACTGAGGATGAAGCTTGGAACCTTTTTGATACTTTGAGTGAGAATTTTATTCACTTGAATTATGCCTACATGGATAGAAAGCCCACTCTCATGCAAAGAAAGTTGGAGGCAAATGAGCTAAGGGACACCCAGAATTTAGCCTATCAGATTCAATTATTGAACCAAAACATGGAAAGGCTTATGTCGAACCTGAGTCCATTTGTATCTAACACCTCCACATCCCAAGCTTCCGAATGCTCAATTTGCCAAGGCAATACACACGCCACTGTGGATTGCCACTTGGCCTCCCAATTCCCTAAGCATGTACAAGCGGATCTGAATGCCGCTCAAGGGTTCCGTCCTAGACCTCGTAATGACCCTTTTTCCAACACTTATAATGAGGGATGGAGGAACCACCCAAACTTTTCATGGAGACAAAGAAATGTCTCAAATTCAGGGAATTATAAACCACAATCCTTTTAAAACCATCAAATGAACCAACCTCAGACCTTTGCCCAACCTAAGACCTCTGAGATGGATGAATTGAAGGTGATGTTGAAAACTATGCAAGAAAGTCAAAGTGCCATCATCCAATCTCATGACAAGGCTATACATGAGATGAAATCACAAATAGGACACCTTGTTGAGGCTGTTAGACAGAGGGAAATTGGGAAGCTCCCCAGTATTGCTGAGGAGAATCCTAAAGGAAAAGGGATTGTCTTTAGGGAGCATGCTCAAGCGGTGACTATTCTGAGGAGTGGGAAAGAAATTTCCAAACTCGATGCTCCTATAGTCTCATTCCCTAAAAACCCATCCACCTCGACTTTCACCCCCATCGGAGAAGACTTGCCCGAATCTTCTGCGCTTGAAATCACCTCACCGAAAGAAGTTGCCCCCATTCCACCCCTTACTCGACATGACAACCCTTCCACCCGGGGATCGAGAGTGCCCTTTCCAAAGCACTTATCCTCCTCTGGGCAAACTTCTGCTGGCTCATCTGGAGCCAAAGATAAGACGGATGAGACCATGGAAACTTTCAAGCAAGTGCAGATTAACCTGCCTTTGCTTGAAGCTATCAGGAAGATTCCATCTTATGCCCGCTTCTTAAAGGACCTGTGCACGAAAAAGTGGCAATCTAGAAAACAGGTCCAATCAAAAGTTGTCCTGCTTGATTCTGTTAGCTCAATTGTTCAACATGGCACACCCCCGAAACTTAAGGACCCAGGAGCCCCATACATCTCAGTAGCTATTGGTGACTTACAAATTGATGAGGCTCTACTTGATCTGGGTGCGGGGGTGAACAACCTTCCAAGCTACATGTATGAACAACTTGGGGGAGGCAATATGAAGCCTAGCCTTGTAATCCTTTAAGTTGTTGATCGATTACTTAAGACACCACGGGAAATTTTGGAAGATGTCCTTGTAAGAGTGGAGGATTTCTTCTTTCTCGTTGACTTCTTAATTTTGGACACTGACCCTACCAACAAGCCAACCAAACCCTCCATTTTGGGCCACCCCTTACTTGCAACTTCGCATGCTTCAATCAATTGCAATACTGGGGCATTGAAAATGGGCTTTGGGAACAAGAAAATTTGGCTTAATGTGTTTGATGCTTACAAACAAGCCAGACTTGAGGATTGTTCTCAAGTTGAGGTGATAGATGACCTAATTGAAGAGGCAACCCCTACAATGTTATGTGATGACCTCCTTCAGCATGCCATGCTAAATGAGCATTCCCATCTCTTGGAGGAATGTGAAGGGGATATACTAGAACTTGAGGAATTGCTGGGTGTTTCTACTGAGTCTCTTCCCCCATCATCTCTGCCTAAGGTAGATATGCTACCTGAGATGGGGACATCTATTATGAAACCCTCAACCATACAAGCCCCCGACCTTGAGTTGAAACCCCTCCCTGACACTCTCAAGTATGCTTTCCTCGGTGCCAATGATACGCTCCCCGTTATCATTTCGACTATGCTATCCGAGGCACAGGAGGGAGCCCTGATTGAATGCTTGTCTAGGCACAAGGAAGCTATTGCTTGGAGCATTGCTGACATTAAGGGTATAGACTCTACACTCTGCATGAATGATAACACTGCACATGGGGGTGATAATTCTATTAAATAGGACCCATCTTTAGAATAAAAGGCACAACATAAGTAGAATGGGAGTATTGCATGCATCATATACCAAGATTGCTTATAAAACTGTATTAATGGCCATTTGTGTAAGCACTTGTCAAAGTAGGCCTCAGATGAGCAATCAGACCGCACAGATGGTTTCAGAACGACGAATGGAGTCCAACGAACTCAAGATCGTCAAAATCCGACATTCGGAGCTCCTACAATGGGCCCAAGAAGTTCTGACTGTTGATCTGATGATCAATGACCCTCGTTGCGCCACGTCACCCCCTGCTCACCGCATGCTACTTCCTCCTTCAGCTGAAATCAAATCTCGGCCGTCGATCTTCGATCGGACAGCTGAGAACCACGCGCCCGCCTGCGGACATTGTGACAAAGCAGCGGGTGTGGCGCAACGGTTAGCGTGCATGCCTGCACGCACGCGACGCGGGTTCGAGCCACGTGGTGCGAAGAATTGAAGACGAAGGAGCACGCGACGAAATTGGGCCGCCCGATTAGCAGCGGGCAGCTGAGATCACGCCACGTGGCATTCCCTCAGATAGCGAGCACCCATGCGTGCGTGCATGCCGGGCGACGACGCCCGAGCACACGCGTGCCCGAGGCGCGATCCTAGTGTACCCAAGGGAAGATCTCAGCCGTCCGATCTTCGATCGGACGGCTCTCACGCAACGGCCGCAGATCGGGCGTGAAGAAGAACGGCCCGGGCGGGTGACCGGCGAGCTGGAGGGCTTCACCGACGCTTTTGGAATGGTTTTAGCGATGTCTCGGACGTCGTTAAAGCCCCTTCTTCTTTTAGAAAGCCCTTCTCCTTATTTAAAACCCCTCCAACCACTCATTCAAGGCATTCACTTCCCTTGCAACTACTCTACCCCTCTCTTAGCTAGCTTAGGCCCTCTTGTAATCGCCAGAGACGACGAGCCACCGACGGAGCTTCCTCCACCGCCGTGGCTGCCTTGTCGCTCTCCCCCCTCCCTCTCTCTTCCTCTCTTTTAAGCTTTCCTTTACTTATGTTTAAGCATGTATCTAATGTTGTAATTTGTGAACTAAAGCTGCATGATTAACGAAGTTACTTTCCGTTCAATTGTTTACTTTAATTTCTGTTTAAGTTGCATGATCAAGCAAGAAACAACTCTAACCCTAATCTCTCCCTCTCTCTCTATCTCTCTCTCGCTTTTCAACTGCACCTTTCACAAGTAAAACTCTGCAATTTCCGTGACAAGTGATAAGAGAAATCCGATTTTCACGCCTCCCTGAGACCGACACTTGGACTCACCTTTGTTTCCTTACTTTAAAACTGGCGTTGCAAGTACAACTATAATGACACTTCTTAACACACACTCACAAGCCATGTCAATACACCATATTTATACTGATGATTCCATCAAGCCATTTAGGAACATGTAGAGACGTCTGAACCCTATTCTGAGGGAGGTGGTAAAAAAAGAAATCCTAAAGTGGTTGGATGTTGGGATCATATATCGCATTGCAGATAGTAAATGGGTAAGTCCTATTCATGTGGTGCCAAAGAAGGCAGGCTTTACTGTGGAATTCAATGACCAAGGTGAACAAGTTGTCACTAGACCCTCAATTGGATGGAGGGTCTATATTGATTATCGCAAGCTGAACATTGCTACCCAGAAGGATCATTTTCCCTTGCCTTTTATTGATTAAATTCTCAAGAAATTGGCAGGGAATAAGTACTATTTCTTTCTCGATCGATATTCTGGGTACAACCAGGTGGCGGTCTTTCCTGATGACCAGGAGAAGACGACATTCACGAGTCCTTACGGTACTTTTGCATTCAGGCATATGTCGTTTGGATTATGTAATGCCCCTGCAACCTCCTAGTGGTGTATGATGTCTATTTTTTCAGACATGATTGATAAGTGTGTTGAAGTGTTTATGGATGACTTCTCCATTTATGGCTCGTCTTTCGACCAGTGTCTCCTGCACCTGGAGAATGTGTTGAAGCGATGTAAGGAGACTGGTTTAGTCCTCAGCTGGGAGAAAAGTCATTTCATGGTACAGAAAGGAATTGTACTTAGGCATGTTGTATCCAAGCAAGGTTTGGAAGTAGATAAAGCCAAGATTGATTCTATTTCCAAACTCCCATTTCCCACGAACGTCAAACAGATTAGATCCTTTCTGGGCCATGCCGAATTTTATAGGCGCTTTATTAAAAATTTTAGTAAAATTTCTAGGCCACTTTGTGACTTGTTGCAAAGGAATCTTCCTTCAATTTTGATTCAAAGTGTGCCGAGGCCTTTCAAACTCTGAAGGAGGCCTTGATCTTTGCGCCTATTCTACAAGCTCCTGATTGGACACTCCCATTTGAGCTGATGTGTGATGCTTCGGATTATGCAGTGGGAGCAGTCCTTGGACAAAGGGTTGAGTTAAGACCTCATGTGCTGCATTATGCAAGCAAGACTTTAACCGAACCTTAGCAAAACTACACCTTCACTGAAAAAGAATTACTTACTGTAGTTTTTGCTCTGGAGAAGTTTAGGTCTTATCTGCTTGGGTCTAAGGTGGTTATTTTTAATGATCATGCGGCAGTGAAACATCTCATTGCTAAGAAAGATTCTAAGCCACGCCTGATTAGGTGGATCCTACTCCTTCAAGAATTTGACTTGGAGATACGTGAAAAGAAAGGAGTAGAAAATGTTGTGGCTGACCACCTGTCTCACCTTCCACTTAATGACTCTCTTTCTAGAGACATTCACGAGACATTTCTCAATGAAACTTTGATGGCGGTAACACCAACTTTACCTTGGTATGCAGATACCGTAAATTACTTGGTCACTGGACAAACTCCTGGCTCTTGGGATGAGTAGAAAAGAAAGAGATTCATTTCCCAAGCAAGATATTTTCATTGGGAAAAGCTAGAATTATTTAGAATTGGATAAGACCAAGTATTGAGATGTTGTGTACCTAAAGAGGAACAACAAAGTGTGCTAGGTTTTTGCCATGAACTTCATTGTGGAGGACACTTTGGTGCTAAGAAAATTACTTTTAAGGTTCTCCAGTCTGATTTTTGGTGGCCTTCCTTATTTAAGGATTCTCATAATTTTGTTAAGGCTTGTATTAGATGTCAACAGACTGGAACGATTGGGAAGAGAAATGAAATGCCTCAACATCCTATTCAATCTGTTGAAATTTTTGATGTGTGGGGAATTGACTTTATGGGCCCCTTCCCATCGTCCCATGGTTATGAATATATCTTGGTGGCAGTTGATTGTCTCTAAATGGATAGAGGCCATTCCTACGTTCACAAATGACCACTCTGTGATTTTGAAATTTGTGAAGGCCAATATCATATCTCGTTTCGGCTGCCCCAAGACCATTATAAGTGATGGGGGACCTCATTTCCGAAACCACCACTTCAATCAATTAATCAGGAGTCTGGGAGTGACTCACAAGATTGCTACCCCTTACCATCCTCAGACGAGTGGCCAGGTTGAAGTGTCGAATAGGGAGATAAAAAATATTTTGGAAAAGACCATTAGACCTGATAGGAAAGACTGGTCCCAAAAGCTCGATGATGCTTTGTGGGCATATTGAATGGCCTATAAGACCCCTTTGGGTACTTCTCCCTTTCGGATTGTGTATGGAAAAGCGTGCCATTTACCTGTTGAGTTGGAACATAACGCACTTTGGGCAATTCAAAGTGTTAACATGGATTTAGAGAAGGCGGGTAAGGCACGACTTCTGGAATTAAGTGAGCTTGAGGAGTTGAGGAATGATGCTTATGACACCTCTCAAGCTTATAAAGAAAGAACTAAGGTCTTGCATGATAAGTATATACTTCGAAAGACCTTTGAGCCCAACCAATAAGTTTGGCTTTTCAATTCCAGACTTAAGCTTTTTCCTGGGAAGTTAAAATCTCGTTGGGATGGACCTTACATAATCACTAAAGTGTTTCCTCATGGAGCTGTGGAGATTAAAAACCCTTCCTCTTCAGCAACTCCCTTTATTGTCAACGGTCAACGGTTAAAACCATACATTACTTTGGATGGCCATCTAGTTGATGAGGTCACTCTTGAGGAGCGTTAGCTCCTACCATTCTCCACCTCAGGTAATATCTTCCTTTAACTATTTTTGTTTTCAATGAGGACATTGTTTGGACTAGGTATGGGGGAGAGGACCTGAGGCATTTTGTTCTACATTTTGCATTCATTCATGCATATTGCATTTTTTTAAAATAAATAAATAAATAAAATAAAATAAAAAAAGAGAGTTTTGAGCTTAACTGGCTAGGTCCTGCATTCTTAAGCAAATCAGAACTCTAGGTTAGACTAAGTTGATTCCAGGGTCGAATTTTAGAAGCAAAATGAGCTACTAGTTTTAGACCTTTAGGGTCCTTTGTGGACTTAAAAACCTAAGTAGGAGTTAAGTTGCGGACCATTCCTCAAGGGGTTGAGGAAGGAAAGCTAAGGTTGAGTTAAAAGGTGGGTTGGTACCTGGAGTCTTTTTCTACCTTTTGGTTTGCAGGTCTTTGTAACCCAAGCATCCAAATTTCACACACTTGGTCTGGTGTAAGTAAGTAATCAACTTAATTCCTTTCTTAGAAGAGATTTGGTTCTCTTAGTTTTGACTTAGGAGAGGCTTGAAAACACAATTTGATTGGAAGAGTTCCCGTTGCAGGAGAGGAGTATATACTCACCTTGAGGATGCGAAGATAACATATTACCTCCTCGGCGCTTGTCTCTTAGGATATTCATCCTACTGGGGGCATGTAAGCGCATTGTGCGGTTCAGGTACCATGGGCGGCCCTATCTCGAAGTGCCGATTGCCACAGGCCTGAATTCACTTTAGAAATCCATGGGCGATACTATCTCGAAGTGTCAATTGCCAGGAGTTCTTGGGGTCGCTATGGGTGGTGCTATCTCGAAGCATCAAAAGCCAAGCACCCTTCGAGGTACAGTAATGGGGACAATGAATCCGACACAGACCTTGTTGATAGCTGATCCGAGGTTAGACTTAGAGGAATAAAAAAGAAGAAGAATATATATATATATTATTCAAAAAAAAATCCTTTTTCCTTTAACTCAAATAACTCAGACCAATGCACATGCATGGATGCTTTAATCTCAGGGATCAATAAACCTTAGGGTAGAGTCAGAAATCAAGGAAACTTACGCCTGCAACCTGTCTTTAGCCGACCTAGTCTGTAACTTAGCAACTACTTGAGAACCTTAGGTCTAAAGTCTGAACTTAATATGTTTCTAAAGGAAGACTGATTGGGTTGGCTAGTCTACTTGGAGTGCTAGGTTTTGCTTGGATTTGCTAGGGACTAGCAAAAATTAGGCATGGGGGTATTTGATTAGCCCATATTTGTGGGCTATTTAAATATTTAAGTGCCTAGACATTAAGTTAATTCTAACATTTATTTAGCATGCATTAGGATGTAAATAGATTAATTCATATTTCTGATTTAATTACATAATTCATGCATTGCATTCATAACTAAATGCATTTAGAATTAACTTAGAATTGCATTCATTTAATTAGTTAACCAATTAGGTGCATTGCATGCATTGTTTTAATTTAACATAGAAGTTAAGGGCTTATGCATAAATAATCATAATATTTTATTCTTTTATTTTTTCTCCTTTGCACAGGTAACTCCTCCAGCTTCAGTTCTACCTCCTCGTCCTGCGCATCACATTTATGCTATGGCATTTTGAATTTGAAGCGATGGTTGTGGCTACAAAAGGAGGAGGGAGAGCTGCCATGCGAGGAGGCCACCACCCCTTGTCCATCACTGTGTTGAGAGGACCTTGCTCCTCTTCCATTCCATACCACCGGCCTTACGGCGGCAGAATTACTCACCACCATGGGCATGTGGGGTGACAGCCCACACCGCCAAAGAGTCTCTGCAACTCTTCCTACCACCGCTCCATCAGACGCCATCATGCGCACTCTAACTTTAGTTCTAGCCACCAGCCACTGCACGCCAGCTGCTCATAGAAGCCTTCGCCTTCACCACGCCCGCGCCTCCTCCAAAACCTCCAGCAGCGCCTGCAAACCCACCTACGCGTGCCTTCTCACTTCACCCCCAGCGCACGTGCCAGCAGCACCTATCCCTGCTTCATCCAGCCCACCTCCTCGTGCTCCAGCCTTCATGCCCACGCCCTCCTTACGGGCCTACAGCGCCATACCTCCGTGCGCCCACCTCCAGCGCCTCCGTGCAGCGCCTCACCACACGCCTCCAGCCCAGCCTGAAGAATGCGCTCCCACCTCCGCTTCATCTAGTGCCACTGGAGCGCCGCACCTCCGCGCGCACCTTGCAGCACCACACCTCTGCGCGTGCCTACGTGCTCTGCAGAGTGCCCAGCGCCCACCTGTAGTGGCGCCAACAGTACCATCACCCCGCGCAGCACCTGCAACGCTGCATCTCCGTGCGCACCTACGTGCTCTGTAGAGCGCCCAGCGCCCACGCCTCTGCGACTTCGCGTACCTGCAGCACCCTCTGCACTCGCGCACGCCTTCATCAGCAAGCACGGCTAGCAGCAGGCTTCTCCACCGCCGCCACTCCTCTCCTCTGACAGGCCGACTCCGGCCATCTCGCGATGCACCGCTGCCACCACCACGACGGCCTTGCTTCAGCCAACCTCTTGTGGGAGTCTCTCCTCGATTTAACCTCTCTCCCAAGCGCAAGGAGGAGAGGTAAAATCCCCTGTTTTCATGTTAATTAAAATTTACATTTGAATGCCATTGCCACCAAAATCAAATTTAATTTATGATTATTTTATTATGGTGAAATTGTGACTGCATACTCATAATTTTTGATAATTGCGTGGTTATTGATATTCACATGTTTTAACTTTGATTTTGGGATTAAAATGTGCACAAATTTTCTCTAATACATGCCAATTGAAAATTGCATAAAATCATCACATATTTATTGAATATTTCAGTGAGGAAAAATTGCACATATACCCTTATATTTTTTGAGTTATTGTTCATCTTCTTTCCATCGCATTTCATGTCAGATTTGATTATGGATTTCTCACGTGATTGAAAGAATATGAAATAATCAAGATTTTATTGCATCATTGCCTCCCTATGGACATGACCCGCTCTTCTGTGAGTGGTAATTTTTATTGTAATTATTTTGTTAAGCGATTTTCCACCACTTTGTTACTTACCACTTTCTAGTGTAGTTTTCCTGCTTTCCTAGTTGTAACAAACATTTGTTTTGAAATATGACTGTTTCTCTCTCTCTTTTATATTTTGCAAGTAGATTAGCTAGATAAAATTTCATCGACCTGATCTCTTGCCCTATTAAAAATATAAAAAAAATTATAAAAGATAAAAAATGACAAAAAAAGAAATAAGGCGAAAAACATATTTTTCAAAACCAAATGTTCGCCTCCCTGAGTTCGACCCGGGACTCACTTTTCATGTTTCAATTATAAATTTCATCTGATCGACGGATTTTCTCGTGAATTGAACTACGACGATGGGTTTCCAAACTCGAACCCCATTCACTAGAAATCCGACGCATCAGCAGGAAATTTAGATTTTTTTTTGTTTTATGAAAAAAAACAAACAAACTTAATCTAATTTGGCTGGCTAACTAACTAACATGTAGTTTGAATAGTTCAAATAAACCTATAATCTAAATAAAATGGGAACACTCTCCTAAAAAAATATTCCTACATACAAGAGTGATAAGCAATAAAAGCACTGGGAACAAGTTCCAAAAAATGCCCAACACTGGTCCACAAGACTAAAATTAAATTCTAATGTCTATCTAGCCTAATCTAAATCTAAAAGGAGCAAACAGGTCTTCGATCTCCAATCTCCCTCCATGCGCATGGGATCAAGGCCCACGTGCTCATGTTACTGTCCTCTAGGTGGCATCAAGGTCCACCATAAATATTGTTTCTGTTGTGTGCTCCCATCACGTTCGTTCATTAGTTTTTGCACCCAAATAGAAATAAGGCCAGTAATTCAGAAAAGCTTTAGAAATAGCATATAAATTTCCTGAAAAAAATTAATAGGCGTATTTCCTCCCTGGCAACGGTGCCATTTGAAAAGTCAATTTTCTCTTTCTTTGAAATTTTAAACATAAAATGGCATGTCATTGTAAAGCTTTTGTGGTGGAAAATCGACTACCAAAACATTTAATTCCCAAAATCTAACCACGAAAATAGTTAGGTCATTTCCACAGGGAGGTACTAGCCTATTGCGTTAAGTAATGGTACCTAGTCCAATCAAGAATTACAATAGATAAAGATTTGAATCTTTTGCACTTTACTTTACCATCAATAAGCATTCTATGCAATTAATTAAAACCATAAGGAGTTCACATGAAAAATCACTTTAATAAATTAATTCATAAAATAAATGCATAGTGTTTCCTGCAATGGCATGGATGGTAATTAGTAATGAGAGTAGAAACAGAGGATTTCTCTTCTCTCTTCCATGCACTCGCAATGGAGGTTCGTCGGAGGAGCGGATGTGGGTGAAGATGCTTCTCGATGAGGGCTTCGCATTGACATAGGAGGCATGGCCGTAGGTGGTCGGTGATGACGACCGGAGGCTGGGGATGCCGGTGGTGTGGAAGTCCCTACGGGTAGTAGTGGCTGCATGTGTGGGCTATCATCGATGGCTCTGGTGGCGTGGCGGTGATCGTGGTGTTGAGGCAAGCGCAAGGGAGTCGACAGTGTGAAGGATAGTGTCCAGAGTGGATGACTGTGTGGAGGGTGATGGTCGACGACTTTGGGTTCTTTTTGGAGAAGAAGAATAATGCATGAAGGTGGCTGAGCATTGGGGAAGTTGGCCGGTCAAGCATCAGGCGTGCACCTGCACGCGAGGGTTGTCGGAGGTGGCTGGAGGTTGGTGGTGTGTATGAAGAGCCGTTGATGGTCGAGGAGATGGTGTCCGCTATTGGGTTGGTGTAGGCGGTTTGAAGAAGAGGAAGAAGAAGATGAAGAAGATGAGGACGGGTGGCTGTGATGGCTGATGGTGAAGGTGTTGGTGGCGAGTGGGTGAAGGTGATGTGCACACTGTCACCATGCACGCCTGGAGTCGATCAAAGGTAAAGATCACTTGAGCCACAGTGCAAGCCTCTGACCACGGTATACGCTACTCCATGGTGGAGCGGATGAGGGAGAAGATCCCTATGTTGGGGAAAGATGATCTCTGCTGATGGCTGAGCGTGACTTTTTAAAAACTTCTCTATCTATTTTTTTCTTCGGCTGCAAACTTCTCCAACCACTTGGTGAAGATCACGAGTGGTTGGAACGGAAAGATAAGCTCTGTCCATTCTTCATCAGACATTCGATCAACACTCTAGACGTCTTAAAAAGTGTGGATAGCAGTGAGTCCACAATGGAGGTTCTCAGACGTCTTATAGAATGACTTTGGATGTCCGAATAATGCCTTCATGTTTCTTGCACCTAGCCTATATCCAACGAATGATTATCTTATCATATCATATGTTATTAAATGTAAAATTGGTGTATGAGATTATACGCAGACTAAGGTGAATTCCTATTTAACTCTTAATCAATTAACAACTAAGAACAACTAATTAAAGAGTACTTAGACCAAATAATGGTCCACTAAAGTGGACTTATCACTCAGGTGCTTATCAAAATGCATACCGCCAATGTCCTCTCCTTAATTTGAAATGGGAAGATACATTTTTTGCTTTTTTCTTCTTTTCTTTTTTTTTTTTTGAGTTGAGAGTTTCGGGATAACTTTTTACGACTAGCCGACTCGCCCAAGACTCGAAAAGGACTCTAAGTGCTAAGCATCTTAGCGTGAAAATTATGATAGACTCACTCAACGGTAATTAAAATGGATTTCGGGTTTCTATGCCCTTAGGTGACTTTGAAAAATAAAATGTTGCCTAAAGGTGTATCTATTTGACTGGTAGCTTTCTCCCTACCTTTATTTTTGTGGGGTCAATACAAGGGTGAACCCAGTGTATATCTCTCTAGTCATTCTACTTCCCACTTCTTCTTTAAGTGTTTTGGAATTTTTGTGCATTTTATGAGCTGGGATCTGGACAACCGGCCAATGGGTTATTACCCATGGCAACTTGCCAGCCATACTAGTGTAGTGAAGCGTCACTTTTCTCTCTCTTTTTGTTTTCTTTTTTTTTTCTTTTCTCGTATTTCTATTTTTTTTTTCATTTTCATTTTTAAGTAGGTGGCTTCCCTAATCTAAGATTTACCTAAAGGCAATAGTGAAAGAGAATGGTCCTATGGCTGGGTTCTGGACAATCGGCCAATGAGCTGTTACCCATGACAACTTGCCAGCCATACCACCCTAGAAGGTTCATTAGCTACCCAATTTCCGTTAGAATCGCCGAGGAGTGAGTCAGTGCAAAACATGTGTAGATGCCTACACTATAAGTCCCTTCAAATCAGAGGACAGGTTGATAAGTCGTGTACTTATCACCCCAATTATTGACCAAATTAAAATAAAATTAGCTTGGTGAGGACTTGAGACCAAGTCCACATTTTAGAGGACACCTGGGTTGATTAAGCCCAAAGGCTTTAAGAGTTTAAGTGTTCAGGTCCTAAAGTATCGTTTCCTAAAGTTAACAACTCCTAATGCCTAAGTTCTCTTCTTTTAATTCTATTTTTTTCTTAAATAACAAGAATCTACTATTACGGAACTAACAAAATAATCATAATGTATCCACCCCCCCATGCCTAGCTAATGCAATGTCCTCATTGTAAAATAAAGGCATGAAATGAGATAGAATAGAAAAATATCGCCTATATTTCGTGAAAGTCCGATCAATTACGAAATAAACTATACAGATGCTGAGTTTGTTGCCTTCAGCTAAGTACAGTCCTCAGACAAAAAATATAGACATTGAGGCTGCAAGAGCAAAGTTTCCAGGCCCCAAGATATGGGTCTTGGAGGGTGAAAGTAGGCTTGCCAAAGAGATGATCTATGAAAGTGACAAGCTGGTGATGCAAGGAGAGCCCAAATGGTCTCCAATAGGAGTTTTGTTGACTTAGTACAGAGGAGGTTTGGGTGGGTGTAGGATTTGTGCAATGGTTGGGAAAAAAAGGACGATGATGTTTTTGTGATGTGCTGGGGGTTTGTAATGTTTGTGTGTACTCTAGAATACCAAACTTTTCAAGGGTTTCTCCCCAAAGTTCAATTTCAACCTCAAAATCTGCATGCTTGATCCAACCATTCTGATCATCGTGATTTCCACCCATTATTTGAACCTCAAACTCTAAAAATTTAGATAATGACGTTGTTGGGTTTTAACTTGAACAGGTGAATCTTCCAACAAGTTCCTAATTTCATGAATATTTCCCTCATCCTGGTTTTCCACTGTTGGTTGCATGTCTTTATTATCCTCAATTATCCCTACAACCTAGTGATTTTCTTCTTGAGTTTGGGTTGGGTTGGCCATTAGGGGGTTATCTAATGTGTGTAAGGCCATTACCTTCTCTATTCTGCCAAGAACCTTAATTAAGCCACAGTTACTTTTATATTTCTTTGAGGCCTCAAAAATATTAAATCGATTCATTTTATTCCCTGAGGCAATCTCTATATTTCTTGATTCACAATCAATCCTTGCCTTGGCAGTGGCTAAGAAAGGTCTTCCCAAAATAATTAGGGTGTGTGATGAGTCCATATTTGTGGGCTAATTAGTTACTTAAATGCATAGGAATTAGATTAATATTGGCATATAAATAGCATATAATAAGATGTAAATAGATTAGTCTAATTATTCATTTATTTGCATATTTCATGCATTGCATTCATACCTAGAATTCATTTAGAATAGCATGCATTAGAATAGTTAATCTTTTAGGTTGCATTACATGCATTATTTTATTTCACATTTCTTTTAAGGGCTTATAAATAAATAACCCACATTTAATTTCTTATTACATCTTCATGCAGCAGGATTCGCACCTCTCCAACAAGACATTATATGGCAATGAAGGCAACAGTAAAGAGGAGAGGAGGAAGTGGATTTGAGCGTTCCTCCTCCATCTGTTTCTCTTCTCCTGAAGCTTTAAAAGAGGAGAGGAAGCCACGAAGCTGGGTAGGCCACCACCCCCAACCCACTACTACGTAGAGAATCAAGCTCTCTGATGTAGACACAATTATTGAGGGTAAAATGCCTATTCATGCATGTTCCTAGGCTTAGATTTGCATTTCATGCTACAAATATTGCACAGCATGCATCACTCACCATTTAGAGTAGTTGTATATAATGTAGGTTAATTGCATCCTTTTTGTGGTTAGGAGAGAAGGATATTTATTTCGGAGCCTCAGATTGACGATCCGACTGTACGGATCTAATCAAGACGACGATCAGAATCCAACACCTTTGAAATTGCCTCGATTGGAGTTTCATAGCAATATATGCAGTCTGGGGAAGATTAACGGCCAAGGGACTAGGTGACATAATTCAGAGCTTTAAATGACAAATCCGACTGCACGGATGGATTCGGGTCGACGATCGCAGCCTAACGATGTGAAAATTGACTCAATCCGACCTCTGTAGCAGCCCCTACACTGAAAAGAAGATGGATAGCCCAGATTGCGCCTTGTGGCGCAGCCCAGGCCACCCATGTGAATGCACGTGCCACCGCACGCGCACAGTAATGTGGGTACACGCCTGTGCGTGGAGGCATGCATGCACACAGCGCAGCACCAGTGCGTAAGCGTGCGTACGTGTGGCAAAGAGTGCGCACAGCGTAGTGCCAGCAGAGCAAGGGGCGGGCACGTGCTTGGTTGGCTCTAGCCTACAGCGATGCGTGAGCTGGACCTACAGCGACGCTTACAGCTGTCACTAATTCTTCGCATGCTAGCAAATCCAGCTGTGGGTGTGAGCGGGCATGAGTTGCCTACAGCGACAGTTCTAACGACGGCCTAGAGGTCACTAATGTCCTATACCTATTTTTGCCTCTTCTCCTCTATAAAAGGACCTAAACCCCCTCCCTTCCGAGCCATCTCTACCTACTCTATTCCTACCTACTCCTAAGCTCTAGCAAGCCTACCAATGCTCCATTAGAGCTTACTCTCAAGCTCTAAGGCTCCTATTAGTGTAGCGAATCTCTGCCTCACCAAATATTCCTCCATCTTCCCATCCCCATTCATAGGTCACCTTGGAGCCGTCCTCCCACCTCCATTCCAGTAGCAGATCATCTTCGCCTTCTCACCTCTATTCTGGAGCCACGCTGAAGCTTTCCTCTACCCAACCTCCTCTTGCATCTCACCTCCGCCGTCCCGCTCCTCACCTCCTTCGTTCGAGCTTCCGCCAGGCGCCGTCGTCTCACCGAACAGCTACTTCGGGAGATTTCTTCTCACCCCCTCTCTTTTTATGCTTTCGTAGATTATTGTAATAGATATTCATGCAATACATCACATTTGATTCCATCTCTATCTTGTGATTGCTTGTCTTTTATTTCAAAAATAAAAAAAATAAAAAAACCCTAAAATACCAAAAATAAACAAAGCAAAGCGCAGTTTTCAGTTAAAGTAAGCATTGCCTCCTTATGTGCGACTCGGGACTCCTTTGGAGTTTCGGTATAAATTTTATTTGATCACGAGTTTTGCAAATACAATGACAGGTTACTCGTAACCCTATTTTATAACTTGAGAAACTTGTGCGATCACTCTCCTCCACATCACCACCGTCGGCCACAACCATGTGCATAAGTCCACACCACCACAAGCAGGCGAGGTGACAGACTGCCATACCATTACTGGCTTGTGTAGCTTACCATGAGCGTGTGCCTGAAGGCCACGCAGTTATCACTGCCATCACCAGCAACCACCTCCAGCTCCTTGCCCCCGTGTCGGTTAAGACGTCCAGGAAATTTCTTGGACGTCTGACAGCCCTCCCCTTGTTGCGTCTTCTCTGCCCGTCCTTGCCTCCAGCTCGTGCACCATCAGTGCACTCACACAGCACCACCCCTGTGTGTAGTCGAGGGTGCGTGCAACTCCACTAGCAGCTTCCCCACGTGCCTGTGTGGCTTGCATGCCAGCAGTAGCAGCAGCTAGCAGTTTGCGCGTGCAACAACCTCTTCTAGTAGAAGCCATGCATGTAGCGGCTTCCTCTCCCACGCACTGCACACGTCCACGTGCGGTGCCCAACTGCCCATGTAGAAGCAGCAGCCACCGCCGCCACGCCTGCAGTGTGCAGTAGCAGCAGTGCACTCCGCCAGCTCCTCACCCTACGTGGCCAGCTGCAGCAGCAGCTGCATTCGCCGCCAGCTCCAGCAATCGTGCCTCCTCTCGTGCGTGCGTGCACCTCCACAACAATAGCCAATAGCCACCTCCAGAACCCACCTTCACTGTAGCTATGTCCGGTCGGCTCCGGCTGCCTTGCACTTCGCCACAACTACTATCGCGAAGCCCTCGGTCTAGAGATCTTCCTTTGAGCTTCGCACCATCAGCCTTGGTCTCCTCACACACGGACAAGGGAAAGCCATTCCCCTATTTTGCTACAATAAATGGGGTATTAGTTTTACATTCAATGCCATTGCAAACTTCTATTTTTATTTTATTATTGTGAACATTGCATTGAGCTCTCTCTTGTTTGGTATAAATGCAATTTCAAATTATGTCTCATTCAAACTCATATCTAACATGGTTTTCAACATAATTTTTGGGGGAAACAATTCGTGAACATCTATTTTTAACCCGTACGAGTTTTACTAGGCCATTACCTCCCTATGGATATGACCTGCTCTCTGGAGTGGTTTATTTTCAATTTAATACTTTGATTAGTTGATTTTCCACCACTTTCAAATACAATAACAAATCACCTTAATCATCTTATTCGAAAGTGAAAATTGACTCGTGTTACATTCCGGTTCCCGAATCCCTACAGGACCCGAGATCGACTTGACTCGACTAATCCCAAGACCCAGTTGTCCAATAAGAAATAACCAGAAAGCAAGAAAGTAAACCACATTCACTATGCTAAGTAACTAACAGTAAAAGAGTACAAGCAGTAAAGGAAATAAAAGCTGCTAATAGTACATATCGCCACCACAACAGTAAAGTAGAACAAGGTACGGAAACAAAAACAGTAACAACAATCTAACTCACTAGCAAAAGTACAACAAAAACAGGAACTACTGCTGGGCTTGACTGGGCCCAGCACCCTCTACAGCCGACAACTCGGTCTACTCAACTCCTGGACCTGTAAAGGGGGTAGGAGTAAAACGGATTCAGCAAACGCTGAGTAGAGTGGTAACCAAACTAACTAAAGCAGTAAAAGCTAACAGGTAATTTCTCTTTTCTAGTTATTTTATTTTACAGGTCATTCCTTTTCATCCATTGGTTTACTTTTCAGATCTCTTTCTTGATCTCGCATGTTCCTCGTGGGAATGATCTTGATTGTAGTTTTTTCCGAAGAGTAGAAGGCACACGTGGTGCTCTCCTGGCCAGGAGAGTCCCTCGTGGTGATCCTACACCTAGTCAACCAACACGGGGTCATGGATAGACGTAGGGGTGACTACGGCACGCGTGATAAGCGCACGGGTAGCTACCCCGCACTGGCACGCGGTCAGTCAATTTCGCTAGCAAGTACACCCAAAGTACAGCACGGAACAGTATAGGGCCTAGCCCTCTCAGTAACAGGAGTCTAGCCCCTCAGAACCAAACAGGGGTCTCACCTCTCCATAGTCCATGCACCCTCGTCTGACTACCCTGGTTTGCCTTGTGGGCCTAACAAGTTGGTGTATGGTGGCTAGCTGAACCCCGGGTCCCATGGGGTGGCTATCTCTCTCCCTACACTAGTAGCTCTCCCTGGTACAATGTACGCAAGGGCCAAAGAAGTCGGTGTAGAGTGTCCAATCCTAACCCCGGGTCCCAACCCAAGGGCAACTAGCTCTGCTCTACACTAAATAGGGGACAGTCGCTTTCCTTGGTACCACGTACTCAAGGGCCAGCACACTTCCCACTCACATTTTCAGATCCATTCCATTTATCCACAGGAGTTCTACTCCTAATTCCCTGTAGGGTTCATGCTCGTATTCCCCATGTTATTCCATACCAGGATTCATCATTCACAATTCCATTCTCAGATTCTACACATGCAGCTTGTAATTCCACAATTTGCATATACAACAAGTAATGTCATAGGTATCTGTTTAACTAGCACAAGCATTTCATATTTTACAGGCAGCTCTTATTTATTAATAGGCTGTTGTTTATATTTCTATTCATTCATTTAAGACTACAACTTCAAACACTCATACAAACAGTGCAAGTACTTCTTATCCTAGGATTCATACCATATCCTAGGTTTCTAGTTATCCAATTTCACATATGCATTCATGTCTTATAATTAAATTAGGGGGAAACCACTCTACCAGACAATCCAGGAGTACTGGGGGCTCGAACGGCAAGCTCACGTTCCTCTGCAGGCCTCGAACATGCAACAGATTGAAATCCTATACCAAGGAACATAACACAACAGAATGTTCAGAATAGTATAAAAGGCCTTCTAACAAGTAGAGGAACTTGCAAGGAATCCACAGATATCTCGTTTGCGTAAAACGGACCTCAAACGAACCCTAAACGGGTCAAAAACAGGACTACAAACCTAAAGCAGACGTCTGGCACAAGGTCCAGACATCTTTAAAGTAACCAGGGTCTCACCTTAGGTTCTTGCATCGACTTCAGATGTCTAGATCCCCTTCTTGACCGTCTGGACCCAACTCCAGACATCCGACCTCTCCTCCAATCGTCTGGGAGTGCTTCCGGTCTTCTAGTAAGATGTCCAGACGTTCGAAACACATGGGAGGGCATGCCTCATGCCTTCTCGAAGTTATCCCTGCATGTGATAGACCATATCTTCTACATTTAGCTACACAAATCGTAGCTGCGATGCAGCCTGCATGGCTGTAACCGCATGAGGAATGTACCTTCGCGAAGCTCTGCTTTCAGACGTCCGGTATTGTCAGCAGACGTCCAACCCGTTGTCTGGACGACACGCCAGACGTCTGATTCTGGGAAAAACCCAGAACCACACTAACCTCCTTCTCCCCTTGTCGCGCACAGCTGCGGCCTCTCCTCCTCGCCTGCATCTTCGGCTGCAGTAAAGTGTCGGGGACGTCTCCCTCGATGCGCTCCTCCTCCCACATGCGCCACTGCAGCCGTACATCCTCCGGTGAGCTCCCATGAGCTCGCGAGCTCAAGCTCTTCCTCCTCTCCTCACACCACCTCTCCTTGTCGCTCGCCCTCGTGCCCTCTCTTGTGCTTGCCCCTCTCGCTGCAGTGGAGAGGAAGAAAGAAGGTGGTGGCGATGGAGTAGGGAAGAGAGGAAGGGGGGAGAGGGGTTATATAGGTAGTGGGGTTGGGGTTCGGGTGGAGGAGAGAAGACGGGGAGAGAAAAGAGTGATACTGTCTACGTGCAGCCCGCGTGCAGACTCGAAGTTACGTACAAAATTTTCAATTTCCAGACGTCTGGGAAGGGGTCCAGATGTCTAGCCAAACATCTGGCTGATATTCCAGATGTCTTAAAAGGCTCAGAACAGAACGATTCTTTACAACTCGTCAGTGTGGTTGAGCTATTTTGGTGCTTCCATGTCAAGGACCATGAATTCAACAAGATAATGCAGATCATTAACCCTGACTAAAACTTCTTCCAAAAGACTCCTTGGTTTTGTAATTGATCTATTGGCCAACTACAAGGTTCTATTAGTGTGTTTTAGGTGGCCTAGACCTAGTTTCCTATGAAGTAAGGTAGGGATCATATTAATGGAAGCACCCAAGTCGAGGAGGAATCGGTCGGAAGTAATGTTTCCTATTGTGCAGGAAATCGGCGGGGCTCCCGGGTCCTGCTTCTTAGGAGGTAGCTTGTTTAAGATTAGTGTACTTGTGTTATCAAACCAAACTATCCTCCTAGTGTTTTCAACTTTTGCTCTATGCTTCTCTTTGTATGAATTCAATAGAAATCTAGCGTAGGCGGGAATTGATACAATAGCCACAAGGAGTAAAATGATTGTCAATTTGAAAGCCTGCAACAAAGATATTCTTTCCTCCAATTTCTCCTCCAGCTTGTTGCATTTGCCCTTACAACAACATACTCCCGAATCAAATTCTGATTTTCTATTGATTGCATTCTTAGTTGGGAGTTTAAAATTCTTATTATGAGTCCTAATGGAATTTACTTGGGAATGAATGGGACCCTTGTGTCTACTACCACTCCTTGAGGTAATTGTGTTTGCAGTGGCAAAGTTCTCTTGGTTCGTGCCTTGGAGAGGGTTGGGCAAAATAGGAGCCTCCCGGTTGGTTATAGTGGGTGTTTGGTTGACTCCGGAAGGGACTGGCGTAGCCTGATAGATAGAATGAGTTTGAGCATGAGGCTCCCCACCATTACCAAACCCTTGAGGCTCAACACCTTGGTTCTGCAAATTCCTTGGGTTTGGTACTGGTTGTGATGGTAGAGATCCAAGCTATCGGTTGTTTGCACTAAGTCCGGATTGCAAGGTGTCCAGCGAAGTTTTCATTTGTTGCATGAGCTGGAGCATTGACCCTTGCATTTCTACCATCTTCAGGTTTAAATTAGCCTACCTGGCGAGTTGTTGGATGTTCCACATGGGCTAATTAACATGGGCTATATACTCAGGGGCAGCTGAGTATATAAATGACCTTGACCCATTGGTTTTTATGGTACATAGTTGTTGGGTCGATATTGGGTCTGCTGGCCCTGATCTTTCTAAGAGAAGTTAGGGTGATTTTTCTAGCTAGAATTATAGGAGTTTGAGTAAGGGTTGGACCTAGTGTTATCTTGTATAGCATAAACATCGTCATAAGATGAGGATGAGGAGTAAGAAGGATCAGAAAATTGGGATCAAAGGCCCCAGTTTGGAACCCATAAGGTTCCTAGAGGTGCTGGCTCGAAGGTCGAGCCAACTTGAGTTGGTTTACAAACTCCTATCCCATAGGAGCTTGCGAAGAATGGAATCTTGAGCTCTGGGATTGAGTGGATCTAGAAGTATTAGAGTTTCTGGACATCCACTCTTCCATTCGTTTAGCAACCAGATCCAGTTTATCTAATTTATTACAGCTCAATTCCATATAAATGTATGAGAATTTGGACCTCATTGGCATTTGATCTAGTTTGTTGGGATCGGTCAGAGGTTTCCATGGAGGCTTGGTTTATAGAGCTTTCACTCATTTTCTCGAATAAATCATATGCACTATCTACGTCTTTGTTGAGGATATTGCCTCCCCAAGAAGCATCCCCATGGTGACGGAGTTGATCACTCAACCCGTGATAGAAAATCTACACAAGTTGCCATTTAGGAACCTTGTGGTGTGGACACTTCGGCAATAGATCCTGGAATCACTCCTAGGCCCCATGAAATGGTTCCCCCGATTGCTGGGCGAGAGTGGTAATTTCTCGTCACAAAGCATTGGTTTGTCCAATTAGGAAGAATTTCTTTAGGAAGACCAATTTCAAAGTTGTCTAGGTAGCAATCGATCTTCCAATGGTATGGTACCAATGTGCAGCCTTATCCCTGAGTGAATGGGAGAAAAGCCTCATGAGCATCTATTCTTTATCCACATTCCGCGATTTGGTGGTCTGAACCAGAGTGATCAAATCCTCCAAATGTTGGAATGGGTCTTTTGAGCCAAGCCTGTGAAAGTGTTTAATCAAACTCAAAACTTGGGGCTTGATCTCAACATCTCTAGTGGAGATCACAATGCTGGGATGATCCTCATAATTTGAAGGATCATAAAAATCCTTCAAGGGTCAAGCGCCCTGACCATTCATCTGTTGGAACCATTGCTGCATCTGTTGCAGCTCTTCCAATTGTCTCTGAATCAGCTCCTACTAGTTTAGGGGTGGGGGAGGTGGTTGTTGATTAGCCATGGGATATGCTTGGTTATAACTCAACCTCTGCCTCCAGGAATGGTCTAAAGGTCCTTCTAAGAGATGATTCAATGACCTCCTTCCAAGCATGCATTGGAAGGAAGTCGGAAGGACGGGGAAAATGGAACCCTGTAGCATAGAAGATACATGCCTGTCCTTAAATTAGGTAGCTTAAGGACCTATGCTTCAAAAATAAACTCTGACCACATGATAAATTTGGTGTTGTCCTTACTCTTGAAGGTGGCAAAGTTGGGACGGCGAAGCAGGGGGAGCGTGTCTCGAGGGCTGCTAATTATGCCAAACCCCTACTTAAGTCATTTGACAATTAGGGCCCCCAACTTAACACTTTTTGAAGCAAGCAAACATCACTAATTCGAGATATTTGCAAGAGAGTACCCTAAAACAGACTCTATGAATCCTAGGGCCAACGTCTACTCAATTTTAATTAAGGCCTGGGATAATAATGCTTTTGGAATGTGATGGACCCTGTTAATGGGTTGTGCCCTTAATGATCAATTAACAAGTGTGAATGTGCATAACCAATGGTTTTTCAAGCAAGATTAAGTTTTGGTGAGGTGAATTTTAGAGTTTGAATCTTGCTTAGTAGCTTTTAGGTTTCAAATGTTAGGTGTATTCAATCAAATTTTGTGAGGCAAACCAACTTTGAAAGCACGAGTTCAAGTATTTTCCTTTAAAAATCAAAAGAGTATGGAGTGCCTGGTTTTGACCTAGATATTTGAATCCAATGGGGCAGCTACAAGATGAATCAATTTTAAGTTGATTAGGTGGTGCGGCCCAGACAGCTCAAACAAGTGACCCAATGCATCACCAAGTAAGGCACACAGAAGTGATTAACTTAATCTGATTTCTACTCTTTTATGTGTTGATTTGATCGTGTACCGGTTCCACAGGTCAGAATCCTGGTTGAGTAGATAAAATCAGGAGAGCTTATGTGTCTCAAATGTGGGTGTATGTAGTGTGTATGTTAATTTTGTCCCAGAATCAGAAGTTTTTTTTTGTTTTTTTCTTTTATGTGGGAGTGAGATGAGCAGAGATGGCAAGCAAGACACACAATTTCTTTCCTAGGGTTTTTGCAAACACCTAAGTGGATTAAGTCTTGGTTATTTATGTGGTGGAAAGTGAATCTAGTGGGGGGAAATGTGGGGGCACTTACAAACCATTTTACCTGCACTTTACTCCGATCTACCTCACTTGGGTTTGCCTGCTAGGATACCTGTAAGACAGCAAATCAAAGGCAAGAGGGGTTAGTCAATAAGTAAATGCAAAGAAACAAAAAAAAAGAAAGAAAATTCTGTTGCCTCCCCGGCAACGGCGCCAAAATGGTGAGCATATTTTTTGCGATAAAAAGTTAGGGTTTTGGAAAACCTGTCATCGTAGTTGCAAAAATTGCTAGCAAATAAATTTATTGAAACTCAAAAGGGAGCCTCGGGTTGAACATAGGGAGGCGATGTTTTATTTCTTGAAATCTCCATTTCGCTTCATTTCTTTTTGGTATTTTTGGGCTTTTTTGTTTTTTTTTGGTATTTTGAGAATGATAAATGGAACTAACTAGCAAAATGAATAAAAAGAGAGTAAAGAGATGAGGCACAACTTGATAACTTGAGATAAAGTGATGTTTATTACAAGTATACTAAGTTAAGCAAACTAAAAGAGATAAAGGTGAGATGAAATCTCCCAAAGCGGATGTTTGGCGAGACGACGGTGCTTGGTGGTGGCTTGTATGGAGGGAAGATGTTGGATGTCGAGGATGAGGTGCAGGAAGAATCTGGGTAGAGGGCCACTTGACCAAGCTATAGGAATGGTGATGAGGAGGTGGAGGAGATCGTCTACCTGAATGGAGGCGAGGAGATAGCTCTGGGGTTCCCTATGAAAGTGATGTGGGAGGAAAATTTAGTGGAGGGATAGGATTCTATACTAATAGGGAGCCTTGAGATCTTGGGAATAGAGCTTTTGGGAGCTTGGTAGGCATCTTGAGTTCTTGGGTAAGTGGGAATAACATGGGTAGAGATCCCTCAGCAGGGGGGTGTGTAGGTCCTTATATAGTGCTGGATGGGGGTGTATTTGGGTGCATGGGTCAACAGCGACATTTAAAATGTCACTGAAGACCCGCCTTGGACGTTGCTGAAGCCATCACTCACCCCCGCTAGCGTGGAGTGGAGTCGCTGTAGCTGGTACAGTGCGGGGAGCACCATGGCCACTAGATCTCCATCGCAAGGTCTAGAGATCGTGCGGTTCATGCTCAAATAGTGGAGATCACACTCCTGCTGGCTTGGATGTTAAAAGCCGCTGGACTCTTGATCGTGTGGCTGGAGGCAGAGCATGTGCATCGTATTTCCATTCTCTCTGGCTTTCTCAAATTATGCATATCGCTTGATTGCAAGTGGGAGACAATGTCAGCCATTCGATCATGAGGCAAATCGCACCTACACAACTCGAATTGCGTAGTTCGTGTGCTTACTGGTGGGAAAAGAAGTCATCTGCTTGATCGTGGATGGAGCATCGGGATCGCTCCATCAAATCGAGCCCTTGGATGGTCCACTGATTGCGTAGCAATCATAGGTCTTAATTGACCTAAATTAGGCTAGGACTTAGCATAAGTTAGGCTAATTCATGCATGCATGAGCATTACTAGCACCTTTATTGCTTTCTTTTAGCTATGCGTAAAATAATGGTATAATGTATTCATTAGGTGCATTATGTCAATTGCAAGTAATAAGTTAATTAGAAGCTAGATCTGAAGCTGGATCTAAAGCTGGATTTGAAGAATAAAGAATAACTGGTGTTGCAACAAAGTTGGAGCGGAAGACCTAGATTAGATGTAGTAGATAAGAATGTAAGGAAGTTTAGGTATGTTATTCTATTAAGTTGGAATAAAGCAATAAATTGTGAAGAACTTAGGTCCATCCTAGCCCTAGGATAGCCTAGAAGCCTCCCCAAGCCTTAACCACCCCTAGATTAGGTCATCGCACCCTAGGAAAACTTAAAACCCTAATTCTAGCCTCTATCTGGACGTCCATATGAGTTATAGGACGTCTAGAACCCTTAGCTAACTCCTGCACACCTTAAACCCACTTCTGTAGTGTTATTGGATGTCCAGACACTTGGTTAGACGTCCAATTTCTGCAGAATACCCAAAATAGAACCCAAAATCCCTCCTGACTTTGATTGGACGTCCAGATAACAAGCCTGGACTTTTGATTTTTCAATATAAGACGTATGACACTATTATTAGACGTCTAGAATTGCCCTCCAAACCCTGTTTTGAGATTCAAGCCTTGATCTTGGATCTCTAGCTCCCTAACCCCAATTCTAACCCCTTAGAAACCTAAATTAAGGTGCTCTAACCCTAGTACATCACCTCTAGACCTCCTTAAGGACCTAATTAGGTCCTTACTAAACCTAATTAGCTTGGATCATGGTAGGTGTAGACCCGGATAGGTTGTGTTAATATGGTGATTTTATCGTTGAAATGAGTATAGTGGTTAACCTAAATCGAGCCTAACTATCTCTTTTAAAAAAATTTTTTACCTGGACTACTTGATTTTATCTTGGTCACTTTTAGGCCCAGGGTCGAACTCAGGGAAGTGGGATTAGTGGTGAAGAAGTTTCTACGCCTTTCCTACAATGAATCTCTTCCGTTCGTTTATTATGTTTTTGGTGTTTTGTCTATTTAAGATTTTTTTCCGATAATGTTTGTCCTTGAGGTACACCTTCAAAATTAGGTTCTTGGCTTTGACCCAAATTAGGGTTCCCAAAACTAGTCTTGCTATTCGCAAGACTGAGTACCTACAAGTCAAGGATTATCTTTTCTCTTTTCTATATATTTTTTTATATTTTTACTGGCAGGAAGGAGAAATAGAAATAAAGTAAATATAGTATATATATATATGTGTATATATTATATATGTATATAGGCGTGGGGGTGGAGGTGGAGATGGAGTGTAGCACGGTGTTGAGTCGGTCGTCGTCTAGGAAGATGCAACCAACATGACGAAGTGCTGCATGGAGTGTAGGATGGATGGGTGAAAGATGTGCGCGAAAAACACTTTCGGTACACGTGTATCGGGGAATATCAGCAACTGGTGCAGATATTCCTGCTATACAATGTATGGTAGGTGATATGAAAATATATATATATGTATGTATATATGTAAATATATATCTATATGTATATATATATATATATATATGGTTATAATTATATAGGTGTATATGTAGTTATATATGTATATATATATATGTATATTTATATAGATATGTAAATATATGTATAGATAGATGTATGCATATGTATATATATATATATTTATAATTGTATATATATGTATGTATATATAACTATATATATAGATATAGATATGTATATATATATATATTTATATATTTATATATGTATATATATAGTAATATATGTATATGGTTATATATATGTATATATGTATATAGATATATTAGTATAAGTATCTAAGTATATAGATATATGTAGATATATATATACATATATATATATATATATGTATTTATAGTTATAGATATATGTATATGTGTATGTATATTTATATATATATATATATATGTATAAATATATGTGTATATATATGTATATATATGTATATGTATATATACTTATACTTAGTTATATAGGTACTACTATATGTATAGGTATAAGTATAAATATATATATATATGTATATAAATATATATATATATATATATATATATATATATATATAGAAATATATATAAGTATATATATATATATATATATAAGTATATAGTAGTGTATAAGTGAGTGGGTGTGTGTACGAGAGTGTGTGTGTGTGTATGTGTGAGGTGAAAGTCTGTGAGAGAGAGAGAGAGAGAGGGAGAGAGAGATCGTCTGCTGGAGGAAGAGGTGCAGGTGGGTTAAGTCATCTGAATCCAGCGGGTGACGTCTGATGGTGCGTGTAGGAGCGTGCACGCGAACGCGCAGGCATGTAGGCGCGCGAAGATGCGGGTACACGCAGGAGGGAGTGAGCGCGAGGGAGAGATCGCAGTGCACTGCGCTGCGTGGTGAGGCGGGTGCAGGCGAAGAAGCGGGTGAAGACGTAGGTGCAGAGAGAGACATGGGCGTAGGCGCTGGAGATGGCGCGAGGAGAGACGCAGGTGCGGGCGTGCACTGACGGGCTGGCGCTAGTAGCGATGTGGAGAGAGAGCACCGGGTGACCGGATAAGTGAGAAACTTACCGGTCATTGCACTGTAGCCACAGTGTTCCGCTGAAGCACGTGAACGGTGGCTACAATGCGCGCTCGGCTCGTGCGACTAGCTGTTGGCTGTGCTGTGTGTGCGGGAGCCACTGAGCGAGCTGGCGCGTGCGTGGAAGGTCTACGCCGGCTGCTGGCGTGCGTGAAACCGGCTGGGCCGCGGGCAGAGCTTCGTGACAAGGCACACGGGGAGGAGCGAGGGAGGCCTGCTGGTGCGCGCAGAGGGCGCGGAACAGGTGCCTGAGGCACGTGGAGGGCTGCGCTGCTGCTGTTGATGCTTTACTGCTGCTGCTGCGGA
Source organism: Thalassia testudinum (assembly GCA_037157565.1). NCBI lineage: Eukaryota > Viridiplantae > Streptophyta > Magnoliopsida > Alismatales > Hydrocharitaceae > Thalassia > Thalassia testudinum. The sequence continues at coordinate 58,801,837 of JAZHRO010000014.1, forward strand.
GCTTGAGCTTCAAAGCTTGAAGCTCCTGTGGCAATGGCGGAAATGCTTTGAACGATGAAGTCAGAGTGGGGAACCACCAGGCCCACCGTCTCTTTGATGAGCTGGGCGGTGGTGGGACTCATAGTGGTGGTTGTGCACCACTGTGAGCTGCTCCAGCCCGCAGCGTGGCTCTTCAGGAAGAAGAGAGGCTGTGTATGGAGGGGAGAGGGGAGGAGACGGCCTGGAGAAGAAGACGCTGTCTTTATGGTTTGGCGTGTGGACCAGGCTTCGCTCAAAGAAGAAAGCTGTGCCCTTTTTAAAGAGGAAGAAGGCAAGCACAGCCATCCCCTGGTTGTGCATGGCTGTGCATGCAGCTGTGCATGGCTGGCAGGGAATGGTTGTGTAGAGCATGGCGCGAAGAAGCTCAAGCCATGCTTTGCAGTCGCAGAGAATAAATACAAAGTCAAATAAAAAAATAAAAATATAGATGGTGAATTTGCATGGAAGCACTTGAGGAAAACGTAAATTTCAAGGCCATTTTATTCACTCTCCTCCCCTCTCAAATAAATGCATGCATGCATTTATTTTTACAAATGTGACTATGACAATCTAATCTACACTGGCAATGCTTGGAAATAGCACAAGATGGCACAATTTTCGGTGTATTTTTGCTGTGCAATCATACCCCCATGCCTATCTATTGCTAGTCCCTAGCAAAACATTTTTTTTTGTATTGCATTTAGAAATGATTGTCAGCTGAAGATTTTCTCCTGAGGCATGACATAGACCATCTCTCAACTAACCAGGACTCTTGATATTTAAACCTTAAGTACGATTTCCAAGATCCAGGAGGTTTTTGCCGTACTCAAGAGCTCAAGAGATTATGGCTTGTGCTTAGTGAAGGATCAAGACTGACCAGATGAACATTAAGACTCAAGCCCAGGGTTTCATGAATTTTTAGGTGCAGGTTGGTCCTAGTTTCAGCTCATGTCTTCGGATTGACCCTTAAAAGGATGACGGAAAACTCAACTCCCATTTTCTAACATTTGTGGCTCAAAGAAAATAGGGTATTTGCCCTGAATAACTTTTTTGTAGAAAGATTTTACAGAAATTTGTGAGATATACTCACTTATTTGCATCTTCTTTGTTTTTTCTTTTTTTGAAACACATGTCAGTATATCTCTTACAACATTATTTGGAGGAGCACACTTTTCTTTTTGGTGGGAGAGTTCCTTCTTGGTGGAAAGAGTCTCTCCTAAACACAAGACTAAAGCCTGGGATAAAAAGTCGACCTGTGCGCACAGGTAAGGACTCCACCTTCCCTAATGAACGCTAGGGTTGGATCTTATGTTCACCTGGTCTTTCTTGATATGTGTAGTGTGAACCAAGATTACTTAGGCTCTCGAGTAAAGGCAAACCAACAGATCCTGTACTGGTGTCTCAGGTACAAGAATACGCCCTTAGTTAGGAGAGATTCCGATCTATCTTGTCAATGCTCAAGTGAATTAAGCCGAGCCTGAGCGAATCAAGCTTCTGTGGCTTGGAAGGTCTTCAAAACAGAGGTTGAATATCCATAAACACTTATTATATTTTTGTTTCAGCCTTCAGATCATTACCAAACACCCTTATATATATATATATATATATATATAGATGGAAACTGCATGATACCATAAAATACCCAGACCCTATGGATGCCTATCCACCCCCCCATGCCAAACGATGCTATGTCCTCATATGCATGCATGGAAGGGTAGAGGAAGGACGAAAGATCAGGTAACGAGAGCTGAGGTGCAGGGTATACAGCAGGGTGGTAGGGTGGGTGGATGGTGGGTGGTGAAGTGAAGTGAGCGTGATAGTGGCGGGGTGTTGTTGGGGTGCCTCCCAACGAGCGCTGAATTTAAAGTCCCCAGCTGGACTCAGAATGAGGCACAACATTAGTTACCCTCCAGCAGGGCAACAGTTTCTCCAATGGGGGTAGGTTCATGAGTAAGATAGGGTTTCAAATGCTGCCCATTGATCGTAAATTTATGCCCAAATTTGGGATCTTCAATCTCAACGGCCCCGTTGGGAAATGGTCTCGAGACCAGGAAAGGACCAGTCCATTTGGACTTCAATTTCCCAGGAAAGAATTTGAGCCAGGCATTATAGAGCCAAACTTGCTGAGATGGCTCAAATTCTTTCCGCCGAATACGGCTGTCATGAAAAGCCATAGTGCGATGCTTGAAAGTTAAGGCAGAATCGTAGGCTTCACGACGGAGCTCTTCCAACTCCTGGTGTTGGAGTTTCCTTTCTCGACCACATAGGTCTGGGTCGAGGTTACATTGGCGAACCGCCTAATAAACGTGGTGCTCCAACTCCACGGGCAAATGACAAGGCTTCTCGTAAATGATTCTATAAGGAGACATACCAAGGGGAGCCTTGAAGGTGGTCCAATACGCCCAAAGTGCGTCAATCGGCTTGTCGGACCAATCCTTACGGTCAGGCTGAACCGTTTTCTGGAGAATTTGCTTGATTTGCCGGTTCGACACTTCTGCCTGGCCGTTCGTCTGAGGATGATATGGGGATGCGATACGATGGTGAACTTCGTATTTCCTCAGAAGTGCCCGAAAAGATGTATGAGTAAAGTGGCTTCCTCCATCCGAGATAATGGCTAGAGGGATCCCAAAGCGCGCAAAGATGTGGTCTTTGACAAATCGAGTGGATATAATATGGTCAGCATGGCATGCGAGAATATCCTCTATCCATTTCGAAACATAATCAACAACCACGAGGATAAATTCGAAGCCGTTGGAAGGAGGAAAGGGACCTATGAAATCAATTCCCCAAATGTCGAAGATTTCTGCAGCTAGGATGGGTTGTAAGGGTATCATGTCACAACGTGACATTGACCCTAACGATTGGCACCTAGTGCAATGCTTGGCATAATTGTGTGCATCCAGGTGAAGGGAGGGCCAAAAGAAACCGCATTGCAACACCTTGGCTGCAGTTTTCCTCCCAGAGAAATGGCCTCCGCAGGCCTGATCGTGGCAGAAGGATAGCACACTAGGGAATTCGCTGTCAGGAATACAGCGACGGATGATTTGATCAGCACCTATCCGAAAAAGAAGTGGATTATCCCAGAAATAATACTTTGCTTCTGCCATGAGAAGCTCGCGCTGGTTTTTAGGCCAGCCACGTGGAAGGGATCCAGAAGCAAGGTAATTGGCAATGTCGGCATACCAAGGTCCACTTGCCACATTAATTGTCAACAGGTGCTCATCTGGAAAAATCTCATTAATCGGCAGAGTAAGTCCAATATGGTTAGGGTCCAGTCTAGACAGATGATCAGCCACAACATTCTGGGCTCCAGCCTTATTGTGGATCTCAATGTCAAATTCTTGAAGCAGAAGGATCCAATGAATCAGTCTAGGCTTGGCATCCTTCTTGTGCATGAGATGGCGAATGGCCACATGATCAGTGAAAATAATAACATGTGAGCCCAGAAGGTAAGAGCGGAATTTCTCCAGCCCAAAGACAACCGACAGTAGTTCTTTTTCAGTGGTAGTATAATTACGCTGGGCCTTGTCCAACGTCTTACTGGCGTAGTACACCACGAAGGGGTGTCTATCACGTCTTTGTCCCAGGATGGCTCCGATTGCAAAGTCGGAAGTGTCACAGATGAGTTCAAAGTTGAGGGACCAATCAGGTGGCTGGAGAACAGGAGCCGTGGTGACAGCATTATGCAGCTGCGTGAATGCTTGTATGCAATCGGGGACCATATCGAAGGGTACGTTGGTCGATAGGAGATGAGTTAACGACCGAGAAATCTTGGAGAAATCTTTGATAAATCTCTTATAGAAACCGACGTGTCCCAGGAAGGAGAGGATTTATTTGACAGAGCCAGGCACAGGTAAATTAGCAATTACATCAAGCTTAGCTCTGTCAACCTCGATACCCCTGTCGGAGATGATATGCCCGAGAACAATTCCCTTGTGTACCATAAAATGACTTTTTTCCCAAGAAAGCATGAGGTTTACATCAATACATCTCCTAAGGATACAGGTCAGGTTGGCAAGACAGTCATCGAAAGATGGTCCAAAGACCGAAAAGTCATCCATGAAGACCTTGAGAAAGTCACCCACCATGTCATGGAATATCGCCAGCATACATCTCTGGAAAGTTGCTGGCACGTCACAAAGTCCGAATGACATTCTTCTAAATGCAAAGGTGCCGAAGGGGCAGGTAAAAGTGGTTTTCTCTTGGTCCCGAGGGTCAAATGCCACCTGGTTATATCCTGAGAATCCATCCAGGAAACAGAAAAATTTATTTCCCGCTAACCGCTCCAGGATTTGGTCAATGAATGGTAGCGGAAAGTGATCTTTCTTAGTTGCAGCATTGAGTTTCCTATAATCTACACACACTCTCCAAGATGTAGGAGTGCGTGTAGGGATGGATTTGCCCCTGTCATTGACACGGATGGTGAGTCCCACCTTTTTGGGCACAACATGAATCAGACTCACCCAGGGGCTATCGCTGATCGGGTAGATTATACCCTCATCCAGCCACTTAATAATTTCCTTCTTAACGACCTCCTGCATGTTAGGGTTGAGACGTCGCTGCATCTCGCGGGAAGGTCGAGCCTCTTGCTCCATATATATATGGTGAGTGCAGTAGGAGGGGCTAATGCCAGATAAGTCTGATAAAGACCATCCAATGACTGCCTTGTGTTCCATGAGGACCTTCGTTAGTTTGCACTCTTGCTCCCTGGTCAATTTTGAACTGATGATCACGGGGAGCATTTCATTTGGTCCCAGGAAAACATACTTAAGTGTACTAGGCAGCTCTTTCAGCTCGAGAGTGGATGGTGAAAGATCTGGCATTTCTTGGGACGAGAGTGTCCCAGGAGGATCGGAAAACAAGTCAGAAGGAAGAAGTTGGCCCTCAGATTGGCCAAGAAGAGGGGCTTCTTGGATATATGGATCCAAAAAGGAATAGCCCCAGTGAGTAGTATATGGGCTTAAGGTCCCAGTGTGGAGTTGCAAATCCGCCTAATTTGGCGGGAAAGAAAGGGCAATCCGGTCTTCAAGAGTGTGGACCGGCGGTGAGTAGCCCGGATATGACTCAGACCACGAGGTATGGGAAGCGGAGAAAACCTCGTCAGAAGTCTGGCCAGGAGAAGGTACGGGACAAGGGAGGGATGGGGGAACGTCACAATATGTGTCGGTCAGGCAATCGTCAGTGTTTAAAGGCAGTTCGCAGTAGTCAGAATAGGTCCCAATTAGTCCGATACACGCCCTGACGGCCATGTCCTCGTTAGACATGTCATCCTCGATACAATCGCAATCAAAGTTCTTGGCTGCCTTGAAGATGTTAAGCTTGATCTTTTCAGATCCAACAGCAATCTCAATACAGCCCGACTAGCAGTCGATATGGGCACGGGCTGTGGCCAAGAAAGGTTGACCAAGGATGATCGGACAATCAAAAAGTTAGCTAGGAACTTCCATATCTAAAACAAGAAAGTCAATAGGAAAACAGAGACTGTTGACTCTAACCACCACGTCTTCCACCACACCCTTTGGAATTTTGATAGAACGATCTGCTAACTGTAACATGACTGGGGTGGGTTTTAGATTTCCCAAGGAAAATTTTTTGAGCATGACGGTTGGTATAAGATTGATGGAAGAAACTAGATCAAGCAGGGCACGGTTAAAATTGCAGCCTTGGATGCTACAGGAAATAAGCGGTGTGCCCGAATCTTTCTACTTCGGTGGTAGGTTTGACAGTATAGCACAACTCGCATGAGGTGAGAGAACCACCGGATTCTTAGTTTTCTTTGACTGTCGCCTGGGTGTTGTGTAGTCTTTGAAAAATCGAGCGACAGTAGGTATGTGGTCGATAGCCTCGAGTAGAGATACCTTGATTTCAACTTCCCTGAACAAATTACGTAGGTTATCGAAGGCCTATGTATCCTTCTTCTTGCCTTTTGGCTCCCTTAGTAGAGCCTCTGGGAATGGGACTGATTTTGGCACCAATTTGGGTGTATCGTCCTCTTGCGAATGCGGTGCGCATCCTGAATGAGAGGGCGATGAAGAAGACGGGCCAGGATCAGGTCGAGGTGGATCGATGGTCTGCTTTCCGCTCCTCGTAGTGATAGCATTGGACGATGCGGGTCCAGTGGGATCATACGGCGGAGGGTTCGCAATAGGGACATAAGAGTGAGGTCCTGCAGCAGGATTAGCCTGAAATCCTGGTGGAATGCTCAGAGCCTGCAGAATCTGATGAACCTGCCCCTGAGAAGGTCGTACTTGTGGTTGAGGACCACAGGGTGCGAAATTTTGTGGGTTGGGAACAGATTGGGTTGGAGGAGTTCCCTGAGATTGAGTCACCATGCATAGTTGACTGATCTCTGCATTCTGCTGCGTCAATTGGTGCTGAAGAGAGGTCATGTTCTCTTCATGGTGCTTTGACATTTCCGTCATCATTCACATCAATTTGTCAAGAGGACTTGATGCGTGTTCGAGTTGCAGTACGCAAGGACCCGATGGTGGATTCGCCATAGGATTAGATTGGGCCCTTGGGATGATGGGTGCGGACGGTTGCATTGGTCCACCTGCGGGGTTTTGGCGCTGCGGGTTGTTGGACCATGCGAAGTTAGGATGATTTTGCCACCTTGGGTTATAAGTGGCAGAGAACGGGTTATTCCCCACGGCGCAAGCATCTTCTATGCTAGAAGACGCGTCCGCATGTAAATATGCATTCGAGCACACAGAGGCTTGGTCCTCCGTGTCAAAATACTAGCTCGCAGAAGCCAAATCCACATGACTTACCAAATCGCTCAGCGAGACACTCGGTAAGGAAGGTCTTACGGGGTTTCTCGGGATAAGCCTGGTGTTGGAAGAATTGGGATTGTGACGAAGTGGTGAGGTGGGGGTGTTTGCCATAGAAGGGGAGGGGTTGGCCAGAAGCTCGTCTAGCTTCTTGTGCACGACAGAGACTTCATCCAATTTCTGTGCGATAAGGCTGAGATCAGTGGATGAATGGGAGGGTCCCGTGTCAACTTCGTGGACATTACGGGGTAGGTTGGTACGATTAAAGGCGACAATGGAAGCATTGTTCATTGAGTTTTCGCTCATATTTTCAAATAATTCGAATGCTCCATTCTCGTCTTTATTCATGAAATTCCCTCCGCAGGAAGCGTCTGCAATCTGCTTCAAAGTCTCATTTAGCCCATAGTAGAAAATCTGGGCTATATGCCACTTAGGCAGACCATGGTGCGGACACTTCCTGAGGAGGTCATTATATCTCTCCCATGCCTCATGAAACTATTCGCCGTTTTGTTGCGTAAATGAAGTGATAGCACGGCGAAGTGCATTGGTTCGCCCGATTGGGAAGAACTTCTTGAGAAACACTGTTCGCATCTCTTCCCAAGAGTGGATGGTTCTCCCAAGGGTGCGTAACCACTGCGACGCTTTATCTCGCAATGAAAACGGGAACATTTTCATGAGGACTATAGGTAACCCGACATTTCTTGGTTTAATTGTTTCAGCTAATCAGGTTAAGTCTTCCAAGTGGAGAAAAGGACCTTCACTTGCAAGACCATGGAAGTGAAAATTTATTAGGCCAATTATGTTAGGTTTTAGTTCAAAGTCGTCCCACCCATGGGGACCCAAATTTGTCCTATGGTCTTTGTAGCAGCGGGATTCTGATAGGAGCTAAGAGACCTAGGCTCCTCCCATTCGGGAGGGTTCTGCATTTCCTCCAATGTTTCCTTAATGGCCTCAATTTGTTCATTATACATTTCCATTTGGGCTTGGAGGCAGGTTATGGGATCTAAGGCTCCACCACCTGGTGGGTTTTGAGGGTGGTTTCCTCCCTCGAGATTTGGGGGTGGGTGTGCAGCCATGTTTGTGGAGGAGGACGATGCGGCTTCTTTTCTAAAATGATCAGGCAATTCACACAATTTAGGATTTTGTGACTTCCTTCCAAACATGCACTACCGCAGGAAGAATTGGGGGGATACGAAGGGAAAAGGATATGAGAGAAATGACACCGCAATGGTACACTTGATGACAAATCAACACAATCAAATTCCTAACCTCTACAGTGTGCCCTTAGACCTAAAGATCTAAGTTACCTACTATCACGACCTACGGAACCGAATGCGAGCACCGCGGAACCACCAGCCCAGATTGAAAGGCCATTTGCCCCAGTCTTAGACACCCGATAGCACGCGGGAACCCTCACCAGCATGTAGGCGCTACACACAAGTAGTTAGACCACCAATCCTTAATAAGGGCTAAGTTGCTACCAATTTTAGTTAGAGGCTTAGGATCAAGTGCTTCTAGAATGTGAAGGGCGTTATTTACGGGTAATGCCCAAGTGATTGATTTTTTGAGTGTGCAAACCAAGCATGCAACGGGGAAATCTCCCCGAGTTGAAGTTTTAATTGGTGAATGGTTTTTAGAATTCAGCCTTAAGTAGTATGGATTTCAGGATTTCACTGAAATACCAATTCAACCAATCTCCGAGTTTTGAGAGAATACAAGTTTTCTTCTAAGCCCAACAAACCCTTCTTCAATGTCAGTTGGTTAATGCATGCTAAAATACAATGGGCTTCCCTAGATGGAGATTTCTATGGGTGGATGCACGAATCAATTTTTGATTAGTGTGAAAGGGTGCCAAAGCACTTCAATTCAAGTGCTCCCAATCACCAAAATGATTTCCACACACAAGACTCCACCATAAGATAAAGAAAATCAAATTGTTGGGGTTGAAGTATTCGGGATCGAATCTTAGGCACGTGAAAGGTCGTGGTGGGGTTGGAATCAACTCAATTCCAAGTCTCCCCACCAAAAAGTTGATCCCGAATTGCAGATAAATGAGGCAAAGAGGGATGGCAACCAATCTTTTTATTTTTGCCTCAAAGAATACTTCACATGGCGAAAGATTCAAGAATCAAGATTCTAGGATCTTCACTATGAGAAGTTAGGCGGGAAATCCCAGGGTGGTGGGAGTGTTGACAAACAATCAAACAAGTGATTTTTAATCCTCTTGCCCCAAGAGATCCCAAGAAGTTTTTTTAGTTTTTATTTATTATTATTATTTTTTTTATTAAGGTGACAAGTTGACCTAAGTTGCTAAGAAAGAAAGACCTACTTGTTCAGCAACTTGTGTGAAGCTCCAGTGCGGTGCCGGCGACTTCACGCACTTGTTCCCGCCTTGGATCTGCCCACGTTTCCAACTTCGTCTGCCTATCTTTTCCTTGCAACAGGTTCACCTGCACAGCAACAAACAAAAATACCCGTGATGAGAAGGGTGTGAGAAGAGAAAAATTAAAGGAATGGAGTAGAAACTTACTTGAATACGCACCTCCTCGGCAACAGCGCCAGAAAAGATGAGGTGTAGACCCGGATAGGTTGTGTTAATATGGTGATTTTATCGTTGAAATGAGTATAGTGGTTAACCTAAATCGAGCCTAACCATCTCTTTTAAAAAAATTTTTTACCTGGCCTACTTGATTTATCTTGGTCGCTTTTAGGCCCAGGGTCGAACTTAGGGAAGTGGGATTAGAGGTGAAGAAGTTTCTACGCTTTTCCTACAACGAATCTCTTCCGTTCGTTTATTATCTTTTTGGTGTTTTTTCTATTTAAGATATTTTTTTCGATAACTTTTGCCCTTGAGGTACACCCTCAAAATCAGATTCTTGGCTTTGAGCCAAATTAGGGTTCCCAAAATTGGTCTTGCTATTCGCAAGATTGAGTACTTGCAAGTCAAGGATTATCTTTTCTCTTTTGTATATTGTTTTTTATCTTTTTACTGGTAGGAAAGAGAAACAGAAATAAGGTAAATATAGTATATATATATGTGTATATATTATATATGTATATAGGCGTGGGGGTGGAGGTGGAGATGGCATGTAGCACGGTGTCGAGTCGGTCGTCGTCTAGGAAGATGCAAGCAACAGGACGAAGTGCTGCGTGGAGTTTAGGATGGATGGGTGAAAGATGTGTGCGAAAAACGCTTTCTGTATGCGTGTATTGGGGAATATCAGTAACTGGTGCAGATATTCCTGCGATACAACGTATGGTAGGTGATATGAATATATATATATATATATATATGTATGTATATATGTAAATATATATATATATATATATATATATGGTTATAATTACATAGGTGTATATGTAGTTAATATATGTATATATATATAGATATGTAAATATATGTATAGATAGATGTATGTATATGTATATATATATATATTTATAATTGTATATATATGTATGTATATATAACTATATATATAGATATAGATATGTATATATGTATATAGATATATTAGTATAAGTATCTAAGTATATAGATATATGTTGATATATATACATATATATATATATATTTATATATATGTATTTATAGTTATAGATATATGTATATGTGTTTGTATGTTTATATATATATATATATGTATGTATAAATATATGTGTATATATATGTATATATATGTATATGTATATATACTTATACATAGTTATATAGGTACTACTATATATATAGATATAAGTATATATATATATGTATATAAATATATATATATATATATATATATAAATATATATATGTATATATATATATAAATATATATATGTATATATATATATATATAAGTATATAGTAGTGTATAAGTGAGTGGGTGTGTGTGTATGTGTGAGGTGAGTGTCTGTGAGAGAGAGAGAGAGAGAGAGAGAGAGAGATCGTTTGCTGGAGGAAGAGGCGTGGGCGGGTTAAGCCAACTGAATCCAGCGGGCGACGTCTGATGGTGCCCGCAGGAGCGTGCACATGCACACGCAGGCACGTAGGTGCGCGAAGACGCGGGCGCACGCAGGAGGGAGTGAGTGCGAGGGAGAGATCGCAGCGCACTGCACTGCGCGGTGAGGCGGGTGCAGGTGAAGAAGCGGGCGTAGAGAGAGATGCGGGTGCAGGCGCTGGAGTGGGTGTGGGGAGAGACATGGGCGCGGGCATGCGCTGATGGGCTAGCGCCGGTAGCGGCGCGGAGAGAGAGCACCGGGTGATTGGATAAGTGAGAAACTTATCGGTCACCGCACTGTAGCCACAGTGTTCCGCTGAAACACGTGAATAGTGGCTACAGTGCGCGCTCGGCTCGTGCGACCAGGTGTTGGCAGTGCTGTGTGTGCGGTAGCCGCTGAGCGAGCTGGCACGCGCGTGGAAGGTCTACGCCGGCTGCTGGCGTGCATGAAACCGGCTGGGTCTTTGCAGAGCTTCGTGACAAGGCATGTGGGGAGGGGCGAGGGTGGCCTGTTGGCACACGCAGAGGGCGCGGAACAGGCGCCTAAGGTGCGTGGAGGGCTGCGCTATTGCTGCTGACGCCTTGCTATTGTTGCTGCGGAGCTTGAGCTTCAAAGCTTGAAGCTCCTGTGGCAATGGCGGAAATGCTTTGAATGATGAAATCAGAGCGGGGAACCACCACGCCCACCGGCTCTTTGATGAGCTGGGCGGTGGTGGGACTCACAGTGGTGGTTGTGCACCACTGTGAGCTGCTCTTGCCCGTAGCGTGGCTCTTCAGGAAGAAGAGAGGCTGCGTATGGAGGGGAGAGGGGAGGAGATAGCCTGGAGAAGAAGATGCTGTCTCTGTGGTTTGGTGTGTGGAGCAGGCTCCGCTCAAAGAAGAAAGCCGTGCCCTTTTTAAAGAGGAAGAAGGCAAGCACAGCCATGCCCTGGCTGTGCATGCAGTTGTGCATGGCTGGCAGGGAATGGCTGTGCAGAGCATGGTGCGAAGAAGCTCAAGCCATGCTTTGTAGCCGTAGAGAAGAAATACAAAGTCAAATAAAAAAATAAAAATAAAAATAAAGATGGTGAATTTGCGAGGAAACACTTGGGGAAAACGTAAATTTCAAGGCCATTTTATTCACTCTCCTCCCCTCTCAAATAAATGCATGCATGCATTTATTTTTACAAATGCGACTATGGCTATCTAATCTAATTTGGCAATGCTTGGAAATAGCACAAGATGTCACAATTGTCGATGTATTTTTGCTGTGCAATTAATGGTCAATCTCTTTAGTCTATTCAATTGGACTCATTGAGTCCAATTGAGCCCTGATCTTAGCACACACTGTCCAATTGGACTCAGTGAGAGTCCAATTGACCTAGACCTGACTTGATTGAGTTATTTTACTCTCAATTAAGTTTTCACATACCCAATTAAACTTGTATTATGTTTAATTGCACTTTACCTAAGTGAATTAGGTTTTACAACCTTAATTTGAGACCTACCTTGACCTAAACCTACTAGAACCTAACCTAATCAACCTAGCCACCTAAGTTTCGACCCACACACACCCACACACACCCACACCACCATCCACACGAAAATACCTAGCCTAGAGTAATCTAGAACTCTCTACTATGTGTTGTTGCCTTGGTTGCTAAAATTAGCAACCAAGAGCGTTCGATTTTTTGATCCACATTTGGTGGATCTAAAAACCACCATCCATCCTCTCTCTCTCACTCTCCTATGAGCTCCCACCATAGGTCTCTCTAGAGAAGTCCATATTTCTCTAGAGAGCTTCCCTTAGGTCCATGGAAAGACCTAAGGGGTGGCCATTTGCACCCATCCATCTCTTGGCTTTATTCACTTCCATTTAGGTTAGCTACATTCCACCTCCACGAGTTGCCTCACCATGGCCACCACCATGTCCACTCCAAGATGCTGGATCACCTCCCCAACCTCTCTCCAAGGGCCGACCTAAGCACCATTGGCTGCCCCTCCTCCTCTAACCATTCAAAGGCCATCAGAGCCCACCTCCGAATGCCCTTATTTCTGCTAGATTAGTAGCTTAGTTGTTCATAGTTTACATGCTTTTATTTACTGCTTAGTAGTATAGCTCTTTATTCTCCCCTAATGATGCATGCAAAATCCCCCCATAGATTCATGTATGCGATCATTTTCTGTTAGCTAGATTTATGTTTTCATGCTTTCCTCTATAAGCTTTCCTCTAGTTCCATGTTGTAAACACCGTCTTGAATGAATGAAAGAAAATTTTCTATATATATATGTCTATGTGTTGAGAATCACCATGAGCTTATTGCAATATATTTTGTGTGATTAAAGTTGCCTGCTTTTAATTTCAGATATTCTTTCAACTAAGCATGTCGTGCTTAAATATGTAATAACCATAAACTGCCATGCGATTTTAAGCAAGTAGAGCAAAAAAGATCGATTTCAGATTTGCATAAACGCCTCCTAGAGATGAACGACTGGGACTCAAGTCTTGTTATCTTTACAAAATCATTTTTTGACGAACGTTTTAGCGCGACTATGCTACAATTTTCGACGACTTTAAAATGCATGAAAAACGACTTCCGTTAAATGGTGTTGTTGCCGAGGAGGCAATGCCATTTTTTATTTCAACCTTTAGAATTCTCATTGACAAATCATCCACTACTTTGTTTTTGGATGTGCGGGACAACATGAGAAAATGGGAATCTGCGCACACATCGAGTGCGGAGAAAAAATCAAGTGCACATCTCTTAGATTAGGATTTCCCTTTTTGAACCCTAGGTTAGATTTCAATTGAAAAAAAAACTATTCATTTTCGAAAAAAAAGAATAAAAAAAAGTAGTAGAATAGCTTTCCCTTTTTGAATCTTAGGGTTAGTTAGTTTTTTTTTTAAAAAGCAAGAAAAAAAAAGAAAATTTGAAATCCTTTTTTAAAAAAATCTTTCTTGAAAAAAAAATTTCAAAAGTTTTTGAAAAAAAAAGAAAATTTTGGTGGAAAGTTTGAATTTCAAATTCAAATACCTTTCAAAAGCTTTCCCACCACCCTTTGATTTTCAGCTAGGCTACAAATTTTGATTTAAAAATTCAATTTCCGAAAGCATAATGAGTGAAAAATTCTGAAATTCAGGCTAGACCTTTATTTTAAAATCACCTTTCAAACAACTCCGTTCATTTGAAAAAATTTGAAGTATAAAATTTTTAAAAATTCGTGAAATGCAAGGGGGTCAAACTGACCCTAATGCAAAATTTTTCAAAATTTAAAATCAATTCCGAACAATCTATGAATTTGTTTTGACTAAAAATGACGGGGTTTGAAAGCTAATCTCATTGGTTTTAATTTACATATTTTTTTCGAATTTTTGACTATTTCAGTTTAAAAAACTGACCAAGGGTCAAAATTCTAAATCTGATCCTCTGACATTAAAAAATCCCTAGAAATTCGGTTGAAAAAGTAAAAATCACAAAAAAAATTCTCTGAAAAGATAATTTAAAAAGGAATCTACTTGCAAAATTTTAAGTTATTTGGATTCTAATTTTTACCAGAGAAGTATTTTTATTTTGTGGTCTATTGAAAAGAAGAAAAAAAAAATCGTAGAATCATATGAACCTTAGGTTATACCTTTAGGGTTACATTCTAGAGACCACACTTGGGCTAGCCTAGACTTAGTCATGTCTTGTGTTTAGCTGGTGAGCTTGGTCACCTTGTGGGCCACTCACCACAAGCCCCAACTGAAGAAAAACAGGCTAAAATTAATTTTAAAACACGTAAGCAACCCGAATTCGTTGTCATACTACTGGGTGGCTTCAATCTCACTTTCCAAACCTGGTGATTAAGTCTGTGGGGTAGTGTCAAACGACCGCGGCTAAGGGGTAACGGAACTGGAGGCGTGAGCCGAAGGAAGAACCTTCCCCTTAGTCCCCTCGTAACCAGATTGGCTGGGTTAGCTTGAGAGGTAGGAATCATTCTCAGTCGGTTGTACGACGAATTTTTCTTCAGGAATTCAAACTTAAAATGGATAATCTGGCCATCTGATCATAAGGATCATCTGATTGAGAGAGCCTTAGCCTTGTCTGGCTTGGCTACACCAACCCAGGGGTTGGGTGGTGTATGCAAGGAAGGAGGTCACTCAGACCTCGACTGGTTGAACCTTGGGAGTCACTACCAAGGAGGCGAGTTACTTCGCCCGGGCCATCTTCTCCCCCACCCTCTTCTTCTATCTGCTTTGCCGTAATGGCTAACCCTGGATCTGGATCTAATCAGGATCCAGAAGAGCTGGACCCACGAGCTTACCTGAGAGCCCGGGTCACTGAATCAGCTCAACCTTGGGATCAGAACCCAAGGTGGAGAAGATGACTTTTTGCTTCGCCTGATCCTTCTCCTCGGGTTACCGAAATGGTTAACCCATATCCTAACCCTGGATATTATGACCCATACCAGTCGGTCCCTCAAAGGACTGCATCTTATAACCTAGGATATGGATTTCATACTCCTGCTTCTCACCCATGGAATACGGGTAGACCTGATTCATCCCCTGGAACCCATGAAGAACTACCGGTGCATCTGTGACTGCATTACAGAATATAGAAAGCTATAGCTAGCGCTAAGGAGAAGGCCGCATTCTACCTACAAGAAATCCAAGCTATCACTGAGCCAAACCAAAGACAAAGCTGGATTCCATATCAACAAGATGTGATGGAGCTCCTTCAGGGAACAACAGGGATAACAAGGCTAATTGGACAACATCAGGAAACTCAAGAACTACTGCTTTTGAGATATTAAGTGGAAAATAGCCTTGAAGACCTCGAAGAATCTGAAACGACTACGTAGGAAGGACACACAAAAGATTCTCGAGAGCAGATGCTGGAAGATCATTTAGGGGAAGAAGAATCTAGCTTGGATATGAGACAGGAGCGGGAAGTATGCCAAATGGGTTAGTCTGAGAACTCCATTCAGAAAATTGGGGAGGAAATGATTGATATCTCCAGAACTGAGCCACAATCGGATTATCCTGAATTCTGTGAGATACCTCTTGGGTTAGATAACCCAACTGAGATAAGGGAAGTAGATCTAGTTGAGGATATGGATCTTGAGGCAAACATTACGTGCGACACTACTAATCAATCTAGGCCACTTCCCATTGTAGGTGAGCTCATGCTAGAGCCAACATCTTCTGATCTGCACTCGTCTTCTTTCACCTACATCCCTAATTCGGATGTTAGAGATTTTGAGATGACACTTTCTATCCCTGATCCTGGCATCCGAAGACCAGAAATAGCTATGGATGACTTGACCGAAGAAATAAATATTCTACCTGAGGCAGGAATTACTGAGGAGCCCAACGCATACGAGGGTGAAGCTTTGAGCAGAATGAGTTGGGGACGCACCTACCATCCTAGTCAATCTAATGGATGGCTCGACTCTGAGCCTGAAGAGTCAGCCTCTGATGAATCAGAGATGAAAACTGATGAGGATGAAGTAATTTCTGACGAGGATTTCAGTGACCCCACAGATCTTCTACTTTCACGGATACCCCTATATGATCCAGAGCCTAGAGAGGGCATGATCTTTGATGTCAATTATCGTTATGAGGATCCCTATGACTCAGATTCTGATTCTGAGATACATGTTGATCTACTCCCTCAGCAACTTCCTACTAAATTGTGGGACATGATAAATCAGCTGAATCAACATCATGATCCCCCATCTGATTATCCTCTATTTTCCACCACCACTCCACACTTTCTTATAGCTAGACTTTTTAGAGTAGGGGTGCATAATTAGCTAGTTCGCATCTCCAGACCACTGATTCTGGGAGCATACGAGCATATCTTTCTCCTAATCTTGACCGGTTCCTATGCGAGAACTGATACATCTGATTGAGTTTTCGCCCAGCTGGAGGCGTTAAACTCAGCATCTACTCCACATCCATCAACCTATACATATTCATTTTTATACATAGCATATTCTTGTTTTAGCATATTTTCTTTCTGCATATTGCATACTGTCAGGTTGGCCGGTGTTGAATGATATTTTTAGGAGCAATTCCAGGTGACTTCTATCCACTCATCCTCTATCAAATTTATTTTATTTTTATTCATGCATGAGGACATGCAAGAACTTAGGTATGGGGGGGGGGGGGTTAGATACAACAAAAACTGAAAAATTTTTATGCCAACATTTAGGAAAAACCTTGGAGCTGCATGTCAAATGTACTTTAGGACCCTAAATAGAAGAACAACCGATTCCAGCGGGTGAGTCGAAAATGATTGTTGCGGACGATTTCTAGGTCCAATGCTCGCATTGGAGCTAGAAATCGTCCGCAACAATCATTTTCGACTCACCCGCTCACTTCTTGTTCTAAATTTAGGGTCAAGCTGAATGTAACTCGATACGGGAATTTCACGAAGTACAAATTATACGAGGTTGTTTATAGCATATATACATATTGCATTCATGAATAAGATTATTTTATTAAGAGAATGCATTAGGGATTTTACCCTCTAGTTGATTCCGGTAATCTGGAATCCAGTACAACTTTTCACACACACGTAGAATTTGTAATGGATTCACGGTGAAGGCTGATAAACGCCTTTAGTCTGTCGAGAAGAAGTAGTACTTCTTTTCCTGAACCCCTGGATAGTAGTGCTTTGGGAGTCAGGTAGATTTTCCTCCAAAAATCCACCAAATAGTGTGAGATGAGAGTAGAGTGTATTGGTGCTCTAAGATTTGTATAAGGAATCCGGAGTCCTAGATAATTAGGTGATGATACTCTGAGATTAGACATAGTTTTCGCTCTTGGTTCCTGTGTATACATTTTGTGTGAAATTTTGAGAGCCACCAAATAAGGCAAATATGCTGAGATCGAGTTTTCATAAAATTAGGGCTAAGGTGGATGGTTACGACCATTCTTTACGAAATCCTCGGCTAAAGGAGGGTATTGATGTCAAGGTCAGAAATACACCATCCTATCCATCTCTCCCGGTGTCGTGAGTAGGCACTTCCATCAAATAAGTCACCCAATGTCTCTTGAGTAAGTACCACCAATCCCTAATAATGGCTCCTCAATAAAGTTCATGGATGTGTGCTAGTTGTGTATATGTTGAAAAAAAAAAATGATGAAAAAAAAAGAACTAAAAACTTGAAAAAATTAGAAAAAGAAGAAAAAGCAAAGGAAAAAAAGAGTGAACATTTAGTGTTTATTTCAGTTGCATTGAGGCAATACCACCAAATAAATTTGAGATCCACCAAATATAGCCTTAACCCACCTTGCTTGTATTTCTGACCGCCCGAATATTGACTGTGGAATTCTGACTTAGTGTTAGAGTTATGGGAACTCAATTAAGTGTTAATGTTAAGTGAGACCACCAAATATAGGTCATATGTGTGAATCTGGTGAGATTGTGAGCTCTAAGAAAAAGAAGAAAAGAAAAGAAAAAGAAAAAGAGAGAATGAATACAAAGGAACCAAAAGAGAGCATAGTTTTTCTCGTCTTTCTCTGAGTTGAGTTACGTAATAATTTGGGAATCTAGATTCTATAGTACTAATCTCTATGTAGCACCAGTTGAGAGTGAGCCACCAAATATAAAATCTTTTCCCTCTAAGATTCTCTACCTAAGCTTAAAGCCGAGTGGAATTCATAGAATATCTTGAATACCCTGAGGGAAGAAAATTGGCCTATTCCACTAGAATTTTTACTAGGGGTCAAGTACAGGCTTTAGAGGTGAATTAGTTTTTCACTTGAATCCATTGCAAAAGCTATATAGCTACACTTTCACGATTGTCTAGATTTCAAGAGCATAGGATGAAAATAAAAAGGAGAAAAATCTCTATACATACATTTGATAAAACAATCAATCCCTTAGGGACCCTTCTGTGAATAATTTAGTCTTGCATTTGCTAGGGACTAGCAAGATTTATGCATGGGGGTATGATTGCGTAGCAATCATAGGTCTTAATTGACCTAAATTAGGCTAGGACTTAGCATAAGTTAGGGTAATTCATGCATGCATGAGCATTACTAGCACCTTTATTGCTTTCTTTTAGCTATGCGTAAAATAATGGTATAATGTACTGATTATGTGCATTATGTCAATTGCAGGTAATAAGCTAATCAGAAGCTAGATTTGAAGCTGGATCTAAAGCTGGATCTGAAGAATAAAGAATAGCTGGTGTTGCAGCAGAGCTGGAGAGAAAGACCTAGATTAGATGTACTAGACAATAATGTAAGGGAGTTAAGGTATGCTATTCTATTAAGTAGGAATAAAGCAATAAATTGTGAAGAACTTAGGTCCATCCTAGCCTTCAGACAGCCTAGAAGCCTCCCTAAGCCTTAGCCACCCTTAGATTAGGTCACCACACCTTAGGAAACCTTAAAACCCTAATTTTAGCCTCTATCTAGACGTCCAGATGAGTTATAGGATGTCCAGAACCCTTAGCCAACTCCCACACACCTTAAACTCACTTCTGCGGTGTTATTGGACGTCCAGACACTTGGTCAGACGTCCAATTTCTATAGAATACCCAAAACAGAACCCAAAATCCCTCCTGACTCTGATTGGACGTCCAGACAAAAAGTCTGGACTTCTGATTTTTCACTATAAGATGTCTGACACTATTATTAGACGTCTAGAACTGCCCTCCAAACCCTGTTTTGAGATTCAAGCCTTGATCTGGATCTCTAGCTCCCTAAACCTAATTTTAACCCCTTAGAAACCTAAATTAAGGTGCCCTAACCCTAGTACATCACCTCTAGACCTCCCTAAGGATCTAATTAGGTCCTTACTAAACCTATTGACTTGGATCATGGTCAATCTCTTCAGTCTATTTAATTGGACTCATTGAGTCCAATTGAGCCCTGATCTCAGCACACACTGTCCAATTGGACTTAGTGAGAGTCCAATTGATCTATACATGACTTAATTGAGTTATTTTACTCTCAATTAAGTTTTCACACCCCCAATCAAACTTGTATTAAGTTTAATTGCACTTTACCTTAGTGAATTAGGGTTTACAACCCTAATTTGTGACCTACCCTGACCTAAACCCACTAGAACCTAACCTAATCAACCTAGCCACCTAAGTTTCGACCCACACGCACCCACACACACCATCCACACGAAAATACCTAGCCTAGAGTTCTCTAGAACTCTTTACCATGTGTTGTTGCCTTGGTTGCTAAAATTAGCAACCAAGAGCCATTCAATTTTTAGATGACCATCCATCCTCACTCTCTCACTCTCCCACGAGCTCCCACCATAGGCCTCTCTAGAGAATTCCATAATTCTCTAGAGAGCTTCCCTTAGGTCCATAAAAATACCTAAGGGGTGGCCATTTACACCCATCCATCTCTTGGCTTTATTCACTTCCATTTAGGTTAGCTATATTCCACCTCCACGAGTTGCCTCACCATGGCCACCACAATCTCCACGTCAGGATGCTGGATCACCTCTCCAACCTCTCTGCAAGGGCCGACTTAAGCACCATTGGCCGCCTCTCCTCCTCTCAACCATTCAAAGGCC
The DNA here is from genome assembly GCA_037157565.1 of Thalassia testudinum. Classification (NCBI taxonomy): domain Eukaryota; kingdom Viridiplantae; phylum Streptophyta; class Magnoliopsida; order Alismatales; family Hydrocharitaceae; genus Thalassia; species Thalassia testudinum. The sequence goes on from JAZHRO010000014.1 coordinate 58,822,120, forward strand.
ATCGGAGCCCACCTCTGAATACCCTTATTTCTGCTAGATTAGTAGCTTAGTTGTTCATAGTTTACATGCTTTTATTTATTGCTTAGTAGTATAGCTCTTTATTCTCCCCCAATGATGCATGCAAAATCCCCCCATAGATTCATGTATGCGATCATTTTCTGTTAGGTAGATTTATGTTTTCAAGCTTTCCACTAAAAGCTTTCCTCTAGTTCCATGTTGCAAACACCCTCTTGAATGAATGAAAGAAATTTTTCTATATATATGTGTCTATGTTTTGAGAATCACCATGAGCTTATTGCAATATATTTTGTGTGATTAAAGTTGCCAGCTTTTAATTCCTGATATTCTTGCAACTAAGCATGTCATGCTTAAATACATAATAACCATAAACTGCCATGTGATTTTAAGCAAGTAGAGCGAAAAAGATCGATTTTAGATTTACATAAACGCCTCCCAGAGATGAACGACCGGGACTCATGTTTTGTTATCTTTACAAAATCATTTTTTGACGAACATTTTAGCACGACTATACTACGATTTCCGACGACTTTAAAATGTGTGAAAAATAGCTTCTGTCATCTGCCCGCTTCATTAAGGCTGTATGATCAAGCTCATGGGGTCCTGATTTAAATCAGTTGTGCTCGGTAGAGAAAGAGGGGCACGGGGGGACTTGAATGCATGTTCCTCCCTTAAGAGTCATGTGCAAGACCACCATGGCAAGGCATCCTTTGTGTCGCATGGATGTTTTTGCTGTTGAGGGCGTGGATGCTCCCCAGCCATTGGATGATGACCCAATGGCTAGGATGTGAAAGCGCAGATGATGAGGAGTGCCTGCGGTTGGCCTTGGGTGATTCGGATGATGACACATGGCATTATTTGGGCCGTCCATCTTCAAATACTCCTTGAAAGTGCTATGGCTATCGTATTGGATCGATTTTCATGCCGTTGGACTGAGATCGTCGATCCGAATCCATTCATATGGTTGGATTCTTCATTTAAAGCTCCAAAATGTATCACCTTGTCTCCTAGCCACAATAATATATAGATGATTATGCAATTTATACAAACCATCCTAAATGCAATATGATGAATGTTATGGCATATTTATACTATGGAATGTAATGCTAAGCTGAAGAATTGACATAAGTAGGCATTTTATCATGAATAAATGCGTGTTTATCACATGCTAGTGATGTGTACTAGTGACACATGCTAGTGACGTGTACTGCACCTTCTTTGCGCATGAGTGTCCCTTTTTGCCTTCTCTCCTCCACTATATAAAGGCCAAACCCCCCACCTTCAAATAATCCAACCCTACTTCTTCCCTACGTCCTTAAGAGTTCCAAGAGCCCATTGGCACTCCAAATCCTGACTTCAAGGCTTGTTCTGGTGTTCTGCTAGTGTAGAAGATCGAGATCTGTCCTCCTTCCTCCGGCTTCGTCCCCTTCACAGAGCATTGCCGTTGCCTCCCTCACCTCATCCAAGGCTTGTGATCACCCCGGGTAGTTGTTTCACTCATCCTCAACCCATCCATCTCCATCCTTCATCTTCTGGCCTCTTCCCCCCATCTTCTAAGCATTGCTGATCCTCTATCTTCGAAGCGACCTTCTTGGGAGACCTCTTTCTCTCTTTCTCTTTATTTTGCATTTTAGCATAGTTTATGTTAAGCATTCTTGTAATTTGATATTACTCTCTCTCTATTTTTACTGTAATTGTCAAATTTTAATTGCACTAAAAATTCAAGTATTGTTTGTTTTCGTACATATTTTTCCACCTATATCACTATCACCACATTCCGCTTCATTATTGTAATTCCACCATTCCTTCTTACTCCTGCTCACATTTCTCGCTACATTTTTATTTCAAAAAATTTATAAAAATTACAAAATTGAAAAAGACCAAACTAAATAAACTTAACATGGATTTTTGAATGTTGCCTTCCTATGTTGGACCCAGACTCACCTCTAGTTATTTATTTGGTTGTGGTTGCCCTTACGACGACGTGATTTTTCTAAACCCATTTTCTTCATAAATTTTTCAACGATTAGATTGGAACACATCTTTGTGTTTCTTACTATTTTGGGTTCTTGAATATTAATTATTAATGCTATAAATAATGTTGATGACTTGGAATGTGAATAATATAATTGATAGGATGGATATCGAGTTGGATAATCAAGTTTTGTAATTAAAACATGAAATTTCAGATCTAATGATTGATGATGGTTTTGTTAATTAAAATGTTTGATTTCTTGTTGGAATCATGAGAAGTTATTTCTAAATATTGTGTTTATAATGGATGAATTGTAGATCTGATTACTCCAGTCATACCTATAACAGAATGCTTCAAATAAACAATAGTTTTAAATGATGGGACTTATGCGTTAATTAATTGTTGCTATTAATTCAATTATTCGAAAATAAGTTACTAAATTGATAACGATGGATTGGTCGGGAATTACTCGAATAGCTAGTTTAGCCCTACTACTAGCCAAGACATTGGCTGTAACTTTAGTCTGTCTTAGACTAGTTGGGCTAATTAAGGAGTTTTTACCTTCCTTGCGACTCATAGCTAGGCTTAATGACTAATTGGGATAGTGGGATGTGTATCTCAAGGGTTGGAGTTATTTTACCGTACTTGGCTAGTGAGTGGTGAGGGGTTGCCTGTGGATCTTACTTGGCCACAAACACAAGATCAAGTGCGATATCGATTGTAATAAAAATATAGCACACAAAAATAATCTCACAATATACACAAAGATTTATAGTGGAAATCCTTCTTGGGTGAAAACCACTAACTAAGCCTCCTAGCTTAGGATTTCTCAACTAGGCAACACTAGTCAAGCGACTAACGTATCACTTGAATGAGGGTGGTGCAACCTCTTACAAACCAGTTCTCTTTTACCAACAAAGAGAAGTCACAAACAACGTTGGGAATTCCAACACAAAGAATCCCAACAATTGAAATGGAAGAAATAAATGAAATACAGAAATTAATCCTATGGAACCTCAAGGAATTAAAATATGCAAATTGAGTTTTCTTTCCAGAAGCGCAGAGCGATGTGCTTTTGAAGAGCGTAGTAGAATGAGCACAAAAGCATGAGAAAGAATTAGAGTGGAAGCGCTTGTTCTCTTTGATATGTTTTTCATGGTGTGTTTTGAAATGAGGGGTATGGAGCCCTATTTATAGGTGAAAACATAACATTTTTGGAATGTTGAGAAAAATCATTTGAACCAAATTGGTCGATCAATTTACTTAATTGGTCTATCAATTTTCATTTTGATCGATCAATTAACTTAATTGGTCGATCAATTGTTGATTGATCAAATGTTTAATTGGTCGATCAATTGCAAGAAAATCAGATATGATCGTTAGGCTAATTTGGTTGATCAATATTCTTATTTTGATCGATCAATTGATTTGATCGATCAATTCTAATATTTTGGTCAATCAATAGTATCTAGATGTTTATTTTATGATTTAGAAAGGTTTATCTTTAATCCTGAGGTTTCTTACTGTAATTTTAGACTCAAAAAATATAAAAGAATTACATTGACTAAAGGTAATCTTCACTTTGACCCACACGGAGGATAATTGACTTGATTTGTGCGAGTGTGATCTTGAAAGATTAGTTCACAATAAAATATAATTTTGTTTCATCAAAATAGAGGTACTTATATTCTCCTTTTTAATGATAACAAAAGTACAATTATGCATGCGAGAATAATAAATAATTACTCTAGAATTACTCCCCCTATCATCATGCATATATTATATTTCTCCCCCTTTTTGTTATTAACAAAAAGATATTTCTCAAGTGACTTGTTATTAATCATGCTTAAACAAGTAAAATTCTAAGAATGAAATTTATATTTTTCTCCCCTTTTTCAAGTAATATTCTATTAAGCATGATGTCAAATTTATCATATGAAAATTATCAAGTTCAAGATAAGGAGATGATGAAATCCATGGTAATCTAACACAATGACTATATCAAAATAAAATGAAGTGTTGAGGAAGAGTTATACAATCCAACATAGATAAATATGCTATCTAAATGCTACTAAGAAAGTGATCTTGATTCTCCCCCTCAAACAATGATCCCTTATCAAGGTTTGATTCTCTTTATTCTTCTCCTCCTATCAAGTTACTATCCCAAATTAATTAATTCAATGCTTAGTCAATTTTATATTAAAAACTTATTTATAACTAAGCAGGTAATAAAGATTCAGTTTTGGGAATCATACCTGCTAAGGTATAAGGAGTTATTCCTAATAGTAGTAACCAGGTGGAGAAGGTCTCCACCAAAAATCTGGCGTCCATTGACATTGTTGGTTCCACCATCTTTCATAGCCAAATTGATGATTGTTGGCTTGTTGAAGGTCGCCTCTCCAATTGTAATTTCCATGTCGATCTTTCCCATAACCTACAACACAATTTTCCACAAATTTTTTAGGTACCCATATTCTTTTGTGTCTGTGGTTATTAATTCCTTTCAAGTTAGAGGGTCCACTAGACTCTCTTCTCTTGGCCTTTTGATATAAAAATGCATGCCTAATATTCTTTTGATTTTTTTTAATATCCTCATAGTTTTTTTATATGTTCTAGTAGAATATTTGAGGTCATTAATTGTGCCTTTAAAGTGAATATATTGTTCCTTGAGATCTTCTACTTTCTCATGGAACTCTACATTCACAACTCTTATTTCATCTAATTCCCCTTTTTTATTTTTTAAATCTAGAGATAAAGCATCTTTTTCATTTTCTAAACTTGAGCACTTATCCTTATGTTCCTTATTTTCTTTTTTAATTTTTTACCTAATTTGTATAAATCATGATTGCATTTAATAATTCATCTAAAGTAAGGTTAGAGTTTACCTCTTCTTTGCTTGATTCTGTTGACACCATGAGACATAGATGAGTAACTCCATCTTCATGGCTTTGTTCCTCGATATCTGATTCCGAACCTGGATTGGAATCATCCCATGTTACTATATTAGTGGTTTCTTCGTGCATGATAGAGAGATGATTCCATATCTCATATGCACTTTTGCATGAAGCAACTTTGTCAAATTCCTCTCTTGTTAATGCACAAAATAGTGCATTCATGACTTTAGCATTATTTGTTGCTTTCTTCTTCTCTTCCTTCGTTAACTCTTTTTCTTCTTTCTTCTTTGGCATATATTTGGACTCAATGTTATGCCAAATCTCAAAGTCCACTACTTGAAGAAAAATTTTCATTCTTCTTTTCCAATAATCATAATTTGATCCATCAATAGTGGTGGTGATGGCGTTTTTGCGTGGTTTGTTAATTTAGGATTTTAAGTCGTTGCAATGCACAAAAATGGATTCGCTTTTAAAATTTAAAACCTAGATAGTGGGGTATCTAGGGCCGTCCAAAGAGGCAAAATTGTTTGCTAAATCAAATCGCTTACTTTAAAGGGGACTCAACTTTCTTTTTGGTGTTTTATATATATGAATTTTTTTTTATTTTGAAATAGCAAGAACACTAGACTTTTGTTGAAAAAAAACTAACCCTAATAGCTAATATCTATGTGACAAAAGTTGATTCTTTCTGATCGCACGTGTTTCGCGAGTTTGAAATTGGGGTTACAAGTAACTCGTTGTCGTAGTTGCAAAACGTGTGGTCAAATAAAATTTATACCGAAACTCCAAGAGAGTCCTGGATCGAACACAGGGAGGTGACGCTTACTTTAATTGAAAATTGCACTTCGATTTGTTTCTTTTTGGTATTTTATGGTTTTGTTATTTTTTTGTATTTTTGTAAGAAGAAGACAAGCAAATGAATCACAAAATAGAGATGAAACAAATATGGTATAGATATCACTTCAATATCTATTACAATCAACTATGAAAGCATAAAAAGAGAGGGGGGTGAGAGGAAATCTCTCGAATTGGCTGTTCGGTGAGATGACGTACCTGGCAGAAGCTCGGATGAAGGAGGTGAGGAGTGGGACAATAGAGGTGAGATGTAAGAGGACGTGGGTAGAGGAAAGCTTCAACGTGGCTCCAGAATGGAGGTAAGAAGACGGAGATGATCTACTACCGGAATGGAGGTGGGAGGATAGCTCCAAGGTGACCTATGAATGGGGATGGGAAGATGGATGAATATTTGGTGAGGCAGAGGTTTGCTACACTAATAGGAGCCTTGAGAGCTTGAGAACAAGCTCTAATGGAGTGTTGGTAGGCTTACTAGAGCTTGGGAGTAGGGGGCGTAGAGTAGGTAGAGATGGCTTGGAAGGGAGGGGGTGTAGGTCCTTTTATAGTGGCGGAGAAGAGGTAAAAATAGGTATGGGACCATTAGTGATCTCCAGGCCATCGCTGGAGGCGTCGCTGTAGGCAGCTCATGCCCGCTCACGCCCACAACTGACTTTGCTGGCGCGGGAAGAATTAGCGACGGCTGTAAGCGTCGCTATAGATCTAGCTCATGTGTCGCTGTAGGCTGGCACCAACCAAGCACGCACCCGCCCCTTGCTCCACTAGCGCTACGCTCTGTGCTTTTTGCCGCGCACACACATCACACGCTGCGCACTGCGCTATGCGCCTACATGCTTCCGCCGTGCTCCCGCGCGCCCGCGCTGCCACGCGCGTGCGGTTGCGCGTGTGTGCACATGGGCGGCCTGGGCTATGCCACGTGGCGCAGTTTGGGCTGTCCATCTTCTTTTCATTGTAGAGGCTATTACAGAGGTCGGATTGTGTCAATTTTTACGCTGTTGGGTTGCAATCGTCGACCCGAATCCATCGATGCAGTTGGATTTGTCATTTGAAGCTGAATTATGTCACATAGTCCCTTGGCCGTTGATCTTCCTCGGACTACATATGGTGCTACGGGACTCCGATCGAGGCAATTTCGGAGGCGTTGGACTCCGATCATCGTCTTGATCGGATCCATACGGTCGGATCGTCAATCCGAGGCTCCAAAATAAATATTCTTCTCTCCTGACCACAAAAGGATGCAATTAATCTAAATTATATACAACTACTCTAAATGCATAATGATGCATGCTATGCAATATTTATAACATGAAATGCAAATGTAAGCCAAGGAACATGCATGAATAGACATTTTACCCTCAATAATTGTGTCTATATCATACCCCCATACCTATCTTTTGCTAGTCCCTAGCAAAATTAAACTACATGCTATGTATAAAAATAGAATTAGGATTAGATCACTTGGGCCTAAGTCGTTTATTAATAATAGAAAATTTCAACTAAGGTCCTAAACTACGAAGACTCAATAGTATCTGGGTGTCTGCCAGAATGCAGACTACCTAAGTCTTCGCCTTATTTGAAAAGGGAAGATACATTTTTTTTATTTTTTTCCTTTTCTAATTTTTTTGTACATTTGGAGTTTAAGAGTCCTGGGATAACTTTTTACGGCTACCCGATCCACCCAAGACTCGAAAAGGACTCTAAGTGCTAAGCATCTTGTAAAAATAGTGAAAGACTCACTAGGAGGCCGTTAAAACGGACTTCGGGTTTCTACGACCCTAGGTGACCTTGCCTAAAGGTTTATCTTTTCTATTGGTAGCTTTCTCCCTACTTTTTTTGTTTATGGGGTCAACACAAGGGTGAACCCAGTGTATATCTCCCTGATTTATTCTACTTCCCCGCTTTTTCCATAAGCATTTTGGAAATTATTGTGCATTTTCTTTTGTGAGCTGGGTTCTGGACTACCAGCCGATGAGCTGTTACCACTGATAACTTGCCAGCCATACTCGTGTGGTGAAGTGTGGTTTTGTTTATTTTTCTATTTTTTCTCCTTTATATATATATTTTTCTTTTTCTTCTTTTTTTTGTTTTTTTTAAAGTAGGTGGCTTCCCTGATCTAAGATTTACCTAAAGGCAGTACAACGAAAATGGTCTTGTGACTGGGCTCTGGACAACCTACCGATGAGCTGTTACCACCGACAACTTGCCAGCCATACCACCCTAGATAGTTCATTAGCTGCCCAATTTTCGAAGAAACCACCGAAAAGTGAGTTAGTGCAAAAAAAAGGTGTGTAGATGTTTAGGCTTAAAGTCCCCCGAAATCAGAGGGCGGGTTGATAAGTCGCATACTTATCATCCCAATTTATTTACCAACATAAAATGAATTTTAATTGGCGAGGACTCGAGACTAAGTCCACATTCGAGTGGACACCCAGGCTAATTAAGCCCGAAGACCTGAAGAGTCTAACTATTCAGGTCATATCGTATCATTTTCTAAAGTTAATAAAGTAAATTCCATTGCTTCCCCAGCAACAACGCCAAAATGATTGCACGGGTTTCACGAGTTTGAAATCAGGGTTACAAGTAACCTGTCGTCGTAGTTGCAAAATGCATGGTCAAATAAAATTTATACCGAAACTTGAAAAGTGAGTCCTGGGTCGAACACAAGGAGGCAATGTTTACTTTAATTGAAAACTGTGCTTCGATTTGTTTCTTTTTGGTATTTTAGGGTTTTGTTATTTTTTTTTTATTTTTGTAAGAAGAAGACAAGCAAATGAATCACAAAATAGAGATGAAACAAATATGGTATAGATATCACTTCAATGTCTATTACAATCAACTATGAAAGCATAAAAAGAGAGGGGGGTGAGAGTAAATCTCCCAAATTGGTTGTTCAGCAAGACGACGGCGCCTGGCAGAAGCTCAGACGAAGGAGGTGAGGAGCGGGACGATGGAGGTGAGATGTAGGAGGACGTCGGGTAGATGAAAGGTTCGGCATGGCTCCGGAATGGAGGTGAGAAGATGGAGATGATATGCTACTGGATTAGAGGTGGGAGGATAGCTCCAAGGTGACCTATGAATAGGGATGGGAAGATGGATGAATATTTGGTGAGGTAGAGGTTTGCTAAACTAATAGGAGCCTTGGGATCTTGAGAACAAGCTCTAATGGAGCGTTGGTAGGCTTGCTAGAGCTTGGGAGTAGGTGGGAGTAGAGTAGGTAGAGATGGCTTGGAAGGGAGGGGGTTTAGGTCCTTTTATAGTGGAGGAGAAGAGGTAAAAATAGGTATGGGACCATTAGTGATCTCCATGCCGTTGCTGGAAGCGTCACTGTTGGTAGCTCAAGCTCGCTCATGCCCACAGCTGACTTTGCTGGCGCGCAAATAATTAACTACAGTTGTAAGCATCGTTGTAGATCCTGCTTATGCGTCGCTGTAGGCTGTCGCCAACCAAGCACGCATCCACCCCTTGCTCCGCTGGCGCTGCGCTGTGCGCACTCATTGCCGCGCGCACACATTATGCACTGCGCTGTGGCCTGAGTGCCTTCATGCACGTGCATGCGTGCCCGCATTGCCGTGCGCGTGCGGTGGCACGTGCATGCGCATGGGCAGCCTGGGCTGTGCCACGTGGCGAAGTCTAAGCCGTCCATCTTCTTTTCATTGTAGGGGTTGCTATTGAGGTTGGATTGAGTCGATTTTCACATCGTTAGGCTGCGATCGTTGATCTGAATCCATCTGTGCAGTCAGATTTGTCATTTGAAGCTCTGAATTATTTCACCTAGTCCCTTGGCTGTTGATCTTCCTCAGACTGCATATGGTGCTATGAGACTTCGATCGAGGTGATTTCGGAGGCATTGGACTTCGATTGTCGTCTTGATCAGATCTGTATGGTCGGTTCGTCAATCCAAGGCTCTTAAATAAATATCCTTCTCTCCTAACCACAAAAGGGACGTAATTGACCTAGATTATATACAACTACTCTAAATGCAGAATGATGCATGCTATGCAATATTTATAACATGAAATGCAAATCTAAGCCTAGGACCATGCATGAATAGACATTTTACCCTCAATAATTATGTCTACATCACTTTCTAAGCTCACCCTAGGCACGTGGGGGCCTAGGGTAATTAGAAAGAAAGAGTGTCTATGCACTAGGAATAATGCAACAAAAAGAATTTGCGGCAAAGGCTATATTAAAAAGAAGGCAACTTTTAATTATGAAAGAGTGTTTTACAAAAACCTTAGTAGGGGAATGCTTCTATTACTAGAATAAATATAACAAATAACAAAAGAAACACAAATCCTCTTGAAATGATGGTGAAGAGGGGAAGCTCCTTGCTCCAAGCTTAGTGACTCCTAGGCTTGAAAAGGGCTCCTTCTCCTTCCTAGACGTCCTCCAAAGGCAAGCCCTAGATGGGTGTACCTTATCCTTCCTAGAGTGGATGGCTCCCACTCCAAGAACTCCTCCTTAATGTGGCGTGGACCACCTTTGATTCATCCTCCAAGGGTGGTAGTGCACCACCCTCAAATCCTCCTCTACCTAGGGTAGGCGTGTACCCTAGGTTGTCCTCCAATGCTTGGCTTCCTCCCTTGGCTGGTGTGGGCACAAGAGAGAAGAGAAGAGGGGAAGGCACCAAGGGGACAGAGTATCCCCTTAATCTTCTTCTTCTTCTTCTTCTTCTCTTGATCGTTTATGTAGGTGGAAATATGGGTAGAAAAAATGTAGCCAAGGTTGGATTTTAATGGTGGTGGTAGGGGGTTTTTATAGGAGTAGGAGGGGGGTAGGGTTAGTTATAGGATGGACGACTATGATGTGGGTTAGATGGTGATTATAGGATCCTAGGGCTAGGGTTGTTGGTGCCAAAATGGAAGGGCACTTGGTGGTTGGCACCAACTCTAGGTGGTTGCTAGGGTTAAGGGTTTAGTTAGGTGTGTTGTAGGGCTAGGATTAGATCATAGGGTGGTAGTTAGGAGATGGATGGCTATGTTTAGTTGGCACTAATTATAGGGATGTGTGGAGGTGTGGTTAGGTGTTTTGGCACCAACTAATGGGGGGTTTAGGTGGGTTAGGTGGCGTAGGTTTTAGGAAGGGTTGGGATGGCTTTATTTGGTGGTGGTTATGGGATTTAGGTTAGATATAGGTGGCACCAAAATGAGGGTGTGTGGGTGATGTATTTTGGCACCAACTAGGGTGTGGTTTAGGGTAGTTAAGGGAGGTTAAGGTTGGCGCCAAGTGTAGGTTTCTAGAAGGGGTTAGGTGGGTGGTAGGGATGGCTTTAGGTGGTGATGTGTAGGGTTAGGATTTAAGGGGAAGTTGGTGCCAAAAGGAAGGGGTGCATGTGATGTTTTTGACGCCAACTTGAAGGGGTGTGAGTGGTGGTGGTTGGTGTCGGTTGGCGCCAAAAAAATGGTTGGGTTAGGTTAGGGTTGGTTAGGGATAAGGTGGAGAAGTGGACGACCATGGCATTTTTTGGTGGAGCTAAGGGTTTAGCTAAGCTAACTAAGCTAGCTTAGCTAGTAGAGTGGAGGTGGGGGAATTAGGGTTTCATGGAGGAGAGCTGAAGAATAGTATTCTGGAGCTGGTATCAGGTACTCTAGAGCTGGGATTACTGAGGTAGCTTTAAGGGGAGCTTAACTACTGAGTTTGGCTACTTAGTTCTTATGCAAGTAGCCAAGCTTGGGTAGTTGAGCTCAGTTGAGCTGGCCTTAATCTAGCTGGAGCTAGGTTGAGCTAGAACTGCCTCTGATGAGACCTCCAGAGCTAGCTAAGCTACTAGTTGACAAGTAGTAGCTCAACTAGCTTAGAGTCTAGCTATTGTGAGCTGGCTGGAGTTGAGGTGAGCTGAGCTTGAGCTGAGGTGGACTTAAGTTAACTCAGTTGTGCTAGCTAGAGCTCCCAGTGAATTGGTGGGAGTTGAGATGAGCTAGACTCAACTAAATTGAGTTGGATCTGAGCTGAGGTGAACTCTAGTCAACTTAGCTGAGCTAGCTTGAGCTCCCTATGAAATAATGGGAGCTGAGATGAGCTAGACTTAGCTGAGTTGAGCTGGATCTGAACTGACCTGAGCTAGGGTGAGATAAGTGATTAGCCCATAGTTGTGGGCTATTTAAGTATTTAAATGCCTAAACATTAGGATAATTCTAACATTTATTTAGCATAAATTAGGATGTAAATAGATTAATTCATATTTTTAATTTAATTACATAATCCATACATTGCATTCATATTTTAAGTGCATTTAGAATTAGCTTAGAATGCCATTCATCTAATTAGTTAACTAATTAAGTACATTGTTTTAGTTAACATAAAACTTGAGGGTTTGTATATAAATAACCATAATATTTTAATAATATCCTTTATTCTTCTTCTTCTCAGCAACGGCTCGACTGCCGCTGCAACGCCTCCGGCCTCACTAAAAGCGCATTCATGGATCGGCGGAGAAGGTGGATCTGCTCCCGCCTCTCCATTCAAATTTGTGCAGGCCGCTACAAAAGGAGGAGAGAGGATGCTGAGCGAGGCAGGCCTCCACCACCGACACACCACTATGCAGAGAGAACTTCTCTCTTCCACTCCACACTGCCGGCCTCTACTGTGGAGACAAGTCTCCATCACCGTGGGCGTGTGGTGTGACAGGCCACATCGCCATCCGGAGCTCGCCGCATCACCGTGAGCACCTTAGCGTGCATCTCCCTCGCCGTCGTCACCAACCACCACCGCCGCAACCACCGTCACTGCAATCACCTTCTCATTCACTTAAGACGTCCGGGAAATTTCCCGGACGTCTGAAGCTACCCGCTCACCTGCGATCACCCGCCTGCGTACCCGTCTGAAGTCCACCCGCACCCGCACAACCACATCCGCCCACCTCACCGTTCACACCCGCACCACCACCCCCGCGCCTGTGCCTTCATCCGTGCGCGCCCACGCCTGCAGCGCCACCCACCAGCCTCCAGCGCAACCGCGCCCACCATCAGCCTTCGCCATCTCCACGCCCTCCAGATCGCGCACGCCCTCCTCAGCCTGCAGTGCCCACCTCCCGCGCCTGCAGCAGCAACCGCGCCTGCAGAACTCAAATCGCAACCGCACCCGCACCTGCCGAACCTCCAGACCATGCCTACCAGCCTGCAGCGCCCTTCTCCCGCACCTGCAGAACCGCCACCAGCAGCGCCCTCTTCCCCGCGCCTGCAATCCAGCGCTCACCACGCCTGCGCTCCCGTGCCCACGCCAGTCGCAGCAGCACCCACGCCAGCAGCAGCAGCCACCCCCGCAGCAGCAACGCGCGGCAGTCCTCACCGCCAACAGGCCGCGCGTGCTCACCAGCTGCAGCACCTCCTCCGGAGCTCGTCCGGCCACCTCCAGTCGTCGCGCGACTCGTCGCCACCACCGATTCGAAGCTCTTGGTCCAAGGGACCTCCTCCGAGCTTCCCGCGCCCGGCCATCCGCTCCTCGTCGTGCAAGACAAAGGGGAAAAATTCCCCTGTTTTGCTACAGTAAACCATCAATTAGAAATTACATTTTCTGCCATTGCCACTTGTTAATCATATTTTATTGATTCTGCATTGCGGAAAATATCCTCTAGTTTCTCATAATTGCCATTTCAGCATTGTTTCTTGCTTAAACCTTAATCTAAAGGAAATCTTGGCTGGATTCTTGTCCAAACTGACTACGAACAAACGTTTTTAACTGGTGCGAATTTTAATACGTCATTGCCTTCCTGTGGATATGACCCGCTCCTCTGCGAGTGGTTATTTCTTGTTAAATATTGATTAGTCGATTTTTCCACCACATTAAACTACAAATGACTTTAAAGCGAAAGATCGACCAGTCACTAAGATGAGCTCTCTTGAGTTACCATTCAGCTAAGGTGAGCTGAATGTAGTTGAATGGAGCTAACCTAGTCCAAGGGAGCTGGTATCCAGCCATGATGAGTTGGAATCAACTGAGTCCTGGCCTGATTGAGCTTCCTCTTCATCAGTTGCCTTCCCACGTGCTAGGGTTCTGGGGATCTGACTCTCTACTTGTCCCTAACACTCCAAGAAACACATAAAAAATAAAATAACAAATGCAATGCATGCCTAACCTAATTTATGCCTAAATGCAACCCAAAAACCCATTTAAGGATCAAAATTCTAAGAGCTAGGTTTGTTTTAATGCATAAGAATGATTATAAACTGGCGTTTATCAGGTGGTTGGAAAAATAACTTTTCCTCCATAAAACTTGTTGTTGCAGCCATGTGAAGGTGAGTGTGACATCTGCTTCACTATCAGGCTCTGATACCAAATGAGGGGTTGCCTGCGGATCTTACTTGGCCACAAACATAAGATCAAGTGCGATATTGATTGTAATAAAAATATAGCACACAAAAGCAATCCCACAATATACACAAAGATTTATAGTGGAAACCCTTCCTGGGTGAAACCATTACCTAAGCCTCCCAGCTTAGGATTTTCTCGACTAGGCAACGCTAGTCAATCCACTAAAGTACCACTTGAATGAGGGTGGCACAACCTCTTACAAACCTCTTCTCTTTTATCAACAAAGAGAAGTCATAAATAACGTTGGGAATTTCAACACAAAGAATCCCAACAATTGAAATGGAAGAAATGAATGAAATATAGAAATTAATCCTATGGAACCTCAATGAATTAAAATATGCAAACCGAGTTTTCTTTCTAGAAGCACAAAGTGACGTGCTTTTGAAGAGCATAGTAGAATGAGAAAAAAAGCACGAGAAAGAATTAGAGTGGAAGCACTTTTTCTCTTTGATATGTTTTTCAAGGTGTGTTTTGAAATGAGGGGTATGGAGCCCTATTTAATGGTGAAAACGGAGTATTTTTGAAATGTTGAGAAAAATCATTCGAACCAAATTGGTTGATCAATTTTTAGTTTGATCGATTAATTATCGTAATTGGTTGATCAATTGCTGATCAATCAAATATTTAAGTAGTCGATCAATTGCAAGAAAATTAGATATGACTGTTAGGCTAATTTGCTCGATAAATATTCTTGTTTTGATCGATCAATTGATTTGATCGATCAATTCTAATATTTTGGTCGATCAATACTATCTAGATGTTTATTTTACAATTTAGAAAGGTTTGTCTTTAATCTTGAGGTTCCTTACATTAATTCTAGACCCAAGAAAAATAAAAGAATTACATTGACTAAAGATAATCTTCACTTTGATCCACATGGAGGATTTTTGAATTGATTTGTGCAAGCATGATCCTGAAAGATTAGTTCACAATAAAACATAATTTTGTTCCATAAAAATAGAGGTGCTTACAAGTGGATGAGAGGCTGTCAATGTTTCAACATGTGAGGCCAGGATGTGTTCACGCCACATGATGTAGCCACCATTCCTTGCAATGACCTTAAGGTGACAGGTTGTTGTGCCGGACAGGTATAGGTCATTCTCTTGGCCAAGATGGTACCCTATATTGGTCTTACTTCTCAAGATGTCATGTAGAGATCGTCTCGTGCCCTAAGGCATAAATTGCGAGTTGGATGGCTGCAATTAAATGCTCATTGACTTAATAAAATAAATGCATCAACGAACAAGGCTGAATAAACTACTTAACATAAGATTAGTACCCGATTTCCTTTTTGATATTATGTTACCTAGTTTTATTCTACTCAATTTTTGCTGACGTACTTAGGCGTAGCTGAGTAGCTAAGGGTTGCAGCTATTGTTGGTCCTTCTACTACAACACCTAGCATGGCACCCTGATTGCATAACAATCATAGGGTTGAATTTGACAAAATTAAGCTTTACCTTGGCATACATTCTATGAATATTGCATTCATCACATGCATTGCATGCATAATTGCATTTGTATATCCTAAACCACAATTCTTCCATTTTATGGTCTCCTTAGTTACAATGGCAATTTCTCTATGTAGGACCATAAACTTGGAGCAACATTGGGACCTAAATGATGTAGAACAAGGAGAAGTAGCTAGAAAGGAAGGTGGAGACAGGAGCATGCAATTCCGGGACAAACCCTAATTAACCCGATAATCCCATGCAGACCCATGCAAGCTAGTGTTCCATGACAGCCATCTTGTTAGTAGCTTAGCTATTTCTTTTACTTGCAATTTCAATAACTTGCTTGTTTCTTGCTTAGTATTATAGATTTCAATTCCAATCAATTTCAATACTTGTTCTTTTTGCTTTCTTTACTTGCTTTAGTAGTATCAATCACTCACACACTTTCCCACACACTCACACTCACATGCCCACAAGCTCCTCTCTAGTTTCACCACCACCACCTGATAAACGACAGCTTATCATCATTCTTATGCATTAAAACAAACCTAGCTCTTAGAGTTTTGCTCCGCAAACAGGTTTTTGGGCTGCATTTAGCCATTAACTAGGTTAGGCATGCATTGCATTTTCTTTTGCTGTTTTAATGTGTTTTTGTGAGTGTTAGGGATGAACAGATATACAGATTCATAAAACCCTAGCACTCAAGAAGGCAAATGGTGAAGGAGGAGCTCAAACTAACTGGAACTCAGCTTGATCCAGCTCACCACAGCTGGAACCTAGCTCACTTGGAGTAGGGTTAGCTCATCCTAGCTCCATTCAGCTAATCTCAGCTGAATGGCAGCTCAAGAGAGTTTATCTTAGCTCACCCTAGCTCCAGTCAGCTCAGATCCAGCTCAACCTAGTTGAGTCTAGCTCATCTCAGCTCCCACTAGTCCATAGCAAGCTCTAGCTAGCTCTTCTAAGTTGATTGGAGTTCACCCCAGCTTAGATCTAGCTACATCCAGCTCCACTCAACTCCAGCCAGCTGAAGAAGAACTCATCCCAGCTTAGGAAGCTCAAGTCCAGCTCCCAGGGACCTAGCTTAGCTCAAGCTAATTGAGCTAAGCTACCTTAGCTGTCTCAACTAGCTCAATTCCCCTCGGGAGCACCAGACCCAGCTCACCTCAACTTCATTCAATAGAAGCCAGCTCACTTTAGCCTGGCTTAGCAACTAGCAAAGAACTAGCAAGCTAAGCCAGCTAGAGTAGCCCTATGTTGACCTCTTCAGTAGCTTTCAGCTCAAATTCAGCTCCAGACTCTGCAAATCCAGCTCCTCTCCTCAAGCCCTAAGCTCCACATGCATATTCCTCTACTCTATAGCTAGCATCCACCTCCATGGCACCAAAAACCTAACCCTAACTCCACCTACATAACCTACCAGTCCAAGTCCACCTAAGCCTACTTAAGCTAGCTCCACCTCTACTCAAAGTTGGCATCACCTCTTCACCACCTTTCACCCCTCAACTAACCACCAAAAGACACCTAAAGTTGGCGCCAAAACCAACCCTAACTACCTCCCTTTTGGTGCCACTTTTAGGTGTGCCTTGGCCACCCATAACTACCTCCCTTACACCCCTTAGGTGGAGCCAACCATCCTTAACCCTAGGATCACCTAACCACCTCCATCCTCCCATCTTAGCCCTCCATTTCAAGAGTCACCTTAATCCCCCATCCTACCCTATAAAAAGACCACTACCCACCACCATTCAAACCATCCTTGGCTAGCAAATTTCCTCTCATATTCCACCTAGAGCCCACGCCCAAGAGAGAAGAAGAAGAAGAAGATTAAGGGGATATTCTGTCCCTTTGGTGCCTTCCCCTCTTCCCTTCTCTCTTGAGCCCACACCAGCCAAAGGAGGAGCCAGGCAAGGAAGATCTTTGGAGGAGATCTTGAAGGTGGTCCACGCCACCTTGGAGGAGAACTTGAGGGTGGTGCATGCCCACCCTTGGAGGAGAGCATTAAAGGTGGTAGCATCCACCTTAGAGGAGCTTTCAAGGAAGGAGAAGAAGGAGAGCCTCTTTTCAAGCCAAGAAGTAGCTAGGCCTGGAATAAGAAGACTCCCTTCTTCACCATATTCTGCAAGAGGATTTGTGTTTCTTCTATTTCTTTTAGATTTTTCATTTCTAGTAGAAGCATTCCTCTACTTGTCTTTGAAAAGAACACAAATTCTGCTTAATCAAATTGCCTTCTTTTTACTTTCTATTGCAATTGTTGTTTTTGTTCTAGCGCTTGTTTCACCTCTTCTTCCTAATTACTCTAGGCCTCCACTTGCCTAGAGTGAGCTTAAGTAGAGGATATATCTATCTCTTAAGTTTTAGTTGAGTAATTATAGGTGTTAGTACTTTCCGTCACAATTCGTATTTTGCCCTCATCATTTCAAAACAAAAAAAAAATTACATATTTAAAATACCAAAAAGTTGAGATTTATTTTCTAAGCAAGAGAGTTGATTTGCAAGCAATCTGCCTCTTTGGATGACCCTAGATACTCCCCTATCTAGGAATATAAATTTAAAAGCGTATGCGAATTTGTATGTTACAACGACATTAAAAATCTGCTTTTACAAATCACGTGATCTTTCCCATCACTTTTTAGCACCATTGCCAGGGAGGCACGGCTTTTCTTAATCTTTCTTTCTTTTGCTTGAAATGGATCTCATCCCCTTCCTTCTCTTTTCTCTAGTGTATGCAGGAACTACAGCGGGAAAGCGGGAATTTGGAAGCGAAAGTTCAAAGTTCCTTTTCTTCCCATGGATTTTTAGGTTGGTTTCCTTTTCTGGTCACATAGTTAATTAAAACTACCAAAAAAATAGTAAACTTGGATTTCAGGATCCAAAACATCTTAATTAAGTGGAGTGGTGTCCATTAAAATTCATTATTTGCTTGAATGTTTTATTAACTCCACTTCATTTCAAGTATTGGTGTTCTATTTTTCGGGTCCAGATTTCTGTACGGACTTGAAAAATCAATTCCCAACATCACTGGCCTCCTAAAATCATAAAGTTTCATACAATGATTCCAAATTAATTGAGGAACATCTGTTCAAAATTTCAGATCAATTGGCTATATATTTAATTTTTAAAAATTCATGGACTGCAGAGGAGTCACACCCTCCAATCTTCCTATTTTGCTACAGTTTGTGAATTTTTAGAATTTTTATAATTATCCAATTTTTGTGAAATTTAGCTTTCTGGAATTGATGTCAAATTTTACACATCATATAAAATCACCAAAATTTTCTGGGGTCAGTGGTAATACTAAAAAGTCTAAAATACTTACAGGTATCATTTCTGGACTTTGACATCAGTATAAATAAAAATTCAAAACAATTATCAAATAAATTCCTAAAATCTTACAAAAATATTTTTTGGAATTCTTGTTTGATTTTACATAAGGTAGTGGTGTTGGTTGCATTATTTGGACCACTCTATTCAGAAAGCCTAAAAAAATTCATTGGTAGTAATTTTTTGTATTAGGGTTCAAATCAAATTAGGGTTTCTTTCTTACTTTTTAGTCCCACAACATAAAGGAAATACATCATCACCAATATAACTTGTTTTTCCTTTGATTGTGGAATTTCAAACTTGTTTGAACATTTAAAAAAGAAAAACCCTAAAACACATTCACTTAAATTGAATCCTAAAAGACATAAATACAAAAAAAATTGTGTGACAACTTGATTTGCATTGGAACCACTTTCCAATTCTTGCACACACACAAAAAAATTGTAATAACAGGGCAATAACCCAAATTAACACCCTCCACATTCTATGTGCGCTATAGTATCTTAGACCTAACTAAAATCCGTAGCAACTTGACCCCTAAGGGTTTATCAACTTAGGCTTGCTATATAGCTCTTAAGTTTTCTTTAGTTAATACCAATTCTGTCATCTATATCTGGTGTTCAGGCTGAAGGGCCGTGTCAAATGACCAGGCACGGGTTTGTACAAGCACCTGGGGTTTTCCCTGGGAAACGTTTGCGCCCAAACCTCCCCTTAAGCAACTTGGCTAAATTTGTTGACAGAACGGGTATTCACTATTGATTACTTATTTCCTATGTAGAGCAAGTCTTAGGTTTATTGTTAGGGAGTCACACTTAAGTTAGGTCTAGCTTTGATTGTTTGAATTGCACACTTTCTCTCATCTCTTTCTCTTCTCCTCCCCTCCAATTCTTCCAAAACAGTGCATGCATGAGCGACGGTCCCAAAAACCACACCTTGAGGGACCATCTGATTTTGCCCCCCGCAACAGAAAATCGTTGTTTTCTTCTCCCTCTTCTAAAAAAATGGAAAACCTAGGAAGCCGACAAAAAAATTCTACTTCCACTTCTAGCCCGTCAGCCGACCCACAAGCTGACTTCACCCTTCCTCACCTCCTTAATTTGGAGCAAGCGGAAATTCCAGCAGGGCCAGGTGGCCCTCCAATTATAACTCAAAATCCAAATCCCTTTGCCTTAATGGTCAACCATTTGGTTCGACTACAACAAAATCAAGAAGATTTAGCTAGGATTGTCACGAACCTAGCTAACCAAGGGCAAAATCCACCACCCTGCCAACAGCCTGTTGTTCCTCTTAAGGATTTCATGATCCTTCCAATTATGAGGAAAGGCCAGGGGTGGTCATACCACAAGGGGATTTCGAGATCAAACCAGCCATTCTAAACCTTATCAAACATTTTCATGGTCTTCCAAGAGAGGACCCTTTTTGTCATCTCGAGGAATTAACTGTCCTCGCTCAAACCACTCATTCCCGCAATGTGCAGGAAGACATGTGGTTAATGAGACTTTTTCCCCTCTCTCTTAAAGACAAAGCGTCTCATTGGTTTAGAACGGTTGGGTGCCCTATTACCACCTGACCCCAATTAAAAAGTGCTTTTCTAAAAAAAAATTTTCCGATCGGTCGAACGAATGCATTAAGAAGATCCATAACGACCTTTCAACAAAAAATTAGTGAACCCTTCCACGAAGCTTGGGAAAGATTTTAAGAACTTCTAAGAAGTTGTCCCCACCATGAAATTCCACAATGGCAGTTAGTGAAGATCTTCTATCATGGATTAGAAGATCAATTGAAACGATTTGTGGATGCCTCATATGGGGGCAATTTCCTTAACAAAGATGCCAAAAGTGCCTATCTCCTCTTTGAAGAAATGAGTGAAAACTCATTTAACATGACTTCAATGGACACTTTTGGTAGAACACAAAACCCCAGACATGGAGTCCATGAAATTGACTCCAAATCCACCTCTGTTCCAGTCACTCAAGATGATCTATATATGTTAGCTCAACGACTGGACCAGATGCAAATTCACCAAAAGAAAATGGAAGAAAAGCTCACAAATAAACAAGCTTTACACGTTAACTCTCCATACACTAACCCTCCACAACTTCTCCGAAGAGAAAATATGCACAACATTGATGCCACATCAGCTGGTCAGCAATTTCCGGCTGATTTCCCGCAAGATTTGACTGGGAATTTTGATCAAAATATTTTTGATCCCACTGGTGGTCGGACCTGGATAGGTTATTAATATGGTGATTTTATCGTTGAAGTGTGTATAGTGGTTAACATAAATCGAGCCTAACCATCTCTTTACAAAATTTTTTTTTTTACCTGGCTTACTTGATTTTATCTTGGTCACTTTTAGGCCCAGGGTCAAACTCAGGGAAGTGGGGTTACAAGTCAAGTTTCTACGCCTTTCCTACAACGAATCTCTTCCGTTCGTTTATTGTGTTTCTAGTGTCTTTTCTATTTAAGATTTTTTTTCTAATAATCTTGGTCCTTGAGGCACACCCTCAAAATTAAGTTCTTGGCTTTGAGCCAAATCAGGGTTCCAAAACGGGTCTTGCTATTCTCAAGACAAAGTACCTGCAAGTCAAAGATTATCTTTTCCCTTTTATATATATATTTTTTATCTTTTTATGGGCATGCAAGAGAAATAGAAATAAAGTAAATATAGTATAGATATATATGTATGCACTATATATGTATAAAGGGGTGGGGGTGGAGGAGGAGATGGAGTGTAGCACGGTGTCGAGTCAGTCATCGTCTAGAAAGATGCAACCAACAAAACAAAGTGCCGCGTGTAAGGTGGATTGGTGGAAGATGAATGCGAACACGCTTTTTTTGTATGCGTGTATCGGGGAATATCAGTAACTGGTGCAGATATTCCTGCGATACCACGTATGGTAAGTAATGTGAAAATATATATATGTATATATCTAAATATATCTATATGTATATATATATATATGCTTATAAATATATAGGTATATATATATATATATGTAGTTATATATGTATATATATATGTGTATATATATATGTAGATATAGTTATATAGATATATATATATATATATATGTATGTATATTTGTATATGTATAAGTGTATGTGTATATATATGTATATATATATATATATATCTATACATATATATATATATATATATGTATATATATATACATATATATATATATATATACATATATATATATATGTATATATCTATATATATATGTATATATGTATATATATATATATATATGTATATATATGTATATATATACATATATATATTTATATATATATATAGACTAATACATAGTTATATAAGTACTAATATATGTATAGATATATGTATATATATATATATCTGTATGTATGTATACTAATACTTAGTTATATAAATACTACTATATATATAGATATAAGTATATATATATGTATATAGATATATGTATATATATCAATGTATATATGTGTATGTGTATATATATATATATGTATATAATAGTGTATAGGTGTGTGTGTGTGTATGAAAGTGTGAGTGTAAGTGTGTAAGTGTGTAAGCGTCAGTAAAGAGATAGGGAGAGAGTGCTGTGAGAAAGAGAGAGAGAGAGATCGATCCTGCTGGAGTGAAGAAGAGGCGGGTTAAGCCGTTTGAGCTTCAGGGCCGATGTCTGAGGCTTCCACACGTGTGCATAGGCGCGTATGCACGTAGAGAGGAGCGCGCTGGAAGGAGTGGGCGCACGCAGAGGATCGCAGCGCGCAGCACTGCGCTGAGAGGCATACGCGGGCGAAAGGGAGCAGGCGAAGGAGCGGGCGGGTGCGGGCGATGCGGACGCACGTAGACGCACGGTCGGGCGTTGGAGCGGGTGCGGGGCTGAACGCGTGCGCAGGCGAACAGCGGTAGCGGTGCACCGGGTTACCGGATAAGTGAGAAGCTTATCGGTCACCCCACTGTAGCCACAGTGTTCCGTAGACTGGCGTGAACAGTGGCTACAGTGTATGGCCGAGTCGTGTGATCGCTTGCTGTAGGTGCTGTGAATGCGGGCGGCTTGCAGCTGGCATGCGTGGGCTGGTGCGCGCGGAAGAAGGTCTGCGCCGGCTGGTTGCGGGCGGAAGAGAGAGCACGACAGGGCACGTGGAGAGGGAGGCAAGGTCGCCTGCAGGCACGCGCAGGTGCCTGCGTGCGCTGCTGTCGCCTTGCTGCTGTGGAGCTTGGCTGGATGCTGCAGGGCATATCGTGGCCGGTTGAGCTTCAAAGCTGAAGCTTTGCGGCCATGGCTGAAGGTGCTTCAAACGATGAAACAAGGAAAGAGCCACCACGCCCACCGGCTCTTTGATGGGCTGGGCAGTGGTGGACTCACGGTGGTGGTTGTGCACCACCGTGAGGTGCTCCTGTCCGTCGGGTGTCTCCTCTGAGGAGGAGGTCCTACTTATGGAGGGAGAGGGAGGAGATGGCCTAGAAGTGAGCTGCTGTGTGGGGTTTTGGTGTGGAGGACCAGGCTGCTTTGCACGAAGGCAGCTGAGCTCTTTCAAAGAAGAAGACATGCATAGCCATTCCCTGGCTGTGCATGTCTCAGCATGGCCGGTAGAGAGACGTGGCTGCAGGGCTGGTAGGGAGAGGGGGAGCTGGACATGGCGCAAAGAAGAAGAGGATGTTCCATGTAGCCGCAGGGAAGATTTCAAAATCAAGTGAAATAAAAAATAAAAAGATGGTGAATTTTGCAAAGATGCACTTGAGGAAAAAATGTTAATTGCAAGGCCATTTATTTCACTCTCCTCCCTTCTCAATTAAATGCATGCATGCGTGTATTTTTACAAATGCGACTATGGAACCCTAATATGCACTAGTAATGCTAGGAAATAGCACAAGACGGCACAATTGCAGGTGTATTTTTGCGGTGTAATCATACCCCCATGCCTATCTTTTGCTAGTCCCTAGCAAAACATTTTTGTGTTATATTTGGAAATGATCTTTAAGCTAAAGATTTTCTCCTGAGGCAACATAGGTGTGTTTATTGTTGGATATTGTGAGAACCAATTGTAGAGAAGACTACCGGTACTTTAAATCTCACATGACATAGATCATCTCTCAACTAACCAGGACTCTTGATATTTAAACCTTAAGTACGATTTCCAGGACCCAGGAGGTTTTTGCCGTACTCGAGAGTTCAAGAGATTATGGCTTGTGCTTAGTGAAGGATTAAGGCTGACCAGATGAACATTAAGACTGAAGCCCAGGGTTTCACGAATTTTTAAGTAAAGGTTGGTCCCAGTTTCAGCTCGTGTTTTCGGATTGACCCTTAACTCAATTCCCATTTTCTGACATTTGTGGCTCAAAGAAAACAAGGTATTTGCGACTTGCCCTGAAGAACTTTTTTAGGGTGAGGACTTTACAGATATTTGTGAGATATACTGACTTATTTGCATCTTTTTTTTTTTTTTGAAACACTTGTCAGTATATTTCTTACAACATTATTTGGAGGAGCACACTTTTCTTTTTGGTGGGAGAGTTTCTTTTTGGTGGAAAGAGTTTCTCCTAAACACAAGACTAAAACCTGGGATAAAAAGTCTACCTGCGCACACAGGTAAGGACTCCACCTTCCCTAATGAACACTAGGGTTGGATCTTATGTTCACCTGGTCTTTCTTGACATGTGTGGTGTGAACCAAGATTACTTAGGCCTTCGAGTAGAAGCAAGCCAATAGATCTTGTACTGGTGTCTCAGGTACAAGAATACGTCCTTAGTTAGGAGAGGTTCCGATCTATTTTGTCAATGCTCAAGTGAATTAGGCCGAGCCTGAGTGAATCTAGCTTCTGTGGCCTGGAAAGTCTTCAAAACAGAGGTTGAATATCCATAAACACTTATTGTATTTTTGTTTCAGCCTTCAGATCATTACTAAACACTATATATATATATTTTCTTTTTCTTTTTCTTGCATATTTATAGATAGGTGGAAACTGCATGATACTATAAAATACCCAGATCCTATGGATGCCTGATAGCGAAAATACGCGGTTTGTTAAAATACGTCGTTGTAACGCGTAAATCCGCTTTCGCTCTTAAATTTATATTCCTAGATAGGGGAGTATCTAGGGTCGTCCAAGGAGGCAATATGGTTACAAAATTGATTCTCTTGCTTGGAATATATCTCAACTTTCTTTTTGGTAATTTTCAGTATACCATTTTTCTTTATTTTTGAACTAAGGCAACATGCGAACTGATGGCGGGAAAAGTGTTTACACTTCGAATTAAAATACTACTTTTATGTGACAAGCAGAACCTCTCCCTAAGCTCACTCTAGGCAAGTGGAGGCCTAGAATAATTAGGGAGAGGGAGTGAAGAATGCTGAAAATAAGCTAATAGAAATGCAAACAAAAAAAAAATTGCAAAGAAGGCAACTAGATAATTGATAAAGTGTTTTACAAAAGGCCTAGTAGAGGAAAGCTTGTACTACTAGAAAATTGCAAATAAGAAAATAAAACACAAATCCTCTAGATAGATGGTGAAGAAGAGGGCTTCTTGCTCCAAGGTTGGTGGCTCCCAAGCTTGAAAAGAATCCTTCAACTCCTTCCTTGCAGAACTCCGCCAAGGTGATGACCTCCAAGGCAAGCCCTAAGGGGGCATGCCCTAAGTTTCTCTCCAAGGGTGGACGTCCACCTTAAGCTCTTCTCCTTTGCCTGGCCGTCCTCCTTGAAGTGGGAGAGTCCTCCTCCTTGGCGTGGCCCAAGTTGAAGAGAGTGGGGAGAAGAAGGCACCAAAAGGGCTGGTGGTGTGCCCCTTTAATCTCCTTCTCTACTCCTTCTCCTTGGGCGTAGGTATAGGTGGATGTAGGTAGAAAATACACTAAGGGAGGATGCTCCAAAATGGTGGTAGGTGGTGGCTTTTTATAGAATAGGATGGGGGGTTAAGGTGCCCCTTGAAATGGAGGGCTAGGATGGAAGGATGAGGGTGGTTGGTGATCCTATGGCTAGGGTGAGTTGGCGCCAACCCAAGGGGTGTTAAAGGGGGTGGTTATGGGTAGTTTTTGTGTCTTTTGGTGGTGGAGAGACACCCCCATGTTGGCGCCAACATGGGGTCTTCTAGAAGGGGAGTTAGGTGGATGGTGGAGATGGATTCAAGGGGGATTGTGTGGTGGAGATGAGGGGGGATTTTGGAGGGAAAAGTGGCGCCACTAAGGGGTGGTTATGGGTAGTTTTTGGCGCCACTTTTAGGTGTCTTTTGGAGGTGGTGGGTAGGTTAGGTTGGTGCCAAGTAGGTTAGCTTATGTGGAGCTTAGGTGGAGCTAGTTGGGTGGAGTTGGTAGGTGGGTTTTTGGGGTGGTACAAGCCAAGGAAGTTGGAGCATAGTTAAGCTAAGCTAAGCTAAGCTAAGCTAAGCTAGCTTAGCTAATGGAGGAGTAGAGGAGAAGGTGTTGGAGCTAGGGTTTGGAGGAAGGAGCTGAGGAGAAGAAGTCTGGAGCTGGAGCAGGAGCTGGCTGCTGCTGAAGAGGCTGGCATAGGGCTACTCTAGCTGGCTTAGCTTGCTAGTTCTTTGCTAGTTTCTAAGCCAAGCTAAAGTGAGCTAGCTTCTACCAAAATGAGCTGAGGTGAGCTAGGTCTGGTGCTCCCAGGGAGAATCAAGCTGGTTGATGGAGCTAAGGTAGCTTAGCTCAACTGAGATGAGCTAAGCTGAGTCCCCGGGAGCTGGACTTGAGCTTCCTGAGCTGAGATGAATTCTTCTTCAGCTGGCTGGAGTTGAGTGGAGCTGGATGTAGCTGGATCTGAGCTGGGGTGAACTCCTTTGAACTCAGCTGAGCTAGCTAGAGCTCCCTGTGAACTAGTGGGAGCTGAGATGAGCTAGACTCAGCTAAGTTGAGCTGGATCTGAGCTGACTTGAGCTAGGGTGAGCTAAGGTGAACTCTCTTGAGCTGCCATCCAGCTGAGATTAGCTGAATGGAGCTGGGATGAGCTAACCCTAGTTCAAGTAAGCTAGGTTCCAGCTATGGTGAGCTGGATCAAGCTGGGTTCCAACTAGTCTGGGGCTTCTCCTTCACCAATTGCCTTCTTGAGTGCTAGGGTTTTAGGGATCTGTGAATCTGTACATCCCTAACACTCACAAAAACACATTAAAACAATAATAAAAAATGCAATGCATGCCTATCCTAATTTATGCCTAAATGCAGCCCAAAAACCCGTTTGCGGAGTAAAATCCTAAGAGCTAGGTTAGTTTAAAGCATAAAAATGATGATAAACTGGCGTTTATCAATGCCTATCCACCCCCTCATGCCAAATGATGCTATGTCCTCATATGCATGCAGGGAAAGGTAGAGAAAGGACGAAAGATCGGGTAACAAGAGCTAAGGTGCAGGGTATACAGCAGGGTGGTAGGGTGGGTGGATGGTGGGTGGTGAAGTGAAAAGTGAAGTGATCGTGACAGTGGTGTGAAAAGTGATGGTGGATGGTGAGAGATTTGGCATTTCTTGGGACGAGAGTGTCCCAGGCGGATCAGAGAACAAGTCGAGAAGAAGTTGGCCCTCAGATTGGCCAAGAAGAGGGGCTTCTTGGATAGTTGGATCCAAAATGGAATAGCCCTAGTGAGAAGTATATGGGCTCAAGGTCCCAGTGTGGAGTTGCAAATCCGCCTGATTTGGCAGGAAAGAAAGGGCAATCCGGTCTTCAAGAGTGTGGACCGACGGTGAGTAGCCCAGATATAACTCAGACCACGAGGTATGGGAAGCGGAGTAAACCTCGTCAGAAGTCTGGCCAGGAGAAGGTACGGGACAAGGGAGGGATGGGGGAACGTCACAATATGTGTTGGTCAGGCAGTCATCAGTGTTTATAGGTAATCCGCAGCAGTCAGAATAGGTCCCAATTAGTCCGATACACGCGCTGGCGGCTATGTCCTCGTCAGATGTGTCATCCTCGATGCAATCGCAATCAAAGTTCTTGGCTGCCTTGAAGATGTTAAGCTTGAGCCTTTCAGATCCAACGGCAATCTCAATACAGCCCGACTCGCAGTCGATAAGGGCACGGGCTGTGGCCAAGAAGGTCAACCAAGGATGATCGGACAATCAGAAAGTGAGCTAGGAACTTCCATATCTAAAACAAGAAAGTCAACAGGAAAACAGAGACTGTTGACCCTAACCACCATGTCTTCCACCACACCCTTTGGGATTTTGACAGAACGATCTGCCAACTGTAACGTGACAGGGGTGGGTTTCAGATTTTCCAAGGAAAATTTTTCGAGCATGATGGTTGGTATAAGATTTATGGAAGATCCTAGATCGAGCAGGGCACGGTTAAAATTGCAGCCTTGGATGCTACAGGAAATAAGTGGTGTGCCCGGATCTTTCTGCTTCGGTGGTAGATTGACAGTATAGCACAACTCGCATGAGGCGAGAGAACCACCGGATTTTTAGTTTTCTTTGACTGTCGCCTGGGTGTTGTGTAGTCTTTGAAAAATCGGGCGACAGTAGGTATGTGGTCGATAGCCTCGAGCAGGGGTACCTTGATTTCTACATCCCTGAACAAATTACACAAGTTATCAAAGGCCTGTGTATCTTTCTTCTTGCCTTTTGGCTCCCTCAGTAGAGCCTCAGGGAGTGGAACTGATTCTGGCACCAATTTGGGTGTATCGCCCTCTCGCGAATGTGGTGTGCATCTCGAATGAGAGGACGATGAAGAAGACGGGCCAGGATCAAGTCAAGGTGGATCGACGGTCTACTTACCGCTCCTCGTAGTGATAGCATTGGACGATGTGGGTATAGGGGGATCATATGGAGGAGGAGGGTTCACAATAGGGACATGAGAGTGAGGTGCTACAGCGGGATTAGCCTGAAATCCCAGTGGAATGCTCGGAGCGTGTAGAATTTGATTTACCTGCCCCTGAGAAGGTTGTACCTGTGGTTGAGGACCACAGGGTATGAAATTTCGTGGGTTTGGAACAGGTTGGGCGGGAAGAGTGCCCTGAGATCGAGTCGTCATGCGTAGTTGACTGATCTAGCATTCTGCTGCGCCAATTGGTGCTGAAGAGAGGTCATGTTCTCTTCATGGCGCTTTGACATTTCTGTCATCGTTCGCATCAATTTATCAAGAGGACTTGATGCGTGTTCGTTTTGCGGTAGGCAAGGGCTTGATGGCAGATTTGCCATAGGATTAGACTGGGCCCTTGGGATGATGAGTGTGGACAGTCGCATTGGTCCACCCACGCGATTTTGGCACTGCGGGTTGTTGGACCATGCGAAATTTGGATGATTTCGCCACCCTAGGCTATAAGTGGCAGAGAACGGGTTATTCCCCAGG
This sequence comes from Thalassia testudinum, assembly GCA_037157565.1. NCBI lineage: Eukaryota > Viridiplantae > Streptophyta > Magnoliopsida > Alismatales > Hydrocharitaceae > Thalassia > Thalassia testudinum. The sequence goes on from JAZHRO010000014.1 coordinate 58,851,231, forward strand.
GCGCAAGCATCTTTTATGCCAGAAGACGTGTCCGCATGTAAGTATGCGTCCGAGCACACGGAGGCTTGGTCCTCCGTGTCAAAATACTGGCTCGTAGAGGCCAGATCCACATGACTTATCGAGTCACTCGGCGCGACACTCGGTAAGAAAGGTCTTATGGGGTTTCTCGGGATAAGCTTGGTGTTGGAAGAATTGGGATTATGACGAAGTGGTGAGGTGGGGGTGTTTGCCATAGAAGGGGCGGGGTTGGCCAGAAGCTCATCCAGCTTCTTGTGCACGATGGAGACTTCATCCAATTTTTGTGCGATAAGGCTGAGATCAGTGGATGAATGGGAGGGTCCCGTGTCAACTTCGTGGACATTTTGGGGCAGGCTGGTATGATTAAAGGCGACAATGGAGGCATTATTCATTGAGTTTTCACTCATATTTTCAAACAGTTCAAATGCCCCATTCTCATCTTTATTCATAAAGTTCCCTCCGCAGGAAGCGTCTGCAATCTGCTTCAAGGTCTGATTTAGCCCGTAGTAGAAAATCTGGGCTATATGCCACTTAGGTAGACCGTGGTGCGGACACTTCCTGAGGAGGTCGTTATACCTCTCCCATGCCTCATGAAATTGTTCACCGTTTTTTTGCATAAATGAAGTGATAGCACGGCGAAGAGCATTGGTTAGCCCGATTGGGAAGAACTTCTTGAGAAACACTGTTTGCATCTCTTCCTAAGAGTGGATGGTTCTCCCAAGAGTGCGTAACCACTGTGACGCTTTATCCCGCAATGAAAACATGAACATTTTCATGAGGACTATAGGTAACCTGATATTTCTTGGTTTAACAGTTTCAGCTAATCGGGTTAAGTCTTCCAAGTGGAGAAAAGGATCTTCACTTGCAAGACCATGGAAGTGAAAATTAATTAGGCCAATTATGTTAGGTTTCAGGTCAATGTCGTCCTCGCCCATGGGGACCCGAATTTGTCCTATGGTCTCTATAGCAGCGGGATTCTGATAAGAGCTAAGAGACCTAGGCTCCTCCCGTTCGGGAGGGTTCTGTATTTCCTCCAATGTTTCCCTAATGGCCTCAATTTGTTCATTATACATTTCCATTTGGGCTTGGAGGCGGGTTATGGGATCTAAGGCTCCACCACCTGGTGGGTTCTGAGGGCGGTTTCCTTCGTCGGGATTTGGGGGTGGGCGTGCAGACATGTTTGTGGAGGAGGAGGACGATTAAGCTTCTTTTCTAAATTTATCAGGCAATTCAAACAGTTCAGGGTTTTGTGACCTCCTCCCAAACATGCACCACCGTAGGAAGAATTGGGGAGATAAGAAGGGAAAAGAGATGAGAGAAATGACGCCGTAAAGGTACACTTGATGACAAATCTGTACAATCAAATTCCTAACCTCTATAGTGTGCCCTTAGACCTAAAGATTTAAGTTACCTACTATCACGAACTACGGAATTGAATGCGAGCACGGCGGAACCACTGGGCCAGATTGAAAGGCCGTTTTCCCCAGTCTTAGACACCCGATAGCACACGGGAACCCTCACTAGCACGTAGGTGCTACACACAGGTAGTTAGACCTCCAATCCTTAATAAGGGTCAAGTTACTACCAATTTTAGTTAGAGGCTTAGGATCAAGTGCTTTTGGAATGTGAAGGGCATTATTTACAGGTAATACCCAAGTGATTGATTTTTCATGTGTGTAAAACAAGCATGCAATGGGGAAATCTCCCCGAATTGAAGTTTTTAATTGGTGAATGGTTTTTAGAATTCAGCCTTAAGTAGTATGGATTTTAGGATTTCGCTGAATTACAAATTCAACCAATCTCCGGGTTTTTGAGAGAATACAGGTTTTCTTCTAAGCCCAACAAACCCTTCTTCAATATCAGTTGGTTAATGCATGCTAAAATGCAATGGGCTTCCCTAAATGGAGATTTCTATGTGTGAATGTACGAATTAGTTTTAGATTAGTGTGAAATGGAGCCAAAGCACTGCATTTGAAGTGCTGCCAATCACCAGAATGAATTCCACACAAAAGGCTCAACCAAAAGAAAATCAAATTGTTGGGGCTGAAGTATTCGGGATCAAATCTTAGGCAAGTTGAAAAGTCATGGTGGGGTTGGAATCAACTCAATTCCAAGTCTCCCCACCAAAAAATGTGATCCTAAATTTGCAGCTAAGTGAGGCAAAGAGGGGTGCAATCAATCTTTTTATGTTTGCCTCAAAGAATACTTCACACGTCGAAAAATTCAAGAATCAAGATTCTTGGATTTTCGCTATGTGAAGTAAGGCGGGAAATCCTGGGGCTGTCGGAGTAAAGACAATCAATCAAACAAGTGAATTTTAATCCTCTTGCCCCAAGAGATCCCAAGAAGTTTTTCTAGTTTTTTTTAGTTTTTAGTTTTTTTTTTATTATTAAGGTGACAAGTTAACCTAGGTTGCTAAGAAAAGAAGACCTACTTGTTCGGCGTGTGCGGAGCTCCAGTGTGGTGTCGGCGTCTTCACGTTCTCGTTCCCGCCTTGGATCTGCCCACATTTCCGACTTCATCTGCCTACCTTCTCCTTGCAATAGGTTCACCTGCACACCAAAAACAGAGATACCCGTGAAGAGTGGAGAAAAAATGAAAGGAATGGAATAGAAACTTACTTGAAGGCGCACTTCCTCGGCAACGGCGCCAGAAAGGATAGTGGTCGGACTCGGATAGGTTGTTAATTTGGTGATTTTATCGTTGAAGTTTGTATAGTGGTTAACCTAAATCGAGCCTAACCATCTCTTTACAAAATATATATTTTTTTTACCTGGCATACTTGATTTTATCTTGGTCACTTTTAGGCCCAAGGTCGAACTCAGGGAAGTGGGGTTACAAGTCAAGTTTCTACGCCTTTCCTACAACGAATCTCTTCCGTTCGTTTATTGTGTTTCTGGTGTCTTTTCTATTTAAGATTTTTTTTTCTAATAATCTTGGTCCTTGAGGCACACCCTCAAAATTAGGTTCTTGGCTTTGAGCCAAATCAGGGTTCCAAAATGGGTCTTGCTATTCGCAAGACGGAGTACCTGCAAGTCAAAGATTATCTTTTCTCTTTTATATATATATTTTTTATCTTTTTATGGGCATGCAAGAGAGATAGAAATAAAGTAAATATAGTATAGATATATATGTATGTACTATATATGTATAAAGGGGTAGGGGTGGAGGCGAAGATGGAGTGTAGCATGATGTCGAGTCGGTCGTCGTCTAGAAAGACGCAACCAACAGGACGAAGTGCCGCGTGTAAGGTGGATTGGTGGAAGATGAATGCGAACACGCCTTTTTTGTACACGTATATCGGGGAATATCAGCAACTGGTGCAGATATTCCCGCGATACCACATATGGTAAGTAATGTGAATATATATATATGTATATATGTAAATATATCTATATGTATATATATATATATATGGTTATAAATATATAGGTATATATATATGTAGTTATATATGTATATATATATATGTGTATATATATATGTAGATATATATATGTATGAGTATATGTGTAGATAGATATAAGTATATATATATATATATATATGTATATAAGTATGTATATATAACTATATAGATGTAAATATATATATATATATGTATGTATATAGTAATATATGTAAATATAGATATATGTAGATAAATATATATATATATATATGTATATATAGTTATATAGATATATATGTATGTATATATATATATATATATAGATTAATACATAGTTATATAAGTACTAATATATGTATAGATATATGTATATATATATATATGTGTGTGTGTATATATGTATATATGTAAATATATATGTATATATATAAGTATATATATATATATATATATATATATATATATGTATGTATACTAATACTTAGTTATATAAATACTACTATTAATATAGATATAAGTATATATATATATGTATATAAATATATGTATATATATCAATATATATATGTATATGTATATAATAGTGTATAGGTGTGTGTGTGTATGAAAGTGTGAGTGTAAGTGTGTAAGCATTGGTAAAGAGATAGCGAGAGAGTGCTTAGAGAGAGAGAGAGAGAGAGAGATTGGTCCGGCAGGAGTGAAGAAGAGGCAGGTTAAGCCATTTGAGCTTCAGGGCCGACGTCTGAGGCTTCCACGCACGTGCGCAGGAGCGTATGCGCGTAGAGAGGAGCGCGCTGGAGGGAGTGGGCGCACGCAGAGGACCGCAGCCCGTAGTGCTACGCTGAGAGGCGTACGCAGGAGAAAGGGAGTGGGTGAAGGAGCAGGCGGGTGCGGGCAACGCAGACGCACGCAGATTTGCGGGCGGACGCTGGAGCAGGCGCGGGGCTGAACACGTGCGCAGGCGAACAGCGATAGCGGCGCGTTGGGTGACCGGATAAGTGAGAAGCTTACCGGTCACCCCACTGTAGCCACAGTGTTCCGCTGACTGGCGTGAACAGTGGCTACAATGTATGGTCGAGCCGCGCGACTGCTTGCTGCAGGTGCTGTGAGTGCGGGTGGCTTGCGGCTAGCGCGTGCGGGCTGGCACGCGCGGAAGAAGGTCTGCACCGGCTGGTTGCGGGCGGAAGAGAGAGCGCGACAGGGCACGCGGAGAGGGAGGCAAGGGCACCTGCAGGCGCGCGCGGGTGCCTGCGTGCGCTGCTGCCGCCTTGCTACTGCTGCTGTGGAGCTCGGTCGGCTGCTGCAGGGCGTGCGGTGGCCAGTTGAGCTTCAAAGCTGAAGCTTTGCGGTCATGGCTGAAGGTGCTTCAAACGACGAAACAAGGAAAGAGCCACCACGCCCACTGGCTCTTTGATGAGCTGGGCGGTGGTGGACTCACGGTGGTGGTTGTGCACCACCGTGAGGTGCTCCTGTCTGCCGGGTGTCTCCTCTGAGGAGGAGGTCCTACATATGGAGGGAGAGGGAGGAGATGGCCTGGAAGTGAGCTGCTGTGTGGGGTTTTGGAGTGGAGGACCAGGCTGATTTGCAAGAAGGCAACCGAGCTCTTTTAAAGAAGAAGAAGACATGCACAGCCATGCCCTGGCTATGCATGTCTCATCATGGCCAGCAGGGAGATGTGGCTGTAGGGCTGGCAGGGAGAGGGGGAGCAAGACATGGTGCGAAGAAGAAGAGGATGTTCCATGCAGCCGCGGGGAAGATTTCAAAATCAAGCGAAATAAAAAATAAAAAGATGGTGAATTTTGCAAAGCTGCACTTGAGGAAAAAATGTTAATTGCAAGGCCATTTATTTCACTCTCCTCCCTCTCAATTAAATGCATGCATGCATGCGTGTATTTTTACAAATGCGACTATGGAACCCTAATATGCACTGGTAATGCTAGGAAATAGCACAAGACGACACAATTGCAGGTGTATTTTTGCGGTGCAATCACCCACCTCGAAAAATATTTATGCTCTCCAAGAGCAATTTAGAAACCCCTCCAACACTTTCAATCAAAACTAGAGGACTAACTCGAATCACTCTTGGAGAAACCTGAACCTGATTCCTTTTCCTAAACAAAACTATTTTGGGAATTATGGGCAACCTATGTATCAACCTAGACCAGCCCAGGACGATATTAACAATCAGGTCATGAAAACTCTGCAAGGAATGCAGACTCAAATGACAGAAGTAACCTGCATGATTACCAACTTGCAACACCAAGTTAAGGTTACTCCTGATCATCGACCTATTGGGAATTTACCTTTCCAACCCATGCCCAACCCAAATAATCAAAGGAATCAGTTCCAAGGTGGATATCTCAGTCAACCCATTCAACCAGCACCTCAGCATCCACCGGGTTTCAATAAAAGTCAGGCTTCCTGTCCTCATCCTAGAAACAACCAGACTACAAATGCAGTTACTTTGAGGAATGCGAAAACCACTCACAATCCCCTGCCTGTTAAAGAAACACACTTTAATGAAACACAGATTAACTCTTCCCCATCTCCCTCTCATATTGTTCAGGAACCAATTAATGCAAAACAGGGAAACCCTGCTCCATTTCCACAAGCCCTCCACTCTTCAACAGATAAGAAAAAGAAGAAATCCGAGCCCACTGAGAAGGAATTAATGGATTTATTTGGGCAAGTAGAAATTAATATCCCTCTCCTAGATGCCATTAAATACATCCCTGCCTATGCAAAATTCCTAAAAGATTTGTGTACTCCGAAAAGGCAGCCCCAAAATTTAGGAAAGGTGATCCTTCCAGAGACAGTTAGCTCAATTGTGCAGAGCCGACTACCTCTTAAGAGAAAATATCCCGGTGCCCCCCTAATTTAAGTTATCATTAATGATACCTCATTTGATCGGGCTCTGTTGGATCTTGGTGCCTCAATTAATCTTATCCCTAAAGTTGTTTTTGAGGAATTTAAAATCGGTGAATTAAAGACTGTTGAGGTTACTCTCCAATTGGCCGACCGATCTACAATTAAACCAAGGGGAATTGTTGAGGATGTTCTTGTCCAGGTCAAAAATTGTCTATTTGCAGTAGACTTTTTAGTCTTGGACATAGAGGTGCCATAAGCACTAAAGTTTGCCCCCATTATTCTTGGAAGACCATTCTTAGCCACCGCCCACGCGAATATTGATTGTGATTCTGGAAATATGGAGATCATGTGTGGCGGTGAATCTGTAACCCTAGACATTTTTCAAGCCTCTAGGTGGTTCCAAGAACCAGATTTCTTTGATGATTTGGATTCAGAAATAAAAAACATTGGGGAGGAAACTTTGCAGATTTCCCATTTAGGTTTCTGTTTTGCCATCAATACGATTCCTGAACAATCCACTTCTTCTCACCCTTCCACCCTAACCACACATCCAGCTAACCTTCCAATTGACCCTTTTACTCTCATTTCACCACTAACTCACAAAGCAGAAACTCTTTCGGAGCCGGGCCCACAATTGGAATTAAAACCTTTGCCCAACTCTTTTAAATATGTCTTCCTGGGTCCTAATCAGACCCTGCCCCTGATTATAAATTCTGGACTTACCGGGCACAAGAGCACAAACTTCTCCAGGTTTTAAGTAAATATCGGAAGGTTATTGGCTAGACCCTTTCTGATCTTAAGGGTATTCATCCGTCTTATTGTACACATCGTATATATTTAGAGGACGATTCTCGCCCCTCCTACCAACCACAAAGGCGCCTGAACCCAATTATGCAGGAGGTGGTAAATAAGGAGATTATTAGGTGGCCGGATGCTGTATCATCTACCCCATTTCTGACAGCTCCTAGGTTAGTCCAACACAAGTTGTGCCCAAAAAGGCTGGACTAACAGTTGTCACTAATGATAATGGGGAGAATGTAGCCACTCGAACTGCCTCTTCTTGGCGTGTGTGTATTGATTACAGAAAATTAAACACCGCCACCAAGAAGGACCATTTCCTGCTCCCCTTTATTGATCAAATCTTGGAGCGGTTAGCTAGATAGGATTTTTACTATTTTCTGGAGGTTATTCTGGCTATAATCAGGTAGCGATTCATCCTGAGGACCAGGACAAAACAACTTTCACCTGCCCCTTCGGAACCTTTACTTTTTGAAGGATGCCCTTCGGTCTTTGCAATGCACCTGCGAATTTTCAAAGGTGTATGCTTGCAATATTTTCAGACCTGGTAGGTGAATGTTTAGAAGTCTTTATGGATGACTTCTCTATTTTTGGAGATTCTTTTGACCATTGTCTTAAAAACCTTGAAAGAACTCTCCAAAAATGAATAGAAGTCAATCTGGTCCTCAGTTGGGAAAAAAGTCATTTCATGGTCCAGGAAGGTATTGTCTTAGGCCATGTTATTTCAAAACAAGGAATCGCGGTAGATAAAGCAAAAATAGATGCTATATCTAAGCTTCCACTGCCCACTACTGTCAAACAGATCAGATCCTTTTTGGGTCATGTGGGTTTCTACCGTTGATTTATACAAAATTTTTCCCAAATCTCGAAGCCCATAAGTCAGCTACTCACTAAAGACCAGACATTTGATTTTAATGATAAGTGCCTGGAGAGTTTTTTGAGGTTAAAGAAAGAGGTTACTGAGGCACCAATTTTGCAGGGACCTGATTGGAATAGTCCCTTTGAATTAATGACAGATGCCTCAGATTTTGCTGTAGGGGCTGTTCTAGGGCAAAGAATTGCAAGAAGCTCGTTGTGATCTATTATGCTAACAAAACTCTTGATGATGCACAACGGAATTACACGGTTACTGAAAGGAACTTCTTGCCATTGTTTTTGCTTTAGAAAAATTTAGATCATATCCTTTGGGGTCACATGTCATTGTATATATTGACCACTTAGCAATTAAATATTTGCTGACAAAGAAAGATACGAAACCTCGCCTTATCCTTTGGATTCTGCTGCTCCAAGAATTTGACCTGGAAATCAATGATAAGGTGGGATCACATAATGTAGTGGCCGACCATCTCTCTCGTCTTATGACGAATGACATAATAACCCCACCTGATGAGTTCCTCGATGAAAGCATTTTAGCTGGTACAACCGTCCCTTGGTTTGTGCCCATCTCAAACTATTTAACAACAGAACGAATCCCCACTGATTGGCCAAAAACAAAATGGGATAAGTTCTTTGCTGGTATTAAATACTATTTTTGGGAGGAGCCCGACCTTTTCCGCATTTTTGCAGATCAGGTCATTCGATGATGTGTACCTGATTATGAAATCCATGATATTTTGACACATTGTCACTCAATGGCCTGTGGCGGACATTTTTCGAGCAAGAAAACTGCAGCTAAAATCCTTAATGCGGGATTTTATTGGCCCAACTTGCACAAAGATGCTCATGACTTTGTTCGGTCTTGTGTGTGTTGCCAGAGCATCGGCAACATGACTCAGAAGGATATGATGCCCCTTAATCCTATTTTAGAGGTTGAAATTTTTGATGTTTGGGGCATCGACTTCATGGGACCGTTCATCAACTCTGGTGGGTATTTATATATATTAGTTGCAGTCGACTATGTTTCAAAATGGATAGAAGCAATACCCACCCGCACTAGTGATCACCGTGTGGTTGTCGAATTTCTTAAGAAAAATATTTTCTCAAGATTCGGCATACCAAAAGCCATTATCAGTGATGGAGGCTCACATTTCACCCACTCACAATTTCGTCACCTTCTTTCTAAATATGGGGTGAATAATAAAATTTCCACACCTTATCACCCCCAAACTAATGGCCAGGCTGCAGTTTCTAACCAGGAAATTAAAAATATTTTACAAAAGACGGTTAGGCCCGACCGTAAAGATTGGTCCACCAAATTAGATGATGCTTTATGGGCCTACCGTACCGCTTTTAAAACTCTGCTTGGCATGTCTCCCTTCCATCTGATTTTTGGGAAGGCATGCCATCTCCTGGTAGAACTAGAACATAGGGCATTTTGGGCAATAAAATAACTCAACATGGATTTATCTGACACCGATATCCATAGAAAATTATAATTAACTGAATTGGAAGAATTACATAATTTTTCCTATGAAAACACGAGGATTTATAAAGATCGAACAAAGAAATTTTACGATAAATACATTGTTCGGAAACACTTTGACGTTAATCAACGCGTTTGGTTTTTTTATGCTAGATTATGTCTTTTTCCTGACAAATTAAAATCTAAATGGACTGGCCCCTTTATTGTCCATAAAACATATCCATATGGCTCTGTTGATCTTTTTGATCCAAAAACTAATTCGACCTGTCAAGTCAATGGCTAACGTTTAATGCCCTATTTTGATCATACTCCTAATCTTCCGTCTGAATTTTTTAATTTTACTGAGCCAGCCACCTTTGATCACTAATGCACACTATGTCTGACTGAATGGCGTAAAAGATAGCACTGGATGGGAGGTAACCCATCATTTCTTTTCCTGCTTTCCTTTTTCCTTTTTTCAGGTTTTGATCATCCTAAAATCGACCGCCCTTCACTAAGGTGATCCCTTTTCCCTCCTAATGCATGAGGACATTGCATATCTTAAGCATGGGAGGGTGTTTTTAAATTTGACGATCGTTTTAGGATTTTCAAAACCTAAAAACATGTATTTTTATTTAGTTATTTTATTTTCCTGCTTGCATACCGAAAAAAAATATAAATGTTGAAAACCTTTTGAGGAAAAATTTTGAAATCGGTACTAAGGTTGAAAAACTCACTTTTGGTACAATGGGATTTAATCTTTAATAAACTAGGGATGAGGATATGGATCTGATCATTAGAATTTCTGGGTCTATTTTAGACTAGATCAGATATCCTTCTCTAAAAATTTCACCTGAACTCATGATAGTCCAGGTGACTTGATCCTATTTTGTAATGTGGAAAGTATCTAGCTTAGTTTCTGATTCAAAAACTTGCATGTCTTGAGGAACTTCTTGTGTCAATTTTCACACACAAGCCAACACTTAAAAACAACTAAAAATTTGAAAAACTCCCTTGTTTGGACTTAGTAAAAGTCTGAAGCAGATCATTGGTTTGAGTTCCCACTGCCGAGAAGGGGGAAAATGCATCCTTTGAGGATGCAATGTCAACATGTTACCGCCTCGGCGCTGCTCCATATCTATATTTCATATCTTTAGATGGAGCATTATAGCGCATTTTAGCAGCTCAAGTGTCTTGGACGGTGCTCTACCTATAGTGTCGGAGCAAGAGCTTGAGTTTGCTTGGAGCACCCCTTTACATCGCATTGTGTTTTGGGGTTGTGAGCTCCTGGGTGGTGTCATGGATAGTGCTATCCCGAAGTACTGGCGCCAGAGCCCCTCAAGGATTGGTAACGGGAATGATGATCCTGACACATCTGTTGTAAGACTAAGCTAAAAATAAGTATAGGGGAGAAAAAAAAAATTAACATGCCCTTATAAATGTTGGCTTTTCACAAGCACACACACAAGGTTTTAAAGGATTTTGAAAGTTGTGAATTAGATTCATGAGCCAGAAAAATCCTAAAAACAAAAATTTCAAGTCATCTGAATTAACAAGGGGTTAATTTGTGAATTTTTTGGAGGATATATTGATCCCGTTTTGTTTAATGGTTGGATCTAAAACAAATCCCGATGTTTATCCTTAACAAATCCCGTGCCTCTTGTGTTTAGATCAACAAAGGTCCCTTAATCTTTTTCTCCTCAAAAGTCAAAAAAATTAGATTTCCCAAAAATTCCGTTTTCCAAAAAAATTAAAGTTTTGCTAAGAGACTACCAAAAGTTAAGCATAGGGGTGTGATAAATGACAGTTTATTATCATTCTTATGTATTAAAACAAACCTAGCTCTTAGAGTTTTGCTTTCTCAAATAGATTTTTGGGCTGCATTTAGGCATTAACTAGGTTAGGCATGCATTGCATTTTCTTTTGTTGTTTTAATGTGTTTTTGTGAGTGTTAGGGATGAACAGATATACAGATCCCTAAAACCCTAGCACTCAAGAAGGCAAATGGTGAAGGAGGAGCTCAGACTAACTGGAACTCAACTTGATCCAACTCACCACAGCTGGAACCAAGCTCACTTGGACAAGGGTTAGCTCATCCCACCTCCATTCAGCTAATCTTAGCAGAATGGCAGGTCAAGAGAGTTTATCTTAGCTCACCCTAGCTCAAGTCAGCTCAGATCCAGCTCAACCTAGTTGAGTCTAGCTCATCTCAGTTCCCACTAGTCCACAGGGAGCTCTAGCTAGCTCAGCTAAGTTGACTAGAGTTCACCCCAACTTAGATCTAGCTACATCCAGCTCCACTCAACTCCAGCCAGCTGAAGAAGAACTCATCCTAGCTCAGGAAGCTCAAGTCCATCTCTCGGGGACCTAGCTTAGCTCAAGCTAATTGAGCTAAGCTACCTTAGCTGTCTCAATCAGCTCAATTCTCCCCGGGAGCACCAGACCCAGCTCACCTCAGCTCCATTCAATAGAAGCAAGCTCACTTTAGCCTGACTTAGTAGCTAGCAAAGAATTAGCAAGCTAAGCTAGCTAGAGTAGCCCCATGTTGACCTCTTCAGTAGCTGTCAGCTCCAATTCAGCTCCAGACTCTACAAATCCAGCTCCTCTCCTCAAACCCTAAGCTCCACATGCATATTCCTCTACTCTATAGCAAGCTAAGCTAAGCTTAGCTTAGCTAGCATCCACCTCCATGGCACCAAAAACCTAACCCTAACTCCACCTACATAACCTACCAGTCCAAGTCCACCTAAGCCAACTTAAGCTAGCTCCACCTCTACTCAAAGTTGGCATCACCTCTTCACCACCTTTCACCCCTCAACTAACCACCAAAAGACACCTAAAGTTGGCGCCAAAACCAACCCTAACTACCTCCCTTTTGGTGCCACTTTTAGGTGTGCCTTGGCCACCCATAACTACCTCCCTTACACCCCTTAGGTGGAGCCAACCATCCTTAACCCTAGGATCACCTAACCACCTCCATCCTCCCATCTTAGCCCTCCATTTCGAGAGTCACCTTAATCCCCCATCCTACCCTATAAAAAGACCACTACCCACCACCATTCAAACCATCCTTGGCTAGCAAATTTCCTCTCATATTCCACCTAGAGCCCACACCCAAGAGAGAAGAAGAAGAAGAAGATTAAGGGGATATTCTGTCCCTTTGGTGCCTTCCCCTCTTCCCTTCTCTCTTGAGCCCACGCTAGCCAAAGGAGGAGCCAGGCAAGAAAGATCTTTGGAGGAGATCTTGAAGGTGGTCCATGCCACCTTGGAGGAGAACTTGAGGGTGGTGCATGCCCACCCTTGGAGGAGAGCATTGAAGGTGGTAGCATCCACCTTGGAGGAGCTTTCAAGGAAGGAGAAGAAGGAGAGCCTCTTTTCAAGCCAAGGAGCAGCTAGGCCTGGAATAAGAAGACTCCCTTCTTCACCATATTCTGCAAGAGGATTTGTGTTTCTTCTATTGCTTTTAGATTTTTCATTTTTAGTAGAAGCATTCCTCTACTTGTCTTTGAAAAGAACACAAATTCTGCTTAATCAAATTGCCTTCATTTTACTTTCTATTGCAATTGTTGTTTTTGTTCTAGCACTTGTTTCACCTCTTCTTCCTAATTACTCTAGGCCTCCACTTGCCTAGAGTGAGCTTAAGTAGAGGATATATCTATCTCTTAAGTTTTAGTTAAGTAATTATAGGTGTTAGTACTTTCCGTCACAATTCGTATTTTGCCCTCATCATTTCAAAACAAAAAAAAATTTACATATTTAAAATACCAAAAAGTTGAGATTTATTTTCTAAGCAAGAGAGTTGATTTGCAAGCAATCTGCCTCTTTGGATGACCCTAGATACTCCCCTATCTAGGAATATAAATTTAAAAGTGTATGTGAATTCGCGTGTTACAATGACATTAAAAACCCACTTTTACAAATCATGCGATGTTTTGCATTACCACCATCACCACTCTACACCCTCCAATTCACATTCTCACACCTACACCTTTCCCAATAACTTCACCACATACGCCCACCATCACACACTCTCACAAGCACTCTAACTCACTCACTCACCAACACACACACATTAGCACCACCACCTATAAGACCATTTCCTAATCCCATTACCACCAACACACTCATTAGCACCTTAGGTCCATGGTCGTTCCCTCTCCTTACCATAGAGCCTACCAAGTAGACTCCCTAGAGAACACCACCTTGGAACAAACCCTAGTCACCCCTAAGTATAGAATCTTCATCTCCATATCCCTATCCTCCACCATAATTATTACCACCAACATTAGGACCAGCGAACACATCATCACGAATATCATTGAGCCCTTAAACCTCAACCACATTAGGGAGTTCGAGCACTTCATCCTCCATTAGATGGCTGTTTACCTAATCCTCATTATCCCCATCATCACCACTACCACAATCTTTGTCCCATCACCACACATGGATCCCATTCCTACAAGAAGCACCCTACCAAGCTAATCACTAAGTCACCCTTGTCATCTCCACTTACTTGGTGAATGAGTGAAGAGTGTATCTTGTAAATATTTCATTCCAAGCTTTGTATAAGTGATTTACACCACCATTAGTGTAATGAAGTCTTTTTTGCAAGTTCAAGTAATGTTTCTTTCCTCTTTGCTGCAATAAAAGTTTAGTTTAATCTTTGTCACTTTGTTAGCTTAGTCTTATTCAAAAACCAAAAAAATTGCAAAATGGAAATGATAGAAACACTTCTCGCCTTTTAGTTGGCATTTGTAAATACAATTCCCGCTTTCAGTTTGCAACTTTGAAAAGCCAAAAAAAATATAAAAAGAAAACAAGATAAAACAAGTAGTTAGGTACTTTCCTACTTTGTTATTAAACAAAAAGTCGGAAAAAGTAAGTGTAGAAGCTGTAGGTTAGTTTTGATTTTGTAAGAAAAGAAGAAAAAAATGAAAACAACAAAAATCTCAAAAAAAAGAATAACTCCACCAAGGCATTCAAGGCCCTGATTTCATTCACACCTCCCCATAGTTCAATTGGGACTCCCTCAATTTAATCTCTCTTCGAGTTTCGTAATAAAATTAGATGAATGCATGCTAAAGGCAACATAACTACAACGATAGGTTTTTGAACTCATAACTTCACTTATCTAGCATGGCTCATCTAGCCCTAGTTAAGGACCTGCATTTTTGGTGCCATTGCCAGGGAGGCAACGAGCCCTTGTTTAGCTCTAATCATCTTGTGGATATTCATATCTAACCATCTCTTGCCTTTGTTGTTTTGTTGTGTGTAGGTTAATGTGAAGGGAAACCCGTGCACACATCAACATTTGGTGAAGAACAAGAGATAAGTACTCTTCGACCCTTAGTTAAAAAAAAAATCGAATATTCAAAAATATAAAAAATAGAAAAACATAAAAATTTGACCAAAAATGGACTACTTTACCTCATTTGGTTTTCTATCAATATTTCTAGCCTATTTGTACTTGTTTTGAGTTCGAACAGACTACAAACCTTTACTTTAGAAATCATCCTAGGTTTGACCAAACTCCAAAAGATTTTGAAATCACACCAAGTGATACCCGTAGTAATCAGATTAGCACTGAAATAGAGACAAACTTGGTCTTCCTTTACGAATTTTCTGTAGTCTATACACTTATCCAAATCCATATCAAAATTAGTGGTGTTAGAAATCTCTTGCAATTCTCTATCTCCAGTAATTTTGACAAAAGTTTTGGATGAGTTTAGCTTGACCGTTTATCTGAATCTATCTACAGTGGTCTGTTTGCCTCTTCTAGACCCATTAGAACTAAAAAATCATTTTAAAATTTTAAAATATCTCAAAAATTCAAACAAAAATTGTTTTTGAACTCTTGATTGACAAAGGATTCAGTACCCATCATTGGGACCTCATCTGATACTGATTCCACCATATCCTACATTAGAACACTCATTCAATCTGATTAGAAGTTGCACAACACTAAGGTGCTCCAATCTAAGTTTGACTTCTTTTAGAGTCCCTACACCAATTGCATGAGTCCTTTGTGATTGAAATACTTGTAATAGGCATGGGTTTAAGAAGTCACCCTTGCATTGCTTGGGCCGCCCTATCTATCTATTAAAATTCATTCATCACGTCACCTATTAGCAACAACCTTCATAGGGCCACATAGAAGAAAAGGTGCGTGTTAACTAGGAGGCAAAATACACACTCTCATGTTTGCAATCTCTCAAGCTCCCCATAAGTTGATAATAAGTGCAACCCGACGAAAGCATACTAACCTTGGAAAATCCCTAAAATCCTAAGATTGGTCTCATTGACTACCATCATTTACATTTGACCTCTAGACTTAATTTTCCTAAATCAAATTAGGTGCCTAAGACTGGGGAGAAGTTCCAAATGGCTATTTTAAGAGAGTACAAAGGAACCATTCCGATGTAGGGAAGAACCTCCTCTCTTATCCCTTCTTAATTAATCTTGCTTGATTAGTTTTGGAAATGTAAGTTAAGATTTTAAGACTTGTGGTGATTAGTTGGAGTCCTAATCTTGAACCATTAACTCCAAGGTTAACTAGTGTTGCACTCAACACTTTCTGATACCTTGGCCCTTGTATGCAAGGTAGGAGGTCATTAAGGCCTCAGTTATCTGGTCCCCTACAACAACATCATAGGAGGCCCACTTTTGCTCCTTTAGTCATCTCCAATTCTTCTTCTTCATCCTCCTCCTCCTCCATTATCATGGAGGAAGAAAACCCTTAGATCGAGAATGATCCTCTAGCTCTATTAGAGTGCAACTTGTTGCGTCTGAGCTGCATCATAAGGAACAAATGTACAAAATCTTGAAAACCCTAGAGGACATGCAGAACCTTCCTTAGGGTGAGCAACAAGTGTAAGTATCTCTATTTTGTTGCACCAAAACTACGCTATCTGCTAGACTGGTCTTTCAGGACACCCTCATGTATTCTTGGATTAAAGCTAGAAGATTGCTGATTTCCTATCAGTGTTTTTATTTTATTTTATTAAGTCTAGATTATTTTGTAAGGAACCCCAAATAAGCTTCAAACAATTTTTCACATTTAATGTAATAATCAAGTTATTAGGTTAATTGATTGACCAAATAACAATATTGATTGACCAAATGAATTGATCGACCAACTAGCTTAGTCAATCGATCAAAATAGCCCATTTTAGGTAGTTGATAAATACAGCTTTAATTGACCATTTAGATTAATTAATCGACCAAACATTAATCGAATAAATAACTAGTTTGACCAATTAAAACTCATTTTCATTGACCAAACTACCTTAATTGATAGATCAATTTGACTTCCTTTTTTGGTCAATTTTCTAGTATAAATAAAGATCGTAGGTAGCCTTTTTTAAACACACATTTAAAGTGAAATTGATGAACACACATAAATTCATGATAAATTGTTTATTTATGATAGTTCCTAGGCTTAGCATTGCATATCATGTTATAAATATTGCATAACATCCATTGCATGGCATTTAGGATAGTTGTATGTTTTGTATATTAATTCCTTCATTTTATATGGCAAGGGGGGCAATGCGACATCCATATGGGTTTAGGATGGAAAATCCGACCATACAGATGGATCCGAAGCAACGATCGTAGTTTGACATCGTAGGAATCATCTCGATCTAAGCACCATGGCACCCTCAACAAGAAGAAGACAGATGGCCCAGATGGCGCCACATGGTGCCATCCAGACTGCCCACCATCAGCCAGCAGCCACCGCCCACTCCCTTCATCATTTGAACCCTTGAATCCTAGCCATTGGATCAAGATTCAATGGCTAGGAAGTGTCTGCACAAAACTCCTCGCGACACAAAGGTTGACTTAGCACAATGGTGGGAGCAACGACTCTTAAAGGAGGGGTGCAGGTTCGAATCCCCGCAGCCCCCCTAATCCTCAAATCAGCGACGCATGCAAGCAGCAACGGCAGCGCAGCGCATGCCAGCACACACACTAGCAGGCCGCCGCACGATCAGCAGCATGATGGTTGGCAGCGTAGCGCGGGCATGTGCGTGGTTGGTGCTAACTTTCAATGACAGCTGGGCTGACCTACAGTGACGCTTACAGCCATCGCTACTTCATTGCAAGCTAGCAAAGCCAGGTAAGGGCGTGAGCGGATGTGAGCTGTCTACAGCAACATTTCTAGCAATGGTCTGGAGGTCCATTTTTAGCCTCTTCTCCTCCACTATAAATGGACCTACACCCCCACCCTTCCAAGCGATCTCTACCTACTCTACTCCCACCTACTCCCAAGCTCTAGCAAGCCTACCAACGCTCCAGAGAGCTTGTTCTCAAGCTCCCAAGGTGCCTATTAGTGTAGCGAACCTCTGCCGCACCAAATATTACTCCAACTTCCCATCCCCTTTCCTAGGTCGCCTTGGAGCTACCCTCCCACCTCCATTCCTGTAGTAGATCATCTCTGTCTTATCACCTCCATTCCGGAGGCACGTAGGAGCTTTCCTCAACCTGACGTCCTCCTCCATCTCACCTCCGTCGTCCTGCTCCTCACCTCCTTCGTTTGAGCTTCCACCAGGCACTGTTGTCTTGCCGAACAACCGATTCGAGAGATTTCCTCTCACCCCCCTCATTTTTTATGCTTTCATAGTTTATTGTAATTAACATTGAAAGGAATATATATCAGATTTGTTCCACATATCTCTTGTGATTCATTTTGCTTGTCTTCTTCTTTCAAAAAATCGAAAAAAATAACAAAACCTTAAAATACCAAAAAGAAATAAATCGAAGCGCAATTTTTAGGTAAAGTAAACGTCGCCTCCCTATATTCGACCTGGTACTCCCTTGAAATTTCAATATAAATTTTATCTGATCGACGTGTTTTGCAACTACGACGACAGGTTACTTGTAACCCTGATTTCAAACATGCGAAACACGCCCGACCATTTTGGTGCCGTTGCCGGGGAGGCAACGGAATTCACTTTATATTTTATTGCGTTTCTTTACATTTACATAGCACTAACCCTACTTGTCTTTGATCTACTGTCTTGCAGGTACCCTAGCATGGAGATCCAAGTGCGGTAGATTGGAGTAAAATGTGGGTAGAGTACTCTGTAGGTGTCCCCCACATCCCCCCCACTAGTTCATTTCGCCACACTCATAATCAAGACCTAGTCTACTTAGGTGTTTGCATAAACCCTAGGATAGAATTGTTTGTCTTGTTTGCCACCTTCATGCACCTCAACCCCACATATAAAGAAAACAAAAAAAATAGATACTTTCTGTGGGACGAATCAATATACACACTCTATACACCCACATTTGAGGCACATAATCGGACTTGATTTTCATCTACTCAACTGGGCTTCCAACCTGTGGACTCAATACACGAATTCAACACATAAAAGAGTAGAAATAATATTAGGTTAACCACCTTTTTGTGTGCCTTAATCGGTGGTGCATTTGAGCCAATTGATTGAATTGTTTGGGCTGCACCACCTAAACTAAAAGAGGTTCATTTTTTAGCTACCCCATAGGATTCAATAATTAGGTCAAGCCAGGCACTCCATATTTTTCTTGATTTCTAAAGGAAAATACTTGGACATGTGCTTTCAACAACAAACTTGGTTTGCCTCACAAAACTTGGTTGAAAACACCTAATATTTGAATCCTAAAAGCTATTAAGCAAGATTCGAATCCTAAAACTCACCTCATCATTAATAATCTTGCTTGAAAACCTCTTGGTTGTGCACATTCACACATTCTCAAACAAATCATTAAGGGCACAACCCATTAAGGGCTCATCATTCTAGAGCACTAATTTCCCAAGCCTAACTAAAATCAATTAGACGTTGGCCTAAGGATTCATTCACTCGACGAGATCCAGATTGAGATTATTCATGATTATCCTACTTATGCTAATCAATCTGATGTCTAGCTAGGGGAGTAGCATCAAATGACCGCGGCTGGGGGGTACACTAGGAACCGGAGGCGTAAGCCAAAGGAAGAACATTCTCCCCAGTCCCTCCTTCTAACTGGTTGGATTGCCTGGACATAAGTAGGGTAAATCATCCATAATCTTAGGACAGATTTTGAGAGTCAGTAGACCTTAGGCTACCCCATCTAAGGACAGGCTTGTATTCTTGTGTTGCAGGGTTCCCTCTTTTCCCTGTCCTTCCGACTTCTTTCCAGTGTATGCTTGGGAGGAGGTCATTGAACCCTAGATTGGAAGGACCTTTAGACCATTCTAGAAGGCAGAGGTTGAGCTATAGCCAAGCAGATCCCATGGCTGATCAACAACTACCTCCCCCGCCTCTGAACCAGTAGGAGTTGATTCAGAGGCAGTTGGAAGAATTGCAGCAAATGTAGCAATGGTTCCAACGTATGCATGGTCAAAGCGCTCGACCCTTGAAAGATTTTTACGATCCTTCAAACTATGGGGAATGTCACAACATCATGATTCCCACCGGAGACATAGAAATCAAGCCCTAAGTCTTAAGTTTGATTAAGCATTTCCATGGGCTTGGCTCGGAGGATCCATTCCATCACCTGGAGGATTTGACTGCTTTGGTTCAGACCACCAGAGCAAGGAATGTGAATGAAGAGCAAATGATTATGAGGCTTTTCCCCCACTCTCTTAGGGATAAGGCCGCACATTGGTATCGGACTATAGGGAGGCTGATTGAAACTCGGGTTGCTCTTAAATCGACTTTCTTGAAGAAATTCTTCCCTATTGGAAGGACCAATGCCTTGCGATGGGCGATTACCACTTTTGCCCAGTGGCTGGGGGAACTGTTTCATGGTGCCTGGGAGCAATTCCAGGAACTTTTGAGGAAGTTCCACACCATGAGGTGTCAAAATGGCAACTCGTGCAGATTTTCTTTCACGGGTTGGTTGAGCAACTCTGTAATCACGTTGACGCTTCTTGCAGAGGTAATTTCCTCAACAGGGATATAGATAGCACATACGACTTGTTTGAGGAAATGAGTGAGAACTCAATTAATCACGCTTCCATGGATGCATTCAACCGGTCCCAACAACCTAGGTCAACTGCTAATGAGATCCAGGATTCTCATTCATTTGACATGGAATTAATTTGTAATAAACTAGATAAAATGGACTTAGTTGCTAAGAAAATAGAAGAATGGATGTCTAGGAATTCAGGAAACACTTCTTTTCCCACTCAATCCCAAAATTTGGGATTCCATTTGTCACAAGCTCCCACGGAGAGGGAAGAACCAACTCGATTCGACTCAACCTGTGAGCCAAGATTTCTTGGAACCATATGGGTTCCAAACTGGGGCCTTTGATCCCAGTTTCTCTGATCCATCCTTCTCTCCATCCTCATTTTTTGAGGATGCATATGCAATGCAGGAGAATGTTAGGTCCAACCCGTATTCCAACACTTTTAACTTGGGATGGAGGAACCACCCTAACTTCTCCTAGAAAAATCAGGGGCAACAGACCCAATCTCGACCCAACAACTATGCATCTCAGAAACCTATGGGTCAAGGTCAAGTATACACCCAGTTGCTCTCGAGATCGGTTAATCAGCCATCTTGGAATGCCCAAAAATCCGTAGGGCAGGCTGATTTAAACTGGAAGATGGTGGAAATGCAAGGGTCCATGCTTCAACTTATGCAACAAATGATGACATCCTTGGATAATTTGCAATCCGGGTTAATTGCAAACACCCGACAACCCGGATCCCTACCATCTCAACCCGTACCCAACCCACGTAATGTGCAAAATCAGGGCAATAGAGCCCAAGGGTACGAGAATCAAAGGGACCCACACGCACATGCTTAGGTGGTTGAGCAGGGCCCCTCTTCTTCTTCCTCTGGTTACATGACCAACCAAGGCCCTC
Source organism: Thalassia testudinum (assembly GCA_037157565.1). Taxonomy (NCBI): domain Eukaryota; kingdom Viridiplantae; phylum Streptophyta; class Magnoliopsida; order Alismatales; family Hydrocharitaceae; genus Thalassia; species Thalassia testudinum. The sequence goes on from JAZHRO010000014.1 coordinate 58,872,486, forward strand.
CAATCTTCACTAATCCACCTCAAGACCCAAACCCTTATGCCTTTACAAACTCTGTCACCTTGAGAAGTGGGAAGCATACCCAGAACCCTGAATTACCTTCTAGAAGTCAAAATCCTAGGGAGCTTGAGAAAGAGGAGGAGGTAGAAGAAGACAATAAGGCCCAGGGATCGAAAATTGAAAATTCCACCCATATCCCGTTCCTTGAGGCCCTATTGAAAACCAAGAAGAAGAAAACACTAGATAGCAACGAGGAGCTTCTGAATTTATTCAAGAGCATAGAGATCAATATTCCGCTCCTCGATGCTATTAAGCACATCCTGGCTTACGCTAAATTCTTGAAAGAACTGTGTACCCAAAAGTGTAAGCCGAGAGAACCCACTTTGAGGAAGGTGATTCTCTCTGAGCAGGAAAGTTCTATGATCCTGCATTACCTTCCTCAAAAGAAGAAAGATCCAGGTGCCCCCTTGATCTCATGCATTATTGGGGAATACACTTTTGATAGGGCACTATTGGCCCTAGGTTCATCCATCAACCTAATCCCAACTTCTATTTATGAGAGGTTTAGGTTAGATGAACTCAGGCCAACCTCAGAAATGCTACAATTAGCAGACCGATCGGACACCACACTGAGAGGCATTATTGAGGATGTAATTGTCAAGGTCAAGGATTTCTATTTTCCTGTAGATTTTCTCATCCTTGACATGGATGTACCTAATGATTTGAGGAACACGCCCATCATTCTGGGGCATCCATTCCTAGCTACTGCCAAGGCCAACATAAATTGTGAAAGCGGTAGTATGGAGATCGCCTTTGGGGATAAGAAATTAACTCTGGATATTTTTAAGGCGATAAGAGGACTTTAGGATTGTGGATTCATTGAGGAACTTGAGGATCAAGATTTTGAGATGTGAATGACAATTAATGCACTTGAGGACTCCATTAGCTTTAGTGAACACAACCCACAACCTTCCTCCGTGGTAGACCTACCACATCCTAAAGAGGCTGTTGATTTTGTTCATTCCCAGCCTCTTCCACTAGATCGTCCTGATGAATCTTCATCAGCATCCTCCCTTCCTTCTATTCTAAACCCACCCCAGCTGGAATTAAAACCATTGCCCAAAAATTTGAAATATGAGTTCTTAGGACCTAAAAACACGCTCCCTGTGATTATTAGTGCTGATTTGACTAAGGAGCAAGAATTGAGGTTAATTAAGGTCCTTAAGAACAACAAGGAGGCAATTGGTTGGACCATCCACGACCTTAGGGGGATCAAGCCATCTTATTATAATCATCGTATTTTCATGGAAGATGGATCCCACCCTTCTCGCAAAATGCAAAGGAGACTAAACTCGAATATGCGAGAAGTGGTCAAGAAGGAGATAATCAAGTGGCTCGATGCTAGGATTATTTATCCAATCTCAGATAGTCTGTGGGTTAGCCTTGTTCAGATTGTACCCAAGAAGGTAGGAATAATGGTTACGACTAATGAGAAAGGGGAAACCTTCACCACTCATTCAACTTTTGCTTGGAGAGTCTGTATTGACTATAGGAAGCTGAAAATAGCCACTAAAAAGGATCACTTTCCCTTGCCATTCATTGATCAAATCCTTGAAAGGTTAGTTGGGTAAAAATATTTTTGCTTCCTGGACGGTTATTCAGGATATAACCAAGTCCCTATCCATCCCGAAGATTAGGAAAAGACAACTTTCATATGTCCCTACGGAATCTTTGCATTCTGTAGAATGCCGTTCGGGCTTTGCAATGCGCCTGCGACTTTTCAATGGTGCATGCTAGCCATCTTTTCTGATATGGTGGGAGATTGTCTTGAGGTGTTCATGGATGATTTCTCCATTTTCGGAGATTCTTTTGAGTCTTGCTTGGCTAACCTGGAATTGATCCTTCAGAGATGCATCAAAACACGACTAGTCGTTAGCTGGGAAAAGAGCCACTTTATGACTCAGGAAGGCATCGTCCTGGGTCACGTGGTCTCTAGTCGGGGAATTGAAGTTGATAGAGCTAAGGTGGAAGCTATCTCTAGACTTCCTCCACCCACATCCGTAAAATAGATTCGCTCTTTCCTTGGGCATGTGGGTTTTTATAAAAGATTCATTAAGGATTTCTCGAAAGTTGCTTGGCCCTTGAGTAACCTTCTAGCCAAAGACACGCCGTTCAAATTTGATGAATCATGACGTAAGGCATTTGATTTATTGAAAACGGCAATCACCTGTGCCCCGGTATTGCAACCATCGATCTAGACAACCCCATTTGAGATTATGGCTGACGCATCTGATTATGCCGTCGGGGTTGTCTTGGGTCAAAAGATTGAGAAAAAGCCCTCTGTGATTTACTACGCTAGCAAAACTCTAGACAAGGCCCAAAGGAACTACACCGTTACTCAAAAAGAATTGCTAGCTGTAGTTTTCGCTTTAGAAAAATTCAGGGCTTATCTGTTAGGTTCTCGTGTCATCATCTATATTGACCACTCGACCTTGAAACATCTCTTGGCCAAAAATATGCCAAACCCCAGCTTATTCGTTGGATTCTGCTGCTTCAAGAGTTTGATCTTGAAATCAGGGATAAAGCCAGGGCACAAAATGTAGTCGCAGATCACCTCTCGAGAATCCTAATTGATTCTCCTCATCCTGATGTCCCGATCTCTGATACTTTTCCATATGAGACTATCCTCACAGTCTCAGATATCCGAACCCCTTGGTTTGTGGATATTGTCAATTATTTGGCCATTGGTCAAATCCCCCAGGTTTGGACCAAACATCAACGGGATAGACTTGTGTCTGAGGCCAAATATTATGTTTGGGACGATCCCGAGCTGTACCGCATTGGCGCAGACCAGATTATTCGTCGATGCATCCCAGAAGTTGAGTTCCATAGCATACTTGAGTTCAGCCACAAATTTGCATGTGGTGGACACTTTTCCAGGAAAAAGATGGCCGAAAAATTTTGCAATCCGGATTCTATTGGCCGTCATTATTTAAGGATGCCCAGGAATCTCTAAGTCATGCACTCGATGCCAGACACTCGGGAACATGGCTAAGAGAGATATGATGCCCCTAAACCCAATTCTTTCTGTCAAAATTTTTTGACATTTGGGGCATCAACTTTATGGGACCCTTCCCTCCTTCATTTGGACACCAGTATATTCTGGTCGCTGTTGATTACATGTCCAATTGGATTGAGGCAATTTCCACCCTAACCAATGACCACAAGGTGGTCATCGATTTTGTAAAGAGAAATATGTTTAGTCCGTTCAAGGTTCCGAGGGAAATTATCAGTGATGGTGACACACATTTCACTTATGCTCAGTTTCAGAATTTACTGGGGAAATACGGGGTGAGCCACCAGATTTCCACACCTTACCACCCTCAGACAAACAGACAGGCTGAGGTTTCCAATCGAGAGATCAAGAACATTTTGCAGAAAACCGTTAGGCTTGATAGGAAGGACTAGACCCAAAAGCTAGATGTTGCTCTTTGGGCTTACCGTACGGCGTACAAAACACTTATCGGTATGTCTTCATTCCGTCTGGTGTTTGGTAAGGCGTGTCACTTACCCGTAGAACTTGAACACCGGGCATTTTGGGCCATCAAGAAATGTAATGTGGACCTTGAGTTGGACGGGAAAATCAGGAAACTCCAACTATCTGAGTTGGAGAAGCTTCGAAATGATGCTCATGAAAATGCCAGAATTTATATGGCAAGGACCAAATCTTTCCATGACCAGATGATTTCACGTAAGAGCTTTGAGCCGAACCAGAAGGTCTGGCTTTTCGATTCTCGATTGAAGCTTTTCCCAGGAAAACTCAAGTATAAGTGGGATGACCCGCTCGTTATTCAGCGGATTTTCTCTAACGGGGCTGTCAAAATCTCTTACCCAAAGATGGGTAATATTTTCAAGGTTGATGGACAGCGTCTCAAACCCTTTTGTTGACCATGTGCTCCCTGGACCTGTCTTGGACAAGGTTGCTCTTACCTTGCCGTAACCACCGCGGGCTGATCATCGCCCAGCTGAAGGCACTAAACTCAGCACATGTAAAGACTGTTCCAAGATGACCAGAGTCTCACGGAAACCAGGTGTTGTTCTTCCACTTCTACTCTCCTGCATGCTTTCATTTTTTCACAATGAGGACATTGCAATAGCTAAGCATGGGGGGGTGGACATATTTTATAACCTTTTTGTTAGCTATAACAGTAATTTCCTGTTATTTGATTCTTGTTAAAAAAAAATGAAAAAGATAAAAAGAAATAGAATTAGGAGACGAGAACTTAGGTATTAAGAGTTGTAAGCTTTAGGAATTGATACTTTGAGACCTGAATACTTAGGCTCTTCAAGTCTTCAGGCTTAATTAGCCCGGGTGTCCACTTGAATGTGGACTTAGTCTCGAGTCCTCGCCAATTAAAATTTATTTTAATTTGGTAAATAATTTGGGATGATAAGTATGCGACTTATCAACTCGCCCTCTGATTTGGGGGGACTTTAAGCCTAAGCATCTACACACATTTTTTGCATTGACTCACTTTCTAGTGGTTTTTACGGAAATTGGGTAGCTAATGGACTGACTTGGGTGGTATGGCTGGTAAGTTGTTGGTCGTAACAGCTCATTGGCTGGTTGTCCAAAGCCTAGCCACAATATCATTTTCATTGTACAGCCTTTAGGTAAATCTTAGATTAGGAAAGCCACCAACTTCAAAAAAAATCAAAAAAAAAGAAAAAGGAGAAAATAAAAAAAAATAAAACCACACTACACCGCACGAGTATGGCAGGGAAGTTGTCGGTGGTAACAGCTCATCGGCCGGTTGTCTAGAACCCAGCTCACAAAAAAATGCATAATAATTCCCAAAAAACTTAGGGGAGAAGGGGGGAAGTAGAATAAACCAGGGAGATTTACACTGGGTTCGCCCTTGTGTTGACCCTATTTAAAAAAGTAGGGAGAAAGCTACCGATCGAAAAGAGAAACCTCTAAGCAAGGTCACCAAGGGCCGTAGAAACCCGAAGTCCATTTTAACGACCGTCTGGTGAGTCTTTCACTATTTTCACAAGATTCTTATCACTTAGAGTCCTTTTCGAGTCTTGGGCGAGTCGGGTAGCCGTAAAAAGTTATCCCGGAACTCTCAAACTCCAAAAGTACAAAAAAATTAGAAAAGAAGAAAAATAAGAAAAAAATTTCTCTTCTCAAATAAGGCGAGGGCTTGGACGGTCTGCATTCTGGCAGCCACCCGGGCACTGTTGAGTTTTTGTAATTAGGTCTTGGGGTTGAAATTTTCTAAAGCAATCAATGAATTTTGCCTAAATACTCAAACCTTGATCCTACTTTTATACATAGCATTTAGGTTAATTTTGCTAGGGACTAGCAAAAAGTAAGCATGGGGGTATGATGAACACACATAAATTCATGATAAATTACTTATTTATGATAGTTTCTAGGCTTAGCATTGCATAGCATGTTATAAATATTGCATAACATCCATTGCATAGCATTTAGGATAGTTGTATGTTTGGTATATTAATTCCTTCATTTTATATGGCCAGGGGGCAATGTGACATCCATACAGGTTTTGGATGGAAAATCCGATTGTACGGATGGATCTGGAGCAACAATTGCAGTTCAGCATCGCGGGAATCATCCCGATCTGAGCACCGTGGCACCCTCTACAACAAGAAGACAGATGACCCAGATGGCGACATGTGGCGCCATCCAGACCACCCACCATTAGCCAGCAGACACCGCCCACTCTCTTCATCATCCGTGCCCTTGAATCCTAGCTGTTGGATCAAGATCCAACGGTTGGGAAGCGACTGCACCAAACTCCTCGCAACACAAAAGTCGATTTGGCATAATGGTGGGTGCAGCGACTCTCAAGGGAGGGGCGTAGGTTCGAATCCCTGTAGCCCCCCAATCCTTAAATCAGTGGCGCACGCAAGTAGCAGCGGCAGTGCAGCGTGTGCGCACACCAGCAGGCCGCCGCGCGATCAGCGTACGTGATGGGCAGCAGCGCAGCACGGCTTGTGCGTGGTTGGTGCCATCTTTTAGTGACAGCTAGGTTGACCTACAGCAACGCTCACAGCCGTGCTACTTCATTACAAGCCAGCAAAGCTAGCTACGGGCGTGAGCGGATGTGAGCTGTCTACAACAACGTTTCCAGCGACGATCTAGAGGTCGCCTTTAAACATTTTTAGCCTCTTCTCCTCCACTGTAAAAGGACCTACACTCACACCCTTCCAAGCGATCTCTACCTACTCTACTCCCACCTACTCCCAAGCTCTAGCAAGCCTACCAACACTCCATTAGAGCTTGTTCTCAAGCTTCCAAGGTGCCTATTAGTGTAGCAAACCTCTGCCCCACCAAATATTCCTCCAACTTCCCATCCCCTTTCATAGGTCACCTTGGAGCCATCCTCCCACCTCCATTCTGGTAGCAGATCATCTCCGTCTTCTTACCTCCATTTTGGAGCCACATAGAAGCTTTCCTCAACCCGACATCCTCTTGCATCTCACCTCCGTTGTCCTGCTCCTCACCTCCTTCGTCCAAGCTTCTACCAGGTGCCGTCGTCTTGCCGAACAACCGATTCGGGAGATTTCATCTCACCCCCCTCTTTTTTTATGCTTTCATAGTTTATTGTAATTGACATTGGAAGTAATATATATCAGATTTGTTCCACATATCTCTTGTGATTCATTTTGCTTGTCTTCTTTAAAAATACAAAAAAAATAACAAAACCTAAAATACCAAAAAGAAACAAATCGAAACGTGATTTTCAGTTAAAGTAAACGTCGCCTCCCTGTATTCGACCTGGGACTCCCTTGGAATTTCGATATAAATTTTATTTGATCGACGTGTTTTGCAACTACGATGACGGGTTACTTGTAACCCCAATTTCAAACACGCGAAACATGCTTGACCAGAAATCCATCTAGAAAAAGAGCTCTCATGCTCTCTCAAAGTGCTTCTACGCTTTTCAAAGCATGTCGATTCGAACCTCAGCCAAAAATTTGATTTGACTTTCCTTGAGGTTCCATAGAATTATATTATTTTTATTCTACTTGTTGCTTTGATTATGGATCCCAAGTTGTTGGGAAGATATGTTGTTGCTTTGCTTCTCTTCAAGTTGTAAAGAGAAGGATTTGCCATAAGAGGTTGTGCCACCCTCATTCAAGTGGCACGATAGTGGATTAACTAGCTTTGCATAGTCGAAAAAATCCTAAGCTGAGAAGATTTGGTAGTGGTTTCCACCCGGGAAGGGTTTCCACTATAAATCCAGTTGTTATCTCTAGTTGATTATTCTGTGGATTGATTTGTCTTTGTTTCTATTACATATAAAATTTTAAGAGATACTATTCACCCCTCCCTTCTAGTATACCATTAAGATCCACATTCAACCTCACTTGGTATCAGAGCTTCGTCGTCCAGAAGATGCCAAAGTCATCTGTTGACATGTATGCTGAGGGACAATCTGCAATTTGACCTCCATTGTTCAATGGAACGAACTACGGATACTGGAAGACGAGGATGCAAATCTTTCTGGAGTTAATGGACTTCGAGGTATGGGACGTCATTGCCTCCAAGTACACACACCCAGAAGTTGAGGTAGTGGCTAACTCTGGATCAAAAGAAGATGGCAACACATAACGCAAAGGCCATGAACGTGATTTGTTATGGACTTTCAAAAGCAGAATTCAATCGTGTGTCTGCTTGCAAGACAACCTACGAAATCTGGAGCATCTTAGAAGTCACCCACGAGGGAACATCCAAGGTAAAGGAAACCTAAGTAAATTTACTAATGCAAAATTATGAGCTTTTCAGGATGAAGAAAGGAGAATCAATTACGGAGATGTTTACAAGATTCATGGTCATCGTGAACTCTCTATGGAACTTAGATCAAGAAATCAGGAATGAAGCTCTGGTGAGGAAAATCCTCTGATTTCTCACTAGTGATTAGGAGACGAAGACCATAGCCATCCAAGAATCAAAGGATTTGTCTACTTTAGCACTAGATGATTTTGTTGGTAGTTTGAGCGCATATTAAGTTTAGCTTCAACATATGAAGGAGAACAAAAGCAAAGGAGTTAAAAAGAAGACTGTGGCACTTGAAGCCAACGAACAACCAGAAGCGACGTCAAGTGAAGATGTAGAAGAAGATATAGCTCTTCTCTCAAGGAAGTTTAGGAATTTTCTCAAGAACAAAAGGAATTGGAGAAAGAAAAAGGAAGAACCCAAGGAAGACACCATCATTTGCTACAACTGCAAAAGGAAGGGACACATCAGAAAAGATTATCCACTCCTCAGGAAGGAATCGGAGAAGAAGAAGAAATTCCCAAGGAGGGATGGGAAGAAGAATACTCTTCAAGCAACCTGGGATGAGTTTGACTCAAGCTCATAAGACGAAGAGACCTTTAGTGAAGAAGCTCTTCTAGGACTCATGGTTCTAGAAGATGAGGTAACCTCTTTTTCACCTGATGAATTATTAGAAGTTTTCTTTGAAATGAATGGCATAACTAAATCACTTAAGATAGAAAATAAAAGCTTACTAAAAGTATTAGAACAAGAAAAAACACAAAAAGATGCACTTGCATCACAAAATAAGGAGCCATCTGTTGAAATCACATCACTAAGATCACAGATTGGTAACTTAAAAATAGATATAGACAAACTAAAATAAAATTGTACTAACCTTCTAAATGATTTAGCTAAGTCCACAAAAGGTAGTCATAATTTGCATACAATCCTAGGAACACAAACCTAGAGGACTATATAATTTGGGTTAGGATACATACCTAAAAATGATCATGAAGCATCTAGTTCAAGTCAAAAGAAGGAGAAAGGTAGCTTGCCTAAACAGGTAGCAACAACTAACAACCATGGACCCAAGCAAAAATGGGTACCAAAGGCACTCTTGAAATCTTGTTTTGTTGGTCAAGTAGATTATAAGAGGTGGACATATCATGAATCAAATGGAAAACTAAAGCCAATTTATAGATCCAATGATCCAAGACCTCACAAACACAAACAAATGACAGGATCGAGAAGAAAGAAGATGGATCATGACAATGAATGTTCCAAGACATGACAGGAGGGGAAGTCCTGCTCTTGCAACTCGACCATCAGAAAGGTGGTATAGTTAAGTTTGGGAACAACCAAAAGGGTCATATTATTGGTACTGGCCAAATTGGTAACTCCTTTGCCTCTTTTGATAATGTACATCTAATTAAAGGATTAAAACATAACCTACTTAGTGTAAGTCAAATTTGTGATAAAGAATATAAAATTACTCACTTCAACTGGTTTTAAAATAGGAGATAAACAAATTCTTCTTAAAGGAAACAGACAAAATATTTACATTGTCAACTTCGACAAATGCGACAGCTTTGAATGTCTTGTCGTATTTGATGATGAGGCAATACTTTGGCACAATTAGCTAGGTCATGTTCACATGAAGAATATTAGTAGACTTGTGAAACATGAGCTTATGAAAGGCTTGCCAAAGATCAATTTTGAGAAGGGCAAAGTTTTCAATTCTTGTCAAATTGGTAAACAAACCAAAAAATTCCTTTAAACCTAAAAGGATGGTTAGCACCTCTCGACCCTTGGAATTACTTCAGTTAGACTTGTTCTGACCAACCAAATTTGAAAGCTTAAGTGGGTGTAGATATTGTTTAGTCATAATCGATGATTTTTTGAGATTTACCTGGCTATCCTTCTTGAAAAGTATGGATCTGACTATTGAGGTTTTTAGTAAACTTATAAGAAGACTGCAAAATGAGAAAGGATTTGAAATCATTAGGATTAGAAGTGATCATGGTGGAGAAATTGAGAATCAATCTTTTTCTGACTTTTGTGATCAATATAGCAAAAAAAAAGAATTTGCTTTTTCTAGAGCCGCACTTCAAAATGGAGTTGTTGAAAGGCAAAATAGGACCTTGCAAGAGTGTGCCCGCACAATGCTGTGCGAGTCAAAGTTGCCTCGATATTTTTGTGCTGAGGTAGTAAACATTGCTTGCTATATCCAAAGTAGATCCCCTATTAGACCTATCCTAAACAAAACACCCTTTGAACTTTATCATGGAAAACACCTACAATTTCCTATTTCAAGATATTTGGTTGTAAATGCTTTATACTCAACACAAAGGATAATCTTGACAAATTTGATGCTAAGAGCTTGGAAGGAATCTTCTTAGGTTATTCTACTAGAAGTAAAGCCTATAGAGTATTTAACAGGAAGAATTCTGTTGTTGAGGAAACTATGCATGTATCTTTCGATGAAACTCTAGCTCAACCATAATCCTCTCTAAATATGATGATGACCACATAGGAGATCCTTCAAACATACCAGAATAAAACATATCGGATGAATTACCGAAAGATATATCTTATATGAAGGATCATCCAAAATAATTAGTAATAGGAGAACTATCCAAAGGAGTTCAGATGAGATCTTCTATCAACACCTTGGCTTTTACAGCTTTTGTTTCTCAATTATAACCTAAAAATGTTAAGGATGCATTTTCTGATAATTGTTGGATTATTGCAATGGAAGATGAATTGAATCAATTTGAATGAAATCAAGTTTGGGAACTTGTTCCAAAACCTGACTCTCAAACTATCATAGGAACCAAATGGGTCTTCAAGAATAAACTGAATGAATCAAGAAGAGTAGCTAGGAACAAAGCTAGACTTGTGGCCCAAGGGTATAATCAAGAAGGAATAGATTTTGATGAAACATATGCACCTATAGCTCGCTTGGAATCCATTGGAATGTTGTTAGCCTTTGTTGCCCACATGAAATTTACACTCTTTTAGATAGATGTCAAAAGTGCTTTTCTAAATGGGTTTATTAAGGAAGATGTCTATGTTAAACAACCTCTAGGTTTTGAAGACACAAACCATCCAGAATGTGTATATAAACTAAATAAAGTATTATATGGTCTAAAACAAGCCCCACAAGCTTGGTATGATAGATTAAAAGCATACCCAATTGAAAATGATTTTAAAATTGGCAAAGTAGATTCAACTTTATTTACAAAAAGAAAAGAAAATGATATACTAATAATACAAATCTACATTGATGACATCATTTTCGGTGCTATTAATAATATTCTATGCCAAGAGTTCTCCAAGGTTATGTAGGTTTAGTTTGAAATGAGCATGATTGGAGAACTTTGGTTCTTTCTTGGTCTTTAAATTGACCAGATATCCTCCGGGATATTCATATCACAAACCAAGTACACCATGGAGATCTGAATAAATTCTCCATGGACAAGGTGAAAGGAAAGGAAACACCTATGGCAACTTCTACACAACTCAAAACTGATGAGATAGGTAAGTCTGTAGATCAAAAGTTGTACAGAAGCATGATAAGTTCTCTACTGTATTTAATAGCTAGTAGACCTGATATTCTATTTAGCACCTGCTTATGTGCTTGTTTTCAAGTTGACCCTAAAGTATTACACCTAAATGCAGTTAAAAGAATACTTAAATACCTAAACCACACACCAGATCTAAGACTATTCTATCCAAAGTCAGCCACATTGGATCTTTATTCCTTTTGTGATACTGATTATGCAGGTAGTTTCACTGACTGAAAGAGTACTAGTGGAATATGTCAATTTCTCAAAAGTTCCCTAGTCTATTAGCTCTCTAGAAAACAACATACTATTTCATTTTCTACAACAGAAGCTGAATATGTGCTGCATCTTTAGCTTGTTCACAACTATTGTGGATGAAGCAAACATTAGAAGATTTTGGCCTATCCTATAAAAACAACAAAATACTTTGTGATAACACTAGTGCCATCAATCTATCTAAAAACCCTGTACAACATTCTAGGATTAAACACATTGATGTTAGGCATCACTTTCTAAGGGATTATGTCCTAAAGGGTGAGATTAACTTAGAGTTTGTTAAAACTGAAGATTAGTTAGCTGATATCTTTATAAAACCTCTACCAAAAGATAGATTTAACCTTATCTGTCATGCACTAGGACTATCTAGGTTGAAAGAGCTAATTTGATAAGTTTGACTGCCTTGTTTTCAACCTTTGATCGATCAAAAATTTCAAATTGATTGACCAAATTGTTTGAATGATCAATCCTCTCAAATTGATCGACTAAATGTTTGGTGGGAAGTTTCCCTCCAAATCTTTGAAGCCTGATTGACTAATGATCTTAATTGATTGATCAGTTTCTCTTTTGATCAACCAAAACATGGTTTTGATCTACCAAACCTGTGTGGAATTCAAATCCACATTTGTGATCCTATTTGTCTCTAATCTCATTTCTAATCACCTAAATAGTACCTAATCTCTACGATTACCTACCCTAATTGTTTCTACCTTATTTACCTACCCAACTTTATATAAAATACCCTCTTTTTACCTCAATACCTAATTTTTTACTCAAAACATCTACCCTACCAAAATACACCTACCCTGCATCTTTTGTCCCCACTTCTTCCATCAACCAACACCAAGATCCCAGCTCTTCTCCTCTGGCCACCGTGATTGACCAACAACTTCAGCGCCATCGACCACCATTGCACATCACGAGAGAGAGATCGACCTCCGATCTCCTTACTCACTCCCTACTTAGTCGTGCAACTTCACTGTCGACTCTTCTCTCTGTCCATCGACACCATCCATGCTGCAGAGGAGCCTCTCACGTGCACACCCTCATTGTGCATCCTCCTCTCTTGCCGGTTGCACTCCACGTTCCTGACGACCATGTCGACTTCCTCTTGATCGACCATTTTGATCGATCATGGTAACCTCTAAAACTTAATTTAAACATGTTTCATGTGAATTTTTCTTAAGTATAGATGTGTTATGACTTGATTTGATGTTGATCTTGTGTGGATCTTGTGTTTGCATGCCATTTTGATAGTATTTGTGAGCTTATCAGTCGTGAAACTCTCAATTTTTTACGTTCTGTTCACGTTTGGTTGACAAATCTACTTGGTTGATCTACCAAAAGTTTATTTTTCAGTACTTTGTCCAGTCTATTTTTGATCGACCAATGTTAGTTTTCAATACTTCCATGTCTTCGGAATGCGCATGTGCCTCCTCCTTGGGTTCTCGCGATGGTACTTTCGACAGATTTTTCATTACCGAGGCTGCCCGTGAGCGTTTCTCTATTCTTGCCAAGCTTTTGCCACATGTTGGTAGACCTATTGGCTTTCCGTATTTTGAGTCTATCTTTCCTAGGATTCTCGAGAAGTTTCTTATCACCATACTCCGCCTTTTTGAGTAAAATTTTTATGCGGGTTCCAAGAACAGCTGCATTCTCAGTGTTGACCCCATGTCTTGTCACCTATTTTATGCTAATTTGAATAACATAGGTAAGGGGTTCAACATTGAGCTTACCTCGAATGTTTATGGCATCGAGGTTTTGGTCAATGCGGATGTTATTTATGAGATTCTTGGTTGTCCTTCTGTTGGACCTACTTTTCTTGAGCTTCACCAGTAGACTCAGACTAATACTATTCAGGAGACCCTTCTCACTCCCACTCATTATGACTTGGGTCATCTTGCCAAGTCATCTTATTTTCGTCGTCTTCCATGATTTTTTAATAGAATTTTTTTGTGGAACTTCATGTCTAAGTCTACCTCATATGAGAACTGCCTTGGGATTATGCTCATCACCTTCTACGCCTTTCTTCAGAACAAGCAATTCAACTGGAACCACTTGGTTCTTTATTTGATGAGCAAGCAACCCACCAGCTCCTTGTAGTTTGGGACACTCCTTTCTTACATCTTCCTACATTTCATTGTCCTAATGGATATCAACCACAAATAGTTCATTACGAGATTCTTCATTTTTGATAAGCTTACTTATACCAAGATGGAACAAACTCAAGGAGCTCATAGTGAAGATGTAGACTAGCAGTAGCAGCAGACTTAAGAGCTAGATAGACCCTTTATTGTAGTGCCTCCTCCTTACCCACCATATGAGCATTTTATAGTGACCTGTCCTTCTCCAGTGTGACCTACTCCATCCTTCTATGACCAGGAGTAGGGCATTCTTGACACCTTGCTTTCTGGCAGGGACTACGTCAATATTCAGGATGTCACTAACATCATTTCATTGATTATGCATCGACAACACGAGACAGACCTAGTGATAATGAGACATGGGCATCAGGTAATCGAATACTTGAATGCTCAGGGTCAGTTTTTGGATAGACTTGGAGAGTCCAAGTCTATTCATGGGATTCAGCAATAGCTTCATAGGCCTCCTCATTCTTGCCAGTCTATTGCAGTTCCTCCATCATCAGCAGCATCTACTCCTACAGCAGCCATAGACCAGCAGGTTACACCTCCTCGCAGGACAACTAGGCAGCCGATGCCCTCTTCGTCAGCTCAGAGACACCTCTATCTTGGCTACTTGACTTCATCAGAGATCTGACTCCATGGACCTCGAGTTAAATACAGATCTTTAGAGCACCATGGACGCTTTTATGGCTTCTCTAGAGTAGTTTTTATTAGTATTATCTATTCTCTTATTGCTACTATTTGTTCTAGTATTGTGGCCTGTAGTACTTTATTCTAGACTCATTTATATTCCTCTCTAGTTATATGCATGATTATATCACTCTATCATCTGAATGTTTCTCTCCTTGAAATGTATGTTAAAAATATCACTGCTTTAATTACATGTTTAATGGGGAGATAAATCAAATTGATAGCTATATGTTTACTTTCTGATGAGGTAAAAAGGGGGAGATATTATGCATAACTCTTTAAATTTCTATCTCTCTACATAATTATAATTTTGTCGTCAACAAAAAGGGGGAGAAGGTAAGTACCCCTATTTTGATGCACCAAAACTATGCTATCTATTAGACTAGTCTTTCAGGGCACTCTCATGGATTCTTGGATTAAAGTAGAAGATTGCTGATTTCCTATCAGGGTTATTTTATTTTATTTTATTGAATCTAGATTATTTTGTAAGGAACCTCAAATAAGCTTCAAACGTTTTTTCACACTTAACATAAAAATCAAGCCATTAGGTTAATTGATTGACTAAATTAATTAATCGACCAACAAGCTTAGCTAATCGATAAAAATAACCCATTTTAGGAAGTTGATAAATACACCTTTAATCGACCATTTAGATTAATTAATCGACCAAGCATTGATCGATCAAATAATTAGTTTGACCGACAAAAACTCATTTTAATCAACCAAACTTCCTTAATTGATCGACCAAATTGACTTCCTTTTCTAGTCAATTTTCTAGTATAAATAGAGGTCATAGGTAGCCTTTTTCAAACATAAATTCAAAGAGAAATCCATCTAGAAAAAGAGCTCTCGTGCTTTCTCTCAAAGTGCTTTTGCGCTTCTACTTCTATGCTTTTCAAAGCACGTTGATTCGAACCTCTGCAAAAATTCAATTTGACTTTCCTCGAGGTTCCATAAGATTATATTATTTTTATTCTACTTGTTGCTTTGATTATGGATCCCAAGTTGTTGGGAAGATCTGTTGTTTTTCTCTTCAGGTTGTAAAGAGGAGGGTTTGTTGTAAGAGGTTGTGCTACCCTCGTTCAAGTGGTACGATAGTGAATTGACTAGCTTCGCCTAATATGAAAAATCCTAAGCTGAGAGACTTAGGTAATGGCTTTTACCTGGGAAGGGTTTCCACAACAAAGCTAGGTGTTATCTGTGCTTAATTATTCTGTGGATTGATTTATCTCTATTTTTGTTACATTTAAATTTTTTAAGCAATACTTGTTGCGGGGCAAATTAGGAGATTTAAGGTTATGCTTGTCGTAGTACACTCCTAAATCACAGAACAATCACTTAAATTTAGAAACTCAGAGTTTAATTGGAGTTCGAGGTCGTTCGTAGGGAGTAAATGTGAAATTCATTCATTAATCTACATTCAGAATAAATGAGCATAGTTAATTAAGCGCAATAAAAGATATGTAATGAATACAACTTGTTAGATTGATAATCAAATTAATCCAATGTATCTCAGAAAATGTAGAGACAAAAAGAATAGAGAAAACCTAAAAAGTGGTGATTTAGATCACCATTTAGATCCCACTAATTAAGCATATCTTATGTATTTAATTTATTCAAATAATCCAACAATACCTCAATCAGATAACTTAGGTACTTAAATGTTTCAACAATAACTATAAGAATCAAATCAGACGTCGCCTATGTAAATTAGACGACTTAACCTTCACTGCACAGTAAGCACACAAGGATGCCAAACCTTCCTTCAAGGCCTTCTCAAAGACCAAGGCCTTTCTCTCCACAGCACACACAGAGGCACTCAGAGGCTAAGTGTAAAGCCTCTCTATCTTCAGCACACGCCCAAGGCACACAGAGCAAAACCCTCCCACCTCCTTTCACAAATCTTCTCTTGTTCTCTTCTCTTTTAGACCTGGGGGTAATCGGGTCAAGTATCAGATAAATGGATCTTGAATAGTGGCCAAACTCGCATGCATGGATCGCAGGCAAGGTGTGAAGGCATGAGGAGGCATGTGCATGGGGGACCCGACCCCCTGTGTTACTGGGCAAACAGCTGCTATCATGAAATCAATTTAATCGTTGTCCCGAGTTTGTCCCACACGATGTGGGACTAAACACCCCACTCTTCCTTCGCGTAGTAGCAGGAGAGGTCACATCTCCAATTGAAGGTGTTGCAGCTGCTCTTCTCTTCGATTGATGCTGCACTTAGTTGCGTTGAAGGATTCCGTAGCTCTCGGAGTTGGAAGTGAGATGGGGCGGTGGCCGTATGGCAATGGTTGTCACTTGAGAAGACAACGGTGATGGCAGAGTTGACCTATAAGAGAAACATGGCCTAGGGCCTAATTAGATAGATGGTGACCTTCGCCGTGATGTGGCGAAGGTAATGGTGGGTGCAATTTGGTGTGAGAGAGTGTGATGTGGCCAGATAGTGATGGTGATGGTAGTTGTGAGTGGTGAGCTTCGCCGGTCGTGGAGAAGATGGAAGAGGAGTGAGGTGGTCTGTGGTTGAAATGAGAGGGAAAAGGGTTGGGAAGATTCAGGAGAAGGAGAGGAAGAGAGTTACCTAGCTAAATGATGAAGGGGACGAGGAGAGGCACCGGCTGTGATTGGTCGACGTCAGAGAAGGAGAAACCTCTGTTGAGGGAAGACGGCGGTGACGATGGGGGAGGGAACTCTTGTTGTGGTTGGAGAGGAGCGGAGGAAGGAGAGGAAGATGGTGGACCAATTGATTTGTCCATCTAGTGGTCAGAGGAAGGAGGTCGAGAGTGCTCGTCAGAGTTGGCCGGAGGAAGAACGAATGAAGGTTTTATGGCCAAACAGGACTAGTTTTGGACGGTGGGAGATGCTAAAGCTTATATAGAGCTCTTGGGTAAGCTCTAGATTAGGAAACAACCATGATTGCTTGGGGATTAGGAATCAAGAAGAACCCAAGAAATCCATGCATTTGCACGAACTAATTCATGCGATTCAGGAGCCAAGATCTGTCTTAAAGGATTCCTCATAGTGTGAATATCAATCTCACTAAATTTGGTGGGATTTGATGATGATTTGACTAGGTTTAGGTGTGGTCAAAGTTGGCTTGGAGGTTGGTTGGCCTCCAATGGTGGCAGGGGTCATTTTTCAAAGAAGATGACAAAGTTAGGGACTGATATGCAAGGATTTTTGAAAGATAGGGGCTTATATGTGAAGAACATAGATTTAAGGGACTATATTGCAGACTAGGTCAAGATGAATTCTGATTGGGTTCAAATTTTGGTAAAAAGCTAATTTGGACCAAAAGAATCAGACGGTGAAGTTGGATTTCATTTTTGACCAAGTTTGATTGGGAAATTTGTGCATAAACCCAAATTAGGGCAGAAATCTGTCTGACTTTGTTTATGGTCAAAATAGGTTTGAATGGTCAAATCAAGGATGCCAAACGTCAAGAAATATTTTTATATGAATTTTAGGAGGTTTAGATGAATTTTATCCTAATTGAAACCTCTGTAATTTAAATGGGTTTGAAATTAGGGTTTTGGGTGCTGAATCAGTTCTCGAAATGTGTGAAACCCTGTTTCTATCTGTGTGGACCGTCTTATTAGACTTTAATGCTCATTACACCTTATATTAACCCCTGGAAAACCTCATGGTTACTCTACTTTCATGATATGATGTTAAAACTACAGAATTAACCCTGATTTATTATTTTCTTCTCAGAAAGGATGTGGAAGGAATTATGGCTCTCAGGCGATTATGTAGGAGCATTTGTCACTTGATTATGACTAATTAAAGCTATTTATGTCTCATGATGGTGTTACCATTAATACTATTCACCCCTCTCCTTTAGTATACCATTAAGATCCGCAAGCAACCTCAACAAGAACAGTTGAGAAACTTCTACAACCTAGCTGCACTCTAGATGAGTCCATTAGTTAGGATGCTTGTTCGGCATGTAGATCATGTTTTAAAAGATTATTTAGTTGTAGTATAGCACAAAAACATGTCGACAAATAAATTTGTAAAGACCAGTGAGTACCGGGTCATTCACAGGGAGGCAATCTTGATTTATGCAGAAGCTCTTTAGAAAACTATTTCTAAGAGGTATTTATATATGTATATATGCATAAAGAGATATTAGGCATTCAGAAGATTAGAATTTTATTGCAATTAGATAGAGTTTTCACAATAGAGAATGATAATAGAAACAGATAGATAGATAGAAGACAGATAGATAGATAGATAGATAGAGAGGGAGAGAGAGAGAGAGAGAGATAGGAGGAGGTAGAGAGACGACACCGCTTGTAGGATGCTTATGCGAGATGCAGCGGCACCTCAGATCCAGAGCGTCAGGATGAAGGTCGAAGTAGAGTTGTAGAGGGAGATGGAGGATTGCGGTGAAGGTGGAAGAAGTCTCTAGAAGATATGATCCATCCAAGGGGGCTTTCCCTTCTTTTATAGTTTATATGGAGGGAAAAAAGGGTATTTTAGCGCTTAAATCCATGCAACAACCTTTGGATTAATTAGATCCGTCGATCGGGAGATCAACAACTTTGATTTGGCCTCAAAATAGCCTTCAAATCACCTTCTATGCTCGGATTCAGTCTCTGATTGACACGTGGTAGCCGCTGTGCCTTAGGATCATGATCTGACGGTTTGGCATTCTCCTCGCGTGCCCGCTCCTCTCTTTGTGCTTGCCGCTCGCTCAATTTGAGCACCCAATCCTTAAGATCAAACGGCTTAAAGATCGTGCCCGCTGCCTTCTCAAAGAGCATGTGCATTTATCATTTGCCATAGACGCCTCTGGTTGCGACATGTGGCTACATCCAAACCCACCAACTCATCATCTGACGGCTAATAGCACCTTCACTCAACGATTCTTCACGTTCACGCAAGGTGTGGATAGAACGCATGCCCTTCGCTTTGCGACGAAGGTGCTATCCAACATGTTACTCTGACTTGTTTGTTGCATTTAGGTTTTAAGGTAACTTATTCTCGGCCGTTGGATGAAGATTCAACAGTCGAGATCTTCTCTTGGCTGATGAGGTGTGGTGGCAAGGTGACGTGGGTCGCTCATGAATCGTTGGATGGCCATCCAACAGCCCACAACGTAAGATGAGGATGCCTTTAGATGTTGGGTTGCGGTGAGGGGTGGTTGTGATGGCACCATGATAGGTACATTTTAGTGGACTAATTTAGTGCTTAAGTACAGTATTATTGGGATGAGAATTTAATTTAAAGCATGTTTAGTATTGATAAAATGATGTGAGTTTTAGATTTATCATTTCATATATTAATTACATTAATCTTTATATGGGAGGATTAATTATTCACTTTAAAAGGCAAGGGCATCACATCAAAGCTTGATTTGAGATATGTGGGATTTTGTCTTAGAAAAATATAGTAAGAGAATAAATTTTAAAGGCATCCTTATATGTCTCTCGATTATTCAAGCACATTCCCTTATTTGCTTTTACTTGAATATCTCTCTCATGAATCTATCTCTCTCCCTCAATTCTCTCCTCTCTATTTGGTAACATAAAATACTCTCCTTCTCTCTTTGATTCTTTCCTTCTCTGACTCCCTCTCTAATTCTCTCTCTCATTTTCTTTATATAACAGGCAAAAAAAGGTGGAGCGGATCCCATCTCCCCACCACGGGGAAGAAGCCATCACCTCCCTCAGGAGAGGTCCCCCTCTCCAACATCATCTTCCTCCAGAGAAGACTCCATTCCCCTCCATCGTGTGCCTAATTCCACCACCGCGAGTTCCCCACAACCGCACTCCAGCAACCTCTACCGCATGCCTGAGACTTCGCCACTGCGAGCCCTCCAACCGTAACCGTGCTTCCTCTCGATGAGCGTGGTGACAGCGCGCTCCTCGACGCCATGTCCTCCTCACTGCAATCGTGTGCCTTTCCCCCATCGCGTCGACCACTCACCGCTCTCCTCGGTGCCTGCCGTGCGTAGCCACTCACGTGCGCAACAGGCACAGCACCACCGACAGCAGCATACTCGCACGCGTAGCCCCTCACGCACCTGCAGCAACGTGGCTAGCCGCACGTGCTTGCCCTGCAGCCTTCCTCCTCGCACGCAGGCCCTGAGCACCACTGCCACCTTATCTCCTCACGTGCCCACTTTGCAGCTTTCCTCCGTCTCCAGCAAGTGGACGGTCATGCCCCCTCCTCTTTTTCTTCTTCTCTGTCAACCAACAGAGAAGGGGAACCCAAACCACCCATAACGCAGCCATCTTCACAAGCAACGGTTCTCCATGCCATCGACTCCCCTATGCTCACCTCGACCCCACGAGGGTAGCCACGTCCTCAGAATCACTCACGACAGCCTGCGTGCGACAGTGAACCGCCACCATTGCCGCCGGCCCTACTCGTCGCCGGCATCAACTCCAGTTGCCATTCAGAGAGCCACCACCACCATTGGAAAGCCCTCGTCATGGTCAACCTTCCTCGAGCTCCTTAGACTCCGCCGTTGCTTCCTATTCGCACGAGGTCAAGAGGAAGATTTCCTCTATTTTTTGGTTCTATTAATATTTACCAAAAATGCCATTGTGGAACACTATTCAAATATTTTGCTGGATTAAATTATTAGGGTGAAATTGCGACATTATACTTATTCCTTTTCATATTTAATTTGCTCCTGTTATGTGCATCATTTCGCATTTAAATTGGATCCAGAGTTGCATGCAATTAAGAATTACATACTTTGTCACTACACATGCATCATCTACATATTCTTGGAAGTATGATTTTTGATGTGAAATTTACAGAAATAGCCCTGAAGTTCTCATGAAATTCAAAGTGACACTCAGAGTAGTAAATTCCTTAAATTGACTTCGCGAATGTTTCTACAAACATAACAGCTCTCTACTCATGAATTTATTGCATCTATTCCTCCCTCTGGATACGACCTACTTTCCTATGAGTGGTTTATTTGATTGTTGATGATCGATTTTCCAGCACTTAATTTCTACTTCGACAACTTATTTCCTTGTGCGAAAATCATTCTTAAGCGAAAATCGATCGATCAAATGGTGTCGTTGCCGGGGAGGCAACAGTCGCAATAGATTCACCTGATTTTTATTTCTGATTATTCTGAGTTGCACTTTTATCTGATCATTCTTTATCTTTCTGTGCGAGGAATCTGATGGGGCAACAGGCACAATAGAGTGGCGACATCAACCTTGAGCGACGCCCACATGAGGAGAAGACGTAGGAGACCTGGATCTCACTTTCATAGAGGATTCTCCTTCGTCGCAGTTTTATTTCTGTCTTCTTGCCCTTGTAGTAATTGGGGCTTATTTTCGGGGGTTTGTCCCCACATTCTTTAGAGGCTAGGGCTATATTTTTTCTATGTGTGAAAGTTAAATTTTTGCTTGCTTGCCTCTAAAATAAACAAAAGAAAATATCGAGCTGCCTGTTTAGGAGTTGCATACCCTTAGGTGTGCGCATTTAGAGGTGATTGAGCAGCATACTAGATCTCTTCTCTGCATTGCATACATCATTACATGAAGATTGCTGGAGACAGGTATACCTTTCTAACTTTGCATCTAGCTCCTGTCCACGCATTTGCATTTGGATTAAAATTCAAGACCACCAAAATTGATTGAATTAAACTAATTCAGTGGTCACCTAATTGAAATTGGGACTGATAATCAGATTCGATCTTAAAATGAAGTCATATTTGATCTGATTCAAAGGGACTTGTCTGCGTTTTCAAAATAATAAAAGATTTGCGGTGTGATGCACACTTCTGGCACTGAGCATGCACATTAGGCACCTCACTAAGGCTCGATCCCTTAAGGCTATAGGCATCGATCTCTTTATCGGTGCAGACCCTCCTATCTTATTTTGTGGTGGTGGTACTATCTTTTGATCGAGTGTTTTGATACTTCACAGAGGGGGACAGCCCTTAAAGGAACAAAAGGGTCGTTAAGAGGCACCGCTTACGCATCGCCTCAAAGGAAGGGTTCACCCTACTTGCATCCCTTTGTTCGTCCTTGGAGTAACTTCTTACTTGATCACTTGAGAGTATCATCTAAGCAAAGCATAGGTCCTAGGGCACTCGAAGGTCAACTTAAGGCACATAATTGATTGTGAAACTTCTTTTGCCACCAAGAGAAAACGTAAACGACCTCTATCTTCTTTAAAGAGCTTGTCAGGGATCTCAAATCACATCTCCCTCTTATACCACTAAAGTGGGAACGGACGGGTGCAAACTTGACTCCATTTGATAAACTTTAAGGAGTCGATTAGAGGTTGGCTTAAATCTACTCTAAGAAAGAAGTCCTATTGCCTAGTGTTTGATTGGGGTGTGTTTTTTCAAGTCGTGTTTTCAAATGGATTATAATAACTACTTCACTTATTTTCACCTCAGAATACCCAATCCCAATACCTACAGTTATCCATCTTCTGATGAGCATTGGGATCCTTTCTACTCTGACTATAGGAACATTGGTCTGATTAAACCCCAACCCAGTGGTGATGAGCAGAACCTAGGAGAAGGGTATCCCAACCCTAGCTCTTCCATGACCATGCCCAACCCGCATACCCTTCATGATTTGTCTTATCGAGGTTGTACTAATACTCCTAGGCAACTTGAACCTGAGATTGACTATCCTACTCAATCTGATGGTAGCCTCTACTCTTTTATGATAGAAATGCAAAAACAACAGAAAGAGATGATGGATTCTATGGGAGAGATTTTGAGGAATAGTCAAAGATTAACTGAAGAGATTAACCAACTTAGCGATCCTCCTACAGTCAATTCTGATCCCTACCCTTATATCCCCGATTACCAAGATAATTTCAAGGAAAACAATGACAACAGGGATCCTATTTTGATGAGTAGCTATCACTTAGACGTCCCTCATGAGATATGCCCACTAATTGAGACGTTGGCTTCGAGAGATAACCGGATTTTATTGTTATAGCGTTGTAGTATAGCCAGTTATTGCCAACATTTCAAATATAATTTTTTTACTCGGAAAATAAAAGAGTTCCCGAGGTCGAACTCAGGGAGCAAGTTGTATTCTAGAGATATACATGTTTCTTTTACAAAAAGAAAGAGAGAGGGAAAGAATTTGTTGTCTTCTTTTCTTTATTTTCTTCTTTCAGTTCTTCTTCTTCTTTGTCTGCAGAGGTGATGTCTTTCTTCTGTAATGGTGATGCTCTTCTTCTTCTTCCTGCTGTTCCTGCACCTCCTTTTTCTTCTGTCTTTCTTCAGATCTTCTTCTTTCTTCTTTGTTTTTCTTCTTTCAGTTCTTCCCTTGTTCTTTTGTGTTCTCCTCTGCCTCGCCTTCTTCTGTTGTTCTTCAGATCTTCCTCCGTCTTTCTTCTTTTCCCTTCAGGACGTCGTCTGATTTCCAAATCAGACGACTTAAACTGCCTGTTGCTACAGTCAGCTTCCTTCTTCTTCCGCGGTTCTTCTTCTTCACCTGTGCCGATGTGGGACTAAACGCAGACCTTTCCTCGCGTGCACCTGCTGGGAGACCGCGGCCTGGCTTCTGCAGCTGCGGCTTTGATTTGCGTAGGTTGCTGGCTGGCTGCCTTCGCAAGACTCCCCGTAATCCGCAGCAGCTGGAGACCTGGAGTCCTCAAGCCTGGAGCGCGGGAGAAGCTACTTCAATGTGCGTTAATGGCGGTCGAACCTCAAAACCTGTCGGACACGAATATGGCCTCTCGGCCTGATCAAACCACTGAGGAACCTTCGCCGTGGCACGGCGAAGGTGAGGAGCTGCGCGGCAGGCCGCAAGGTGGTGTCTGGTGGCAGCCCTAGGTTGGACTGCAACCGGAGGAATGGGTTTGTTTGGGGGAGTGTTACGGAGGTGTGGAGTGGCAGTGGAGGGGTGGGGGGTGCTCAGTGTGATGAGGCGGAGGTTCGGTGAGGGTCGGCGAGGTGTGTGAGGCTGTGGAGCGATGGGAACATCTCGCCGGAGGGTGGCCGGAGTCGAAGGGGGTGACGATGGTCAGGGTCAGTCGAGGGCGTAATTGAACAAATTGGAACCGGGGAAAGAAAGAGGAGAAGAAGGGAAATAGTTCTAACTTACTTGCAGGGACGAAGGGGGAGCAGTAGGGCGACAATCGTATCGACTGTCGCCGGAGAAGAAGATGCTCAGGGAAGGAGGCGGCGGCGAGCAGAGAGCCGGAGAGGCGCCAGCTGGGTGCGGCGTGGCGCGGGAAGAGCAGGGGAGGAAGTCTCTGCTGCTGGTATTGCGGCAGAGCGAAGAGGAGGAGGGGGAGGAACCGCCGGAGCTGGTGAGCGTCTGCCGGAGAGAGAAGAGAGGAAAGTTGGGGATTTTCTCCGTCAGATCCGAGCTGGGAAGAACGGTGGAGCGACGGGGGTATTTATAGGGATCAAAACAGGGAGGGAGGCGGAGGGAGACGACGTGTCTCCCTCGCCGGAGGATGGTAGGAGACGAAAGCCCATACCGTCCGTGCGTTCGCACGGCCGGTATGGTGGGCTACAGCGACCAGGGGGGTGTCCCTGTGACGGCTGACAACGCAGGGCACCCCTGGTTTACTTGCCAGGCTTTCCCCCTCACCCTGCGCGGCGCCATGCTCCGCGCAAGGTCGCCGGAGCATGGTGCTGGCCGATTTTGCAGGGGGGACCTGAATGCAAAGAACGAAGGAGAGTTAGGGGCCAAAATGCGACGGTTCAAAAGTTGAGGGCCAAAAAAGTAAATATATGAGGACCAAAGTGTAAAGTCGGTCAAGGAGGTTTCTTCTTAGGCTCAAGTTTTTATACATGATTAATTAGGACCTAAGGAATCTGATGGTGAATTTTATTTCTATATTAAACCTTGTTTGACCGGGTAATTTATGTGAAAACCCAGATTAAGTTATTAATTGGGCATGGTTCTCAATGTCGGTCAACATGGGTTCTGAAGGCCAAATTGAAGGTTCTAAACCCTAGAGATTATTTTTCTATGAATTTTAGAGGGTTTATTCTATTTTTACTTTGCCTCGAACCTCGTGAATTGAAGTGGGTTGTTTTAGGGTTACAGATTATCATTTAGTTCCTTGGAATTGCTGTAGCCCTTGCTAGATCATCTCATCCCACTTTTATTCTTATTAAGTTGCTTTGACCTATGTTTGGACCCTGAATTACCCTGTATGCAGATTATACTGGTAAAATTGCATTTTTACCCCTTATGACTTGTTTTCTCCTTAAACTCAGAATTCTCTGAGTTAAGCCTTTCCTTGAGTTATGTAGGAGCTTTTATCCTTTGTATTGGGTCAAAATGAGCTAGTTATGGCTCATGATGAGGTTCTCATCATACCCCCATGCCTAGCTTTTGCTAGTCCCTTAGCAAAAACTTAAGGTTTCAACCCTTGTTCTAGACCATGAAGTTCTTAATAGCTTTAGATAAGTGCTTTTTTATTTGAGCTTAGATTAGGTTAGAATGCTGACCATAGGCCTAAAAGGTACTCTAGTACCAATCAAGATCCAAATCTGTCTAGCCTTAGCCTCAGTCTCTAGCAAAGGTTTTTAAGGTCCACAAGAACTAACCTAAGGTTTATTGGACTTTGTGGTTAAAGCACCCGTGCTTGAAATGATTTTAGCCCTGGCTCAGTTCGCAGTGCGTTTGTAAGAGAGAGATAGAAAGTTTTTCTGTTTGGAGAGTTTTCTCTCTCTTTTTCTTTTTAGTTCTAGCCTAGGATTGGCTTTTCAACACGGTCTGTATCAGATTCCTTGCTCCCATCATCAATCCTCAAGGGTTCCTGGCGATCGATGCTTCGAGATAGCACCGCCCATGGTAACCCCCGGAACCCTGGCTATTGAGATTTCGAGATAATCCCATCCATGGTGTTCCGTGGCCGAATCCAGACCCTGACAATTGACACTTCGAGATAATGCCATCCATGGAATCTGAACCAGCAGAGTGCTTACATGCCCCCAGTAGGATATGTAAATATCCTAAGAAACAAGCACCGAGGAGATGATATTTTGTTAAGCATCTTCGAGGGGATTTCCCGCCTCTCCGCGCTGGGAACTCGTCCAAATCAACTTGTGTTGATCGGCCGCTCCTATTCTAGGTGTTCTTTTCAGAATTTTGCGACGCTTCTGCGTGATTCTGATTTTTACGCTTACTGAACCAGGCTGTGTGTGAGGTTAGGGTGCTTAGGTTACTGAGTCCCGTAAACCAAAAATTAGTTAACGAGGCCAAATACTCCCTAAGCCTTAGACCTAATACTTCAGCTTTTCATTTTCCTCAACCTCTTGAGGAGTGTCCAGATCTTAATGGGTACTAAGAGCCTATTCAAGAATGCCTAAGGTTTGCATTCTTACTAATCTCATTGTGCACTTTTCAGTTATTTTCTTGAATGAGGTCTAGAACTTAGGTTAATTCCTTAGTTCCTTACTAATGACTATCACCTTTTCTCATAATTTTTGTGCTCCTTTTTCATTTTGTTTCTTTTCTCCTTCACAAAATTTCCTTCTCCTCTTTTCCTCTTATTCTTTTTCGAAAAAAATTTTTAATTTTTATGGTGTTTTTGTCATATGTGAATTTTTTTGTTTGAAACCTTTTCTTACAAGTTTTGCACTTCCATACCCCCCCATGCCTAAGATTTGCAATGTCCTCATTGTAACCTAGGGGGTTTTTATTTAACTTAGTTCATTCCTTAAGACAGAAATTTGGATGAGTGGATGGGTTGGGTTGAATTTTTGCTGACGATTTCTAATCCCAGATGCAAGCATCTGAGGTGGGGTCGGCTGTCTACAAGGGTGAACTTTAAGTGCAAAAAGGTGTCAGAACAAGTTTCAGGTTTTCAAAGAGAATGACGGGCTGCCTCCCGTTGAGCGCTAAATTTGATGCCTTCAGCCAAGCGGGAAATGCGATGGAGAGGGGATGGTCAAATCAGCTAAGTTTTGTAATACAAGCACCTTGATTAAGAGCCTGGTTGGTCCAACCAGGTGCTTGTTCAGATCAACAGGCTGATGATGCAGCCCAAACCCAATCAATCTGGTGGGTTGATAGATGTGGATAAAAAGGTGTGGAACCCACCATATACTATGAAGCTCAGATGGATGTGGAAGTGTAAACGCAGGGTTTGGCTGAGTCGAATCAGCCTGGTCAGAGTAGGGATCCGTAGAATAATCAATGAATGACGCGGAAACCCTACAGGGGTGATCAGAGAATGATGGGGCGTGGTATGTAGTCTGATCAGTGTTCAGAACCCGATGTGGAAATGCAATCGGCTTGGTGAGAGGTGAATCTGAATAGAAATTGAGTCCGGTTGCGGGTCGGGGTTGGGAAGAGGTTTTGATCCGTTCTGTGTGTGCGGATGAGGTGGCCATTGTGTACGAGGGCTCTTCTAGAAACGGATGATAGGTGGTTTTCTGTAGAGAGTCCTCTGGGTAACTATCAAATGCCGGAAGAGTGTCTGTAGGATGAAAGAAATCTGAATTGAGAAAAGATTTGAATTCTGGGTTGCAATCACTCTTGGCATTTTCTCTTTTTGGTTCCTGAGGATCGAGAAGGAATGATTCTGTGTTATCAGTGATCTCGGGAATCAGGACCTCAGAGTCATGTGAACTGAGGTCGTAGATGGGCCTGGCGTGTTCAGGAAGGGGAATCTCTTCGCAATTATAGTCAGATTTGAAATTGTCGGAGAGTTGGCGAAAATGAGATTCATGATCATGAATTCCACCACAGCAAAAATCCTCAGATGTGGAATCAGCAGCTTGACTGGGTTCTAGCCTATATGTCACTTCTGGGCTCAAAAAGATGTTCTGTTCAAGCTCTAAGCTGGTAGGATAGACCCCATTAAAACCTTGCTCATCCAACTCCTCAGTTTCTGTATCATAAATTGGCATGTTTTCTGAAAAATCGATCAGATTTCCTGAGGATGTTGGAGAGGGATATTCATTAAATAGAGGCCCGGAATCATATTCTGTAAAAATTTGATCTTTCTCATAAAGGGCCTCATAATCTTCCCAATAAGTTTCAGATCTAGGTTCTAGGCTTAGGATGTGGGTAGAATTATTAGAACCTAAGTCCGAATAACCTTCGAGGGTCACCTTATCAAAACAAGGGGCGGAATTTATACCCTCGAGAGGTTCAATTCTAATCTTGTTATTGCAGGAGTCTTGGAGTTCTAAGCTTGGTGATTTATGGCCTAGGGTTGGCTCAGCATTGTGTTCTCCTGCAACTTCCCAACCTATTTTAATGCTATCTTCTATTTGGGTTGGGAGTCGACAACCACCTTGTGCCTCAGTCCCGAGATCTGGGAAACTGGATTGTTCCTTAATACTGTTCCAAGATGGTTCATCCTCTGTTTCTGGTATATACGGGTATTTCTGGTTGATAATTTGTTCTACTGATTTCATCATTTCTACCCGTTTCAAAAGGGCATCTTGGTGTTGTTCCCAAAGTACAGGATTTGTCAAGCATTGAAGGTATTCAGATTGGTGTAATTTTTCCATCTCAATGTATCCTGTCATGAGCATATCTCGGGTTGATCCTTTTGAAATTTCAGTCAATAGAATTTGGGCACAGTTTATGATGAAAGCTGTGGTTGTTGGAACATCAACCTGAATGTTTCCTATTGGTGTTGAGGGTTTATATTTGATTTCATAGATTTCAAGGGCATCCTCAATCATTTTATCTTTCATGGATCTCATATATTCAGGTTTTTTGAATGGTAGTCTTGCTAGGTAATTAGGCTGCATAATTGGATCAGGTGGTGGAATCAAGATATAGAATCAAGGTTTGAATCAAGATGGAAGAAGGGGATTTTGTTCAGAATCAGAGGAAAGAAGGGCTGTGTGAATGATTTTTTTGAAAAAAAAAAAAAAAAAAAAACAAAGGAGCCGAGGCTTAGCCTCGGGGAGAGTGAATTTCTATAGGAGGTTTCAAGGACCTCCTGAAAAATACTGAAGGACTGGATGAGATAAGCAGGTGCTGGACCCAATCAAGACACCCAAAAATTTGTTGGGTGACTATAGAGGTGCGGGGCAGATGGACCCCTTGATCAGAAAGATCGTCCACCTGAGAATTACCTGGGCAGCCAGAGAGGGAGAGTCCCGCAAAGACCCCTACACGGTAGAGCGTCCCCACGGGTTACAGGGTTTCCCCCACCCGACCTCTCTTGTCACTGCGGTTCCAGGTAGACCAGAATGGGGATCTTGACCTCTTAAGTCTACTAATTTTAAGATCAGGGTGCTTAAGGTTTCACTTGAACTTTAGGTGTTTTTGTGAACAAAGTGGCCTAGTTTGAAGGTTGGTTGACCCCAGGGGTCAACTTCACCTAGTGGTTTCCTTGAGAAGTTAGGCCTTGTTTTAGGGTTCAAGTGTTTAGAGAGAGCCAATTGTTTAGGATTTTTCTTATTAATTATTTTCAATCAATGGCTTGGGCACACCTCTTTTGGATTTCCTCAATTCTTGATTAAGGGGTGTGTCTCTACTGAAATCCTAATGTTTGACCTTATGTTGGCTCTACTTGGTCCATTTAACTCTTTGTTGGGCAATTAGGGCTCAAGCAAGAATGTGTTAGCCCTTAAATACCCTTAATAGTGTGCAGGAGTGATGAGTTGAAAACATGCAACTCTTTATGGTTACTAAGTATGGAAGACAGGTTAGCCCTATATTGCTTGTTCTTTTCTTTTCTTCCTCTTTAGAGTTTAGGGGTTAATAGCGAGAGGAAAAATTTACCTGTCCTCGGAGTGGTTGTCGTGCGGTTGCTTGTCTTCTTGATTTCCTGTAGCTGCACAAAAGAGAGGAGATTATCAGAAATTAAAAAGAAACAGGAATGTTTACCTCTAGAATAGCCGTTGCTCCCCGGCAACGGCGCCAAATAATTGAGACGTTGGCTTCGAGAGATAACCGGGTTTTATTGTTATAGCGTTGTAGTATAGCCAGTTATTGCCAACATTTCAAATATAATTTTTTTACTCGGAAAATAAAAGAGTTCCCGAGGTCGAACTCAGGGAGCAAGTTGTATTCTAGAGATATACATGTTTCTTTTACAAAAAGAAAGAGAGAGGGAAAGAATTTGTTGTCTTCTTTTCTTTGTTTTCTTCTTTCAGTTCTTCTTCTTCTTTGTCTGCAGAGGTGATGTCTTTCTTCTGCAATGGTGATGCTCTTCTTCTTCTTCCTGCTGTTCCTGCACCTCCTTTTTCTTCTGTCTTTCTTCAGATCTTCTTCTTTCTTCTTTGTTTTTCTTCTTTCAGTTCTTCCCTTGTTCTTTTGTGTTCTCCTCTGCCTCGCCTTCTTCTGTTATTCTTCAGATCTTCCTCCGTCTTTCTTCTTTTCCCTTCAGGACGTCGTCTGATTTCCAAATCAGACGACTTAAACTGCCTGTTGCTACAGTCAGCTTCCTTCTTCTTCCGCGGTTCTTCTTCTTCACCTGTGCCGATGTGGGACTAAACGCAGACCTTTCCTCGCGTGCACCTGCTGGGAGACCGCGGCCTGGCTTCTGCAGCTGCGGCTTTGATTTGCGTAGGTTGCTGGCTGGCTGCCTTCGCAAGACTCCCCGTAATCCGCAGCAGCTGGAGACCTGGAGTCCTCAAGCCTGGAGCGCGGGAGAAGCTGCTTCAATGTGCGTTAATGGCGGTCGAACCTCAAAACCTGTCGGACACGAATATGGCCTCTCGGCCTGATCAAACCACTGGGGAACCTTCGCCGTGGCACGGCGAAGGTGAGGAGCTGCGCGGCAGGCCGCAAGGTGGTGTCTGGCGGCAGCCCTAGGTTGGACTGCAACCGGAGGAATGGGTTTGTTCGGGGGAGTGTTACGGAGGTGTGGAGTGGCAGTGGAGGGGTGGGGGGTGCTCAGTGTGATGAGGCGGAGGTTCGGTGAGGGTCGGCGAGGTGCGTGAGGCTGTGGAGCGATGGGAACATCTCACCGGAGGGTGGCCGGAGTAGAAGGGGGTGACGATGGTCAGGGTCGGTCGAGGGCGTAATTGAACAAATTGGAACCGGGGAAAGAAAGAGGAGAAGAAGGGAAATAGTTCTAACTTACTTGTAGGGACGAAGGGGGAGCAGTAGGGCGACAGTCGTATCGACTGTCGCCGGAGAAGAAGATGCTCAGGGAAGGAGGCGGCGGCGAGCAGAGAGCCGGAGAGGCGCCAGCTGGGTGCGGCGTGGCGCGGGAAGAGTAGGGGAGGAAATCTCTGCTGCTGGTATTGCGGCAGAGCGAAGAGGAGGAGGGGGAGGAACCGCCGGAGCTGGTGAGCGTCTGCCGGAGAGAGAAGAGAGGAAAGTTGGGGATTTTCTCCGTCAGATCCGAGCTGGGAAGAACGGTGGAGCGACGGGGGTATTTATAGGGATCAAAACAGGGAGGGAGGCGGAGGGAGACGACGTGTCTCCCTCGCCGGAGGATGGCAGGAGACGAAAGCCCATACCGTCCGTGCGTTCGCACGGCCGGTATGGTGGGCTACAGCGACCAGGGGGGTGTCCCTGCGACGGCTGACAACGCAGGGCACCCCTGGTTTACTTGCCAGGCTTTCCCCCTCACCCTGCGCGGCGCCATGCTCCGCGCAAGGTCGCCGGAGCATGGTGCTGGCCGGTTTTGCAGGGGGGACCTGAATGCAAAGAACGAAGGAGAGTTAGGGGCCAAAATGCGACGGTTCAAAAGTTGAGGGCCAAAAAAGTAAATATATGAGGACCAAAGTGTAAAGTCGGTCAAGGAGGTTTCTTCTTAGGCTCAAGTTTTTATACATGATTAATTAGGACCTAAGGAATCTGATGGTGAATTTTATTTCTATATTAAACCTTGTTTGACAGGGTAATTTATGCGAAAACCCAGATTAAGTTATTAATTGGGCATGGTTCTCAATGTAGGTCAACATGGGTTCTGAAGGCCAAATTGAAGGTTCTAAACCCTAGAGATTATTTTTCTATGAATTTTAGAGGGTTTATTCTATTTTTACTTTGCCTCGAACCTCGTGAATTGAAGTGGGTTGTTTTAGGGTTACAGATTATCATTTAGTTCCTTGGAATTGCTGTAGCCCTTGCTAGATCATCTCATCCCACTTTTATTCTTATTAAGTTGCTTTGACCTATGTTTGGACCCTGAATTACCCTGTATGCAGATTATACTGGTAAAATTGCATTTTTACCCCTTATGACTTGTTTTCTCCTTAAACTCAGAATTCTCTGAGTTAAGCCTTTCCTTGAGTTATGTAGGAGCTTTTATCCTTTGTATTGGGTCAAAATGAGCTAGTTATGGCTCATGATGAGGTTCTCATCACCCACCAGAAGGCAATCTTGGTGACTATCCACCTGATCTTAATTGGAAGGAGAAAATGGGCCCATTAGATGAACTCAACCTGAATGATAGTATCTTCATTACATTTGATGAAATGGGTCGCAGTCAATTAGTCAACCCCACTCCTAATCTGAATCTTGAGGTGGAGTCTGTATCCCATCCTTGGGATCCTGAGCATATACTTTACACTTTCGAGGACCTTGCACCTCACTTAGAGCCCCCTGAGGATTGTGAAGTTAACAAATTCCAGAAGTCTTGGATGCTCGAGGAAATCATACTAGAAGAAAGTGATAATAACCACACTCCTCTATCAATGGGACCAACACCTGTCGTTGAATATTCTGAGGATTCACAAGTCCCCAACCCAAGTGATCATGAGAAACTTGAGACGGAATTGGAAGAATTAGATCAATATTTGTCCCAGGGACACGAAGAGTTGATTTTTGAGGAAGCACATGATCCTGATATGAAAGTTTGCCCTGAGGCTTAGAGTCAAGAGGGAGAAAATGTAGAAAAGAATGATGATGACTTTCAAAGGATTGGACTCAAAGTATGGAGTGACTCTAGGGGCGAATATGTTTTGTTCGATGACTTAGCCCCTAAGGATTTGATTGAATCCGGATTCCTACATACCTTTGACTATCAAGATCATCCTCTCAAACAATCGAAAGAAATGGGAGCAATTACTACTCTTGAGGAAAGAATCTATACACCCCATGAGCAGGATCTTAACATTGAACAAGAACCTGGGGATGTCATTATTGAGGACACTCACAGTCCTATTGCTTCCAAACCACTTCTACATGATGATGAAATGAGCGACACCCTTGAGCGGTTCAATTTGGGTGACGAACATTTGGGCCCATTCCAGGACACGCACACCAATGATATGCAGCATGAAAGGCAATCAATAACCAAGGCTGCTTTTGATAACATTCAAGAATTGGAATGGATATCGATGATGAATGCTGAACTGCTCACACCCTCTTTAACCCTCTTCCCTACCCTACACCTGAGAGACTTACACTTCTGCAGAAGCAGCTTCCTGAAATCTTTGCTCACACTTTTGATTAACAGGGGAATATCCAGACCAATGCACCCTGTGGTAGAGTGGTGAGTTTGGATAGACGCTTTTCCATGTTAGCCCATTAGTATTAGGGTATGTTTTGTCACACTCTCTGTACCCCACACATATTTGCTTGAGGAGCCTTTGCCTCCTTGTCACACACTCCCGGAGGTTACTACTCATGTGTATTATGTAAAACCTCCACAAATAGCTCAGGAGTACCCTCTTTCCACCTACTTTTGGTGAGTATTTGGCCTCACTATCCATCACCAGCTTGCCAACATCTTGGGTTACTTACTCGCCAGGCCAGGTTTGTTACGTATCTTCTTTGGGTCTCCTTCTGTTTCCCTTCTAGAGCCCGATTTGCAAGGTATCCCAACTCCACCTCAGGTAATATCTGTCCTTGCTTTTGCTTTTCAATGAGGACATTGTCAGCTTTAGGCATGGGGGGTATAACCTGAGGTTATTCATAGCATTTATACATATTTTGCATGCAATTAAGTCATCCATCTTGCATTAAAAAAAAACAACAAAAACAAAAACAAAAAAAAAGAGAGAAGAAGAGAGAAAAAGGAGATGAAATCTTTGTGAGCTGAATTTCAAATATATTGAGGAGAGACACTAGAAGAAAATGTGCATAATTGTGCTGGTCCCAGTAGTTGATTATGGAAAAGTTACCTAAGTTCTAGGCTAGAATGAATGAATTAAGTCCTAAAGTACTAAAGAAAAGGAGATAAGTGAGGGATACCAACTTTAGGCCTTCTAGGTCTATTTTAGGGCTTAAGCACTCACATATTTGTTAAGATATAGACTATTCCTCAAGAGGTTGAGGGAGTTGCGAGGCTGATGTATTAAGTCTAAGGCTTAGGGAGTATTCGGCCCCGTTGCCTGCCCTTTGGTTTATGGAACTTGGCAACTTGAGCACCCAAAAATCAAACACTGGTCTGGTTTAGTGCGCATAACAAAGAATAATACCAAAAAGTGTCTATTCTGAAAATGTTTTCCCGAAAAGTTGACATAGGAGTGGTTTGAAGACACAAGTTGATTGGATGAGTTCCCAGCGTGGAGAGGAGGAATGTAAAATAAGCCCCTCGAAGATGCGTTATAACATATCATCTCCTCGATGCTTGTCTCCTGGGATATCTAAATATCCTACCAGGGGCACAGAAGCATCTTATGCCGGTTCAGATGTTGTGGGTGGCATTATCCCGAAATGTCAATTGCCAAGGTCTGAATTTAGCTACAGAATGTCATGGGCAGCACTATCCTGAAGTGTCGAAAGCTAGGGTTCTGGGGGTTGCCATGGGCGGTGCTATCTCGAAGCATCGATTGCCAGGGACCCTGCGAGGATTGATGGTGGGGACAAGGAATTTGATATAGATCGTGTTTAGGACCAATCTAATGTTAAGTCTAGGGGAATTTGAAAAGAAAGAGAGAAAACTCTCAAAATAATATTTCTCCCTCTCTCTCTTACTAAAAATGCACTGGCAAAATTGAACTTAACCTTTCTACACATATGCACGGGTGTTTTAACCGTTGGTGTCAACGAACCTCTGGGCAATTTTTGCGGGCCTTAGAAACCTTCGTGGTGGATTCAAGATTGAGGCTTGTCAGGTTCGTATCTTGGCAAGTACTTGAGTACCTTTAGTCCTATAGCTGGTATTTCAATCTAATTTCTTAACTGTGGCACGATAAGGCATCTTGACGGTAAAATCTGACCTGGAGATTTGGTCTATTTCATATGATTTTGCTCGGGACTAGCAAAACTTAGGCATAGGGGCATTTGATAGGTCCATTTTAGTGGACTAATTTAGTGCTTAAGTACAGTATTATTGGGATGAGAATTTAATCTAAAGCATGTTTAGTATTGATAAAATGATGTGAGTTTTAGATTTATCATTTCATGTATTAATTACATTAATCTTTATATGGAAGGATTAATTATTCACTTTAAAAGGCAAGGGCATCACATCAAAGCTTGATTTGAGATATGCGGGATTTTGTCTTAGCAAAATATAGTAAGAGAATAAATTGTAAAGGCATCCTTATATGTCTCTCGATTATTCAAGCACATTCCCTTATTTGCTTTTACTTGAATATCTCTATCACGAATCTATCTCTCTCCCTCAATTCTCTCCTCTCTATTTGGTAACATAAAATACTCTCCTTCTCTCTTTGACTCTTTCCTTCTCTGACTCCCTCTCTAATTCTCTCTCTCATTTTCTTTATATAACAGGCAAAAAAAGGTGGAGCGGATCCCATCTCCCCACCACGGGAAGAAGCCATCACCTCTCTCAAGAGAGGTCCCCCTCTCCAACATCATCTTCCTCCAGAGAAGACTCCCTTCCCCTCCATCGTGTGCCTAATTCCACCACCGCGAGTTCCCCACGACCACACTCCAGCAACCTCTACTGCGTGCCTGAGACTTCTCCACTGCGAGCCCTCCAACCGTAATTGTGCTTCCTCTCGATGAGCATGGTGACAGCGCGCTCCTCGATGCCACGTCCTCCTCACTGCAATCGTGTGCCTTTCCCCCATCGCGTCGACCACTCACCGCTCTCCTCGGTGTCTACTGTGTGTAGCCACTCGCGTGCGCAACAGGCGCAGCATCACCGACAGCAGCATACTCGTGCGCATAGCCCCTCACGCGCCCACAGCAACGCGGCCAGCCGCACGTGCAGCCCCTCAAATGCTGGCCCTACGGCCTTCCTCCACGCGCGTAGGCCCTGAGCACCACTGCCACCTTATCTCCTCACGCGCCCACTTTGCAGCTTTCCTCCGTCTCCAGCAAGTGGACGGTCGTGCCCCCTCCTCTTTTTCTTCTTCTTCTCCATCAACCAATAGAGAAGGGGAACCCAAACCACCCATAACGCAGTTATCTCCACAAGCAACGGTTCTCCATGCCATCGACTCCCCTACGCTCACCTAGACCCCACGAGGGTAGCCACGTCGTCAGAATCACCCATGACAGCCTGCGTGCGACAGCTAACCGCCACCATCGCCGCCAGCCTTCCTCGTCGCTGGTGTCAACTCCGGCCGCCATTCGGAGAGCCACCACCACCATTGGAAAGCCCTCGTCACAGTCGACATTCCTCAAGCTCCTTAGACTCCGCCGGCGCTTCCTATTCGCACGAGGTCAAGAGGAAGATTTCTTCTATTTTTGGGTTCTATTAATATTTACCAAAAATGCCATTGTGGAACACTATTCAAATATTTTGCTGGCTTAAATTATTATGGTGAAATTGCGACATTATACTTATTCCTTTTCATATTTAATTTGCTCCTGTTATGTGCATCATTTCGCATTTAAATTGGATCCAGAGTTGAATGCAATTAAGAATTACATACTTTGTCACTACACATGCATCATCTACATATTCTTGGAAGCATGATTTTTGATGTGAAATTTACAGAAATAGACCTGAACTTCTCATGAAATTCAAAGTGACATTCAGAGTAGTAAATTCCTTAAATTGACTTCGCGAATGTTTCTGTGACCATGACGTCTCTCTACTCATGAATTTATTGCATC
Organism: Thalassia testudinum; assembly: GCA_037157565.1. Taxonomy (NCBI): domain Eukaryota; kingdom Viridiplantae; phylum Streptophyta; class Magnoliopsida; order Alismatales; family Hydrocharitaceae; genus Thalassia; species Thalassia testudinum. The sequence goes on from JAZHRO010000014.1 coordinate 58,909,768, forward strand.
TATTCCTCCCTGTGGATACGGCCCACTTTCCTATGAGTGGTTTATTTGATTGTTGATGATTATTTTCCACCACTTAATTTCTACTTTGACAACTTATTTCCTTGTGTGAAAATAATTCGTAAGCGAAAATCGATTGATTACACCATGTGGTGCAATCATGGTCGTCCATCTTCTCTTCTTTGTATCTGGTGATGTAGACCTCTGATCGGGTTGATTTTTGCATCGTTGGACTGTGATCGTTGATTCGGATCCATCGATGTGGTTGGATCTTTCATCTAAGGCTTGGATCTTTGTCCTTTGGCTCCATGATCTCCATTCTTCTATGGACTACACACGATGCTCTGGTTGTTTGATCGAGGCAATTTCGGAAGCGTTGAACTCCCGTCATCATTCTGATTAGATCTATTTGATCTGATCTGACTCTGTGGCTTTGAATCATCTGTGATTAAAATCATCTCTCATTAGTACATAAAATGTTGATGTTATCTATACAGCTAATCAAACTAACCATTGTGCAAATTACGATGCCTATGAATGCATTATTCTTAAGTTATGCTAAGATCTAGCTTAATTCAGGTGATTTAGGTTGCATGATTGCTGTGCAATCAATGCCTGCTGAAGGGGATATTTTTGAGCTTAAGCCTAATGCCATATGTCTAATATAGATTTATTTTCATGGTAATTCGCATGAAGACCCATTCCAATATTTAGAAGATCTGGGGCATATTACGGAAATAGTCTGTCCCTGATGATAAATCATCATGAGCCATAACTGGATTTAATTAGTCATAATCAAGAGATAAATGCTCCTACAAAATTGCTGGAGAGTCGTAATTCACTGAATATCCTTTCTAGGAAGAGTACATTAAAATAGGGTTAATTCTGTAGTTTTAACAGCACATTATGAATGTAGAATAATCACAGGATTTCATAGGGGTTAATCTAAGGTCAAATGTTCATTAATGACTAATAAGAGGGTCCATATAGATAGAAATGGGTTTTCACTCACTTCAAGAACTGATTCATAACCTGAAACCCCAATTTCAGACCCGCTTAGATAACAGAGGTTTTGGTCAGGATAAATTCCATATAAACCTTCTAAAATTCATAGAAAAATATTCCATAAGGTTTTGTAACCTTGGTTTGACCATCTAAACGTATTTTGACCTTAAACAGTCTCAGACGGAAAGTTGCCCTAATTTGGGTTTTTGCTAAAATTTCCAAGTCAAACTTTTTCAAAACTGAAATATGGCTTCACCATCAGATTCCTTGGTTCCAAATTAGGTTAATACAAAAATTTGGGCCTAATCAGAGTTCATCTTGACCTAGTTTGCATTTCAGTCCAGTCAGACTCTTTCTATCTCACACAAGCCCCTAGCTTTTGAAATTCTTACGAGTAGGTCCCTAGGTTTATCGTAATTGTTCGTGAGCCAAGATCGATGCTTAAAAGTGTCGTGTTGCTTTATAGTCAAAATCACTTTGAAAACAAACACAATTTTATTACTCGAAAAGGTTCCGAGGTCGAACATAGGGAGCAAATGGAATTCACACACTAATATCAACAATTAATGTAATTTGAACACAAAATATTACTCAAAAACTAATTAGGAATGTAGAGCATATGAGTATATGAAGAGTAAAAAAAATTTTAGACAAAATAATGGTGATTTGAATCACCAATTATAAGTCTAATACATAGAATAATTACTCAAATCGACTAAAGGAGGGAGTATGAAATCAGACGTTTGATTTTGCAATCAAACGTCTTAAATGACATTTGCTGCAATACTCTTTTTCTTTGTCTACGTGCTTCTTTTTTTCTTCTCTTTCTCTGATTCTTCCTTTCTTCTATTTCTTCTTTGCTCCTTCTTTTATTCTTCTCAGGCCTTCAGCTCAGCAGTCCTTCTTCTTCTTCCTTAGGCTTTCTTCTTCTTCTTTCTTCTGCCTTAAACCCTGCGGTCCTCCTCTTCTTATTCTCTTCTTCCTTCTCTGGCTCTCTTCTCTTAGACTCTGGCTAAGTGTTGGAGCCAAACTTCTCAGAGGAAAAACCCCCTTCTCCCGCACAACTCTCCTATCTCTTTCCCTCTTTCTATTTCAGTCTTGCTCTCCTAGAGCCACAGTCGGTTGGGTAATTGGACCTAGTGCATACCTAGGTCCAGGCTCACCGGTGTGCGGTGGTGAGCGAGGAGTGCAGGGCAGGCGGGTAGTCGGGTCGGCTAAGTCCACAGGTGAGGTGTTGCGGATGAGTCCGAGTGAAGGGGGAGGAGGACCTTACCTTCAGTGTTTGGAAGCAAACAGCCGCTGTCACTTATTCAATTTATGTGGCTGCAGGCACCTCTTCGTATTCGCGGTGGGACTAACTGTCCCACCTGTCTTCCGCGCAACGCAGCAGCAAGGTCCTTGGCCAATTTGGTGAGGCTACAGCTACTGAATCCCCTATGTGAGGACTTGGACACCTGCACGCTTCTATTGCGCATAGCCCGGAGGTATCCCCTGGAGCGTAGCAAGACCTGGAGTAGCTTGAAGCTTCGTCGAAGCTCGACAGTAATGGTGGGTCTTGGGCTTGCTACCTGAAATCAAGAAAAGGGGACTTATGGCCACATCAGAATGCTCTGCAGGATCGCCGTGGCAGTGGCATGGAGTGAGGGTGGCTGTGGTGGTTGGATGGTGACGGTTTTGGCTGGTGAGAGTGGGTCGGTTTGGGTAGGTATTTGGGTGGACGATGGAGCGAATGGAGTGAAGGGAAATGATCAGGTATGTGTGGTGGAGGTTGTAGGGTGGTTGGCAAGGTAGATGGAGGTGCATAGCTGTGGGAACACCTCGTCGGAGGAATCACCGGGGATGGAGGAGATGACGATGTTCAGTAGTGTTGGTGGTCGGTTTTGGGAAATAGAGAAAGGGGGAGAAAATAAGAGAGAGAGAACTTAAAAACCTACTCTAAGGATGAAAAGGGACAAAGATCCCACACTAGTGTGGTTTCCGGATGTAGGGAAGACGAACCTTCGTAGGAGAGGCGGCGGTAAAGACAGGGAAAAGACAGCAACGACTGGTATTTCTCGACACGAAGGATAGTGAGGAAGATGAATCCACCATCGGTGTTGTGGTCGGACGAAGAAAAAGTTAGGGAGAGGCTGCCAGAGCTTGTGGAGTGTTGCGGTCGGAGGGGAGAGAGGAATTGGGGGAATTTCGACCCAATTTCAAGCTGAGGTGAACGGTTGAACCCTAGGGAGTCTTTTATAGGTCTTCAGAGAGGGTTTTGAGCTTGGGAAGCAAGCTTCCCAAGCTTTAAAAGCTCGCCGAAGAAGGAAACTTCAAGAGACCCAAATTTCTCATGCATTCGCATGAGAGATTAGGAAAGAATCAGGGCATCTAACTGGGTTCATATTGGAGAGGATTACTTGATGAATCTCCCTTCCAATTTTGGAAGGGATTTATCAATCAATCAGGGAGAAAATCCAAGTTGAAAGTCGTTGGAGTAGGTTTCCTCCACAGTAATGGTAGAGGGACCTAATTGTGAAGATGATGAAGAAGTTAGGGGCTGAAAGTAATGGTTTTTGAAAGTTAGGGGTATAAATGTAATCGAACAGGACCTTTTTGCAAACTAGGTCAAGTCAAGTTCTCCTCAGGTCCAAATTTTGGTACAAACCTAATTTGGACCTAAGGAATCTAATGGTGAAGTTGGATTTTGGTTTTGACCACGTTTGACAGGGTAATTTATGCAAAAATCTAAATTAGGGTAAATATCTTTTTAAGACTCCATTTAGGTCAAGATGGGTCTGATGGTCAATTTGAAGGTACTAAACCTTAGAGAATATTTTTCCATGATTTTTAGAGGGTTTAGGTGAATTTTATCCTAACCAGAACCTTGGTAAATTAAGTGGGTCTATTTTTAGGGTTTCAAAAGTCATTTAATTCTCAGAACACACCCAAACCCTTTTCTGACTGATCTATCCCACTTATTATCTTATTAAGACCATTTGACCTTTATTCAGCCCTTGAGAAAACCCATGGTTGTACGGCATTGGTAAAATTGCAATTTTAACCCTAGTTTCCTATTTTTCCCTCAGAATGCTTATACAGTGAGTTATGACCTTCAATTGGTTATGTAGGAGCTTTTACTGACTCAATTGGGTCAAAAAGAGTTGGTTAGGGATCATAATGGTGTTCCCATCAGTCATCTTTGCATTCAGGTCCCTGCTGCCATGGTCGTGTGAACACAGCTTGCTGTCGATCTTCAATCAAGGAGTTCTCCCTGATTTCATGCCCAATCTCTTCCAAAATTAGAAGGGGAACTCTTGAGAAGATCCTCTTCAATCTGAGCCGCATTTTGGGCTCTGATTCTTGCTCAAAACCTAATGCGAACAGTTTTAACATGAGGGTTTCCTAATTCATGAAAGTCTTGAGCCTCCAAGCTTGGTTTCTAAGCTTGGAATGCCCTCCTGAGACCTATAAAAGCATCCCATATGCACGATCGTTCTCCTTAGCTTGGTTTGGCCTCAAAATCCTTCTCCTTTCCTATCCACAGCCAGCTCCGACCAGCTCTGGCGGCTTCTCCTTCTCCGTCTTCCAAAGGACAGCTAACTACCAAATTAGCTCATCCAACTTCTTCCTTACGTTCATTCGTGGCTCGCCAGCCTCAACGAGGGCGTCCTTACCCTTTCCTCGCTGTCGTCCCCCTCAATAGAGGTTTCATCTTCCCCATGTCCAGCCATCACACCAATGTGGGAATGCTCTTCCTTCTCATCCTATAACTAGGTAAACCTCTTCCTCTTCTCCCTAACCTCTCTAGCCCCTCTCCTTTCCCTTTTGACCGCCGTTCATGCCGTTCACCTTCCGTCTTCCCCAGCTCTGGCCAAGCTCTGGTGAGGTCATGAACTCGCTACACACCACCAAATATGCTCGCTCCACCTCCAAAACATCCACCTCACCTCACCACACAAAGCCCCCACCTAATTCCATGTTTCACCCACCCAAAATGCCCATCGAACACACCCATCACCGCACTCTGTCCCTGACATCGTCCGACCACCACACATACGCTCATCACATGAAACCACCACCAACACATTTGCCATCACTTGGTGATTCCTCTGAGGTATTTTAATGTGGCCATGAGGTTGTCCTTTGTGTTTTAGGTCATTGTCATGCTTCACCAACGCCGCTGCCTTGCTCGACCATGTTTACAATGCTCTGATGAGCTTATGACTGAATGCCACGCTTTATGTGCTGGGGTTTAACTTCAGGGTCTCCTCCAGGCCCTCAATTGGAGACCTCGCCCGCGATTTCATCATCAATTGGTGAGATCTTCTTCAGCAGCTGCTGCAAGCAAAGAAGCCAGTGGGGATAGTCCCACATCGTGGGATTCTAAAGCAGCAATAGCACATAAGTTTTTTTGTGAACTAGACTTATTGCCTAATCATTGAGGGGTCAGGTCCCTGATGAGAACCTCATCATGAGCCATAACTAGCTCATTTTGACCTAATACAAATGATAAAAGCTCCTACATAACTCAAGGAAAGGCTTAACTCAGAGAATTCTGAGTTTAAGGAGAAAACAAGTCAAAAGGGGTAAAAATGCGATTTTACCAGTATAATCTGCATACAGGTCCAAACATAGGTCAAACAAACCAAATAAGAAGGAAAGTGGGATGATCTGATAAGGGCTACAGCAATTCCAAGGAACTAAATGATAATCTGTAACCCTAAAACAAACCCACTTCAATTCACGAGGTTCAAGGCAAAGCAAAAATGGAATAAACCCTCTAAAATTCATAGAAAAATAATCTCTAGGGTTTAGAACCTTCAATTTGACCTTAGGAACCCATCTTGACCTACATTGAGAACCATACCCAATTAATAACTTAATTTGGGTTTTTGCGTAAATTGACCAGTCAAACAAGGTTTAATCTAGAAATAAAATTCACCATCAGATTCCTTAGGTCCTAATTAGTCATGTATAAAAACTTGAGCCTAAGAAGAAACCTTCTTGACCAACTTTACACTTTGGTCCTCATATATTTACTTTTTGGCCCTCAACTTTTGAACCCTCGCATTTTGGCCCCTAACTCTCCTTCGTTCTTTGCGTTTAGGCCCCCCTGCAAAACCTGCCAGCACCATGCTTCGGCGACCTTGCGCGGAGCATGGCGCCGCGCAGGGTGAGGGGGAGAGCCTGGCAAGTAAACCGGGGGTGCCCTGTGTCGTCAGCCGTCGCAGGGACACCACCCTGGTCGCTGTAACCCACCATACCGTCCGTGCGAACGCACGGACGGTATGGGTTTCCATCTCCGGCGTCCTCCGGCGAGGGAGACACGTCGTCTCCCTCCGCCTTCCTCCCTGATTCGGTCCCTATAAATACCCCCGTCGCTCCACCGTTCTTCCCAGCTCGGATCTGACGGAGAAAACCCCCAACTTTCCTCTCTTCTCACTCCGGCAGACGCCCACCAGCTCCGGTGGTTCTTCCTCCTCCTCCTCTTCGCTCTGCCGCAATACCAGCAGCAGAGACTTCTTCCCCTGCTCTTCCCGCGTCGCGCAATACCGGCGCGCGCTGCCTCTGCCCCGTCGTCACCGCCGTCCTCCCCCCCACTGGGCACCTTCTTCTCCGGCGACAGCAGGTACAGCCGTCCGCCTCCTCGCCCCTTTCGTCACTTTAGTTAGGTTAGAACTACTTCCCTCTATTCTCTCTCTCTTTTCCCCCTGCTATTTTTATCTAATTACCCCTCGACTGCGCCTAATCACCCTCACCTTCTCCGCCTCCGGCCATCCTCCGGCAAGCCGCTCCCATCACTCCAGCAACCCACATGGCTCGCCAACCACCGCAGAACCTCCGCCTCCTCACCCTGATCAACCCCCGCCCTTCCACTTCCCCCACATCACCCTCTGCAACCCCACCGAACAAACCCATCTTCCGACCCACAGTCCGACCTAGGGCAGCCCTTGCACGCCGCCCCACGCCTCGCCACCACCCACACGAGCTTCGCCGCACTCTGGCGAAGCTCCCGGCACCTTCTGATTAGGCCGAGAGGCCGTTTTGCTGTGAACAGGTCACCCGTCCTCCGCCGCCATTGCCGTGCAGAAGGAGCTGCTTCCGCCTGCAGCTGTAGGCGCGCCACGCCCAGATTCGACTCCCAGGCCGTGCGAGGCATTTCGACAAAGCGTCAGGCTGCAGCTGAAGCGAAGCCCTCGCGCGAAGGCCTCGCGTAACGCCGCGATTACCAGCTGTTTCCCCCGCGCAGGCGCCAACTCGGGGTGGGACATTTAGTCCCACCTCGGAAAACTCTGAAGAGGCGCAGCGGTATAAAGTGAAAAAGTGCTGGAGGCTTATTGCCTCAGCACACGGGGTGAGGTCCCCTTCACCCGCCCGGTTACCCGGTCTCGTCCGCGCTCACGCCCCGCGGGCCTGGCCCGACCCGACTTAGACTGACCTGCACTCCTCGCCCACCACGCACGCCGGTGGGCCTGGACCTGGGCGCGACCCGTACCCGGCAACCCGGCAGCTCTGGGAGAGCTTTCCCAAGAGCGGATTCTGTGAGAGAGAGACGCGGGGGAGGGTAGAGATAGGTTTTGCCCCTCTCTGATCAAGCTGTGTAAGTGTGCAGGCACAGGTGAAGAAGAACCGTGGAAGAAGACGAAGGCTGAAGGAAGGAGGATCACCGAGCGGCACTGTAGCAGCGGCGGTTTAAGTCGTCTGATTGGAAAATCAGACGACGTCCTGAAGGCAAAGAAGGAGAAGGAAGGCGAGGCAGAGGAGAACACAGAGAGACAAGCAGACAGAGCTGAAAGAAGAAGGTCTGAAGAAAGGAAAAGAAGAAAGAAAGAAGAAGAAGAAGAACAGGACCGCAAGGGATAAGAAAAAGAAAGAGACGAGTAGAAACAAGAACTGAAAGAAGAAAAGCATCACTACTGCTGCAGATAAAGAAGAAGAACAAAGGAAGAGAGCAGAAGATCTGAGAAGGAAGAAGAGGAGAAGCAAAGAGAAAAGAAGAAAAGCCAACAAATTCTCTCTCTCTCTTTATGTTTTTGTACAAGAAACTTGTATCTCTAGAATACAACTTGCTCCCTGAGTTCGACCTCGGGAACTCTTTATTTCCGAGTAACAAATTGTATTAAACTGGTAATCACCTCCCTCTATACTATACTACGACGAAATAAAAAACTCTAAAGAGGAAGGAAGCCCACCAGTCCCTCACCCCCGCACATGCCTGCCTACTCGTTAACCCGTCTACTGATTACACCGCAAAAATACACCTGCAATTGTGCCATCTTGTGCTATTTCCTAGCATTACCAGTGCATATTAGGGTTCCATAGTCGCATTTGTAAAAATACATGCATGCATGCATTTAATTGAGAGGGGAGGAGAATAAAATAAGTGGCCTCGCAATTCACATTTTCTTCAAGTGCTGCTTCGCAATATTCCCATCTTTATTTTTATTTCCATTTGATTTGGAAATCTCTTCCCACGGCTGCATTGGACAACACCTTTCTCCTCGCGCCATTCCCTGCTCCAGCCCTTCCCTGCGGCTGCCTCTCCCTGCCAAGGCCATGCATGAGCCATGCATAGCCAGGGCATGGCCGTGCATGGCTTCTTCCTCTTTAGAAAGCCACAGCTCCTCCTTTGCAAAGGCCATCCTGGTCCCCAGCCAAAAACCCAGCACTTCTTCCAGGCCACCACCCTCTCCTCCCTCTCCCTCCATATGCCGGCCCTCCTCCTTCGAGGAGACACCCGGCAGACAGGAGTCTTCACTGTGGTGAGCACCCACCACCGTGAAACCACCACCGCCCAACTCTTCAAAGAGCCGATGGGCGTGGTGGCCTTCTTCATTGTTTTCACCTTCCACGCCACTTCAGCCATTGCCGTAGGCTTCAAGCTTGAAGCTCAAAGCTCCAGTAAGGCGGCAGCAGCAGCCGTACCACCTCTTTCCGTGCAAGCCTGCAGGTCGCCCTCGCCTTCTGCGTGCGCCTGCAGGTGCCTCCGCCTCCAGCTTCTCCGCGCGCCTTGTCGTGCTCTCTCTTCCGCAACCGGCCACCGCGTGCCACTGCAGCGAACGGCCACGCTTCACCGCACCCCAGCCAACACCCACAAGCCTCCACGCAAGCAGCAGGTCGCCCTAGCCCTCCACCACGCACGCCAGCAGACTTCTCCGCGCGCTCAGTTGCAACCTTCCACCCATAAGCCACCAGCCGAAGCCACTCCATCGCGCGCGTCGAGCTTTCCGCACTCACAACACCTCCTGCTCCCGGTTGCGCGGTGCGGCCTTGCACTGTAGCCATTATTCACGCCAGTCTGTGGAACACTATGGCTATAGTGGGGTGACCGGTGAGTTTCTCACTTTACTAGTCACTCGGCGAGCCGCAACCGGCTGCAGCCCGTGCGCGCATCTCTGCTCGCGTCGCCCGCACCGGCCCGCTCGTCTGCGTCGCCCTCACCCGTCTACGTCGCCCGCTCTCTTCGCCTACGCGTGCCTGCGAGCACCCGCTCCAGCCTTCGCGTAGCACGGTGCGCGGCGTCTCCTCTCCGCGCCCCTCGCCCTCTAGTGCGCACGTCCTCGCGCGCATACGCGCCTGCGCGTGCGCTTAAGGACCTCCAGACAATGTCACTGGCCTTCAGACGCCTTAACCTCCAGCAGTCTCTCTCCCGCTCTCTCTCTCTCTCTCACTCTCTCTCACAACACTCACAACACTCTCTTTACCAACGCTTACACACACATACACTCACACTTCCATACACACACACACCTATACTCTATCATATACATATATATATATACGTATACATATATATATTGATATATATACATATATTTATATACATATATATATATACACATACATATATATATATATATTTATATTTATACATATAGTAGTACTTATATACTTATGTATTAGTATACATACATATATATATACATATATCTATATACATATATAAATATATATATATACATATATATTTTTACATATATACATATACTTATATACATATATATATATATTTATACATATATCTATACATATATTAGTACTTATATAAATATATATTAGTCTATATACATACACACACACACATATATATATATATATATACATCTATATACCTATATATATATATATACATATATATCTACACATATACTTATACATACATATATATACATATATTTATATATATATACATATATATACATCTATATAGTACTATATACATACATATACATATATATATATACACACACATATATACTTACATATATACATATATCTATATATATATTATTACCTATATAACTAAGTATAGATACATATATATATATATACATATATACACACCTACTTATATATACATATATATATATCTGGCTACATATATCTATATATACATATATTACTATATACATATACAGACATATATATTTACATCTATATAGTTATATACACATACTCATACTTATATATATATATCTATACATATATCTATCTATACATATACTTATATATATATACATATATATATACATATATAACTACATATATATATATACCTATATATTTATAACTATATATATATATAAACATATAGATATATTTACATATATACACATATATTTATATTTTCACATTATTTACCATACATGGTATCGCAGGAATATCTGCACCAGTTGTTGATATTCCCCGATACACGTGTACAAAAGCGTGTTCGCATTCATCTTCCACCATCCATCCTACACCTTACACGCGGCACTTCGTCCTATTGGTTGCGTCTTTCTAGACGACAACCGACTAGATACAGTGCTACACTCCATCTCCGCCTCCACCCCCACCCCTTTATACATATATAGTATATACATATATATGTATACTATATTTACTTTATTTCTATTTCTCTTGCATGCTAATAAAAAGATAAAAAAAATATATAAAAGAGAAAGGATAATCCTTGACTTGCAGGTACTCCGTCTTGCGAATAGCAAGACCCCTTTTGGAACCCTGTTTTGGCTCAAAGCCAAAAACTTAATTTTTAGGGTGTGCCTCAAGGACAAAGATTACCAGAAAAAAAATCTAAATAGAAAAACACCAAAAACACAATAAACGAACGGAAGAGACTCGTTGTAGGAAAGGCGTAGAAACTAGACTTGTAACCCTACTTCCCTGAGTTCGACCCTGGGCCTAAAAGTGACCAAGATAAAATCAAGTAGGCCAAGTTAAAAATTTTGTAAAGAGATGGTTAGGTCTGATTTAGGTTAACCACTATATACACTTCAACGATAAAATCACCATATTAACAACCTATTCGGGTCCGACACCACACCTTTTCTGGCACCGTTTCCGGGGAAGTGCTCCTTCAAGTAAGTTTCTATTCAATTCCTTTCAATTTTTCTCTTCTCTCTTCATGGGTGTCTCTATTTTTGGTGTGTAGGTGAACCTGTTGCAAGGGAAATGCAGGCAAACGAAGTCGAAGACGTGAGCAGATCCAAGGCGGGAACAACAGTGTGAAGACGCTGACACCACATTGGAGTTTCACACACGTTGCCTTGTAACCTAGGTTAACTTGTAACCTTAATAAAAAAAAACTTAAAAAACTAAAAACTAGAAAAAACTTCTTGGGATCTCTTAGGTCAAGTGGATTAAAATTCACTTGTTTGATTGATTTCCTTTACTCCCACTGTCCCGGGATTTCCAGCCTTACTTCGCATAGCGAAAATCCAAGAATCTTGATTCTTGAATTTTTTGCCGTGTGAAGTATTCTTTGAGGCAAACACAAAAAAATTGATTGCCACCCTCATTGCCTCATTTACCTGTAATTTGGGATCACATTTTTGGTGGGGAGACTTGGAATTGAGTTGATTCCAACCCCACCATGACTTTTCAACTTGCCTAAGATTCGATCCCGAATATTTCAACCCCAACAAATTGATTTTCTTTATCTTTTGGTTGAGCCTTGTGTGGAAATCTTTCTGGTGATTGGGAGCACTTGAATTGAAGTGCTTTGGCTCCCTTTCACACTAATCTAAAATTGATTCGTGGATCCACACATAGAAATCTCCATTTAGGGTAGCCCATTGAATTTTAGCATGCATTAACTAACTGATATTGAAGAAGGGTTTGTTGGGCTTAGAAAGAAAACTTGTATTCTCAATAAACCCGGAGATTGATTTAATTGGTATTTCAGTGAAATCCTAAAATCCATACTACTTAAGGCTAAACTCTAAAAACCATTCAGTAATAAAAACTTCAATTCGAGGAGATTTCCCCATTGCATGCTTGTTTTACACACTCTAAAAAAATCAATCACTTGGGCATTACCCGTAAACAACGCCCTTCACATTCCAAAAGCACTTGATCCTAAGCCTCTAACTAAAATTGGTAGTAACTTGACCCTTATTAAGGATTGGAGGTCTAACTACCTATGTGTAGCAACTACGTGCTGGTGAGGGTTCCCGCGTGCTATTGGGTGTCTAAGACTAGGGCAAACGGCCTTTCAATCTGGCTCGGTGGTTCCACGGTGCTCGCATTCGGTTCCGCAGTTTGTGATAGTAAGTAACTTAGATCTTTAGATCTAAGGGCACACTGTAGAGGTTAGGAATTTGATTGAATTGATTTGTTATCAAGTGTACCTTTGCGACGTCATTTCTCTCATCTCTTTCCCCTTCTCATCTCCCCAATTCTTCCTGCGGTAGTGCATGTTTGGGAGGAGGTCACAAAACCCTGAACTATTTGAATTGCTTGATAAATTTAGAAAAGAAGCCGAATCGTCCTCCTCCTTCACAAACATTGCTGCACGCCCACCCCCGAATCCTGAGGGAGGAAACAACCCTCAGAACCCACCAGGTGGTGGAGCCTTAGATCCCATAACCCACCTCCAAGCTCAAATGGAAATGTATAATGAACGAATTGAGGCCATTTGGGAAACATTGGAGGAAATGCAGAACCCTCCCGAACGGGAGGAGCCTAGGTCTCTTAGCTCCTGTCAGAATCCCGTTGCTACAGAGACCATAGGACAAACTCGGGTCCCCATGGGTGGGGACGACTTTGAACTGAAGACTAACATTATTGGCCTAATAAATTTTCACTTCCATGGTCTTGCAAGTGAAGATCCTTTTCTCCACTTGGAAGACCTAACCTGACTGGCTGAAACGGTTAAACCAAGAAATGTCGGGTTACCTATAGTCATGAAAATGTTCCCATTTTCATTGCGGGATAAAGCGTTGCAGTGGCTACGCACCCTTGGGAGAACCATCCACTCTTGGGAAGAGATGCGAACAGTGTTTCCCAAGAAGTTCTTCCCAATCGGGCGAACCAATGCGCTTTGCCATGCTATCACCTCTTTTACGCAACAAAACGGAGAACAATTTCATGAAGCGTGGGAGAGGTATAACGACCTCCTCAGGAAGTGTCCGCACCACGGTCTGCCTAAGTGGCATATAGCCCAGATTTTCTACTATGGGCTAAATGAGACTTTGAAGCAGATTGCAGACGCTTCCTACTGAGGAAACTTTATGAATAAAGACGAGAATGAAGCATTTGAATTGTTTGAAAATATGAGTGAAAACTTGTTGAACAATGCTTCCATTGTCGCCTTTAATCGTACCAGCCAGCCCCGAAATGTCCATGAAGTTGACATGGGACCTTCCCAATCATCCACTGATCTATGCCTTATTGCACAAAAACTGGATGAAGTCTCCGTCGTGCACAAGAAGCTGGACGAACTTCTGGCCAACCTCGCCCGTTCTATGGCAAACACCACCACCTCACCACTTCGTCACAATCCAAATTCTTCCAACACCAGGCTTATCCCGAGAAACCCCGTAAGACCTGCCTTACCAAGTGTCGCGCCAAGCAACTCGGTAAGTCATGTGGAACTGGCTTCTGCAAGCCAGTATTTCGACATGGAGGACCAAGCCTCCGTGTGCTCGGATGCATATTTACATGCGGACACGTCTTCTGCCATAGAAGGCGCTTGCGCCCTGGGGAACAACCTATTCTCTGCCACGTATAACCCTGGGTGGCACAATCATCCGAACTTCGCATGGTCCAACAACCCACAGCGCCAAAACCCCGCGGGTGGACCAATGTGACCGTCCACACCCGTCATCCCAAGGGCCCAGTCTAATCCTATGGCAAATCCGCCATCAGGCCCTTGCATACCACAAGCAGAACACGTATCAAGTCCTCTTGACAAATTGATGGGAATGATGACGGATATGTCGAAGCGCCATGAAGAGAACATGACCTCTCTTCAGCACCAACTGGCGCAGCAGAATTCTGAGATCAGTCAACTATGCATGGCGACTCGATCTCAGGGCACTCTTCCCTCCCAACCTATTCTCACCCCGTGAAATTTCGTACCCCTTGGTCCTCAACCACAGTTACAACCTTCTCAGGGACAGATTCATCAAATTCTACAGGCTCCAAGCATTCTACCGGGATTTCAGGCTAATCCCGCTGCAGCACCACACTCTTATGTCCCCATTGCGAACCCTCCTTCGCCGTATGATCCCACTGGACCCGCATCGTCCAATGCTATCACTACGAGAAGTGGTAAGCAGACTGTCGATCCACCTCGACCTGATCCTGGCCCGTCTTCTTCTTCATCGCCCTCTCATTCGGGATGCTTTCCGCATTCGCGAGAGGATGATACACCCAAATTGGTGCCAGAATCAGTCCCATTCCCTAAGGCTCTACTGAGGGAGCCAAAAGGCAAAAAGAAAGACACGTAGGCCTTTGATAACCTGCGTAATTTGTTCAGGGATGTAGAAATCAAGGTACCCCTGCTCGAGGCTATCGACCACATGCCTACTGTCGCTTTATTTTTCAAAGACTACACAACACCCAGGTGACAGTCAAAGAAAACTAAGAATCTGGTGGTTCTTTCTCCTCATGCGAGTTGTGCTATACTGTTAAACCTACCACCGAAGCAGAAAGATCCGAGCACACCACTTATTTCTTGTAGCATCCAAGGCTGCAGTTTTAACCGTACCCTGCTTGATCTTGGATCTTCCATAAATCTTATACGACCATCATGCTCGAAAAATTTTCCTTGGGAAATCTGAAACCCACCTCTGTCACGTTACAGTTGGCAGATCGTTCTGTCAAAATCCCGAAGGGTGTGGTGGAAGACGTGGTGGTTAGGGTCAACAGTCTCTGTTTTCCTGTTGACTTTCTTATTTTAGATATGGAAGTTCCTAGCTCACTTTCTGATTGTCCGATCATCCTTAGTCGACCTTTCTTGGCCACAGCCTGTGCCCTTATCGACTGTGAGTTGGGCTGTATTGAGATTGCCGTTGGATCTGAAAAGATCAAGCTTAACATCTTCAACGCAGCCAAGAACTTTGATTACGATTGCATCGAGGATGACACGTCTGACGAGGACATGACCGTCAGTGCGTGTATCGGACTAATTGGGACCTATTCAGACTACTGCGGATTACCTATAAACACTGATGACTACCTGACCAACACATTTTGTGACGTTCCCCCATCCCTCCCTTGTCCCGTACCTTCTCCTGGCTAGACTTCTGACGAGGTTTTCTCCGCTTCCCATACCTTGTGGTCTGAGTCATATCCAGGCTACTCACCGCCGGTCCACACTCTTGAAGACCGGATTGCCCTTTCTTTCCCACCAAATTAGGCGGATTTGCAACTCCACACTGGGACCTTGAGCCCATATCCTACTCACTGGGGCTTTTCCTTTTTGGATCCATCTATCCAAGATGCCCCTCTTCTTGGCCAATCTGAGGGCCAACTTCTTCTTCCCGACTTGTTCTCCGATCTGCCTGGGACACTCTCATCCCATGAAATGCCAGACCTTTCACCATCCACCATCACTTTTCATGCCACTATCACGATCTCTTCACTTATCACTTCACCACCCACCATCCACCCACCCTACCACCCTGCTGTATACCCTACACCTCAGCTCTCGTTACCCGATCTTTCATCCTTTCTCTACCTCTCCCTGCATGCATATGAGGACATAGCATCGTTTGGCATGGGGGAGTGGATAGGCATCCATAGGATCTGGGTATTTTATGGTATCATGCAGTTCCCACCTATTTATAAATATGCAAGAAAAAGAAAAAGAAAAAGAAATATATAATATATATAATAATAATAATAAATGGTGCTTAGTAATGATCTGAAAGCTGAAATAAAAATACAATAAGTGTTTATGGATATTCAACCTCTATTTTGTAGACTTTCCAGGCCACAGAAGCTTGATTCGCTCAGGCTCGGGCTTAATTCACTTGAGCATTGACAAAATAGATCAGAATCTCTCCTAAGGATGTATTCTTGTACCTGAGACACCAGTACAGGATCCATTGGTTTACTTTTACTTGAGAGCTTAAGTAAACTTGGTTCACACTACACATATCAGGAAAGACCAGGTGAAAATAAGATCCAACCCTAGTGTTCATTAGGGAAGGTGGAGTCCTTACCTGTGCGTGCAGGTAGACTTTTTATCCCAGGTTTTAGTCTTGTGTTTAGGAGAAACTCTTTCTACCAAAAAAAGAAACTCTCCCACCAAAAAGAAAAGTGTGCTCCTCCAAATAAAGTTGTAAGAGATATACTGACATGTGTTTCAAAAAAAAAAAAAAAAGATGCAAATAAGTCAGTATATCTCACAAATGTCAATAAAATCTTCCTATGAAAAGTTCTATTTTCCTTGAGCCACAAATGTCAAAAAATGGGAGTTGAGTTTTCCGTCATCTTTTTAAAGGGTCAATCCGAAGACACGAGCTGAAACTGGGACCAACCTTTGCTTAAAAATTCGTGAAACCCTGGGCTTGAGTCATAATGTTCATCTGGTCAGTCTTGATCCTTCACTAAGCACAAGCCATAACCTCTTGAGCTCTCGAGTACGGAAAAACCCTCCTAGGTCCTGGAAATCGTACTTAAGGTTTAAATATCAAGAGTCCTGGTTAGTCGAGAGATGATCTTTGTCATGTGAGACTTAAAGTACTAGTAGTCTTCTCTACAATTGGTTCTCACAATATCCAATAATAAACACACCTATGTTGTCTCAGGAGAAAATCTTCAGCTTAAAGATCATTTCTAAATACAATACAAAAAAATGTTTTGCTAGGGACTAGCAAAAGATAGGCATGGGGGTATGATTGCACCGCAAAAATACGCCTGCAATTGTGCCATCTTGTGCTATTTCCTAGCATTACCAGTGCATATTAGGGTTCCATAGTCGCATTTGTAAAAATACATGCATGCATGCATTTAATTGAGAGGGGAGGAGAATAAAATAAGTGGCCTTGCAATTCACATTTTCTTCAAGTATTGCTTCACAATATTCCCATCTTTATTTTTATTTCCATTTGATTTGGAAATCTCTTCCCGCAGCTGCATGGGACAACACCTTTCTCCTCGCGCCATTCCCTGCTCTAGCCCTTCCTTGCGGCTGCCTCTCCCTGCCAAGGCCATGCATGAGCCATGCACAGCTAGGGCATGGCCGTGCATGGCTTCTTCCTTTCTAAAAGGCCACGGCTCCTCCTTTGCAAAGGCCATCCAGGTCCCCAGCCAAAAACCCAGCACTTCTCCTTCCAGGCCGCCACCCTCTCCTCCCTCTCCCTCCATACTCCGGCCCTCCTCCTCCAAGGAGACACCCGGCGGATAGGAGTCTTCACTGTGGTGAGCACCCACCACCGTGAAACCACCACCGCCCAGCTCTTCAAAGAGCCGGTGGGCGGGTGGCCTTCTTCACTATTTTCACCTTCCACGCCACTTCAGCCATTACCGTAGGCTTCAAGCTTGAAGCTCAAAGCTCCAGCAAGGCGGCAGCAGCAGCCGCACCACCTCTTTCCGCGCAAGCCTGCAGGCCGCCCTTGCCTTCCGCGCGCTCCTGCAGGTGCCTTCGCCTCCGTCTTCTTCGGGCGCCCTGTCGAGCACTCTCTTCTGCAACCGGCCACCGCGAGCCGCTGTAGCGGCCGGCCACGCCTCACCGCACCACAGCCAGCCCCCGCAAACCTCCACGCAAGAAGCAGGTCACCCTCGCCCTCCACCACGCACACCAGCAGCCTCCTCCGCGCGCTCTGTCGCAACCTTCCACCCGCAAGCCACCGGCCGAAGCCACTCCACCACGCGTGTCGAGCCGTCCACACTCACAGCACCGCCTGCTCCTGGTTGCGCGGCGCGGCCTTACACTATAGCCACTGTTCACGCTAGTCTGCGGAACACTGTGGCTATAGTGGGGTGACCGGTGAGTTTCTCACTTTACCGGTCACCTGGCGCGTCGCAATCGGCCATAGCCCGCATGCACGTCTCCGCCCGCATCGCCCGCACCTGCCCGCGTGTCTACGTCGCCCGCTCTCTTCGCCCGCGCGTGCCTACGAACGCCCGCTCTAGCCTTCGCGCAGCACGGTGCGTGGCGTCTCCTCTCCGTGCCCCTCGCCCTCCAGCGTGCACGTCCACGCACGCATACGCGCCTGCGCGTGTGCTTGAGGACCTCCAGACGACGCCCACTGGCCTTCAGATGCCTTAACCTCCAGCAGTCTCTCTCCCGCTCTCTCTCTCTCTCTCACTCTCTCTCTCACAACACTCACAGCACTCTCTTTACTGACGCTTACACACACATGCACTCACACTTCCATACACACACACACACCTATACTCTATCATATACATATATATATTGATATATATACATATATTTATAGACATATATATATATATACATATATATATATATTTATATTTATACATATAGTAGTACTTACATACTTATGTATAAGTATACATACATATATATATACATATATCTTTATACATATATATATATATATACATATATATATACATATATATATTTGGCTACATATATCTATATATACATATATTACTATATACATATACATACATATATATTTACATCTATATAGTTATATACACATACTCATACCTATATATATATCTATACATATATCTATCTATACATATACTTATATATATATACATATATATATATACATATTGGTGGTCGCCTTCCTCTATAGTTTTATTATTCCGTCGTAGTATAGTATAGAGAGGTGATTACCAGTTTACTACAATTTGTTACTCGGAAATAAAGAGTTCCCGAGGTCGAACTCAGGGAGCAAGTTATATTCTAGGGGTACAAGTTTCTTTTACAAAAATAAAGAAAGAGAGAGAGAGAGAGGGGGAGAGAGATGAAAGTTTGAGTTCTTCTTCTTTTCTTCTCTTTGTCTCTCTCTCTTTTTAGCTTTTGTTCTTCCTGTTCTTCTTCTGTGTTTATCTCCTTGTGGTCCTCTTCTTCTTCTGTTGTTCTTCCTTGTTCTTTTGTTCTTCAGATCTCCTTCTTTCTTCTTTTCTTTTTCCTGTCAGGATGTCGTCTCTCCTTCTTTCTTCTTTTCCCTTCAGGACGTCGTCTGATTTTCCAATCAGACGACTTAAACCGCTTGTTGCTACAGTGTCTCCCTTAGCTTTCTTCTTCTTCCGCGGTCCTTCTTCTTCACCTGTGCCTACACACTTCAGAGTTTACGTCAGAGGGCAAAACCTACTCTACCCCCCCCCCCCCCCCCCGTCTCTCTCTCACAGAATCCGCTCATAGGATAGCTCTCCCAGAGCTGCCGGGTAGCCGAGTACGGGTAGCGCCCGGGTCCAGGCCCACCGGCGTGAGTGGTGGGCGAGGAGTGCAGGTCAGTCTAAGTCGGGTCGGGTCAGGTCCGCGGGGCGTGAGCGTGGACGAGACCGGGTAACCGGGCGGGTGAAGGGGACCTCACCCCGTGTGCTGAGGCAGTAAGCCTCCAGCACTTTTTCGCTTTATACCGCTGCGCCTCTTCAGAGTTTTCCGAGGTGGGACTAAATGTCCCACCCTAATTGAGCGCCCGCAGTGGAGAAAGCAGCGGGCGATCGCGGCTTCACGCGAGGCCTTCGCCCCAGCTGCGAGCCTGACGCTTTGTCGAAATGCCTCGCAAGGCCTGGGAGTCGAATTTGGGCGTGGCGCGCCTGCAGCTGCAGGCGGAAGCAGCTCCTTCTGCACGGCAATGGCGGCGAAGGTCGGGTGACCTGTTCACAGCAAAACGGCCTCTCGGCCTAATCAGAAGGTGCCGGGAGCTTCTCTAGAGTGCGGCGAAGCTCGTGTGGGTGGTGACGAGGCGTGGGGCGGCGTGCAAGGGCTGCCCTAGGTCGGACTGTGGGTCGGAAGATGGGTTTGTTCGGTGGGGTTGCAGAGGGTGATGTGGGGGAAGTGGAAAGACGGGGGTTGATCAGGGTGAGGAGGCGGAGGTTCTGCGGTGGTCGGCGAGCCGTGTGGGTTGCTGGGGTGATGGGAGCGGCTCGCCGGAGGATGGCCGGAGGCGGAGAAGGTGAGGGTGAGGGGTCGGAATCGAGGGCGACAGTAGATGTTTAAAGTGAGGAAAAGGAAGAGGGGAGGAAGAGGAGGAGTTCTACCTACTTAGCAGGAGGAGGAGGGCTCGGAGCGGGCGACAGTCGTATCGACTGTCGCCGGAGAAGAAGATGCCCGGGGGAAGGGGCGGCGGCGAGCAGAGAGCCGGAGAGGCGCCAGCTGGGTGCGGCGTGGCGCGGGAAGAGCAGGGGAAGAAGTCTCTGCTGCTGGTATTGCGGCAGAGTGAAGAGGAGGAGGAGGAGGAACCGCCGGAGCTGGTGGGCGTCTGCCGGAGTGAGAGGAGAGGAAAGTTGGGGGTTTTCTCCGTCAGATCCGAGCTGGGAAGAACGGTGGAGCGACGGGGGTATTTATAGGGACCGAATCAGGGAGGAAGGCGGAGGGAGACGACGTGTCTCCCTTGCCGGAGGACGCCGGAGATGGAAACCCATACCGTCCGTGCGTTCTCACGGCCGGTATGGTGAGTTACAGCGACCAGGGGGGTGTTCCTGCGACGGCTGACGACGCAGGGCACCCCGGTTGACTTGCCAGCCCCTCCCCCTCACCCTGCGCGGCGCCATGCTCCGCGCAAGGTCGCCGGAGCATGGTGCTGGCAGGTTTTGGCAGGAGGGACCTGAATGCAAAGAACGAAGGAGAGTTAGGGGCAGAAATGTGAGGGTTCAAAAGTTGAGGGTCAAAAAGAAAATATATGAGGACCAAAGTGCAAAGTTGGTCAAGAAGGTTTCTTCTTAGGCTCAAGTTTTTATACATGACTAATTAGGACCTAAGGAATTTGATGGTGAATTTTATTTCTAGATTAAACCTTGTTTGACTGGTCAATTTATGCAAAAACCCAAATTAAGTTATTAATTGGGTATGGTTCTCAATGTAGGTCAAGATGGGTTCCTAAGGTCAAATTGAAGGTTCTAAACCCTAGAGATTATTTTTCTATGAATTTTAGAGGGTTTATTCCATTTTTGCTTTGCCTTGAACCTCGTGAATTGAAGTGGGTTTGTTTTAGGGTTACAGATTATCATTTAGTTCCTTGGAATTGCTGTAGCCCTTGCTAGATCATCTCATCCCACTTTTATTCTTATTAAGTTGCTTTGACCTATGTTTGGATCCTGAATTACCCTGTATGCAGATTATACTGGTAAAATTGCATTTTTACCCCTTATGACTTGTTTTCTCCTTAAACTCAGAATTCTCTGAGTTAAGCCTTTCCTTGAGTTATGTAGGAGCTTTTATCCTTTGTATTGGGTCAAAATGAGCTAGTTATGGCTCATGATGAGGTTCTCATCACATATATAACTACATATATATATATATACCTATATATTTATAACTATATATATATAAACATATATACACATATATATATATATTTTCACATTATTTACCATACGTGGTATCGTAGGAATATCTGCACCAGTTGCTGATATTCCCCGATACACGCGTACAAAAAGCGTGTTCGCATTCATCTTCCACCATCCTTCCAACACCTTACACGCAACACTTCGTCCTGTTGGTTGCGTCTTTCTAGACGACGACCGACTAGACATAGTGCTACACTCCATCTCTGCCTCCACCCCCACCCCTTTATACATATATAGTATATACATATATATCTATACTATATTTACTTTATTTCTATTTCTCTTGCATGCCAATAAAAAGGTAAAAGAAAATATATAAAAGAGAAAAGATAATCCTTCACTTGCAGGTACTTCATCTTGCGAATAGCAAGACCCGTTTTGGAACCCTGTTTTGGCTCAAAGCCAAGAACTTAATTTTGAGGGTGTGCCTCAAGGACAAAGATTACCAGAAAAAAATCTAAATAGAAAAACACCAAAAACACAATAAACGAATGGAAGAGACTCGTTGTAGGAGAGACGTAGAAACTCGACTTGTAACCCCACTTCCCTGAGTTCGACCCTGGGCCTAAAAGTGACCAAGATAAAATCAAGTAGGCCAGGTTAAAAATTTTGTAAAGAGATGGTTAGGTCCGATTTAGGTTAACCACTATGCACACTTCAACGATAAAATCACCATATTAACAACCTATTCGGGTCCGACACCATCTACTCACTCCTCGGTCATCACCCACGTCGATGACCTTGGACGCTGTACATGACCCATTTGCCCGAACATGGATCCGACTTAGGTTTAGGTTGAGAGAGAGGAGGAGGATTTGTGAGAGAGGGGGAGGGTTTTGCTCTCTTGGCCTTGTGCTCCTGTGCCAGACTTAGTCGCTGAAGGAAGGTTAATTTCCCTGTGTTGTGTGTAAAAGAGGAAAAAAGCTGTGAAGAAGAAAAGAAGAAAGAGAGGCTTAAGAAAGAAAGAAGCTTTGAGAAAGAGAAGAAAGAAAAGAGGCTCTCTGAAGAGCCTTGTGTTTTGGTAAGATGCCTGATTGATTTGGTTTTGAGTACTGTTGAATAATTTGAGAACCTAAGTTAAAATTGAATTTTGATTGACAAAAATGAATGAATGCTTAAATTAAGAGGATATCTGTAGTGATTCAAATCACCATTGGTTTTATTCTCATTTCTTTTTGCTTCACCATATATTGATTTTTATTGAATATATTTTTGAGTGATTCATTCGTTGCATATCTATTTTAATGCTCAATTAATTATGCTCATTGATTCTGTATGAGATTAATGTTGTGAATTCCATATTTGCTCCCTGTGTTCGACCTCGGACTCTTCTTTAGAATTTGAGTTATAAATTTACTTGTCTTCAAGTGATTGGGGCTCTGCTACAATGAACGCATTTTTAAAATCTCCTCTCTCGTGCATTAACATTTTGGCACTGTTGCCAGGGAGCAACATGCAATTCACACATTGATCTTATCTTTCTTGTTTATCTGAGCACTAACTTGCCCTGCTTGCATTGATTGTGATTTTGCGAGGTACATCACAAAGAAATCGTTCATGCTGATTAGCCACTCCAGGGGCAGTTAACTCTCTCTTCTTCCCTAATCAATCTCCTAATCTTTTGGATGAGAGAAAAAGGAAACAAAATTGATTAGGATTCGTCTGCCTTATTTTCTTAGTAATCATCATTTAAAGGCAAGTTTCCTGATTTGCAAATTCAAATCAATATTTGATTGAAGATTGAGACGATTCTGTTTAGAGATCCCTACCCAAATTGCCTGTACCTACTAGGGATTTTACACTTAATTTCTGATCATCTTGGACTATGCACATCTTGTTTGAGTCCAAGGTGTACATTTTGAGATTCGATTGGACTTGAAATATAGCCAATTAGGATTTCTATTCTAGGGTTTTGAAGTATTAGTTTCACACTTTCCTGAATTAAAGAAAATTGACCCTCCCGCTTTTGCATGATTCCCAAACCCTTGCTTGAAAAGATCTAATCAAAAGAACCCTAAAATCATGCCCTAAATTCACTTGAACCCTAAAATTATAGACCTAATAACCTGAGAATCAAATTAGGGTGGTCTTTGGGTCTTGGCCCAGATTTCATTCTTCATCTTTTAGGGCAGGTTAGGTGAAGTTGGTCAACTTTGTGAGCTAACCAATCTCTAAATTAGGTCACCAAGCATAAATCAAATCTTAAGTTCAAGTGAAATCAAAAGCACCGTAATTTAGGTTTAAAATTAGGTAGACTTAAGAGGTTAAGTCATTCATTCCAGTCTACTTGGATTTGTGGTGACAAGGAAGGTCAGGTGGGGGAAACCCTGTAACCCGTGGGGACGTTCTACCGTGTAGGGTTCTTTGTGGGACTCTTTCTTCCTGGCTGCCTAAGTATTTCTTGGGTGGATGATTTTCTGATCAAAAGGTATCATCTGCCACGAACCTCTTTAGTCATCCAAAAGTGTTTTTGGGTGCCTCAATTAGGTCCAATTCACATCTAGTCCCTCATCTATTTTTTAGAACACATGCACAAGAAAGGTGCCTAAGTTTTTAACCTAGAGGCCCTCATTAGAATTGTTCTTCTTGGGGATTTCTAATCTGATTCAATCACTTCAATCTGAACCTAAGTTTGATTCTACATCGTGATTCACCCACCTGATTTGAAAATGTAACCTGACAAATTAGGAAGACTTTATAGGAAACCTGGATTCCAAATGAGCATGAAAGAAAAGATGATTGAGGATGCTCTGAGATATCATGATGAATATTACAAAAACTCAGATCCATCTAGACACATTCAAGTTAATATACCAAAAACAACAACCTTCATTACAAATTGTGCCCAACTAATAATAGCACAGATGACAAATGGTTCAACTCAGGGTTGTAGATTCCCTACTAGGAGGGGGTGACGTAATAAATTGCGGAAATATAATATAAAGCAATCTCACAAAAAATCAATCGCACAATGTACACAATAATTTTTAGGTGGAAACCCAAACCGGGTGAAAACCACCACCTAACCCTCTCGAGTTATGATTTTCCGATCAACCAAGTTGATCAAATCCACTAAACGAATCACTTTAAACGAGGGTGATTCAGCCTCAATTACAACCACGCTACAAGTGCGAGGGTAGCGTTCCTCAACCCCTTCTCTTCATGAGAAGGATTTTGTCCCTCGAAGGAGACGGGAATTCGCAAAGTGAATACCCAACCAAATAACAAAGATAAAATAACAAATAATCCTATAGAGCCAACAAAGTAATTTTTAACCTAAGCTTCTATAGGAATTAGGAAACTCCCCTTTGCAAGGAGTGCGTCGAATCGATGACGCGTGTGCATGAGCCACGCGACGGCGCAACGTCGTTCTCGTGAATTATGGCGGGAGAGCGGGTGCGCAAAGGCTTGATGCTCTCAAGATGTAGAGCTTGAGCTTGGAGATCAAGAGCTTCTTTTTGGACACAAAATAGTGGAAATGCTTGTTCTTGGTGTGTCTAGGTGTGTAAAAGGTTCCCCTCTATTTATAGAGGTCTTAGGAAGGCTTTGGAAGGCTTAGGAAAGCTTCCATAGCCATTAGGAGCAAAGCCCAAGAGAATCAGGCCGAAACCAGGAATAATGATTGCACTGACAGGGTTATCAGATGTCTGATCATGGCATCAGACGTCTGGAAGATCACTTTAAGACGTCTGAAAATAAGGTCAGACGTCTGATTTTAGGCAGGTCCCTTCCTGACTTGGATTAGATCTAAACAGGGTTCTAGCACAAGTCCATCAGACGTCATACAGGATGTCTGGCACTATGTCTGGACATCTGGAAACCTACTTTTTTGTGGGAATGGATTTCCAAGAGAGTGAAACGGCTAGAAAATCTCTGAGAAGAGATTTTGGGTCAGTCGAGGCAAAATGGTCATCTATCAGACATCTGGAAAGGCCTAAGGACGTCTGATAAGGCTCTAACGGTCATATCCTTGAGTGTTTGCTACGCCAACCAGCAGTCCACTAATTGGACGTCTAGCAAAGTCATCAGACGTCTTCTAAGACGTCTGGACATAGGTTTGGACATCTGATTTCATCAGACAACTAACAAGTCCAGCCTAAATGTTATCAGACGTCTGAATCAACAGTCAGGCGTCTTAAAACACATTATCACACGTCTGATTTTGGAATTAGACGTCTGGAAATGCTGTTTGAACCCTATATTGGTTTTTTAAGTTTTCTACAAAAAACCTAAGTATCCTAGGGTTGTGTCGGTGTTCCTAGGACTACTATTAGGGTACTTTGAGGCTCTTTAACAAGAATCTAAGTAACAAAAATAAAGAGCAACAAAAGAAACGAAAAAAACAAGGAGTACAAGAGAAGGAAATCTATCATATTCTTCATCTCCTTCCTTCTTCAATCTATCGCTCCTCGTGAATATCCTCTATTTTCCATCAAGCTCCTCCAATCCATCCTGGATGCGAGCTCGAACTCCGTCTGGTCACGTCTCCATTTGCAATTTGCTTGAAATCTAAGACTCCAAGTGTAAATGTTAAATGACACGTGTTTTGTTGTCATCAAAACAAATGATCGTGGTGCTCTAGCACCAACGATCTCCCCCTTTTTGATGAGGACAAAACCATAAATAATATTGCAAAAAATCCTCCCCCTTTTTGACATTATCAAAAATGCTTAATTGATTTTACATTTCCTATAACTCCCCCTTAAAACATGCTCTTCTATGAATTTCAAAAGTAATGTTCTCTCCCTTTCTGTAACAACAAGATAGCTATTATTTTCTCCCCCTTACTAAAGGAAATTTAGCTAACTTGCATCTTCCCCTTAAAAATTGACAATTAGCTCATAAATCTTTTTAACTCCCCTATCTAAATGCTAATGATAAAACGATAGGGTGAAGAATTTTTACCTCACCTACCATGGATAATAAAATGGCCCAAATGGTGGTGGTGGATGCCACATCGGATGGGGCTCCCATCCATAGCTTGGAGGCCCAGGCATTGGCACCGGTCTCCAGTCTGGTGGTCGACGTGCGGCAGGATCATTGTTTGTTCGTCGTCTCGTCAGTCTTCTCCTTCTTGGTCTACTCCTTGGTCCTCCCAATTCGAGTTGGCCAGCCTTGAGCTTGTAGGTCCAGTCCTTCGTGTTGTAGTTATCCTTGAAACCTACAAAACAAGATTCTAATTCTTTTTTCGGTATCCAAGTGGGCTTGGATCCGAATCTGTTAGCGGGTTTCCTTGATGGAGATCCTTTCTCAACCTTAGGGCTATATAGGTTATCTACCCTATTTATCAATTTATTTGATTTCTCCCTAAGACATGCAAGTTCATTTTCTATAATATTCATCTTAGTCTTTAAATCAGAAATTTCTAATTTTAGACTAGCATTTTCCTCAATCAATTTAGTATTTTCATTGATTAAATCTTTATTTTCTAATAACAGGTTATTATCCTTAGGACTAGAGCTACTTTCTAGGTCCTTGAGTTTTATTTCTAACCTATCATTTTCACTTCTAAGAAAACTAAGATTCTTTTTCATGCTATTGTTTTCTCTTTTTAGTGATTTACTAACTTCAAAAAGCTCATTAAAAGCGTCTTGTAAATCCAGGTTTACCTCATTGTCGGAATCGCTTTCGCTGTTGATGTCGCTTTCTCTGATTGCCATGAAACCCATGCAAGCGATTTCCTTCTTCTCGAGATCTTCTTCCAAGCTCGTCTCCTCATGAGTGCCTTCCAACCTCCTCCATATCTCGTGGGCGGTGGTGCACTCTTGGATTTGTTCGAATTCCTTCGGACTCAACGTGCAATACAAGGCATTCATTGCCTTTGCGTTGAGTGAAAGCTCTCGAATTTGCAGCTGCGAGTAGCCTCCTTGGGGTCGCTTTGGGATCTCGTATGGGGTTTCGCAACATCCCCATATCTCAAACTCAGTGGCTTGGAGCCACGTCTTCATCCTCAACTTCCAATATCCGAAGTCCCTCCCGTCGAAATAGGGTGGTCGGGTGGTGGACTGCCCGTCGGAGATTTTGATTGCGAATATGCTCCCCTCCATGATCTTCTTGCCGGGTGTTACTCCGATCTTGTAAGAACCTGCTCTGATACCAATTGTAGATTCCCTACTAGGAGGGGGTGACGTAATAAATTACGAAAATATAATATAAAGCAATCTCACAAAAAATCAATCGCACAATGTACACAATAATTTTTAGGTGGAAACCCAAATCGGGTAAAAACCACCACCTAACCCTCTCGAGTTAGGATTTTCCAATCAACCAAGTTGATCAAATCCACTAAACGAATCACTTTAAACGAGGGTGATTCAACCTCAATTACAACCACGCTACAAGTGCGAGGGTAGCGTTCCTCAACCCCTTCTCTTCACGAGAAGGATTTTGTCCCTCGAAGGAGACGGGAATTCGCAAAGCGAATACCAAACCAAATAACAAAGATAAAATAACAAATAATCCTATAGAGCCAACAAAGTAATTTTTATCCTAAGCTTCTATAGGAATTAGGAAACTCCCCTTTGCAAGGAGTGCGTCGAATCGATGACGCGGGTGCGTGAGCCACGCGACGGCGCAACGTCGTTCTCGTGAACTATGGCGGGAGAGCGGGTGCGCAAAGGCTTGATGCTCTCAAGATGTAGAGCTTGAGCTTGGAGAGCAAGAGCTTCTTTTTGGACACGAAAGAGTGGAAATGCTTGTTCTTGGTGTGTCTAGGTGTGTAAAAGGTTCCCCTCTATTTATAGAGGCCTTAGGAAGGCTTTGGAAGGCTTAGGAAAGCTTCCATAGTCGTTGGGAGCAAAGTCCAAGAGAATCAGGCCAAAATCAGGAACAATGATTGCACTGACAGGGTTATCAGACGTCTGATTTTGGCATCAGACGTTTGGAAGATCACTTTAAGATGTCTGAAAATAAGGTCAGACGTCTGATTTTTGGCGGGTCTCTTCCTGACTTGGATCAGATCTAAATAGGGTTCTAGCACAAGTCCATCAGACGTCATACAGGACGTCTGACACTATGTCTGGACATCTGGAAACCTACTTTTTTGTGGGAATGGATTTCCAAGAGAGTGAAACGGCTAGAAAATCTTTGAGAAGAGATTTTGGGTCAGCCGAGGCAAAACGGTCATCTATCAGACGTCTGGAAAGGCCTAAGGACGTCTGATAAGGCTCTAACGGTCATATCCTTGAGTGTTTGCTAAGCCAGCCAGCGATCCACTAATTGGACGTCTGGCAAAGTCATCAGACGTCATCTAAGACGTCTGAACATAGGTCTGGACGTCTGATTTCATCAGACAACTAGCAAGTTCAGCCTAAATGTTATCAGATGTCTGAATCAACAGTCAGACGTCTTAAAACACATTATCAGACGTCTGATTTTGGAATTAGACGTCTGGAAATACTGTTTGAACCCTATATTGATTTTCTAAGTTTTCTACAAAAAACCTAAGTATCCTAGGGTTGTGCCGGTGTTCCTTGGACTACTATTAGGGTACTTTGAAGCTCTTTAACAAGAATCTAGGTAACAAAAATAAAGAGCAACAAAAGAAACGAAAAAAATAAGGAGTACAAGAGAAGGAAATCTATCCTATTCTTCATCTCCTTCCTTCTTCAATCTATTGCTCCTCGCAAATCTCCTCTATTTTCCATCAAGCTCCTCCAATCCATCCTGGATGCGAGCTCGAACTCTGTTTGGTCACGTCTCCATTTGCTTGAAATCTAAGACTCCAAGTGCAAATGTTAAATGACACATGTTTTGTTATCATCAAAATAAATTATCGTGGTGCAAATTATCGTGTTTTGTTATCCCAATCTAGACTTAGGTTCAAACACTGATCTTCGCAAATTCTCTGATGATTTTGAATCATACTCTGATTTTGGAGAACCTTTGTTTCTTGTCGACTGTTGGACGGATCATAGATAGGAGTTTTAAGTGCCTCGTTGTAGTAAAGTCTCCTAAATAGGTCTCTCAACAAATACAATTTATTACTCAAATATCTAAAAATGAAGTCCGAGGTCAAACACAGGGAGCAAATTGGAATTCACATGCTAATCTTAATGAATACATAAATGAGCACAATGAAGATATTTAATGAATAACACTACTGAAATCTTGATATTCAATAAGAACATGACTATTTCAAGAGTTTAAAAGACGAAAAAGATATCTAAGACAAAATAATGGTGATTTAGATCACCGATTATTAGTCTAAGCACATATATATCAACTATTCAATCATATAAAATAAATAAACAGTGATCAGACGTCTGGATCTCAAGTCAGATGACTTAAATGTCGCTAGCTACAGTGCTCCTTCAGAGATAGTTTTCTTCTATTCTTCTTTTCTATCTTAGCCTTTCCTCTTCTTTCTTTCCTTTCTCTTCGTCTTCAAAGCCCTTTCTTCTTCTTCTCAAGCATGGCCCCTCTCTTCCTTTCCTCTCTTCTCAAAGCCTTCTCTTCTTTCCTTCTCTGTTCTTCTTCAAAGCCCTTCCTTTTCTTTCTTAATCTTTCCTTAAGGCTCCTTCACAAGCTAAGTGTTGGGCATTTGCACAAAAGACCAAACCCAACCCTTCCTCACTCTCTCTTTCCTTCTCTTCTCTTCTCTCAAATATCTGTTCTTAATCGGGTAAATGGGCATGAGCTATGTGCATGGGGTCGTAGCTAAGGAGTGGTAGGCTTAGGCAGGTCAGCGAGCGGGTAAGCAGAGACCTCACCCCTAAGTGTAGAGGTAATAAGGCACCATTAGATATTCAATTTATGTGCTAGCGGGCGCTTGTCTCCTTACATTGTGGGACTAAACCCACACCTTCTTGCTCACATGCACCTATAGATGAAGGTGTCTCCAATTACAGTAGCCGCTGGGGTTCACGCTCTCAATCAAGGACTTGGGAGTGGTTCTGGGGCTTGTTCACGTGTCTTGGAGTGAAGACCTGGGGCTCGCATGGCCTCGAACATGAAGAATAACATCAGGAAGAATGGCGCAGTGGTGGAGTGATGGTGAGAACCTGAAACAACAAGAACGGCCTCACAGCCACATTAAAATTTCTCAATAGCTTTGTTGGAGGCTGTGGAGTGCGATGGCAGTGATTTCGTGGTGTGTGGAGGTGCGTGGTGGTTGGTCGGTGACAGATAAGGACGTGTGAAGGTGGGTTAGTTGACAGCGTATTTGGGTGGACGAGAGGATGAAATAGGAGAGGGGTTTTGTTCAGGTGGATGAGGTGGAGCTTGTGGACTTAATGGCGAGGCATTTGGAGGTGTGAGGTGATGGGTAGACCTCATCGGAGGTGCGGCTGGAGTGGAGGATGAAGGTGGCGTGCGATGGCGTCGAGAGATTATTTTTAGGTTTTGGATAATTAAAATTAACCTAAGACCCTAAAGGAACCTAAATACCTAATATAATTGGTCGATGGGGGTAGGATGGCATCGGTTATGGTATGTCTAGCACCGGAGAAGGGAATACCTCCGATGAGGGAGAACGGCAAGGAAGAGAGGGGAAGATGACCCTCACTGGTAGTACGAGCGGCGAAAGAGCTTGAGGAGGAAAGACTAGCCGGCTATGGTTTGTGAAGGTCGGTGAAGAAGGTAAGGCAAGAAGCTCATTGAAGCTTGTGGAGGGATTGGCCAGAGAGAGAAGAAGGTGGAGAACCGATCCAAACCAAGCTAAGTTGAGAAGGTTGTGCACGCCGACTCTTTATAGACCTTCAAGGAGAGCTTTAGATTAGGAAAGAAGGATTTCCATGGCTTGGACTTGAAGGAATAGAACCAAAGATTCTTGTGCATTCGCATGAGCAATCTATGGGGACTTGGAACTCCAAAAAGATCCTAGATGATGCGTCTATGTGTGAACATCAATCCCACCAATTTTGGTGGGATTTGATTGCCATTTGAGTAGGATTCAGGTTGGTCAAGGCTTGCGTGGAGGTCGTGTTTGACCTCATTGGTGGTAGGGACCTTTGTGCGAAGAAGATGAAAACCTATGGGGCAATTTGCAAAGATTTCAAAAGCTAAGGGGCTCTTTGTAAGAAAAAGAGTTAGAACAGGATTAAAATGCAAACTAGGTCAAGATGATCTCAGATTGAGCCCAAATTTTGGTACAAACCTAATTTATATACAAGGAATCTAATGGTGAAGTCAGATTTTTTTTGTGACCAAGTTTCACTAGGTAATTTACGTAGAAACCCAAATTAGGGTAACTATCTATCTAAGACACTATTTTAGGTCAAAATGGGTTCCAATGGTCAAAGCAAGCATACCAAACCTTGTAGAATATTTTTCTATGATTTTTAGAAGGATTAGATGAGTTTTATTTTGACCATAACCTCAGTTGATCAAGCAGGTCTATTTTTAGGGTTTTAGATGTCCATTAATTCTTGAAACACGTGAAAACTCGTTTCTATCTGCATGCACCCACTTATTAGACATTTGTGAACATTTGACCTTTAATAAACCCTGGGAAACCTTGTGATTGTTCTTCATTTAGGATATTCTATTAAAATTGTATATTTACCCTTGATTTAATGTTAATCTCTCGGAAAGAATATGCAGTGGATTATGGTCTCCTGGCGGTTATGTAGGAGAATTTATTTGTTGCTTGTGACTAATTAAAGTTAGATATGGCTGATGATGATGTTATATCAATGACTATGAGCCAATCTACGACCTTAGTATCTATGACCCACTCTTTGATTTTGAGTCTGAGGTCCCTATTCTCGAGATCATTGATTTGAAATCTTATTCCATTGTATTGGAATCATTCTGCTATGACCTTCAAGAATCAGAAACAGTAAGTGTCGAGAATGCCCACCCTTCAGAGTTCAAATATTTTACTGACTCAGAATTCCATGATCCTATAAGCTTTCTCCAGGGATTTACATTTGATTTGAATGAGCATCTAGAAGACTCTCTAGATGAACCTACCTTTGAATCATTTCTAGAAGAGCCCTCTTCATACCTAGATTTAGACCTCAAAGAAGCCACACCTTCTGATGCACATGTAGAGCCTTCCAAAATCCAATCTCAACCACTACCCGTCATTGAAATGAACTACTCTGATTCACCTCTCTCTAATCTGATCACATATGATTCTTCTCCATCTTTCAATCGGGATTCAGACATTGATCAGACTATTAATCACATCCTATCCTTCTCTGATCACACCTGTAGGGTTCCTACATCCTCCATAAATTCATTTCCTTTTGAGAACCTCTACTCTGATCAGGCTGAATCGACTCAACCAAACCCGCGATTCGCACTACCATATCTTTTTGAGCCTCAAAGCATCTGGTGGGCTCCACATCTACTGATTGACATCCATCAGCTCACTAGACTGATTGGGTTTGGGATGCATCATTAGCCTATAGATCTGAACAAGCACCTGGTTGGACCAATCTGGCTATTAATCAAGGTGCTTGTTTTACAAAATTCTTCTAATTTGACCACTCCTCCTTGATCATCTTCTGCTTGGCTGAAGGTATTAAATTTTGCGCTTTATGGGAGGCAACCCGTCATTTAAAAACCTGAGGCCCTTCTTATCATTCTTTTGAGCTACACTCCTATTATACTCTTGAGTTTAACTTTAGAATATTCGATTCCACCTTTGGTACTTATATCAAAGCTTGAAACTGTCTGTAATAGTCATCTAGACTCATTCACCCACCCTTTGATCCTATTCTAATCCTTGAACCAAAATGATTTGGTACCCTCCTGGTTTACAATGAGGACATTGCAAAACTTAGGCATGGGGGTGTGTTAAAGTGCAAACAGATGGAAATTCAATTATCTGAGGAGTTCTCACAAAAAAAAATACATATTCAAAACTTGATAAAAAATAAAAAAAATTTGAAAAAGAAAAAAATAGAGGAAAGGGAGGAATTTTGTGAACTAAATTGCAAATCTTTATTGAGGAAAAGAGAGGATAATTCAAATGTCAAAAAGGAGCAAAAATCAAGAACAAAATTGATAATCATTAGCAATTGACTGTGGGATATACTTAAGTTCTAGACCTAATCAAAAGGAAAAAATTAAGTCTTGAGAACAAAGAGACAAGGAGACTAGTATGAATGCTGACCTTAAGCCTCTTAGATCTTTGCTAAGGTTTAAACACTCAAGTATTTGTTAAGATCTGGATTAATCCTCAAGAGGTTGAGGAAAGTGTGAGGTTGATGTATTAGGTTTAAGGCTTAGGGATCTTTCGGCCTCGTTGCCTATCCTTTGGTTTGCGGGACTTGGTAACCTAAGCATCCAAAATCACACACTTAGTCAAGTTCAATGCGCTTAATAAAGAAAAAACTACCAAAAGTGTTCTATTATGAAAACTCATCTCGAAGATCTAGCCTAGGAGTGGCTCGACAACAAAAGTTGATTAGACAAGTTCCCGATGCGAAGAGGTGGGAAATTTCCCTTGAAAATGAGTAATAAAATATCATCTCCTCGGTGCTTGTCTCCTAGGATATCTAAATATCCTATGGGGGGCATGTAAGCACCTTGTGTTACTTCAGGTGTCATGGGTGGGATTATCTCGAAATGTCGATTACCAGGGCCTGAATTTAGCTACGAAATGCCATGGGCAATACTATCTCGAAGTGTCGAAAGCCAGGGTTCTCGGGGTTGCCATAGGCGGTGCTATCTTGAAGCATCAATTGCCAAGGACCCTTCAAGGAATGATGGTGGGGAGAAGGAATCCAATATAGACCGTGTTTATGGCCAATTTGAGGCTAGATTTAGGGAAAAGTAAAGAGAAAAGAGAGATAAAACTCTCTAAATGAAAATCCTTCTATCTCTTTCTTACAAAAAATGCACTGGCAAACTGAACTTAGACATGCTGCATTCTATGCACAGGTGCTTTAATCGCTGGGTTTAGCGAACCTCTAGGCAGTTTTTGTGGGCCTTAGAAACCTTTGCGGCAGCCTAAGGCTAAAGCTAGTCAGGTCTGGATCTTGATTGATGCTTGAGTACCTCTAGGCCTACTATTAGCATTCTGACCTAATTTCTAAAAAGTAATAAGAATCAGAAATCTGAACTTTAATGCATGGTCTAGAGCTCTAGTTCTTTCCATAAGATTTTGTTAAGGGATTAGCAAAAGTTAGGCATGGGGGTATGACGATAACATCATCATGAGCCATAACTAGCTTTAATTAGTCATAATCAACAGATAAACTCTCCTACATAATCGTTGGAGAGTCGCAATTCATTGAATATCCTTTCTAAGAAGAGTACATTAAAACAGGGTTAATTTTGCAGTTTTAACATCACATTATAAATGCAGAATAATCACAGGATTTCCCAATGGTTAACCTAAGGTCAAATGTTCATTAATGACTAATAAGAGGGTTCGTACAGATAGAAACGGGTTTTCACACACTTCAAGAACTGATTCATAACCTGAAACCCTAATTTCATACCTGCTTAGATAACAGAGGTTCTAGATAGGATAAATTCCATATAAACCTTTTGAAATTCATAGAAAAATATTCCATAAGGTTTGGGAACCTTGGTTTGACCATCTGAACCTATGTTGACCTTAAATAGAGTCTCAGATGGAAAGTTGCCCTAATTTGGGTTTCTACGTAAATTACCTAGTCAAATTTGGTCAAAACTAAAATAAGACTTCACCATCAGATTCCTTAGGTCCAAATTGGGTTTATACCAAAATTTGAGCCCAATCAAAGTTCATCTTGACCTAGTTTGCATTTCAGTCCAGCCAGACTCTTTCTATCACACACAAGCCCCTTGCTTTTGAAATTCTTGCGAACAGGTCCCTAAGTTTATGTCATCTTCGTGTTCAGGTCGCTGCCACCATGGCTGTGTGAACGCAACTTGCCGCAGACCTTCAATCAAGGAGTACTCCCTGATTTCATGCCCAATCTCTTCCAAAATTGGAAGGGGAACTCTTGAGAAGATTCCCTTCAATCTAAGTTGCATCTTGGGCTCTGATTCTTGCCAAAAATCTAATGCGAATAGTTTGAACAAGAAGGTTTCCTATTTTATGAAATTCTCAAGCTTCCAAGCTTGGGTTTCAAGCTTGGAACGCCCCCCTGAGCCTTAAAAAAGCATCCCCTAGGCACGGTCATTCTCCTTAGATAGGTTTGGCCTCAAAATCCTTCTTCCTTCCCTATCCATGGCTAGCTCCGACTAGCTCCAGTGACTTCTCCTTCTTCATCTTCCAAAGGACGGCCAATGGCCAATTTGTCCTATCCAACTTCTTCCTTACGTCCGTCTGCGCCTCGCCAGCCACAGCAAGGGCATCCTTACCCTTTCCTCACCGCCGTGCCCCTCAATGGAGGTTTCATCTTCCCCACATCTAGACATCACACCGGTGTGGGAATCCTCTTCCTTTTCATCCTATAACTAGGTAAACCTCTTCCTCTTCTCCTCCCTAACCTCTTTAGCCCTTCTCCTTTTCCTTTTGACCGTTGTTCATGCTGTTTGCTCTCCATCTTCCCCAGCTTTGGCCGAGCTCTGGCAAAGCCGTGAGATCGCTACACACCACCAAATATGCCCACTCCACCTCCAAAACCTCCACGTCACCTCACCAAAAATTCCCATCAAACACACCCATCGCCGCACTCCATCCTCGACATCGTCCGACCACCACACACATGCTCACCGCACGAAACCACCACCACATTTGTCATCACTTAGCAATTCCTCTGAGGCATTTTAATGTGGTTGTGAGGCCATCCTTTGTGTTTTGGGTCATCACCGTGCTTCGCCAACGCCGTCGCCTCAGTCGACCTTGTTCGCAATGCTCTGATGAGCTCAGGGCTGAATGCCACACTCTAGGTGCTGTGGTTTAACTTCAAGGTCTCCTCCAAGCCCTCAATTGGAGACCTTGCCTATGATTTCATCATCAATTGGTGGCATCTCCTTCAGCAGCTATTGCAAGCAAAGAAGCTAGTGGGGATAGTCCCACATCGTGGGATTCCAAAGCAGCAACAACACATAACTTATTTTTGTGAACTGGCCTTATCGCCCAATCATTGAGGGGTTGGGACCCTCATCCCGGCACATGCCTGCCTACCCGTTGACCCACCTACTCACTCCTCGATCATCACCCACGTCGGTGACCCTAGACACTGTACACGATCCATTTACCCGAACATGGATCTGACTATGTTCTAGGTTGAGAGAGAGGAGGAGGATTTGTGAGAGAGAGGGGGAGTGTTTTGCTCTCTTGGCATTGTGCTCCAGTGCCACACTTAGTTGCTGAAGGATAGTTGATTTCCCTGTACTATGCATGGAAAAGAAAAAAAGGCTTTGAAGAAGAAAAGAAGAGGGACAGGCTTGAGAAAGAAAGAAGCTTTAAGAAAGAGAAGAAAGAAGAGAGGCTCTCTGAAGAGCCTTGTGTTCTGCTAAGATGCCTGATTGATCTGGTTTTGAGTACTGTTGAATAATTTGAGAACCTAAGTTAAAATTGAATTCTAATTGAGTAAAATGAATGCATGCTTGAATTAAGAGGATATTTGTGGTGATTCAAATCACCATTACTTTTATTCTCATTTCCTTTTGCTTCGCCATATATTGATTTTTATTGAATATATTTTTGAGTGATTCATTCATTGCATATCTATTTTAATGCTCAATTAATTGTGCCCATTGATTCTTTATTAGATTAATGTTGTGAATTCCATATTTGCTCCCTGTGTTTGACCTCGAACTCTTCTTTAGAATTTGAGTTATAAATATATTTATTTTTGAGCGATTGTGGCTTTGCTACAACGAATGCATATTTAAAATCTCCTCTCTCTCATGTTAACAGTCCCTGGGATATGGACCTCAATGTGGTAATGATGAAGCCTTTTCCCTTGTCTTTAAGGGACAAGGCTTCCTATTGGTTCAAGACTATAGGATGACCTATTAACACATGGGAAGAACTTTGAATAGAATTCTTGAAAAGATTCTTCCCCATTGGAAGGACTAATGCAATGAGGCATGCCATCACAACATTTACCCAAACACCTGGAGAGATACTGCACGAAGCATGGGAAAGATTTCAAGATCTGTTGAGGAAATGGTCACATCATGAAGTGCCCTGATGGCAACTAGCTCAAATTTTTTACCATGGGTTGGATGACACCCATACATATTGATGACTCTACAGTTATTAATGTTAATTATATCAATTAGAGTTAATTTCAAGGATCTCTGCACTTAAATAGAACAATATACTAGGTTTGAGAGTAATGCATGCATATAGTACATTCTTTACATTAAGATTGCTTGAAATTAATGTTTAATGGCCAAGTTGTACAAGTGCATATTCAAACAAGTCTCAAATTAGCAATCGAGCTGCACGGATGGATTCAGGACGAAAATCAGAGTCCAACGGCTCTGAAATCAGCTCAATGTGACCTTCGTAGCTCCCACAATGAGCCTGTGAAGTTCTAGTCGTTGATTTGATGATCAACGACCCTCATTTAGTGATGTAGGGCCATCCTAGCACCCGCCTAGCGGTCTCTCACTCTCTACAATGCACGAACGTGCGTCATCTACACCATCATATTTGCACAAAGTGCCATGCCATTACACTACTCCCAGCCACATGATCTGCGATCGATGGTCGAGATCACACCATCCACGCTCGTAGCACAACGATAAAGCATGTGCTCTTGAGTGCAAGTGACAAAGGAACGAATTGTGATCTACACATCCTCCACTCGCATAATGCACATTAATTGCACCATTTGATCTAGCATCGACGGCAAGGACGTTGCCACATCAGCCTAGCGCGATGGGTGCAATCCACTCATTCTCTTCTAAATGTGATGTAGCAGTCCATGCGCAATCCTCGGGCACAAATCATGCAATAGTGATCACGCGATGAAGGGCATGCAAGTGAGCGCCTTCCGACCATTGGATGTGCTAGTAGGCAGCGGTGATCGAGCCACTCTTACGTGCGTGTGAGTGGGAGTGCCAGCCCACGTACACATGTGAGGGCATGATAAACGGCAGTTTATTATCATTCTTATGCCCTAAAATAGCTCTAGCTCTTAAGGTTTTAACTTCGCAAATGGGCTTTCAGGTTGCATTTAGGCATTCACCTAGGTTAGGCATGCATTGCATTTTATTTGCATTTTTGATGTGTTTATATGAGTGTCAGGGATAGGCAGAAAGTTAGATCCCACATACCTTGGCACTCAGGAAGGAAGAAGATGAAGGAGAAGCACCTATCAGCTAGATGTTAACTGGATCCAGCTCATCCTAGCTCATTCTAGTTGGATCAACTCATCCTTAGCTCCATTCAGCTCATCTCAGCTAAATGGTAGCTCTAGCCAATTCACCTTAGCTCCATTTAGCTCACCTTAACTTGATGGCAGCTCAAACTAGCTTAAGATAGCTACTCCCAGCTCCATTCCAACTCCTCCAGCTCAGAACGGTTCATTGGAGGCTCAACCTAACTAGGACTAGCTACTACCATCAACTTGCTAGACTTAGTTAGCTAAAGAAGTCATCAACCAACTCAGGCTAGCTCAAGTCCAGCTCCCGAAGGATCAACTTAGCTCAACTTGGTTGAGCTGAGCTTCCTGATTTAAGCTGGGTAATTGTTTAACGTGATTTGGTATGTAAAAAGTTCGAGTTTGAAAACCCTATCATTGTAGTCCCGTAAAAATCCATCATTCAGATAAAATTTACCGAAACTTAAAATGAGTCCCGAGTTGAACACAGCGGGATCCGCTTCCCGAATGGTAGTGAGAGGATAACCACAAGTGCTCCACGAATAAGGGTGAGAAGATGGAAGAATTATCTTTATTACTCTTATGGAGCATCCTGGGTTTGGGATGAGCTCGTAGAGATTTGGAGGAGTTGAGAGTAGAAAAGAAAGGGATGAAGAATAAGGAGGGGATGTAGGGCCTTTATATAGTTAAATACAGGGGGTGAAAAGGTCTTTTAAAGGCTTAAAATTGATGGCAGGGTCTTTAGTGATGTTTACGCACGTCGCTAAAGCTTGCACATTGCTCAAGCACGTGTGCAAGGAGGGTCGTACGATCACGATCCGACTCACCACATGAAGCCACGTCGCGTGCCCATCCAACTTCAGCCATTCACGCGCTCACCCAATCATCATGACACGTGGCCGCATCAAGGCCATTCGATGGAGATTGAACAGTCGTGATCAGCACTCATCCGCTCTTCACAACACGTGCAGGGTGTGTCAACTTGCGCATTATCACACGCATATAGATCCTCTCTCATCCGCGCTGCCACATAGTGGCTGGCATCGCCACTCGATCGAGATTTGGTGGTTGAATTGCGCCGCGCCTCGCTTCAGCGGAGGATTTGAGGCATGGTGAGTCTCAAATGCATGCTTGATGGATGCGAGCACCTCTCTCACCCAATGTGCTGTAACCACGGATGCTTGAATTTTCAAATTAAGCGTCCATCGCTCACGGGCGTTGGATTTTGATCCAATGGCCCAGATTGATTGTTGATCGCACCTTCAGTGTTGCATTTGGGGGTGATGTGGCAGCATCTTGACCATTGGATCTCGACTCGGTGGTCCAGGTCTAATGGTGCAGATGAAGGAGGAGACTAGGTGGTTGTGGGTAGCTTGGATGGTGCCACTGGGCCGTCCATCTTTGCTTTGTAGGTGGTGCCATGGTTATTGGATTGAACTGATTTTTGCATTGTTGAGCTGTGATCGTTGATCCAAACCCATTTGTGCAGTTGGATTTGTCATCTGATGTGTGGATTTACACCACCTTGCCCCTTGACCTTTGATGTTTCTCAAATTGCATCTGATGCTATGGAGGTCTGATCAAGGTGATCTCGGTGTCATGGAACTCCGATTATCGCCCTAATCAGATCTGTACGATTGAATCTTCAATTCAAGGCCCCGAAATGATCTTGCCTTGTCCCATGACCACAAAAAGGGAAAATTAAGCTATAATTTATACAATCTAACCTAAATGCATGATGATGCATGTTATGCAATATTTATAATGCATGATGCTTCTATAAACCTAGAAACAAACATAAAGAGGCACTTTAAGCCAATTTGTATGCACATTACACCCCCTTGCCTATCTTTTGGTAGTCCCTAACAAAACTATATGCTATTTATAAAAAGAATTAGAATAAAATTACTTGAACAATAGTTATTTCTCAACACGTAGAAATTTCTACTAAAGACCTGAACTACTTAAACGCAACAGTGCCCGGGTGTCTGCCAAATTGCAAACCACTCAAGCCCTCACCTTATTAAAAAGCAAAAGGATTTTTTTCTTTTTCTTCTTTTCTAATTTTTTTTTAATTTTTGAGTTTAGAGTTTCGGGGTAGCTTTCTATGGCTACCCAACCCACCCAAGACTCTAAGAGAACTCTAAGTACTAAGCATCTTTTTATGTGAATGTAATAGACTCACTGATTGACAATCAGAATGGACTTTGGGTTTCTACGCTCGCAGGTGACCTATAAAAGAAGTTATGCCTAAAGGTGTATCTATTCAACTGGTAGCTTTCTCCCTACTTTTTATTTTTATTTTTATGCGTGCCACGTCACCCCCCACCGTGCCTGCGGATGCTGCCTTCGCCCGATCCGTGTGCTCGCAATAGAGGTTGTCTGATCGCGGATCAACGACTGGGATTACGTGTGACCAGGAGCACTAGATCACACCTCGCATGTGGTAAGCGTGCGTCATCATGCATGTTTACGTTGGACGATCGAGATCGTGCTGTGTGCCTCCATCTGATCAGTCTGTGCACCCATCAGTGGCAGAATTTCAATTGCGTGCGTGGATGTAGCTGTTGCGAATCGAACGTGCGTTGCACGTTCATGTGGTGGGGTGCTGACCGCTGCGCTGCCTCTGCGCTTTGTCTTAGATCTGCATGAACACTCAGCTGCCCTATGGTGATCGGACGGTTGAGATTGAATCTTGTCACGATGAAGAGCACGTTGGCGAGGCCCAGTGGTTCTCTGCCATCCGATCCTTGGATCGGATGGCTTATATTGTCTCCTTGTGTTGAAGTGGGGCCGCTGCGGTGCGTGCGCACAGCGGATGGCTCCACGTGGTCGATTGTGGGTCGTTGATCATCAGATCAATGACCAGAACTTCTTGGGCTTGTTGGGGAAGCTCCGAATGTCAGATTTAAGCGATTTCGAGTCCATTGGACTCCATTTGTCAGTTTGAATCCATCCGTGAGGTCCGATTGCTCATCTGAGGCCTGTTCGAACATGCACTTGTACATATGGCCATTAAACATTGATTTATAAGCAATCTTAATTCGCAATGCATGCAGTGCTCCCATGCTCATCATGGTATGTTATTAGTGCACATATATGCCTGAAATAAACTTTGGTTGATGGAATTACCATCATTAAATGCAAAGTTATCATACCCGCATGCTCATCCCTTGTGATTAGCCCACAGTTGTGGGCTATTTAAGTATTTAAGTGCCTAGACATTAGGTTAATTCTAACATTTATTTGCATAAATTAGGATGTAAATAGATTAATTCATATTTTTAATTTAATTGCATAATCCATGCATTGCATTCATATTCTAAGTGCATTTAGAATTAGCTTAGAATGGCATTCATCTAATTAGTTAACCAATTAGGCACATTGTTTTAGTTAACATAAAAGTTGTGGGTTTGTATATAAATAACCATAATATTTTAATAATATCATTTATTCTTCTTCTTCTCAGCAACGGCTCGGCTGCCACTGCAATGCCTCCGGTCGCACTAAAAGCACATTTATGGATCAGCAGAGAAGGTGGATCTGCTCCCGCCTCTCCTTTCAAATTCGTGAAGTCAGCTACAAAAAGAGGAGAGAGGCTGTCGAGCATGACAGGCCTCCACCACCGACCCACCACTATGCAGAGAGATCTTCTCTCTTCCATTCCACACCACCGGCCTCAACCGTGGTGACGAGTCTCCACCATCGTGGGTGTGTGGTGTGACAGGCCACACCGCCATCCGGAGCTTGTCCGCATTACCGTGAGCACCTCGCCGTGCACTGCCCTCGCCGTCGTCATCAACAACCACCGTCGCTGCAATCACATTCTCAGTCACTTAAGACGTCCGGGAAATTTCTCGGACGTCTGAAGCCCTCCCCCACTCCAGCAGCAACCACTGTCCGTCCACTTCACTTCCACCACCTGAACCGCAGCCCTTACCTGCTCAATCCACGTCTGCCCACACGCCCTCCAGCTGCACGCAAGGCGTGCACAGCCTGTAGCCGCACCTGCACAACCACACTCACCCGGTCACTCCCGCATCCAGTCCAGGCCGCGCATACCCACGCCACCTGCACACTTGCAGTAGTCCTCCCGCGCCCTCCAGCCTTCCCGCACCTGCTTGCGCACCCACGCCAGCGTGCAGCACCGGCTGTAGCGCTCAACCGCACGCAGCAGTAGAGTCGCCCTCCTCCCGCGCCTGCAGCACCTTCCACCAATAGCGCGTGCTCTCGCCTGTAGCGCTTCCGCCAACAGAGCGTGCACCCACGCCTGCAGCAGGACCGGCTACTCCATCACCACCTCCGCGCGCGCACAGTCCCGTGCGCACGGCCAGCAGCCTTCCCGCGACTGCGCACGCTCACTTCGCCAACAGCAGCTGCAGCACCTGTTGCAGCCACCTTCACCGGAGCTCCGTCCGGCTGGCTCAGGCCACTGCGCGACACGCCACCACCACCGCTTCGAAGCCCTCGGTCCAAGGAACTTCCTCCGAGCTTCCCGCGTCCGGCCGTCCACTCCTCGTCGCGCACGGCCAAGGGGAATAAATCCCCTGTTTTGCTACAGTAACATGGCCATTAATAATTACATTTTCTGCCATTGTCAATTTTTAATAATATTTTATTGATTCTACATTGCAACAAATATCCTATAGTTATTAAGAATTGCTATTTCAGCATGATTTCTTGATTCAACCTTAATCTAAAGGCAATTTTGGCTTGATTCTTGTCCAAACTAACTACGAACAAACATTTTTAACTGGTGCGAATTTAAATACGTCATTGCCTCCCTGTGGATACGACCCGCTCTTCTGCGAGTGGTTATTTCTTTTTAAATATTGATTAGTCGATTTTTCCACCACATAAAACTGCAAACGACCTTAAAGCAAACATTCGACTCATCAAATGGCACCGTTGCCGGGGAGACAACAGACGCAATAATTTCACCTGATTTTATTTTGATTATTTGTCAATTGCATAGTGATTTGACCATTTATTATTTTCTTTTCTATGCGAGAAAATTTGTGCAAGAATCAGCCATTGTGAGAGGCGACCCATGACGTCGCCAGAGGATAATTGCATGAGCCATTTTGAAAAGGAGGAGAAGGACGAGGACGCGACGGACATCATTGTATATTTAGTCTCTAATTTGATTAGAAACGAATTAAGACTTTAGATTTAATTTTTCATTGCATTTGGTTTGAAACCCTTGTTCTGGGGTATATTTTGAGGGATTTGTTCTCCAATTTTGTTTTGGGCCCGTGTTGGGTAATTTTTGGGAGCCTGTTCCCTTTTATTTAGATTTAGGTTTTTAGTTTATTGATTACTTTTATTTGCTTGTGCATAAGTAGTTTAAAAAAATATATAAAAAAAAATAAACTGCCTGCTAGAAGCTCCCCGCCCTAGGACGAACCATTTAGGTCTGTATGAGTAGCCTCTAGATTTATTTCTCTGCATTGCGTGCATTATTGCATTGTTGATTGCTAGAAGCAAGGTACGCATTCTCTTACTTTGCATCCTATTCTTGATCACGCATTGCATTTGGATTTAATTCAAAGACCACAAAATTTGTCTTGAAGCGATCTAACAAGTGGTCACATATATTCGAGAAAAAGGACTAATTAAAGGAGGGACATCTAAAAATCAAGGACTTGATTGTAAAATGTGGTGTGCGATTCAAAATTCAAAATCCTTTTGCGGTGAATGCACATTTATATCTGTTGCACCACAGCACTCATTTAGACACTCCTAAGTCTTGAAACGACTAGGATAAGAGCCCTCCTACTGTTGGATTCTGAAGTGTTTGGAACTTGAGATCAAAGGTTTTGTAAATCCAAAGAGGGGGATACCCTGTCACGGATTTTTGGGGGTAGTTGAGAAGCACCGTGAAAGCATAGCTTCAAAGGAAGGCTTAGGCCTACTTGCATCCCTCGATCTTCCGTCTTTGGATTTACTTGACCATTTGAGATTTAGGGAAGAACACCTAAGCTCCAACTAGGTCATCTTAGGCGAGCCGTAGGTCGACAATAGGCACGTAAATTGATTGAACAAATTGTATTGTCACCTGCAATCTGACTTAAAGTCAAAAGCTTAAAT
Organism: Thalassia testudinum; assembly: GCA_037157565.1. NCBI lineage: Eukaryota > Viridiplantae > Streptophyta > Magnoliopsida > Alismatales > Hydrocharitaceae > Thalassia > Thalassia testudinum. Next base: position 58,954,746 of record JAZHRO010000014.1, read on the forward strand.
TGGGAAAGACCTAAAAGGTCCTTTTTGAATTGTGTTTTGCTTGGGGAATTTTGATTGAGGTGTGAGTTAGAATGGACCACATTGATTTTCATCCTTTCACATCTTGCCCACACCCTCACCCCCACTCTACATCCTTCGATCCCAGACGCCGAGATGGTCCATCCCTTGATGGACATAATGACAATCATTGGGATCCGTTTTACTCCTATTATAGGAGTATTGGCCTGGTTAAGCCCCAAATTAGTGAGCAGAACCTAGGAGCGGGATTTGCTTTGCCCAATATCCCACATACCATAGAAATACCCAACCCACCCTCCCTGAAAAATTACAATGGTTGGACAAACACTCCTGGATACTATAAGCCTGAGCTTGACTTCTCTTATGATAGAAATGACCTCTCCTCTTTGAAGATGGAAATACAGAAAATGCAAAACGAAATGATTGAATTGTTAGGAGAATCTTCGAGAGCAGTCCAACAAGAAAGAGATGAAATTAGCCACCCAATCTACCCCATTGAGGATGACGTACACCCCTCTACAATAGATGCATCTCCCGTGGGAGAGCTACACTTTAAGTTGGAGGGAAATTCTGGGGAGAATAGCTACTTTTCAAGGATCGATTTTGAAACCTCCCCATTAGATGACACTTCCTTGAGAGATCCACACCTTAGCTGGGAGGAAGATACACATGAAAGTAGCTATGCATTGGATGAAGAAAGGTGGCAACCTGAGGAAGATGGTGATAAGGTTGAGTATCCACCTGAATTATATTGGAGTCAAAAGAAGGGAATGATGGTACCATTGGAAGACCTCGACCCAGATGATAGTATTTTCATGACATTTGATGAAGTGGGTCAAAGTCAAGTTGTTAATCCTACCCTCCCTTCTGATCACGATATGGAACTCAAGCCCACCCTTAGAGAAACTAACCCTAAAGAAATTGACCTATCTGAGGAGTCTAATGTTACCAGTGTAAACCATTTACCTCAGATAGAGCACCCTATGGGATCTGCTGAGAAATTAAATGATTCTAGACCTCGGGTATATGGTGAATTGTGTGATGAGGAGGAAGACGAATTATATCACGAACCTACATTCACGATTTGGAGTGACACTCAGGGTGATTATGTCTTATTTGAAGAGTTAGCCCCTAAGGATGTCACAAATTTGACCAAATTAAGTTTCCTTAGCAGACCCATTGATGATATTTCTCCTCATGATGAAATGATGGAAAATTTGGAAGCAATTTCTAAGATTTATGTGGATTCACATATAGACTCCGGGGAAGATTTGAGTGAAGAACAAAAACCCAGGGATGACATTGCTAGGATAATCCCTAGATCTGTTGCTTCCCACCTGCCTTCATTCATTTCGAAGTCACCCTCTGATTTGCTTATATCTGAAAGCGAAATTGTGACTCTTGATGAAGAGCAGGAAGATACATGTGATGGTGCAAGGAATGCTAGGGATGAAATTGAGGATTTAGAAAGAGTGTTTGGGATGGACACCGAGCTGATTAAACCCAACCTAGATCTTATGGCCATCCCGCAACCTTGTAATTTGGACACCCTAGACGATCCTTGCCTTAGAAAATTGCTCAATTTTGTTCTGACCAGGGGCCTTAACAGACCAATATTTCCCGTAATGGAGTATCGGGTATTTATTGATGATTTCTTTAGTCAGTCTATTACCCTGGGGGTTTATCTCTGCACCATTCTTTCCCCATTCTTTTTGGAGGATCCATCTTATCCTCCCCCTACCCCTTTGGAGGTTGTTATACCTGTTTATACTTTAGAACCTCTTCTGGTGACCTGGGAAGATTTCATTCCCATTTTAGTTGGGTGAGCATTTGCTATCGGGATTCATCATCAGCTCACCAACATCCTAGGTTACCTATTTTCTAGGCCAACATTTCTTTGCTCATTTTTAGGGCCTATTTCTGCAATTCTTGAACCTGATTTGCAGGTTCTTTGGCTATTCAGCCTAGCTCTAACCCAGGTAATATCCTTCTATGCAATGAGGACATTGTAGATTTTAGGCATGGGGGGGTGTGCTTGGGGATATACTTAGCATAGTGCATTCATTGCGTACATTTGCATAAAAAAAAAAGAGTTTTGAGCTTAACTGGCTAGATCTTGCAGTCTTAAGCAAATCAGAACTCTAGGGTAGACTAAGTTAATCCTAGGGTCAAACTTTAGAAGCTAAATGAGCTACTAGCTTTAGACCTTTATGGTCCTTTGTGGACTTGAAAACTTAAGTAGGAGTTAAGTTGCAAACCATTCCTCAAGAGGTTGAGGAAGGGAAGCTAGGGTTTGAGTTAAAAGGTGGGGTAGTACTTGGAGTCTTATTCTACCTTTTGGTTTACGGGTCCTTGTAACCCAAGCATCCAAATTTCACACACTTGGTCTGGTAACTAAAATAATTTCTTTCTTTCTGAAAAGAGATTTGGTTCTCTTAGTTTTGACTTAGGAAAGGCTTGAAAACACATTTTGATTGGAAGAGTTCCCACCGCAGGAGAGGTAGAGTATATACTCACCTTGAGGATGCGATGATAACATATTACCTCCTCGACGCTTGTCTCTTAGGATATCCATCCTACTGGGGGCATGTAAGCGCATTGTGCAGTTCAGGTACCATGGGCGGCCCTATCTCGAATTGCCGATTGCCATAGGCCTAAATTCGCTTAAGAAATCCATGGGCGATACTATCTCGAAGTGTCGATTGCCAGGAGTTTTTGGGGTCTTTATGGGCGGTGCTATCTTGAGGCATCGAAAGCCAGGCACCCTTCGAGGTATGGTAATGGGGACAATGAATCTGACACAGACCGTGTTGATAGCTGATCTGAGGTTAGACTTAGAAGAATAAAATATATATATATATATATATATATATAAATTTTCCTTTAACTCAAATAACTCAGACCAATGCACAGGCACGGATGCTTTAATCTCAGGGATCAATAAACTTTAGGGTAGAGTCAGAAATCAGGGAAACTTGTGCCTGCAACTCGTCTTTAGCCGACCTAGTCTGTAACTTAGCAACTACTTAGGAACCTTGGGTCTAGAGTCTGAACTTAATATGCTTCTAAAGGAAGACTAAGTGAGTTGACTAGTCTACTTGGAGTGCTAGGTTTCGCTTAATTTTGCTAGGGACTTGCAAAAACTAGCCATGGGGGTATTTGATTAGCCCATAGTTGTGGGATATTTAAGTATTTAAGTGCCTAGACATTAAGTTAATTCTAACATTTATTTAGCATAAATTAGGATGTAAATAGATTAATTCATATTTTTAATTTAATTACATAATCCATGCATTGCATTCATATTTTAAGTGCATTTAGAATTAGCTTAGAATGGCATTCATCTAATTAGTTAACCAACTAGGTACATTATTTTAGTTAACATAAAAGTTGAGGGTTTGTATATAAATAACCAAAATATTTTAATAATATCCTTTATTCTTCTTCTTCTCAGCAATGGCTCAGCTGCCGCTGCAACACCTCCGGCTGCACTAAAAGCACATTCATGGATCAGCGGAGAAGGTGGATCTGCTCCCGCCTCTCCTTTCAAATTGGTGAAGTCAGCTACAAAAAGAGGAGAGAGGCTGCCGAGCATGACAGGCCTCCACCACTGACCCACCACTGTGCAGAGAGATCTTCTCTCTTCCATTCCACACCGCCGGCCTCAACCGTGGCGACGAGTCTCCACCACCGTGGGCGTGTGGTGTGACAGGCCACACCGCCATCTGGAGCTCGTCCGCATTACCGTGAGCACCTCGCCGTGCACCGCCCTCTCCGTCATCATCAACAACCACCATCACTGCAATCATATTCTCAGTCACTTAAGAAGTTCAGGAAATTTCCCAGACGTCTGAAGCCCACCCCCACTCCAGCAGCAACCACCGTCCGCCCACTTCACTTCCAGCACCTGAACCGCAGCCCTTGCCCGCTCAATGCACGCCAGCCCGCACGCCCTCCAGCCGTACGCAAGGCATGCACAGCTTGTAGCCGCACCCGCACAACCACACTTGCCCGCTCACCTTCCGCCTGCAACCTCACCCTCTCACTCCGACATCCACTCCAGGCTGCGCACACCCACGCCACCCTCACGCCTGCAGTAGTACTCCCGTGCCCTCCAACCTTCGCGTGCACCAGCCTACGCACCCATGCCAGCGTGCAGCACCGGCTGCAGCGCTCAACCACACGCAACAGCAGAGCCGCCCTCCTCCAGCGCCTGCAGTGCCTTCCACCAACAGCACGCGCTCCCGCCTGCAGTGCTTCCGCCAACAGAGCGTGAACCCACGCCTGCAGCAGGACCGGCTGCTTTAGCACCACCTTCGTGCGTGCATAGTCTCGTGTGCACGGCTAGCAACCTTCCCGCGACTGCGCACGCTCACTTCACCAATAGCAGCTGCAGCACTGGCTGCAGCCACCTTCGCCGGAGCTCCGTCCGGCCGGGTCTGGCCACTGTGCAACACGCCGCCACCACCGCTTCGAAGCCCTCAGTCCAAGGAACTTCCTTCGAGCTTCCTGTGTCCGGCCGTCCACTCCTTGTCGCGCACGGCCAAGGGGAATAAATCCCCTGTTTTGCTACAGTAACATGGCCATTAATAATTACATTTTCTGCCATTGTCAATTTTTAATAATATTTTATTGATTCTGTATTGCAACAAATATCCTTTAGTTATTAAGAATTGCTATTTCAGCATGATTTCTTGATTCAACCTTAATCTGAAGGCAATTTTGGCTTTATTCTTGTCCAAACTAACTACGAACAAACGTTTTTAACTGGTGTGAATTTAAATACGTCATTGCCTCCTTGTGGATACGACCTGCTCTTCTGCGAGTGGTTATTTCTTTTTAAATATTGATTAGTCGATTTTTCCACCACATAAAACTGCAAACGACTTTAAAGCGAACATTCGACTCGTAACCTTGCTAGTCCCTAGCATGGTTATCCTAGCTATTATTTGCAATTGGAATTAGGAATTGATTGCTTAGACAAATGTTACTTGTCAACAGGAGGAAACATATACTAAGAGCCTAATCCACAGAGACTAAACAACGCTCGTGTGTCTGCCAAAATGCAAATTGCCCAAGTCCTCACTTTAAAGCATATATATAGATATATATGTATTTTTTTTTTTTCTAATTTTTTTTGGATTTTTGGAGTTTAGAGTGTGTAGGTGACGTTTTACGGCTACCTAACCCACCCATAACTTGAAAAAGACTCTAAGTGCTAAGCATCTTGGTGTGAAGATTGTGATAGACTCACTCAATGGTAATTAAAACAGACTTTGGATTTCTATGCCCCTAGGCGATCGTAAAAGAAAATGCTTGCGTAAAGGTGTATCTATCTGATCGGTAGCTTTCTCCCTACTTTTATTTTGTATGCGGTCAACACAATGGTACTTCTAGTGTATATCTCCCCAGATTGCTCTACTTCCCTGTTCTTCCTTAAGTGTTTTGGGCTTTTTCGTGCATTTAGTGAGCTGGGTTCTGGATAACCGGCCAATGGGATGTTACCCATGACCACTTTCCAGCCATATTCGTGTGGTGAAGTGTGGCTTATTTAATCTTTTTTTTTTCTTTGTTGTTTTAGTAGGTGGCTTCGTTATTCTAAGATTTACCTAGAGGCAATAATAGAAGAGAATGATCCTATGTCTAGGCTCTAGATAACCGGCCAATGGGTTGTTACCCACGACAACTTGCTAACCATACCACCTTAGAAGGTTCATTAGCTACCCAATTTTTGTTAGAATCTTCAAGGAGTGAGTCAGTGCAAAAATGTGTGTAGATGCTTAGACTAAAAGTCCCTTTGAGTCATAGGGTAGGTTGATAAGTCATATACTTATCACCCTACTTTATTAATCAGATTAATGTAAATTAAGGTTGCGAGGATTCGGGGCTAAATCCACATTTTAGTGGACACCTGGGTTGATTAAGCCTGAAGGCCTGAAAAGTCTAAGTGTTCAAGTTCTTCTCATATTATTTCTTACAGTTGACAAGATCCTAATACCTAAGTTTTCCATCCTAATTTTCTCTTTTTCTAAAAAAATTAAATGTATATATAATTCAGGCTGATAATATAAACTCAGAGAATGCAAATTACCACCCCCCATGCTTAAGTTGGATAATATCCTCATTGGCAAATAAATGTATGCAAGGGGTTATAGAAAGAAATCACCTGAGTGCCGTCATGTACCTAATCAGACTGAATCTTCTGGGTTGCCTCCCAGGAAGCACTGAGTTTATTGCCTCCAGCTGGGCAAAGCTCCGTGTCAACCCTCAATGAGGGTGACTACTTCCATTGGGGGAACTTGGGCAAGAAAATGTTTTAATCTTTGGTCATTTACTGTGAAGGTTTGCCCAATGTTAGGATCTGCAATTTCAACCTCCCCTTTGGGATAAGGTTTGACCACCTGATATGGTGCTATCCACTTAGATCTCAACTTCCCAGGGAAAAGTTTAAGTCTTGTATCAAAAAGCTAGGCTTGCTGATTGGTCTCGAGGGTTTTCCTATGAATGTGTTTGTCATGGACGGCTTTCATTTTCTCTTTGTAAAGTCGACTATTCCCATAAGCATCCTAATGGATTTCCTCTAGCTCAGAGTTGGCGTGTCCTTTGTGCTACAGCCAACTGGGAATCCATATTGCATTGCCTAATATCCTAGTATGCCTGGTGTTCTAACTTGACCGGAAGGTGGCAAGCCTTTCCAGAGACCAATCGATAAGGCGACATGCCTATCAGGGTCTTAAAAGCAATCCTGTATGACCAAAGGGCATCATCCAATCGTGTGGACCAATCCTTCCGGTCAGGTCTCACAGTCTTTTGCAGAATATTCTTGATCTGCCTATTAGAGACCTCAGTTTGCCCATTTGTTTGCTGGTGATACGGGTGGCAATGTGGTGAGTAACCCCATATTTTCTAAGTAAGGCATGGAATTGGGCATGAATAAAGTGACTCCTACCATCACTGATCATGGCTTTCGGAATCCCAAACCAAGAGAAGATGTTTTGCTTAACAAAGTCCACGACAGCCTTATGGTCACATCTTCGGGTGGCTACAGCTTCGATCCATTTTGAGACATGGTCCACTGAGACTAATATGTACTCGAAGCTGTTAGATGGTGGGAAGGGACCCATAAAATTGATGCCCCAGACATCGAAAATTTTGACAATCAGAATGGGCTGTAGGGGCATCATATCCTTTCTAGTCATAGTGCCTAATGTCTAGCACTGAGAGCAAGTCTTCGGAAAGATGTGCGTCCTTGAATAAGGATGACCAGTAAAAATCGGACTGCAAAACTTTTGCAGTCGCCAGCTTCCCAGAGAAATGGCCACCACAGGCTTGGCCGTGATAGAAGAATAGCACACTTTGGACTTCCTCTTCAGGAATACACCTCCTAATGATCTGGTCAGCCCAGAGTATAAACAACATAGGATCATCTAAGAAATAGTGCTTGGCTTAAGCCAAGAACTTATCCTGTTGTTGTTTGGACCAGTCGTCCGAAGTCTGACCTATCGCCAGATAGTTGACTAAGTCTGCATACCAGAGTAGCCTCCTTCCTTTCACGGCTAGAAATTGTTCATCAGGGAAGGTGTCAGTTAAGGGTAATAAGGGTCTAATGTGGTCCAGGTGAAGTCTGGACAAGTGGTCGGCTACAACATTCTTGGACCTAGCTTTGTCACGTATTTCCAGGTCAAATTCCTGCAAGAGCAGGATCCATCTGATGAGCTTACGTTTAGCGTCCTTTTTGGCCAACAAATGCCAGATAGCCGAGTGGTCAATGTAAACCATCATGTGGGATCTTAGAAGGTAAGATATGAACTTTTCTAACCCAAAGACTACGATGAGCAATTCTTTTTCTGTGACAGTGTAATTCCGTTAGCCTCATCTAATGTTTTGCTCACATAGTAGATCACCATGGGTTTCTTCTCTCTTCTTTGTCCTAGGACTGTGCCAACAGCAAAATCTGATGCATCGCACATTATCTCAAAGTCTTGGGACTAGTCTGGGGGTTGTAAAACAGGTGCAGTGGAGATTGTTTCCCTAAGGGTGTTGTAGGCCTTGATGCAATCAGGTGTCATGTGAAAAAGAGCATCATTGGCTAGAAGTCAGTCAAGGGCTTAGAAAGTTTGGAAAAATCCTTAATGAATCTTCTATAGAAGCCAACATGTCCTAGGAAAGATCGGATTTGCTTGATCGAGCTAGGGGGTGGAAGTTTGGAAATTAAATCAACCTTAGCTTGATCAACTTCAATGCCCCTATGCGAGATGATGTGACCTAGGACAATCCCTTCCTAAATCATGAAATGTCACTTTTCCCAGCTTAAAACCAGGTTGACCTCGATACATCTCTTCAGGATCTTTTCCAAGTTGTTAAGAGAATGGTCGAATGAGTTCCCGAACACAGAGAAATCATCCATAAAGACCTCCAGGTATTCACCCACCATCTCTAAAAGGATGGCTAGCATGCAATGCTGAAAGGTAGCGGGTGCATTGCATAACCCGAATGGCATACGATGGAATGTGAATGTGCCATACAGGCAAGTGAATGTGGTCTTCTCTTGATCCTCTGGTGTAATAGCAATTTGGTTGTATCCTGAATATCCATCCAGGAAGCAAAAATATTTTTGCCCTGCCAATCGCTCGAGAATCTGGTCAATGAATGGCAGAGGAAAATGATCTTTCTTGGTGGCCTCATTAAGCTTCCTATAGTCGATGCATACCCGCCATGCAGTAGCGGTGTAGGTGGGGATGGATTTGCCTTGGTCATTGGTGACCATGGTGAGCCTGGCATTCTTGGGTACCACTTGAGTGGGGCTTACCCAGGGGCTATCGGAAATTAGGTAATTGATGTTTGCGTTAAGCCACTTGATTATTTCTTTTTTAACGACCTCTCGCATATTCGGGTTCAATTGCATCTGCATCTAGTGAGAAGGTCGAGCCCCATCTTCCAAATAGATCTTGTTAGTGCAATAGGTAGGGCTAATTCCTCTTAAGTCAGAAATTATCTACCCAATGGCTGCCCGATGTTCAGAGAGGGTTACAGTCAACTTAAGTTCTTGATCCCTAGTTAAATGGGCATTGATAATCACAGGGAAGGTCTGGTCAGGTCCTAGAAAGACATACTTGAGATTTTTGGGCAAAGGCTTTAGTTCGAGTGTAGGTGGGACAACATTTGACAGGTAAGGGAAAGGCGGGAGTTGATCAACATCAATATCCTCAAATGGAGGTTGTTGAAGGTAATAAGCTCTACAAAGGTCAACCTCCACAGGCTAGGGTGGGTCAGGGTAGTCACCAACTGGTTGAGTTAGATGGTTTGCTAAAGAGCTAAGAGTGAGGCATTCTTCCACCAAAGGTTCCACAAGATCGTGCTCCTCAACCCAGTCACAATCAAAAGACTTAGTCGCTCTGAAGATATCCAATTGCATCTTCTTGTCTCCAAAGGTGATTTCCATGCATCCCGTGTCACAATCAATGTTCGCCTTAGCTGTAGCTAAGAAGGGTCTACCCAAGATGATGGGTGTGTTTTATAGCTGTTTAGGGACTTCCATGTTGAGGAGCAAAAAGTCGATCGGGAAGTAGAAGTCCTTGACTCGAACAATTATGTCCTCAACTACCCCCTTTGGGGTTTTCACTGATCTATCAACCAATTGGATAGTCACAGGTGTGGGTTTCAACTCCCCAAATCCAAGCTAGTGATAAAGGGTAGTCAGGATTAGGTTGATTAAAGCACCTAAGTCCAAGAGCACTCTATCAAATGTCATGTCCCCGATATTACAAGATATCAGGGGTGCTCCTAGGTCAATTTGTTTGGGAGGTAGGTTGCTCAATATCACTAAGCTAGCTTATTTTGAGAGCACTACCTTCCTAGGTGTTTGGGTTCTTGGCCTACGCTTTGGTGTATAGACATCCTTCAAGAACTTAGCGTAAGCTAGGATATGCTTGATTGCTTCGAGGAGAGGAATATTAATATGAACTTGTTTGAAAATCTCTAACAATTCCTCATTCTCAACTACATTTTTCTTTTTCTTCATTTTCTTCAAGGCCTCAAGGTATGGTGTTTGGGTTTGAATTGGTTCAGTCTCTTGGTCCTTGGGTATCTCCCACTCATCCTCAGAATCAGGTATCTCAAGAAGTGAGGTCACGGGAGGGGTCGTCCATTTGGGGTCTTGGGTTTTAGTGCCACTTCTCAAGGTAACCATGTTGGCTGAGGCATTGGGACCATGGGTAGATCCTTGAGAAGAAGAAGATGAAGCACCAAACCCAGGGGGTGTCTGTGGGGCTTGCCGGATCATGTTGGCATGCCTAGGATTGGCTTGGCATTCTTGAGGATTGGGGCCTCTGTTGATCACATTTCTTGGGTTCAGTTGTGGCTGACAAGGAAGGGACCCCTGTTGTTTGCTATCCAACAGCTGGCTTAATTGTCCCTTCACTAATGCCATATCCTTATGATGTTTCTGATTCATATCAGCCATCATTTTTATCAGCGTGTCCATTTGATTTTGTGAGGGAGGGGCCGCCCTATTCTGATTATAGAGTGGTCTAACTGGTGGACCTTGCTAATAGGAGGGAGGGTTTGGCCTGGGTTGGTTCTAGAATTGGTTTGATTTTTGGTTCGTCCAGGCAAAATTCGAGTAATTACACCATTCGACGTTCTAGGTGTTGGAGAAGGGATCAAGTTTGGAGTAACCTTGGATGGCTTGGACATCTTCAAAGATAGAAGGTGCCGAGGGAGAGGGGAGAGAGTAATTAGGGTTTGAGGGAGCAAAGGTCCCTCCTTAGAACATACACAGGGGTTGTTCCTGGTGTATTTGGTTCATTGGTTGCACCAAATCTACATTGTGAGCTCCCTTTGCTAGGGAGAGGGTTTGTAGTGGGTTTCGGGTTTGGTTCAATAGCTCATCAATCTTTTTGTCCACCAACTCAACTCGATCCAATTTTTTGGCTATAATGTCCATGTCAACCATTCTAGAATTGGCTTGCACCTCATAGATCCCACTATGGGGTTGACTGAATCGATTAAATTGGGTCATGGAGGCATTGTTGAGCGAATTTTTTCTCATAGATTCAAAGAGTTTAAACGCGCTCTCCTCATCTTTGTTCAAAAAGTTGCCTCCACGTGAGGCACCAGTAAAGTTCCTAAGGTTGCTATCCATACCATGGTAGAATAACTGGGCCAATTGCTACCTTGGAACCTCATGGTGTGGGCATTTCCTCAACAATTCATTAAATCTTTCTCATGCCTCATGGAATTGTTCCCCACCTTGTAATGTGAATGTGGTAATGGTTCTTCTGAGGGCATTGGTTTTACCTATGGGGAAATTTTTCTTTAAGAATGCATGCCTCAGTTCCTCCCAGGTGAAGATGGGTCTCCCTAAGGTTCTAAGCTAGAGAGATGCTTTGTCATTTAGGGAGAAAGGGAACAACTTAATTAAAACAATATCCAAGCCGATGTTCCTTGGTTTCACAGTCCGAGCGATTCGGTCTAGGCCCTCTAGGTGTTGGAAGGGGTCCTCATTTGAACTCCCATGAAAGTGGCATTGAATTAAGCTTTGGACATTTGGTTTTAGCTCAAAATCACCTCCCCCTTTGGGGACCCTAAGATGTGGCTCGATCCGGATAGCAGACGGTTTGTAAAAATCATGGAGAGGCCTTGGTTGGCCCTTGGGAGGTTGTGGTGGGTTAGGTGGGGGTTGCCCTTATGGGTTTTACAATTGGTGTATGGCTTGCATGATGGTTTGGATCTGTTGTTGTTGAAGTTGGTGGTTGGCAGAGATTTGGGCTTGAATGATGGCCATAGCATTGGGTTGAGGTTGGTTCTCAATCTCATCAATTCTTGGGTCAACCATTCCCCTTGAAGATCAAGTCTCCTCTTGATTTTCCTTTCTAAACAAACAACTTAGTTTGAAGTGATCATCTCCCGTGCATACACTAGAGAAGAATGGGGTGGGATGCGGAGAGAGACAGGTGCGAGAAGTGTGTGCACAAACAAGCAAGCAAGTCTAGTCCTTATAGTGTATGCCTTTGGTGACCTAGAAGCCTTAAAGGGAATGATCACATCTGCAAGCACTTAACCTCCCTTCCCGATGTTAATTTGGCCAGGTTGATTACAAGGGGATTGAGGGGACGATTCTTCCTTTGGCTTGCACCGCCGGTTCCGTAGACCTCACAACCGCGGTCATTTGACACTTCCTTGCAGCCTAGACACCAGATTTTACAAAGGAGATGAAGGCCAAGTACCTAGCAAACCTAATCACACCTCCAAGAATTATTCTAGTCCTACCTAGGGCACGTCTGCTCCATTTTAATGAGGGGCTAGGTTAGTGCTTGTGCTCAGGATATGTGATGAGGCATTGTTTGGGGTTGTGCCTCTTAGTTAACTGATTTGAGTGTGTGTGTGCACTTAACAAAACATGGTTCTCAAACAAGGATTTTAGGATGTGGTGCCTTTTAATGATTTATCCTTGCTTTAATGCCTTTTAGGGTTGGAGTTCCTTAATGTTTTCAAACAATGTTCAAGTGGGCACATAAGGTTTTGCACACAACGAGCGAAAGTCGATTTCCTTTAGAATGATGTGGCACCAGAAAAACAACCCTAGTGTATTCACCTTAGTGTTCATGCAGTTCTACCAAGTGAGTTGATTTTAATTATGTTGAGTGGTGCGACCCAAGTCAAATCATGGTGGCTTCACGAACACCACTCAAAAGAAAGATGAACAAGCCAAAAAGATTATCTCTTCAAGAATGTTAGAGTGGTTTTTTTTTTTTTTTGGTTGGGTGATGAGTTTGGAATATGGGTCAAGTAGCCATTCACTACGCTAATTTTGAATTTATATTTTTTTTGTATATTTTTTCAAGCAAGCAACCACTCAATGGGTGGAGTGATATTCACAAAAGGTCTTCGCGGCACTCTACTCTGTATCTACCATCTCGGATCGTGCTCTTTCGTCACCCAAGTGCCGAGTTCCTGCAATCAACAAGTAGAGAGAGGAAAGCGAGTCAAAAAATGTGAGTAGTAATGCGATGTAAAAGCGACAAAAGAAATCCGTTGCCTCCCCGACAATGGCACGTAGAACGCATTGGTTTAATTATATCATTGTAGCATGCGTTCGTGACGTTAGTTTTAATTTAAGATTTGGATTTGGTGAGTCCAAGTGTTGAACACTTGGAGGTGTGAAATCATATTAGTTTGTCACTTTAGATGTCACAGAATGTTTGTTTTGTTTGCTTGTGAGAAAATGAGAGTGAGAGAGCGAGAGTAGGGTTAGAGCTTGCGTTTAAAACATGACAATCACTTTATGGAGATGTGAGCTATGATATAAGAAGCAACATCAACATATAGCATGCAATTAGAGTTTGTTTACAAATACAACAATAGATGAAAGCTTCAAATAGGGCAACATAAAACTAGAGTTAGAGTGCGAGGAGGAGGCGAGGCAGCCATGGTGGTGGGGGGGGTTCCATCGGTGGCTCGACAACTCTGGGGTGGATATGGAGTGTTTGATGGATCTAGGAGATGGCTAGTATTGCATGGAGAGTGTGTGAGAATTGAATGCTTTTGAATGGGGTGGTTGAGGGGGTTTATATAGTAAAAGAGGTATGGGTCTTTAGCAAAGTTTGGGACGTCACTAAATCCCTTCCAAAAGTGTTGCTGAAGTCCCACGCCCACTGGTTTGTGCACCCATTCTTCTCAATCCATGCCCATGTATCCTCAGCTGTTCAATCAGAGGCGTGGATCGCCATTGGATGGCTGAGGGTGCACCACATCGCCCCCTGCCGTGCTTGCGGATGCTGCCTTCGCACAATCCATGTGCTCGCAACATAGGTCATCCGATTGCTCATCAATGGATAAGATTGCACATGACTGGGCATGCTGGATTGTGCCTCGCGTGTGGTGAGCGCGCGTCATCATGCATGTTTACATTGGACACTCGAGATCTCATCGCGTGCCTCCATCTGATCCGTCTGCGCACCCATCAGCAGCTGAATTTCAATTGCACGCAATTACGCAGCCGGTGTGAATCGAACGTACGTCGCGCGTTCGTGCAGTGGGACGCTAACCGCTGCGCTGTCTCTGCGCTTTGCCTTAGTTGTACGCAAACGCTCAATCGTTCGATGGCGATCGAACGGTTGAGATTGAATCTTGGCACGATGAAGAGGTGTTGGCATGGCCTGGTGGTTCTCAGCCATCCGATCCTTGGATTGGATGGCTTATATTGTCTCCTTGTGCTAAAGTGGGGCAGTTGTGATGTGTGCGCTCGACAGATGGCACCACGTGGTCAATTGCGCCGTTGATCATTAGATCAGTGGCCAGGACTTCTTGGGCTTGTTGGGGAAGCTCTAGATGTCGAATTTAAGCGATTTTGAGTCCATTGGACTCCATTCATCAATCTGAATCCATTTGTGCGGTCCGATTGCTCATCTGAGTCCTATTCCAACATGCACTTGTACATATGGCCATTAAACATTGATTTATAAGCAATCTTAATTCACAATGCATGCAGTGCTCCCATGCCCATCATGGTATGTTATTAGTGCACATATACCCGTAAAATAAACTCTAGTTGATGGAATTATCATCATTAAATGTAGTTTTATCAACCACCTTCGGCCACCTCGCGACTCACTGCCGCCACCGCCGCGAAGCCTTGGCTTACTCATCTCCTCCGCCAAATCTTGCCTCCAACCAAGCCCTCCTCAATGCGTGAAATCCTCGCAACAAAATCCTCTGTTTTGCTTGAGATTAAAATTTACATTTGTGTGCCATTAAGGGGGAAGGGATTTTTAGGTGTTAATATTTTATTCTGTTGATTTTATGAGCATCCCCTTATTTTGCATAATTACAATATCAACATGACAATGTCTTATTATCTCAATTGAAAAGCAATTTTGATCTGATTTCTTGATGAAAATAATCGTGAACATCTATTTTTAACCGGTGAGAGTTTCAATAGGCCATTGCCTCCCTGTGGATACGAACCGCTCCTCATTGAGTGGTTATTTTAATTACTTTGATTAGTCGATTTTCCACCACTTAGAAATATGGCAAATCGTCTTAATCTTCATTTTCAAAAGCGAAAATCGACTCGTTAGCTACCACTTTCTTGATTGAGCCCTAGGTACCAGATTTGGAATTAATTGATTGACCAATTAAGAGCCAATTAGGGTTTCCATTCTAGGGTTTTAGAGACACACTTACTTAGAACAAGAATCAATCTTTCGAAACTATGTGTGTCCTAAGCCTTGATTGAACTTACCTAAGAAGCAAACCCTAAGAATCAAGCTCTAAATCTCACTTGAATCCTAAAAGTGGGACCTAATAAGCAAGGACAAATCAGGTGAAGTTGACCCACCTTGCAGGGTCAACCAATCTTCAAATTTGGTCACCACTCACAAAAACATCTTAAAGTTCAAGTGAAATCCTAAGCACCCACGCTCTAAACTTAAAATTGGTAGACTTAAGAGGTCAAGTTGTCCATTCTGGTCTACCTAGACCCTCAGTGACAAGGAAGGTCAGGTGGGGGAAACCCTGTAACCCATGGGGATGCTCTACCGAGTAGGGGTCTTTGCGAGACTCTCCCTTCCTGGCTGCCCAGGTAATTCTTAGGTGGACGACTTTATGATCTAGGGGTATCATCCACCCTGAACCTCTATAGTCATCCAAAGATATTTGGGTGTCTTAATTGGGTCCATCACACCTTCTATCCATCATCTTCTCCATTAGTGCATGTTTGGGAGGAGGTCCCTAAGACCACCCTTGAGGCCTCCAATAGCTATTCACTGTTGTTGAGGGCAAGCCTCGACTTCCCTGTTTGTGTAAGCACCTGACCATATTGATATATCTTTTGATTCATTTGAGCCTAGATCTCCTTCATCCATACTCATGGAACAACCAGCAAAAGAAGAAAACAATCTCCAGAATCAAGCTTCAACGCCTTAACAATCTATTCTAGGCCTTTATGAATCCACCACATCATCCTATGATGCGAGATCATTACAATCTTGCTGTGGTGGCGATCGAACCTTGAGTCCAAATCTCGATTGGAGGTCCTGATAATGAACTCAAGCCCAACATGATTCATGCTATTCCTAAATTTCATGGGCTTAATTCCAATGATCCCTTCCAACATATCAAGCAACTCAAGCATCTAGCCTAGACCTTCGGGTCAGAAGCTTAAAATCAGGATATCTTGCTCATGAAAATGTTCTCCTTCTCTCTCATGGACAAGGCCACTCACTGGTACCAAACCCTAACTCATCCAGTCAACACGTGAGTTGAACTATAATCCGAGTTTCTGAAAAGGTTCTTCCTTGTTGGTCGGACAAATGCTCTGTAGCACCGGATCACACATTTCACGTAGCAAATAGGAGAATCACTTCATGAGGCATGGGATTGCTTTCTGGATCTCATGCAAAAGTTCCCCTACCACGGAGTTCCTAAATGGGAACAAGTTTAATATTTTTACCAAGGACTCCATGAGGATATTTGATTGTTCGTCAATGTAACCTGTGGAGAAAACATCATGGGTCAACACGAAGACACCATGTGGGAGATTCTCGAGAACTTGTGAGAGAACTCCATTAATAATGAATCCATGGGCATGCTCGATCGGACGAATGCCCATGCATTAATGAATCTGTGGGGAGCACATGAGACGCAGTGCCTATCCTCTTTCGTTGACTTGGAGTTAATGGCTAGCTTCCTAGGAAAGGTCTCGATCATTGAGAAGAAGGTAGATGAGCTGACTTGATATTTGCAGCGAGCCACCTCTACACAAAACCCATTCGCACAACCACCCTCTGAGGGGGAGGCTGTGCATAACATCTACCACCGATCTTCTCAGGGGATGGATCCATACCCATCCTTGTCTGATCTAGGGTTTGGGTGAAGCTCCGGATCTGCTTACTCTAGTTGGGGGAACTTTGAACCCTCATCTTCGGATTTCTCCGAGGTTCCTCAAACCTGCGAGGACCTCAATGCCATCCAAAATGATCCTTTCTCAAACACCTACAACCCTTGATGGCGTAATCATCCTAATTTCACATGGTTAGGGAAAAATCAAAATCAGAGACCTCAATATCAGCCCCGACCACAAGTTTCTCATCCATATCAACCGCCTCAGCCTTGGCCCAATTTGACTTACCAAACTGGGCCAACTCGAGAAGATCAAATGACTTTTATCCTTCAGACTCTAGTTGGCATTCAGAAGATGAATGCGGCTATGCAGAAACAACACAAAGATGAGATCACAGAGGTTCGTAATCAACTCGCCCAGGTGTCAAATCCCCGCCAACCTAGTGCACTCCCTTCGCAACCTCTGCCCAATCCAAATAACATGCCGAACTAGAGGCGCGTTATGAACCTGACTCAAGGCTAGGCTCACTATGTCTATCAGGCCTCTTCTGCTCCATCACCATACGGGATGGAGGCTTCGGCATCATACGTGGATTATCAGTAGAAACCACTTCTTTTTCCTACCCCAACCCAGAACCAGGCAGGACTGAATTTTGTTACCACCTGTAGTAGCTAAACAACTCAGAACCCACTTTACTCGAGCCACTTTCAGCCTGGTAGTTCAAACCCAAACCCTAGGTTGTTCAGCCAGGATACCCCTGTCCTAGATCAAGAACTTGGACCAATTCTAGAGGAACCTGTAGAGGTTCCATTTTCGGAGGCCTTAACCAAAGGAAAGAGGAATCCCAAACCCGTGGCTCTAGAGGAGGACCTGGTCAAGTTCTTTGAGAGGGTCCAAATAAACATCTTGTTGATGGATGCAATTCACCACATACCAACTTATGTAAGATTTTTGAAGGATGTATGTATACCTAAGCATAAGCCATGAACCAAAGGCGAGAATCCAATTGTACTGTCGGAGCAAGCCAGCTCCATCATTTTGAGCAGACTCCCACCTAAGGCAAAAGACCCTGGTACCCCTTTGATTTCATGCAAAATCGATGATTTAGAATTCGACAGAGCCCTTTTAGACTTAGGAGCTTCCATCAATTTGATCCCTACGTCCCTACTAGATCATTTCCAGGAGACTGAGCTAAAATCAACTAAGGTGACTTTACAGTTAGTTGACCAATCAATCAAGTCACCTAGAGGAGTTCTCGAGGATGTTCTAGTTCAGATCCACAATTTCTACTTTCTTGTGGACTTCATTGTGTTGGATATGGAGACTCTTGAGAATCTGAAGAATACACCGATTATATTAGGTAGACTGTTCTTAGCAACAGCTAGGGCGAACATTAATTTCAAAGAGGGCCAGATTGAATTGAAATTGGGGAATAAGACACTAAAAATTGATATATTTAAGGCCCAGAAAGGAATTAACTGTGGGGTAGTAGAACAAGTATGCGACATCAGTTTTGTGGTTGAGGACACATTTCTTGAGGATGACCCGATTATTCCTGATCCTCAGCCCCAAGCAGATCATACCCCGCAGATAGAGTAGCTTAGCACTGATCTAGTCCCACATACAGCTCCCACCTTTTCTTTTGGGGCTCATCCCGACCCGCCTGCGACTACTGATAATCTCGTTATGGAATTGAAGCCTCTTCCCGATCATCTAAAATACGTCTTTTTGGGTTATGATGAGACATTTCTTGTGATTATCAATTCACATTTTACCTCTTATTAGGAAACACATTTGATTTCTGTCCTCCAGTAGCATCGGAGATCCATTGGTTGGACTCTTGATGATCTGGCTGGCATTAGCCATTCATATTGCACACACTACATTTATACCGAAGAGGGTGCATGACCATCTCATGAAATGCAAAGATGTCTGGATCCTAATCTACAGGAGGTCGTGAAAAAGAAGATCATCAAGTGGTTAGATTTAGGGATCATCTACTTGATCTCCGACAGTCGATGGGTGAGTCCAATCTAGGTTGTGCCTAAGAAAGCAGGACTCACCGTGATCATGACTGAGACCGGAGAAACCATACCGACCCATATAGCAAACTCATGGAGAGTCTACATTGATTACAGAAGACTGAATGCCTCCACAAAGAGGATCATTTCCTACTTTCGTTCATTGATCAGATACTCGAGAAACTAGCGAGAAATTGTTTCTTCTACTTTTTGGATGGGTACTCCGATTATAACCAAGTGGCAATCCATCCTGAGGACCAAGAAAAGACCACCTTCACCTACCCCTATGGGACATACTCATTTCATAGGATGCCTTTCGATTTTTGCAATGCACCCGCTACCTTCTAGCGATGCATGCTTGCCATATTCTCAGATAGGGTAGGTGAATACCTTGGAGTCTTCATGGATGACTTCTCAGTATTTAGGGAATCTTTTGATGATTGCCTCCTGCACTTGGTCAAAATCCTTAGGCGTTGTATCAATGTAAATCTGGTTCTTTCCTGGGAAAAGTGCCACTTCATGGTACCTAAGGGAATTGTCTTGGGTCACCTTATCTTTGAAAAAAGCATCTGGTTGATCGAGCCAAGGTTAATTTGATTTCCAAATTACCCATGCCTAGCTTGGTCAAGGACATCCGATCTTTTCTGGGACACGTCGATTTTTACTGTTGTTTCATTCTTGATTTCTCGAAAATTGCATGCCCCCTGACTATTCTTGTCTCAAAGGATGTACCTTTCATGATCATCGATGAATGCACTCATGCATTTGAGAGCCTACATGATCGAGTTACTCAAGCACCAATCCTACAATCCCCTGACTAGTCTCTACCCTTTGAGATCATGGGTGATGCGTCTGACTACGTAGTGGGGGCGGTGCTTGGGCAGAAAGTTGACGGGAAACCTATGGTCATCTACTACGCTAGCAAGACACTGGATGAGGCTCAGCGTAACTACACGGTTACTGAGAAAGAGCTGTTGTACTAGTATTTGGCTTGGAGAAATTTAGATCTTATCTTCTAGGTTCCCGTGTCATCATTTACTCAGATCACACCGTTGTGAGGCACTTACTAGCGAAGAAGGATGCGCAACCTCGATTAATCCATTGGATCTTGCTGTGGTACGAATTTGATCTCGAGATTCGCGACAAAGCGGGAAAACAGAATGTGGTAGCTGACCATTTGTCTCGTCTTCCTTGTTTAGTCATCGACCCGTCTGGTCTAATCACCGAGCATTTTCCAGACGAACATTTACTAGCCATTCACAGTCTCCCTTGGTTTGTTGTTTGATGAGAGCCTCATCATGAGCCATAACTAGCTCATTTTGACCCAATAAAGAAGATAAAAGCTCCTACATAACCTAGAAGAAGGCCTAACTGAAGGAACAAGTGCCTTGAGAAGAAAACATGAAATAAAGGTTAAAACTGTAATTTTACCATTGCAGTACGTAAACGGGATTTCTCAGAGGCAAAACATAGGTCAAATGGTATAAATGAGATAAAAAGAGGGTTGAGTCAATCAGAAATGGGTTCATGTGCAATCTAAGAACTAAATGACACTTGGTAACCCTAAAACAGACCCGCTTAAATTAACAAGGTTCTGGTCAGAACAAAAAGCAAGTAAACCCTCTACAAATCATGGAAAAACATCCTTTAGGGTTTAGAACACTTAATTTGGCCTTTGGAACCTAGTTTGACCTAGATTAGGATCCTAACTCTTCAATTAACCTAATTTGGGTTTTTACGCAAAATGTCCAGTCAAACGAGGTCAAACCTAAAATCCAACTTCACCATTGGATTCCTTAGGTCCAAATTAGGTTTGTACCAAAATTTGGACCTAAGGAGAGGTCATCTTGACCTACTTTGCAATTTAGTACACCCAAATCACAGATTGGTCCCTATCTTTTGAATACCTTTACGGAGAGCCCCCTAGGTTCTTTGCCTCCTTTGCAAACCGGTCCTGCCGCCATTGCTAGGGCAGAACTGAGCTCCGGCGAGGTTTGGAGAGGGATTGCTCTCTAATCCCTCAGAGATTCCCTCCCAAAAATGGAAGGAGGATTCTCTAAGGAATTCCCTTCCTTATAAAGTCAATTACAATCGCTGGTGTGAACCCAATCTCTCGTGCGAACGCACGAGAGATTTGGGTATCCACCTTCCTTCCAACTCCGGCAAGTCGGCAGACCTAATGGCGCGTTCTCCACGCACTGACAGGAGCGGCCAGCACCTATAAAAGACACCCCAGACCCTGCCGCAGAAGGCGAGCTTGATTTGGCCATGTGTCCACCCCCAATTCGTCTCTGACCGGTTGATCTTTCGCTTTTAAGTCGTTTGTAGTTTAATGTGGTGGAAAAATCGACTAATCAATTTTTAACAAGAAATAACCACTCGCAGAGGAGCGGGTCGTATCCACAGGGAGGCAATAACGTATTAAAATTCGCGCCACTTAAAAATGTTTGTTCGGAGTCAATTTGGACAAGAATCGAGCCAAGATTGCCTTTAGATTAAGGTTTAAGCAAGAAATAATGCTGAAATGGCAATTATGAGAAACTAGAGGATATTTTCCGCAATGCAGAATCAATATAATAAGATTAAAAAGTGGCAATGGCATGAAATGTAATTTTTAATTGGTGGTTTACTGTAGCAAAACAGGGGAATTTTTCCCCGTTGTCTTGCGCGACGAGGAGCCGATGGTCGGGCGCGGGAAGCTCGGAGGAGGTCCCTTGGATCAAGGGCTTCGAATCGGTGGTGCCGGCGAGTCGCGCGGCGATCGGAGGTGGCCGGACGAGCTCCGGCGGAGGTGCTGCAGCCGGCAGCTTGCGTAGCCTGTTGGCGTGAAGTCCGCCGCCTGCTGCTGCTGCAGGGGTGGCTGCTGCCGCTGCCGTGGGCACTGCTGCGGCTGGCGTGTGCGGCTGGCGTGCGCGGTGGTCGGTTGGGCGGTCTGTAGGCGGTTGTGCGTGGGTGCGCGGAGGGTCTACAGGAGGGCGCTGGCGCGGTTGTGCGTGGGCGGTGGTCTGCAGGAGGGCGCTTGCGCGGTGGTCTGCAGGCGGTTGGCGTGTGCGGTGGAAGCTGCAGGCGGCTGTTGGAGGATGCTGCAGGCTGGTCTGCAGGCGTGCGCAGGTCTGCAGCCGGTGAGTGGTGGAGGGTGCAGGCAGTCTGGTGGCCGGTTGGAGAGTGCAGGCTGAGGAAGTGGAGGTGAGCGGGTAACTTCAGACGTCTGGGAAATTTCCCAGACGTCTTAAGTTACTGAGAGGGTGGATGATCAGTAGCTCGGTGGTGGTGGTGGTGGTGGTCTGCGAAGACGGCGAGGGAGTTGCACGCTAAGGTGCTCACGGTAATGCAGGCGAGCTCCGGATGGCGGTGTGGCCTGTCACACCACACGCCCACGGTGGTGGAGACTCGCCGCCACGGTAGAGGCCGGCAGTGTGGAGTGGAAGAGAGAGGTTCTCTCTGCACAGTGGTGGGTCGGTGGCGGAGGCCCTCTGAGCTCGGCTGCCTCCGTGCTCCTTTTGTAGTGGCCTGAACAAATTTGAAATCAGCGGCCGACCAGATCCACCGTATCCGCTCCCCCTTGAATGGCTCCTTCATTGCATCACCCGGGAGTTGGAGCGGCAGCCAGCCGTTCTGAAAGAAGACAAATAAAGAAAATATTATTAAAATATTAGGGTTATTTGTGTATAGACCCTCAACTTCTATGTTAATAAAAACAATATACCTAATTGGTTATCTAATTAGATGAATGCTATTTTAAGCTAATTCTAAATGCACTTAAGATATGAATGCAATGTATGGATTATGTAATTAGATTAAAACTATAAATTAATCTATTTACATCCTAATTTATACTAAATAAATGTTAGAATTAACCTAATGTGTAGGCACTTAAATACTTAAATAGCCCACAACTATGGGCTAATCAGTCTCCTCCTACCCGGCCAAAAGTCCCAGCAAGTTCCGGCGAGCCCCCCTCTCCTCCCTCTTCGCTCTGCCACAAAACCAGTGGCAGAGTTAGCTTCCTGACTTCCCTCTGCGTCGCGCAGTACCCGCGCACGCCACCTCAGCCCCGTTGTCGCCGCCGTTCTCCCCCACTGGGCGTCATCTTCTCCGGCGACAGCAGGTACTGCTGTCCGCCTTCCGTCCCCTTTCGTCCTTACAATTAGGTTAGAACTCCTCTCCATCCTATCCTCTCTCTTTTCCCCCTGTTATCTCATCTGATTACCCCTCGACCGACGCTGACCACCCTCATCTTCCACATCATCGACCGATCTCCGGCGAGCCGCTTCCACCATTCCAGCCCCCCACCCGGCTCGCCAACCACCTCGAGAGCTCCGCCTCACCACCAGGAACTCGCTCCACCCCACAACTGCCACTCCAGACCTCCATAATCACCCCCCAAACAACCCACCATCTCTGGCCACAGGTTGACCTAGGCACGCACGCCTAGGCCGACCTGCGGCCTGCAGCATCGTCCACCACCTTCGCCGTGCCACGGCGAAGGTCTCTAGCTGATCTGATTGGGCCGAGAGGCTTGTTCTGTGCATGACAGTGTTTGAGCCGCTGCCGCCATGGACGACCTCTGATGAAGCTCCAACGAAGCTCCAGGCATCACGCTTCCCAGGCTGCAGATGTAGGAGACTCACGCGAGTGTCGCAAGGTGAGTGAGCCCAACACGGAGCACCAGCAGAGCCATCTGCTTGGACAATTGCATACGAGAGTCTGCGGGCGCGCGTGAAATCAGGGCGGACCGTTTAGTCCCACATCGTGGGATTGCAGCACTCAGGTACGCTATAAATTGTATTTGTGCTTTAAGCCTGTTGCCTCCGTAAGCACAGGGGTGAGGTCCCTCACTGCCCTCACACGCCTCGTCCATGGCTTGACCTCGCGGATCTGGCTGATCCGACCCGACCTAGACCTACGCACTCCTCGTGCATCACCACTTGCCGGTGCGCCTGGTCCCGGGTACGATCCGACCCGATTATGGCTGTGGCTCTGGGAGAGCGTCCATGAGCGAACTGCTTAAGAGAGAGACGCGCGGGTAGAGGGAGAAGGGTTAGGTGTTTTGCTCCTGTGCAGGCAGGCTGAACGCAGGAGAAGAAGGACTTGGCCGCTACAGAAGAAGGAAAGGCAAGCCAAAGAAGAAAAGAAAGAAGGAGCAAGACAGAGAAGAAGAAGAAAGAAGGAAGCTTTCGCAGGTGAAGGAAAGCAGAAGAAGAAGGCTTCGCAAGACAAGAAAGAAAGCAGAGAAAGAAGCAAACGAGGAAGAAAACGAGAGACTGCAGAAGAAGAAGAAAAGGAGAAATACTTTTAAGACGTCTGATCTTGTGATCAGACGTCCAATTTCATATTTTTGTCCTAATTATTTTTAATTGCATACATTCACATTTGAATTGATATTTTGAGTAAATTAGAGTGTTCAATTACATTTTGACTAGTAGTAATTTCCATTTGCTCCCTGTGATCGACCTCGGATACTCCGGTCTTCGAGTAATAAAATTCTTTATATTTGTTTAGACATTTTGTCGGTTATACTACAACGTGACATCCTTTAAACCCGCACAAAAACATCGACAACATTTTGGCGCCGTTGCCGGGGAGCAATGCGCAATTTACCACCAGTCTCTACATTCTTTTTATCATATTGAACACTAACTTGCCCTACTTTGCTTTGATGTGATCTTGCAGGTACTTCATGAGAAAATCTCTCCCGCAAGTCAACCACTCCAGGGCAGGTAATTTCTTTTCTTCCTTAATCATCCCCTAATCTTTGAAAGACAAAAGGAAGAAAATCAATTTAGGAATCAATTGCCTTCTTTATATAGTAATCACCATCTCTAAGGAAAAACATTTCCTGATTTTGCGAAAATTTCTGCAAATATTCTTGAAGTTGGAGTGATTTTTTTTCCCATCCCATAAATTCTTGTGCCTAATTGAAATAACGCTTAATCTCGGCGGACCACACACTTCTTGTTTATAAGTCCAAGAGAACTTTTGAAAAGGAAAAAGAGGATTGGAAATAGAACCAAATTAAGGTTTCCACATTAGGGCCTTGAAGAGCTAGTCACACATGCCTGTGTAAAAGGAAATAAACCCTCCCGCATCAGTGTGCTACCCAAGCCCTTGATTGAAGAAAGCTAAATAAGACAAACCCTAAAATTGAGCTCTAAAATCACTTGAATCTTAAAATTTTCTTTTGACCTAATAACCTGGGAGTCAAATCAGGGTGATCTGTAGGCTCCGAGCTTAGAATCATTCTGCCATCTATAGGACAGGTCAGGTGAAGTTGACTCCTTGGGTCAACCAACCTCTAAATTAGGTCACAATACCAAAAACATCTAAAGTTCAAGTGAGAACCCTAAAAGCACCTTTGAAATAAAAAGTGATAGACTTAAGAGGTCAAGGTCCCCATTCTGGTTTACTTGGAATCTCAGTGACAAGAGAGGTCGGGTGGGGGAAACCCTGTAACCCGTAGGGACACTCTACCGTGTAGGGGTCTTTGCGGGACTCTCCCTCTCTGGTTGCCCAGGTATTTCTCAGGTGGACGATCTTCAGATCCAGGGGTCCATCTGCCCCGAACCTCCATAGTCATCCAAACATCTTTTGGGTGTCTTGATTGGGTCAAGAACATCTCCAGTCCTGCATCTTTTCTCTTTAGAGCACACACACTCATTTTCAGTGGGACTCGTTATTCAGATCTGATCGCTTCATAACACATCTTGAGTCAAACTCTGATCTTGATTCCACCACCTGATCCAAATATGCAGCCGAACCACCTAGGACTACCATTCAAGAAACCTGAATACCAGAGATCTATGAAAGATAAAATGATTGAGGATGCCATGAGATTTTATGAAAATGGAGAAACCTCAACAACAGTAGGAAACATTCAAGTTGATGTCCCAACAACCACAACCTTTGTCATAACTTGTGCCCAAGTATTATTAGCAGAAGCCAACAAAGGATCAACCCGTGACTTGTTCATTACTGCATACATTGAGATAGAAAAATTGCACAATAGTGAATACCTTCAATGTATGACAAATCCTTGACTTTGGAAGCAACACCAAGATAGTCTTGAAAAATGGGAAGAGATAATGAGATTAATAAAACAAGTTATTGATCAGAAATACCCGTGTATACCAACAGAAGAGGATGAGCTATATTGGAACAACATCGAGGATAAATCTGACCTCGGGTTTGAGGCACAAAATGGTTGTGGATTCCCAACCCAGATGGAGTATAATGCACCTGATATTGAAGAAGGTTGGGAAGCTCCAAATGCAGGAAAAGACCATGATGAGCCCATTTTAGAATCCCAAGACTCCTACAAGTATGAGAGTAGAACTGAACCTCTAGAGGGTGTAAATTCCGTCCCTTATTCTGATAAGGTGGCCCTCGAAGGTTATTCAGACCTAAATTCTAGTAATTCAACCCACATCCTAAGCCTAGAACCTAGATCTGAAACATATTTTGAAGATTTCAAGGCCCCAGAGGAAGAAAATCAATCTCTTAATGAAGAATATGATTTTGGGCCTCGATTTGATGAATATCCCTCGTCAACCTCCTCAGAGGAACGAATCGATTTTGCGGAAGTCATGCCAATCTACGACACAGAAACCGAGGAGTTGGACGAGCAGGGTTTCAATTGGGTCTGCCCTACTAGCTTAGAATCTGAGCCTCTACCAGATAAGGATACCCTTTTAAGCTCAAAATTAACATTTAGGCTAGATCCCAGTCAGGCTGCTGAATATACAACATATGATTTATTCTATGGTGGAACTCATGATCTAGAATCTCATTCAAACTTTGATTTTCGCAAATTCTCCGACGATCTCGAATCTGACCATAACATCGGAGAAAATATGCCTCCTGATTATAACATGTCAATCTTCTTTGAAGCCACCTGCTCCACATATACAGAACCAATCAAAACCCGTTCCCCACCCCGACCCGCAACCGGACTCAATTTCTATTCCGATTCACCTCTCACTGAGCCGTTTGCAGATGATTCAACTCCATATCTAGACCAGGTATCGGGTACTGATCAGACCACAAATTAGGAGCCTCCATCCTTTGATCACCTCTGTAGGGATTCCACACCTTACATGGATAATTTTTCGAAACCCTACTTTGACCAGGCTGATTCGACTCATCCTGAACCCGAGTTTTCACTTCCATATCCATCAGAACGTCACTACATATGGTGGGTCCCACATCTACTGATCTACATCCATCAACCCACCAGACTTATTGGGTTCGGGCTGCATCATCAGCCCACTGATCTGAACAAGTACCTGGTTGGACCAACTAGGCACTTAATCAAGGTGCTTGTTTTCCAAAACTCCATTGATTTGACCACTCCCTCTCCACCCCATTTTCTGCTCGGCTGAAGGCATTAAATTTAGCGCTTAACGGGAGGCAACCCGTCATCCCAAACACAGAGACCCGTCTGATTATCCATCTGGACTCCACGTCTATTGCACCTTGAGACCAGCCTTAGACATATGATCCCACCTCTGGTACACGTATCAGAGCTTGAAATCATCCGCATCAGTCATTTACGACCCATTCACCCACCCGATGTATCCTGTTCTAAGCCCCTGACCTCAACACTAATTCACACCCTCTATTTACAATGAGGACATTGCAAAACTTAGGCATGGGGGGTTGATAAAGTGCAAACATACAGAACCAAGAAAAAATCAGGAGTCTCACACACAAAAAAAAAATTTGCATATGTCAAAAACGCAAAAAAATTGAAAAAAATTAAGAAAAAGAACAAAAAAATGGGGGGAGGGAGGAAATTTTGTGAGCCACTTAAGCATAAGGAGGAGAAAAAGAAGAAAAATGACAAAAAGGAGCACAAAATGAAAATGAAAAGAAATAGTCATTAGTAAAAGATTAAGGGGTTAACTGAAGTTCTAGACCGAATCAAGAAAAAGAAAAGAAAAGTGCTACGGAGATATAACAAGAGATTAGCGGGAACGCTGGTCTTAGGCCTTTTGGGCTAGTACCTTTAGCTTAAAAATTCATGTATCCGTTAAAATCTGGATAATCCTCAAGAGGTTGAGGAAAATGCGAAGCTTGAGTATTAGGTCCAAGACTTAGGAAGTATTCGGCCTCGTTAACTGACCTCCGATTTGCGGGATTCGGTAACCTAAGCACCCAAATTCACACACAGTCTGGTTCAGTGCGCATAAAACATCCAAATCACGCGAAAAGCGTTTAATGTTCTGAAAAAGTCACCTAGATTAGGAGCGGTCAATCAACACAAATTGATTTGGACGAGTTCCCAGCGCGGAGAGGCGGGAAATTCCCCTCGAAGATGCGTAACAACATATCGTCTCCTCGGTGCTTGTCTCTTAGGATTCTTAAATATCATGCCGGGGGCATGTAAACACTCTGCTGGTTCAGATACCATGGGCGGCATTATCACGAAATGTCGATCGCCAGGGTCTGGATTCGGCCACGGAACGCCATGGGCGGGATTATCTTGAAATCTCGAAAGCCAGGGTTCTGGGGGTTGCCATGGGCGGGATTATCTCGAAATCTCGAAAGCCAGGGACCCTTGAGGATCGATGATGGGGACGAGGAATCCGATACAGACCGTGTTGAGAAGCTAATCCGAAGCTAGAAATAAAAAGAAAAGAGAGAGAAAAGCTCTCCAAACAAATAAATCTTCTATCTCTCTCTTACAAAAAAACGCACTGCAAACTGAACTTAGGCTAAAAATTTCTCAAGCACGGGTGCTTTAACCGCGGAGTCCAACAAACCCTAGGTTAGTTTCTGTGGGCCGTAGAAACCTTTGCAGAAGACTGAGGCTAAAGCGGAACAGGTCCGGATTTTGGTTGGTACTTGAGTACCTCTAGGCCTATTGTCGGCATTCCCACCTAATCACAAAAGAAAAGGAGAAGCACTTATCATTGTTGACAGACACTCAGGGTCTAGAATGGAAGTTAAAACTTTGAATTTTTGCTAAGGGACTAGCAAAAGCTAGGCATGAGGGTATGATGAGAGCCTCATCATGAGCCATAACTAGCTCATTTTGACCCAATAAAGAAGATAAAAGCTCCTACATAACCTAGAAGAAGGCCTAACTGAAGGAACAAGTGCCTTGAGAAGAAAACATGAAATAAAGGTTAAAACTACAATTTTACCACTGCAGTACGTAAACGGGATTTCTCAGAGGCAAGACATAGGTCAAATGGTATAAATGAGATAAAAAGAGGGTTGAGTCAATCAGAAATGGGTTCATGTGCAATCTAAGAACTAAATGACACTTGGTAACCCTAAAACAGACCCGCTTAAATTAACAAGGTTCCGGTCAGAACAAAAAGCAATAAAACCCTCTACAAATCATGGAAAAACATCCTTTAGGGTTTAGAACACTTAATTTGGCCTTTGGACCTAGTTTGACCTAGATTAGGATCTTAGCTCTTCAATTAACCTAATTTTGATTTTTACGCAAAATGTCCAGTCAAACGAGGTCAAACCTAAAATCCAACTTCACCATTGGATTCCTTAGGTCCAAATTAGGTTTGTACCAAAATTTGGACCTAAGGAGAGGTCATCTTGACCTACTTTGCAATTTAGTACACCCAAATCATAAATTGGTCCCTATCTTTTGAATACCTTTACGGAGAGCCCCCTAGGTTCTTTGCCTCCTTTGCAAACCTGTCCTGCCGCCATTGCTAGGGCAGAACCGAGCTCCGGCGAGGTTTGGAGAGGGATTGCTCTCTAATCCCTCAGAGATTCCCTCCCAGAAATGGGAGGATTCTCTGAGGAATTCCCTTCATTATAAAGTCAATTACAATCGCTGGTGTGAACCCAATCTCTCGTGCGAACGCACGAGAGATTTGGGTATCCACCTTCCTTCCAACTCCGGCAAGTCGGCAGACCTAATGGCACGTTCTCCACGCACTGACAGGAGCGGCCAGCACCTATAAAAGACACCCCAGACCCTGTTGCAGAAGGCGAGCTTGATTTGGCCGTGTGTCCACCCCCAATTCGTCTCCTCCTGACCGGCCAAAAGTCCCAGCAAGTTCTGGCGAGCCCCCCTCTCCTCCCTCTTCGCTCTGCCACAAAACCAGTGGCAGAGTTAGCTTCCTGACTTCCCTCTGCGTCGCGCAGTACCCGCGCACGCCACCTCAGCCCCGTCGTCGCCGCCGTTCTCCCCCACTGGGCGTCATCTTCTCCGGCGACAGCAGGTACTGCTGTCCGCCTTCCGTCCCCTTTCATCCTTACAATTAGGTTAGAACTCCTCTCCATCCTATCCTCTCTTTTCCCCCTGTTATCTCATCTGATTACCCCTCGACCGACGCTGACCACCCTCATCTTCCACATCACCAACCGATCTCCGGCGAGCCGCTTCCACCATTCCAGCCCCCCACCCGGCTCGCCAACCACCTCGAGAGCTCTGCCTCACCACCAGGAACTCGCTCCACCCCACAACTGCCACCCCAGACCTCCATAATCACCCCCCGAACAACCCACCATCTCCGGCCAC
Organism: Thalassia testudinum; assembly: GCA_037157565.1. Lineage (NCBI taxonomy): Eukaryota > Viridiplantae > Streptophyta > Magnoliopsida > Alismatales > Hydrocharitaceae > Thalassia > Thalassia testudinum. The sequence goes on from JAZHRO010000014.1 coordinate 58,985,122, forward strand.
AGGTTGACCTAGGCACGCACGCCTAGGCCGACCTGTGGCCTACAGCATCATCCACCGCCTTCGCCGTGCCACGACGAAGGTCTCTAGCTGATCTGATTGTGCCGAGAGGCTTGTTCTGTGCATGACAGTGTTTGAGCTGCTGCCGGCATGGACGACCTCTGATGAAGCTCCAACGAAGCTCCAGGCATCAGGCTTCCCAGGCTGCAGATGCAGGAGACTCACGCGAGTGTCGCAAGGTGAGTGAGCCCAGCACGGAGCACCAGCAGAGCCATCCGCTTGGGCAATTGCATACGAGAGTCTGCGGGCGCGCATGAAATCAGGGCGGACCGTTTAGCCCCACATCGTGGGATTGCAGCACTCAGGTACGCTATAAATTGTATTTGTGCTTTAAGCCTGTTGCCTCCGTAAGCACAGGGGTGAGGTTTCTCACTGCCCTCACATGCCTCGTCCGCGGCTTGACCTCGCGGATCTGGCTGATCCGACCCGACCTAGACCTACGCACTCCTCGCGCATCACCACTTGCCAGTGCGCCTGGTCCCGGGTACGATCCGACCTGATTATGGCTGTGGCTCTGGGAGAGCATCCATGAGCGAACTGCTTAAGAGAGAGACGCGCGGGTAGAGGGAGAAGGGTTAGGTGTTTTGCTCCTGTGCAGGCAGGCTGAACGCAGGAGAAGAAGGACTTGGCTGCTATAGAAGAAGGAAAGGCAAGCCAAAGAAGAAAAGAAAGAAGGAGCAAGACAGAGAAGAAGAAGAAAGAAGGAAGCTTTCGTAGGAGAAGGAAAGCAGAAGAAGAAGGCTTCGCAAGACAAGAAAGAAAGCAGAGAAAGAAGCAAACGAGGAAGAAAACGAGAGACTGCAGAAGAAGAAAAGGAGAAATACTTTTAAGACGTCTGATCTTGTGATCAGACGTCCAATTTCATATTTTTGTCCTAATTATTTTTAATTGCATACATTCACATTTGAATTGATATTTTGAGTAAATTAGAGTGTTCAATTACATTTTGACTAGTAGTAATTTCCATTTGCTCTCTGTGATCGACCTCGGATACTCCGGTCTTCGAGTAATAAAATTCTTTATATTTGTTTAGACGTTTTGTCGGTTATACTACAACGTGACATCCTTTAAACCCGCACAAAAATGTCGACAACATTGTTATAGTAAACTACTTGGTTATGGGGAAAGTCCCACCAGATTGGGTGACTTCCAGGCAGGATAAGTTGATTTTCGAGGCCAAGTACTATATATGGAAGGAACCATATCTCTTCTACATGGGCAATGATCAGGTGATCGGGAGATGCATTCTTGACGACAAGGTCAATGATGTGATCTCATTCAGTCATGACCGGGCCAGCGGTGGCCATTTCTCTGGGTGTAAAACCACAACGAAAATCCTCTAGTGTGGGTTCTTTTGGCCTATGATGTTCAAAGATACACAAACATATTGTAGGGCATGTGCTCGTTGTCAGACCCTCGACAACATGGGCCTACGGGATATGATGCCCTTGAACCCTTTCCCAGATCTATTTCATGATATGGGGAATCGATTTCATGGGACCCTTTCCTGGATCTAAAGGCTTCAAATACATCTTGCTTGTTGTTGATTATGTCTCTAAATGGATTGAAGCTATCCCAACGAGAACTAGCTATCATAAAGTTGTTCTCCGATTCATCCAGGACAACACCTTTTCTAGATTTAGGGTTTCTAAGTCCATCATCAGCGATGGCGGGTCTCATTTCAACAAGATGCACTTCTAGTTCCTAATGAAAAAGTATGGGGTGTCGCATCGTATCTCGACTCCTTACCATCCCCAGACTAATGGATTGTTAGAATTGTCAAATCGAGAGATCAAGAAGATCCTTTAGGTCACTATTCACCCTGATAGGAAGGATTGGTCTACTCACCTTCCAGAAGCTTTGTGGGCTTATAGGACTGCCCACAAGACCTAATTAGGCATGTCTCCCTTCATAGTAATGTACGAAAATGCATGTCACCTTCCTGTAGAGATGGAGCATAAGGCCTATTGGGCAGTATAGAAATGCAATCTGGATCTAATGAAGGTTGGAATACACCGCCGGTTGCAAATGCGCAAGATCGAGGAACTACGCAATGACGTCTACGAGAACTCATGTATCTACAAAGAGTGGGTCAAAGCCTTCCATGACAGGCACATTGTGTGGAAATCTTTCCACCCTTCTCAGAAAGTCTTACTCTTTGATGCCAATATCAAACTCTTCCCAGGAAAACTCAGATCTAAGTGGATTGAACCTTTCTTGGTAAGAAAAATCTTTGGAAATGGAGGCATTGAAATTAGTGAACCCAGCCATGATTCTGAACCTTTTGTCGTGAATAGTCAGAGACTCAAACCGTTCATCGAACTCACCAACCTGAACATGGCTAAGTTATTTTGATCTCCATTCTCCCTAAGCTTATCAGCATTAAACTTAGCGCTTAAAGGGAGGCAACCCGTCATCTCTTTGAAAAATCTGAAATCCTTTTGACATATCTCTTCGTTAAAATCATATTGCACTTTAGGGTTCATCAATTAGAACAGTCGACTCCACCTCTGGTACACGTACCAGAGCTTGAAATCGTCCGCAATAGTCATCTCGACCCATCCACCCACCCTTTCAATCTGTTCTAATGTATGATCTAAGTTAAACTTAAACCAATTAAATTTGCAATGAGGACATTGCAAATCGTAGGCACGGGGGGGCATTAAAGTGCAAAACACCATGAGATTCAATTCACAAAAAGGGTTTCATCAAAAAAAAAGAAGGGAGGATTAAGGAAAGAGAAGGTCCATTTAAGAGAAAAATAAGAAAAAGGAGGGTGGAAAAATTGAAAAGAAAAAAGGAGCAAAATAATAAAGAAAGAAATTGAGCCCCTTAAAAGTAATATGGAGCTTACCTAACTTCCAGGTTGGATCGAATGATGAATTATGACCTGGAAGTCTAAAACTTAAGGGATTAGTGGCGAATACCAACCTTAGGCCCCTTGGATCTGATTGGATTTAAACACTCACGTACTTGTCAAGATCCGGATTAGTCCTCAAGTGGCTGGGGAAAATGCAAAGCTTGTGTATTAGGTCTAAGTCTTAGGTAGTATTCGGCCCCTTTAACTAACCTCTGATTTGCGAGACTCGGTAAATTAAGAACCCAAATATCACACACAGTCTGGTTCAATGTGCTTTGATGAGAGCCTCATCATGAACCCTAACTGGCACAATTTGATCTAAATAAGTGTGAAAAAGCTCCTACAAAACCTAAAGAAAAGCCTAACTCAGAGAATTCTAAATTGAAGAATAAAGTAAGTCATCAGGGGTAAAACTGTAATTTTACCAATGTAGTGCACAATCAGGGTGTCTAAGGGTCTGAATATAGGTTAAATGAGCTTAATAAGAAATAAAGTAGGTTAGCCTGAGCTGAAAAGGGTTATAGCAACTTCTATGAATTAAATGAAATTCTATAACCCTAAAAACAAACTCGCTTTAATTCATGAGGTTCTAGGAAGGATAAAAATCAACTGAACCCTCTAAAATTCATGGAAAAATACTCCATAGGGTTTAGAACCTTCAATTTGGCCTTTGCAACTTATTTTGACCTAAATTGAGAACCGTGCCCAAATTTTGACCTAATTTGGGTTTTTGCGCAAATTGATCGATCAAACGTGGTCAAACCTAAAATCAAATTACACCATTGAATTCCTTAGGTTCAAATTAGGTTGGTACAAAAATTTGGGCCTAAGAGAAGACCATCTTGACTGACTTTACAAATTGATCCCCTTGAATTACTTTTTGACCCTTATCTTCTTAAACCCTTGCATTTGACCCCCTATCTTCTCCTTCGTTCTTTGCAGAACGGTCCTTCTTGCCACCCCACGCAGGCACCATACCTCCGGCAACCTTGCGCGAAGGATGGCGCCGCGCAGGGTGGTCATGTCGTGCTTCGCGTGTTAGAAATCGAGGTTATAAGTAACCCATCGTCGTAGTTGCAAAACACGTCGATCAAATAAAATTTATACCAAAACTCCAAGGGAGTCCTGGGTCGAACACAGGGAGGAGACATTTACTTTATTGAAGATCGCGCTTCAATTTTATTTGTTCTTGGTCATTTTTGTCTTTTCTATTTTTTTTGGTATTTTTTGGAAGCAAGAGATCAGATCGACAAATGCTTATCTAGCTAATCTAATTGCAAATATAAGAGAGAGAGAGAGAAACAATCATCTATTCATCAAGAATTGTTTGTTACACTACGAAAGCAGGAAAAATCTACACTATGAAAGCATAAAAAGATAGAATGAGGTGAGAGAAATCCCCCTCGACGGTTGCTCGGAGGACGACTCGCTCTGACGTTGCCTGAAGGAAGGTGGTGAGGAGTGAGATGAAGGAGGATGGAGCCAGAGGACAGAGGATGGGGCAAGACGACATCGCGGCGAGGATCTTCTTCCCGAAGGGTGGTGAGAGGACAGCCACGGGATGCTCCACGAAGGGGGGTGAGAGGACGGAAAACTATTTGGTTTTACTCTAGAGGAGCATCCCGGGCTTGAGACAAGCTCTCTCTAGAGCCTTGGAGGTGGTGAGAGGAAGAAAGGAAGAGATGGTTTGGAATGGTGGTGGGTAGGTCCTTCTATAGTGGAGGAGGAAGAACAAATTCGCTTCTAGGTCATTACTGACATCCATAAACGTCGCTGCAGCTGTCACTGAAGATCCGCCCTTCAAATCCGTTTGCTGCTGTGCGCTGACCATTAGTGACAGCTACAAGCGTCACTAAAGGTGCATCGCTGAAGATCCGTGCCCGCCCCACTGGCACCCACCCCGCTGGCACACTTCGCTTGCGCGCATCACGTGCCTTGTGCGCGTGTGTGCGGGATACACTGTGTTGCTGCTGCGTGCGGCTGTGGCTGTGCGCGTGCACTGCGCGCAGCTGCGGCTGTGCTCGTGCGCTGTTGCTGGTTGACGTTGGGCGACCTGGATCGCGCCACGTGGCACCACCTGGGCCGCCCATTCTTCTTTCTTTTGTAGAGGGTGCCACGGTGCTCCGATCAAGATGATTCCCACGTTGTCGAACTACGATCGTCGCTCCGGATCCATCCGTACGGTCGGATTTTCCATCTGAAACCCGTATGGATGTCGCATTGCCCTCCTGGCCGTTGATCTTCCTCGGACTTCATGTGATGCTACGGGACTCCGATCTAGACGATTTCAGAGGCGTTAGACTCCGATCATCGTATTAATCAGATTCGTTTGGTCTGATCGTCCATCCGAGGCCCTGAAATAAATCCTCTCCTCTCCAGACCATAAAAAGAACCTAATTAACCCAAAATATATACAACTACTCTAAATGCACAATGATGCATGTTATGCAATATTTATAACATGAAATGCAAATCTAAGCCTAGGAACATGCATGAATAGGCATTTTAACCTAGATAGATGTGTCAATATGACAGGGTATGGGGACCGCTCTCAGGAACGAACGAGGGGTTCCCTACGTCGTCCTCTGTCGCAGGGACCCTCCCCTTTGACCTGCAGCCCATGCCTCTCGTGAGAACGCACGAAAGGCATGGGTCTCCATCTCCGACCATCTCTGGCGAGCTCCCCACATCGCTCCCTCGAGATCCTCTCCTCGCCAGCACCTTTATAAGGAGTGGCAGGGGCAGCCGTTTCCTTCAAGCTAGCTTTGGTTGAAGAGAACCCCCCTACTTCGTCTCCTCTCACTCCGGTTAGACAGCCCAAGCTTTCGGTGATCTTTCCTCCTCGTCCTCGTTGCTCTGCTGCCATACATGCAGCAGAGCTCACTCTGCCTCATCTTCCCATTCCAGGCCGCACCAGCTGGTGCCTCCAGATCCCCTCATCGCCACCGTTACTCCCCTTTTGGGCACCTTCGTCCCCAGCTCTGGTACCTACCCGCCGGGCGCCCCTCCTTCCCCCTTCGTCAATTAAGTAGGTAGAAACCTTCCCCTTTCTCTCTCTATTATTTTCCCCTCTTAAATTGGCACTTTTAACCCCTCGATTGCCACTACCACCTCCATCTGCTCCACCTCCGGCAAGATCGCTCCACCTCCACAGGCCATTCCACCCCTCGCCGACAAGCCCAGAAGCTCCCCCTCACTCCACTTAAGCATTTCCCCCACTCCATTCACCGCCCCGCACCTTCAGACCACCCCGCGAACACACCCACCTGCACCTTTGCAGTGTGCCCTAGGCACACGGCCACAGGCACTTTCCTGCCACGCCGAGCTATTGATTCACAACTTTTGATTGACTAATCTCTTCTCTTTTGTTGTACAGTCACAGGAAATCAAGAGGAAAACAAGCAGCTACACAACAACCACACCAAGGACATGTAATTTTCTATCCTCTCGTTTAAACCCCTAAATTCTAAAGAGGAAGAAAAAGACAAAAAGAAATTTAAGAATAACCTGTCTTTCATATATAGTAAAACACCAAAGTTGCCTATTTTCAAATTTCAACATACTTTTTCTGTACATCCATTAAAGGTAGTTTGGGCTAAAACCTTCTTGCTTGAGCCCTAATTACCCAATCTAGAGGCAACTAACTGGACCAATTAGAACGAATATAAGATTGAAAGCTAGGATTTTAGAGACACACTTTTCTAAGCAAGAATAGAAAATTCCCAAAGGAAGTGTGCCCAAGCCATTGCTTGAAAACATCTATCAAGAGAAACCCTAAGAAATTTGTCTCTTAAGTCACTTGAACCCTAAAAGACAAGACCTAATAAGCTCTCAAAGGAACTAATAGGTGAAGTTGATCCCTTGGATCAACCAACCTTTAACTTAGGTCACTCTTTGCACTCAAAAGAATAAAGTTCAAGTGAAACCTTAAGCACCTTGATCCTAACTAAAAGTGGTAGACTTAAGAGGTCAAGGTCCCCATTCTAGTCTACCTAGAATCTCAGTGACAAGAGAGGTCGGGTGGGGGAAACCCTGTAACCTATGGGGGCACTCTACCGTGTAGGGGTCTTCGTGGGACTCACCCTCTCTGGCTGCCCAGGTAATTCTCAGGTGGACGACCTTCTGATCAAGGGGTCCATCCGCCCCGAACCTCTATAGTCACCCAACATTTTGGGTGTCTTGATTGGGTCCAGCACCTGCTAAACTCATCCACTCCATCAGTGTATGTTTGGTAGGAGGTCCTTGAAACCTCCTTTAGAAATTCACTCTCCCCGAGGTCGAGCCTCGGTGCCCTTGTTTGTGCAACCAACACTTCACATAGACCTCTCCTCTGATTCCGAACCCAACTCACCTTCTTCTACAATGGCTCAGCCAGTTGAGGAAGAGAACAATCTGGAGCACCAGCTCCAGCGACTCAATGACCTCTTCCAGAACTTCATGCACCCACCACAGCGTCCCATGATGCGAGATCACTATAATCCCGCTGCGATGGCTATTGAGCCTCGAGTCAGAATCCCGACTGGAGGACCTGATTCTGAACTAAAGCCCAACATGATTCATGCCATACCTAAATTCCATGGGCTTAATTCTGAAGACCCCTTCCAGCACATTAAACAGCTAAAGCATATGGCCCAGACCTTCGGGTCAGATGTGCAAAATCAGGATATTCTCCTTATGAAGATGTTCTCTTTCTCCCTTATGGACAAGGCCGCCCATTGGTATCAAACACAGACCCAACCGATCAACAATTGGGAGGAACTTCAGTTCGAGTTCGTTAAGAAGTTCTTCCCTGTTGGTCGGACCAATGCCTTACGCCATCAGATTACTCACTTCACGCAACAGACGGGAGAACCTCTTCATGAGGCATGGGATCATTTTCAAGACCTCATGAGGAAGTGCCCCCATCACGGAGTTCCTAAATGGAAATAAGTCCAGTCTTTTTACCAGGGACTCCGTGAGGATATTAGACTGTTCGTCATTGCAACTTGCAGAGGAAATATCATGGGTCAACATGAAGACACCGTGTGGGAGATTCTCGAGAATATGTGCGAGAACTCCATCAATAATGACTCCATGGGACTATTCGATAGGACGAATACCCGCGCGTTGATGAACCTTAGGGGAGCACAAGAAACGCAGGGCCTGTCCACATCAGTCGACCTGGAATTAATGGCCATTCGATTGGACAAGGTCTTTATTATTGAGAAGAAGGTGGATGAGCTGACTCAGCACTTGCAGCGAGCCACCTCTACGCAGAATTCCTTTGCACAGCCTCCTTCCGAACGGGAGATTGTACAAAACATTTTCCACCACCCTTCTCCTGGGGTGGACTCGTATCCACCCCCTTCTGACTCTCGGATCGGAGGAACCTCTGACCCTTTCTATACTAGCTGAGGGAATTCCACTCCCCTATTCTCTGACTTTTCTGAGGCTCCTCAGACCTACGAGGACCTCAACGTCATCCAGAATGACCCATTTTCCAATACCTACAATCCTGGATGGCGAAACCATCCCAACTTCCAGTGAGCGGGGAATTCCCAGAATCCAAGACCATCCTTTCAGCCCCGTCTACAAGCACCTCATCCTTACCAGCTGCCTTAGCCTAGGCCCAACCTTACTTATCCATCCAGGCCAAACCAAGATCAAATGTCCCTCATCCTTTATACTCTGGCTAACATTCAGAGAACGAAGGTGACTATTCAAAAACAACACAAGGACGAAATCACAAAGGTCTGAAACCAATTGGCCCAGTTGGCGAATTCTCGCCAACCAGGCACACTCCCTTCTCAGCCTCTTCCTAACCGTAATAGCGTGCCGACCCAGCGGCGTGTTATGAACCCAAACTCTAGCCAAGCACATATGGTTTATCAGGCCCCCTCTATTCCTTCACCTGATGGGATGGAGGCTTCAACTTCCTATGCGGGTTACCAGCAGCAGCAACCCATCCTACCAAACCCTAACCAGAACTAGACAGGGCTGAATTCTGTAACCACCCGTAGTGGTAAGGAGACACAAGATCCACCTTATCCAGACCACTCCAAGCCTGGTAGTGACCCAAACCCTAGGATAGTAATCCAGGATGTTCCTATCCCTGTCCTAGATTAAAGACCTGGACCTATCCTAGAGGAACCAACCAAGGTTCCATTTCCCGAAGCCTTGACCAAGGGAAAGAGGACAACAAAATCCGTGGCTCCTGAGGAGGACCTGGTCAAGCTCTTTGAGCAGGTCCAAATAAACATCCCCTTGATGGATGCGATTCGCCACGTACCAGCTTACGCACGATTCTTGAAGAATGTGTGTACACCTCAACGTAAGCCACGGACCAAGAGTGGGAGTCCAATTGTACTGTTAGAGCAAGCCAGCTCTGTAATCCTGAGCAGACTCCCACCCAAGGCAAAAGACCCAGGCACTCCCCTACTTTCATGCAAGATAGGTGAAACCCAGTTTGATAGAGCATTATTGGGTTTCAGTGCCTCCATCAACTTGATACCCACATCCCTACTCAATCATCTAGAAGAATCCGAGGTCAAACCAACTGAGGTGACATTGCAGTTAGCAGATCGATCTATCAAGTCACCCAAAGGAATTCTTGAGGATATTATTGTTATGGTGAGGGATTTCTATTTCCCTGTAGACTTCATAGTCTTAGACATGGACGCACCTGAAAACCCAAGGGATACACCGATCATACTAGGGAGACCTTTTCTGGCCACTGCAAGGGCCAACATTAGTTGTGAGGAGGGCCAAATAGAACTGAAATTTGAAAATCAAACCCTAAAAATTGATATCTTTAAGGCCCAACATGGGATTAATTGCGGTGTCATTGAACAAATCTGGGATGTCAGAGCTTTGGTTGATGAAACACAATTTGAGAATAACCTGATTATACCTCATCAACCATAAGAAGATCTTGAACCGCAATTAGAGGAGTCAGACCCTGATTCAGACAAACCCATAACTCTTATCCTTGTACCTCACACTCACTCTAAACCACCCGCTGCTGCTGATAACCCCATCCTTGAACTCAAACCCCTTCTCGAACATTTAAAGTACATCTTTTTGGGTTCTAATCAGACATTTCCTGTGAGTATAAACTCCAGACTCCTGATCAGGAATCCCGTCTGATTGTTGTTCTCCAGCAACATCGCAGAGCCATTGGTTGGACTCTCGATGACTTGACTGGATTAAGTCCCTCTTATTGTACCCATCGTATCTATTCTGAAGAGGGCGCACGACCTTCCCGTGAGATGCAAAGACGTTTGAATCCCAATCTGCAGGAGGTCGTGAAAAAGGAGATCATTAAGTGGTGAGATGCAGGGATCATCTACCTGATCTCCGACAGTCGTTGGGTGAGTCCAATCCAGGTTGTGCCTAAAATGGCAGGGCTCACCACCATTACGACTGAAATCGGAGAGGTCATACCTACCCGAATAGCCAACTCGTGGAGAGTCTGCATAGATTACCAAAGACTCAATTCCTCCACGAAGAAGGATCATTTCCCACTACCATTCATTGATCAAATTCTCGAGAAACTAGTAGGAAATAGATTCTTCTGCTTTCTTGACGGGTACTCCGGTTATAAGTGGCTATTCATCTTGAGGACCAAGAGAAGACCATGTTCACCTGCCCCTTCGGGACGTACGCATTACGAAGGATGCCTTTCGGTCTTTGCAATGCACCCGTGACTTTTCAGCGGTGCATGCTTGCCATATTCTTTGATATGGTAGGTGATTATCTGGAAGTCTTCATGGATGACTTCTCAGTTTTTGGGGCATCATTTGATGATTGCCTCTAGCACTTGGTTCATATACTCAGGCATTGCATTGACATAAATCTGGTTCTTTCCTGGGGAAAGAGCCACTTTATGGTGCTTGAGGGGATCGTCCTAGGTCATCTAATTTCTGAGAAAGGCATCCAAGTGGATCGAGCCAAGGTTGATCTAATCTCTAGACTTCCTATGCCTAGCTCAATCAGGGACATCTGTTCTTTTCTAGGGCACGTCGATTTTTACCGTCGTTTCATTCCTTATTTCTTGAAAATTGTGCACCCCCTGACTACTCTTCTCTCCAAGGATGTACGCTTTGAGATTTCCAAGGAATGCACTCAAGCTTTTGAGAACCTTCGTGACCGAGTCACCTAGGCCCTGATCCTACAGTCCCCTGATTGGTCTCAACACTTTGAGATCATGTGTGATGCATCTGATTTCGTTGTAGGAGTGGTTATGGGGCAGAGAGTTGATGGGAAACCCGTGGTCATCTACTATGCTAGCAAGACGCTTGACGAGGCTTAGCGTAACTATACAGTTACAGAGAAAGAGCTGCTAGCCGTAGTATTTGCCCTCGAAAAATTTTGATCCTATCTCCTGGGTTCCCACGTCATAATCTACTCGGATCATACAACTGTGAGACATCTCCATGCCAAGAAGGATGTGAAGCCTCGATTAATCCAATGGATCTTATTGTTGCAAGAATTCGACCTCGAGATTCGCGACAAGGCGGGAAGACAGAACATGGTAGCTGACCACTTGTCTTGCCTTCCTTCTGAGATCATCGACCCTTCTGGACCCATCACGGAGCATTTTCCGGATGAGCACTTATTGACTATTGTTACTAGACTTCCATGGTTTGCTGATATAGTAAACTACCTGGCATCTCATCAGATCCTGTCTGATTGGCCAAAGGCCAAGAAAGACAAGTTGTGCTCTGATGCCAAGTACTACATCTGGGAAGACCCATACCTTTTCTGCATAAGTGCTGACCAAATTATAAGATGTGTCCCGGAGGGCAAAATCAATGATATTCTCTCCTTCTGCCATGACCAGCCATGCGGTGGCCACTTCTCTGGGCACAAAATCGCATCAAAAATCCTCCAGTGTGGCTTTTATTGTCCTACTTTATTCAAGGACGCATACAATCACTGCAAGGCATGCAGTCATTGCCAAACTTTGGGCAACATGAGCCATCGCGACATGATGCCTTTGCAGCCGATTCTCGTATACAAAATCTTCGATATTTGGGGGATTGATTTTATGGGTCCCTTCCCTATTTCGGATGGCTTCGAGTACATTTTGCTTGTTGTGGACTACGTGTCCAAATGGATCGAAACCATTCTGACCTGGACCTGTGATCATAAAATCGTTATCAAATTCATTCATCAAAATATCTTCTCACGGTTTGGGATTCGTCGTGCAATCATCTCTGACGGAAGGACCCATTTCACCAATGCTCAATTAGGTCACTAATGACTAAATACAGGTGTCTCACCGAATCTCTACTCACCACCCCCAGACTAATGGTCTAGCTGAGCTATCAAATCAGGAGATCAAGAAAATCCTGCAGGTCACTGTTCGACCTGACAGGAAGGATGGTCGTCTCGACTTTTGGAAGCTTTGTGGGCTTATGGGACCGCCCACAAGACCCAATTAGGCATGTCTCCTTTTAGACTGGTGTACGGGAAGGTGTGTCACCTTCCCGTCAAACTGGAGCACAAAGCCTATTGGGCAGTATGGAGCTGTAATTTAGATCTTTCTGAGGTTGGAACCCACAGAAAGCTTCAGATAAGCGAGATTGATGAATTACGCCTTGATGCGTATGAGAACTCGCGAATCTACAAAGAGCGGGTTAATGCCTTTCATGACAAGCACATATCTAGAAAGATCTTTCACCCTGGTCAGAAGGTCCTACTCTTCGATGCCCGACTCAAATTCATCCCTGGGAAACTGCGATCCAAGTCGGTCAGATCGTATCTTGTCAGACAGGTTATTGGAAATGGAGCAGTCGAAATTAGTCCGCTCAGCCACGATTCCGAACCTTTCATCGTGAACGGTCAGAGACTCAAACAGTTCATCGATGTAACCTCTACAGATTTGGCTGAGTCATCATTTATCCTGCATTCTCCCTGAGCATATTGCACCCAGCCGATGGCGTAAAACTCAGCTCTCAACGGGAGGTAGCCCGTCATTTTGTAAAAACTCGAAACCTTTTCTAACACCTCTTCACACTTAAGGTTCATCCTTTAGGACAGCCGACTCACCTTAGGTGCTTGCATCTGAGATTAGAAATCGTCTGCAACAGTCACCCCGACCCATCCACTCACCAAAATACTTGTCCTAATGTATGAACTAAGCTAAATAAAAACCCTCCTAAGTTACAATGAGGACATTGCAAATCTTAGGCATGGGGGGTATGTAAGTGCAAAACTCATAAGAAAAGGTTTTAAACAAAAAATTCACATATGCGAAAAAACACCATAAAAATTTAAAAAAAATTTGAAAAAGAAAAATAAAATGAGAGGAGGAAAGAAATTTTTGTGGACTTTACAAAGTAGGAGGAGAAAAAGAACAAAATGAAAAAAGGAGCACAAAATGAAACAAAGTGATAGTCATTAGCAAGAAATTAAGGAATTAACCTAAGTTCTGGACCACATTAAGAAAAGAAAAAAGTGCACAACACGATTAGTAAGAATGCAAACCTTAGGCATTCTTGGATAAACTCTTAGTAAGATCTAAATGTTCCTCAAGAGGTTGAGGAGAATGAAAAGCTTAAGTATTAGGTCCAAGGCTTAGGGACTATTCGGCCTTGTTAACTAACTTTTGGTTTGCGGGACTCAGTAACCCAAGCACCCAAATTTACACGCATAGTCTAGTTCAGTAAGCATAAGTATCAAAATCACGTAGAAGCGTTTCAAAAATTCTGAAAATGACACCTAGAGTAGGAGCGGTCGATCAACACAAGTTGATTTGGATGAGTTCCTAGCGCGAAGAGGTGGGAAATTCCCCTCGAAGATGCGTAACAAAATATCATCTCCTCGGTGCTTGTCTCTTAGGATATTTACATATCCTACTGGGGGCATGTAAGCACTCTGCTGGTTCTGATTCCATGGATGGCATTATCATGAAGTGTCAATTGCCAGGGTCTGAATTCAGCCACGGAACACCATGGACAGGATTATATTGAAATCTCGAAAGCCAGGGTTCTGGGGGTTACCATGGGCGGTGCTATCTCGAAGCATCGACTGCCAGGAACCCTTGAGGATTGATGATGGGGACAAGGAATCTGATACAGATCGTGTTGTGAAGCCAATCCTAACCTAGAATTAAAAAGAAAAAGAGAGAAAACTCTCCAAACATATAAATCTTCTACCTCTCTCTCTTACAAAATGCACTGTGAACTAAGCCAAGGCTAAAATTATCTCAAGCACGGGTGCTTTAACCATGAAGTCCAATAAACCTTAGGTTAGTTCCTGTAGGCTTGAAAAAAACCTTTGCTAAGGACTGAGACTAAAGCTAGATAGATCTGGATCTTGGTTTGTACTAGAGTACCTTTTATGCCTATGATTGGCATTCTGACCTAATCAAGGATACAAGAGAAAAAGCACTTATCTAAACTTGATAAGAAATTCATGGTCTAGAACAAATGTTAAAACCTTAAAATTTTGCTAAGAGACTAGCAAAAGCTAGGCATGGGGGTATGATGAGAGCCTCATCATGAACCCTAACTGGCACAATTTGATCTAAATAAGTGTAAAAAAGCTCCTACAAAGCCTAAAGGAAAGCCTAACTCAGAGAATTCTAAATTAAGGTATAAAGCAAGTCATAAGGGGTAAAACTGTAATTTTACCAATGCAGTGCACAATCCGAGTGTCTAAGGGTCTGAATAAAGGTCAAATGAGCTTAATAAGAAAGAAAGTGGGTTAGCCTGAGCTGAAAAGGGTTATAGCAACTTTTAGGAATTAAATGACATTCTGTAACCCTAAAAACAAACTCGCTTTAATTCACGAGGTTCTATGTAAGATAAAAATCAACTTAATCCTATAAAATTCATGGAAAAATACTCCCTAGGGTTTAGAACCTTCAATTTGGCCTTTGCAACCTATTTTGACCTAAATTGAGAACCATGCCCAAATTTTGACCTAATTTGGGTTTTTACGTAAATTGACCAATCAAACGTGGTCAAACCTAAAATAAAATTACACCATTGAATTCCTTAGGTTCAAATTAGGTTGGTATAGAAATTTGGACCTAAGAAAAGACCATCTTGACCGACTTTACAAATTGGTCCTCTTGAATTACTTTTTAACCCTTATCTTTTTAAACCCTTGCATTTAGCCCATTATATTCTCCTTCGTTCTTTGCAGAACGGTCCTTCCTGCCACCCCACGCAGGCACCATACCTCCGGCGACCTTGCGCGGAGCATGGTGCTGCATAGGGTATGGGGACCGCTCTCAGGAACAAACGGGGGGTTCCCTGCATCGTCCTCTGTCGCAGGGACCCTCCCCTTTGACCTGCGGCTGCCCATGCCTCTCGTGCGAACGCATGAAATGCATGGGTCTCCATCTCCGACCATCTCCAACGAGCTCCCCACGTCTCTCCCTCGAGATCCTCTCCTCGCCAGCACCTTTATAAGGAGTGGCAGGGGCAGCCGTTTCCTTCAAGCTCGCTTTGGCCGAAGAGAACCCCCCTACTTCATCTCCTCTCACTTCGGTCAGGCAGCCCAAGCTTCCGACGATCTTTCCTCCTCCTCCTCGTCGCTCTGCTGTCATACCTGCAGCAGAGATCACTCTGCCTCATCTTCCCATGCCAAGTCGCACCAGCTGGCGCCTCCAGATCCCCTCCTCGTCGCCGTTACTCCCCTTCTGGGCACCTTCGTCCCCAGCTCCGGCAGGCACGCACCGGGCGCCCCTCTTTCCCCCTTTTTCAATTAAGTAGGTAGAAACCTTCCCCTTTTTCTGTTATTTTCCCCTCTTAAATTGGCACTTTTAACCCCTCGACTGCCACTACCACCTCCATCTGCTCCACCTCCAGCCACCAACTCCAGCGAGATCGCTCCACCTCCACAGGCCATTCCACCCCTTGCGGACAAGCCCAGAAGCTCCCCCTCACTCCACTTAAGCATTTCCCCCACTCCATTCACCGCCCCGCACCTTCAGACCACCCCTCGAACACACCCACCTGCACCTCTACAGTGTGCCCTAGGCACACGGCCACAGGCACTTTCCTGGCACGCCGATCCCTGTACCGCCTTCGTCGTCCTCTGGCGAAGCTTCCTGAGCTGTCTGATGTGGTTGTGAGGCCATTTTCGTGCTTTCAGGTCTCGGCCCCCTCGCCGCCATTGACGGACAGCAGGAGCTGCTTAGTGAGCAGCTCCAGGTCCCTTCAGCACTAGGTGTAGATGCCAGGCTACACGGAACACTTCCGCTAGTGTGCCCAGGTTCTCAATTGGGGTCGCGAGCCTCCGCTGCTGCTCTAATTGCTTGCAGCTTCTTGCTTGCAGGCGCGTGAAGTAGAGGTGGGACTTTAATCCCACCTCGGAAGTGTGTGGGTGCACGCCCACACATAAATTGTAAAAGTGCTAATAGCCAATCACCTCCGAATACACATGGGGTGAGGTCCCTCACCTAAACACCGCCCTCGTCCGTGAGCTCATCACACGGACCTGGCGTGACCCGACCCGACACCCTCCTGTGCACTCCTTACGCACCACCCACGCCGGTGCGCCTGGACCCGGGCACGCAACCTGACCCGATTACCCGGCTCTGGGAGAGCGTACCAAAGAGAGATTCAGAGAGAGAGAGATGCGGGAAGAGGGTAGGGTAGGTTTTGCGCTGAACTTGTGTGTGTATGTAGGGAACAGGTGAGGATGGAAGAAGCAAGGAGCTGCAAAGAAGAAAAGAGAAGGAAGAAAGGAAGAAGAAGAGGAAGAGCAGTGGCTGGGACTTAGCCGCAGAGAAGAAGAAAAGAGAAGGAAGGAAGGAGAGGCCGCAACAAAGAGAAGAAGAAGGAGCAGAGGAAAAGAAGACAGTAGGGGCACTGTAGCAACAACGCAGTTAAGGCGTCTGATTTCTAAATCAGACGTCGGAAAGAAAGGAAGGAGTGAAGCAGAAGAGAAGAGCAGAGGATCGGCCAGAGAAAAAGAAGAAAAGAGGAGGGTGCCTCTGCAGCAAAGAAGAAGAAGATGTAGAAGAAAGAAGAAAATCAGAGAAGAAGAGAAGAAGAAGGAAGGACAAAGCAGTTGAATAAAGAAAGAAAGAGAAGGAAGCCTCTGCAGCAAAGAAAAAAAGAAGCAAGCTGAAGAAGAGAGCTGGCTGACAAGAAGAAGAGAGAAGAAGAGAAAGCCAAGAAGAGAATTTTTGCTCTCTCTCTCTCCTTTGTCTTAATTTTTGTAAAATAATATTGTGAATTCATATGCTTCTAGAATCATAGTTTTCTCCCTGAGTTTGACCTCAGGAAACTTTTAATTCCGAGTAATAAATTGTAAACTGGTGATAGCTTTTCGTGATATACTACAACATCTAGAACTTTAAAATAAACATGAAACCCTAAGTAGCGAAATGCAGCCGCCATGCTTAAATATGAAATTATGACAAAAGCACTTTTGCTGTTATGAAAATGGTCCTATGATCTAGATTAGGAGCGGCTTATACAAGTTGATTTGGATGAGTTCCCGGTGCGGAGAGGTGGGAAATTGCCCACAAAGATGCGTAATAACATACCGTCTGATAACGAATTTTACGCAGTTTGTAAAATACGTCGTTGTATCGTGCAAAATCGATCAACTCTTAAATTTATAAACCTAGATAGTGGGGTATCTAGAGTCGTCCAAGGAGGCAATATGTTTGCAAAATTCAGGTCTCTTGCTTGGAAATAGAAATCACCTTTCTTTTTGATCTTTTCAACTATATCATTTTTTTTAGGGTTTTGAAATAACGAGCATTCGCAAAGTTGTTGACAAAGAAAAAGGTGATCCAAACCTAATCCACCAAACTATTGCTAGAGTGACAAGAAAGGCCTCTCCCTAAGCTCACTTTAGGCACGTGGGGGCCTAGAGTAATTAGGGAGAGGGAGTGAAAAATTGGTAGATCAAGATAAAAAAAAAACAAATGCAACAAGAATTTAAAAGAAGGCAACTTGAATTGAATTGAACTTATGCTACACAAAGCACATAGAGGAAAGCTTCTAATCTACTTGAAATGCAAGAAGATAAAAACACAAATCCTCTAAATGAAATGGTGAAGAAGATGATGGCTTCTTGCTCCAAGCCTGGTAGCCCCCGAGCTTGAAAAGAGTTCTCCAACTCCTTCCTTGCTATGCTCCTCCAAGATGGTGTCCTCTAAGGTGGAAGCTTCCACCTTAACTTTCCTCCTCCAAGGGTGGGCGTGTACCACCTTTGATCTTCCTTGCCTGGCTGTCCTCCTAGTGGGGGAGTGCTCCTCCTCCTTGGCGTGGCACAAGGGAGAAGAAAAAGGGGAAGAAAGCACTACGGGGGCGGGTAGGATGCCCCCTTAATCTTCTTTTCTTCTTCTTCTTCCTTGGCCTTGAATTATGGTGCGTATATGGTAGACTAAACTAATGGAGGATGAAGAAAATGGTGGTAGGTGATGGGTTTTTATAGAGTGGGATGGGGGTAGGGTTGGTGTGAATAGGTGGAGGGCTAGGGTGGAGTTTGGTGGTGGTTATTGTTGGAACCTTGTTCCACATCTTGTTTTGGTGTTAACAAAATTATTATGGATTAATGTTTGCCATTAAGTGTTTTTCAGATTTAGGTGAAGGAGCAAGGCAAACAAGAAATGATGGAGGCATGTTGGTGAGAAGAAAAAGATCATGTCATGGAGGATGACAAGGATGAGTCGAGGAGAGGAAGATCATCTTCGACCTTTAGTTTCTCTAGTTTAGATTTTATATTTATAGATTGTATATGCCTCTTAACAAAGAATCATAACTTAGATCATAAAATCAAGTAGAGATAGATTAGGATTAATTTATATTGCAAACATTTTCAAAGTACGTAATGGATTAAAACGCTTAAAATAGGTACTTGTAAGCAATTACCGGTATTGTTCATCAATACTGGTATTTGCAAGGCATAGGTTTGAGAATTCATCTTAAACTGTGAACAACAAGTATCGATACCAACCATGAGTACCGGTACATGTTGTCCACAGGTTGAAGCCTCTATTCTAGCCTAAACCTTACAAGTACCGGTACCCATGATGAGTACCAGTACAAGTAGGTTACTATGCCCAAGGAATTTCAAACCTGGGAGTCACAAGTACCGGTACCCATGATGAGTACCGGTACCAGGACTCATGTACTGGTGGCAGTGAGCTGCTAGTACCGGTACAGGTACTTTAGTACCGGTACCAGGTAGCCATTGGCTCAAAACTGAATGGCTAGAAAATTAATTCTTGCTATATGAACGTTGGGATTTAAACCCCAACGTCTAGTAGACGAATACCTGAGGTCCTAAACTCTATAAAATGACCCTAGGACTCTTTGTTTGCATACAAGATATAGAAGAGACATAAGAGAAAATTCTAGAGCATATAATTCATATTTTCCACCACATATTCAAGAGAAGAAAACGTGTTTGCTGCCTTCCAATCGTGCTACGAGTTTGCAAACACATTGACGTGTTTTGTTCACGCAATTCAACACAATTCTCGTCCTTTCTAGGCTCTCAAATTGGTAACATTATATTTACATTTGTTGAGAGGCTTAGGAACTTAGTTGTAAGATCTTTCTTTCTTTCACCTGTATTTCATTTGTTCTTGAGCATTTGCTCGTTGGGTTGTAACAAACCCATTTTTTTACTTGAGTTGAGGTAACCCGTTAATTACCTCTGTTTAGTAAATTGATTCTCTCGGGGTTGAGAGAATCAATTTACTAAACAGAGGTAATTAACGGGTTACCTCAACTCAAGTAAAAAAATGGGTTTGTTACAACCCAACGAGCATTTGAGAGAATCGGGTTAAAAACCCTAAGCTGGGAGTCTTAGGTAGTGGAGTACCAAAGGGAGGGGAACCACTATACATTTTTTGTCCTTTTGTGGTTTGAATTGATTGTGCAAATTTTCTTGTTATTACTAATATTTTTCTTGAGTGTTTGTGCATGTAGCCATATATATATATATATATTCCATATTTTAGATCCTATCAGTTATGGGTGGTTAAGTTAATCCTAAGGTGGAGATCACTTGGCGCCACCTTAAAGGGTGTAAGGGGGGTAGTTATAGGTTGAATCCACCCCTTGGTGGACGTCCATGGTGGAGGGGGTGCCTCCATTTTGGCGCCAAAATGGTGTTCTAGAAGGGGGGCCAATTTTGGAGGGAAAATGGAAGGTGGAGATGGGTTTTCGGCTTAGGTGTAGGGTGGAGATTAGGGCATTTTTGGAGGGAAATGTTGGCGCCAAAAAGGGGGTAGTTAGGGTGGTTTTGGTGCCAACTTCTTCATGCCCTTTCGTGGTGGTTGAGGGGTGAAAGCTGGTGATGGTGGTGGCGCCAACTTGGAGTGCATGGAGCTAGCTTAGGTGAGCTTTAGGCAGGCTTAGTTGGTGGAGCTAGTTAGGTAAAGTTTTAGGGTGGTAAATGCCAAGGGAGCTAGGACCTAGCTAAGCTAAGCTAAGCTAAGCTAGCTTAACTATTAATGGAGTAGAGGAGTAGGCAATGGGAGCTAGGGTTTTTGAAGAGGAGTTGGACAGGAATCTGGAGCTGAATTGGAGCTGGCAGCTACTGAAGGGGGTGGCATGGAGCTACTCTAGTTGGCTTAGCTTGCTAGTTCTTTGCTAGCTGCTAAGCCAAGCTAAAGTAAGCTGGATTCTACCATAATGAGCTGAGGTGAGCTAGGTCTGGTGCTCCCGAGGAGGATCAAGCTGGTTGAGGCAGCTAAGTTAACTTAGCTCAACTGAGTTGAGTTAAGCTGAGTTCCCGGGAGCTAGACTTGAGCTTCTTGACCTAAAATGAAGTCATGTTCCACTGGCTGGAGTTGAGTGGAGTTGAATGTAGATGGATCTGAGCTAGGGTGAACTCCAGTCAACTCAGTTGAGGTAGCTAGAGCTCCCTGTGAACTAATGGGAGCTGAGGTGATCTAGACTCAGCTAAGTTGAGCTGGATTTGAGCAGACCTGAGCTAAGGTGAGCTAAGATGAGCTCTCTTGAGCTGCCATTCAGCTGAGATGAGCTGAATGGAGCTAGGATGAGCTAACCCTAGTTCAGGTGAGCTGAATTCCAGCTATGGTGAGTTAGAACAAGATGAGTTCCAGTTGGTGAGAGCTTCTCCTTCACCAGTTGCCTTCCTGAGTGTTAGGGTTCTAGGGATTTGGCAATCTGTATATCCCTAACACTCACAAAAACACATTAAAAAGACAATAAAAAGTGCAATGCATGCCCAACCTAGTAATGCCTAAATGCAGCCCAAAAACTCATTTGCGGAGCAAAATCCTAAGAGCTAGGTTTGTTTTAATGCATAAGAATGATGATAAACTGGCATTTATCACTGTCTCCTCAGTGCTTGTCTCCTAGAATATCTAAATATCCTACTGGGGGCATGTAAGCACCTTGTGCTGGTTCAGTTGCCATGGGTGTCATTATCATGAAATGTCGATTGCCAGGGTCTGGATTTAGCTTCAGAATGCCATGGGCAGCACTATCTCGAAGTGTCGAAAGCTAGGGTTCTGGGGGTTTCCATGGGCGGTGCTATCTCGAAGCATCGATTGCTAGGGGCCCTGCGAGGATTGATGGTGGGGACCAGGAATTCGATATAGAACAAGTTTAGGGCTAATCCAAGGATGGATCTAAGGAAAAATATAAGGAAAAGAAAAGGAGAGAGAAAAACTATCCACAAATGAAAATTCTTCCATCTCTCTTACAAAAATTCACTGGCAAACTGAACCTGGACTAACCATGTTACAAGCACGGGTACTTTAACAGCTGGGTCCAATGAACCTTAGGTTAATTCCTGCGGGCCTTAGAAACCTTCATGGTAGACTGAGGCGAAAGCTAGTCAGGTTTGGATCTGGGCTGGTACTTGAGTACCTCTAGGGCTATTGTTGGTATTAAGATCTGATTCTTAGAGATGCGGCTTAGTAGGGCATCATGACGGTTGCATCCGACCTAGATATCTGGTTTGCTCCATAAAGTTTTACTAAGGGACTAGCAAAATCTAGGAATGAGGGTATGATGGGAACAACATCATGAGACATAACTAGCTCAATTTGGTCTGACAAAGTCAATAAAAGCTCCTACATAAACTTAGGGGGCCCTAAGTGCTTGATATTCTATTTTTAGAAGAAAAGATGAAAATAGGGTTATTTATGCAATTTTACCACCTTATCACAAATACAGAATAACCATGGGGTATGCTATTAAAGGCCATTTAGTCATTAATGTCTAATAAGTGGGACCATGCAGACAGAAATGGGTTTTCACATATTTCAAGAATTAATGGACATCTGAAATCCTAAAAATAGACCTACTTAATTAACTGAGGTTCTGGTCAAGATAAAATTCATCTAAACCCTCTAAAAATCATAGAAAAATATTTTCTATGGTTTGGCATCCTTGATTTGATCATCTGAACCCATTTTGACCTGAAATAGAGTCTCAGACAGATAATTGCCCTAATTTGGGTCTCTATGCAATTTACCCATTCAAACTTGGTCAAAACTAAATTCGACTTCACCATCAGACTCCTGGGATCCAAATTAGGTTTGTACCAAAATTTGGGCCCAATCAAAGATCACCTTGACCTTGTTTGCATTCCAGTCCAGGCAGACTCTTCTCAACACATAATGGCCCTTAACTTTTTGAAATAGTTACAAATAGGTCCCTAACTTTTTCATCATATTCACATTTAGGTCCCTACTGTCATTGGTGTGAACATACCAAGCTCCGTTGACATTCGAGCGAGGATTTCTCGCTCGATTCTCAATTAAACTCTCCCAAAATTGAAAGGGATATTCCTTGAGGAATTCCCTTCCAATTAAACCTGGCCATGAATCCTAATTCATTCCCAATCTTCCATGTGAATGCATGGAAAATGTGGGTATCAAGTTTGCACGAACCTTTTGAGATTCGCAAGCCTATTTCCAAGCTTGGAGCTCCACTTTTTCGGCCTATAAAAGGTTCAGGGGCAAGAACCCTTCTCCTTAGCAAATTTTGGTCAGAGAAAACCCTCTCTCTTCCCTCTCCGGCCACCTCCACAGTTTGCTCCGGCGACCTCTCTTCGACCTGCTCCTCTGCACCTCCAACCATCAAATTGGAGGTGCCACCATCTTCCTTTCTTCCTTGCACACCTCTCCGGTCAAAGGGAGGGCGTTCCTCTACCTCAATCGCTGTCGCAGCTTCGCCATCCCTACCATCTTCTCCGGCTTCAGTTAGCCACAATCGGAGCCTCCACCTATCTCCTCCTCTCTTAAGACCCTTTACATCTTTATCTTTCCCACACTCACAACACACGCACGACTGCTAATCACTTATCTCTCCCTCCATCTTCTCTACCTTCGGCAGAACTCCAATGAGTTTGCTTGCACTCCATAGACCACCATCCGCCTCGCCACAACTCCCAAAAGCTCCGCCGCTCCACCACGACCAAAACCCCTCTCTTATTTCATCGATCCACCCACTGAATCACTTCACTAAACTCCACCTACTTCGCACACCTTCTTCGACTTTAACAGCCCTCCACACGCACGCATTCACCACACAACCACCACTGATGCACTTGCCCTCGCACGAAGACCCTTCTGAGTTTATCTGACAAGGCTGAGAGGCCGTGCTTTCCTTTTTAAGTGTTCGTCGGACGTCTGCCGCCACAACCTTCTTCTCCGATCGTGACCGTCATGCTCGTGCTATGTTCTTCCTTGCTTCCATGCCATGGTGAAGTGGCTTCTCTCCAGGTGTATGCTTAGGTCCTCAATTGGAGAAGCCAACTGCCCTTTCATCCTCAATTCAAGAACTTCCTCATCCGCAGCTACACGAAGAAGGGAGTGGGACATAGTCCCACATCGGAAACTTCAGAAGTCTCCACATGGGTTATATTATTTTTGTGAAGAGAGCTCTTCACCTCAGTAAGCAAAAGGGTGAGGACCTCCCATGCACGTGCATATGAATGCCCACGCTCACGCCTCGCAGGTTTGGGCCTTGGTCCATTTACCTGGTTACCCGAGTCTGGTATGGTTTACCCGATCCTGAGAGAGAAAGAAAGAAAGAAGAGAAAGAGAGAGAGAGAGGAGGGGGGTTTTGCCCTCTGCTGCTCTCTACACTTAGTGAAATCTGAGAGGCCTTCGCCTCTATGGGTGCTGTGCTATGCTTGTGCCTCTCCTCTGAGGCCTGAAAGAAAAAGAGAGGCCTTTACCTCTGTTGCTGGTTCTGAGTCACTATTGCATTATTGAGACACTTAAGTTGACGTGGAAATTATGTGGTTGATACTGTAGCATTATTTGAGTACATTGTTAATAGGGTAAATTGGTGATTTAAATCACCATTTTTGCCCTAACCTTTTTGCTACATTGCTTATGACTCTTCCATTTATATCATTTGTGCTTAGCAGTTTCTATTACATTGCTATATTATGCTTAGAATTGCAATTTTGAGTACTAAATTACTTATTGCTCCCTGTGTTCGACCTCAGATTTTATGAGTTATAAATTTAAGTGTTTAATGCGATCTTGTCTTATACTATAATGCATTCTTAAACATTGACTATTTTGCGTTAATAGCAACCCAAGTCGAAAATGTCAGATAATAGAAAAATCAAGATCAAAAAGATAATCAGTTAATTTTTGCTTGGGTTGGACATCCTCAGACTTGAAAATGTCACAAGGGTCCTGGTAGAAGGATGGTGGCTTTAAGCAAATAGGAACCCTTATACTAATGTTTCCCCTGGAATTGGCTTCCCAAATCTTCATTTTCCAACTCTTATCCTCCACAATCACAGTTTCCGGGACCTCACAAATGTCATCATCCCCATATAAAATATCCAAGTCCAAAATTTGTGGCTAAATCAGAATTGACTTGGGTCTGGTGATCTCAGTAACAAAATCATCATTATGTTCAACAGGGTCTGATTGAGGAATGAGGCTATGAATTGAATCCCTCATGAAATCAGGATCTGAATTTTCGATGCTAGCCCCATTGGGATCAAAATCCTCAATTACTAGGCGATTAAATGATTCATCGAATTCCTCAGGCCCAGTCGTCTCACTAAAATCATTTCCCTCAAACTCAGGTGAGACTTCACATAAAGATTTTTCACCTTCAGAATCAAAGAATTCTGGATCTATATTTATATATGTCTCAAAATCATTCTTCGCTTCCTGGTCCATGGTGACATATTTTTCCTCGTACCCTGGTTCAGGGATCATGGGTGAAGAAATCAATTCATACTCAATTGGTTGCTCTAGACCAACCTGGTCATCCCTGGTCTCACAAAATGTGTCCCCTCTACAGGTGCTTAAGCGGGTTCTGACATTGGCTCTCCTGAAGGGGGTTCATCCTGGGAATCATCTCAAGATTGAACTAAAGCAACCACAAATCTCATCCTCAATTTTGATAATTTTCCAAGTAAAAACTCACTTGGTCCTTATCCTTAACATCTTGGAGCCAATCCAACAAATATTTGTTAAGATCATCAATCATTTGAATCAGAGGCTCCAATTCTTCAATGTAGGGTGTTGGTTGAGTTTCTAAAGATTGAATGGTATTCCTTAAGTTAGCGAACACCTTATCTTGGACCTGGTTGACCTGAACCAAATGGTTTGATTCAAGGTTGGGTGGGTTTGGGTTTAGTCCAGGGGAGTCAAAGAATTGAGGTTCTTGGTGCCCTCCCTGATAATAGGTCACTTCGGGTTGTTCAAAGAGGGGTGGTGACCTATATGTAGTGTAATCTAGGAAAGGGTAAGAGTTGTAATCAGGATATCCTTCTTGATTATAGATCGAGTTGTGTTGATCATATAGAGCCAGAGATTTATAATCATTATAGCTCGGAGAAGGATAGAAATCAAAATCATGGTGTCTAGGGTTAGACCCTGAACATGGAGGTCTGGAATTGTATCCCCAATCTGAGTTATCCCAATTAGTAAATGGTTGATTACAGTAAGGGTCAGGATAATAATCATCATATTGGAGATAAGATGTGTCAAGAGGGTAGGAGTGGAAATGCATGTAGGATGTCGAAGGATCCATGATGAAGCTGGAGGAAGAAAGGTGCTTGCAATACAAACACTCGAACCTATCCTTCGGTGGGGTAGCCTAAAGATCTACAGATTCCCAAAACCCATCTTGAGATGAGAGAAATGATTTTATCTACATCTTTCTGGTCAATCCAACAAGTTAGTGGGAGGGATTGGGGAGAAGGTTCTTCCCTTAGCTTTTGCCTTGGGTTCCTTTGATAGTCCCCAACCGTAGTCGTTTGACTCTGCTTCCCTAACTAAACATCAGATTGAACAGTATAAGTAGATTAATCGAAAATAATCTTGACCTAGGCCCCGAAGAGCAAGTCAAATACCTATGGCCAACGTCTACTCTATTTTAATTAGTCTTAGGTTTGAATGTGCTTTGGAATGTGATGGGCCCTTTATCTGGGTTGTGCTCTTAAAGATTGATTAAAATGTGTGTGCGTGCACAACTAGGGTTTTCAAATAAGGTTAATTGATGATTTGTATTTTAGGGTTCAACCTTGTTTAGTAGCTTTTAAGGTTCAACTTTAGGTGTATTCAATCAAGTTTAGTTGGCACACCAAGTTTTGAAAGTACAGGTGAATATGTCTTCCTTTTAAACTTAAAAGAATGTGAAGTGCTTGGCTAATTCCTAAAAGTTGAATCCGAAGAGGTAGCTACTTGATGAGTAGCTTTTAAATGAAGTGGTGCGGCCCAAACAACTCAAACAATTAGCTTGATGCACCACTGAATTAGGCATACCACTGAATTAGCCTGATGCTTGTACCGGTTCCAAAGATCGGGTTATCAGTTGAGTATGAAAAATCAGAAGAGGTTGTGTACCTTTGTGGGATTTTTTTTTACGCGGAGGGTGAGGTGGGTGGAGGTGACAATCAAAACAACCAAACTAAGCCTAGGGTTTCTGAAAGCACCTAGGTTAATTAAGGTTTGAATTACGATGATGGAATGAAATTTATGGAGGGAGAAAAATGGGGGAGCACTTATAGTTGTCTTCAACTGCACTTTACTACTTTCTAGTGCTCGAAGATTCCTTGTCGGGGTACCGGCAAGACAATGGAGAAGAAATAAAAGAGAGTTAGAGAGCAAATAAGTGAGAGGAATGCATAAAAGTAATCGAGATTTATTGCCTCCCTGGCAATAGTGCCAAAATGTTTAACGTGATTTGGTACGCAAAAAGTTTGAGTTTGAAAACCCTGTCATTGTTGTCACATAAAAATCCATCAATCAGATAAAATTTACTAAAACTCAAAGTGAGTCCCAGGTCGAACACCGAGTATTGTCACGAAAGTAGATTAGCTGGTTGAAATTAATATACTAGCTATTCTAATTAAAGAATAATTCATAGAAGAGAGAGAAAGAATAATACAAATAAAGAGAAAATAGGAAGAGAATAAACAAATGCTTCGTAACCATAACATCATGTTCATTACATCTAATTGCTACAACTACAAAGCAGTAAAAAGAGAAAGGGGTGAGAAGTTATCCTCCTCGATGGTTGCTTGGAGGATGAGCCGCGTTGATGGAGTACCCAGACGATAGAGATGAGATGTTGGACAAAGGAGAATAGAGCTAGCGGACAGAGGACGGAGCAAGGTGATGTCACAGCATTATCCCCTTCCCGAACGGCAGTGAGAGGACAACCGCAGGTGCTCTACAAATGAGGGTGAGAAGATGAAAATATTATCTTTATAACTCTAATGGAGCATCCTGGGTTTGAGACGAGCTCATAGAGCTTTGGACGAGGTGAGAGAAGAAAGGAAGGGATGAAGAATAAGGAGGCAATGTAGGGCTTTTACATAGTTGCACACATGGGAGCAAAATCGTCTTTTAAAGTCTTGAAATTGATGGCAGGGGCTTTAGTGACGTTTACGCATGTTGCTCAACCCCGCACGTTGCTAAAGCACATGTGCAAGGAGGGCTGTGAGATCTCAATCCGATGCAGCACATGATGCCACGTCGCACGCACATTCAACTTCAGCCGTTCACGTGCTCACCCAATCGTTGCGAACGTGGTTGCATCAAGGCCATCCGATGGAGATCAAATGGTCGTGATCAGTGCTCGTCCACTCTTCACAATGTGCGTAGGGTGCGTCAGCTTACGTGTTATCGTGCGCGTACAGATCCTCGCTCATCCGGGCTACCACGTAGCAGCTAGCATCGCCGCATGATCGCGATCCAGCAGTTGAATTGCGCTGTGCCTCGCTTTAGTGGAGGATTTGAGGCACGGTGAGTCTCGAACGTGCGCTCGATGGATGTGAGTGCCTCTCTCACCCAATGTGCTACAACTATAGATGGTTGCATTTTTTAATTAAGGGGCCATAGCTCACGGCCGTTGGATTTTGATCCAACAATCTTGATTGATTATTGATCACACCTTTGGTGTTGCGTTTGGGGGCAATGTGGTAGCATCTCGACCATTGGATCTTGATCTAATGGTCCATATATGATGGCATTGATGAAGAAGGAGCAGATTGGGTGGCTATGAGCAACTTGGATGGCACCACGTGGCACCATCTGGGTCGTCCATCTTCTTTGCTTTGTAGGTGGTGCCACGGTTATCTGATTGAACTAATTTTTGTGTCGTTGAGCTGCGATTGTTGATCCGAACCCATCCGTATAGTTGGATTTGTCATCTAAGGTATAGATTTACACCACCTTGGCCCTTGACCTCTGATCTTTCATGTGCTACATCTGATGCTATGGAAGTCTAATTGGAGCGATCTCGAAGTCGTTGAACTCTGATCGTCACCCTGATCAGATCTGTATGGTTGGATCTTCAATCCGAGGTCCCAAAATGATCTCGCCCTATCCCCTGACCACAAAAAGGGAAAAGTGACCTATAATATATACAATCTAACCTAAATGCATGATGATGCATGTTATGCAATATTTATAATGCTTGATGCTTCTATAGACCTAGAAACATGCATAAATAGACACTTTAGGCCAATTAGATGTATGCGCATCACACCCTTATGCCTATCTTTTGCTAGTCCCTAGCAAAACCGCATGCTATTTATAAATAGAATTCGAATCAAATTACTTGGACAATAGTTATTTTTCAACACTTAGAAATTTTTACTAAAGGCCTAGACTACCTAGACTCAACAATGCCCGGGTGTTTACCAAAATGCAGACCGCCCAAGCACTCGCCTTATACAAAAGCAAAAGGATTTTTTTCTTTTTCTTCCTTTCTAGTTTTTTTTTTTTTTGGATTTTTGAGTTTAGAGTTTTTGGGGTAGCTTTCTTCGGCTACCCAACTCACCCAAGACTTGAAGAGAACTCTAAGTACTAAGCATCTTTTTGTGTGAATGTGATAAACTCACTGAATGACAATCAAAATGAACTTCAGGTTTTTACGCCCCTAGGTGACCTTGAAAGGAAGTTCTACCTAAGGGTATATTTATCTGACTTGTAGCTTTCTCCCTACTTTTTAATTTTATGGGGTCAACACACGGGCAAACCTAGTATATATCTCCCTGGCTTATTCTACTTCTCTGCTTCTTCCTAAGTGTTTGGAATTAAACATGCATTTTTGTGAGCTGGGTTCTAGACAACCGATCGATGAGCTATTACCACCGACAACTTGCCAGCCACACTCGTGCGGTGAAGTGTGGCTTTTTTCTTTTTTTCTTCTTTCCTATTTATTTTTCCTTTCATTTTTATTTTTAAGTAGGTGGCTTCCCAGATCTAAGATTTAGACAAAGGCAATGATTGCACAGCAATCATGCAACCTAAACCACCTGAATTAAGTTAGATTCTAGCATAATGATGAGCCCATATTTGTGGGCTAATTAGTTACTTAAATGCCTAGACATTAGAGTAATATTAACTTATACATAGAATGTATTAAGATGTAAATAATGTAGTTTATACATATTTGCTTGTATGCATTACATTCATATATAAATTATCTAGCATCATTTAGTTTGCATGCACACATTACATGCATTAAATCTTAGAAATATAAGGCTTTTGCATACAAATAATCCACATATATTTTTATATTTTTCTTCGTGCAGCAACAACCACTCCTCCCTGACAGGCCATTTATGGCCAGATCAAGCAATGAACATGCCAGTGAAGAGGATCGGAAGAAGCGGATCTCCATCACTCCTCCATTTAAATTGCAGATGGCTACAAGAGAGGGGGAGCGGCTGCCATGCTTAGGGAGACTCCACCCTCACTCTACCACTGTGAAGAGCTTTGAGTCACCTCCATCACCACCACCGTGCATCTCCAAGGCTGAGCTCGACCACATCGTGGGTCGGTGAGGTGATAGCTCGCCGTGCCAAGCCAGTAGACTCGTGCCAACACCGTGCGAGTGCATCTCCGACAGCACGCAACCATCACCGTGCACCACCCTCACCGCCATCACCAGCAACCACCACAACACTAATGCACCAGCAACCATTTTAGTAATTTTAAGACATCCGGGAAGCTTCCCGGACGTCTGAAGCCTCTTTACCACCTTCTACCTCTTCGTTTCTTCTTACTCTGTTTCTCCTCCACTTCAACGAAACCCACCACCATCATCACCAACAGAGCGCCACTACCCTCCTTCTCGCCCTCTCGCTACCCAATCCACAGTAGCACACCACCTTCACTAGAGGCCATGTGCAACACAGCATGCAGCAATCGCATGCACATGCCCCTACGCTCCCCATCTCCTTCAGTGCCTGTGCCCCCTTCAGCTGCACCTCCACCACGCCCACAGCAACACGTGTTGTCGTGCAATGCTCCTGTGGCTGTGCTCCTTCAACAATGTGCCCTCGTGCACTTGCGCACGTCCCCTTGCACAGGCAGCAGCTATCTTGTGCACCTCTCGGCCTGCGCGACTGACGCACGCCACCTCTCCCACATGCGACCAGCATCGCCTCTAGTATGCACAGTAGCAGCCACATGTTCTCCTCAGCCACATGCATGGTAGCATGCACCATCAGCAGTGGACACCACCTCCATCCCCTTGTGCAGTTGCAGCAGAAACACTCGCGCATGGAGCAGCCAACTCAGGAGCTAAACAAGTCGCCGGAACCCATCATCTTCCACAAATCCATCCGGCCACCTCGGGTTGCCTCGCACTTTTCTGCGACTGCCATCGTGGAGCCCTTACTTCACTTGTCCTCCACCACGAGCCTCGTCTCCAATCGCGACCTCCTTCATGCGCAAGCACAAGGGAAAGAAATCCCCAGTTTCCCTCTCAATTAAATTTTACATTCAATGCCATTGCCACTTTATATTAATATTTATTATTGTGAACATTGCATTGAACTCCCTCTTGATCGTCATAAATACGATTTCATCTTGTGCTTTCATTTAAACACATATCTAATGCGGTATTTGACATAATTTTCTTGGGAAATCAATAGTGAACATTGATTTTTGACTGATGTGAGTTTTAATAGGCCATTGCCTCCTTGTGGACACGACCCGCTTTTCTTGAGTGGTTTAATTTTAATTCTAATTATTTTGATTAATCGATTTTCCACCACTTAGAAATACAATGACAAATCATCTTAATCATCATTTTCGAAAGTGAAAATCAACTCGTCAAATGGCGCCATTGTCGGGGAGGCAACAAGCTTAAGTAAATCGCATTCATTCATTTGTTCACATTGATTTAAATTTTGAATCATCTTTAACTCTGGATCTTTCTATTCTGGTGCGAGTGCAATGTTCTACGACACACATTCTATGACTTGCCATCACACCAACCATCGTGAGAGGTGACTCTTGACATCACCAGAGGAGAAATTGTTCGAGCCATTTTGCAAGGAACCAGATTGCCAGGAGGGGAAGGACGAGAACGTGATGATCATCTCTATGCATTTAATGTTTGTTTTGATTAGAGTAGGATTTAAACTTTAGACTTAATTTTCCTTGCACATTTGGTTTAAGACCCTTGTTCTGGGGTACATTTTACGGGTTTGTTCCTCGACTTTATTTTAGGCCCTTGTGTGGGTAATTTTTGTGGGAGTCTGTTTCCATTTATTTAGACTTAGGTTTTTATTTTCTTTTGTGGATTGATTTTATTTTTTGTGCATAAGTATAAAAGAAAAGAAAAAAAAAACACGAGCTTCCTGCTAGAAGTTGCCTACCCCTAGGTTGAATCATTTAGGATTGAATGAGTAGCCTCTAGATTTATTTTGCTTACATTTGTGTGCATCTCATTGAAGATTGCAGGAGGTAAGGTACGTTCTCTTTTACTTTGCATCCATATATTGTTCACGCATTTGCATCTGGATGTAAAGACAAGACCACCTAAATTATTTTGAAAGAATTAACAAGTGGTCACTTATTCTAAAAAAGGACTTTAACTAAAGGAGGAACATTAAGAAAAACCAAGGACTTGAATTGAGACATTGTGCTGCGGTTCAAAATTCAAACTCAAAATTTTTGCGGTGTATGCACAGTTATATCTCTTGCACCATGACACACGTTTAGACACTCCTTAGGTTTGGAACCACTAGGACTAGAGCCTCCTATTGCGGGGTCTAAAGTGACCCAAACTTTGGTTGAGAGGTAAAGTTGCCTGCAAACCTTGCGGATTGAGGGTAGCTAAGAAGCACCACGAAAGCAACACTTCAAAGAAAGGGTTTGACCCTACTTGCATCCCTCTTTGCCGTGTTCGGTGATGACTAAACTTTTTGGGCTTTACGGAGGATCACCTAAGTCCCAGTTAGGTCTTCTTAGGCATATCGTAGGTCAACAAGTAGGTGCATAACTGTTTGGATAAATTGATTTGTCATCTACAAGTGGACTTAAATCTCAAAAGCCTAACTGATTAAAGACCTAAAAAGTCCTCTGATTTGTGTTTGTATTGGGAGGAATCTGATTGTGGTGTAAGTTAGAATGGATCACGTTGACTTTCATCCTTTCACATCTTGCCCACACCCTTACCCCCACTCTGTGATCTTCGATCCCATACGCCGAGATGGTCCATCCTTTAATGGACATAATGATAATCATTGGGATCCCTTTTACTCTTATTATAGGAGTATTGGCCTAGTTAAGCCCCAAATCAATGAGCAGAACCTAGGAGTAGGATTTGCCTTGCCCAATATCCCACACACCATAGGAACACCCAACCCACCCTCCCTGATTGATTGTAATGGTTGAACAGACACTGCTAGGTACTATAAGCTTGAGCCTGACTTCTCTCCTGATAGTAATGATGACCTCTCCTCTTAGAAGATGGAAATGCAGAACATGCAAGATGAAATGATTAAATTATTAGGAGAATCTTCGAGAGTAGGCCAACAAGAAAAAGAAGAAATTAGCCACCCAATTTACCCCATTAAGGATGAAGTGCACCCCTCTACGCTAGATGCATCTCACGTGGGAGAGCCACACCTAAGTTGGAGAGAAATTTTGGGGATTATGTAAGGGAGAATAGCTACTTTTCGAGGATTGATTTTGAAACCTCCCCGCTAGATGACACTTCCTTGAGAGGTCCACGCCTTAAGTGTGAGGAGGATATGTATGAAAGTAGCTATACATTGGGTGAAGAAAGGTGGCAACCCGAGGAAGTTGATTATCCACCTAAATTATATTGGCGTCAAAAGAAGGGAATGATGGTACCATTGGAAGACCTCAACCCCGATGATAGTATTTTCGTGACATTTGATGAAGTGGGTCGAAGTCAAGTTGTTAATTCCGTCCTCCCTTCTGATCATGAGATGGAACTCGATCCCACCCTTTGGGAACCTAACCCTGAAGAAATTCACCTATCTGAGGAGTCAGATGTTGTCAGTGTAAACCATTTACCCTAGATAGAGTGCCCTAGGGGATCTATTGAGATTTTAGATGATTATAGACCTTAGGTATATGATGAATCGTATGATGAGAAGGATGAATTATATGAGGAACCTACATTCAAGATTTGGAGTGACACTAAGGGTGATTATGTCTTATTTGAAGAATTAGCCCCTGAGGATGTCACAAAGTTGACCAAATTAGGTTTCCTTAGCACACCCATTGATGATATCCCTCCTCATGATGAAATAATGAAAAATGTGGAAGCGACTTGTAAGATTTATGTGAATTCACATATATACTTCAGGGAGGATTTGAGTAAGAACAAGAGCCCGGGGATGAGATTGATAGGATAATCCCTGGATCTATTGCTTCCAACCTGCCTTCATTTGATTTGGAGTCACCCTCTGATTCGCCTATGCTTGAAGGCAAAATTTTGACTCCATATCTTGAAATGATCACTAATGAAGAGTAAGTAGATACTTATGATTTTACCAGAGATGCTAGGGACGCGATTGAAGAATTGGAAAGGTTGTTAGGTATGGACACTGAGTCGACTGCACCTACCTTAGATCTTATGGCCATTCCGCAACCTCGAAACTTAGACACCCTAGACAATCCCTGGCTTAAAGTTATGCTCACTACCATTTTGATCGGGGGGCTTAATAGACCAATATCTCTTGTAATGGGATATCGGGTATGGATTGATGATTTTTATGGTCAATCCATTACCCTGGGGGTTTATCTCTGCACCATTCCTTCCCCATTACTTTTGGAGGATCCTTGTCATCCTCCTCCTACCTTTTTGGAGTTTGTTATGCCAGTTTATCCTTTAGAACCTCCTCTGGTGACCTGGGAAAATTTCATTCCCATCTTGGTTGGGTGAGCATTTGCTATCGGGATTCATCATCAGCTCACCAACATCCTAGGTTACCTATTTTCTAGGCCAGCATTACTTTGCTCATTGTTAATGCCTATTTCGTTGGTTTTGGAACCTGTCTTGCAGGTTCTTTGGCTACTCGGCTGCTAACAAAAGAACGGCAACACATTTCTGACCCAGGTAATATCCCTCTATGCAATGGGGACATTGTAGATTTTAGGCATGGGCTGTGTGTACTTGGGGACATACATAGCATTTATACATAGTGCATTCATGCATTTAGTTAAAGCATTCTGCATTGCATACATTTGCATTGATTTAAAAAAAAAAAATTTTTTTAGTATTGAGCTTAGTTGGCTCAGCCCTGCATTCTTAGGCATAAGACCAAAACTTTATGTTAGATTAAGTTAACTCTCGGCCTATCGGGATTCATCATCAGCTCACCAACATCCTAGGTTACCTATTTTCTAGGCCAGCATTACTTTGCTCATTGTTAATGCCTATTTCGTTGGTTTTGGAACCTGTCTTGCAGGTTCTTTGGCTACTCGGCTGCTAACAAAAGAACGACAACACATTTCTGACCCAGGTAATATCCCTCTATGCAATGGGGACATTGTAGATTTTAGGCATGGGCTGTGTGTACTTGGGGACATACATAGCATTTATACATAGTGCATTCATGCATTTAGTTAAAGCATTCTGCACTGCATACATTTGCATTGATTTAAAAAAAAAAATTTTTTTTAGTATTGAGCTTAGTTGGCTCAGCCCTGCATTCTTAGGCATAAGACCAAAACTTTATGTTAGATTAAGTTAACTCTCGGCGTCTGACTTTAGAATCTAAGTTGAGCTACTAGCTTTAGACCCTTAGGGTCCTTTGTGGACTTAAAAACTTAAGTAGGAGTTAAGTTGTGGACCATTCCTCAAGAGGTTGAGGAAGGAAAGCTAGGGTTTGAGTTAAAGGTTGGGTAGTACCTGATGTCTTTTTCTACCTTTTGGTTTACGGGTCCTCGTAACCTAAGCATCCACATTTCACAAACACTTGGTCTTGTGTAAATAGTGATCACGCTAATTCATTTCTTAAAGAAAATTTGGTTCTCTTTAGTTTTGACTTAGGAGAAGCTTGAAAAACACAATTTGATTGGAAGAGTTTCTGCCGCAAGAGAGGTGGAGTATATACTCACCTTGAGGATGCGATGATAACATGTCACCTCCTCGGTGCTTGTCTCTTAGGATGTCCATCCTACTGGGGGCATTTAAGCACACTGTGCGGTTCAGGTACCATGGGCGGCCCTATCTCGAAGTGTCGATTGCCATAGTCCTGAATTCGCTTAAGAAATCCATGGGCGATATTATCTCGAAGTGTCAATTGCTAGGAGTTCTTGGGGTCGCTATGGGCAGTGCTATCTCGAAGCATCGAAAGCCAGGCACCCTTCGAGGTTTAGTGATGGGGACAATGAATCCAGCACAGACCGTGTTGATAGCTGATCCAAGGTTAGACTTAGAGGAATCAAACAAAAATATATATATTAAAAAAAAATAAAAA
Source organism: Thalassia testudinum (assembly GCA_037157565.1). NCBI lineage: Eukaryota > Viridiplantae > Streptophyta > Magnoliopsida > Alismatales > Hydrocharitaceae > Thalassia > Thalassia testudinum. Next base: position 59,021,168 of record JAZHRO010000014.1, read on the forward strand.
AAGAAAAAAAAAGAAAATCTCTTTCTGGGTTGATAATCAAACCAACCTCAAATAACTCAGAGTAATGCACATGAATGGATGTTTTAATCTCTGGGACCAATAAACGTTAGGGTAGAGCTAGAAATCAAGGAAACCTGTGCTTGCAACTAGGCCTTAGCCGACCTAGTTTGTAACTTAGAAACTACTTGGGAACCTTAGGTCTAAAGTCTTAACCTAACGTGTTTCTAAAGGAAGATCGATTGGGTTGGCTAGTCCACTTGAAGAGCTGGGTTATTGCTTGAGTTTGCTAGGGACTAGCAAAAACTAGGCATGGGGTATTTGATGAGCCCATATTTTTGTGCTAATTAGTTACTTAAATGCCTAGTCATTAGGGTAATATTAACTTATACATAGCATGTATTAAGATGTAAATAATATAGTTTATACATATTTGCTTGTATGCATTATATTCATATATAAATTATCTAGCATCATTTAGTTTGCATGCATACATTACATGCATTAAATAGTTAGAAATATAAGGCTTTTGCATACAAATAATCCACATATATTTTTATATCTTTCTTCGCATAGCAACAACTGCTCCTCCCCGACAGGCCATTTATGGCTAGAGCAGGCAATGAACACGACAGTAAAGAGGACGGAAAGAAGCAGATCTCCATCACTCCATTTGAATTGCAAATGGCTACAAGAGAGGGGGAGCAGCTGCCATGCTCGAAGAGACTCCTCCCTGACTCCACCACTGTGAAGAGCTTCGAGCTCACCTCCATCACCAACACCGTGCATCTCCAAGGCTGAGCTCCACCACACCATGGGCCGGTGAGGTGACAGCTCGCCGCGCCAAGCCAATGGACTCATGGCAACACCGAACGCGTTCATCTCTGACGGCACGCAACCATCACCATGCAGCACCCTAACCGCCATCACTAGCAACCACCACCGCACTAACACACCAGCAACCATTTTCACAATTTTAAGATGTCTGAGAAGCTTCCCAGATGTCTGAAGCCTCTTCACCCCCTTGTTCCCCTTCATTTCTTCTTCCTCTGTTTCTCCTCCACTTCAACGAAACCCACCACCATCATCACCAATAGAGCGTGATGTAAGCATGTTTACACTACTTAAGATGTCTATTTATGCATGTTCTTAAGCATAGGATTGCATTGCATGCTATAAATATTGCATAACATGCATCATCTTGCATTTAGAGTAGTTTGAATAAAATGGAGGTTAATTGTGTCCTTTTATGTTCAGGGACAGGGAAAACTTTTTATTGGTGCCTCTAATCAAGGATCCAACCATATAGATGTGATTAGGGCGACGATTGGAGTTCAACGACTTCAAGATCGCCCTAATCAGGCATCTGTAGCATCAGATAGAGACTAGGGAACCCTAGAAGATCAAGGGCGAAGATGGTGTGAATATGCACTTCAAATGACAAATCCGATTGAATGGATGGATTCAGATCGACGATCGCAGCCTAACGGTGCAAAATTCGACTCAATCCGACAACCGTGGCACCATCTACATAATCCAGAAGATGGACGGCTCAGATGGCGCCACATCGTGCCATCTCAGCTGCCCAACCGGCCAAAGCACCGCCGCACCTTCTCTTCTTCAATTAGAGCATCGCTTCTCTGCCATTGGATGCGCATCCAACAGCTGTGGATGTGCATGCCTGATTTCATCCGCGCGACCATCTCGACTGCGTAGCATAGTGGAGACGACGCTGCGGGCGAAGCAGAGGTAGCGGGGTCGAGCCCCCGCGAGCCTCAAATTAGGTGCGGGAATGGAGCAGGCTCAATTGAGCCTTAGGATGGTGAGTGGACGGTTCAGATGCGAAGACGTGGCATGATCTGGGCGCACGAATCATGCACACGCGATCAAACACGCGTTTCAACGCTCGATCTGACGCAGGCATGCAGAGGAGGCGAGCGGAGGTGCAATCTAAGCCATCCGATCTCGCGATCGGATGGCTGAGAGCTGCTAGACGTGTACGCACGTTACACGTGCGAGCAAGCGAGCAGGTACGCGCGTGCCGCCCACTACGCCCACGTTCAGACCTTTAGCGATGGTTTTATCCGTCACTAAAGGTCCTGAATTAATGTTTTTCAAATTGGAATGACCAAAATGCCCCACTCCTTGCAACTATAAAAGGAGACCCCCTCCACATGAAATTATCATCCCTTCCTTCTCTTCTCTACCTCTCCAAAGCTCAAGAGAAGCTTGTCCCACACCCAGGATGCTCCTCGCGAGATAAAGTCAAATTTTCGTTCCCCTTTTGGAAGTGGATCCCGCGACGATGATGACGTGCTGCTCCATTCTCATTCCTCTTGCCTCGATCTCCTTCTTCCCACTCTGTCCTTCATCTAGGCAGCGTCTCGTCCAGCTCGTCCTCCAAGCGATCATCGAGGATAACTTCTCTCTCCCATTTTTCTTACAGCTTTCTAGTGTAGAATTTTCCTACTTTCTAGTGTAGCTGATTTCTTGCTTTCTAGTGTAATTCTTCTTTGGTTTTATTGTATAAAAGTTTTGAATTATTGAATGCATGTTTTTTCTCTCTCTCTAGTTTAGTCAGATTGTTATTATGGCTTCATTATAATTACATCGCCTCACTTTTCAAGAAAAATTCTAAAAAATATAATTGCGAATATAGTTCGACGTAGCCTCCCTATGTTCGACCCGGGATTTTTATTCCGGTATAAATTTTATTTGTTGAACATGAGTTCTTCGCTTTCATACTACGACGACAGGTTTTTCAAAACAAAACACGTTAGCGTAACAACTCGCACGTTCAACATTTTGCCGTCATTGCTGGGGAGGCAATGATTTCCGATCTTCTTTTCGCATTTATTGCACTTGATTATTTTCTAACTTGCTTTCTCTTGTGTCTATTGTTTTGTAGAGACCTCCATCAGGAAATCATCAAGTGGTAGACTGGAGTAAAGTGCAATTGAAGACAACTGTAAGTGCTCCCCATTCTTCCCCCCTCCATAGATTTCATTCACCACATTAAATCCAAATTCCAATTAACCTAGTTGTTTGCATAAATCCTAGGAATAGTTTGGTTGTTTGGATTCTCACTCACATTCATTCCACCGTCATTTATAAAAATAAAAAAAATAAAAAGATAATCTTGTGGGGCAATTTTCAACAAACACACAACGTACACCCACATTCAAGGCGCTTAACCGAATTTATTTGTTTCTACACAACGGGTTCTGATTTGCGGAATCAATACACACAAAGCAACACATAAAAGAGTAGAAATCATTCTAGGTTAACCATCTTTATCTTTGAGTGCCTAACTTAGTGGTGCATTTGTGGCCAGTTGTTTGAGTTGTTTGGGTCGTACCACTCTACTTAAAATCAACTCATCAAGTAGCTCCTCAGGATTTTCAATCTAGGTCTATTCCAGGCACTCCACTTTCTTTCTAGTTTTATAGGAAAATAATCTTCACCCGTGTTTGACAACTTGGTTTGCCTAGAAACTTGATTGCAATCCACCTAATTTGAAACCCTAAAAGCTACTTAAGCAAGATTTGAACATTAAAATTTACGCATCACAAATAATCTTGCTTGAAAACCCTGGTTGTGCACTCACTTTCACAAATCTCAATCAATCATTAAAGGCACAACCCATTTTAAGGGCCCATCACATTCCATAAGCACCACAATCCCAGGCCTTAATAAAATTGAGTAGATGTTCGCCTTAAGGTCTGATTCGCTCTTCAGGGCCTAGTCTGAGATTGTCTTTGGTTAACCTACTTGTACTGATTAATCTGATGTCTAGCTAGGGGAGTAGCGTCAAACGACCGCGGCTGGGGGGTACACTAGGAACCAGAGGCGAAAGTCGAAGGAAGAACCTTCTCCCCAGTCCCTCCTAACTGGTTGGATTGAGCAGACGCAAGTAGAGTAAATCATTTACAGTCTTAAGGAAGGTTTTGGGAGTTAGTAGATCCCTAGGCTACCCCACTTAAGGACAGCCTTGTTTTGTTGTGCTACAGGGTCCCTATCCCCAGTCCTTCCAACCTTCTCCTAGTTTATGCTGGGAAGACGGTCATTGAATCCCCGATTGGAAGGACCATTAGAGTATTCTAGGAGGCGCAAATTGGATTTTGGTCAAATTGATCCCATGGCCGACCAACAACCTCCTCTGCCTGGAAATCCACAGGAAGAATTTTGAAGGCAGCTGGAACAAATGCAGAGAATGCAGGAATGGTTCCAGAGAATGCAGGGTGCTCAGCCCTTAAAGGATTTTTATGATCCTTCAAATTACAGGGAACGTCCCAGTGTCCAGATTCCAGCCGGTGACGTAGAAATCAAGACCCAGGTATTAAGCCTGATCAAACATTATCATGGGCTTGGCTCCGAAGATCCGTTTTAGCACTTGGAGGACTTGACAACTTTGGTCCAGACCACCAAGGCACGAAACGTAAACGAGGAGCAAATGATCATGAGGTTCTTCCCCCACTCTCTTAGGGATAAGGCCGCGCATTGGTATAGGACAATAGGAAGACCAATTGCAACTTGGAATGAGTTGAAATCGGCCTTTCTGAAGAAATTCTTCCCAGTCGGACGTACCAATGCATTGAGACGAGCAATCACTACCTTTACCCAACGGCCAGGGGAGCAGTTTCATATGGCCTGGGAGCGATTCCAGGACCTATTGCGGAGGTGTCCACACCACGAGGTGCCGAAATTTCAACTCGTGCAGATCTTCTATCATGGGTTGACTGAGCAACTCAGAAATCATGTGGATGCTTCTTGCGGAGGCAATTTCCTCAATAAAGATGCAGATAGTGCACATGATTTATTTGAGGAAATGAGTGAGAATTCAATCAATCATGCCTCCATGGATACATTTAACCGGTCCAAGCAGCCCAGATCAAATGTCAATGAAGTCCATGACTGTCATTCATTTGATATGGAATTGATTTGTAACAAACTTGATAAGGTGGACTTGGTTGCTAAGAGAATGGAAGAGTGGATGGTTGGCAATTCTATGAACAACTCTTGATCCACTCAATCCCAAAATTCAGGATTCCATTCTTCACGAGCTCCTTCTGGACGGAAGTTCGTGAATCAACTCGATGTGGCTCAACCTGTGAGTCAGTATTTTTCGGAACCCCACGGGTTCCAAACTGGGGCCTTTGATCCCAGTTTTTCTGATCCTTCCCTTTCTTTTTCTCCATCCTCACCCTATGAGGATGTCTGTGCTGTACAAGAGAATGTTAGATCTAACCCCTACTCTAATGCTTATAATCCGGGTTAGAGAAACCACCCTAACTTCTCTTGGAAAAACTCAGGGCAACATACCCAATTTCAACCCAGCAACTATGCTCCGCAACGACCAATGGATCAGGGTCATGTATATACTCAGTTGCCTCCAAATCAGGTCAATCAACCAGCTTGGAATGCTCGTCAACCCACAAGGCAGGTTGATTTGAACAGGCAAATGGTAGAGGGGCAAGGATCCATGCTCCAGCTCATGCAGCAAATGAAAACTTCGCTGGAAAACTTGCAGTCCAGGCTCATTGCTAACTCTCGTCAACCCGGATCTCTACCATCCCAACCCGTACCCAACCCGCGAAATATTATGAATTCAGGCAACCAAGCCCATGTGTACGGAAATAAGAAGGACCCACACACACATGCTCAGGTGGTTGAGCAGGGTTCCTCGTCCTCTTCTTCTTCTTCTGTAAATCAACAATTCCTGGCTAATCAAGCCCCTCCAATCTTTCCTAACCCTCCCCAAGACCCAAATTCTTATGCATCTGCAAATTCTGTTACTTTGAGGAGTGGTAAGCAGACTCAGGATCCACAACCACACTATTCCGATCTTCTAAATCTAGAAGAACCTGAGGAGAGAGAGGAGAATTCTGGAGGAGAAATCAAGGCTCAGGAACCTGATTCCAAAGATCTGACTCATGTTCCTTTTCCTGGCTCGATGCAGGAATTATTTATCCAATCTCTGATAGTCCCTGGGTAAGTCCCGTGCAGATTGTTCCGAAGAAAGCTGGGATTACCGTTGTGACTAATGAGAGAGGAGAATCTGTCACAACTCATTCAGCTTCCTCTTGGAGGGTTTGTATTGATTATAGGAAGTTGAACACAGCCACTAAAAAGGATCATTTTCCCCTGCCCTTCATCGATCAAATCTTGGAAAGATTAGCCGGGTAGAAGTACTTCTATTTTCTTGATGGTTACACGGGGTACAACCAAGTTCCTATCCATCCCGAGGATCAGGAAAAAACTACTTTCACCTGTCCCTATGGAACCTTTTCTTTCCATAGGATGCTTTTCGGGTTATGCAATGCACTTGCGACTTTTTAAAGGTGTATGTTAGCCATATTTTCTGACATGGTGGGAGAGTTTATGGAAGTCTTCATGGATGATTTGTCTATTTTCGGAGAATCATTTGACTCTTGTTTGGCTAATTTGGAAATGATTCTTAAGCGATGTATCAAAACACAATTGGTCCTTAGCTGGGAAAAGAGTCATTTCATGACCCAAGAAGGCATTGTTTTGGGTCATGTAATCTCTGAACGGGGAATTGAAGTGGATAAACTAATGTTGATGCTATTGCTAAACTTCCTCCTCCCACATCTGTTAAACAAATCCGATCATTTCTTGGTGATGTGGGATTCTATCGAGGATTCATCAAGGACTTCTTAAAGGTTGCTCGTCCCCTAAGCAATCTTCTTGTCAAAGAAATGCCGTTTGTTTTCGACGAATCATGCCGACAGGCATTTGATTTCCTGAAAACGGCAGTCACCTGTGCTCCAATTTTGCAACCACCAATTTGGACAGCCCCTTTTGAGATCATGACTGACGCTTTTGATTATGCGGTCAGGGTTGTCTTGGGTCAGAAAATTGACAGAAAGCCCTCTGTCATCTAGTACGCTAGTAAAACTCTGGATGAAGCCCAGAGGAATTACACTGTTACTGAAACGGAATTACTAGCTGTAGTGTTCGCTTTGGAAAAATTCAGGGCTTATCTCTTAGGGTCTCATGTTATCATCTATACTGACCACTCGACCTTGAGACATCTCTAGGCCAAAAAGGATGCTAAACTCCAGCTTATTGTTGGATTCTTCTGCTTCAAGAATTTGATCTTGAAATCAAGGATAAAATCGGGGTACAAAATGTGGTTGCAGATTATTTGTCGAGACTCCTAGGTGATTCCTCTCGTTTGGACATTCTGATTGCTGACACTTTTTCAGATGAAACTATTCTTACAATTTTAGTTGTCCACACCCCATGGTTTGCTAACATTGTTAACTATTTGGCCATTGGTTAAATCCCCCAGGATTGGACCAAGCAACAACAAGATAAACTCAAATCTGAGGCCAAATGCTACTTCTGGTAGGATCCTGAACTGTACCGCATTGGCTCTGATCAGATTATTCGCCGATGTATATCGGAGAATGAATTCAACAGTATACTCGAGTTCTGGCATGCATCTGGGTGTGGTGGACATTTCTCCGGGAAAAAGACGGCTGCAAAAATCTTGCAATCTGGCTTCTATTAGCCGTCTTTATTTAAGGATGCCTAGAATTTCTCAAGGTCATGTTCTCGATGTCAGGCACTCGGGAGCATAACTAAGAGAGATATGATGCCCCTAAACCCAATTCTTCCTGTCGAAATTTTTGATGCTTGGGGTATTGATTTCATGGGACCCTTTCTCCCTTCATTTGGACATCAGTACATTCTTGTTGCTGTTGATTATGTGTCTAAATGGATTGAGGCGATTCCCACTTGAACCAATGACCATAAGGTGGTTATCGATTGTGTCAAGAAAAATATCTTCAGTAAGTTCGGGATTCCGAGGGCCATCATCAATGATGGTGGCACTCATTTTACTAATGCCCAATTCCAAAATTTGTTAGCCAAATACGGGGTTAATGTTGAACATACGAATTGCTACGCTAACGTGTTTGGTTTCAAAACCATGTCGTTGTAGCTTGAAAGCGAAGAACTTGTGTTCAACAAATAAAATTTATACCGAAATTAAAATTCCGGGTCGAACACAGGGAGGCGGATGTTTGATTTAAAAACTACGCGTTTGTTTTTATTTGTCACAAAGTAATTCAATTTAAAACTATTTAACTATTTACAATAAATGGAAGAGAGAGTGAGAATATTACAAACATAAATCAAAACGAGGTGTAGAATAAACAGGGAATTCATCATTAAGGAGATTGGTTGTTTCAGTATTACAACTAGAAAGTAGAAAACAATTACACTAGAAAGAAATAAATTTACTCTAGAAAGCATTAAAAGAATGGAGGGAGAAATGTCCTCCTCGACGATCGCTTGGAGGACGAGCAGAACTACTCTAGAAAGCAGTAAATCTATTCTAGAAAGCAGTAAAAGGAATAGGGAGAGAGATATCCTCCTCGACGGTCACTTGGAGGAAGAGCCGGATGAGACGATGCCTGGACGAGGGAGGACGAAGCAAGACGAAGGAGGATGAAGTAGAAGATGGGGACGAGGCAGCACGTCGTCGTCGTAGCGGGATCCACTTCCGAAGGGGGATGAAAATTTGGACTTTATCTTGCAAGAAGCATCCCAGGTGTGGGACAGGCTTCTCTTGAGCTTTGGAGAGCTAGAGAAGAGAAGGAAGGGATGAGAATTTCGTGTGGAGGGGGTCTCCTTTTATAGTTGCGAGGAGTGGGGGCAAATTAGTCATTACATCTTTAAAACATTAAATAAGGGGTTTTTAGTGATGGATAAAACCGTCGCTAAAGCACCAATGTGGGCGTAGTGGGTGCTCCTCACGCGCGCCTCCTCAGCTGCTCACTCTCAATGCCCGCCGCACGTTCAGCCATCCACAGCGATTGGACGGCTGTGATTGCACCTTCCTCGCTCACTGCGCGCCCACCCCAACATGTGCGATGCCGCGTTACGCAACGCGTGCAATAGCGTGTGAACGCTATCAGGTGCGCGCGGCCGTTGGATTGCAATCTGACGGTCGATAACGGCACACCCACTCCCTTCAGATTTCACGTGGTGAGGCTCGAACGCGTGCCAGCGTCTCGCGATAAGGCGCTGGACCTCTGTGCTACCTCGCCCAAAAGGTCGCGTAGACGATTTCAACGTGCCGCATCCACAACCATTGGATCTCGATCCAACGGCAAAGAAGAGCGAATGTAGGAGCTTCAGTGGGTCCATGCGGGTGTTTGGGCAGCTGAGATGGCACCACGTGGCGCCATCTTTGCCATCCATCTTCTGGTTGATGTAGATGGTGCCACGAGTGTCGGATTGAATCGATTTTTGCGTCGTTAGGCTGCGATCGTCGATCCGAATCCATCCGTGTGGTTGGATTTGTCATTTGAAGTGCGGATTTACACCATCCTGGCCCTTGATCTTCTAGGGTTCCCTGATCACTATCTGATGCTACAGATGCCTGATTAGGGTGATCTTGGAGTCGTTGAACTCCAATCGTCGCCATGATCACATCCGTACGGTTGGATCTTCGATCTGAGGTCCCGATAAAAAGTTTGCCCTGTCCAAGCACATAAATGGAGACAATTAACCTCCATTTTATTCAAACTACTCTAAATGCAAAATGATGCATGTTATGCAATATTTATAGCATGCAATGCAATCCTATGCTTAAGGACATGCATAAATAGACATCTTAAGTAGTGTAAATGTGTTTACATCAGTTAATCACCGAATTTCCACACCTTACCATCCCCAGACGAATGGACAAGCTGAGATCTCCAATCGAGAGATCAAGAATATTCTGCCGAAAGCGGTTTGGCCTGATCGCAAGGACTGGACTCAAAAGCTTGAGGACGCTCTTTGGGCCTACCGTACGGTGTATAAAATGCCCATCGGCATGTCTCCATTCCGTTTGGTGTATGGAAAGGCATGCCATCTACCCATAGAGATTAAACACAAGGCATTCTGGCCGATCAAACAATGCAATTTAGATCTGAATTTAGCTGGGAAGACCAGGAAACTCCAACTATCTAAGTTGAAGGAGCATAGAAACGATGCATATGAGAATGCCAAGATCTACAAGGCTTGGACCAAAGCTCTACATGATCAACTGATTTCCCGCAAGAGCTTTGAGCCAAACCAAAAGGTCTAGTTATTTGATTCTAAACTTAAGCTCTTTCCTAGCAAACTTAGATCTAAATGGAATGGCCCATTCATAATTGGCCAGATTTTTCCAAATGGAGCCGTTCAGATTTCTGACCCAAAGACGGGTAACACATTTAAAGTCAACGGTCAATGTGTAAAGCCTGTTATTGACCGTATTCTTCCAGAACCTGTCTTAGACACGGTTGCCCTAGCCATTTTGTGACTTCTTTGGCTGGACTTTGCCTAGCTGACGGCATTAAACTCAACAATTGTACATATGACACAAAGCTGATACGAGCTTCATATTCAAGTGACATCTTTCATACTCTACCCTTTCTTTCATGTCTCTTTTTCAATGAGGACATTGCATCAGCTAGGCATGGGGGTGGATTCATTTTTGAATCATTTGGTCAGCTTTGTGAAATTCATGAAAACTATTTTTCTCTTCTTATTTATACATAAAAAAGAAAAAATAGGAAGGAATAGTTGGACATTAGGACTTTTCAATCTTAGGAAATACTACATTATGATCTGAACACAAAGACCCTTCAAGTCTTTGGACTTAATTAGCCCGTGTATCCACTAAAATGTGGATTTGTTCTTCGAGTCCTCGCCAACCTAAATTCTATTTTAATTGGAGAAAATAAGCTTAGGTGATAAGTGCACGACTTATCAACCCACCCTCTGATTTGAGGGAATTTTGAGTTTTAAGCATCTACACACTATCTTTTCACTGACTCATTGTTCGGCGATTCTAACGGAAATTGGGTAGCTAATAAACCTTCTAGGGTAATATGGCTGGCAAGTTATCATTGGTAACAGCCCATAGGTAGGTTGCCTAGAGCCCAGTCGCTGGATCTTTCTCTTTTTGCTGCCTTTAGGTAAATCTTAGACCAGGGAAGCCACCTACTTAAAAAAAAAAAATCAAAAAGAAAAGGAGAAAAGAAAAAAAGAAATAAGCCACACTTCGCCGCACGAGTATGGCTGGCAAGTTGTTGGTGGTAATAGCTCATCAACCGATTGTCCAGAACCCAGCTCAATAAATACACTAAAAATTCCCAAAACACTTAGGAAGAAGTGAAGTAGAATAAACTGGGGAGATATACACTGGATTCACCCTTGTGTTGACCCCGTAAAAAAATAAAAGTAGGGAGAAAGCTATCGGTTGTAAAGAATACACCTTTAGGCATAATTTTTTTTTTTAGGTCACCTAGAGGCGTAGAAATCCAAAGTCCATTTTAATTGTCAGTCAACGAGTCTATCACATTCACAAGAAGATGCTTGGAACTTAGGGTTCTCATCAAATCTTGGGTGAGTTGAATGGCCGTAGAAAGCCACTCTTAAACCCTAAAACTTCAAAATCCAAAAAAATTAGAAAAGAAGAAAAAGAGAAAAATAAATTTTCCTTTGAATAAGGTGAGGGCTTGAGGTGGTCTGCATTTTGGCAGATACTTGGGCACTATTGTGTCTTTGAAAGTTCACATCCTAACTAGACATTTTCTTAATGATTGAAAATAACTCATGCCCAAATAATCCAACCTGATTCTTCTATAAATATCATATAGTTTTTGCTAGGGACTAGCAAAAGATAGGCATGGGGGTATGATGTAAGCATGTTTACACTACTTAAGATGTCTATTTATGCATGTTCTTAAGCATAGGATTGCATTGCATGCTATAAATATTGCATAACATGCATCATCTTGCATTTAGAGTAGTTTGAATAAAATGGAGGCTAATTGTCTCCTTTTATGTTCAGGGACAGCACAAACATTTTATCGGGGCCTCGGATCAAGGATCCAATCATACGTATGTGATTAGGGCGACGATTTGAGTTTAACGACTCCAAGATCGCCCTAATCAGGCATCTGTAGCATCAGATAGAGACTAGGGAACCCTAGAAGATCAAGGGCCAAGATGGTGTGAATCCATACTTCAAACGAAAAATCTGACTGCACGGATGGATTCAGATCGACGATCGCAGCCTAACAACATGAAAATCGACCCAATCCGACAACCGTGGCACCATCTACATCATCTAGAAGATGGACGGCTTAGATGGCGCCATGTGGCACCATCTCAGCTGCCCAATCGGCCAAAGCACCGCCGCACCTTCCCTTCTTCAATTAGAGCATCGCTTCTCCACCATTGGATGTGCATCCAACGACTGTGGATGTGCGTGCCTGATTTCATCCGCACGACCATCTTGACTGCGTAGCGCAACAGAGACGACGCAGCGGGCGAAGCAGAGGTCGCGGGGTCGAGCCCCCGCGAGCCTCAAGTTAGGCGCGGGCATGGAGCAGGCTCAATTGAGTCATAGGATGGTGAGCGGACGGTTCAGATGCGAAGACGTGGCGTGATCTAGGCGCACGAATCATGCACGCGCGATCAAACACGCGTTTCAACGCTCGATCTGATGCGGGCACACAGAGGAGGCAGGAGAAGGCGCGATTTAAGCCGTCCGATCTCGCGATTGGACAGCTAAGAGTGGCTGGACGTGTACGCACGTTACACGCATGAGAAAGCGAGCGGGTGAGCCCGCGCTGCCCACTACACCCACATTCGGACTTTTAGCGATGGTTTTATTCGTCACTAAAGGTCCTGAATTAATATTTTTCAAATTGGAATGACCAAAATGCCCCCACTCCTTGCAACTATAAAAGGAGACCCCCTCCACACGAAATTCTCATCCCTTCCTTCTCTTTTCTACCTCTCCAAAGCTCAAGAGAAGCTTGTCCCACACCTGGGATGCTCCTCGCGAGATAAAGTCAAATTTTCGTTCGCCTTTTGGAAGCGGATCCCGCGACGATGGCGACGTGCTGCTCCATTCTCATTCCTCCTGCCTCGATCTCCTTCTTCCCACTCCATCCTCCTTCATCCAGGTGACGTCTCATCCGGCTCGTCCTCCAAGCGATCGTCGAGGAGGATGACTTGTCTTTCCCATTCTTCTTACAGTTTTCTAGTGTAGAATTTTCCTGCTTTCTAGTGTAGTTGATTTCCTACTTTCTAGTGTAATTCTTCTTTGGTTTTATTGTATAAACATTTTGAATTATTGAATGCATGTTTTCTCTCTCTCTCTAGTTTAGTTTGATTGTTATTATGGCTTCATTGTAATTACATCGCCTTACTTTTCAAGAAAAATTCTAAAAGAATATAAATGCGAATATAGATCGACGTAGCCTCCCTGTGTTCGACCCAGGATTTTTATTCCAGTATAAATTTTATTTGTTGAACACGAGTTCTTCGCTTTCATACTACGACGACAGGTTTTTCAAAACCAAACACGTTAGCGTAGCAACTCGCACATTCAATAGAGCACCACTGCCTTCCTTCTCCCCCGCGCGCTACCCAACCTGCAGTAGCGCACCACCTTTAGCAGAGGCCACGTGTAACCCAGCGTGCATCAGCCGCGTGTGCATGCCCCTGCTCTCCCCCTCGCCTCTAGCACTCGTGCCCCCTTCAGCTGCGCCTCCACCATGCCTGCAGCAACACGTGTGTGGCCGCGTGTTCTCATGCAGTGCCCCTGTGGCTGCGCTCCTTGAGCAGTGTGCCCCCGCGCGCCTACGCACGTCCCCTTACACAGCCAGCAGCCATCTCGCACACCTCTCGATTCATGCGATTGACGCATGCCACCTCTCTCACATGTGGCTAGGAGCACCTCTAGTGTGCACAGTAGTAGTCGTGCCTTCTCCTCGACCGCGTGCATGGCCGCATGCACCATCAACAGCTGACGCCGCCTCCATCTCCTCGTATGGCTGTAGTAGAAACGCTCGCGTGTGGAGCAGCCACCTTAGGAGCTGAACAAGTCATCAGAACCCATCATCTTCCACAAATCCGTCCGTCCACCTCGGGTTGCCTCTCACTTCGCCCGATTGCCACCGTGGAGCCCTTGCTTCACTTGTCCACCATGAGCCTTGTCTCCAGTCGCAACCTCCTTTGTGCACAAGCACAAGGGAAACAAATCTCCTGTTTCCTTCTTAATTAAATTTTACATTCAATGCCATTGCCACTTTATATTAATATTTTATAATTATGAGCATTGCATTGAACTCCCTCTTGATTGTCATAAATACGATTTCAGCATGTGCTTTCATTTAAACACATATCTAATGCGGTATTTGACATAATTTTCTTGGGAAATCAATAGTGAACATCGATTTTTGACTGATGCGAGCTTTAATAGGCCATTGCTTCCCTGTGGACACGACCTGCTTTTCATGAGTGGTTTTATTTTAATTCTAATTGTTTTGATTAGTTAATTTTCCACCACTTAGAAATACAATGAAAAATCATCTTAATCATCATTTTTGAAAGTGAAAATTGACTCATCACATAACTTAGGAACAATGCATGCATAAGTGTCGTAATTCGCATAATAGTTAGTTTGTTAGCTGCATAAATAATATTGTCATTTTATGCACTAAAAGAGAGATGAAATTAATTGAAGATGATTTGAGGTCGCAAATGACAGATCAGACCATATAGATTTGATCAGAACCACAACAGGAGTCCAACACTTCTGGAATCGTCTTGATCAGACATTCATAGCATCACGTGCATACCAAAGAAAATCAGAAGCCAAGGAGCAAAAAGATAGAAATCCAGACTTCAGATGCCAAATCCAACCAAACGGATGGATTTGGATCGACGATCACAGTCTAACAGTGCAAACATCATCTCGATTGGAGGCCTACATCGCTAGTTACAAAGAAAGGAAGATGGACGACCATGATGGTGCCACGTGGCACCATCATGGTCGTTCGGCACCATCACAGCTGCCCCTTGTTGCACCCCCAATCTTTGAAGAAGTCATCCTTATGCATTATGGGCTATTGGATCATCATCCAACGACCATCATGAGCCCACGTTGCCCCTGCCCCCACACCTCATTAGCCAAGAAAAGATCTCAGTCGTTGGATCTCCATCCAACAACTGAGAGTGAACTTGCCTAAAAACATAACTGTGACACAAGAGGGACTCAGCGCAGTGGTTAGCACGCCCACACGTGAGCAAAGGGTGCAAGATCGATCCATGTTCAGTATGAAATCGAAGAGGTGGTGGTGTTGGAATGAAATCTGACCGTCAGATGAAGATCGTATGGCGCGGATGCGAGCGCGTGGCACAACCAGAGCCATCAGATGGCCACGTACGGATGCACACCAACTGAACGTGTCATCACATGAGCACAAACGAAGGTGGTGGCGTGCATGATTTAAGCCGTTCAATCGCAAGATTGGACGACTAAAATCAAGCGCACGCGTTTTGAATTTGAAGCACGTGATGGAAACACATGGCGAGTGCGAGGAGGGCACGGATCATGATCGGGCAGCTACAGGCATGCCATGTGTCAAGCTCAGGTTAAATCCGAGAGTAGAAGGAGCAAATGAGGTTATTTTGAGGCCTAATCAAAGTTGTTGATCTTCCGATCTACAGATCTGATCGTACCTAAGTTGTTGGACTAATTGGAGGGCTAAAATGCCCTCTTTGCCCCTCATGAAAGCTATAAAAGAAGACCAAGACCCCCTACTGATGTTATCTTCCACCATAACTCCCACCAGATACAACTCCAGCCTTTCTCTCTCTCTGCAACTCCTCTCCAAACTTTATCTCGACGCTTTGGATCTAAGGTGTTGCTGTACTTCCCACAAGAATCCCACAAGCGACATCATCATATGCTATCTCTCTATCTTTCTATCTCTCTCTCTCTCTTTCTATATCTCTTTAGCATAGTTATTCCTATTCATAGTTGAAAAACTGCTTTCAAATAAAATTCTAATTATATGGATATCTGATGCTTATATATATAGATATATAAATATATAAATATATAAATATTCATTTAGAACAACTTTCCAAAAGGCTTTTGCATCAAAATCGTGTTTGCTTCCTTGCGAATGACTCGGTATTTACCAAAATCCTTATAAATATTATTTGTTTCACTACGATTCGCACTACAATGATAAAACTAATCTTTTATGCATCCCGTGGTCAAACAAGTTGGCACCATTGTGGGGGAGGCAACGAAAATTTTTAAAAGGTTTTCCTATAATGTGCTTATTTGAGATTTCTAACCTATTCTATTTTCATTGATTTGATGTGTGCAGGAAGCGAGGAAATTCGAAAAGAATGCAATGACAAAAAAATTGTAGGTTCTTAATCTTAGGAAGCGACAAAGTTCGAAAAGAACGGAACAACGAAAAAATTACATGTTCTTAATCTCAGGTAAGTGGTCATCACTTAGATTAATCTAAATTTCAAAGAAAGAAATCCAAAAAAAAAATTTAGGTGCTTTGCTTGAACCTTAGGATTAGTTAGTTTTTTTTTTCTTGAACAAAAAATCTCTCTTCGAAAATTTCGGGTTGAAACAAATTTTCATATTAAAAATTCAATTCTCAAAAAGCTGCACGTCTAAAAATTCCAAACGTTTTACTAGATGTGGGTTTGGAAGCAATGAACAACATATCCAAGTTTTGCACAAATATGCGTTGTAGAAAAATTTTAAAAATTTGCACATTACTCTGGTATCAATTCGGTTACTGTTCCTGATTTTTCAGAGTTCAAAATATCATACGAATTTTTATACAACTCCGATTGACTTGAAATTTGTGGCAATGAATTCTTGTTGAAATCAAGAATTTTTGAAAAAATTTGAAAAATATTTTTTGCATGTTTAATTGCACGTATTGTTCAATCACTAATTGAGGGTCAAAACAGACTATAAAAACCCCAGTACACTTTAAATCTAAAAAAATAGAAAATGTGCATTAAAAAATTCTTGAAAAATATTTTTTGAGTGTCTAGTTAGTTTTGCAACACGATTAATTGATTGCATTATTTGGGTCGTAGCACTCTTCTGATTTTGGATTTAAAAGTGCCATCTAGCACTATTTACGCTTAGGGTTTCACATTAGGGTAGAGCACACCTGCATTTCCATTCATAAAGGAAATCTATCAAACAATTGAGATTTGTAAAACGCTTGTGTGCCTCATCAAAACCCTTGATTGAAGATATTAACTCAAGTGAACTCTAAAACTGACTAATACAAGCATTTGGACCTTAAAATCCACTTCATCATAAAAAAATTTGCTTGTGAACCCTTGCCTGTGCACTCACACGTTTGAAAATCAATCTTAAGGGCAACACCCCCCTAACACCCATCATATTCCTAAAGCGCATCAAGCCTAAGCCTAAAAATGAGTAGACGTGCCCAAGGCAAGACTAATATTCTTGGGGACTTGAAATTAGATTGGGCTAAGGTCAAGGCTTTGTCTACTTGGACCTAAGGGTGACAAGAAAGGTCGGTGAGGTAACCGCGTTAACCCTTAGTGGTGTCCTGCCATGTGGGGTGTTCTAGGGTTCCCACCCTTCAGGCCAGCCAAGTAATTCAAGGGCTGATCTAACCTAGTCATGTTTTGGGGAACCAGGATTAGGTCTATTTAGGGTTTACACTCTAAGGAATAGCTTGATTATTTGCATTATGAGGGTAGGGATTCTCTTATCTATCTTCTCTCTCTCATCTATTAACTTTCTTCTAGTACATGGACACTAGAAGGTCTCTGAACCCTGATTTGGTACCACCTTTAAAGAGTAATCCAAGGAGAAGACCCAATTTTTCTGAATCTGAATCCTTTCCCATGGATAATTACCATGAGGAAGAACTGATTGAGGAGAACTTGGACCCATACTCTTTTGATCCCCACTATTCCTCTTTTTCTCCCTATCCCAACCCTTCCCTTACTCCATGTTCTTTAGGATGGGAGAACTCTCCTCAACACCTAGGACTTGATTGATTCCCTTGCCTACACCATATATTCCCCAGGTATAGCTAGGCCTGCCTCATCTTTACAAAATCCGCCACGAATTTCTAGATACTAAGAATCTCTACAATCCCAAGAGACACTCTCCATATAGGATCAGCACCTAATCACCATGACCAACTATCTTGACTAGTTCAGCTAGACTCATCTTTCCTTTGGTCAGGGATATGCCTCAGAGTCCAAATACCTAGGAGATCAATCTTATCCTCAAAATCACTTTGCAATCATCCCAATTCCACCTGACCCACTTCACCTTCTTATTGGGATAACCCTATACCACCCAACCAAGGATATGATTCTTACCCTAGATATTCAAATGATAGATATTCTGATTTGACAAAGGAGAGAAATCCTGGAAATTATTATCCTCAGCCTACTCAAACCCCTGACCATGGCAGTGATTCTGAGATCACCTAATTACTCCAAGCAGTCCAGGAGATGAGAGAAGCTAATGATAGAAATACGAAAAGCCTGACAAAACAGCTTAATAGAATCCGGAAAGCACAAGGTGATAAACCTGGTCCGAGTGTGTCACAAGTTGGTGGAAAGCCACTCAAGGTCAAGGATATGACCTTAAGTATGACATCTTACTCAGTCCCAACCTCTACATACACCGAGCCCACCAACTAGCCCAATGATTATGCAGAATAGATCCTACTCAGGCCTAGAGCTGAAGCTATAAATAATTTTGACATCCCAAAAACTAACTTTAAGGAGGAAGACCCACTTGAGAAATTATATCTTGATTTAGGCCCTTAATTGCAATCATTCTATTTTAAGGAACCAATCCATGGTGGGTTAGAGCATGAGTCCTTTATGTTTAAGGATGCATAGTTGGATGATCGCACGGGTTTTGCGTGTTTGAAATCGGGGTTACAAGTAACCCATCGCTGTAGTTACAAAACTCGTGATCAAATATAATTTATATCAAAACTCCAAGTGAGTCCTGGGTCGAGCACAGGGAGGCGATGTTTACTTTGTATGAAATCCAGGCTTCGATTTGTTTCTTTTTGGTGCTTTAGGGTTTTTTTTTTTGTTTTTGAAATAAAAAGACAAGTAATCACAAGAGAGAGATGGAATCAAATATCATATATTGCATGAATGTCTATTACAATAATCTACTAAAGCATAAAAAGAGGAAGGTGAGAAGAAATCTCCGAAATCGGCTATTCGGCGAGACGACGATGCCTGGCGGAAGCTTGGACGAAGGAGGTGAGGATCTAGTTTGTTAGGATCGGTTGAAGGTTTCCATGGAGGCATGGTTTAAAGAATTTTCACTCATTTCCTCGTACAAATCATGCGCACTATCTGTGTCTTTGTTGAGGAAATTGCCTCCGTAAGAAGCATCCACATGATTACGGAGTTGATCATTCAACCCATGATAAAAAATCTGCACAAGTTGCCATTTAGGCACCTCATGGTGTGGACACTTACACAATAGATCCTGGAATCTCTCCCAGGCCCCATGAAATGGTTCCCCCTGCCGCTGGGCAAAAGTGGTAATTGCCCGTCGCAATGCATTAGTTCACCCAATTGAGAAGAATTTCTTCAGGAAGGCCGATTTCAAAGCTATCCAGGTAGCAATCGGTCTTCCAATGGTACGATACCAATGTGCGGCCTTATCCCTGAGTGAATGGGGGAAAAGCCTCATGAGCATCTATTCTTCATCCACATTCCGTGATTTGGTGGTTTGAACTAGAGTGATCAGGTCCTCTAAATGTTGGAATGGGTCCTCTGAGCCAAGCCCGTGAAAGTGTTTAATTAGACTCAAAACCTGGGGCTTGATCTCAACATCTTTGGCGGGGATCACAACGCTGGGACGATCCTCATAATTTGAAGGATCATAAAAATCCTTCAAGGGTCGAGCGCCCTGACCATTCATTCACTGGAACCATTGCTGCATCTGCTGCAGTTCTTCAAACTGTCTCTGAATCAACTCTTGCTGGTTCAAGGCGGGGGAGGTGGTTGTTGATCAGCCATGGGATCTGCTTGGCTAAAGCTCAACCTCTGCCTCCGGGAATGGTCTAAAAGTCCTTCCAATCTAGCGTTTAATGACCTCCTTCCAAGCATACACTGAAAGGAAGTCAGAAGGATGGGGAAGAGAGGGGACCTTGTAGCACAAAAATACAAGCCTGTCGTTAGATTGGGTAGCCTAAAGGTCTACAGAGTCTCAGAATCCATCCTAAGATTATGGATGATTTACTCTACTTATGTCCAGGCAATCCAACCAGTTAGAAGTAGGGAGTGGGGAGAAGGTTCTTCCTTTAGCTTGCGCCTCCGATTCTTAGTGTACCCCCCAACCATGATCGTTTGACACTACTCCCCAGCTAGACATCAAATTGACTAGTATAAGCAGGTTAATTGTGAACAATCTCAATCTGGACCCTGAAGAGCGAATCAGTCCTTGTGCCCATTAGCGACCTCCAAGCTGTTGCTGTAAGTGTCACTGTAGACAGCTCATGCCCACTGGCATGTGCAACTGGCCTTGTGCCCGCAAACAATTGGCAATGGCTATTAGCATCACTAAATGTTCGTTAAGGTGTCGCTGAAGATCCACCCGTTGGTCATGCTTGCTGGCATTGCGTTGTGCGCTCTCTTTGTCACGCGTGCACACGCTCACGCGCTGGCACTGCGCTGTGCGCATTCCTGCCTCTGCATGCAAGCGTGCACCCATGCTGCTGTGCGCGTGCAGTGGCACGTGCGTGCACATGGGCGGCCTGGGTTGCGCCACGTGGTGCAATTTGGATCGTCCATCTTCTTTTCGTTGTAGGTGCTGCTACAGAGGTCAGATTGAGTCGATTTTCACGTTGTTGGGCTGCGATCGTCGACCCGAATCCATCTGCGTGGTTGGATTTATCATTTGAAGGTTTGAATTATGTCACCTAATCCCTTGGCCATTGATCTTGCTCAAACTGTGTATGGTGCAACGGGACTCCGATCGAGGTGATTTCGGAGGCATTGGACTATGATCGTCGTCTTGATCAAATCCGTACGGTTAGATCATCAATCTGAGGCTTTGAGATAAATATCCTTCTCTCCTGACCACAAAAAGGATGTAATTAACCTAAATTATATACAATTACTCTAAATGCAGAATGATGCATGCTATGCAATATTTATAACATGAAATGCAAATCTAATCCTAGGAGCATGCATGGATAGGCATTTTAAGCCAAGTAGATGTGTTTACATCATTGGACATTGAGGATGATCCTAAGTTAGATATTACAAAAAATTTTATGAGAATTTGAACTAAGGGTGAACAAGATTAACATCAGGAACAAACGAAAGAAACATTACATGGAAATAGAGAGATTGGCCCCTATCGGCCAATTTTGGATGATACTAATCTAATTTTGACGGATAATTTTTCTAATCATATGTGCTTGGAAAATTCAGGCTCCATACTTGGGGTCAACTCAAATGATTTTTCTAACCCAACTCCCCTAGAAGTTGAATCCATTCCCACTTCCACACTATCCGATTCTCAGCCATCTCTCCTACTTATCCATGATTCTGATGGACCACTCTCTAAGGATTGCAATATTGATGTGGAGATACATGATTCTGCACATTCTGCCTCTGATTCTAACCCCCAACAGCATGTGAAGGAACAAGACAAACAATCCCCTCATGAAAAAAACACTCAAGAAATTGCAGAACTAATGGAGATGACTGAAGTAGACACATCCATTTAGGTTAAAATGCCTATTTATGTATGTTCCTAGGCTTATATTTGCATTCCATATTATAAATATTACATAGCATGCATCATTCTGCATTTAGAGTACTGTATATTTTAGGTTAATTGCATCCTTTTTGTGCTCAGGAGAGAAGAAGATTTATTTCGGAGCCTTAGATTGACGATCTGACCATACGGATCTGATCAGTACGACGATCAGAGTTCAATGCCTTCGAAATCACCTTGATCGGAGTCCCATTGCACCATATGCAGTCTGAGGAAGATCAATGCCAAGGGACTAGGTGACGTAATTCGGAGCTTCAAATGACAAATCCGACCATGCGAATGGATTCAGGTAAATGATCTCAGCCCAACAGCATGAAAATCAGCACAATCCAACCTCTGTAGCAGCCCCTACAAAGGAAAGAAGATGGACAGCCCAGGTCATGCCATGTGGCGCAACCTAGGCCGCCCATGGCCAAGCATGCGCCACCGCACGCGTGAGTGTGGAGGCTTACATGTGCAGCAGCGGCAGTGTATGCGGGTGCATAGTGCGTGGAGGCACGCGACACCGGTGTATAGAGCGCTCGTTAGTGTAGCGGTAGCGTGGGCTGTCTTCAGCAATGTTTGCGGTGGATCTTCAGCGACGTTTATGACCGTCAATAAATGTCTTATATACAGATTTGATTCTTTCCTCCACTATAAAAGGAGCCCTACCCCTCCCATTTTTCTTCATCTCTTCCTTTCTTCCTCTCACCACCTCAAAGGCTCTAGAGAGAGCTTGTCCCAAACTCGAGATGCTCCTTTAGAGTAGAAATCAAATATTTTTCCCACCTCTCATCCCCCTTTGTGGAGCATCCCGTGGCTATCTTCTCACCTCCCTTCGGGAAGAAGATCCTCGCCGTGACACTGTCCTACCCTACCCTCCATCCTCCGGCTCCATCTTCTCTTGTCCGACTCCTCGCCACCTTCCACCAGGCGTTGTTGTCTCGTTGAACAGCCAATTCAGGAGATTCATTGTCACCTCTCTCTTTTATGCTTTCGTAGACTATTGTAATAGACATTTGTGCAATATATCATATTTGATTCCATCCATATTGTGATCCATCTTGTTTGCATCCTTTATAAAAACAACAAAAAAATATATGTAACAAAATACTAAAAGGAAATAAAATGAAGCGCGATTTTCAAACAAAGTAAACGTCGCCTCCCTATGTTCGACTCGAGACTCCCTTGGAGTTTCGGTAAAATTGTATTTGATAATGAGTTTTGCGACTACGACGACAGGTTCCTCCAAACCCCGATTTCTACCACACGAAGCACCTTCATCATTTTGGCTTGGGTGCACGTTGGATTGTGCGTGGGGATGTGCGTCAATGCCAGCGTGAGCACCTCCACTGGATTAGTGATCATCTGTGCGTCCACGTATCCGCATCTCAATTGCCGTGGATGATCGGGCGGTCGAAATCAAGCATGCTTTACCGCAGGCTGGATTGGAAGAGTTGGAGAGCTCGAACCGACGCCAAAGTGTTGAGAACGCCTCTAGAGATCGCTACGCCACATGTCAAAAGGTCTCGCGGTTTTGAATTATCCGAGGCTGATGGTCAAGCGGTCTTAGTCGTTGGATTTTCATCCAACGGTTAATATCACGTGATGAAGGCACTCTTGATGATGGGCGGGCGACGTGGCTTCATAAGAACCATCGGATGGGCATCCAACGGCCTAGAACTTGCGAGGGGGAATGCCTTTGAGGAGGAGCGGCCACTACTGACCAGTGTTGGGCAGTCTAGATGGCACCACGTGGCACCATCTGGGTCGTCCATCTTCTTTCTGTTGCAGAGGGTGCCACGTCTCAGATCAAGGTGATTTCCACATTATCGGACTGCAATCGTTGCTTCGGATCCATCCGTACGGTTAGATTTTCCATTCGAAACCTGTATGGATGTCACATTGCCCTCTTGGCCATTCCTCGGACTTCATATGATGCTACGAGATTCTGATCTAGACGATTTCGGAGTCGTTAGACTCCAATCGTCATCTTGATCAGATCCGTATAGTTGGATCGTCTATCTGAGGCCCTAAAATAAATATCCTCTCTTGACCATAAAAAGGCCCTAATTAACCTAAAATATATACAACTAATCTAAATGTAGAATGATGCATGCTATGTAATATTTATAACATGAAATGCAAATCTAAGCTTAGGAACATGCATGAATAGGCATTTTATCTTCAATAATTATGTCTACATCATACCCCCATGCCTATCTTTTGCTAGTCCCTAGCAAAATCAGACTACATGCTATGTATAAAATTAGAATTAGGATTCGATCGACTTGATCGGAGTCCCGTAGCACCATATGCAGTCCAAGGAAGATCAACAGCCAAGGGACTAGGTGACATAATTCGAAGCTTCAAACAACAAATTTGATCGCCTGAATGGATTCGGGTCAATGATCGCAGCCCAACGGTGTGAAATCAACTCAATCCGACCTCTGCAGCAGCCCCTACAAAAGAAAGAAGATGGACGACCTAGGTTGCACCATGTGGCGTAACCCAGCCCGCCCATGCACATGCACCGCCACCACATGTGCGTGCGCAAAGGTCCGTTCACGCAGTAGTGGCAGCTCACGAGGGTGAGTAGCGCGCGGAGACACGCGACACAGGCACGCGGAGCACACGCCAGCATAGCGATAGCGTGGGTGCGCAAGCTATCTTCGGCGACGTTTGCGGTGGATCTTCAGTGACATTTATGACCATCACTAAATGTCTTGTATACGAATTTGATTTTTTCCTCCACTATAAAAGGACCCTTGCCCCTCCCATTTTTCTTCATCTCTTCCTTTCTTCCTCTCACCACCTCCAAGGCTCTAGAGAGAGCTTGTCCCAAGCCTGGGATTCTCGTCTAGAGTAGAAATCAAATATTTTTCCCACTTCTCATCCCCCTTCATGGAGCATCCTGTGGTCGTCTTCTTACCTCCCTTCGGGAAGAAGATCCTCACCACAATGCCGTCTTTCCCCACCCTTCATCCTCCGGCTCCATCCTCTTTCGTCCGGCTCCTCACCTCTTTCCTCCAGGCAACGTCAGTGTGAGTTGTCCTCCGAGCGATCATCGAGGGGGATTCTTCTCATCTCCATCTATCTTTTCTACTTTCTAGTGTAGTTTTTCCCACTTTCATAGTTGTAGAAACACTTGTTCAGATATATGTGATTGTTTCTCTCTCTCTCACACATTTTGCAAGTAGATTAGTTAGAAAAGAATTCATCGACCTAATCTCTTGCTTGCTAAAAATACCAAAAAATTTAGAAAAGACAAAAATGATAAAAAATAAATAAAAAGCGAAACATGGATTTTCAAAACCAAACATTTGCCTTCCCATGTTCAACTTAGGACTTATTTTTCGAGTTTCAGTTATAAATTTTATCTGATCGATGGATTTTTTCGTGAATCAAACTACGACGACGAGTTTTCCAAAATCCCAACCTTTACGCGTGCAAATCTGACGTAATCATTTTGGCGCCGTTGTCGGGGAGGCAACGCTCTTTGGTTTTTTTCTGCATTTTCCTGCATTACTTACATATTTTTCTAACCTATCTTTCTTCTTCGATTTATTGTTTTGTAGGAACCCAGTCGAGGAGCCAAAGGTGGTAGATTGGAGTAAAGTGTGGGTAGAGACATTTGTAAGTTTTCCCCTACCACCCCCACCCTAGATTTCATTTCACCACACTAATAACTCAAACCCAAATCAACTTAGGTGTTTTTTATAAATCCTAGGATAGATCTGATTGTTTGATTGTCACTTCGTCTCACCTCACCTACCTGCATATATTAAAAAGGAAAAACAAATACTCTTATCTTGTGGGATTTAACTGAAAGCTACACACTTAATACCCACAACATCTCACCTTAAGGCGTACCACTTCACATCGATTCTACCACTTAACCAGAATCTGACCTGTGGATCCGGTACACCCTAACTCAACACACCAATAAGTGAGTAGAAATTTGAATAGGTCAAACATTTTTGTGTGCCTTAACTAAGTGGTGCTACAAGCCAATTGATTGAACTGTATGGGCTGTACCACTTAAGAAAAAAGTGATTCATCAGTAGCTTGCCACTTAGGGCTGATTTTTAGGGCTGAACCAGGCACTCCACATTTTTTTTTATGATTTCTAAAGGAATACATCATCACCAGTGCTTGTAAAACCTGGAGTGTTTTACTGAACCCTGATTGAACCAACCTAAGGATTAAACACTGAAAGCTACTAAACAAGGTTAAACCCTAAAAGACACATCATCAAATAACCTTATTTGCAAACCCTGGTTGTGCACACACACACATTTGAATTGATCATTAAGGGCACAACCCATCTAAAGGGCCCATCACATTGCAAGAGCATAATCATCCCAAGCCTAATTAAAACTGAGTAGACGTTGGCCTTAAGGATTGATTTGCTCTTTGGGGCTCAGATTGAGATTTTTTTTTGATTAATCTTCTTCTGCTGGTCCATCTGATGTCTAGCTAGGGGAGTATCATCAAACGATCGTGGTTCGGTGTACACTAGGAACCGGAGGTGCAAGCCAAAGGAAGAACCTTCTCCCCAGCCCCTCCTTCTAATTGGTTGGATTGACTGGATAAAAGTAGACAAAATCGTTTATAATTTCAAGATGGGTCTTGGGAGTCCATAGGTCTTCAGGCTAACTCACCTAAGGATAGGGTTGATTGCTTGTATTGCAGGGCTCCTTTCTCTCTTCTGATTTCCCTCCTATTCTATGATGTATCCTTCCACATCTTGCATGCATTTCCCATCCTACCCTCCTACCACCACTTATACCCAAGATGATTACTATCTTGACTCGACTTATAATTACTCATCCACTAGCTGGGATAACTTTGATTGGGGATATGAATACAGACCTCAGTATCCAAGGCCTAACCCTAGACAATAAGACTATGATTACTATCCTTCCCAGAGCTACAATGATTGTAGATCTCCATCCTTTGATGATCAACCTAACCCAATCTACAATCAAGAAGGATATGTTGATTATAACACCTACCCTCCCCAGTATTCCACTGAATACAGGTCATCACCATTCGTTAAACAACCTGAAATGACCTACTATCAGGGAGGGAGCCGAGAACCTCGATATCTTGACTCCCCTAGATTTAACCCAAACCCACCCAAACTTGAATCGAACCAGTCGGTTCAGGTGAACCAGATCCAGGATAGGGTGTTGGCTAATTTGAGGAACACTATACAATCTTTAGAAGCTCAGCCAACACCATGCACTGAAGCATTGGATCCTTTGATCAAAATGATTGATGAACTTAGTAGTTCTCTATTGGATTTGCTCCAAAATGTTAGGGATAGGGTCCTGGGTGAGTTTCTTCTTGGGAAATTATTAAGGTTGAGGATGAAATTTGTGGTTGCTTTAGTCAAATCTTGGATGATTTTTAAGATGAACCCTTTTCAAGAGAGCCAATGTCTAAACCCACTTAGGCACTTGTCTGGGGGGATACATTTTCTGAGATCGGGGATGACTAGGTTAGTCTAGAACAACCGATTCAGGATGAACCGATTGTTTCACCCAAGATCCCCAAGCCAGGGAATAACGAAAAGTATGTCTCCATGGTCCATAAAATGACATATGATTTTGAGACATATATAAATGAGGATCAAGAATTCTTTGACTCTGAGGGTGAAGAATCTTTAGGTGAAGTCTCACTTGAGCTTAAGAAAGAGCATTTTAGTGAGGTGAATGAGCTTGAGGAGCATGACGAACCTTTTGATAGCCCGATTACTGAAGATTATGATCATGTTGGGGCTAACTTGGACAATTCAAATCCTGATGATTCAATAAGTAGCCCCATTTTTCAACCATACCCTGAAGAGTTCAATGATGATATTTTTGAGATCACTAGACCTAAGTCAATCCTAATTTAGCCACCATTGTTGTTCTTGGGTACTTTAGATGGCATATACAACGATTTGGAGGTAATGGAAACATTGATTTTAGAGGGTAGAAATGTTGAAATGATAATTTGGGAAGCTACTTCTGAGGGAACTATGATTTTGGATCTAAGGGTTCCTATTGACTTGAAACCACCTACTTTCTACCAAAACCCTTATGATATCTTTCACGTACAACCCAAGCACGAAATAACTAATTATCTTTCTGAGCTAAACTTTAAGAGGACATCCGAACCTATTGAACCATCTTTACCGATTGTCCAACAGTTTGGTCTTGGGTTGCACACCACAAAACTGTAGGCCCAGGCCCGCAAACACAATAATCTTACGCTCTGGGTGATTTTCATCCAAAACCTTAGAACCACTCGACCCTAAGGCATGGGCCTACACCATAATTTGATCCATGTCTATGGACATCTTCTGCTGGTGGGTCTGAGGATTAATCTTTTGATTTTGATTCTGACCCGCACTTGTGAATTGTCAATTTCTTCATTGTATGTATGTTATGCCTAGCTAAAGGCATTAAATTTAGCATGTGTTTATATTCAACGTTCCCTGCGAAGCTGACCAGATTTTCATGTTATTCAAGTGATATTCTATTTACTCTGCCCTTTTCATGTCTTTATTTTTACAATGAGGACATTGCATCATTTGAGCATGGGGGGTGGATACTTAATCCTGAAATTATTTCATTAGCTCTATAGAATTTCTTTTACTTTTTTTTTTTAAATTGAAAATTCAAAAAGACAAAAAAGAGAAATAGAATTAGGAGAAGAGAACTTAAGCTTTTGGAAGTTGTTAACTTTAGGAAATGATACAATAGGACCTGAACACTTAGACTATTCAGGTCTTTGGGCTTAATTAGCTCGGGTGTCCACTCAAATGTGGACTTAGTCTCGAGTCCTCGCCAACTAATTCTATTTTAATTTGGTCAATAAATTGGGATGATAAGTATAGGACTTATCAACCCACCCTCTGATTTGAGGGGACTTTAAGCTTAAGCATCTACACACTGTTTGCACTGACTCACTTTTCGACGGTTTCTTTGGAAATTGTGTAGCTAATGAACCATCTAGAGTGGTATGGCTGGCAAGTTGTTGGTGGTAATAGCTCATCGGCCAATTGTCCAGAGCCCAACCTGATAACCATTCTCTTCCTAATGCGTTTAGGTAAATCTTAGATCAGGGAAGCCACCTACTTAGAAAAAAAAAAGAGAAAAAAAGAAATACATAGAATAAAAAGGAAAAAATAGAAAAAGAGGAAAATAAATAAGAAAAAAATAAAGCCACACTTCACTGCACGAGTATGGCTGGCAAGTTGCCATGGGTAACAGCTCATTGGTCAGTTGTCAAGAGCCCAACTCACAAAAATGCACAATAATTCCCAAAACACTTAGGGAAGAAGCAGGGAAGTAGAATAAACTGGGGAGATATACACTGGTTCACCCGTATGTTAACCCCATAAAAAATTTAAAAGTAGGGAGAAAGCTACCATTCGGAAAGATAAACCTCTAGGTAGAAATCTTTAGGGCCACCAAGGGTCGTAGAAACCCAAAGTCCGTTTTAATGGCCGCCTAGTGAGTCTATCATCCTTTCACAAGATGCTTAGCACCTAAAGTCCTTTTCAAGTCTTGGGCGGGTCGGGCAGGTGTAAAAAGTTATCCTGAAACTCTCAAACTCTAAAAGTCCAAAAATATTAGAAAAGAAGAAAAACAAAAAAATGTATCTTCTCTTTTCAAATAAGGTGAGGACTTAGGCAATCTGCATTCTGGCAGACACTCGGGTACTATTGAGTTTTCATAGTTTAGGACCTTAGTTGAAATTTTCTATTGTTAATAAATGACTTAGGACTAAGTGATTGAGTCCTAATTCTATTTTTATATATAGCATGTAGTTTAATTTTGCTACGGACTAGCAAAAGATAGGTATGGAGGTATGATGCAGACACATCCATTTAGGTTAAAATGCTTATTTATGCATGTTCCTAGGCTTAGATTTGCATTTCATATTATAAATATTGCATAGCATGTATCATTCTACATTTAGAGTAGTTGTGTATATTTTAGGTTAATTACATCCTTTTTGTGGTCAGGAGAGAAGGTGATTTATTTTAGAGCCTCGAATTGATGATCCGACCATACGGATCTGATCAGGATGACGATCATAGTCCAACACCTCCTAAATCGCCTTGATCGGAGTCTCGTAGCACCATATGCAGTCCGAGGAAGATCAACAACCAAGGGACTAGGTGATGTAATTTGGAGCTTCAAATGACAAATCAGACCACGCGGATGGATTTGAGTTGACGATCGCAGCCCAACAGCGTGAAAATCGACTCAATCCAACCTTTATAGTAGCCCCTACAAAGGAAAGAAGATGGACGGCCCAAGTCATGCCACGTGGTGGCGCAACCCCGACCACCCATGCGCATGCACGGGCCACCACACGTGCACAATAGTGCGGGCATTCATGCGCAGAGGCATGCACGCGTAGCAGTGGCTGTGCATGTGGGCACATAGTGCGCAGAGGCACGCTACATGGGTGTGCAGAGCACACACCAGCACAGCAGTAGCGTAGGCATGGGGCTGTCTTCAGCAATGTTTGCGGCGGAACTTCGACGACGCTTATGACCGTCACTAAATGTCCTGTATATGAATTTGATTCTTTCCTCCTCTGTAAAAGGACTCCTACCCCTCCCATTTTTCTTCATCTCTTCCTTTCTTCCTTTCACCACCTTTAAGGCTCTAAAGAGAGCTTGTCCCAAGCTCGAGATGCTCCTCTCAAGTAGAAATCAAATATTTTTCCCACTTCTCATTCCCCTTCATGGAGCATCCCATGGCCATCTTCTCACCTCCCTTCGGGAGGAAGATCCTCGCCGCGACGCCGTCCTGCCCTGCCCTTTATCCTCCGGCTTCATCCTCTTTTCTCCGACTCCTCACCACCTTCCTCCAGGTGACGTCAGAGTGAGTTGTCCTTCGAGAGACCGTCAAGGGGGATTCTTCTCATCTCCATCTATCTTTACTGCTTTTTAGTGTAGTTTTCCCTGCTTTCACAATTGTAGAAACACTTGTTGAGATATATGTGATTGTTTCTCTTTCTCTTTCTCTCTCTCTTATATTTTGCAAGTAGATTAGTTAGATAAGAATTCATAGACCTAATCTCTTGCTTGCTAAAAGTACCAAAAAAATTAGAAAAGACAAAAATGACAAAAACAAATAAAAAGCGAAACACAGATTTTCAAAATCAAACGTTTGCCTCCCTGTGTTCTATCTGGGACTCACTTTTTGAGTTTTGGTTATAAATTTTATCTGATCGATGAATTTTCTCGCGAATCGAACTACGACAACAGATTTTCCAAAATCCCAACCATTACACGTGCAAATCCGACCGATCAATGACTTATGATGATTTATCTAAGGAAGCAAAGAATGTAGCTGAATCATGGAATTTTGAGAAGTTTGATTTGATTGATGAGAAACAGGAAGACATGCCCTGAAGATGTAGTTCAAGAGAAGGACAATTGGGATCAAATTCAAAAGTCTACAAAACTAAAAGAATTTAAGGTTTTGATTAATCTAAATTCTGATCTTACTCCCCCTGGGGCAATGATTTTAAGGAGTAACGAATTTCTGTCCATTGCATTTGAGAATTTGCATCATGAATTAAAACAAGATTTGGGTGACTCGAATCAGATTTTTGACCACCCCGAGGATGAGATTGAGGATTCCGATTTGGATATCCAGCATGATTTGGGTAAATCCGGAACTATTGAGATGGAACACTGGATCTTATTTAACTCACCTACTCTACATCTATCTACACCTGACTTAACTTACAAAGTGGTTTCTTATACCATTTTAGACTACACCACTCGGGTTCCTCCTTTCATTTCCCATCACTTTCAGGACTCGTATGATTTATTCCCCATTGACTGCTATTTACCCACCACATCTACATTACTCATGCATCATTTCTTAAGGTTGCCACTATCTACTTTCCACTCTGGCACCCGCAGTTATTTTTCTTTCTTTTGTAGCACCTGGCTACAAACAATTCGAAGCCTATTTATTTTATTTTTTTCACCGTCTGGGCTTGGTATTCACCATTAGCTATTCCATATTTGTGGATCGCTAATTCCTAGGCTGCATGATCATATCTTCATTTTAATCTTGACTCAACCCATTAATTTGATCATTAATTTTTGTGTTTAGGTTCAGCAAGTGACGTTAAACTTAGCGCTAGCTGGGAGGCAACCAGTACTCTTTAGAGGTAGTTTTGCATCCAAGCTGACCTGGATTAACAAGCTCAATCAAGTGATATCCCCTCCTCTTGCTTATTATATTTTGATTTTCCTGCATACATTTCAATGAGGGCATTGTAATGAATAGGCATGCGGGGGTGGACATTGCATGCCTTATTTTTATGGCAAAAAAAAAGTTGCATTTAGGTATAAAGAATTTTTAGCAAAAAGATTTTATTAGGGATTTATTCTTAACTTGATTCTTAAGAATCTAGTACAATTTCTCACTTACACGTAGAATTTGCAATGGATCCTCTGTGAAGATCGATAAACAACTTTAGCTTGTTGAGAAGAAGCAATGCTTCTTCTCCTGAGCCCTTGGACGGTAATTAGGGAGTCAGGTGAACTATCTTCTAATAGATCCACCAATCAAGTGTGAGGTGAGAGTAGAAAGTCTACTAGTGCTCTAAGGCTTGTATGAGGAATCTAAGTTCTGGATAATTAGATAATGATACTCGGAGTTAGGCAAAGTTTTTTGCTCTTGATTTCTGCGTATAAATTCTTAGTGCAAATCTTTTGAGCCACCAAATAGGGCAAATATGTAGAGAGCAGGTTCTGATAAAACTAGGACTGAGGTGGATAGTCACAATCATCCTTTACAGAATTCTCGACTGAAGGAGGGTATTAGTGTCAAGGTCAGAAATACATTGTCATATTCATTCCTTTCCCGATGTCGAGAGTAGGCACTTCCACCAAATAAGCCACCCGATATCCTCTTGAACATCCCCAATCCCTCATAATGCCTCGTAAATAAAAGTTTGTATGATATACTGTGTTGCATTAGTAGATATATGGATGTGAAAAAGAGAAAAGAAAAAAATATATAAACATATATAAAAAAAAAGCGGAAGAAAAAGAGAAATGAAAGAAAGAAACATATATATACATAGAAAAAAATTTAGAAAAAGAAAAGAGCAAAAAAAAATGAGTTTATGAGTTTACAATTTATTTCAAGTATATTGAGGCAACAACACCTACCACCCTTATGATCCACCAAATACATTCTTGACCTACTTTTTTGTATTTCTGGCCGCTTGAGTACTAGCTGAGGAATTTTGACTTAGTCATAGGGTTATCAGAACCTAATCAAAGTGTTAATGCCAGGAGAGACCACCAAATATACTGACAAATCTGGTGAGATTGTGAACTCAAAAAGTAAGAAAAGAAACGAGAAGAAAGAAGAAAAAGAAAATGAAAATGAAAGAAAGAAAAAGAGAAAGAATGAGTACAAAGGAACTAAAGAGAGCACAGTTTCTCTGCCTCTCTTTGTATTGATTTATTTAATAATATGAAAATCTAGGTTCTAAAGTACTAGTCTATATGTAGCACCAGATGAGTATGAGCCACCAAATATAAATCTACTAGACTCAAAGTATCTTCTACCTATGCCAAAAGCCGGGGCTAAATTTATAGATTACTTTATAATCTTGAGGGAAGAAGTTTGCCTATCCCAATAGAATTTGACTAGGGGCCAAGTATGAGCTTTAGATGTGGATTGGCTTTTCACTTGGATCCATTGCATAGGCTACAATAATGCACTTTTACAAATGCCTGGAATTCTAAAGTCTTGGATGAAAACAAAAGAAATAAATCT
Organism: Thalassia testudinum; assembly: GCA_037157565.1. Classification (NCBI taxonomy): domain Eukaryota; kingdom Viridiplantae; phylum Streptophyta; class Magnoliopsida; order Alismatales; family Hydrocharitaceae; genus Thalassia; species Thalassia testudinum. The sequence goes on from JAZHRO010000014.1 coordinate 59,054,636, forward strand.
ATGATCGAACTCTTGATAAGAAATCTGTCATATAGGACCACTTTGCATTTAGTTATGCATTTGCTAGGGACTAGCAAGATTTATGTATGGGGGTGTGATTGCACAACAATCATGCAACCTAAGCCACCTGAATTAAGTTAGATTCTAGAATAACTTAGGAACAATTCATGCATAAGTATCGTAATTCGCATAATGGTTAGTTTGTTAGCTGCATAAATAATATTTTCATTTTATGCACTAAAAAAGAGATGAAATTAATTGCAGATGATTTGAGATTGTGAATGACAGATCAGACCATATGAATCTGATCAGAGCGACAATGGGAGTCCAAGCTTCTTGAATCATCTTGATTAGACATCCATAGCATCATGTGCAGCCCATAGAAGATCAGAAGCCAAGGAGCAAAAAGATAGAAATCCAAACCTCAGATGCTAAATTTGATCACATAGATGGATCTGGATTGACGATCATAGTCCGACGGTGCAAACATCTTCTCGATTGGAGCCCTACATCACTAAGTATAAAGAAAGGAAGATGGACGGCCATGATGGCGCCACGGGTGCCATCATAACCGCCCCTTGCTGCATCCCCAATCTCTGAAGAAGCCCTCCTCACATAGTGTAGGTCATTGGATCATCATCTAGTCTCGCGTGTTTCGCATGTTTAGAAATTGAGGTTACAAGTAACCTGTTGTCGTAGTTGCAAAACACGTCGATCAAATAAAATTTATACCAAAACTCCAAGGGAGCCCCGGGTCGAACACAGAGAGGCAACGTTTACTTTACTTGAAAACCGCGCTTCATTTTGTTTCTTTTTTTTGTATTTTGGGGTTTTGTTATTTTTTGTATTTTTGAAATAAAAGACAAGTAGAATGAATCACAAGATAGAAATGGAACAAATATGATATATATATATCAAGCCAATGTCAATTACAATGAACTATAAAAGCATAAAAAGAGAGGGAGGTGAGAGAAAATCTTCTGAATCAGCTGTTCGGTGAGACGACGGCGCTTGGCAGAAGCTCGGACGAAGGAGGTGAGGAGCGGGACGACAGAGGTGAGATGCTGGAGGACGTTGGGTTGAGGAAAGCTTCGGCGTAGCTCTGTAATGGAGGTGAGAAGACGGAGTTGATCTGCTACCGGAATGGAGGTGAGAGGATGGCTCCAAGGTGACCTATGAAGGGAGATGGGAAGTTGGAGGAGTATTTGGTGGGGCAGAGGTTTGCTACACTAATAGGCACCTTGGGAGCTTGAGAACAAGCTCTAATGGAGCGTTGGTAGGCTTGCTAGAGCTTGGGAGTAGGTGGGAGTAGAGTAAGTAGAGATGGCATGGAAGTGAGGGGGTGTAGGTCCTTTTATAGTGGTGGAGAAGAGGCAAAAATCGATTTGGGAACATTAGTGACATCCAGGCCATCGCTGGAAACGTCGCTGTAGGCAACTCATGCCCACTGGTGCCCACAGCTAGCTCTGTTGGCATGCAATGAATTACCCACGGCTGTAAGCATCGCTGTAAGTCCAGCTAATGCATCGCTGTAGTCCACCTTACGCTGCACTGGCGCCGCTTCTACCTTGCCGCGCGTGTGCACGCCCACCCGCTGGCGCTATGTGCATGCGCGCTTGCGTGCCTGCGTGCCCACACGTGCACCCGCGCTGCTGCGTGCGTGTGCTAGCGGCCTGGGTTGTGCCACGTGCCGCAGTTTGGGCCGTCCATCTTCTTCTTATTGTAGGTACTGCTATAGAGGTCGGATTGAGTCGATTTTCACGCCGTTAGGCTGCGATCATTGACCCGAATCCATTCGTGCAGTCGGATTTACCATTTGAAGCTTCGAATTATGTCTCCTAATCCCTTGGCCGTTGATCTTCCTCAGACTGCATATGGTGATACGGAACTCCGATCGAGGCGATTTCAGAGGCGTTGGACTCCGATCGTCGTCTTGATCAGATCCGTACGGTCGAATCATGAATTCAAAGCTCTAAAATAAATATCCTTCTCTCCTAAGCACAAAAAGGATGCAATTAACCTAAATTATATACAACTGCTCTAAATGTAGAATGATGCATGCTATGCAATATTTATAACATGAAATGCAAATCTAAGCCTAGGAACATGCATGAATAGGCATTTTACCATTAATAAATGTGTTTACATCATATCCCCATGCCTATCTTTTGCTAGTCCCTAGCAAAATTAAACTATATGCTATGTATAAAGGCAAAATTACGATTAGATCTCTTAGGCCTAAGTCGTTTATTAATAATAGAAAATTTCAAATAAGTTCCTAAACTACGAAAACTCAGCAGTACCCAGGTGTCTACCAGAATGCAGACCGCCCAAGTTCTCGCCTTATTTGAGAAGGGAAGATATATATTTTTTTTATTTTTCTTCTTTTCTAATTTTTTTGTACTTTTGGAGTTTGGGAGTTCCAGGATAACTTTTTACGGCTACCCGACTCGCCCAAGACTCGAAGAGGACTCTAAGTACTAAGCATCTTTGTGAAAAGGTGATAGACTCACAAAACGACTATTAAGGTAGACTTCGGGTTTCTATGACCCTAGGTGACCTTGCCTAAAGGTTTATCTTTACGATCGGTAGCTTTCTCCCTACTTTCTTTTATATGGGGTCAACACAAGAGTGAACCCAGTGTATATCTCTCCAGTTTATTCTACTTCTCTGCTTCTTCCCTAAGTATTTTGGGAATTATTGTGCATTTTTTTGTGAGCTGGGTTTTGGACAACCGGCCGATGAGCTGTTACCACTGATAACTTGCCAGCCATACTCGTGCGGTGAAGTGTGGTTTTATTTATTTATTTATTTTCTCCTTTTTTTTTTGAGTGTTTCTTTTTTTGTTCTAAGTAGGTGGCTTCCCTGATCTAAGATTTACCTAAAGGCAGTGCAACGAAAATATTTTTGTGGCTGGGCTTTGGACAACTGGCCGATGAGCTGTTACCACCGACAACTTGCCAGCCATACCACCCAAGTCGGTCCATTAGCTACCCAATTTTTGTAAAAACTGTCGGAAAGTGAGTTAGTGCAATAAAATGTGTGTAGATGCTTAGGCTTAAAGTCCCCCCAAATCAGAGGGCGGGTTGATAAGTCACATACTTATTATCCCAAATTATTTACCAAATTAAAATGAATTTTAATTGGTGAGGACTTGAGACTAAATCCACATTCAAGTGGACACCCGGGTTAATTAAGCCCAAAGACCTGAAGAGTTTAAGTGCTTAGGTCCTCTCGTATCATTTCCTAAAGTTAATAACTTCCAAATGCCTAAGTTCTCTTTTCCTAATTTCTTTCTTTTTTTATCTTTTTTCAAATTTTCAATTTTTTTTTAATTTTATAAGAAACTAAAAGAAATTCTACAGAGTTAACATAATGATTTCAGGAATTGATTATCCACCCCCCCATGCCTAAATGATGCAATGTCCTCATTGTAAAAATAAAGACATAAAAAGGGCAGAGTAAATAGAACATCACCTGTGTCGTGAAAATCCATCAGCTCCACAAAGAGAAGAGTGTATACACACATGCTAAGTTTATTGCCTTCAGCTAGGCATAATATACACACAAAGAAATTGAGAATTCACAAATGCGGGTCAGAATCAAAATAAAAAGGTTGATCCTGAAACCCGTCTCTAGAAGATGTCCATAGACGTGGATGAGATTATGGTGCAGACCCATGCCCCAAGGTCGAGTGGTTCTCAAGTTCTAGATGAAAATCACCCAGAACCAACGGTTGTTGTGTTTGCAGGGCTGGGCCTGTGGTTTAGTGGTGTGTAACCCAAGACCAAAGTGTCGGACAACGGGTAAAGATGGTTCAATAGGTGCGGTTGTCCACTTAACATCTAGCTCAGAAAAATAATCAGTTATTTCGAGCTTGGGTTGCACGTGAAAGAAAACGTAAGGGTCCTGGTAGAAAGTAGGTGGTTTTAGGTCAATAGGTACCATTAGATCCAAAATCAAACTTCCCTTAGAATTAGCCTCCCAAATCTTTATTTCAACAATTCTATTCTCCAACATCAAGGGCTTAGGCTTCGGGACCTCTAGCATATTATTCACCCCATATGATTCTCCCAAGTCCAGAAATCGTGGCTGAATCAAGATTGACTTGGGCACAAAGATCTCGAAAATCAGCTCTTTGGGGTGCAGATGAGGACTGGGGTCACTGATTGAATCATCAAGATTCGGATCCACCAAGGTAACCCCAATTGAATCCAAATCTTCAATAATTGGGCTATCAACTGGTTTGTCAGATTCCTCAAGCCATTTGTCTCACTAAAATCCTCTTCCTTAAGTTCAAGTGAGACTTCACCAAAAGATTCTTCACCCTCAGAGTCAAAAAATCCATGATCCTCATTTATATATGTCTCAAAATCATATGTCACTTCATGGTCTATGGAGACATATTTTTCCGTGCTCCCTGGCTCGGGGATCTCGGGTGAATCAATCGATTCATCCTCAAATGGTTGCTCTAGCCCATCCTGGTCATCCCCAGTCTCAGAAAATGTATCCCCTCCGACAGGCGCCTGAGCGGGTTCAGACATTGGCTCTCCTGAAGGGGGTTCATCTTGAGAATCATCCCAAGATTTGACTAGTGCAACCGCAAATTTCATCCTCAGCCTCAACAATTTCCCAAGAAGGAACTCACCCAAGTCCCTATCCCTAACACTTTGGAGCAAATCCAATAGAGAACTATTAAGTTCATCAATCATTTTGATCGTAGACTCCAATGCTTCAGTGCATGGTATTGGCTGAGATTCTAAAGATTGTATAGTGTTCCTCAAATTAGCCAACACCCTATCCTGGATCTGGTTCACTTGAACCGACTAGTTTGGTTTAGGTTTGGGTGGGTTCAGGCTAAATCTTGGGGAGTCAAGATGTCAAGGTTCTCGGGTCCCTCCCTAAAAGTAGGTCATTCTAGGTTGTTCAAAGGATGGTGGCGACCTATATTCAGTGGAATACTAGGGAGGGTAGGTGTTATAATCATGATATCCTTCCTGATTGTAGATCGGGTTGGTTTGGGCATCAAAGGATGGAGATCCATAATCATTATATCTCTGGGAAGGATAATAATCATAGTCTTGTCGTCCAGGGTTAGGCCCTGTTCACTGAGGTCTAGATTCATATCCCCAATCAAAGTCATCTCGGCTAGTGGATGGATAATTACAAGTTAAGTTGGGATAGTAATCATCTTGGGGGTAAGTGATGGTAGGAGGATAGGATGTGAAATGTGTGTAGGATGTGGAAGTGTACATGGTGAAGTAAGGAGGGAAATCAGAAGAGAAAGGAGCCATGCAATACAAAAATACAAGCCTGTCCTTAGTTTGGGTAGCCTAAAGGTCTACAGACTCTCAGAATCCATCCTAAGATTATAGACGATTTACTCTACCTATGTCCAGGCAATCCAACCAGTTAGAAGGAGGGACTGGGGAGAAGGTTCTTCCTTTGGCTTGCGCCTCCGGTTCCTAGTGTACCCCCCAGCCACGGTCGTTTGACGCTACTCCCCTAGCTTGACATCAGATTGACTAGTATAAGTAGGTTAATCATGAACAATCTCAATCTGGATCCCGATGAGCGAACCAGTCCTTAGGGCAAACATCTAATCAATTTTAGTTAGGCTTGGGACATTGGTGCTTCAAGAATGTGGTGGGCCCTTTAGATGGGTTGTGCCCTTAATGATCAGTTAAAATGTGTGTGTATGCACAACCAGGGTTTGCAAAGCAGGTTATTTGATGATGTGTCTTTTATAGTTCAACCTTGTTTAGTAGCTTTTAGGGTTTAATCTTAGGTATATTCAATCAAGTTTAGGAAAACACTCCAAGTTTTGCAAGCACTGGTGATGATATATTCCTTTAGAAATCAAAGAAAAAAATGTGGAGTGCCTGGTTCAACCCTAAGAATCAACCCTAAGTGGCAAGCTACTTGATAAATCGCTTTTATCTTAAGTGGTGCGGCCCAAACAGTTCAATCAATTGGCTTATTGCACCACTTAGTTAAGGCACACAGAAATTTTTGACCTATTCAAATTTCTACTCACTTATTTGTGTGTTGAATTAAGTGTACCGGGTCCACAAGTCATATCTCGATTAAGTGGTAGAATCGATGTGATTGTGCGCCTTAGGGTGAGAAGTTGTGGGTGTTAAGTGTGTAGCTTACAGAAAATCCCACAATCAGATAACAATTTTTTATTTTTTTATTGTTATTTATGTGGATGGAGAGGTGAGTGGAGGTGGCAAACAAACAACCAAATGTATCCTAGGGTTCATAAAAAGCACCTAAGTTGATTTGGGTTTGAGTTATTCGGTTATGGAATGAAAACTAAGGTGGGGGTGGTGTGGGGGACACTTACAAAACACTCTACCCGCACTTTACTCCGATCTACCGCACTTGGATCTCCATGCTAGGGTACCTGCAAGACAGTAGATCAAAGATAAGTAGGGTTAGTGCTATGTAAATGCAAAGAAACGTAATAAACAATAAAGTAAATTCCGTTGCCTCCCCGGCAACGGCGCCAAAATGGTCGCGTCGTGTCTCATGTGTTTAGAAATTGAGGTTACAAGTAACTTGTCCTCGTAGTTGCAAGACACGTCAATCAAATAAAATTTATACTGAAACTCCAAGGGAGTCCCAGGTCGAACACAGGGAGGCGATGTTTACTTTACTTGAAAACCACGCTTCGTTTTGTTTCTTTTTTTTGTATTTTGGGGTTTTGTTATTTTTTGTATTTTTGAAATAAAAGACAAGTAGAATGAATCACAAGATAGAAATGGAACAAATATGATATATATATATCAAGCCAATGTCAATTACAATGAACTATAAAAGCATAAAAAGAGAGGGAGGTGAGAGGAAATCTCCCGAATCGGCTATTCGGTGAGACGATGGCGCTTGGCGAAAGCTTGGATGAAGGAGGTGAGGAGCAGGATGATGGAGGTGAGATGCTGGAGGTTGTCAGGTTTGGGAAAGCTTTGGTGTAGCTCCGGAATGGATGTGAGAAGACGGAGTTGATCTGCTACTGGAATGGAGGTGAGAGGATGGTCCAAGGTGACCTATGAAGGGAGATGGGAAGTTGGAGGAGTATTTGGTGGGGCAGAGGTTTGCTACACTAATAGGCACCTTGGGAGCTTGAGAACAAGCTTTAATGGAGCGTTGGTAGGCTTGCTAGAGCTTGGGAGTAGGTGGGAGTAGAGTAGGTAGAGATGGCTTGGAAGGGATGGGGTGTAGGTCATTTTATAGTGGTGGAGAAGAGGCAAAAATCGGTATGGGACCATTAGTGACATCCAGGCCGTCGCTGGAAACGTCGCTGTAGGTAGCTCATGGCCGCTCACGCCCACAGCTGGCTCTGCTAGCATGCGATGAATTACCGACGGCTGTAAGCATCACTGTGAGTATAGCTCATGCGTCGCTGTAGTCCACCTCACTCTACGTTGGCGCCGCTTCTACCTTGCCTCGCGCGTGTGCACCCTCGCACTGGCGCTGTGCACATGCGCGCCTACGCGCCCGCATGCGCACCCGCGCTGCTGCGCGCGTGCGGTGCTGCGCGCGAGCGCTGGTGGCCTGGGCTGTGCCATGTGGCGCAGTCTGGGCTGTCCATCTTCTTATTATTGTAGGGGCTACTATAGAGGTCGGATTGAGTCGATTTTCACGTTGTTAGGCTGCGATCGTCGACCCGAATCCATCCGCGTGATCGGATTTATCATTTGAAGCTCTGAATTATGTCTCCTAGTCCCTTGGCCATTGATCTTCCTCAGACTGCATATGGTGATACGGAACTTCGATCGAGCCGATTTCAGAGGCATTGGACTCCGATCGTCGTCTTGATCAGATCCATACGGTTGGATCGTCAATCTGACGCTCTAAAATAAATATCCTTCTCTCCTAACCACAAAAAGGATGCAATTAACCTAAATTATATACAACTACTCAAAATGCAGAATGATGCATGCTATGCAATATTTATAACATGAATTGCAAATCTAAGCCTAGGAACATGCATGAATAGGCATTTTACCCTTAATAAATGTGTTTACATCATCATCCAATGGTCACCATGCACCCACGTTGCCCCTGCCCCCATGCCTCATCAGCCAAGAAAAGACCTCAGCTGTTGGATCTGCATCCAATGGTTGAGAGTGAACTTGCCTAAAAACATAATCATCACACAAGAGGGGACTCAGCGCAGTGGTTAGCGCACTCACATGCGAGCAAAGGGCGCGTGATCGATCCATTGTCAGCATGAAATCGAAGAGGCAGTGGCGTTGGAATGAAATCTAACTGTCAGATGAAGAATGTCTGGCACGAACGCGAGCGCGTAGGCCAACCAGAGCCATCAAATGGCCACACATGGATCCACGCCAAGAAAATGCATTGTCACATGTGCACAAACGAAGATGGTGGCATGCACGATTTAAGCCGTTGGATTGCAAGATCGGATGGTTGAAATCAAGCACACTTGTTTTGAATTTGAAGCGTGCAATGGAAACACGTGGTGGGCGCAAGAAAGGTGTGGGTCATGATCGAGCGGCTGCAGGCGTGCCATGTGTCAAGCCCAGGTTAAATTCGAGTGTAGAAGGCTCAAATGAGGTTATTTCGAGGCCTGATCAGAGCTGTTGATCTCCCAATTGATGGATCTAACCGTACCAAGGTTGTTGCACGAGTTGGAGGGCAAAAATGACCTCTTTACCCCTTATCAAAGCTATAAAAAAAGACTAGGGTCCCCTGTTGATGATATTCTCCACCATAACTCCCACTGGATACAACTCCAGCCTCTCTCCCTCTCTGCAACTCCTCTCCAAACATCATCCCGACGCTTAGGATTTGAAGTGCTGCCGCACTTCCCATAAGAATCCCACAAGCGGCATCATTATCTCCTATCTCTGTATCTTTCTATATCTCTCTCTCTCTTTCTATCTCTTTAGCATAGTTATTCCTATCCATAGTTGAAAAGCTATTTTCAAATAAAATTATGATTATTTGGATATGTAATGCATATATATATACATATATAAATATATAAATATTCATTTAGAATAACTTTCAAGGCTTTTGCATCAAAATCATATTTTCCTCCCTGCAAATGACTCGATATTCACTGAAATCCTTATAAATATTATTTGTTTCACCATGATTCACACTACAACGATAAAACTACTCTTTTACACATCCTATGGTTGAATAGGCAGCAGAAAGAAAATGGTAGTGTGGCTGGGCTCTGAAAAATCGGCCAATGAGCTATTACCATCCATAACTTGCCAGCCATACCACCCTAGAAGGTTCATTAGCTTCCTGATTTCCATGAAAATTGCCAAAAAGTGAGTTAGTACAAAGAGTGTGAAGATGCATAGGCTTAAAGTCCCCTCAAATCAGAGGGTAGGTTGAGAAGTCATGTACTTATCACCCCAACTTATTAACCAATTAGAAATAAATTAATGAATGGTGAGGACTTGAGAAACAAGTACATATTTTAGTAGACACCCGGGCTGATTAAGCCTGAAGACCTGAAGGATCTAAGTGTTCAGGTCCTATTGTACCATTCGCTAAAGTTGAAAAATTCTAATGCCCAAGCTCTCTTTTCCTAATTCAATTTTTTTATTTTTTAATAAAGGGAAAAAAAAAGAATCTACGGAGCTAACAAGATGATTCAGATAATGATATCCACCCCCCCATGCCTATCTAATGCAATGTCCTCATTATATTAAAAAGACATGAAACAAAGTGGAGTAGAGTAGAAAGCACCTGAATTTCATGATTAATAGGTCAACTTTGAGATGAAGAAAAGAGACTGTATACGTGGAGTAGGGCAGAAAGCACCTATATTTAGTACCTTTAGCTAAGCACACTATACAAATAAATAAGAAATAAATAATTCACAGGTGTAGATCAGAATCAGAATAAAATGATCAATTATTTGACATGCAAAGAGATGTCTACAGATGTGGATGAGATTGTGGTGCAGACCCTACCCCAAGGTCGAGTGTATCTGAGGTTCTGGATAAAAATTTCCCAAAACTTGAGATCAATATGCAAGTAGGGCCGAGCCTACGACTTATAAGGATGCAACCCAAGTCCAAAAAGTCGGATAATAGGAAAATCAAGATCAAAAAGATAATCAGTTAATTTTTGCTTGGGTTGGACATCCTCAGACTTTAAAATGTCACAAGGGTCCTAGTAGAAGGATGGTGGTTTTAAGAAAATAGGAATTGATGACTCTACAATGTTCAGTGTTAATATTATCAGTTAGAGTCAATTTCGAGGATACTTGTGCGATAATGACATATTATAATGGGATGGGGAGCATTGATGCATATTGCTCGATCTTTAAATTTTAATCGCTTAAAATCAATGTTTAATGACCATGTGCACAAGTACATTTTGAAATAGGTCTCAAATGAGCGATCGAACTATACGTATGGATCCAGATAGACGAACGGAGTCCAACAGACTCGAAATCACTTTGATCCGACCTCCGTAGCTCTTGCAACAAGCTCGAGAAAGATCAACGGCCACTGGGCAATGTGAATCCTTATGAGCCTCAGATGAAAAATCTGATCGTATGGATGTATTTGGAGTGATAATCGCAATCCAGCAACATGCAAATCATCGCGATCCGAGCACCGTAGCATCTCCTACAATAGAAAGAAGATGAACGACCCAGATGGTGCCACGTGGTGGCATCTAGGCCGCCCAACGCCAGCCATGAACACCCAACATAGGCTCCTCTTCATCCTCATCATCAAATCTCGACCGTTGGATCAAGATCCAATGGCTGAGAAGTCGCCTCAACCTCGTCGTGGAAATTCAAGAACTCCACACAAAGGCCCTCATGACACAGTGATGGAGATGCCCACTCTCAAAGAGAGGGTGTGAGTTCGAAACCCGCTGCCCCCTTAATTGGTTACTTGAGGCGCGATGCAATAAGAGCAGTGGCAATGCAAGCAAGCACGTGTATGCGCGGAGCAGCAGCATGCGTGAGCATGCGGAGACTAGTGCAGTGTCAGCACATGCGCTCAACATGGTGCGTGCGACAAGGGTGTGTGAGGCATGCGCCAGTGGAGTGTGTGGGCGGGGGCTACGACAATGCTTGTAGTGGGTCTTCAACGATGCCTTTGAATGTCGCTGTTGACCCGAGGATGTCTTTGAGCCCTCTCCTCAACTATAACAAGGGTCTTATCCCCTCCATTTGCATCCATGTTCTACCTAAGCAACTCCACTACTCCTTAGAGCTCCAATCAAGGTTGTGAAGACGTCGAGCCGATGACGGAAGCCCCTCTACTGCCGCGGCTATCTCGACGCCATTTGCCACCTTGCATTCAGTTTTTATTGTTGATAGTTGTAGGTCATCTAATTTTCAAGCATTCATCTATATTTTTGTTGCTCATAACCTTTGATAGTCAAGATAATACATCTTTTGATATATTATTCTCATATGTTTAGATTCTCGAACCCTACTCTCTCTCTCTCTTTCTCAAATCGATTTGCAAGCAAACAAACGTCATATTTACGTGACACGAAAGTGACTAAGCGATTCATATTATTGTCACCTTGTGTTTGACACTCGAACTCACATCCGATTCTTTATTTAAAATTGACATCGTAAACGCGCTACAACAAACAATTTAATGCAAACATGTCCGACAAACGTCAGTTATTGGCTCTATTGCCAGGGAGGTAGCGGACCTCTTATTCCTTTCATCTTCTTGGTCAGTATTCATACGTGTGTTATCTAACTTGCTATTCTCCCTCTTCTTGTGGTTGCAGGACCTTGAGCATCGGCAACGGGAGGAGAAAGAGTCGGTTGGATCAAAGGAAGCTCAAGATGAAGACCGCCATCAACCTAAAGGCTTGATCTTGTCTTCCCATGATCTAAAGGTAACTTCATATCCTGAGACTAAGAAGAAAATGATGGTGTTCTAAAAAAAAAAACTCTCTTTTGTTTGTTGAAGAAAAACACCACCACTAAGTCTTCAACCTAGGAACTTCGAAATTTATTTTCTAGACTTTGGTTGAGGACACAATTAAAGGATTATATACACCTCTAAAAATTTTGAAAAAAATCTCAAAGGTGCCCCTTCTAGTAGGAGAACTTCCCTTCAAATTTTAGAGCCAAACTCTTTGTGGTTTGTCTATGAGAAATTCGCTACTGGAAGTGTGCAAGGTTGTCCTAAGTTCTGGAGATCTGTAGGGTGTTCTTACTGCTGTGAACCCCACGCAGCTTGGATTTGCAAGAGATTTATATTTCTAGAGAGATATTGAAATTATATACACTTCATCTGAAAAACACTTTTGCATTTGAAATCAATTAGTGCTTGTTCTGATCAAGATATTAAGCTTGCGCACTGATCTAGAAGTTTTGGATAGATTGACCCCCTCTTGAAAAAATGTGAATTTGGTAGTCTATCATCCTCAAAAAATTCTAAAATTAATTTTTTTGAAAAGATCATTTGATTTTGGTTAGGATAGGGTTATTTCTTGTTTTTATTGGGCCCTTCTTGACAAAATCTCAAAAATAAAAATGATTCATTGAGTAGAAGCTGCACACCCTAGGATCTTCCACACTATGGAGTTTTTAACTTTATATCCACACAAAAGGCCTTAAAGAAAATCAATCTTCACCAACCGTGTGAGTATACAATTGTGCTTTGTTTGAATGTGTAAACAAGTTGAATTTTTAAAATCCATTAAAGCAAGATTTAAACCTTAAAAATCACACATCTCAATCTTGCTTGCTAAAGAACACTTGTTTTGGCTTTGGGTCCTTGCACCCACTTGTGCACACTTAATTTGCTCATCCCTCTACTTCTTCCAAACCATGGATTTCAATGCCTATCCTTCATTTCCCAACTATCCCCAACATGATTTGTTTGCTAACCCAAGTGGGCTGCATCCACAGTTTACTTAGGATAACCAACCACCTAGTCGAGGACTTAATCGAGGACCTAAGTACCCAAAATACCTCCCTTATCCCAACTATCCATTTTACTCAACATGCATCAACTTCCTATTGGGATACTTCCAACCCACCCACTCAGGGGTATGATCCAAACCTTGAGGATCCTTACCTCAATTCTCCTTTTGATGGCTCTTCTTTTAGGTGCCACCCACCCACTAACCAACTTTATAAGACCTACACTTTAGGAGAACACCAAGACCCCTACCCTTCCTAGGACCCTAACCAAGATAGGTCATCTGAATTCAAGGATCTCTCCTACCTGACCTATGGATTGGAAGGGATTTTATAAAAATGGAAATCAAATGATGATCATAAACTTGGAAAAATCAAGAATGATCAAACCATGATTTGGACCCCTGATGAAGAATTGGACTAGGAGGAGGACTTAGAACCTCAATTATTCTGGAGTAGGACAAAACAGAAAATGGTTCCTCTTAAGAATTGGACCCTAAAAATGATAAAATAGAGGACCCAACCAAGAACATAAACCCCAGTACGAACTCTAGCACACATCCTCAACCATATCCTCCCAACTCTGATTTAAATACTATGGAGCAAATCCAAGGGAAACCTAATGACACCTGATCAGTTCCTGATAGCCTTCAGTTGGAGTTACAAAGATAGAATCAAGAATTGATTAAAGAGCAACAAGCCATGATGGATATGTTCCAACAATTGGAGGAAGAGGGCCAAAGAAAACTATTGAAAACAACCCCTCTTACTGAATCCAAGAAGCAAGGCCCTGTAATGATCAATTGGAATACACCTAGTTGCCCAAAATTGGTTCAGACCACCATTGATACACCTCCATTGTTGGACAACTCATTAAAAAATGTCATTAAGGATTCCTTGGGGAAGGTTGAGGGCAAAAATCAAGAGGAAACTAAGAATTTTCGGGATGATGTCTTTGAATCCAAATCTAATCTTCCTAAGGAAAGTGATTTGGTCAAAGAGACATCCAAAATTGAATATGGGGAGTGAGATTACAATTATGAAATAACTGATTTTGAATCATTTGAAACCCCCATCACAAGTTTACAGAAGGGCCAAAGGAAAGAATCTGAGCTAGAGGATGAGATTAGCCATACCTCTAATGCAACCTCGAAAATTGAGTTTGATATGAAAGAAGTTGAAAAAAATATTCTTAGGGTAATGGAATGGGAGGGAATAAGCAATGAAACTCTAGTTGAAGAATGGATGGATTTTTTTGGGGAGAGACCTCATGCTTGATTTTAGGGCTCATTGTGAAACTCTTGATTTGGTTACATGTCCTATCAGAATTGAAATCCCACAACTCAAAGGCACTGGAATTGATATACCTTTGATGGATTAGAATTTTAAAGGGACACAAATTGATTACAAAACCTACATCTTTAGTGTCCAAAATTTTAGATTCGGGTTGCGCTCGTCCAAATAAACTTCTCTACATGCCTGCAAACTAAGAGAGGAACAGACACGGGCATGCATGGCACACCATTTGCAAGGATCCTATCCTTTAGGGATGGGCCTCCAAAACAACCTAGTTCGCATCTGTGGACTTCAGATCTGGGTTTGGATGATTTTGTTTTCTTTTTCTGAAAGGATGAGGAATGCTATCGGGGACGATAGTAGATCGGAAAACTCTTATTTATCACAAAAAGGAGACCATTACAGACACTCATTGATTGCACCGCAAAAATACACCTGCAATTGTGGCGTCTTGTGCTATTTCCTAACATTACCAGTGCATATTAGGGTTCCATAGTCGCATTTGTAAAAATACATGCATGCATGCATTTAATTGAGAGGAGAGGAGAGTAAATAAGTGGCCTTGCAATTAACATTTTTCCTCAAGTGCACCTTTGCAAATTCACCATATTTTTATTTTTTATTTCACTTGATTTTAAATCTTCCCCGTGGCTGCATGAAACAACTTCTTCTCCTCGCGCCATTTCCTGCTCACAACTCTCCCTGCCAGCCGCAGCAGCCTACTCCCTGCCATGCCATGCGCAAGCTATGCACAGCCATGGCATGGCTGTGCATGGCTTTCTTCTTCTATAAAAAGCCACAGCTCCTCCTTTGCAAAGACGAGCCTGGTCCCCAGCCAAAACCCCAGCACTTCTCCTTCCAGGCCACCGTCCTCTCCTCCCTCTCCCTCCACATGCCGGCCCTCCATGGAGACACCCGGCGGACAGGAGCACCTCATGGTGGTGCACAACCACCACTGTGAGTCCACCACTGCCCAGCTCACCATAGAGTCGGTGGGTGTGGTGGCTCTTCCCTGATTTCTTCGTTTCTAGCCATTCCAGCCATTGGAGCGGTAGCTTCCAGCTTTGAAGCTCAAGCTCCGCATGCAGCAGCAAGGGCAGCAGCAAGGGCAGCAGCAGCCGCCCCAAGACTTTCCACGCAAGCCTGCACGCCGCCTTCACCTTTCCTCGCATGCCTGTAGGCACCACCGCCTCCCGCGTCTCCGCCCTGTCGCGCTCCCTCTTCCTCCCGCAACCGGCCATTGCGTGCCTCTGCAGCGGCCAACCAAGCACCTATGCGCGCCCCTGCCAACTCCCGCAAGCCTTTGCGCAAGCAGCAGGTCGCCCTCGCCCTCCACCGCGCATGCCAACTCCCTCTCCGTGCACTCTGTCGTGAACTTCTCAGCGCTCGCAACCGGCCAGCGCAGACCTTCTTCCTCGTGCGCCAGCCCGCACGCGCCAGCCGCACTTACAGCACTTGCAACTCCCGGTCGCGCGGCTCGCCAACCACTGTAGCCACTGTTCACGCATTTCTGCGCGACACTGTGGCTACAGTGGGGTGACCGATGAGTTTCTCGCTTTACCGGTCACTCGGCGCGCCGCTACCGCCCATCGTCCACGCACGTGTGCAGTCCCGCGCCCGCTCCAGCGCCCGCCACAGCATCTGCGAACGGTCGCTCCCAGCGCCCGCATCTGCCAACTTGCACCCGACTCTCCACGCAGCATGGTGCGCAGCGGCCTCCTCTACGTGCGACCACTCCCTCCAGCGCGCTCCTCTCTGCGTGCATACGCGCCTGCACATGTGTGGAGACCTCCAAACGACGCCCGCTGGTCGCGGATGACTTAAACCTCCAGCAGGAACCGCTCTCTCTCCCGCTCTCTCTCTCTCTCTCAGTCTCTCTCACAACACTCACAGCACTCTCTTTACCGACGCTTACACACACATACACTCACACTTCCATACACACACACACACCTCTACTCTATCATATACATATATATATTGATATATATACATATATTTATATACATATATATATATACATATATATATTTATATTTATACATATAGTAGTAATATTATATACTTATGTATTAGTATACATACATATATATATACATATATATTTTTACATATATACATATACTTATATACATATATATATATTTATATATATATCTATACATATATTAGTACTTATATAAATATGTATTAGTCTATATACATACACACACACACATATATATATATATACATCTATATACCTATATATATATAGACATATATATATACACATATACTTATACATACATATATATACATATATATACATCTATATAGTTCTATATACATACATATACATATATATATATATTTCTATATACTTACATATATATATATACACACACATATATACTTACATATATACATATATCTGTATACATATATATATATAAATATACATATATCTATATATGTATTATTACCTATATAACTAAGTATAGATACATATATATATATATATACATATATACACACCTACTTATATATACCTCTATATATACATATATATATATATATCGAGCTACACATATCTATATATACATATATTACTATATACATATACATACATATATATTTACATCTATATAGTTATATACACATACTCATACCTATATATATATATATATATCTATGCATATATCTATCTATACATATACTTTTATATATATAACTACACACATACATATATACATGTATAACTACATATATATACCTATATATTTATAACCGTATATATATATAGATATATTTACATATATACATATATAGATATATTTTCACATTATTTACCATACGTGGTATCGCGGGAATATCTGCACCAGTTGCTGATGTTCCCCAATACACGCGTACAAAAAGAGTGTTCGCATTCATCTTCCACCATCCATCCTACACCTTACACACGGCACCTCGTCCTGTCGGTTGCGTCTTTCTAGACAACGACCGACTCGACACAGTGCTACATTCCACCTCCGCCTCCACCCCCACCCCTTTATACATATATAGTATATTCATATATATCTATACTATGTATACTTTATTTCTATTTCTCTTGCATGCCCATAAAAAGATAAAAAAATATATATAAAAGATGAAAGATAATCTTCGACTTGCAGGTACTCCGTCTTGCAAATAGCAAGACCCGTTTTGGAACCCTATTTTGGCTCAAAGCCAAGAACTTAATTTTGAGGGTGTGCCTCAAGGATAAAGTTTACCAAAAAAAAAAATATCTAAATAGAAAAACACCGAAAACATAATAAACGAACGGAAGAGATTCGTTGTAGGAAAGGCGTAGATACTTGGCTTGTAACCCCACTTCCCTGAGTTCGACCCTGGACCTAAAAGTGACCAAGATAAAATCACGTAGGCCAGGTTAAAAATTTTGTAAAGAGATGGTTAGGTCTGATTTAGGTTAACCACTATACACACTTCAACGATAAAATCATCATATTAACAACCTATTCGGGTCCGACACCACACCTTTTCTGGCGCCGTTGCCGGGGAAGTGCACCTTCAAGTAAGTTTCTATTCAATTCATTTCAATTTTTCTCTTCTCTCTTCACTGGTGTCTCTGTTTTTGGTGTGCAGGTGAACCTGTTGCAAGGAAAAGGCAGGCAAATGAAGTCAAAGACGTGAGCAGATCCAAGGTGAGAAAGAGAGCGTGAAGACGTCGACACCGCGTTGGAGCTTCGCACACGTTGCCGAACAAGTAGGTTTTCTTTTCTTAGCAACTTAGGTTAACTTGTCACCTTGATAAAAAAAAATCATTAAAACTAAAAAACTAGAAAAACTTCTTGGGATCTCTTGGGGCAAGTGGACTAAAATTCACTTGTTTGATTGATTGCCTTTACTCCCACCGCCCTGGGATTTCCCGCCCTACTTCGCATAGCGAAAATCTGAGAATCTTGATTCTTGAATTTTTCACCGTGTGAAGTATTCTTTGAGGCAAACACAAAAATATTGATTGCCACCCACTTTGCCTCATTTACCTGTAATTCGGGATCACATTTTTGGTGGGGAGACTTGGAATTGAGTTGGTTCCAACCCCACCACGACTTTTCAACTTGCCTAAGATTCGATCCTGAATATTTCAACCCCAACAAATTGATTTTCTTTATCTTTTGGTTGAGCCTTGTGTGGAAATTTATCTGGTGATTGGGAGCACTTGAATTGAAGTGCTTTGGCTCCCTTTCACACTAATTTAAAACTAATTCGTGCATCCACACATAGAAATCTCCATTTAGGGTAGCCCATTGCATTTTAGCATGCATTAACTAACTAATATTGAAGAAGGGTTTGTTGGGTTTAGAAAGAAAACTTGTATTTTCACAAAACCCAGAGATTGGTTGGATTGGTATTTCAGTGAAATCCTAAAATTCATACTACTTAAGGCTGAACTCTAAAAGCCATTCACCAATGAAAACTTCAATTCGGGGAGATTTCCCCATTGCATGCTTGTTTTACACACTCTGAAAAATCAATCACTTGGGCATTACCCGTAAACAATGCCCTTCACATTCCAAAAGCACTTGACCCTAAGCCTCTAACTAAAATTGGTAGTAACTTGACCCTTACTAAGGATTGGAGGTCTAATTACCTGCATGTAGCGACTACGTGCTGGTGAGGGTTCCCGCATGCTATCGGGTGTCTAAGACTGGGGCAAACGGCCTTTCAATCTGGCCCGGTGTTCCGCAGTGCTCACATTAGGTTCCGTAGTTCATGATAGTAGGTAAATTAGATCTTTAGGTCTAAGGGCACACTGTAGAGGTTAGGAATTTGATTGAATTGATTTGTCATCAAGTGTACCTTTGCGACGTCATTTCTCTCATCTCTTTTCCCTTCTTATCCCCCCAATTCTTCCTGTAGTAGTGCATGTTTGGGAGGAGGTCACAAAACCCTGAACTGTTTGAATTGCCTGATAAATTTAGAAAAGAAGCCGAATCGTCCTCCTCCTCCATAAACATGGCTGCACGCCCACCCCCAAATCCCGAGGTAGGAAACCGCCCTCAGAATCCACCAGGTGGTGGAGCCTTAGATCCCATAACCCACCTCCAAGCCCAAATGGAGATGTATAATGAACGAATTGAGGCCATTCGGGAAACATTGGAGGAAATGCAGAACCCTCCCGAACGGGAGGAGCCTAGGTCTCTTAGCTCATATCAGAATCCCACTGCTACAGAGACCATAGGACAAATTCGGGTCCCCGTGGGCGAGGATGACTTTGAATTGAAACATAACATTATTGGCCTAATAAATTTTCACTTCCAAGGTCTTGCAAGTGAAGATCCTTTTCTCCACTTGGAAGACCTAACCTGACTGGCTGAAATGGTTAAACCTAGAAATGTCGGGTTACCTAAAGTCCTCATGAAAATGTTCCCATTTTCATTGTGGGATAAAGCGTCGCAGTGGTTACGCACCCTTGGGAGAACCATCCACTCTTGGGAAGAGATGCGAACAGCGTTTCTCAAGAAGTTCTTCCCAATCGGGCGAACCAATGCCCTTCGCCGTGCTATCACTTCATTTACGCAACAAAATGGCGAACAATTTCATGAGGCATGGGAGAGGTATAATGACCTCCTCAGGAAGTGTCCGCACCACGGTCTGCCTAAGTGGCATGTAGCCCAGATTTTCTACTACGGGCTAAATGAGACTTTGAAGCAGATTGCAGATGCTTCTTGCGGAGGGAACTTTATGAATAAAGACGAGAATGGAGCATTTGAATTGTTTGAAAATATGAGTGAAAACTCAATGAACAATGCTTCCACTGTCGCCTTTAATCGTACCAGCCAGTCTCGAAATGTCCACGAAGTTGACACGGGACCCTCGAATTCATCCACTGATCTAAGCCTTATTGCACAAAAACTGGATGAAGTCTCCATCATGCACAAGAAGCTGGACGAGCTTCTGGCCAACCCCGCCCATTCTATGGCAAACACCCCCACTTCACCACTTCGTCACGATCCAAATTCTTCCAACACCAGGCTTATCCCAAGAAACCCCGTAAGACCTTCCTTACTAAGTGTCGTGCCGAGCAACTCGGTAAGTCATGTGGAACTGGCTTCTGCGAGCCAGTATTTCGGCACGGAGGACCAAACCTCCATGTGCTCGGATGCATATTTACATGCAGACACATCTTCTGGCATAGAAGACGCTTATGCCCTGGGGAACAACCCGTTCTCTGCCACGTATAACCCAGGGTGGCGCAATCATCCGAACTTCGCATGGTCCAACAACCCGCAGCGCCAAAACCCCGCTGGTGGACCAATGCGATCGTCCGCACCCGTCATCCCAAGGGCCCAGTCTAATCCTATGGTGAATTTGCCATCAGGCCCTTGAGTACCGCAAGCAGAACACGCATCAAGTCCTCTTGACAAATTGATGCGAATGATGACGGATATGTCAAAGCACCTTGAAGAGAACATGACTTCTCTTCAGCACCAATTGGCACAGCAGAATGCTGAGATCAGTCAACTACACATGGCGACTCGATCTTAGGGCACTCTTCCCGCCCAACCTGTTCCAAACCCATGAAATTTCGTACCCTGTGGTCCTCAACCACAGGTACTACCTTCTCAGGGGTAGGTTCATCAAATTCTGCAAGCTCCGAGCATTCCACTGGGATTTCAAGCTAACCCCGCTGCAACACCTCACTCTTATGTCCCTATTGCGAACCCTCCTTCACCGTATGATCCCACTGGACCCGCATCGTCCAATGCTATCACTACGAGGAGCGGCAAGCAGACTGTCGATCTGGCTCGACCTGATCCTGGCCCATCTTCTTCATCGCCCTCTCATTCAGGATGCGCACCGCATTCGTGAGTGGACGATACACCCAAATTGTTGCCAGAATCAGTCCCATTCCCTGAGGCTCTACTGAGGGAGACAAAAGGCAAAAAGAAAGATACGCAGGCCTTTGATAACCTGCATAATTTGTTTAGGGATGTAGAAATCAAGGTACCCCTACTCGAAGCTATCGATCACATACTTACTGTCGCCCATTTTTTCAAAGACTACACAACACCCAGGCGATAGTCAAAGAAAACTAAGAATCTGGTGGTTCTCTTGCCTCATGCGAGTTGTGCTATACTGTCAAACCTACCACCGAAGCAGAAAGATCCGAGCACATCGCTTATTTCCTGTAGCATCCAAGGCTGCAGTTTTAACCATGCCTTGCTTGATCTAGGATCTTCCATAAATCTCATACCGACCATCATGCTCGAAAAATTTTCTTTGGGAAATCTGAAACCCACCCCTGTCACATTACAGTTGGCAAATCGTTCTGTCAAAATCCCAAAGGGTGTGGTGGAAGACGTGGTGGTTAGGGTCAACAGTCTCTATTTTCCTATTGACTTTCTTGTTCTAGATATGGAAGTTCGTAGCTCACTTTCTGATTGTCCGATCATCCTTGGTCGACCTTTCTTGGCCACAGCCCATGCCCTTATCGATTGCGAGTCGGGCTGTATTGAGATTGATGTTGGATCTGAAAAGCTCAAGCTTAACATCTTCAAGGCAGTGTTTGCACCTCAAAACACGCCTGTAATAACGCCTTCTTGTGCTATTTTCTAGCATTAACATTGCATAATAGGATCCTGTAATCGCATTTGTAAAAACACTTGCATGCATGCATTTAATCAAGAGAGGAAGAGGAGTGAAACAATCGCCTACATAGTTACATTTTTCTTCAAGTGCCTCCTTGCAAAATCACCCTCTTTTTATTTTTCCTCTTGATTTCTTCTTTTCTCTCCTTCCCGCGGCTGCACTCTTCCCGCAGCTGCATGCAGCAGCCCGCAGCACTTCTTCCCGTCACTTCTCCCTGCCAACGCCGCTCCCTATAGCTGCAACTCGCACACCCTCTCCCTGCTGCAGCCGACACACCACTCTCCCCTCCTCTATAAGTAGCTGCAGCTTCATCCTCGCGACGCAGCGGCTGCAACTGCTGAAAAAAAACCCGCAGCCATCTTCTCCACCGCTTTCCCCTCCCATACGTCGGCCCTCCGTCGAGGAGGCACCCGACGAGCAGGAGAACCCGCTGTGGTGCACACCACCACAGTGGGAGCACCACCGCCCAGCTCTTCGACGAGCCGGTGGGCGTGGTGCATTCCCTCGCTTTGTTTTTTCTCTTTAACGCCATTGCCGCCGCTCCAAGCTTCGAAGCTTGAAGCCACGGCAGCAGCAGCCCAGCAGCAGCAGCAGCAAGTCCTCCCGCCCCTCCGCGACCGTCCCCGCAGTCGCTCACCGCCTCCGCGCGCGTCTGCAGGGCGTTCCCCGCCTCCGTCTCCGTTCTGTCCGCCTCGCAGTTGCACCCGTAGCTCGCCGCCGCGCGCACTGCAGCGGCCGGCTACGGCCTCACGCCGACCCCTGCCCCCCTCCGCGACCCTCCGCGACCACCTGCAGACCTCCTCCACGCTCGCTCTTCCGCGCCATCGCCCGCTCGTCGACTTCGCGCAGGCCTGCAGAACCCTGCGCGAAGGCGCGCCCGCACCCGCCGTCTTCAGACGTCCGCCTCCACCTTCAGACGACGCGGCGTCAGACGTCCGCCGCCGCGAGCAGACGTCTTAACTCGCTGCCATCGTCCGCGCTCGCGATCTCTCCAGCCCGCACTCTCTCTCTCTGCTGATCTCTCTCTCCCGCTCTCTCTCTCTCACGTATTCTCTCTCTTTTTCACTCACTCACAGACACACACTACACCAACACACACACATCTTCACCGACACACACACACACCCACACACACACTTACACTATACGTATAGTTATATATAGTAACATATATATACTTATATACATCTATATATAATATATACATACATATATATATATATATACACTTATATACATAGTAATATCTATAGTTATGTATACATACATATATATATAATATATATATATATATCTACTTATATATATCTATATACTTATACATATACTTATATATATATATATACACTTATATACATAGTATATCTATATATTTATGTATACACACACATATATATAATATATCTATATATATATATATATATACACGTATATATATATCTATATACTTATATATATATACATATATACTTATATACATATATATATATACATATCTATATACTTATATATATACACACATATATATATATATCTAGATACATATATACTTATATACATATATATATATATACATCTATATAGTATTATATATATATACTTATATACATATATACATAGCTATATACATATATACATACATATATATATATACATATACACCTATATATATATATATATAATACATATATATCTATATATATCTATACATATATACTTATACATTTATATACATATAGATATATTTACTCATATACATACATATGTACATATATTTTCACGTTATTTACTATACGCTGTATCACGGGGATATCTGCACCAGTTGCTGATATTCCCTGATACACGCGTACAAAAAAAAGCGTGGTCCCATACATCATCCATCCTCCATCCACACTCCACGCGGCACATAGTCGTGTTGGTTGCGTCTCTCTAGACGTCAACTGACTCGACATAGTGCTACACTCCATCGTCACCTCCACCCCCACCCCTTTATATATATATACTACATATAAATATATATCTATAGCTACTATATTTACTTTCTATCTGTTATCTTCCTTCTTAGAAAAAGATAAAAAAGGTATAAAAGTGAAAAGATAATCTTTGATTTGCAGGTACCCCGTCTTGCGAGTAGCAAGGCGTGTTTTGGAACTCTGTTTTGGCTAAAAGCCAAGGACACAATTTTGAGGGTGTGCCTCAAGAACAAGGATTACCAGAAAAAAAACCTAAATAAGAAAAATACCAGAAACACAATAAACGAGCGGAAGAGACGCGTTTTAAGGAAAACGTAGAAATTCGACTTGAACCCCACTTCCCTGAGTTCGACCCTGGGCCTAAAAGTGACAAGATAAAATCAATTAGGCCAGGTTAAAAATTTTGTAAAGAGATGGTTAGGTCTGAATTAGGTTAACCACTATACATATTTCAACGATAAAAACATCATATTAACAACCTATCCAGGCCGACCCATCATGACTTTTCTGGCGCCGTTGCCGGGGAGGTGCGCTTTCGAGTAAGTTTCTATCCATTTCCTTTAAATTTGTCTCTTCTCTCTTCACGGGTATTGTTGTTTTTTGGTGTGCAGGTGAACCTGGTGGAAGGAGAAGAAGGCTGACGAAGTCGAGGACGTGAGCAGATCCAAGGCGGGAACGAGAGCGTGAAGACGTCGACATCGCATTGGAGCTTCGCACACGTTGCCGAACAAGTAGGTTTTCTTTTCTCATCAAATTAGGGTTAACTTGCCACCACAATAAAAAAAAAAAAAAAAAAAAATTTAAAAACTAAAAACTAGAAAAACTTCTTGGGATTTCTTGAGGGCAAGTGGATTAAAATTCACTTGATTGATTGGTTGTCTTCACTCCCACTGTCCTGGGATTTCCCGCCTTACTTCGCATAGCGAAAATCCGAGAATCTTGATTCTTAGATTTTTCGCCGTGGGAAGTATTCTTTGAGGCAAAGAAAAAGATTGCTTGTATCCCTCTTTTGCCTCACTTATCTTTAATTCAGGATCACATTTTTGGTGGGGAGACTTGGAATTGAGTTGATTCCAACCCCACCACGACTTTTCAAACTTGCCCGTGATTCGATCCTGAATACTTCAACCCCAACAATTTTATTTTCTTTATCTTTTGGTTGAAGCCTTGTGTGTGGAAATCATTTCTAGTGATTGGGAGCACTTGAATTGAAGTGCTTTGGCTCCCTGTCACATTGATATAAAATTGATTCCTGCATCCACACTTAGAAATCTCCATTTAGGGTAGCCCATTGCATTTTAAGCATGCATTAACTAACTGATAATTGAAGAAGGGTTTCTTGGGTTTTAGAAGGAAAACCTGTATTTTTGCAAAAACCCGGAGATTGGTTGAATCGGTAATTCAGCAAAACCCTAAAATTCATACTACTTAAGGCTGAACTCTAAAAACCATTCGCCAATAAAAACTTCAATTCGGGGAGATTTCCCCGTTGCATGCTTGTTCTTACACACTCTTAAAATCAATCACTTGGGCATTACCCGTAAACAACGCCCTTCATATTCCAAAAGCACTTGACCCTAAGCCTCTAATTAAAACTGGTAGTAACTTGACCCTTACTAAGGATTGGAGGTCTAACTACCTGTGTGTAGCGACTACGTGCTGGTGAGAGTTCCCGCGTGCTATCGGGTGTCTAAGACTGGGGCAAACGGCCTTTCAATCTGGCCCGGTGGTTTCGCGGTGCTCGCATTCGGTTCCGTAGTTCGTGATAGTAGGTAACTTAGATCTTTAGGTCTAAGGGCACACTGTAGAGGTTAGGAACTTGACTGTATTGATTTGTAATCAAGTGTACCTTTGCGGCGTCATTTCTCTCATCCCTTTTCCCTTCTCATCTCCCCAATTCTTCCTGCGGTAGTGCATGTTTGGGAGGAGGTCACAAAACCCTGAACTATTTGAATTGACTGATAAATCTAGAAAACAAGTCGAATCGTCCTCCTCCTCCACAAACATGGCTACACGCCCACCCCCAAATCCCGAGGGAGGAAACCGCCCTCAGAACCCACCAGGTGGTGGAGCCTTAGATCCCATAACCCGCCTCCAAGCCCAAATGGAAATGTATAATGAGCAAATCGAAGCCATTCGGGAAACATTGGAGGAAATGCAGAACCCTCCCGAACGGGAGGAGCCTAGGTCTCTTAGCTCTTATCAGAATCCCGCTGCTACAGAGACCATAGGACAAATTCGGGTCCCCATGGGCGAGGACGACTTTGAATTAAAACCAAACATAATTGGCCTAATCAATTTTCACTTTCATGGTCTTGCAAGTGAAGACCCATTTCTCCACTTGGAAGACCTAACCCGACTTGCTGAAACCGTTAAACCAAGAAATGTCGGGTTATCTATAGTCCTCATGAAGATGTTCCCGTTTTCATTACGGGATAAAGCGTCGCAATGGTTACGCACCCTTGGGAGAACCATCCACTCTTGGGAAGAAATGCGAACAGCGTTTCTCAAGAAGTTCTTCCCAATCGGGCGGACCAATGCGCTTCGCCGTGCTATCACTTCATTTACGCAACAAAACGGCGAACAATTTCATGAGGCATGGGAGAGGTATAACGACCTCCTCAGGAAGTGTCCACACCACGGTCTGCCTAAGTGGCATATAGCCCAGATTTTCTACTATGGGCTAAATGAGACTTTGAAGCAGATTGCAGACGCTTCCTGCGGAGGGAACTTTATGAATAAAGACGAGAATGGAGCATTCGAGCTGTTTGAAAATATGAGTGAAAACTCGATGAACAATGCTTCCATTGTCGCCTTTAATCATACCAGCCAGCCCCGAAATGTCCACGAAGTTGACACGGGACCCTCCCATTCATCCACTGATCTAAGCCTTATTGCACAAAAACTGGATGAAGTCTCCGTCGTGCACAAGAAGCTGGACGAGCTTCTGGCCAACCCCGCCCGATCTATGGCAAACACCACCTCTTCACCACTTCGTCACAATCCAAGTTCTTCTAATACCAGGCTTATCCCGAGAAACCCCGTTAGACCTTCCTTACCGAGTGTCGCGCCAAGCGACTCGGTAAGTCATGTGGAACTGGTTTCTGCGAGCCAGTATTTCGACACAGAGGACCAAGCCTCCGTATGCTCAGACGCATATCTACATGCGGACGCGTCTTCTGGCATAGAAGATGCTTGCGCCCTGGGGAACAACCCGTTCTCTGTCACTTATAACCCAGGGTGGCGTAATCATCCGAACTTCGCATGGTCCAACAACCCGCAGCGCCAAAACCCCGCGGGTGGACCAATGCGACCGTCCGCACCCGTCATCCCAAGGGTCCAGTTTAATCCTATGGCAAATCCGCCATCAGGCCCTTGCGTACCACAAACTGAACATGCATCAAGCCCTCTTGACAAATTGATGCGAATGATGACGGAAATGTCAAAGCGCCATGAAGAGAACATGACCTCTCTTCAGCACCAATTGGCGCAGCAGAACGCCGAGATCAGTCAACTACGCATGGCGACTCGATCTCAGGGCACTCTTCCCGCCCAACCTGTTCCAAACCCGCGAAGTTTCGTGCCCCGTGGTTCTCAACCACAGGTACGACCTTCTCAGGGACAGGTTAATCAAGTTCTGCAAGCTCCGAGCATTCCACCGGGATTTCAGGCTAATCCTGCTGCAGCACCACACTCTTATATCCCCATTGCAAACCCTCCTCCACCGTATGATCCCACTGGACCCACATCGTCCAATGCTATCACTACGAGGAGCGGTAAGCAGACCGTCGATCTGCCTCGACCTGATCTTGGCCCATCTTCTTCTTCGCCCTCTCATTCGGGATGCATACCGCATTCGCGAGAGGATGATGCACCAAAACTTGTGCCAGAATCAGTCCCATTCCCTGAGGCTCTACTAAGGGAGCCAAAAGGCAAAAAGAAAAATACGCAGGCCTTTGACAACCTACGTAATTTGTTCAGGGATGTAGAAATCAAGGTACCCCTGCTCGAGGCAATCGACCACATACCTACTGTCGCTCGATTTTTCAAAGACTACACAACACCCAGGCGACAGTCAAAGAAGACTAAGAATCCGGTGGTTCTCTCACCTCATACGAGTTGTGCTATACTGTCAAACTTACCACCGAAGCAGAAAGATCCGGGCACACCACTGATTTCCTGTAGCATCCAAGGCTGCAGTTTTAACCGTGCCTTGCTTGATCTAGGATCTTCCATCAATCTCATACCGACCATCATGCTCAAAAAATTTTCCTTGGGAAATCTGAAACCCACCCCTGTCACGTTACAGTTGGCAGATCGTTCTGTCAAAATCCCGAAGGGTGTGGTGGAAGACGTGGTGGCTAGGGTCAACAGTCTCTGTTTTCCTGTTGACTTTCTTGTTTTAGATATGGAAGTTCCTAGTTCACTTTCTGATTGTCCGATCATCCTCGGTCGACCTTTCTTGGCCACAGCCCGCGCCCACATCGACTGCGAGTCGGGCTGTATTGAGATTGCCGTTGGATCTGAGAAGCTCAAGCTTAACATATTCAAGGCAGCCAAGAACTTTGATTGCGATTGCATTGAGGATGACACGTCTGACGAGGACATGGCCGTCAGCGCGTGTATCGGACTAATTGGGACCTATTCGGACTGCTGCGGATTACCTATAAACACTGATAACTGCCTGACCAATGCATACTGTGACGTTCCCCAATCCCTCCCTTGTCCAGTACCTTCTCCTGGCCAGACTTCTGACGAGGTTTTCTCCGCTTCCCATACCTCGTGGTCTGAGTCATATCCGGGCTACTCACTGTCGGTCCATACTCATGAAGACCGAATTGCCCTTTCTTCCCCGCCAAATCAGGAGGATTTACAAATCCACACTGGGACCTTGAGCCCATATACTTCTCACTGGGGCTATTCATTTTTGGATCCATCTATCCAAGAAGCCCCTCTTCTTGGCCAATCTGAAGGCCAGTTTCTTCCTCCTAACTTGTTCTCCTACCCGTCTAGGACACTCTCGTCCCAAGAAATGCCAGATCCTTCCCCATCCACTCCCGAGCTAAAAGTGCTGCCTAATACACTCAAGTATGTTTTCCTGGGACCAAATGAAACGCTCCCTGTAATCATCAGTTCAAAATTAACCATGGAGCAGGAGTGCAAACTAACTAAGGTCCTCCTAGAACACAAGGCAGCTATTGGATGGTCTTTATCAGACTTATCTGGTATTAGTCCCTCCTACTGCACTCATCGTATATATACGGAGGAGGAGGCTCGACCTTCTCGCGAGATGCAACGACGTCTCAACCCTAACATGCGGGAGGTCGTTAAGAATGAAATCATTAAGTGGCTGGATGCGGGTATAATCTACCCGATCAGCGATAGCCCCTGGGTGAGTCCGATTCACGTTGTGCCCAAAAAGGCAGGACTCACCATCCGTGTCAATGACAGGGGCGAATCCATCCCTACACGCACTCCTACATCTTGGAGAGTGTGTGTAGATTATAGGAAACTCAATGCTGCAACCAAGAAAGATCACTTCCCGCTACCATTTATTGACCAAATCCTAGAGCGGTTAGCGGGAAATAAATTTTTCTGCTTCCTGGATGGATTCTCAGGATATAACCAGGTGGCAATAGACCCCCGAGACCAAGAGAAAACCACTTTTACCTGCCCTTTCGGCACCTTCACCTTTAGAAGGATGCCGTTCGGACTTTGTAACGCGCCAGCAACTTTCCAGAGATGCATGCTGGCGATATTTCATGACATGGTGGGTGACTTTCTTGAGGTCTTCATGGATGACTTTTCAGTCTTTGGACCATCTTTCGACGAATGTCTTGCCAACCTGACTCGCATCCTTAGGAGATGTATTGATGTAAACCTCGTACTTTCCTGGGAAAAAAGTCATTTTATGGTGCACGAGGGAATTGTTCTTGGACATATCATCTCCAATAGGGGTATCGAGGTTGATAGAGCTAAGCTCGATATCATTGCTGATTTACCTGTGCCTGGTTCTGTCAAACAAATCCGCTCCTTCTTGGGACACGTCGGTTTCTATAGGAGATTCATCAAAGACTTCTCCAAAATTTCTCGACCCTTAACTCATCTCCTATCAACCGACGTGCCCTTCGACATGGGCCCTGACTGTATACAAGCATTCACGCAGCTGCGTAATGCTGTCACCAAGGCCCCTGTTCTCCAGCCGCCTGATTGGTCCCTCGACTTTGAACTTATGTGTGACGCTTCAGACCTTGCAGTCGGAGCCATCCTGGGACAAAGACGCGATAGACACCCCTTCGTGGTATACTACGCCAGTAAGACGTTGGACGAGGCCCAGCGTAATTATACTACCACTGAAAAGGAACTACTGGCAATCGTCTTTGGGCTGGAGAAATTCCGTTCTTACCTTCTAGGCTCTCACGTTATTGTTTTCACTGATCACGCGGCCATTCGCCATCTCATGCACAAGAAGGATGCCAAGCCTAGACTGATTCGTTGGATCCTTCTGCTCCAGGAATTTGACATTGAGATTCGTGATAAGGTCGGAGCCCAGAATGTTGTGGCTGATCACCTTTCCAGACTGGACCCTGACCATATTGGACTTACTCTGCCAATTAATGAAGTTTTTCCTGATGAGCACCTATTGGCAATAAATGTGGCAAGTGGACCGTGGTATGCCGACATTGCCAATTACCTTGCTTCTGGATCTCTTCCACGTGGCTGGCCTAAAAACCAGCGCGAGCGTCTCATGGCAGAAGCAAAGTATTATTTCTGGGATAATCCACTTCTTTTTCGGATAGGTGCTGATCAAATCATCCGTCGCTGTATTCCTGACAGTGAGTTCCCTAGTGTGCTATCCTTCTGCCACGATCAGGCCTGTGGAGGCCATTTCTCTGGGAGGAAAACTGCAGCCAAGGTGTTGCAATGCGGTTTCTTTTGGCCCTCCCTTCACCAGGACGCGCACACTTATGCCAAACATTGCACTAGGTGCCAGTCATTAGGGTCAATGGCACGTCGTGACATGATGCCCTTGCAACACATCCTAGCTGCGGAAATCTTCGACATCTGGGGAATTGACTTCATGGGTCCCTTTCCTCCATCCAACGGCTTCGAATTCATCCTCGTGGCCGTCGACTATGTTTCAAAATGGATCGAGGCTATTCCCGCGCGCCGTGCTGACCATGTTATCTCCACCCGATTCGTCAAAGACCATATCTTTGCACGTTTTGGGATCCCTCGGGCCATTATCTCGGATGGAGGAAGCCACTTTACCCATGCTTCTTTTCGGGCACTTCTGAGGAGGTACGGAGTCCACCATCGTATCGCATCCCCGTATCATCCTCAGACGAACGGCCAGGCGGAAGTGTCGAACCGGCAAATCAAGCAGATTCTCCAGAAAACGGTTCGGCCTGACAGTAAGGATTGGTCCGACAAGCTGACTGACGCACTTTGGGCGTATCGGACCGCCTTCAAGGCTCCCCTTGGTATGTCTCCATATAGAATCGTTTACGGGAAGCCTTGTCATTTGCCTGTGGAGTTGGAGCACCGCGCTTATTGGGCGGTTCACCAATGTAACCTCGACCCAGACTTGTGTGAACGAGAAAGGAAACTCCAACTCCAAGAGCTGGAAGAGCTCCGTCGTGAAGCCTATGATTCTGCTCTAACCTTTAAACAGCGCACTAAGGCTTTTCATGACAGCCATGTTCGGCGGAAGGAATTTGAGCCATCTCAGCAAGTTTGGCTCTATAATGCCCGACTCAAATTCTTTCCTGGGAAATTAAAGTCCAAATGGACTGGTCCTTTTCTGGTCTCAAGACCATTCCCCAATGGGGCCGTCGAAATCGAAGATCCCAAATCTGGACGTAAATTTACGGTCAACGGGCAGCGTTTGAAACCCTATCTGACTCATGAACCTGCCCCCGTTGGAGAAACCGTTGCCCTGCTGGAGGGTAACTAATTCTTTGCCTCATTCTGAGTCCAGCTGGGGACATTAAATTCAGCGCTTGTTGGGAGGCACCCGGACAGCACTCACCATCCACCATCACTTTTCACACCTCTATCGCAATCACTTCACTTTTCTCTTCACCACCCACCATCCACCCACCCTTCCACCCTGATCTATACCCTGAACCTCAGCTCTTGTTACCCGATCTTCCATCCTTCCTCTGCCTTTCCCTGCATGCATATGAGGACATAGCATTGTTTGGCATGGGGGGGTGGATAGGCATCCATAGGATCCGGGTATGTTATGGTATTATACAGTTCCCACCTATTTATAAATATGCAAAAAAAAAAAAAAAAAAAAGAAGAAAAGAAAAGAAAAGAAAAAATATATATATATTATAATAAATGGTGTTTAATAATGATCTTGAAGCTGAAACAAAAAGGCAATAAGTGTTTATGGATATTCAACCTCTGTTTTGAAGACTTTCCAGGCCACAAAAGCTTGATTCGCTCAGGCTCGGCTTAATTCACTTAAAGCATTGACAAAATAGATCAAGATCTCTCCTAACTAAGGATGTATTCTTGTACCTGAGACACCAGTACAGGATCCGTTGGTTTGCTTTTTCTTGAGAGCTTAAGTAAACTTGGTTCACACTACACATATCAGGAAAGACCAGGTGAACATAAGATCCAACCCTAGTGTTCATTAGGGAAGGTGGAGTCCTTACCTGTGTGCGCAGGTAGACTTTTTATCCCAGGCTTTAGTCTTGTGTTTAGGAGCGACTCTTTCCACCAAAAAGAAACTCTCCCACCAAAAAAAAAAAAAATGTGTGTTTCAAAATGTGTTGTAAGAGATATACTGACACGTGTTTCAAAAAAAAAAAAAAAAAAAAATCAGAAAAGAGATGTTTTAAAAGAGTCAGTATATCTCATAAATGTCTATATACTTTGTTTTTCGGTGAGTCAAAAAAAAAAAAAAAAAAAATCAGAAAATGGGAGTTGAGTTTTCCGTCATCATCTTAAGGGTCAATTCGAAGACATGAGCTGAAACTGGGACCAACCTGTACTTAAAAATTCGTGAAACCCTGGGATTGAGTCTTAATGTTCATCTGGTCAGTCTTGATCCTTCACTATGCACAAACCATAACCTCTTGAGCTCTCGAGTACGGCAAAAACCTCCTGGGTCCTGGAAATCGTACTTAAGGTTTAAATATCAAGAGTCCTGGTTAGTTGAGAGATGATCTATGTCATGTGAGACTTAAAGTACTGGTAGTCTTCTTTACAATTGGTTCTCACAATATTCCATAGTAAACACACCTGCATCACCTCAGAAGAAAATCTTCAGCTTAAGATCATTTCTAAATACTATTTTGCTAGGGACTAGCAAAAGATAGGCATGGGGGTATATGTTTGCACCTCAAAACACGCCTGTAATAACGCCTTCTTGTGCTATTTTCTAGCATTAACATTGCATAAGAGGATCCTGTAATCGCATTTGTAAAAACACTTGCATGCATGCATTTAATCAAGAGAGGAAGAGGAGTGAAACAATCTCCTACATAGTTACATTTTTCTTCAAGTGCCTCCTTGCAAAATCACCCTCTTTTTATTTTTCCTCTTGATTTCTTCTTTTCTCTCCTTCCCGCGGCTGCACTCTTCCCGCAGCTGCATGCAGCAGCCCGCAGCACTTCTTCCCGTCACTTCTCCCTGCCAACGCCGCTCCCTATAGCTGTAACTCGCACACCCTCTCCCTGCTGCAGCCGACACACCACTCTCCCCTCCTCTATAAGTAGCTGCAGCTTCATCCTCGCGACGCAGCGGCTGCAACTACTGAAAAAAACCTGCAGCCATCTTCTCCACCGCTTTCCCCTCCCATACGTCGGCCCTCCGTCGAGGAGGCACCCGGCGAGCAGGAGAACCCACTGTGGTGCACACCACCACAGTGGGAGCACCACCGCCCAGCTCTTCGACGAGCCGGTGGGCGTGGTGCATTCCCTCGCTTCGTTTTTTCTCTTTAACGCCATTGCCGCCGCTCCAAGCTTCGAAGCTTGAAGCCACGGCAGCAGTAGCCCAGCAGTAGCCCAGCAGCAGCAGCAGCACGTCCTCCCGCCCCTCCGCGACCGTCCCCGCAGTCGCTCACCGCCTCCGCGCGCGTCTGCAGGGCGTTCCCCGCCTCCGTCTCCGTTCTGTCCGCCTCGCAGTTGCACCCGTAGCCCGCCGCCGCGCGCACTGCAGCGGCCGGCTACGGCCTCACGCTGACCCCTGCCCCCCTCCGCGACCCTCCGCGACCACCTGCAGACCTCCTCCACGCTCGCTCTTCCGCGCCATCGCCCGCTCGTCGACTTCGCGCAGGCCTGCAGAACCCTGCGCGAAGGCGCGCCCGCACCCGCCGTCTTCAGACGTCCGCCTCCGCCTTCAGACGACGCGGCGTCAGACGTCCGCCGCCGCGAGCAGACGTCTTAACTCGCTGCCATCGTCCGCGCTCGCGATCTCTCCAGCCCGCTCTCTCTCTCTCTCTGCTGATCTCTCTCTCCCGCTCTCTCTCTCTCACGTATTCTCTCTCTTTTTCACTCACTCACAGACACACACTACACCAACACACACACATCTTCACCGACACACACACACACCCACACACACACTTACACTATACGTATAGTTATATATAGTAACATATATATACTTATATACATCTATATATAATATATACATACATATATATATATATATATACACACTTATATACATAGTAATATCTATAGTTATGTATACATACATATATATATAATATATATATATATATATATCTACTTATATATATCTATATACTTATACATATACTTATATATATATATATATATATACTTATATACATAGTATATCTATATATTTATGTATACACACACATATATATAATATATCTATATATATATATATATATACACGTATATATATATCTATATACTTATACATATACTTATATATATATACATATATACTTATATACATATATATATATACATATCTATATACTTATATATATACACACATATATATATATATCTAGATACATATATACTTATATACATATATATATATATACATCTATATAGTATTATATATATATACTTATATACATATATACATAGCTATATACATATATACATACATATATATATATACATATACACCTATATATATATATATATAATACATATATATCTATATATATCTATACATATATACTTATACATTTGTATACATATAGATATATTTACTCATATACATACATATGTACATATATTTTCACGTTATTTACTATACGCTGTATCACGGGGATATCTGCACCAGTTGCTGATATTCCCTGATACACGCGTACAAAAAAAAGCGTGGTCCCATACATCATCCATCCTCCATCCACACTCCACGCGGCACATAGTCGTGTTGGTTGCGTCTCTCTAGACGTCAACTGACTCGACATAGTGCTACACTCCATCGTCACCTCCACCCCCACCCCTTTATATATATATACTACATATAAATATATATCTATAGCTACTATATTTACTTTCTATCTGTTATCTTCCTTCTTAGAAAAAGATAAAAAAGGTATAAAAGTGAAAAGATAATCTTTGATTTGCAGGTACCCCGTCTTGCGAGTAGCAAGGCGTGTTTTGGAACTCTGTTTTGGCTAAAAGCCAAGGACACAATTTTGAGGGTGTGCCTCAAGAACAAGGATTACCAGAAAAAAACCTAAATAAGAAAAATACCAGAAACACAATAAACGAGCGGAAGAGACGCGTTTTAAGGAAAACGTAGAAATTTGACTTGAACCCCACTTCCCTGAGTTCGACCCTGGGCCTAAAAGTGACAAGATAAAATCAATTAGGCCAGGTTAAAAATTTTGTAAAGAGATGGTTAGGTCTGAATTAGGTTAACCACTATACATATTTCAACGATAAAAACATCATATTAACAACCTATCCAGGCCGACCCATCAGGCAGCCAAGAACTTTGATTGCGATTGTATCGAGGATGACACATCTGACGACGACATGGCCGTCAGAGCGGGTATCGGACTAATTGGGACCTATTTGGACTGCTGTGAATTACCTATAAACACTGATGACTGCCTGACCAACACATATTGTAACATTCACCCATCCCTCCCTTGTCCCGTACCTTCTCCTGACCAGACTTCTGATGAGGTTTTCTATGCTTCCCATACCTCGTGGTCTGAGTCATATCCGGGCTACTCACTGCCGGTCCACACTCTTGAAGACCGGATTGCCCTTTCTTCCCTGCCAAATCAGGCAGATTTGCAAATCCACACTGGGACCTTGAGCCCATATACTTCTCACTAGGGCTATTCACTTTTGGATCCATCTATCCAAGAAGCCCCTCCTCTTGGCCAATCTGAAGGCCAATTTCTTCCTCCTGACCTGTTCTCCAACCCGCCTGGGACACTCTCGTCGTAAGAAATGCCAGATCTTTCACCATCCACTCCCAAGCTGAAAAAGCTACCTTGCACACTTAAGTATGTTTTCCTAGGGTCAAATGAAATGCTCCCTATAATCATCAGTTCAAAATTGACCAGGGAGCAAGAGTGCAAACTAACTAAGGTCCTCATAGAACACAAGGCAGCTATTGGATGGTCCTTATCAGACTTATCTGGCATTAGCCCCTCCTACTGCACTCATCGTATATATACGGAGGAGGAGGCTCGACCTTCCCACGAGATGCAGTGACGTCTCAACCCTAACATGCTGGAGGTCGCTAAGAAAGAAATCATTAAGTGGCTGGATGTGGGTATAATCTACCCGATCAGCGATAGCCCTTGGGTGAGTCCGATTCACGTTGTGCCCAAAAAGGCAGGACTCACCATCCGTGTCAATGACAGAGGCAAATCCATCCCTACATGCACTCCTACATCTTGGAGAGTGTGTGTAGATTATAGGAAACTCAATGCTGCAACCAAGAAAGATCACTTTCTGCTACCATTCATTGACCAAATCCTGGAGTGGTTAGTGGGAAATAAATTTTTCTGTTTCCTGGATGGATTCTCAGGATATAAGCAGGTGGCAATTGACCCCCGAGACCAAGAGAAAACCACTTTTACCTGCCCCTTCGGCACCTTTGCATTTAGAAGGATGCCATTCGGACTTTGCAATGTGCCAGCAACTTTCCAGAGATGTATGCTGGCGATATTCCATGACATGGTGGGTGACTTTCTCGAGGTCTTCATGGATGACTTTTCGGTCTTTGGACCATCTTTCGACGAATGTCTTGCCAACCTGACTCGTATCCTTAGGAGATGTATTGATGTAAACCTTGTGCTTTCCTGGGAAAAAAGTCATTTTATGGTGCACGAGGGAATTGTTCTCGGACATATCATCTCCGATAGGGGTATCGAGGTTGACAGAACTAAGCTCGATGTCATTGTTGATTTACCTATGCCTGGCTCTGTCAAACAAATTCGCTCCTTCCTAGGACACGTTGGTTTCTATAGGAGATTGATCAAAGACTTCTCCAAGATTTCTTGACCGTTAACTCATCTCCTATCGACCGACGTACCCTTCGATATGGGCCCCGACTGTATACAAGCATTCACGCAGCTGCGTAATGCTGTCACCAAGGCCCCTATTCTCGAACTGCTTGATTGGTCCCTCGACTTTGAACTCATGTGTGATGCTTTCGACCTTGCAGTCGGAGCCATCCTGGGACAAAGACGTGATAGACACCCCTTCGTGGGGTACTACACCAGTAAGACGTTGAACGAGGCCGTACGTAATTATATTACCACTGAAAAAGAGCTATTGGAGGTCATCTTTGGGCTGGAGAAATTCCGCTCTTACCTTCTGGGCTCCCACGTTATTGTTTTCACTGATCACGCGGCCATTCGCCATCTCATGCACAAGAAGGATGCCAAGCCTAGACTGATTAGTTAGATCCTTCTGCTCCAGGAATTTGACATTGAGATCTGCGATAAGGTCGGAGCACAGAATGTTGTTGCTGATCACCTTTCCAGACTAGACCCTGATCATATTGGACTTACTATGCCGATCAATGAAATTTTTCCTAATGAGCACCTATTGGCAATAAATGTGGTAGATGGACCGTGGTATGCCGGCATTGCCAATTACCTTGCTTCTGGATCCCTTCCACGTGGCTGGCCTAAAAACCAGCACCAGCGTCTCATGGTAGAAGCAAAGTATTACTTCTGGGATAATCCACTTCTCTTTCGGATAGGTGCTGATCAAATCATCCGTCGCTGTATTCCTGACAGCGTGTTCCCCAGTGTGCTATCCTTTTACCATGATCAGGCCTGCGGAGGCCATTTCTTTGGGAGGAAAACTACAGCCAAGGTGTTGCAGTGCGGTTTCTTTTGGCCCTCCCTTCACTAGGATGCACACAATTATGCCAAGCATTGCACTAGGTGCCAGTTCTTAAGGTCAATGTCACACCGTGACATGATGCCCTTACAACCCATCCTAGCTGTAGAAATCTTCAACATCTGGGGAATTGATTTCATGGGTCCGTTTCCTCCTTCGAAGGGCTTCGAATTCATCCTCGTCGCCTTTGACTATGTTTCGAAATGGATCGAGGCTATTCCTGCACACCATGTTGACCATGTTATATTCACTTGATTTGTTAAAGACCACATCTTTGCGTGTTTTGGGATCACTCAAGCCATTATCTCAGATGGAGGAAGCCACTTTACCCATGCTTCTTTTTGGGCACTTCTGAGGAAATATGGAGTCCACCATCGTATCGCATCCCCGTATCATCCTCAGATGAACGGCCAGGCTAAGGTGTTGAACCGGCAAATCAAGCAAATTCTCCAAAAAACGGTTCGACCTGATCGTAAGGATTGGTCCGACAAGCTGATTGATGCACTTTGGGCGTATCGGACCGCCTTCAAGGCTCCCCTTGGTATGTCTCCGTATGGAATCGTTTACGGGAAGCCTTGTCATTTGCCCGTGGAGTTGGAGCACCGTGCTTATTGGGCGGTTCGCCAATGTAACCTCGACCAAGACCTGTATGGACGAGAAAGGAAACTCCAACTCCAAGAGCTAGAAGAGCTCCGTCATGAAGCCTATGATTTTGCTTTAACCTTCAAACAATGCACTAAGGCTTTTCACGACAGCTGTATTCGGCGGAAAGAATTTGAGCCATCTCAGCAATTTTGGCTCTATAATGCCTAACTCAAATTCTTTCCTGGGAAATTGAAGTCCAAATGGTCTGGTCCTTTCCTGGTCTCAAGACCATTCCCCAACGGGACCGTCGAGATCGAAGATCCCAAATCTGGGCGTAAATTTACGGTCAATGGGCAGCGTTTGAAACCCTATCTGACACATGAACCTGCCCCCATTGGAGAAACCGTTGCCCTGCTGGAGGGTAACTAATTATTTGCCTCATTCTGATTCCAGCTGGGGACGTTAAATTCAGCGCTCGTTGGGAGGCACCCCAACAACACTTACCATCCACCATCACTTTTCACTTCACTGTCACGATCACTTCACTTTTCACTTCACCACCCACCATCCACCCACCCTACCACCCTGCTATATACCTTGCACTTCAGCTCTCGTTACCCGATCTTTCATCCTTCCTCTACCCTACCCTGCATGCATATGAGGACATAGCATTGTTTGGCATGGGGGGGTGGATAGGCATCCATAGGATCTGGGTATTTTATGGTATCATGCAGTTCCCACCTATTTATAAATATGCAAGAAAAAGAAAAAAAAATATAATATATAATAATAATAATAAATGGTGTTCAGTAATGATCTAAAAGCTGAAACAAAAATACAATAAGTGTTTATGGATATTCAACCTCTGTTTTGAAGACTTTCCAGGCCACAGAAGCTTGATTCTCTCAGGCTTGGCTTAATTCACTTGAGCATTGACAAGATAGATCAGAATCTCTCCTAACTAAGGATGTATTCTTGTATCTGAGACACCAGTACCGGATTCGTTGGTTTGCTTCTACTTGAGAGCTTAAGTAAACTTGGTTCACACTACACATATCAGGAAAGACCAGGTGAACATAAGATCCAACCCTAGTGTTCATTAGGGAAGGTGAAGTCCTTACCTGTGCGTGCAGGTAGACTTTTTATCTCAAGTTTTAGTCTTGTGTTTAGGAGAAACTCTTTCTACCAAAAAGAAACTCTCCCACCAAAAAGAAAAGTGTGCTCCTCCAAATAAAGTTGTAAGAGATATACTGACATGTGTTTCAAAAAAAAAAAGATGCAAATAAGTCAGTATATCCCATAAATATCTGTAAAATCTTCCTACGAAAAGTTCTATTTTCCTTGAGCCACAAATGTCAGAAAATGGGAGTTGAGTTTTCTGTCATCTTCTTAAGGGTCAATCCGAAAACACATGCTGAAACTGGAACCAACCTTTACCTAAAGATTCGTGAAACCCTGGGCTTGAGTCTTAATGTTCATCTGGTCAGTCTTGATCTTTCACTAAGCACAAGCCATAATCTCTTGAGCTCTTGAGTATGGCAAAAACCTCCTGGATCCTGGAAATCGTACTTAAGGTTTAAATATCAAGAGTCCTGATTAGTTGAGAGATGATCTATGACATGTGAGACTTAAAGTACTGGTAGTCTTCTCTACAATTGGTTCTCACAATATCCAACATTAAACACACCTATGTTGCCTCAGAAGAAAATTTTCAGCTTAAGATCATTTCTAAATATTATTTTGCTAGGGACTAGCAAAAGATAGGCATGGGGGTATGATTGCACCGCAAAAATACACCTGCAATTGCGCCGTCTTGTGCTATTTCCTAACATTACCAGTGCATATTAGGGTTCCATAGTCGCATTTGTAAAAATATATGCATGCATGCATTTTATTGAGAGGAGAGGAGAGTAAATAAGTGGCCTTGCAATTAACATTTTTCCTTAAGTGCATCGTTGCAAATTCACCATCTTTTTATTTTTTATTTCACTTGATTTTTAAATCTTCCCCGTGGCTGCATGAAACAACTTCTTCTCCTCGTGCCATTCCCTACTCACAACTCTCCCTGCCAA
The DNA here is from genome assembly GCA_037157565.1 of Thalassia testudinum. Lineage (NCBI taxonomy): Eukaryota > Viridiplantae > Streptophyta > Magnoliopsida > Alismatales > Hydrocharitaceae > Thalassia > Thalassia testudinum. The sequence continues at coordinate 59,095,437 of JAZHRO010000014.1, forward strand.
CCGCAGCAGCCCACTCCCTGCCATGCCATGCGCAAGCCATGCACAGCCATGGCATGGCTGTGCATGGCTTTCTTCTTCTATAAAAAGCCATGGCTCCTCCTTTGCAAAGATGAGCCTGGTCCCTAGCCAAAAACCCAGCACTTCTCCTTCTAGGCCACTGTCCTCTCCTCCCTCTCCCTCCACACGTCGGCCCTCCTCGGAGACACCCGGCGGACAGGAGCACCTCATGGTGGTGCACAACCACCACCATGAGTCCACCACCGCCCAGCTCACCAAAGAGCCAGTGGGCGTGGTGGCTCTTCCCTGATTTCTTCGTTTCCCGCCATTCCAGCCACTGGAGCGGTAGCTTCAAGCTTTGAAGCTCAAGCTCCGCATGCAGCAGCAAGGGCAACAGCAGCACGTAGCAGCAGCCGCCCCACTCCTTTCCACGCAAGCCTACAGGTCGCCTTCGCCTTTCCTCGCGCGCTTGCAGGCACCACCGCCTCCCGCGTCTCTGCCCTGTCGCTCTCTCTCTTCTGCCAGCAACCGGCCACTGCACGCCTCTGCAGCAGCCGGCCAAGCACCTCCGCGCGCCCCTGCCAACTCCTGCAAGCCTTCGTGCAAGCAGCAGGTTGCCCTTACCCTCCACCACGTACACCAACTCCCTCTCCGCGCGCTCTATCGCGAACTTATCCGTGCTCGCAACTGGCTAGCGCAGACCTTCTTCCTCACGCGCCAGCCCGCACGCACCAGCCGCGAGCCGGCCGCACTCACAGCACCTGCAGCTCCCGGTCGTGCGGCTCCCCCGACCACTGTAGCCGCTGTTCACGCATTTCTGCGAGACACTATGGCTACAGTGGGGTGACCGGTGAGTTTCTCACTTTACCGGTCACCCGGCGCGCCGCTACCGCCCATCGCCCGCGCATGCGTGCAGTCCCACGCCCGCTTCAGCGCTTGCCAAAGCATCTACGAACGCCCGCTCCCAGTGCCCGCATCTGCCAACCCGCACCCGACTCTCCACGCAGAGCGGTGCGCAGCGGCCTCCTCTGCGTGCGGCCACTCCCTCCAGCGTGCTCCTCTCTGCGCGCATACGCGCCTGCGCGTGCATGGAGACCTCCATATGACGCCTGCTGGTCGTGGACGACTTAAACCTCCAGCAGGAACCGCTCTCTCTCCTGCTCTCTCACTCTCTCTCACAACACTCACAGCACTCTCTTTGCCGATGCTTACACACACATACACTCACACTTCCATACACACACACACACCTATACTCTATCATATACATATATGTATACATATATATATTGATATATATACATATATATATATATATATATTTATATTTATACATATAGTAGTACTTATATACTTATGTATGAGTATACATACATATATATATACATATATCTATATATATATATACATATGTATTTTTACATATATACATATACTTATATACATATATATATATATATTTATACATATATCTATACATATATTAGTACTTATATAAATATGTATTAGTCTATACACACACACACACACAGATATATATATATATATACATCTATATACCTATATATATATATATATATACATATATATATACACATATGCTTATACATACATATATATACATATATATACATCTATATAGTACTATATACATACATATACATATATATATATATACACACATATATACTTACATATATACATATATCTATATATATATTATTACCTATATAACTAAGTATAGATACATACATATATATATATATATATATACATATATACACACCTACTTATATATACATCTATATATACATATATATATATATATCGAGCTACGTATATCTATATATACATATATTACTATATACATATACATACATATATATTTACATCTATATAGTTATATACACATACTCATACTGATATATATATCTATCTATACATATACTTATATATATATATATATATATATATATATATACACATGCATATATACATGTATAACTACATATATATACCTATATATTTATAACCATATATATATAGATATATTTACATATATACATATATAGATATATTTTCACATTATTTACCATACGTGGTATCGTGGGAATATCTGCACCAGTTGCTGATATTCCCCGATACACGCGTACAAAAAGCGTGTTCGCATTCATCTTCCACCATCCATCCTACACCTTACACGCGGCACCTCGTCCTGTCGGTTGCGTCTTTCTAGACGACGACCGACTCGACACAGTGCTACATTCCATCTCCGCCTCCACCCCCACCCCTTTATACATATATAGTATATTCATATATATCTATACTATATTTACTTTATTTCTATTTCTCTTGCATGCCCATAAAAAGATAAAAAAATATATATAAAAGAGAAAAGATAATCTTCGACTTGCAGGTACTCCATCTTGCGAATAGCAAGACCCGTTTTGGAACCCTATTTTGGCTCAAAGCCAAGAACTTAATTTTGATGGTGTGCCTCAAGGATAAAGTTTACCAAAAAAAAAAAAATCTAAATAGAAAAACACCAAAAACACAATAAATGAATGGAAGAGATTCGTTGTAGGAAAGGTGTAGATACTTGACTTGTAACCCCACTTCCCTGAGTTCAACCCTGGACCTAAAAGTGACCAAGATAAAATCACGTAGGCCAGGTTAAAAATTTTGTAAAGAGATGGTTAGGTCTGATTTAGGTTAACCACTATACACACTTCAACGATAAAATCATCATATTAACAACCTATTCGGGTCCGACACCACTCATCCCACTCTTTCACATGTACCCAACAATCCCTCACAATAGCTTCCACATTACAAGACCCACCTCTAAAGAGGCACTCATTACGAGCACGCCAGACACACCACATGACGGCCGCCATCTTCATCTGTAGATTCCCTGTCAACAATAATTTTGTCCATAGATAGTCCCAAGTAGGTAATGGTTCCCTGCATACCTCCCTCCAAATATGGTCTGTCACCAGGCATGAGGTGGAAAGGTGTATCCTGCCATTAGCGTCAAACCCGCAGCAAGGGCAGCTTTGTAACGAAGCACCCAACCTCCTACTTCTTAAGTCTCCGGTTACAAGTCCATCTCACCTACACAGCCACAGAAATATTTTGATCTTGAGCGAAGTCCTTAGCTTCCAAATTCTGTTGCAATCAAAATCTACAGGTGTGGGATCAGCAGACGTGCTCTCCATCAGTCTCTTGTATGCTTTGGCCGATGTGAACTGATCGTGTATCCAACGGTAGCCATCCTCGCCTTCTGCCGGCTGGAATGCTACCAGGTCAGCAAGCAGCCACGCCTGTTCTGTTTGAGTTCTCCTGCCATCTCGCCCAGCAGCTACATTCAGTGTCCATCTACCAGCCACCTCATCCCAACACTCCCTAACCAAGACCCTATTATCTGTTGCAGCAGCGAAGCTCCTCGGATATTTCTGACTAATCTATCCCAGATCAGACCAGACATCTTCCCAGAAAGCAAAGTTTCTGCCGTCCCCGAGCGACGGTGCAAAATCTAACCAGTGATCATGAACTGCGCTCCTCATTGATTGCCAAAAAGATGAAGGTCTGCAAGGGGTTCTGCTCCACATCTGCACCTAAGTAGGACCGTATGATTCTTTAATCAGCTAGGACCACAGCTTGCCATCTTCTCAGATAATTTGATTGCCCACTTGAGAAGCAAAGCATCATTAAATTCTTTCAGCGATCTGATGCCCAATCCTCCCTTCAATCTAGGCCTACAAACTTGCTGCCACCTCATTGGATGCATGAATCTACCTTCCATCTTCACCCCTTTCCAGAAAAATCATTTTCGCAACATATCCAGCCTCTTCCAGATAGATTTTGGAGATCTGAAAATCGAGAAGAACACTGGAATTGCAGTGATGATAGAGTTTAGAAGAATCAGCCACCCACCCTTCGACAGGAATCTGCTGCTCCAAGACTCCAACCTGGCTTTTGCTTTCTCAAAGGGGGATGCCCAATCGTTCTTCTTCAGCTTCTTGTTGGACAGAGGCAAACCAAAATACCTCACCGGCAAGGCGGTTAAGGGGGTATGCAAGATGGATGAGATCTCATCAATCTCACTAGCAGACATGCCAAAGGAGATCAGAGTAGATTTTTCCCCATTCAATCGCAGACCCAAGATCTCTCCAAAGATATTGATCATGGCAAAAAGAAATTCCACCTCACAACACCCACCCTCTACAAAAAACATGGTGTCATCCACGTATTGTAGAATGGGTGCCAAAGCTCGAGAATTCACAAACGAATAGCCCCTGACTGCATCCACATCTGCCAGCCTGAAACTAAATATCGCAATTGTGTCCACTAGCAGAATGAAAATAAGTAGGGCTAGCGAGCATCCCTGCCGTACCCCACATTGTGGCTAAATCCAAACTCCACACGGCTTCCCGTTGACTAAAGGAGAGAAAGAAGATGTGACAATGCACCTCTTCATCCACTGAATTCACAAAGGGGGAAAGCCCCTCCTCTTAAAAATCTCCCATAGATAGTGCCATTCTATTGAGTCATAGGCTCCACTAAAGTCAACCTTCCACATGAAAGCTCTGGTCTTTCTCCTCTTCCATCCAGATATCATCTCTTGTGCCACAATGAAGGATCCTGTAGGGATCTATTAGGGAGAAAGGCCGCTTGCACTGGACTGATCAGGTCAGATAGCACCCCTCTCAGCCTGTTTGCCAGCACCTTGCTAATAATCAGGTAGATTGAGTTCAACAATGCAATAGGTCGAAACTCGGAGAGCGTTTCTGCACCACTATGTTTAGGTAGCAGGAATAGGTAGGATTTAATTAGCCTCTCCATGCCTGAATTGCCCCTATGAAATTCTTCAATAACCTCCATCACATCCCTTCTTAACACTGGACAAAATTCCCTGTAAAACAGGATCTGAAACCCGTCAGGGCCCGGAGAACCTTCTGCATTCTGACCAGCCATTGCATCCACCACCTCCTGTTCTGAAAAATCTTCAGTCAGCTTAGCTGCCTCAGAACTCCCTAGCCGAGGAAATTCAGATGCTGCCAATTTCCAGCCCCCTCTCCCTTTTGTTCTTGAAGCTTCCTTGAAATATCTAGCAGTCTCTTTTCTAATATCATCAGGTGAAGTAAATACTAAGTCTCCACATTTCAAAGAGGAGATAAAGTTCACTCTCCTTCTGGCACTCACTGCCATATGAAAGAACTTTGTGTTCGCATCGCCCTCTTTCAGCCAAAGCTGCCAAGATTTTTCCGTTCAATCCATTTCCCTAGATATGTCCTCCTTAAGGATGACTCCCTGCTAGTGCCTCCTCTGTGATTCCTCACCCAAAGTCAATCTTTCTCTATTTTCCTTCTCATCCAACAGTTGCACAACAGACAAAGCTTCAGACCTCCTCTGATCTCTCAAAACCTCTATTATTCATCTATACTCCTTTAGCATCTGTTTCAGGTCCTTCAACTTCACCGCCAGTCGATAAGTGGCTGATCCTTCAACCCTTTTCTACTCCCACTAGCAACCAACCATCTCCCTAAAACCTCCCTCCTTAAGCCAAGACTTCTTGAACTTAAAGTAGGTGCCCACCGGGGAATCCTCCCCACTGTCCCATAGAAGAGGGGTGTAATCAGAGAAGGGGTGAACTAGCCCCACAACTGAGGATAGCTGATAGCGTTGTAACAGCTCCACATTTCCAAAGAACTTGTCTAGTTTAGAGACCAACCCATTACCCCCTCTCCACATAAATTTAGCCCCTGTCGAGGGATATTCGATCAGACCTACCTTTGACACCACCAACTGAAACCCAAGTGAAGAGCCATCCACTCTTCCATTCCTTTGATCATTTGTTGATAGAACACTGTTAAAATCCCCCCTTACCAACCATGGTAGCCCATTAATATCGTTCTCCATCATCTGCAGCTCCTGCTAGAGTATGCTCCTCATATTACTCGCACAAGGACCATACACGCAAGAAAAAAATCACCCCCCGTGCATCCCCAACGACCTAAAATCTGCACAAGAGTACAAAATTACCCCACCATACCTCTTTCAAATTCAAAGCAGATTTCTTCCACCACACAGCCAACCCTCCCGCTCTTCCAATCTCACTCATAGCCCTGAAATCAGCTTGCCCTCCTCGCAACAGCGACTACCACACAGAATCCCCTCCCTCTTCTAAGTGTGTTTCCTGTATCAGAGCGCAATCACCTCCCATTAACAGTCCACCTCCCAGCGCAGTGGATGATTTTGTTCTCACCTCCTTGACCTAGACTAGTCTTATTTATGCATCATGCCCAACTGAAGGCACTAAACTCAGAGCTTCCTAGGAGGCAACCCAGAGGATTGAAGCAGACTGGATTCACGATTATAGCTCAGGTGATTTCTTTCCTTACTCCTCTACATACATTTTGGTCAAGCGTGTTTCGCGAGTTAGAAATTGAGGTTACAAGTAACCTGTTGTCGTAGTTGCAAAACACATCAATCAGATAAAAATTATACCGAAACTCCAACGGAGTCTCGGGTCAAACATAGGGAGGCAATGTTTACTTTATGTGAAAATCGCGCTTGGATTTGTTTCTTTTTGGTACTTTAGGGTTTTGTTAATTTTTTTGTATTTTTGTAAGAAGAAGCAAACAAACGTATCACAAGATAGAGATGTGGAACGAAAATGGTATATATATCAATCCAATGTCTATTACAATCTACTATGAAAGCAAAAAATCTCCCGAATCGGCTATTCGACGAGACGACGGTACCTTGCGGAAGCTCGGACGAAAGAGGTGAGGAGCGGGACGATGGAGGTGAGGTACAGGAGGACATCGGGTTGAGGAAAGCTTCAGCGTGGCTCCCAAATGGAGGTGAGAAGACGGAGGTAATCTGCTACCAGAATGGAGGTGGGGGGACGGCTCGAAGGCGACCTATGGAGGGGGATGGGAAGTTGGAGGAGTATTTGGTGGGGCAGAGGTCACTACAATAATAGGTGCCTCGGGAGCTTGAGAACAAGCTCTAATGGAGCGTTGGTAGGCTTGCTAGAGCTTGGGAGTAGGTGGGAATAGAGTAGGTAGAGATGGCTTAGAAGGAAGGGGGTGTAGGTCATTTTATAGTGGAGGAGAAGAGGCTAAAAATGGATAAAGGACCTTTAGCGACCTCCAGACCATCACTGGAAATGTTGCTGCAAACAGCTCACATCTACTCATGCCTTTAGCTGGCTCTGCTAGCTTGCAATGAAGTAGTGACGGCTGTAAGCATCACTGTAGGTCAGCCCAGCTGGAAGCTGGCCCCAACTGCGCTTGCACCTGCGCTGTGCTGCCGCCCATCATGCGTGCTGATCACATGGCGCCCTGCTGTGTGCGTGCTGCCATGTGCTGGCATGCACGTGCAGACGCGCGCTGCGCTACTGCTATGCATATGCTGCTACTGCTACTAATTTGAGAATTGGGGGGAGTTGCGGGGATTCGAACCCACGCCCCTTCCTTGAGAGCCGCCACTCCCACCATTGCACTAGGCCGCCCATTGTGTCGTGCGGAGGAGCTTGGTGCAGATGCTCCCCAGCCGTTGGATCTCGAACCAACGGCTAAGATTCAAGGGCACGGATGATGAAGGGTGTGGGCGGTGACTGCTGGCCGATGGTGTGCGGTCTAGATGGTGCCACATGGCACCATCTAGGTCGTCCGTCTTCTTCTTTTTGTAGAGGGTGCCACGATGCTCAGATTGAGATGATTCTCGTGATGCCGAATTGTGATCGTTGCTCCAGATCCATCCATATGGTCGGATTTTCCATCCAAAACCCGTATGGATGTCGCATTGCCCCCTGGCCATATAAAATGAAGGAATTAATTTACAAAATATACAACTATCCTAAATGCCATGCAATGGATGTTATGCAATATTTATAACATGATATGCAATGCTAAGCCTAGGAACTACCATAAATAAGCAATTTATCATGAATTTATGTGTGTTCATCATAACCCCATGCTTACTTTTTGCTAGTCTTTACCAAAATTAACCTAAATGCTATGTATAAATGTAGAATCAAGGTTTGAGTATTTAGGCAAAATTCATTGATTGCTTTAGAAAATCTCAACCCCAAGGCCTAATTACAAAAACTCAACAGTGCCTGGGTGCCTGCCAGAATGGAAACTGTCTAAGCCCTCGCCTTATTTGAGAAGATAAGATTTTTTTTTTTTCTTATTTTTCTTCTTTTCTAATATTTATGTGTACTTTTGGAGTTTGAGAGTTACAGGATAACTTTTTACGGCTACCTGACCTGTCGAAGACTCGAAAGGGACTCTAAGTGCTAAACATCTTGTGAAAATAGTGAAATACTCACTAGGCGGCTGTTAAAATGGACTTTGGGTTTCTACGACCTTAGGTGACCTTGCCTAAAGGTTTATCTTTACGATCGGTAGCTTTCTCCCTACTTTCTTTTATATGGGGTCAACATAAGGGCGAACCCAGTGTATATCTCCCCCGTTTATTCCATTTCCCCGCTTCTTCCCTAAGTGTTTTGGGAATTATTGTGCATTATTTTTTTTGTGAGCTGGGTTCTGGACAACCGGCTGATGAGCTATTACCACCGACAACTTGTCAGCCATACTCATGCGGTGAAGTGTGGTTTATTTTTTTTTGTTTTCTCCTTTTTCTATATATATATCTTTTTCCTTCTTTTTCTTTTTTTTTTTAAGTAGGTGGCTTTCCTGATCTAAGATGTACCTAAATGCAGTACAATGAAAATGGTCTTGTGGCTGGGCTCTAGATAACCAGCCGATGAGCTGTTACCACCGACAACTTGCTAGCCATACCACCCAAGTCGGTCCATTAGCTACCCAATTTCCGTAAAAATTGCCAAAAAGTGAGTCAGTGCAAAAAATATGTGTAGATACTTAGGCTTAAAGTCCCCCCAAATCAGAGGGCAGGTTGATAAGTCGCATAGTTATCATCCCAAATTATTTACCAAATTAAAATAAATTTTAATTGGTGAGGACTCGAGACTAAGTCCACATTCGAGTGGACACCCGGGCTAATTAAGCTCGAAGACCCGAAGAGTCTAAGTATTCAGGTCTCAAAGTATCAATTCCTAAAGTTTACAACTCCTAATGCCTAAGTTCTCATCTCCTAATTCTAATTTTTTTTATCTTTTTCTAATTTTTTATCTTTTTTTTTTAACAAGAATCAAATAATAGGAAATCACTGTTACAGCTGATAAAATGGTTATAAAATATGTCCACCCCCCCATGCTTAGCTATTGCAATGTCCTCATTGTGAAAAAAATGAAAGCATGCAGGAGAGTAGAAGTGGAATAATAGCACCTGGTTTCCGTGAGACTCTGGTTAGCTTGGAATAGTCTTTACATGTGCTGAGTTTAGTGCCTTCAGCTGGGCAATGATCAACCCATGGTGGTTACGACAAGGTAAGAGCAACCTTATCTGAGACAGATTCACGGAGCACATGGTCAATAAAGGGTTTGAGACGCTGTCCACTGACCTTGAAAATATTACCCATCTTTGGGTCAGAGATTTCGATGACCCTGTTAGGGAAAATCCGCTCAATAACGAATAGGCCTCCCCACTTAAACCTGAGTTTACTAGGGAAAAGCTTCAATCAAGAATCAAAAAGCCAGACCTTCTGGTTCGGCTCAAAGCTCTTATGTGAAATCATTTGGTCATGGAGAGCTTTAGTCCTTGCCTTATAGATTCTAGCATTTTCATAAGCATCATTTCGAAGCTCCTCCAACTCAGATAGCTGCAGTTTCCTGGTTTTCCTGGCCAACTCGAGGTCCACATTACATTTCTTGATGGCCCAAAATGCTTGGTGTTCAAGTTCTACGAGTAAGTGATACGCCTTACCAAACACCAGACGGAACGGAGACATACCGATAGGTGTTTTGTATGCCGTATGGTAAGCCCAAAGAGCATCATCTAGCTTTTGGGTCCAGTCCTTCCTATCAGGCTTAATGGATTTTTGCAAAATGTTCTTGTTCTCCTGATTGGAGACCTCAGCCTGTCTGTTCATCTGAGGGTGGTAAGGTGTGGAAATCTGATGGATCACCCCGTATTTCCCTAGTAAATTCTGAAACTGGGCATGAGTGAAATGTGTGCCACCATCACTGAAAATTGCCCTAGGAACCCCGAACCGACTGAAGATATTTCTCTTCACAAAATCGATGACCACCTTGTGGTCACTGGTCTGGGTGGGAATTGCCTCAATCCACTTGGACACGTAATCAACAGCGACCAGAATATACTAGTGTCCAAATTAAGGAGGGAAAGATCCCATAAAGTCGATGCCCCAAATGTCGAAAATTTCGACGGAAAGAATTGGGTTCAAGGGCATCATATCTCTCTTAACCATGTTCCCGAGTGTCTGGCATCGGGTGCATGACTTAGAGAATTCCTGGGTATCTCTAAATAATGACGGCCAATAGAATCCAAATTGCAAAATTTTTGCGGCCGTCTTTTTCCCAGAAAAGTGTCCACCACACGTGGATGTGTGACAGAACTCAAGTATGCTATGGAACTTGACTTCCGTGATGCATCACGAATAATCTGGTCTACGCCAATGCGGTACAGCTCAGGATCATCCCAAAAATAATATTTTGCCTTAGACACAAGTCTATCCTGTTGTTGTTTGGTCCAATCTTGGGGGATTTGACCAATGGCCAAATAATTGACAATATGCACAAACCAGGGGGTTCGGATACCCGAGACTGTGAGGATAGTTTCATTTTGAAATGTATTAGAGATCGAAACATCCGAATGAGGAGAATCAATTAGGATTCTTGAGAGGTGATCTGCCACTACATTTTGTGCCCTGGCTTTACCCCTGATTTCACGATCGAACTCTTGAAGCAGTAGAATCCAGCGAATAAGCTGAGGTTTGGCATCCTTTTTGGCCAAGAGATGTTTCAAGGCCGAGTGGTCAGTATAGATGATGACACGTGAACCTAACAGATATGCCCTGAGTTTTTCTAAAGTGAAAACTATGGCTAGCAATTCCTTTTCAGCAATGGTGTAGTTCCTTTGGGCCTCGTCCAGAGTTTTGCTAGTGTAGTAAATCACAGAGGGCATTTTCTCAATCTTTTGACCCAAGATAGCCCCGACGGCATAATCAGATGCGTTAGCGATAATCTTAAATGGGGCTGTCCAGACCGATGGTTGCAATACCAGGGCACAAGTGACTGTCGTTTTCAATAAATCAAATGCCTTACGACATGATTCATCAAACTCGAACAGTGCATCTTTGGCCAGAAGGTACTCAAGGGCCGAGCAACCTTTGAGAAATCCTTAATGAAGCTTTTGTAAAAACCCACATTCCCAAGGAAAGAGCGAATCTATCTTATGGATGTGGGTGGAGGAAGTCTAGAGATAGCATCCACCTTAGCTCTATCAACTTCAATTCCCCGACTAGAGACCACGTGACCCAGGACGATGCCTTCCTGAGTCATAAAGTGGCTCTTTCCCCAGCTAAGGACCAGCCGTGTTTTGATGCATCTCTGAAGGATCAATTCCAGGTTAGCCAGGTAAGACTCAAAAGAATCTCCGAAAATGGAGAAATCATCCATGAACACCTCAAGACAATCTCCCACCATGTCAGAAAAGATGGCCAGCATGCACCTTTGAAAAGTCGTAGGCGCATTGCAAAGCCCGAATGGCATTCTACGGAATGCAAAGGTTCCATAGGAACATGTGAAAGTTGTCTTTTCCTAGTCTTCGGGATGGATTTGTACTTAATTATATCCTGAATAACCATCCAAGAAGCAAAAATATTTTTGCCCAGCTAACCTTTCAAGGATTTGATCGATGAATGGCAAGGGAAAGTGATCCTTTTTAGTGACTATGTTTAGCTTCCTATAGTCAATATAGACTGTCCAAGCAGAAGCTGAACGAGTGGTGAAGGGTTCCCATTTCTCATTAGTCATAACAGTTATTCCCGCCTTCTTGGGTACAATCTGAATGAGGCAAACCCATAGACTATCTGAGATTGGGTAAATAATCCTAGCATCGAGCCATTTGATTATCTCTTTCTTGACCACTTCTCGCATATTCGGGTTTAGTCTCCTTTGCATTTCGCAAGAAGGGCAAGATCCATCTTCCATGAAAATATGATGCTTACAATAAGATGGCTCGATCCCCCTAAGGTCATGGATGGTCCAACCAATTGCCTCTTTGTTGTTCTTAAGGACCACAATTAACCCCAATTCTTGCTCCTTAGTCAAATCAGCACTAATAATCATAGGGAACATGTTTTTAGGTCCTAAGAACTCATATTTCAAATTTTTGGGCAATGGTTTTAATTCCAGCTAGGGTGGGTTTAGAATAGAAGGAAGGGAGGATGCTGATGAAGATTCATCAGGACGATCCAGTGGAAGAGGCTGGGAATGAACAAAATCAACAGCCTCTTCAGGATGTGGCAGGTCTACCATGGAGGAGGGTTGTGGGTTGGGTTCACTAAAGCTAATGTAGTCCTTGAGTGCATTGATTGTTATACACATCTCAAGATCCTGATCTTTGAGTTCCTCAATGAATCCACAATCCTTAAATCTTCTTATCACCTTAAAAATATCCAGAGTTAATTTCTTATCCCCAAAAATGATCTCCATACTACCGCTTTCATAGTTTATGTTGGCCTTGGCGGTAGCTAGGAACGGATGCCCCAGAATGATGGGCGTGTTCTTCAAATCATCAGGTACATCCATGTCAAGGATGAGGAAATCTACAGGAAAATAGAAATCCTTGACCTTGACAATTACATCCTCAATAATGCCTCTCGGTGTGGTGACTGATCGATTCGCTAATTGTAGCATTACTGAGGTTGGCCTGAGTTCACCTAACCCAAACCTCTCATAAATAGAAGTTGGGATTAGGTTGATGGATGCACCTAGGTCCAATAGTGCAATATCAAAAGTGTATTCCCCAATAATGCATGTGATCAAGGGGGCACCTGGATCTTTCTTCTTTTGAGGAAGATGATGCAGGATCACAGAACTTACCTGCCTAGAGAGAATCACCTTCCTCGGAGTGGGTTCTCTCGGCTTACGCTTTTGGGTACATAGTTCTTTCAAGAATTTAGTGTAAGACGGGATGCGCTTAATAGCATCGAGAAGTGGAATATCGATCTCTACACTCTTGAATAAATTCAGAAGCTCCTCATTGCTGTCTAAGGCTTTCTTCTTCTTGGTTTTCAATAAGGACTCAGGGAATGGGATATGGGTGGAATTTTCAATTTTCGATCCCTGGGCATTATTGTCTTCTTCAACCTCCTCCTCTTTCTCAAGCTCCCCAAGGTTTTTACTTCTAGAAGGTAATTCAGGGTTCTGGGTCTGCTTCCCACTTCTCAAGGTGACAGAGTTTGCAGAGGCATAAGGGTTTAGGTCTTGAGGTGGATTAGTGAAGATTGGAGGGCCTTGGTTGGTCATGTAACCAAAAGAAGAAGAAGAGGGACCTTGCTCAACCACTTGAGCATGTGCGTGTGGGTCCCTCTGATTCCCATACCCTTGGGCTCTATTGCCCTGATTTTGCACATTGCGCGAGTTGGGTACGGGTTGAGATGGTAGGGATCCGGGTTGTCGGGTGTTTGCAATTAACCCAGATTGCAAGTTATCCAAGGATGTCTTCATTTGTTGCATAAGCTGAAGCATGGACCCTTGCATTTCCACCATCTACCGGTTTAAATCAGCCTGCCCCACGGATTTTTGGGCATTCCAAGATGGCTGATTAACTAGTCTTGGGGGCAACTGGGTGAATATTGACCCTGACCCATAGGTTTTTGAGATGCATAGTTGCTGGGTCGAGATTCGGTCTGTTTCCCCTGATTTTTCCAGGAGAAGTTAGGGTGGTTTCTCCATCCTGAGTTAAAAGTGTTGGAATACGGGTTGAACCTAACATTCTCCTGCATTGCATATGCATCCTCATAAACAAGGATGAAGAGAAGGAAGGATAAGAGAAACTGGGATCAAAGGCCTCAGTTTGGAACCCATATGGTTCTGAGAAATCCTGGCTCACAGGTTGTGCCGAATCGAGTTGGTTCACGAATTCCCATCCCGTGGGAGCTCGTGAGGAATGGAATCCCGAATTCTGGGAGTGAGTGGGTAAAGACGTGTTTCCTGAATTCCCAGACATCCATTCTTCCATTTTCTTAGCAACCAAGCCCATTTTATCCAGTTTATTACAATTTAATTCCATGTCAAATGAATGAGAATCCTGGATCTCATTAGCACTTGACCAAGGTTGTTGGAACCGGTTGAATGCATCAATGAAGGCGTGATTAATTGAGTTCTCGCTCATTTCCTCAAACAGGTCGTATGCGCTATCTGCATCCCTGTTGAGGAAATTGCCTCTGCAAGAAGCGTCCACGTGATTACGAAGTTGCCATTTTGGCACCTCGTGGTGTGGACACTTCCTCAAAAGTTTCTAGGATCGCTCCTAGGCACCATGAAATGGTTCCCCTGGCCACTGGGCAAAAGTGGTAATCGCTCGCTGCAAAGCATTGGTCCTTCCAATAGGGTAGAATTTCTTCAAGAATGCTAATTTGAGAGCAACCCAAGTTTCAATCGGCCTTCCTATAGTCGGGTACCAATGTGCGGCCTTATCCCTGAGAGAGTGGGGGAAAAGCCTCATGATCATTTGCTCTTCATTCACATTCCTTGCTCTGGTGGTCTGAACCAAAGTGGTCAGATCCTCCAGGTGCTGGAATGGGTCCTCCGAGCTAAGCCCATGGAAATGCTTAATCAAACTTAAGACATGGGGCTTGATTTCTATGTCTCCAGTGGGAATCATGATGCTGGGATGTTCCCCATAGTTTGAAGGATTGTAAAAATCCTTCAAGGGCCGAGCACCCTGACCATGCATACGTTGGAACCATTGCTGCATCTACTGCAATTCTTCCAACTGCCTCTGATAAGCTTCTACTGGTTCAGAGGCGGGGGAGGTAGTTGATCAGCCACGGGATCTTCTTGGCTATAGCTCAACCTCTGCCTCCTAGAATGACCTAAAGGTCCTTCCAATATAGGGTTCAATGACCTCCTCCCAAGCATACACTAGAAGGAAGTCGGAAGGACGAGGAAAAGAGGGAACCCTATAGCACAAGAATACAAGACTGTCCTTAGATGGGGTAGCCTCAGGTCTACTGCTCTCAGAATCCATCTTCAGATTATGGATGATTTACTCCACTTATGTCCAGGCAATCCAACCAGTTAGAAGGAGGGACTAGGGAGAAGGTTCTTCCTTTGGCTTGTGCCTCCGGTTCCTAATGTACCCCCCAGCCACAGTCGTTTGACACTACTCCCCTAGCTAGACATCAGATTGACTAGTATAAGCAGGTTAATCGTGAATAATCTCAATCTGGATCTTGGCGAGTGAATGAATCCTTAGGGCCAATGTCTAATTGATTTTAGTTAGGCTTGGGAAATTGGTGCTCTGGAATGTGATGGGCCCTTAATGGGTTGTGCCCTTAATGATTTATTTGAGAATGTGTGAATGTGCACAACCAAGAGGTTTTCAAGCAAGATTATTAATGATGAGGTGAGTTTTAGCGTTTAAATCTTGCTTAATAGCTTTTAGGATTCAAATATTAGGTGTTTTCAGCCAAGTTTTGTGAGGCAAACCAAGTTTGTTGTTGAAAGCACATGTTCAAGTATTTTCCTTCAGAAATCAAGAAAAACATGGAGTGTCTAGCTTGACCTAATTATTGAATCCTATGGGGCAGCTAGAAAATGAACCTCTTTTAGTTTAGGTGGTGCGGCCCAAACAATTCAATTAATTGGCTCAAATGCACCACCGATTAAGGCACACAAAAAGGTGGTTAACCTAATATGATTTCTACTCTTTTATGTGTTGAATTCATGTACCGGGTCCACAGGTTGGAAGCCTGGTTGAGTAGATGAAAATCAAGTTCGATTATGTGCCTCAAATGTGGGTTATAGAGTGTGTATATTGATTTTTCCCATAGAAAGTATCTTTTTTTTTTATATGCAAGGGTGAGGTGGGTGAAGGTGGCAAACAAGACAAACAATGCTATCCTAGGGTTTATACAAACACCTAAGTATATTAGGTCTTGATTATGAGTGTGGCGAAATGAACTAGTGGGGGGGGATGTGGGGGACACTTACAGAGTACTCTACCCTCACTTTACTCCGGTCTACCGCACTTGGATCTCCATGCTAGGGTACCTGCAAGATAGTAGATCAAAGACAAGTAGGGTTAGTGCTATGTAAATGCAAAGAAACATAATAAACAATAAAGTAAATTCCGTTACCTCCCCGGCAACGGCGCCAAAATGGCCAGGCGTGCTTCGCGTGTTAGAAATCGGGGTTACAAGTAACCCATCATCGTAGTTGCAAAACACGTCGATCAGATAAAATTTAAACTGAAACTCCAAGAGAGTCCTAGGTCGAACACAGGGAGGCCACATTTACTTTACGTGAAAATCGCGCTTAGATTTGTTTCTTTTTGGTATTTTAGGGTTTTGTTATTTTTTTGTATTTTTGTAAGAAGAAACAAGCAAACGTATCACAAGATAGAGATGTGGAATGAAAATGGTATATATATCAATCCATTGTCTATTACAATCTACTATGAAAGCATAAAAATAGAGGGGGGTGAGAGGAAATCTCCCGAATCGGCTGTTTGGCGAGACGACGGTGCCTGGTAGAAGCTTGGACGAAAGAGGTGAGGAGCGGGATGACGGAGGTGAGGTGCAGGAGGACGTCGAGTTGAGGAAAGCCTCGGTGTGGCTTCGGAATGGAGGTGAGAAGACAGAGGTGATTTGCTACCGGAATGGAGGTGGGAGGATGGCTCTAAGGTGACCTATGAAGGGGGATGGGAAGTTGGAGGAGTATTTGGTGGGGCAGAGGTTCACTACACTAATAGGTGCCTTGGGAGCTTGAGAACAAGCTCTAATGGAGCATCGGTTGGCTTGCTAGAGCTTGGGAGTAGGTGGGAGTAGAGTAGGTAGAGATGGCTTGGAAGGGAGAGGGTGTAGGTCCTTTTATAATGGAGCAGAAGAAGCTAAAAATGGATAAGGGACCTCTAGCGACTTCTAGACCGTCGCAGGAAACGTTGCTGTAGACAGTTCACATCCGTTCACACCCTTAGTTGGCTCTGCTAACTTGCAATGAAGTAGCGATGGCTGTAAGCGTCGCTGTAGGTTAGCCCAACTGTCGTTGAAAGCTGGCCCCAACCGCACTTGCGCTCGTGCTACGTTGCCCCCCATCACGCGCGTTGATCGCGCAACGCCCTACTGTGTGCACGCTGCCATGCGCTGGCGTGTGCATGCATGCGCGCGCTGTGCTGCCGCTATGCATGCGCTGCTACTATTGCTACTAATTTGAGGATTGAGGGGGGCTACGGGGATTCGAAAACTCACCCCTCCCTTAAGAGCCGTCACTCCCACCATTGCGCTAGGCCACCCATTGTGTTGCACGGAGGAGCTTGGTGCAGATGCTCCCCAGCCGTTGGATCTCGATCCAATGGCTAGGATTCAAGGGCGCGGATGATGAAGGGAGTGGGCGGTGACTGCTGGCCGGTGGTGGGCGGTCTGGATGGCGCCACGTGGCACCATCTGTGCCATTCATCTTCTTCTTTTTGTAGAGGGTGCCACGATGCTCAGATCGAGATGATTCTCGCGATGCCGAACTGTGATCGTCGCTCCAGATCCATCCGTATGGTTGGATTTTCCATCCAAAACCCGTATGGATGTCGCATTGCCCCCATGGCCATATAAAATGAAGGAATTAATATACAAAACATACAACTATCCTAAATGCCATGCAATGGATGTTATGCAATATTTATAACATGATATAAAATGCTAAGCCTAGGAACTATCATAAAAAAGCAATTTATCATGAATTTATGTGTGTTCATCACGTTTATTTTTCCAATGAGGACATTGTTCAACTTCGGCATGGGGAGGTGGTAATTCATAGGATCTGAGTACAAAATTGTTAGCTTAAACTAAGCTTGTTTCTTTTTATCCAAAAAAAAATTTTAAATTAGGAAAAGAAAACTTAAGTATTAGAAGCTTGTTGACTTTAGGAAATGATACAATAGGGACCTAATCGCTTAGACCCTTCAGGTCTTCAGACTTAATCAGTTCGGGTATCCATTAAAATGTGGACTTGGTCTCAAGTCCTCGCCACCTTAATTTATTTTAATCTGGTCAATAAAGTAAGGTGATAAGTATACAACTTATCAACCTGTCCTCTGATTTGGGGGGATTTTTAGTCTAAGCATCTACACACGTTTTGCACTGAATCACTCATCGGTGGTTCTAATGGAAATTGGGTAGCTAATAAACATTCTAGGGTGGTATGGTTGCCAAGTTGTCGTGGGTAACAGCCCATTAGCAGGTTGTCTAGAGCCCAACCACAAGACCAATCTCTTTTACTACTACCTTTAGGTAAATCATAGATCAGGAAAGCCACCTACTTAAAAAAAAAGGAGAAAAGAAAAAAGAAAGAAATAAGCCACACTTCCCCGCACGAGTATGGCTGGCAAGTTGTCATGGGTAACAACCCATTGGCAGGTTGTCCAGATCCCATCTCATAAAATGCACAAGAATTCCAAAACACTTAAGGAAGAAGCGAGGAAGTAGCATAATCCAGGGAGATATACACTACGTTAGCCCTTGTGCTGACCCCACAAAAAAAAAAGTAGGGAGAAAGCTATCGGTTTGATAGATACACCTTTAGGCAACATTTTTTTCTTTCAAGTCACCAAGGGGCGTAGAAACCCGAAGTCCGTTTTAATTGTCGTTGAGTGAGTCTATCACCATCACAATAAGATGCTTAGTACTAAGAATCTTTTTCAAGTCTTGGGTGGATTGGGTAGCCGTAAAAAGTTACTCTGAAATCCTCAACAACAAAAATAAAAAAAATGCATTTGCTTCTATATAGAATAAGGTGAGGACTCAAGCAGTTGGCATTTTGGTAGGCAACCCGAGCATTGTTGAGTCTTAGCGAGTTAGGTTCTTAGTAGAAATTTCCTCCAGTTGACAAGCAACTTCTACCTAAGAAATCAATTCCTAATTTTAGTTGTAAATAACATTTAGATCAAACCTTGCTAGGGACTAGCAAGGGGTAGGCATGAGGGTATGATGACTCTACAATGTTCAGTGTTAATATTATCAATTAGATTCAATTTTGGTGATACTTGTGTGATAATGACAAATTATAATGGGCTAGGGAGCATTGCATGCATATTGCTTAATCTTTACATTTTAATCACTTAGAATCAATGTTTAATGACCATGTACACAAGTCCATTTTGAAACAGGTCTCAGATGAGCGATCAGACCGTACGGATGGATCCATATCGACAAACGGAGTCCAACGGACTTGAAATCACTCCGATCCGACCTCCGTAGCTCCAACAACAAGCTGGAGAAAGATCAATAGACACGGGGAAGTGCGACATCCTTGTGGTCCTCGGATGAAAAATCCGACCATATGGATGGATCCGGAGCGACGATCGCAGTTCAACAGCGTGAGAGTCATCGCGATCTAGGCACCGTGGCATATCCTACAATAGAAAGAAGATGGATGGCTCAGATGGTGCCCAACGCCAGCCATGAACACCCAGCATAGGCTCCTCTTCATCCTCATCATCAAATCTTGATCATTGGATCAAGATCCAATGGGCAAGAAGCCGCCTCCACCTCGACGTGGAAATTCAAGAACTCCACACAAAGGCCCTCGTGGTGTAGTGATGGAGATGCCCACTCTCAAAGAGAGGGTGCGGATTCAAAGCCCGCTACCCCCTCAATTGGGCACTTGAGGCACGACGCAGCAGGAGCAACGGCAGTGCAAGCAAGTGCGCGCATGCACGGAGCAGTAGTGCACATGAGCGTGCGGAGACCAGTGCAACGGCAGCGCATGCGCACAGCATGGTGTGCGCGACACGAGCAAGTGAGGCACGTGCCAGAGGAGTGGTGGGTGGGGGCTACAGCAATGCTGTGGTGGGTCTTCATTGACTTCTTTGAATGTTGCTGTTGACCCAAGGACAAATTTGAGCCCTCTCCTCGACTATAAAAAGGGACCTATCCCTCCCATTTGCATCCATGCTCTACCTAAACAACTCCACCACTCAGAGCTCCAAGCAAGGTTGTGAAGACGCTGAGCTGCCAACGGAAGCCCTTCTACCGCCGTGGCTATCTCGACACCATTCATCACCTTACATTCAGTTTTTATTGTTGATAGTTGTAGGCCATCTATTTTTCAATCATTCATCTATATTTTTGTTGGTCATAACCTTTGATAGTCAAGATCATACATCTTTTGATATATTATTCTCATATGTTTGGATTCTTGAACCCTACTCTCTTTCTCTTTATCTCTCTCTCCCTCTCTCTCTTTCTTAAATTGGTTTGCATGAGAACAAACGACATATTTACGTGACACGAAAGCGACTAAGCGATTCATATTATTGTCTCCTTATGTTCGACTCTCGGACTCACATCCAATTATTTATTTAAATTTGACATTGTAAATGTGCTACAACGAACGATTTAATGCAAACGTGTCCAACGAACGTCAGGAACCTTTTGACTCGAACTTTTGTTTCCCTCGAAATTGGCTTCCCAAATCTTCATTTCCCAGCTCCTACTCTCCATAATCACAGTTTCTGGGACCTCAAAAATGTCATCATCCCTGTATAAAATATCCAAGTCAAAAATTTGTGGCCGAATCAAAATTGACTTAGGTCTAGTGATCTCAAAAACAAAATCATCATTGTGTTCAATGGGGTTGATTGAGGAATGGGGCTATGAATTGAATCCCTCATGAAATTAGGATCTGAATTTTTGATGCTAGCCCCGATGGGATCAAATCCTCAATTACTGGGTGATTAAATGATTCATCAAATTCCTTAGGCCCAGTCGTCTCACTAAAATCATTTCACTCAAAATCAGGTGAGACTTCACATAAAGATTCTTCATATTTAGTATCAAAGAATTCTGGATCCGCATTTATATGTCTCAAAATCATTGATCATTTCCTAGTCCATGGAGACATTTTTCCTCGTACCCTAGATTAGGGATATTGGGTTAAGAAATCTATTCATACTCAACGGGTTGCTCTAGGCCAACCTAGTCATCCCTGGTCTGGCAAAATGTGTCCCCCCTACAGGTGCCTGAGCGGGTTCTGACATTGGCTCTCCTGAAGGGGGTTCATCCTGAAAATCATCCCAAGATTGAACTAAAGCAACCACAAATTTCATCCTCAATTTTGACAAGTTACCAAGTAAAAACTCACCTGGGTCCTTATCCTTAATATATTGGAGCCAATCGAACAAATATTTGTTAAGATCATCAATCATTTGAATCAGAGGCTCAAATTCTTCAATGCAGGGTGTTGGTTGAGCTTCTAAAGATTGAATGGTATTCCTTAAGTTAGCCAACACCCTATCTTGGACCTGGTTGACCTGAACCAAATGGTTTGATTCAAGGTTGGGTGGGTTTGGGTTTAGTCCAGGGGAATCAAAGAATTGAGGTTCTTGGTGCCCTCCCTGATAATAGGTCACTTCGGGTTGTTCAAAGAGGGGTAAGAGTTGGTGACCTATATGCAGTGTAATCTGGGGAAGGGTAGGAGTTGTAATCAGGATATCCTTCTTGATTGTAGATCGAGTTGTGTTGATCATATAGGGGCGGAAATCTATAATCATTATAGCTCGGAGAAGGATAGAAATCAAAATCATGGTGTCCAGGGTTAGACCCTGAACACGGAGGTCCAGAATTGTATCCCCAATCCAAGTTATCCCAATTAGTAGATGGTTGATTACAACAAGGGTTGGGATAATAACCATCATATTGGAGATAAGATGTGTCAAGAGTGTAGCAGTGGAAATGCATGTAGGATGTGGAAGGATCCATGATGAAGTAGGAGGAAGAAAGGTGCCCTGCAACACAAACACTCAAACCTGTCCTTAGGTAGGGTAGCCTAAAGATCTATAGACTCCTAGAACCCATCTTGAGATGAGAGAAACAATTTGACTACTTCTTTCTGGCCAATCCAACAAGTTAGTGGGAGGGATTGGGGAGAAGGTTCTTCCCTTGGCTTTTACCTCGGGTTCCTTTGATAGTCCCCAACTGTAGTCGTTTGACTCTACTCCCCTAACTGAACATTAGATTCAATGGTAGAAGTAGATTAATTGAAAATAATCTCGATCTGGGCCTCAAAGAGCGAGTCAAATACTTATGGCCAAAATCTACTCTATTTTAATTAGGCTTAGGTTTGAATGTGCTTTGGAATGTGATGGGCCCTTTATCTGGGTTGTGCCCTTAAAGATTGATTAAAATGTGTGTGTGTGCACAACCAAGGTTTTGAAATAAGGTTAATTGATGATTTGTCTTTTAGGGTTCAACTCTGTTTAGTAGCTTTTAGGGTTCAACTTTAGGTGTATTCAATCAAGTTCAGTTGTCACACTAGGTTTTGAAAGCACAGGTGAAAATGTCTTCCTTTAAAACTTAAACGAATGTGGAGTGCCTAGCTAATCCTAAAAGTTGAATCTGAAGTGGTAGCTACTTTATGAGTTGATTTTAGATGAAGTGGTGTGGCCCAAACAACTCAAACAATTGGTCTAGTGCACCACTGAATTAGGCACACAAGTGGTTACCTAATCTGATTTTTACTCGATTATGTCTTGATGAATGTACCAGTTCCAAAGATTGGGTTATCAGTTGAGTACGAAAAATCAGAAGAGGTTGTGTACCTCTGTGGGATTTTTTTTTTAGGTTTTTTTATAAGCGGAGGGTGAGGTTGGTGGAGGTGACAATCAAAATAACCAAACTAAGCCTAGGATTTCTGAAAGCACCTAGGTTAATTAGGGTTTGAATTACAGTGATGGCATCAAATCATGAAGGGGGAAAAATAGGGGAGCACTTACAGTTGTCTTCAACTGCACTTTACTCCTTTCTACAGCTCAAAGATTCCTTGTCGAGGTACCTGCAAGACAATGGAGAAGAAATAAAAGAGTGTTAGAGAGAAAACAAGTGTGAGGAATGCAGAATAATAATTGAGATCTGTTGCCTTCCTGCAAACAACGCTAAAATGTTCAACGTGATTTGGTACGCAAAAAGTTTGAGTTTGAAAACCTTGTCGTTGTAGTCATGTAAAAATCCGTCAATCAGATAAAATTTACCGAAACTCAAAGTTAGTCTTGGGTCGAACACGGGGAGGCGAATGTTTGATCAAAAATTGCATTGGAATTATTGTCATGAAATCATATTAGCTGGTTGAAATTAATCTACTAGCTATTCTAAAGAATAATTCATAGAATAGAGAGAAAGAATAATACAAATAAAGAGAAAATAGGGAGAGAATAAACAAATGCTTCATAACCATAACATCATGTTCATTACATCTAATTGCTACAACTAAAATGTGGGAAATCTACATTAGAAAGCGGTAAAAAGAGAAAGGGGTGAGAAGTTATCCTCCTCAATGGTTGCTTAGAGGACAAGCAGCGTTGACGGAGCGTCCGGATGACGGAGATGAGATGCTGGACGAAGGAGAATGGAGCTAGAGGAAAGAGGATGGAGGATGGAGTAGGGTGACGCCACAGCGAGATCTGCTTCCTCAATGGCTATTAGAGGACAATTGTAGGCGCTCCACGAACGGAGGTGAGAAGATGAAAAAATTATCTTTATAACTCTAATGGAGCATTCCGGGTTTGAGATGAGCTCGTAGAGCTTTGGAGGAGGTGAGAGAAGAAAGGAAGGGATGAAGAATAAAGAGGGGATGTAGGGCCTTTATATAGTTGCATACATGGGAGCAAAAAGGTCTTTTAAAGGCTTGAAATTGATGGCAGGGTCATTAGGGATGTTTACGCATATTGCTAAAGCCTACACGTTACTAAAGCGTGTGTGCATGGAGGGTCGTGTGATCGTGATCCAATGCACCACATGAAGCCACGTCGAGCGCCGTTTCGACTTTAGCCGTTCGCGCACTCAACCATTGTTGCGACACGTGGCCGCATCAAGGCCATCCGATGGAGAACGAACAGTCATGATCAGTGCTCGTTTGCTCTTCACAATGCATGTAGGGTGCGCCAGCTTGCACGTTATTGCATGCATACATATCCTCACTCATTCGCGCTGCCACGTAGCAGCCGACATCGTTGCTCGATCGCGATCCAGCCGTTGAATTGTGTCACGCCTCACTTGAGCAGAGGATTTGAGACATGGTGAGTCTTGAGCACACACTCGATGGATGCAAGTGCCCCTCTCGCCAAATGTGCTACAGCCACGGATGGTTGCGTTTTCGAATTAAGGCACCATCGCTCACGGCCATTGGATTTTGATCCAACGACCCAGATTGATTGTTGATCATGCCTTCAGTGTTGCGTTTAGGGGCAACGTGGCAGCATCTCGATCGTTCGATCTCGATCAACGGTCCAGATCTACTGGCACTATTGAAGAAGGAGGCCGGGTGGCTGTGGGTGGCTTGGATGGCACCACGTGGCACCATCTGGGTTCTCCATCTTCTTTGCTTTGTAGGTGGTGCCACAGTTATCGGATTGAATAGATTTTCACTCCGTTGAGTTGGGATTGTCGATCCGAACCCATCCATGTGATTGGATTTGTCATCTAAGGTACTGATTTATACCACCTTGGCCCTTGACCTCTGATCTTTCTCAGACTGCATCTAATGCTAAGAAGGTCCTATTGGGGCGATCTCGGAGTCGTAACTCTGATCGTCGTTCTGATCAGATCCGTACAGTTGGATTTTCAATCCAAGGCCCCAAAATGATCTCGCTCTATCCCCTGACTACAAAAAGGGAGAATTAACCTATAATTTATACAATCTAACCTAAATGCATGATGATGCATGTTATGTAATATTTATAATGCATGATGCTTCTATAGACCTAGAAACATGTATAAATACGCACTTTAGGCCAATTAGATGTATGCACATCAGTAATCTCTAGGAAGATCAGACCTAGCTCTCCTCAGCTCAGATTAGAAGAAAGTTAGCTCAGATTAGCTTGGCTTAGTTGCTAGCAAAGAACTAGCAAGCAAAGTTAGCTACTGAGCTCCACTTTAGCTACCTTTAGTAGACATCAGCTCCAGTACAATCCTTTCCAGCTCCTTCCAGCTCTTCTCCTCTAAAACCCTAGCTATCCTCCCTCTTACCCTACTCCCTACTAGCTAAGCTAGCTTAGCTTAGCTAGTCCACCTCTATGGCATCCAATCCTAACACTGAAACTCCACCTAACTAGCCCCACCAACTAACCTTACCAAAGTCCACCTAAGCTACCACCACTCCACCTCATTTCTGGTGCCAACCCTACACAATCCTTCACCCCTCAACCACCACCAAAAGCCACCTAAAGGTGGCACCAAAACCACCTAATAACTACCCTTAGAGTTGGCTCTAAAATGAACCCCAATCCCAACCCTACACCTAATCCACCTTCTAGAAAACCCCAAGTTGGCACCAAAATGGAGGCATTTCTCCACTCATGGACGTCTGCCAAGGGATGGAATCAACCCATAACCACCCCCCTTTACATCCATTAAAGTGACGCCAACTAACCTAGGCCTTAGGATCAACTAACCACCCCTATCTAGCCATCCTAAGCCTCCAATTAAGCCACTCCAACCACCCCCAATCCACTCCTATATCTACCCCCCATAACCACCATCATACATGGAACTTCTCCATGAGTTTAATTTCTACCAACACCACCTACACCTAAGGCCAAGGAAGAAGAAGAAGAGAAGAAGATTAAGGGGGAAACATACCTACCCACTTGGTGCCTTCCTCTCTCTTCCTCTCCCTTGTGCCAGTATAAGGAGGAGGAGTTCTTCACCTAGAGGGGATGGAGCAAGGTGGTTGATGCCCACCTTGGAGGATAGCTTGGAGGAGGGCTACTTCAAGAAGAAGCTAAGGAGAACCCTTTTCAAGTGCAGGGCAGTTGCACTTGGAGCAAGGGCCATCCAGACTTCAACCAGAGGATCCCCCCTTCTTCTTCTTTATCTTTATATTTGTATTAGCTAGTGGTTTACTGATTTCTTGTTAAGAAGCATTCCTCTACCTGTACACTACTTGCTAGTAAGACAAAGTTTTCAATTACCTTCCAATTCTCATTTTCTAGTTAGTGTGTTTTTCATGTTCTACGTTGTCTTAGTGCACACACCCCTTCTCTTCTAATTACCCTAGGCACACTTGGCTAGAGTGAGCTTAAAAGAGAGGGCTTCATTCTTGTCACTTAGGTGTAGGTTTAGCGTAGTTCATCTTCTCTTTTCAAATACCCAATTATTTTGAAAACCATAAAAATAACAAAACAAAAACTACAAAAATATGTGTTGATTTAAGAGGCGAGAGAGAGAACCATTTTTGTGACTAACAATTTGGCCTCCTTAAACAACCCTAGATACTCCACTTTCTAGGAATTATAAATTTAAGAGTTGCTCGATTTTACATGTCTCAACGACAAAGACTTGCATTTATAAAATTGTGTAAAATCGGTATCAGGGCACCGGTCTAGCGCACGAAGACCGATATAGCACGATCCAAGGCCAATCCAACGTGATTCCAAGGTCAGTTCTTGGTGTTTGTATTTATAAAAGGACCCTATGGCCTCCCCTTGCAACATATCTCTTCACCAAGCTTCTTACCACCTTCTAAAGCTTCAAAGATGTTCCCTGGAGCTGCTGAGTCACCGATGGAGCTTCCTTCACCATTGTGGCCACCTCAACTCGCTCCTCCTAGCGATAATTTCTAGTTGTTCTTTACTTTCTATTTCATTATTTATTCAAGCATTCTTCTAGCTTTTGTTCCCATGTTGTACGGTGATTCTGATGGCTTATAGAAGTAACCTTTGCTATTATCTTTGTGTCATTTTCATGCTTAGTTATGTTTCTACTTGCTATTATTAAGATGTGTAGTTAGCTACCATACTATACCACAGATTTCTACTCTCTCTCTTCATCTCTCTTTCACACAAGCAAACCAAATAGAATAATAGATCATGATACAATAAACTAAGCAACAAAAGGATTTGATTTCTCGCCTCCCTATGTTTGACACTTAGACTCACCATCTAATCTTCCTTTTAAAATTGATGTCATAACTGAACACTACAACATACAAGTTATCTTAATGCATTTTCCAACTTCAATTTTTGGTGCCATTGCTATGGAGGCAACAGATCTTATTTGTCTCTTTCATACTTGCATTAGTGATATCCACGAGATTTGACTCTCTTCTCCCAATTGAATTGGTTGTAGGAATCCGACGCGTAGGCAACAGAAGGAGCGCACTCCAAGTCGGTAGATTGGGAGAAAAGTGCGGTGAAGACCTCGGTATGTATCATCTTATCTAGCGTAGTTTCATCATTCTTTATCAAAAAAAAAAAAGAAGAAGAAAATGGCATTTAGGATTGTGCATGATGATAGCGTCATCATCATCCATATCTAGCTTTAATTAGTCATAATTCATTAATAAATGCTCCTACATAACCACCAAAGGATCGTAATTCATTGCACATCCTTTCTGAGAGTTTAACATGAAACCAGGGTTAACACTGTAATTTTACCATCATATCTTGAATGCAGAACAATTGTGCATTTTCTCAAGGGTTTATTAAAGGTCAAATATACATTAAAGTCTAACAAGAGGGTCCGTGCAGATAGAAATGGGTTTTCACGTGTTACGAGAATTAACGGACATCTGAAACCTTAAAAATAGACCCACTTAATTAACTGAGGTTCTGGTCAAGATAAAATTCACCTAAACCCTCTAAAAGTCATAGAAAAATATTATCTAAGATTTGGCATCCTTGATTTGACCATTAGAGTCCATTTGACCTAAAACAAAGTCTTAGAAAGATAATTATCGTAATTTGGGTTTTTGCATAAATTACCCACTCAAACTTGGTCAAAACCTAAATCTGACTTCACCATCAGATTCCTTGGGTTCGAAGTAGGTTTATACCAAAATTTGGGTTGAATCAGAGATCATATTGACCTAGTTTGCATTTTAGTCCAGTCTGACTCTTTTTATCACATATGCACCCCTAGCTTTTTGAATTCCTTACAAATGGGCCTCTAATTTTTTCTTCTTCTTTGAAATCAGGTCCCTCCACCATTATTGCAGAGGAACTTCTAATCCGGCAACCTTCAATAAGAGATTTCTCTCTGATTCCTTAGCAGATCTCTCCCAAAAAATGGAAGGAGGACTCCTGACAAGATCCTCTTCCATTTGAGCCTCTTCATGACCTTCCAAATCCATCCAAAGGCTCATGGGAATCATTTCATGTAGTGGGTCTCCTATTTCATGAAGATTTCAAGCTTCCAAGCTTAGAAAAGCTCTCTTGAGGCCTATTAAGGACCCATGTCGCATGGCCGTTCTCCTTAGTCCGATTTAACCTTAAAATTCCTCAATTTTCCTTTCCTACGGCCAGCTCCGACCTAAGATCCGGTGGTCACCTTCTCCATCTTCTTAAGGAAGGCCAATGGCCAAATTGGCCTGTCCAACTTCTTCCTCAAGCTCGTCCGCATCTCTCCAACCATCGCAAGAGCATCCTCCCCCTTTCCTCGCCGCCGTCTCCCTCAACGGAGCTAGTTCCCTCTCCGGTGCCGGCCAATCAAAGCCGGTGCCAACTTCTTCCCCACCATCCATAATTAGGTCCACTCTCTCTCTCTCTTTCTCCCTAGGTTCTATCTATCCCATTTTCCCTTTGTTTCGACCACCGTTCACGCCATTTGCCCTCCACTGTTTCGGTGAGGCTTTCCCATCACTCCATCACACCACACTCCTCGCCAATACTCTCACAAGCTTCAGCGTTCATCCCCATACAAAACCCTACTACCTATTCGCCACTCCACCAACCCAAACCGCCCACCGAACTCACCCACCTTCACGCTCCTCCGACTCCGATGCACCACCTTACGTTGCTGATAACATTGCATATGGGGGTGATAATTCTATTATATAGGGCCCATCTTAAGAATAAAAGGCACAACATAAGTAGAATGGGAGCATTGCATGCATCATATACCAAGATTGCTTATAAAACTGTATTAATGGCCATTTGTGTAAGCACTTGTCAAAGCAGACCTCAGATGAGCAATCGGACCACACTGATGGATTCAGAACGACGAACGGAGTCCAACGGACTCAAGATTGGCCAAATCCGACATCCGGAGCTCCTACAATGGGCCCAAGAAGTTCTAACCGTTGATATAATGATCAACGGCCCTCGTTGCACCACGTGGCGCCCGCTCACCGCGTGCCACTTCCACCTTCAGCTGGAGATCAAATCTCGGTCGTTGATCTTCAATCGGACGACCGAGAACCGCGCACTCGCCCGCAGTCGCCGAGACAAAGCAGCGGGCGTGGTGCAGCGATTAACGTGCATGCCCGCATGCACGCGACGCAGGTTCGAGCAGCGCGGTGCGGGAAATTAAAGGTAGCGAGGCGCGCGACAAAATTGGGCCACCTGATCAGCAGCGGGAAGCTGAGATAGAGCCATGCTGTGCGCCCTCAGGCAGCGAGCTTCCACGCGCGCGTGCACGCCGGGCGACGACGCACGCACGCATGCGCGCTTGAGGCACGATCCAAGCACGCCCGGGGGAGGATCTCAGCCGTCCGATCTTCGATTGGATGGCTCTCATGCAGCGGCCACGGATCGAGCGCGAAGAAGAACAGCGCAGGCGTGAGACCGGAGGGCTGGGGGCTTCACCGACACTTTTGGAAGGGTTTTAGCGACGTCCCAGACGTCGCTAAAACCCCATCTTCTTTTAGAAAGCCCTTCTCCCTATAAACCCCCTCCAACCTCTCATTCAAGGCATTTACTTCCCTTGCAACTACTCTACCCCTCTCTTAGCTAGCTTTAGGCCCTCTTGTAATCGCCAAAGACGACGAGCCACCGACGTAGCCTTCTCCTCCGCTGTGGTTGCCTCGCCGCTCTCCTCCTCTCTCTCTCTCTCTTCCTCTCTTTTAAGCTTTCCTTTACTTATGTTTAAGCATGTATCTAATGTTGTAATCTGTGAACTAAAGCTGCATGATTAATGAACTTACTTTCCATTCAGTTGTTTACTTTATTTCTTGTTCAAGTTGCATGTTAAAGAAAGAAATGACTCTAATCCTAATCTCTCTCTCTCTCGCTTTCCAACTGCACCTTTTCGCAAGCAAAACTCTGCAATTTCCGTGACAACAAGTGATAAGCAAAATCCGATTTTCACGCCTCCCTGAGACCGACACTCGGACTCACCTCCATTTCTTTACTTTAAAACCGACGTTGCAAGTGCGACTATAACGACACTTCTTAACACACACGCACGAGCACACGCCAATTTTTGGTGCCATTGCCGGGAAGGCAATGGATTTGTTTTGTCACTTCCATTCCACATACATTCTCACATATCTAATGCCCTGTTTTCCTTTTTACTTGATGGTTGCAGGAATTCGGCGCTTGGACGGCGAAGCGACGCATCCCACGACGGTAATAAGGAATTAGGCACAACAAGGACCGATAGTGAGTAATTCTTCACTCATGATTGTTTGCTTGCGTGAAAAACTAAAAATAGTTGTAAAAATTGAAAAAATTGGTGTGGTGTATGATTGCTTGACCCACATCCTTAACACATCATCCCACAAAAAAAAATGTACACTCTAACATTCTGAATAAATTCTTGGAGTGTTCTTTTCTCTTTTTGAGTTGTGTTTGCGAAGCCACCGTGAGTTGACTTGGGCCGCACCACTCAACCCTAAAACTGACTCATCTAATAGAAGCTGCATGATCATTAGGATGAGTACATTAGGGTTTTAGAGCCTCTACACAATAAAAGGAAATCTACTTTCACCAAATTGTGTGCAAAACTTGACGTGCCTACTGAAACTTGTCTGAAAACATTAAGACACGTCAACCCTAAAAGACACTAAAGTAAGGATGAAACACTAAAAGACACCACATCTTAAAAATCCTTGCTTGAAAACCATGTTTTGATAGAAGCACACACATTGAAAGTGGAAAATTAAGAGGCACCACCCCAATCAACGCCTCATCATGTAACCCTAGCACAAGCACTATCTTAGCCCTTTAAAACTGAGTAGACGTGCCCTAGGCAGGACTAAGTTAAGTCTCGAAAGGTGAGGTTTTGTTTGCTGCGCACTTGGCTTTCATTCCCTTGGAAGAATCTGGTGACTAGGTTGTAGGGCAGTGTCAAACGACCGCGGTTGTGGGGTCTACAGAACCGGAGGTGCAAGTCAAAGGAAGAAACTTCCCTGCAATCCCCTCGTAATCAACCTGGCCAGATTAGCCTTAGGAAGGGGAGTCCAGTGCTTACGGACTTAATCACCCTTTGTGAGATTTCTAGGTCTCCTAAGAAATACACCATAAGGACTAGGCTTGTTTGCTTGATTGAACACATTTCTCGCATCTGTCACTCTCTACATCCCCTCCTGTTCTTCTCTAGTGTATGCACAGGAGACACTCACTGCATCTCGAGTTGTTTGTTTTGGGGCAGGAATCTAGGCGACGTGATTCTGTTAGGAACATGGCTGAACCTAAGGTAGATGAGGCTAAGGATCAAGCCCCACCAGACACAATGACCATCATCCAAGCCCAAATTAATGTAAACCATTGGCTTCAGCAACAACAAATCCACACCATCATGCAAGCCATACACCGATTACAGAACCCACAAGAACAACCACCACCACCTTTCCAAGGCACACAAGGGCAACCACCACTCAATGTACCACCATTTCAGGATCAATCGAGGCCCCTCCATGATTTCTATAATCCCTCCTCTATTAGAGTCAAGCCACACCTTAGGATCCCCGAAGGGGGAGATGATTTTGAGCTAAAATCGAATGTCTTAAGTCTGATCCAGAGCCACTTTCATGGAAGCTCAAATGAGGACCCCTTCCAGCACCTAGAGGATCTCGATCGCATAGCACGAACTGTGAAACCTAGGAACATTAGCCTTGACATTGTTCTAATCAAGATGTTTCCCTTCTCGTTAAGAGACAAGGCTTCTCACTGGCTTAGAACTCTAGGTAGACCTATCACCACCTGGGAAGAACGAAGGCATGCATTTTTAAAGAAATTCTTCTCCATAGGAAAGACCAATGCCCTTAGAAGAGATATTACTACCTTTACACTCCAGGATGGGGAACAGTTCCATGAGGCGTGGGAAAGATTCAATGAACTCTTGAAGAAATGCCCACACCATGAAGTACCAAGGTGGCAATTGGCCCAGATTTTCTACCACGGTCTGGATAGCAACCTACAGAACTTCATCGATGCCTCATGCGGGGGGAACTTCCTGAACAAGGACAAGGAGAGCGCATTTGAGCTCTTTGAGTCTATGAGCGAGAATTCGCTCAACAATGCCTTCATGACCCAATTTAACAGGTCCAGTCAACCCCGTGGTGGGATTTATGAGGTACAAGTAAATTCTGGAATGGTTGACATGGACATCATTGCCAAGAAACTAGATCGAGTGGAATTGGTGGACAAAAAGATTGATGAGCTACTAAATCAGACCAGGAACCCCTTACAGACCTTCTCCCTAGCAAAGGGAGCACATAATGTTGACCTAGTCCAGCCCTTAACCCAACTAAACCTACTACAACCCCTAACCACGTTCCAGGGAGGGACCTTTGCTCCCTCAACCCTTGATTACTCTCTTCCCTCTCCATCGACATCGGCTATCCTTGAAGATGTGCAAGCTGTCCAAGGTTATGCGAAACCTGACCCTTTCTCCAACACTTACAACACTGGCTGGCATAACCACCCCAACTTTGGTTGGACAAACCAGAAACCACCACAATTCCAAAACCAGCCCAGGCCAAACCAGCAGCCACACTTGCCCCCTATCAG
Organism: Thalassia testudinum; assembly: GCA_037157565.1. Classification (NCBI taxonomy): domain Eukaryota; kingdom Viridiplantae; phylum Streptophyta; class Magnoliopsida; order Alismatales; family Hydrocharitaceae; genus Thalassia; species Thalassia testudinum. The sequence continues at coordinate 59,128,280 of JAZHRO010000014.1, forward strand.
CAAGGACCACCAGTTAGACCCCAATATAATAAGAATAGGGCAGCCCCTCCCCCACAAAACCAAATGGACACCCTAATAAAGATGATGGCTGACATGAACCAGAAACATCAGGAGGAAATGGCCTTGGTAAAGGGACAGTTAAGCCAACTCTTGGACTGTAAACAACAAGGATCTCTACCTTCCCAGCCACAACCGAACCCACGAAACATAATTAACAGAGGCCCCAATTCGCAAGGGTTCCAAGGCAATCCCAGGCAGGCTCACATGGTCTAGCCAGCCCCACAAACACCCTTAGGGTTTGGTGCTTCTTCATCCTTGTCTTCTCAAGGATCAACCCATGGGCCCAATGCCTCTGCAAATGCGGTGACCTTGAGAAGCGGCACAAAAACCCAGGATCCTAAATGGCCAACTCTCCCCAAGACTTCAACCGCTGAAATACCCGACTCAGATGAGGCACCAGAAAAACCCAAGGACCCAGAAATAAATCCGATCCACATTCAGACACCCTACCCTGAGGCCTTGGAAACAATCAAGAAAAAGAAGAGTGTTGTGGAAACTGAGGAGCTTTTGGAGATCTTTATGCGAGTACAGATTAACATTCCGCTCCTCGAAGCCGTCAAGCACATCCCGGCTTACGCCAAGTTTTTAAAGGATTCCTGTACACCCAAGCGTAAGCCTAGACCTCAAGCACCTAGGAAGGTTGTGCTCACCGAACAAGCAAGTTCCGTAATATCAAGCAACCTCCCACTCAAGAGAACTGACCCAGGAGCACCCCTGATTTCCTGCATTATCGCGGACATAACATTTGATAGAGCGCTCCTGGACTTAGGTGCTTCTATCAATCTAATTCCAACAACCCTATACCACCAATTTGGTTTCGGAGAGTTTACACCAACACCTGTCACCATCCAGCTGGCTGATAGATTAGTGAAAACCCTGAAGGGGGTTGTCGAGGACGTGATTGTACGGGTCAAGGACTTCCATTTCCCGGTCGACTTCTTGGTGCTCGACATGGGAGTCCCTGAAAATTTACAGAACGCACCCATAATCTTAGGCAGACCTTTCTTAGCTACGGCTAAGGCAAACATTGATTGTTACACGGGATGTATGGAAATCGCCTTCAGAGACAAGAAAATGCAATTGGATATCTTCCGGGCGACAAAGTCTTTTGATTGCGATTGCATTGAGGAACACGATCCTGTGGAAACTCTGGTCGAGGAATGCCTCACCCATAGTTCTATCTCAGACCACCAAACCCATAGTGACTGTTCTGACCCATCACCGTCACTACCTGTGGACCTCTGTAAGGCTGAGTACCATCACACAACACCATTTGAGGAGATCGATGTTGATCAACTCTCTCCCTTTCCCTTTCCATCAACTGTGGTTCCACCTGCACCTGAACTTAAGCCACTGCCCGAGAATCTCAAGTATGTCTTCCTGGGACCTGACCAGACCTTTTCGGTGATTGTTAATTCTCATCTAACCAAGGATCAGGAACTCAGGTTGACCGCGACCCTTTCAGAACATCGGGCCGTTGTCACCACTGATCATGGCGAATCCATCCCCACCCGCACCACCACCACATGGCAGGTGTGTATTGATTATAGGAAGCTCAATGAAGCCACTAAGAAGGATCATTTCCCCTTGCCATTCATTGACCAAATCCTTGAAAGATTGGCAGGGCAGAAGTATTTTTGCTTCCTGGATGGATATTCAGGATATAACCAAGTTGCAATTGCTCCGGAGGATCAAGAAAAGACCACATTCACTTGCCTGTACGGCACGTTTGCATTCCGTCGGCACGTTTGCATTCCGTCGAATGCCGTTCGGGTTATGCAACGCACCTGCTACCTTCCAGCATTGCATGCTAGCCATTTTTTCAGAAATGGTGGGTGAATACTTAGAGGTCTTTATGGATGATTTCTCTGTATTCAGGAATTCATTCGACCATTGTCTGAGCAACTTGGAGAAAATCCCTGAAATGATGTATCGAGGTTAATCTGGTGTTAAGTTGGGAAAAGAGCCATTTTATGGTTCAAGAAGGAATTGTCCTCGGTCACATCGTATCGCATAGGGGCATCGAGGTAGATCTGGCTAAGGTTGATTTGATTTCCAAACTCCCTCCACCTAGCTCGGTCCGACAGATTCGCTCATTTCTAGGACATGTTGGCTTCTATCGAAGGTTCATTAAAGACTTTTCCAAGCTTTCCAAACCCTTGACTGACCTTCTAGCCAACAACGCCATATTCCACATGTCTTCTGATTGCATCCAGGCTTATCACACCCTTCGGGACTTGGTCTCCACAACACATGTACTTCAGCCCCCGGACTTGTCCCAGGACTTTGAGATTATGTGTGATGCATCAGATTTTGCCATAGGCGCTGTCCTGGGACAAAGGCAAGACAAGAAGCTCATGGTGATCTACTACGCGAGCAAAATGTTGGACGAGGCCCAACGAAATTATACGGTCACAGAGAAAGAGTTGCTCGCTGTAGTCTTTGGACTTGAAAAGTTTCGCTCGTGCTTGTTGGGATCCCACATGATTATTTACATCGACCATTCAGCCATCCGGCATCTGTTGGCCAAGAAGGATGCAAAGCCCAGGCTCATCAGATGGATCCTGCTTTTGCAGGAATTTGACCTGGAAATCTACGACAAGGCCGGATAGAAGAATGTGGTGGCTGAGCACTTGTCTAGACTTCATCCAGACCACATTGGACCCTCCCTACCTCTATCTGACGCCTTCCCCGATGAACACATTCTGGCTGTGTAAGACAAGAGACTGCCATGGTATGCTGACTACGTCAACTACCTAGTTGTAAGACAAACCCCGCACAGCTGGTCCAGATAGCAACGGGGCAGGTTCTTGGCTGAGACTGAGCACTATTTCTGGGATGATCCCATGTTTTTTCGCCTCTGTGCTGACCAGATCATCAAGAGGTGTATCCCCGAGAACGAAGTTCAGAGTGTGCTTTCCTTCTGTCATGACTAGGCTTGTGGTGGCCACTTCTCTGGAAAGAAAACGACTGCAAAGATTCTGCAGTCTGGATTTTACTGGCCGTCCCTATTTAAGGATGCACACAACTTTGCCAAGACTTGCTCACGCTGGCAAATGCTGGGGACCATGAACAAGAAAGATATGATGCCCCTCTAGCCCATTTTGATTGTCGAAATCTTCGACGTTTGGGGTATCGATTTTATGGGCCCCTTTCCACCATCCAATGGCTTCGAGTACATCCTAATCTCAGTAGACTATGTTTCTAAATGGATTGAAGTCGTTGCCACCCGCCGATGCGATCACAGGACTGTCATGGACTTTGTTAAGCAGAACATCTTTTCCCGGTTTGGAATACCCAAGGCCATGATCAGTGATGGTGGAAGCCATTTTATCCATTCCCAATTCCGTGCCCTACTTAGAAAATATGGGGTGAACTACCGCATTGCTACCATGTATCATCCGCAAACAAATGGGTAGACCGAGGTCTCAAATAGGCAAATCAAGAACATTTTACAGAAGACTGTGAGACCTGACAGGAAAGACTAGTCCACACGACTAGATGATGCCCTGTGGGCATACAGGACCGCTTTCAAGACCCCGATAGGCATGTCGCCTTATCGCGTGGTCTTTGGCAAAGCCTGCCATCTTCCTGTCGAATTGGAACACTAGGCTTACTGGGCTGTCAAGTAATGTAACATGGATTCCCATTTAGCCGGTGCGCAGAGGACACTCCAATTATCTGAGCTCGATCAAATTCGTCGGGACGCTTTTGAAAATAGTCGATTGTATAAGGAGAAAATGAAAGCCGTCCACGACCGACTAATTCAGAGAAAAACCTTTGAGCCTAACCAGCAAGTCTGGCTATTTGACGCCCGCCTAAAACTCTTCCCGGGGAAACTCAGGTCCAAATGGACAGGACCATTTCGGGTGGTTAAGCCTTGCTCTAATGGGGCGGTTGAAATCGCTGATCCTAACACTGGGCACACTTTTACAGTTAATGGTCAAAGATTGAAGCACTTCCTGGCCCTGGTTCCCCCAAAGGAGAGTGTCACCCTCGTTGAGGGATAACACGAAGCACCACCCAGCTGGAGGCGTTAAACTTAGCGCTTCTTGGGAGGCAACCTAGAGGATTCAGACTGAACCGGTATTTTACGTCACTCAGCTACTCTCTTTTTGAACCCCTATGCATCCATGTATTTGCCAATGAGGACATTATCCAACTTAAGCATGGGGGGTGGTAAATTGCATGATCCTGAGCTCATTTAATCAGTCTGAATAAAAAAAAAAATTAAATTTAGGAAGAAACTTAGGCATTAGAAACTTGTCAATAGTGGGAAATAATACAAAAAGAACTTAAACACTTAGACTTTTCAGGCCTTCAGGCTTAATCAGCCCTGTGTCCATTAAAATATGGATTTAGCTTCGAATCCTTGCAACCTTAAGCTATTCTAATCCACCTACTAAAGAAGGTGATAAGTATACGACTTATCAACTCACCCTCTAACTTAGAAAAGCTTTGAGTCTAAGCATCTGCACACATTTTCTGCACAGACTCACTCCTTGGAGATTTTGATAGAAATTGGGTAGCTAATGAACTCTCTAGGGTGGTATGGCTGGCAAGTTGTCATGGGTAACAGCCCATTGGCAGGTTGTCCAGAACCTAGCCACGGGACCATTTCTTCTTCATTGTCTTTAGGTACATTTGAGATCAGGGAAGCCACCTACGAAAAAAAAAAGGAGAAGAAAATAAAATAAACCACACTTCACCGCACGAGTATGGCTGGCAAGTGATCGTGGGTAACAACCCATTGATTGGTTATCCAGAGCCCAGCTAAATAATTGCACAAAAAGAACCAAAACACTTAAGGAAGAAGCGGGGAAGTAGTACAAGCCTAGGAGATATACATTGGAAAAATCCTTGTGTTGACCCCAATTAAAACAAACGTAGGGAGAAAGCTACCGATCGAACAAATACACCTTTAGGCAAATATATTTCCTCTTCCGATCACCTAGGGGCGTAGAAACCCGAAGTCTGTCTAAATTACCATTGAGTGAGTCTATCACAATTTTCACACCAAGATGCTCAGCACTTAGGGTTTTGATCGAGTTTTGGGTGGGTTGGGTAGCCGTAAAAAGTTACCAACCCATGCTGAATTCCTAAAAAAATTCTAAAAAAATATATATATATACATATACATATGTATAGTTATATACATTAAAGCAAGGATTCGGGTGATTCATACTTTGGCAGACACCTGGGCACTGCTTAGTCTTTGTAGATTAAGATCTTAGTATATTTCCTCCTATTGACAAGTGATGAAATCTCTAAGCAATTACTTGTTAAATTCTGAAAGAAAATAAAGGCTAGAATAAACCTTGCTAGGGACTAGCAAGGAGTAAGCATGGGGGTATGATAACACTGCATATGGAGGTGATAATTCTGTTAAATAGGGCCCATCTTAAGAATAAAAGGCACAACATAAGTAGAATGGGAGCATTGCATGCATCATATACCAAGATTGCTTATAAAACTGTATTAATGGCCATTTGTGTAAGCACTTGTCAAAGTAGGCCTTAGATGAGCAATCGAACCGCACGGATGGATTCAGAATGACGAACGGAGTCCAACGGACTCAAGATCGGCCAAATCCGACATCCAGAGCTCCAACAATGGGCCCAAGAAGTTCTGACTGTTGATATGATGATCAACGGCCCTCGTTGCGCCATGTGGCACCCACTCACCGCGCGCCACTTCCACCTTCAGCTGGAGATCAAATCTCAGCCATCGATCCTTGATCGGACGACCGAGAACCGCACGCCTGCTCGCGGTCGCCGCGACAAAGTAGTAGGGGTGGTGCAGTGGTTAACGTGCATGCCCGCACTCACGTGATGCGGGTTCGAGGCACGCGGTGTGGGAAGTTAAAGGCAGCGAGGCGCACGGCAAAATTGGGTCGCCCGATCAGTAATGGGTAGCTGAGATAGTGCCACGCGGTGCGCCCTCAGGCAGTGAGCTTCCACGCACGTGCACATGCCGGGTGACGACGCCCGCGCGCACGTGCGCCCGAGGCACGATCCAAGCACACCCGGGGGAGGATCTTAGCCGTCCGATCGAAGATCGGACGGCTCTCATGCAGCGGCCACGGATTGGGCGCGAAGAAGAACGGTGTGGGTGTTCGACTGGAGGGCTGGGGGCTTCACCGACGCTTTTGGAAGGGTTTTAGTGACGTCCCAAATGTCGCTAAAACCCCTTCTTCTTTTAGAAAGCCCTTCTCCCTATTTAAACCCCCTCCAACCACTCATTCAAGGCATTCACTTCCCTTACAACTACTCTACCCCTCTCTTAGCTAGCTTTAGGCCCTCTTGTAATCGCCGGAGACGACGAGCCGCCGATGGAGCCTTCTCCTCTACCGTGGCTGCCTCGTCGCTCTCCTCCTCTCTCTCCTTCTCTTCCTCTCTTTTAAGCTTTCCTTTACTTATGTTTAAGCATGTATCTAATGTTGTAATCTGTGAACTAAAGCTGCATGATTAATGAAGTTAATTTCCATTCAGTTGTTTACTTTACTTCTTATTCAAGTTGCATGTTAAAGAAAGAAATGACTCTAACCCTAATCTCTCTCTCTCTCTCTCTCGCTTTCCAACTGCACCTTTTCGCAAGCAAAACTCTGCAATTTTCGTGACAAGTGATAAGCAAAATCCGATTTTCACACCTCCCTGAGACTGACACTCGGACTCACCTCCGTTTCTTTACTTTAAAATCGACATTGCAAGTGCGACTATAACGACACTTCTTAACACACATGCACGAGCGCACGCCAGCCACCATACGAGACACCCACCATCACCTTTGTCGTACTTCAGCGAAGCCACGGAGATATTTAACTGGGGCTTTCAAGCCCATATTCGTGTTTTAGGACAAGTCGGTTGCCACCCATCACTGCCTTCATCTCCGACCATGACCAAGCTCCTCCAGCGTTGAGACACTTCAATCCCACTTCCAGGTGCTGAGGACTTCATCCGCATACCCAGTTGTAGCCTCAATTAGGTAGGAGGACCTCAACCACTGCTCCAATTTGACGAGGTTTCAATTGCAGGAGCACGTGAAGAGAAGGCCTGAAGATAGTCCCACATCGTGTGGGATAAAGCAGCAGCAGGCACATATATTATTTTTGTGTCTAAGGCTTATCACCTCAGACACTTGGGGGTGAGGTCCCCTCTCACCCGACACCCGATCCGACCTAATCCCTCACTCCTCACTCATCACCCACTGCCGGTAAGCCTGGACTCGAGTGCGCATACCCGAATACCCGATTACCCTGGTTTGAGAGAAAGAGAAAGGAGGAAAGGAAAGGAAAGAGAGAGCAAGGGAAGGGGGTTTTGCTCTGAAGGAAGGAGGCTCAACACTTGGCCGCTAAGGAAGGGTGCATAGCCCTTGTGTGTGTAGAGAAGAGAAGAAGGAAGCTGAGATTAGAGGAGAAGAACAACAAAAGAAGAGTATTGTAGCATAGAACGTTTAAGTCGTCTGATTTGAATATTAGACGTTTGAGTATTATTCACTTATTTAACATTGATTGAACATTTGATATACATGTGCTTAGACTAATAATTGGTGATCTAAATCACCATTATTTTGTCTTAGTTATCTTTTTGGTGTTGAAATATATTGAGCTTCATTGAATATCTTAATGTGACAGATTAATATTCATTGAAATATCATTATTGTGCTAAATTTCTTGTGCTCATTTATTTATTAATTGAGAATAGCATGTAAATTCCTATTTTTTCCATGTGTTTGACCTCAGACTTCATTTCTAGATATTCGAGTTTATAAATTACATTTGTTGATTGAGTGATTTAGAGCATACTACAACGAATGCATATTATATCTCTCCTCTAGCACATCAACAATGCATGAATCTTAGGTTAGATTGTTTGCTTGCTTTCAAGAAAATCTAAAAATAAAAGATAAAAATGGCATTGCAAAGAATTGGCATGGTAGATTGTTACTTGACCCACATCCTGAACTAACGACCCAACAAAAAAAATTATACACATTAATATCTTCAGAAAATCTTTCTGAGTGTTTCTCTCTTTTAGTGGTGCTTGCGGAGCACCTGTGATCTGTATTGGGCCGTACCGCTCACCAAAATTAAAATCAATTCACCTGGTCTAATTGCATGAACTCTAGGGGTGAATACATTAGGGTTGTTTATTTCTAGGGCCACACTACTCTTAGAGGAAATTTATCCTCACTCGTGTGCAAAACTTTGTGTGCCCACTACAAACATTGCTTGAATATATTAAGAAATCTCAACCCTAAAAATTCGTTAAAGCAAGGACGAATCATTAAAAGTCACCACATCCCAAATAACCTTGACTTAACACCACATTTTGTTGAGTGCACACACAAGCTTAAATCGAATTAATTAAGAGGCACGAACCCCCAACAATGCCTCATCACTTACCTTAAGCACAAGCACTATCCTAGCCCTAAATTAAAATCAAGTAGTTGTGCCTTAGGTAGGAGAAATTTAAGTCTTGCGAGTGTGATTGGGTTTGTTAAGTAGTTTGCATTAATTCCCATTGTTAAATCTAGTGTCTAGGCTGTGGGGTAGTGTCAAACGACCGCGGTTGAGGGGTATCAAAGGACCCTAAGGCAAGAGCCTTGGGAAGTACCTTCCCCTCAACGCCCTCGTATTCAACCTGGCCAGATTGATTTTGGGGAGGAAGGTCTAAGTGCTTGCAAACTTAATAATTCTCTGCAAGGCTTTAAGTCATTGAGGTCAACACTATAGGGCTTAGTTCTATTTGATTGGCTGTGCACACATGATTCTTTCTTCTGTCTCCTTCACACCTCTCCCGATTCTTCTAGTGTATGCATGGAAGGTCTCACTTAACCTTAAATTGGATGCACTAGAGAGAATCCCAAGAAGGATACTCAAGTATTCTAGGGCTAGAATTGTAGACATGGCGGATGATGTAAACACATTTACACTACTTAAAATGTCTATTTATGCATGTTCTTAAGCATAGGATTGCATTTCATGATATAAATATTGCATTACATGCATCATCTTGCATTTAGAGTAGTTTGAATAAAATGGAGGTTAATTGTCTCCTTTTATGTACTTGGACAGGGCAAATATTTTATCGGGGCCTCGGATCAAAGATCCAACCATATGGATATGATCAGGGCGACGATTGGAGTTCAACGACTCTAAGATCGCCCTAATCAGGCATCCGTAGCATCAGATAGAGATCGAGAAGATCAAGGGCCAGGATGGTGTAAATCCGCACTTCAGATGGCAAATCCGACCACACGGATGAATTCGGATCGATGATCGCAGCCCAACGACACAAAAATCGAGTCAATCCGACATCCGTGGCACCATCTACAACTTCCAGAAGATGGACGGCCAAGATGCCTCCACGTGGCGCCATCTCAGCCGCCCAATCGGCCGCATGCGTCTTGTGAAGACCGCGCACCGTCTCCTCTCCGCCGTTGGATCTCGATCCAACGGCTGCGGTCGCTCGCGCTTAAAAGCGTCCGCGCGACCATTTCGTCCGCGTAGCGCAGCGGCGACGCAGCTGCGGGCGAAGCGGAGGTCGCGGGTTCGAGCCGCGGTGAGGGGGTGGAAGGTGCGGGCGAGCGGGCGCGGACGAGCGTCAGGTGAAGATCCAACGGCTGCGCGCACTCAATTAGGACGACGCGCGATTGGACGCCGGGCGTAACGCGCGATCGCACGCGGGCGGCGCGCTACGCAGCGGGCGCGGACGCGATCTATGCCGTCTGATCTCGCGATCGGACGGCTGAGACTACGCGGACGTGCGTAGGCGTTACGCGCGCGGGCAGCCGAGCGGGCGCGCGTGGGCGCGGCGGCGACGGCGACGTCGGGGCTTTAGCGACGGTTTTATCCGTCACTAAAGACCCCATATTTATTATTTTGAAGATGTAATGTCCATTTTGCCCCCACTCCTTGCAACTATAAAAGGAGACCTCCTCCATACGAAATTTTCATCCCTTCCTTCTCCTCTCTACCTCTCCAAAGCTCAAGAGAAGCTTGTCCCACACCCGGGATGCTTCTCGCGAGATAAAGTCCAAATTTTCGTCCCCCTTCGGAAGTGGATCCCGTGACGACGACGGCGTGCTGCTCCGTTCCCGTTCTTCGGCTTCGTCCTCCTTCGTCCCGCTTCGTCCTCCTTCATCCAGGCGTCGTCCCGTCCGGCTCGTCCTCCAAGCGACTGTCGAGGAGGATTCTCTCTCCCTATTCTTTTTACTGCTTTCTAGTATAGATTTACTGCTTTCTAGAGTAGTCTATTCGTCCTCCGAGCGATCGTCGAGGAGGACATTTCTCCCTCCATTCTTTTAATGCTTTCTAGAGTAATTGTTTTATGTTTTCTAGTTGTAACGAACGAACTCTTTTATGATAAATTCCTTGTCTATTCTACATCTCATTTTGATTTCCATGTATAGTATTCTTTCTCTCTCTCTTACTCCCTCTCTCTCTTTTATTTGTTGTAGATACTTAGATAGTTTAAATTGAATTTCTTCGTGACAAAATAAAAAGAAAGGTGAAGTTTTTAAATCAAACGCTCGCCTCCCTGTGTTCGACCCGGAATTTTAATTTCGGTATAAATTTTATTTGTTGAACACGAATCCTTCGCTTTCGAACTACAACGACAGGTTTTCCAAAATCGAACACGTTAGCGTAGGTTCGTAAATCGTTCAACATTTTGGCGCCGTTGCCAGGGAAGCAACGATCTTTGATTTCTCTTCGCATTTTGTAACTTACAAATCATTTACCTCACTTTTCTCCTTTCTTATTGTAATTGCAGGTACTCTTTTGAGGCTGGCAAAAGCGGTAGATCGGAGTAAAGTGCTGTGGAAGGTTTTGTAAGTTATCCCCCACCTCCCACCCATTAGATTTTATTTCATCACATAATAATTCAAACATCAATCAACCTAGGTGTTCTTATAAACTCTAAGGTTAGATTGGTTGTTGTTTGACATCCATACTCACTCCAACCCCCACATTAAAAAAAGAAAAAAATAAAAAAAAAATCTCACAGAGGTACACAACCTCATCTGATTTTCTAACTCAACCGGTAAACCAATCTTAGGAGCCGGTACACACATCCAAACACATAATTGAGTAAGAAATTAGATTAGGTAATCATTTGTGTGCCTAATTAGGTGGTGCATCAGGCCAGTTGTTTGAGTTGTTTGGGCCGCACCACTTCAAATAAAATCAACTCATCAAGTAGCTGCCAATTAGGTTCAACTCTTAGGGATCTACCAGGCACTCCACATTCTTTTTAAACTTTAAAGGAAAATATCTTCACCTGTGCTTGCAAAACCTGGTGTGCCAATGAAATTTGATTGAAAACACCTAAAGTTGAATCCTAAAAGCTACTAAGCAAGATTTGAACCTTAAAATTCACCACATCAAAAATAATCTTGCTTGAAAACCACTGGTTGTGCACGCACACACAAAGCAATCAATCATTAAGGGCACAACCCATTTAAAGAGCCCATCACATTCCAAAGCACATTCAAACCTAGCCCTAAATAAAACAGAGTAGACGTTGGCCTTAAGGATTGGACTCGCTCTTCAGAACTCAGAACGAGATTATTTTCGATTAGTCCGTTTCTACTGTTCAATCTGATGTCTAGCTAGGGGAGCAGAGTCAAACGATCGCGGCTGGGGGGTACACTAGGAACCGGAGGCGCAAGCCGAAGGAAGAACCTTCTCCCCAGTCCCTCCTTCTAACTGGTTGGATTGAACAGACAGAAGTAGATCAAATCGTTCCTTTATCTCAAGACGGGTTTTGGGAGTCTGTAGGTCTGTAGGCTAACCCATTTAAGGACAGGTTTGATTATTTGTATTGCAGGGCACCTTTCTTCCTCCCGTGTCTCATGAATCCTTCCACATATTTCACGCATTCCCACTCTTTCACTCCTGTCATGAATTATCCGCAACATGACGATTATCCCACTTCGTATTGTAATCAACCATCAGTTAGTTGGGATAATTCGGATTGGGGATACAATTCCGGACCCCCGTGTTTAGGGTCTAACCCTGAACACTTTGATTCTCAATTCTATCCTTCTCAGAGTTGCATCGATTATAGATCGTCCTCCTTTCATGAACAACCTAATGCGATCTACAATCAAGAAGGATACACTGATCCTTACCCATCCTCTGATTTCACTGCCTTTAGGTCATCACCATCCTTTGAACATTCTGAAATGACCTATTTTCAGGAAGGGTATAACGAATCTCAATTCGTTAATTCCTCTGCTTTGATGTCAAACCTGCCCAATCCTGAACCAACTCATTTGGTTCAGGTTAATCAGGTTCAAGATAAGGTTCTGGCTAACTTGAGAAATATCATACAATCTTTAGAAGTTCAGCGAATACCTTGCATTGAGAGATTGGAGCCCTTGATTGAAATGATTGATGATTTAAACAAGTCTTTGTTGGATTGGCTCCAGGACGTTAATGATAAGAACCCGGGTAAGTTTCTACTTGGGAAATTAGCGAAATTGAGGATGAGGTTCGTGGTTGCTTTGGTTCAATCTTGGGATGATTCCCAGGATGAACCCTCTTCAGGAAAGCCAAAGACAGAACCCGCTCAGGCACCTGTTGGGGGGAACACGTATTACGAGGCTGACCAGATTGAATTAAAGCAACCAATTAAGGATGATCTGATTTCTTCACCTGAGATCCCTGAGCCAGGTTACGAGAAAACGTATGTCTCCTGGGAACACAAAGTGACAACTAATTTTGGGACATACATTGATACGGATCCTGATTTCTTTGATGGTGAAGATTCAAGTTGCGAAGTCTCACACGAGTTTTCAGAACACGATTTTTGTGAGACGATTGGGCCTGAGGAATCTGATAGATCATTTGGTAGCCCAATAATTGAGGAAACTGATCTTATTAGGGCACACATTACGGAGCCAGAATCGCATTTTCTGGAAGAATCATTTCAATGCCCTGATTATCAGTTACACCCTGTTGAGCTTATTGATGATTCTAATTTTGAGATAATTAGACCCAAGTCAATTTTGATTTTGCCACATCATCTAGACTTGGAGATTTCAGACGGGGTGATGAATATACAAGAGGTCATGGAATTTGATATGCCGAATGAGGAGGATAGGAGCTGGGAAATTCTGATTTGGGAAGTCAATTTTGGAGGAAATGGAAGATTGAGTCGAAGGGTTCCTTTTAAGCTGAAACCATCAAATCAGAACCCTTACGACATTTGTTTCGAGGATGTCAAACTCAAGCACACATTTAACGATTATCCTTTTGAGCTTCAATTCTCTGTAACCCGACATTTTGGCCTTGGGTTGCATCCTCACAAATCGCAGGCCCGACCCCGCTTGCATTCTGATTTTAGGTTTTGGGTAATTTTTATCCAGAACCTAAGATATTCTCGATTATGGGGGATGGGTCTGCACCACAATCTGGTCCACATCTGTGGACCTCTGTTGACAGGTCGGAGGATTCTTCTGTTTATTCTAATTTTGACCTGCACTTCTGAATTCTTCATTTCTTTTCTTTGTATAGTGTGCCTAGCTGAAGGCACTAAACTCAGCACATATACAGTTCTTTTTCATTTTCATCTCGGAGCAGACTCGATATCCACGCAATTCAGGTGCTTTCTACGCTTTTCCACTCTGTTTTATGTCTTTTTAATACAATGAGGACATTGCATTAGATAGGCATGGGGGGGTGGATATTTATCTTTGAATTCATTCGTCAGCTCCGTAGATTTGTTTCATCTCAAAAAAAAAAAAAAAAAAAAAATCAAAATTAGGAAAGAGAATTTGGGTTTAAGAAAATTTTCGATCTTAAGAAATACTATATTATGGTTTGAACACAAAGACCCTTCAGGTCTTTGGACTTAATCAGCCCGTGTATCCACTAAAATGTGGATTTGTTTTTCGAGTTCTCGCAAACTTGAATTTTATTTTAATTGGAGTAGATAAGTTTGGGTGATAAGTACACGACTTATCAACCCGCCCTCTGATGTGAGGGAATTTTGAGTCTTAAGCATCTACACACTTTCTTTGCACTGACTCGTTATTTGGCGATTTTAATGGAAATTGGGTAGCTAATGAACCTTCTAGGGTGATATGGCTGGAAAGTTATCGTGGGTAACAGCCCATAGGTAGGTTGTCCAGAGCCCAGTCACTGACCTTTCTCTTTTTGCTGCCTTTAGGTAAATCTTAGACCAGGGAAGCCACCTACTTAAAAAAAAAAAGAAAAAAAAAAATCAAAAAGGAGAAAAGAACAAAAAGAAATAAGCCACACTTCACCGCAAGAGTATGGCTGGCAAGTTGTTGGTGGTAACAGCTCATCGACCGGTTGTCCAGAACCCAGCTCAGAAAATGCACTAAAAATTCCCAAAACACTCAGGAAGAAGCGGAGAAGTAGAATAAACCGGGGAGATATGCACTGGATTCACCCTTGTGTTGACCCCGTTAAAAAATAAAAGTACGGAGAAAGCTACCGGTTGTAAAGATACACCTTTAGGCAGAATTCTTTTTGAGGTTACCTAGAGGCGTAGAAATCCGAAGTCCGTTCTAATTGCCGGTCAACGAGTCTATCACAATCACAATAAGATGCTTAAAACTTAGGGTTCTCATCAAATCTTGGGTGAGTTGAATGGCCGTAGAAAGCCACTCTTAAACCCTAAAATTTGAAAATTAAAAAAAAAAAAAAAGAGTAAAAAGAGAAAAAGAAATTTTTCTTTGAATAAGGCGAGGCTTGAGGCGGTCTGCATTTTGGCTGATACCCGGGCACTGTTGTGTCTTTGAAAGTTCAGTTCTTAAGTAGACAATTTCTTAATGATTGAAAGTGACTCAGGTCCAAATAATCTAACCTAATTCTTTTATAAATAACATATAGTTTTTGCTAGGGACTAGCAAAAGATAGGCATGGGGGTATGATGTAAACACATTTACACTACTTAAAATGTCTATTTATGCATGTTCTTAAGCATAGGATTGCATTTCATGATATAAATATTGCATTACATGCATCATCTTGCATTTAGAGTAGTTTAAATAAAATGGAGGTTAATTGTCTCCTTTTATGTACTTGGATAGGGCAAATATTTTATCAGGGCCTCGGATCAAAGATCCAACCGTATGGATATGATCAGGGCGACGATTGGAGTTCAACGACTCCAAGATCGCCCTAATCAGGCATCCGTAGCATCAGATAGAGACCGAGGAACCCTAGAAGATCAAGGGCCAGGATGGTGTAAATCCGCACTTCAGATGGCAAATCCGACCACACGGATGAATTCGGATCGACGATCGCAGCCCAACGACACAAAAATCGAGTCAATCCGACATCCGTGGCACCATCTACAACTTCCAGAAGATGGACGGCCAAGATGGCACCACGTGGCGCCATTTTAGCAGCCCAATCGGCCGCATGCGTCTTGTGAAGACCGCGCACCGTCTCCTCTCCGTTGTTGGATCTCGATCCAACGGCTGCGGTAGCTCGCGCTTAAAAGCGTCCGCGCGACCATTTCGTCCGTGTAGCGTAGCGGCGACGCAGCTGCGGGCGAAGCGGAGGTCGCGGGTTCGAGCCGCGGTGAGGGGGTGGAAGGTGCGGGCGAGCGGGCGCGGACGAGCATCAGATGAAGATCCAACGGCTGCGCGCGCTCAATCAGGACGACGCGCGATTGGACGCCGGGGGTAACGCGCGATCGCACGCGGGCGGCGCGCTACGCAGCGGGCGCGGACGCGATCTAAGCCATCCGATCTCGCGATCGGACGGCTGAGACTACGTAGACGTGCGTAGGCGTTACGCGCGCGGGCAGCCGAGCGGGCGCGCGTGGGCTCGGCGGCGACGGCGACGTCGGGGCTTTAGCGACGGTTTTATCCGTCACTAAAGACCCCATATTTATTATTTTGAAGATGTAATGTCCATTTTGCCCCCACTCCTTGCAACTATAAAAGGAGACCTCCTCCATACGAAATTTTCATCCCTTCCTTCTCCTCTCTACCTCTCCAAAGCTCAAGAGAAGCTTGTCCCACACCCGGGATGCTTCTCGCGAGATAAAGTCCAAATTTTCGTCCCCCTTCGGAAGTGGATCCCGCGACGACGACGGCGTGCTGCTCCGTTCCCGTTCTTCTGCTTCGTCCTCCTTCGTCCCGCTTCGTCCTCCTTCATCCAGGCGTCGTCCCGTCCGGCTCGTCCTCCAAGCGACCGTCGAGGAGGATTCTCTCTCCCTATTCTTTTTACTGCTTTCTAGTATAGATTTACTGCTTTCTAGAGTAGTCTATTCGTCCTCCGAGCGATCGTCGAGGAGGACATTTCTCCCTCCATTCTTTTAATGCTTTCTAGAGTAATTGTTTTATGTTTTCTAGTTGTAACGAACGAACTCTTTTATGATAAATTCCTTGTCTATTCTACATCTCATTTTGATTTCCATGTATAGTATTCTTTCTCTCTCTCTTACTCCCTCTCTCTCTTTTATTTGTTGTAGATACTTAGATAGTTTAAATTGAATTTCTTCGTGACAAAATAAAAAGAAACGCGAAGTTTTTAAATCAAACGTTCGCCTCCCTGTGTTCGACCCGGAATTTTAATTTCGGTATAAATTTTATTTGTTGAACACGAATCCTTCGCTTTCGAACTACAACGACAGGTTTTCCAAAATCGAACACGTTTTGAGGTCAACACTATAGGGCTTAGTTCTATTTGATTGGCTGTGCACACATGATTCTTTCTTCTGTCTCCTTCACACCTCTCCCGATTCTTCTAGTGTATGCATGGAAGGTCTCACTTAACCTTAAATTGGTTGCACTAGAGAGAATCCCAAGAAGGATACTCAAGTATTCTAGGGCTAGAATTGTAGACATGGCCGATAAATGCCACTTTATCATTATTTTTATATCTTAAAACTCACTTATCTCTTAGGTTTTTAACTCCTCGATCAGGTTTTTGGGTTGCATTTAGGCATTCTCTTAGGTTAGCCATGCATTGCATTCTTTTTGTTATTTTAATATCTTTACCTTAGTGTCAGGGATAAACAGAAAGACAGATCCTACAAACCCTGGCACCATGGAAGGCAAAAGATGAAGAGGAAGCCCAAATTCAGCTAGATCCTAGCTGAATCAAGCTCATCACAGCTAGATTCCAGCTCAACTTAATTTGGATTGTCTCATCTCAACTCCATTCAACAAATGTCATCTGGATGGTAGCTTAGATTAGCTCATCTTAGCTCCATTTAGCTCACCTTAGCTAAATGGCAACTCAGGTTATCTCAACTCAGCTGATCCCAGCTCTATTTAGCTCCTCTCAGCTTAATCCAACTCCGAGAAGCTCTACTTGACTAGGGTTAGCTACTGCCATCAACGAGCTAAGGCCAGTAAGCTAAAGAAGCTCTCAACTATCTCGGATCAGCTCACCTTTAGCTCCTAAAGACTCAAATTAGCTCAACTTGGTTGAGCTGAGATACTTGACCTAAGTTAGCTACCTTAGCTAGCTGGGTAGTCTTTGGGAAGATAGGCTCCAACTCACCTTAGCTCAAGACAAAAGAAAACTAGCTCAATCTAGCTTAGCTTGGCAGCTAGCAAAGAACTAGCTAGCTTAGTTAGTTATTAAGCTCTACTTCAACTATCTTTAGCAGCAGTTAACTCTAGCAAGCTTCGATGCAGCTCCATTTTAGCTCCTCATCAACAGACCCTAATCTTCCTACTTCCTCCTCCACTCATCTACTAGCTAAGCTACCTTAGCTGGCCTAGCTTAGCTCCTCCTACTCCATACCTTGGCCAACCCTAAACTCCACCTACATAAGCCTCCACTTCAATCTTACTTAAGTCCACCTAGCTCCACCTACTCCTACCTATGTTTGTGCCAACCAACTTGCACCCCTTCACCCCATCACCACTTCCAAAAGTGACCAAAAAGGTGGTGCCAAAGACCCCATAACCACCCTTGTTTTGGCACCACCAATTCCCTCTAAAAATCCCTCCATCTCACCCCTACACCTATGCCTAAAGTCACATCCAACCATCCATTTTTTCCCTCCATTTTCTCCATTCTAGAAGCCACCCCCCTTGGCGCCGAAATGGTGGCAACCTTCTACCATGGATGGTCAACAAGGGGTGCCCTAAACCCTTAACTACGTCCCCTCCACACCTCCTTGTTGGCATCAATTAGTCTCCACCTTAGGATCCCCATAACTATCATCTAAATGCATCCTAACCATCCACATAATCCACACCAACCTTACCCCTGCCCTTCCTATTTAAACCCTCATCCTACCACCAAATAGACCATCTTTGGATACCATTAATCCACCTATATTCCCATCTAGATATCTATCATTTTCGGCCAAGGAAGAAGAACAGAAGAAGATTACGGAGGTAACCCTCTCCTTCTTGGTGCCTTCTTCCTCTTTCCTTCTTCCTTATGTCCAAGCCAAGGAGTAACACCTTAAGGGGACAACCAGGCAGAGGAGGAGGAGCCAAGGTTGGCGTCTACCCTAAGGAGAAGGATCTTCGTCAACAACTTTGGTGGAGCATTTATAGGAAGGAGAAGTAGCCTTTCTAAGCCTGGGAGCAGCTGAGCTTGGAGCAAGATGTCCTTCTTCCTCATCATCAATCGAGAGATTTTCTATTCTTTCATTTTTATATTTTGTAGTAGATACTAACCATATCTAGGTTTACAAATTTAAGAGTTGATTGCGATTTACTCGTTACAACGACACTATTTCTCATACTTAACAAAGTGCATATTTTCGCTATCATAGTTGACCCAAGAATTGAGGATATGGAGGACTGACCTCAACTTGATGCTATGGCCATTATCCAAGCCCAGATTATGGCTAACCACCAACTCCAGCAACAATAGAATCAGACCATAATGCTGGCTATACACCAATTGTAGAACCCTCAAGGGTAGCCCCCTCCACCCCCTCCAAACCCACCAAGACCCCTTGTGGGCCAACCAAGGCTTCTCCATGATTTCTATGATCCTTCTGCTATGCTAGTCAAACCTTATCTTAGGGTCCCTGAAGGGGGAGATGATTTTGAGCTGAAACCTAATGTCCATAGCTTCATCCAAAGTAACTTTCGTGGGAGCTCAATTGAAGACCCCTTCCAATACTTGGATGATCTAGATCGGATTGCCCAGACCATGAAACCTAGGAACATCCACCTTGATGTTGTCTTAATGAGATCTTCTCGTTCTCCTTAAAAGACAAAGCTTCACATTGGCATAGAACAATAAGGAGACCCATCTCCACTTGGGAGGAACTGAGGCATGCCTTCCTGAAGAAGACTTTCCCCATAAGAAAAACCAATGCCCTCAGAAGAGCCATACTACTTTCACCATGAAGAGTGGAGAGCAATTTCATGAGGCGTGGGAATGATTTAATGAATTATTGAGGAAATGCCCACACCACAAGGTTCCGAGGTGGCAATTGGCCCAGATCTTTTACCATGGTCTGGACAACACCTTTAGGAATTCGTAAATGCCTCATGTGGAGGCGATTTTTTGGATAAAGATGAGGAAAGTGCATTTGAACTTTTTGAGTCAATGACTAAGAACTCAATAAAGCCTCGATGACCACATTCAATAGGTCCAATCAACCCCATGGTGGAATTTACAAGGTGCAAACTAATTCAGGTATGGTTGACATGGACATTATAGCCAAGAAGCTGGATTAGGTTGAGTTGGTGGATAAAAAGATAGATGGGCTTCTGAACCAATTTCAAGGCCCTATGTAAACCTTCTCCCTATCAAAGGGAGCCCACAATGTTGACTTGGTTCAGTCTTTGAAGCAAATGCATCTGGAACAACCCCCAACTATGTTCCTGGGGGGGGACCTTTGCTCCCTAATACCCTGATTATTCCTTCCCCTCCCCTCCGATACCTTCTACTTTCAAATATGCCAATTCCATCCAAGGCTACTCTAAGCCTAACCTTTTCTCAAACACATACAACCCTAGATGGTTGGTAAATGTCAATTTATCATCATTTTTATGCATTAAAACAAACCTAGCTCTTAGAATTTTGCTCCGCAAATGGGTTTTTGGGTTGCATTTAGGAATAAACTAGGTTAGGCATGCATTGCATTGGTTATTATATTTTTAATGTGTTTCTTGGAGTGTTAGGGATAAGCAGATTGACAGATCGTTAAAACCCTAGCACTTTTGAAGAAAATTGATGAAGAAGAAGCTCAATCAGGCTAGGACTCAGCTAATTCTAGCTCATCATGGTTGGATACCAGCTCCCTTAGACAATGGTTAGCTCCATTTAGCTCCATTCAGCTTACCTTAGCTAAATGGTAGCTCAAGACAGCTCATCTCAGCTCAACCCAACTCAAGTCAACTTAGATCCAGCCCAACTTAGTTGAGTCTAGCACATCTCAGCTCCCATCAGTTCACTAGGAGCTCTAGCTAGCTCAACTAAGTTGACAAGAGTACATCTCAGCTTAGCCCCAGCTCATTCCAGCTCCACCTAGCTCATGGCAGTTGACTCCATGCTAACTGAGCTACTACTTGTCAATTAGTAGCTTAGCTAGCTCTAGAGTTCTCATCAGAGGCAGTTCCAGCTCAACCTAGCTTCTGCTAGGTTGAGGCCAACTCAACTAAGCTCAACTACCCAAGCTTGGCTACTTGCATAAGAACTGAGCTGAGCTCAGTAGTTGAGCTCGCCTTGAAGCTGCCTCAGTAGACCTAGCTCCAGCATAGCTTCCATCTACTCCAGAGTCTTCTCTCCCAGCTCCTCTATAAAATCCTAGCTCCTCCACCTCTACTTTACTAGCTATGCTAGCTTAGCAAGCTTAGCTAAGCTCCAGCTCCACCTAAAAATCCATGGTCGTCCACTCCTCCACCTTAACCCTAACTAACCCTAACCTAACCCAATTCTTTTTGGTGCCAACCCACCATAACCACCACCCAAAACACCCCTTCATGTTGGTGCCAAAAAGCCCTAGACATCCCTTCATTTTGGTACCATCATGAGCCTCCATCCTAGCCTTACACCTCACCCTATATGCCCATCTAAACCCTACACATAACCCCCTAAGTGGTGCCACCTAACCCCCCTTTTAACGGACCTAAAATGGTGCCAACTCCACCTAAACCTAACCTCCATGCAATCCTTCATGTGGCTCCAAACATCTGATGTAAGCATGTTTACACTACTTAAGATGCTTATTTATGCATGTTCTTAAGCATAGGATTACATTGCATACTATAAATATTGCATAACATGCATCATCTTGCATTTAGAGTAGTTTGAATAAAATGGAGGTTAATTGTCTCCTTTTATGTTCATGGATAGGGCAAACTTTTTTATCGAGGCCTTGGATCGAAGATCCAACCATACAGATGTGATCAGGGCGACGATTGGAGTTCAACGACACCAAGATCGCCCTAATCAGGCATCTGTAGCATCAGATAGTGATCGGGGAACAATAGACGATCAAAGGCCAAGATGGTGTGAATCCACACTTCAAACAACACATCCGACAACACAGATGGATTCGGATCGACGATCGCAGCCTAACGGCGCAAAAATCGACTCAATCCGACAACTGTGGCACCATTTACATCATCCAGAAGATGGACGGCTCAGATGGCGCCACGTGGTGCCATCTCAGCCGCCAACCGACTGAAGCACCCACCACACATTCTCTGCTTCAATCAAAGTGCCGCTTCTCCATTGTTGGATGCTCATCCAACGACTATGGATGCATGTGCCTGATTTCATCCACACGACCATCTCGACAACGCAGCCCAGCGGGCAGAAGCTCTATTGTGAGCAAGCGGCGTGCGAACAACTCCTCGCGAGCGGGCGCTGGAGCGCGGGTGAGCAGGCTCTGTGACCGCTCGATCGCGATTGAGCGACTGCGGGCGCCCAATCCATCCCACACGCTATTGCACGCCGCACCTCACGTGGAGTCGCACGTGGGTGGGCATGCAAAGGAGGCAGGCGGTAGCGCGATTTAAGCAGTCCGATCTCTCGATCGAACGACTGAGAGAGGCTGGATGTGTACACACGTTACACACTTGAGCAAGCGAGCAGGCGCATGCGCGCCGCCCACTACGCCCACATTCAGACCTTTAGCGACAGTTTTATCCGACACTAAAGGTCCTGAATTAATTTTTTCAAATTAGAATGACCAAAATGCCCCCACTCCTTGCAACTATAAAAGGAGGCCCCCTCCACACGAAACTCTCATACATTCCTTCTCTTCTCTCCCTCTCCAAAGCTCAAGAGAAGCTTGTCCCACACCTGGGATGCTTCTTACGAGATAAAGTCAATTTTTCGTCCCCTTTCGGAAGCGGATCCTGCGACGATGACGACGTGCTGCCTCGTTCCCGTTCTTTCGCTTCATCCTCCTTCGTCCTGCTCCGTCCTCCTTCGTCCAGGCGTCGTATCGTCCAGCTTGTCCTCCAAGCAACCGTCGGGGAGGATATCTCTCTCCCCATTCTTTTTACTACTTTCTAGAATAGATTTACTGTTTTCTAGAGTAGATTTACTGCTTTCTAGTGTAATCATTTTCCAGCTTTCTAGTCGTAATATTTAGTGTAATGAACAATCCTTTCGATAATGAATTCCATGTGCATTCTATATCTCTTTTGATTTTTGTTTGTATTATTCTCTCTCTCTTACTCTCTCTCTCTTCTATTTTTTTTTTAAGCAGTACTCTTTCTCTCTTCTATTTATTGTAAATAGTTAGATAGTTCAAATCAATTGATTTTCTTCGTGATAAATAAATCAAACACGCGTTTTTAAATCAAACGTCCGCCTCCCTGTGTTCAACCCGGGATTTTCATTTCGGTATAAATTTTATTTGTTGAACACAAGTTCTTCGGTTTCATACTACGACGACAGGTTTTCCAAAACCAAACATGTTAGCGTAGCAACTCGCTCGTTCAACATTTTGGCGCCGTTGCTGGGGCGGCGATGCTCTTTGATTTTTTCTTCGTGTTTTCTAACTTACGAACCATTTACCTTACTTCTCTCCTTTCTTATTGTGATTGCAGGTACTCTTTTGAGATGAACAAACGCGGTAGATCGGAGAAAAGTGCTGTGGAAGGTTCTGTAAGTTATCCCCCACCTCCCACCCATTAGATTTCATTTCACCATATAATAACACAAACATCAATCAACCTAGGTGTTCTTATAAACTCTAAGGTTAGATTGTTTGTTGTTTGACGCCTACACCCACCCCAACCCCCAAATTAAAAAAAAGAAAAATTAAAAAAAAATCTCACAAAGGTACACAACCTCATCTGATTTTCAAATCGACCGATAAACCAACCTTTGGAGCCGGTACACACATCCAAACACATAATTGAGTAGAAATCAAATTAGGTAATCACTTGTGTGCCTAATTAAGTGGTGCAACAGGCCAATTGTTTGAGTTGATTGGGCCGCACCACTTCAATTAAAATCAACTCATCAAGTAGCTGCCATATAAGTTCAACTCTTAGGGATTTACTAGGCACTCCACATTCTTTTAAGTTCTAAAGGAAAACATCTTCACCTGTGCTTGCAAAACTTGGTGTGCCAACAAACTTGTTTGAAAATACCATAAGTTGAATCCTAAAAGCTACTAAGCGAGATTTAAACTCTAAAATTCACCACATCAAAAAAATAATCTTGCTTGAAAACCACTAGTTGTGCATGCACACACAAATCAATCAATCATTAAGGGCACAACCCATATAATGGGCCCATCACATTCCAAAGCACATTCAAACCTAGACCTAAATAAAATAGAGTAGACGTTCGCCTTAAGGATTCAACTCGCTCTTCAGAGCCTAGAATGAGATTATTTTCGATTAGTCTACTTCTACTGTTCAATCTGATGTCTAGCTAGGGGAGCAGAATCAAACGATCGTGGCTGGGGGGTACACTAGGAACTGGAGGCGCAAGCCGAAGGAAGAACCTTCTCCCCAGTCCCTCCTTCTAACTGGTTGAATTGAACAGGCAGAAGTAGATCAAATCGTTCCTTTATCTCAAGATGAGTTTTGGGAGTCTGTAGGTCTTTAGGCTAGCCCACTTAAGGACAGGCTTGATTGCTTGTATTGCAGGGCACCTTTCTTCCTCCCATCTCTCATGAATCCTTCCACATATTACATGCATTCCTGCTCTTTCCCTCCTGTTTTGAATTATCCTCAACATGACGATTATCCAGACTCGTACTGTAATCAACCAT
This sequence comes from Thalassia testudinum, assembly GCA_037157565.1. Taxonomy (NCBI): domain Eukaryota; kingdom Viridiplantae; phylum Streptophyta; class Magnoliopsida; order Alismatales; family Hydrocharitaceae; genus Thalassia; species Thalassia testudinum. The sequence continues at coordinate 59,152,498 of JAZHRO010000014.1, forward strand.
CAGTTAGTTGGGATAACCCGAATTGGGGATACAGTTTTGGACCTTCCTGTTTAAAGTATAACCCTGAACACTATGATTGTGATTTCTATCCTTCTCAGAGCCACATCGATTATAGATCGTCACCCTTTCATGAACAACCTAATATGATCTACAATCAAGAAGGATACGCTGATTCTTACCCATCCTCTGATTACACTGCCTTTAGGTCATCACCACCTTTTGAACAATCTGAAATGACCTATTATCAGGAAGGGTATAATGAATCTCAATTCATTAATTCTCCTGCATTGATCCCAAACCTGCCCAACCCTAAACCAACTCATTTCGTTCAGGGTAACCAGGTTCAAGATAAGGTTCTGGGTAACTTGAGGAATATCATACAATCTTTAGAAGTTCAGCTAATACCTTGCATTAAGAGATTGGAGCCCCTGATTCAGATGATTGATGATTTGAATAAGTATTTATTGGACTGGCTCCAGGATGTTAAGGATAAGAACCCGGGTGAGTTTCTACTTGGGAAGTTAGTGAAATTGAGGATGAGATTTGTGGTTGCTTTAGTTCGGTGGGATGATTCCCAGGATGAACTCCCTTCAGGAGAGCCAATGTCAGAACTCGCTCCGGCATCTGTTGGGGGGACACGTGTTACGAGGATGACCAGATTGAATTAGAGCAACCAATTAGGGATGATCTGATTTCTTCACCTGAGATCCCTGAGCCAGGGTACGAAGAAACGTATGTCTCCTTGGAACAGAAAGTGACAGATGATTTTGGGACATACATTAATACAGATCTTGATTTCTTTGATTCTGATGGTGAAGATTCAAGTTGCAAAGTCTCATGCAAGTTTATAAAAATGATTTTTGTGAGACGATTGAGCCTGGGGAATCTGATAGATCATTTGATAGCCCAATAATTGAGGAAACTGATCTTATTAGGGTTCACATTACGAATCCAGAATCGCATTTTCTGCAGGATTCAATTCAATGCCCTGATTGTCAATTACACCCCATTGAGCTTATCGATGATTCTATTTCTGAGATAATTAGACCCAAGTCAATTCTGATTCAGCCACATCATTTAGACTTGGAGATTTCAAATGGGGTGATTAATATGCAAGAGGTCCCAGAAATTGACATGCTGAATGAGGAGGATAGGAGCCGGGAAGTTCTGATTTGGGAAGCTAGTTCCGGAGGAAATAGAAGACTAAGTCGAAGGGTTCCTATTAAACTGAAACCATCAAACCAGGACCCTTACGACATCTATTCTGAGGATGTTTAACCCAAGCACACATTCATTGCTTATCCTTTGAGCTTGAATTTTCTGTAACCCGACTTTTTGGTCTTGGGTTGCATCCTCATAAATCGCAGGCCCGACCGCGCTTGCATACTGATTTTAGGTTTTGGGTAATTTTTATCCAGAACCTGAGATATTCTCGATTATGGGGTATGAGTCTGCATCACAATATGGTCCACATTTGTGGACATCTATTGACAAGTCAGAGGTTTCTTCTGTTTATTTTGATTCTAACCTACACTTGTGAATTCTTTATTTCTCTTCTTTGTATAGTGTGCCTAGCTGAAGGCACTAAATTCAGCACGTATATAGTTCTTTTTTGTTTTTATCTTGGAGTGGACCTGACATTCACGCAATTCAGGTGCTTTCTACGCTCATCCACTCTGTTTTATGTCTTTTCAATGCAATGAGGACATGCATTAGATAGGCATGGGGGGTGGATATTCATCTCCGAATTTATTCGTCAGCTCTGTAGATTTATTTTCTTTTATTAAAAAAAAATGGAATTAGGAAAGAGAACTTGGGTTTAAGAAAATTTTCAATCTTAGGAAATACTACATTATGATTTGACCACAAAGACCCTTCAAGTCTTTGGACTTAATCAGCCTTAAAATGTGGATTTATTTTTCGAGTCCTCGCCAACATAAATTCTATTTTAATTGGAGTAAATAAGTTTGGGTGATAAGGTCATGACTTATCAACCCACCCTCTGATTTGAGGGAATTTTGAGTTTTAAGTATCTACACACTATCTTGTCACTGACTCGTTGTTCGACGATTTTAACGAAAATTGGGTAACTAATGAACCTTCTAGGGTTATATGGTTGGTAAGTTATCGTGGGTAACATCCCATAGGTAGATTGTCCAGAGCCCAGTCACTGGACCTTTCTCTTTTTGCTGCCTTTAGGTAAATCTTAGACCAGGGAAGCCACCTACTTAAAAAAAAAAAAAATTCAAAAAGAAAAGGAGAAAAGAAAAGAAAAGAAAAATAAGACACTTCCCCGCACGAGTATGGCTGGCAAGTTGTCGGTGGTAACAGCTCATCGACCGGTTGTCCAGAACCCAGCTCAATAAATGCACTGAAAATTCCCAAAACACTTAGGAAGAAGCGGAGAAGTAGAATAAATCAGGGAGATATACACTGGATTCACCCTTTTGTTGACCTCGTAAAAAAATAAAAGTAGGGAGAAAGCTACCGGTTATAAACATACACCTTTGGCAGAATTCTTTTTTAGGTCACCTAGAGGCGTAGAAATCCGAAGTCCATTTTAACTGCTGGTCAACGAGTCTATCACATTCACAATAAGATGCTTAGAACTTAGGGTTCTCATCAAATCTTGGGTGAGTTGAATGGCCATAGAAAGCCACTCTTAAACCCTAAAACTTGAAAATTCAAAAAAAATTAGAAGAGGAAAAAGAGAAAAAGAAATTTTTCTTTGAATAAGGTGAGGGCTTGAGGCGGTCTTCATTTTGGTAGATACTCGGGCACTATTGTGTCTTTGAAAGTTTAGATCCTAAGTAAACATTTTCTTAATGATTGAAAATAACTCAAGCCCAAATAATCCAACCTGATTCTTTTATAAATAGCATATAGTTTTTGCTAGGGGCTGGCAAAAGATAGGCATGGGGGTATGATGTAAACATGTTTACACTACTTAAGATGTTTATTTATGCATGTTCTTAAGCATAGGATTGCATTGCATACTATAAATATTGCATAACATGCATCATCTTGCATTTAGAGTAGTTTGAATAAAATGGAGGTTAATTATCTTATTTTATGTTCATGGACAGGCCAAACGTTTTATCGGGGCCTCGGATCGAAGATCCAACCGTATAGATGTGATCAGGGCGACGATTGGAGTTCAACGACTCCAAGATCGCCCTAATCAGGCATCTGTAGCATCAGATAGTGATCGGGGAACCCTAGAAGATCAAAGGCCAAGATGGTGTGAATCCACACTTCAAACGACAAATCCGACTGCACGGATGGATTCGGATCGACGATTGTAGCCTAACGCCATGAAAATCGACTCAATCCGACAATTGTGGCACCATCTACATCATCCAGAAGTTGGACAGCTCAGATGGCACCATCTTAGTGCCCAACCGGCCGAAGCACTCGCCGCACCTTCTCTGCTTCAATCAGAGCATCGCTTCTCCACCGTTGGATGCGCATCCAATGGTTGTGGATGCGCGTGCCTGATTTCATCCACGCGACCATCTCGACGATGCAGCGCAGCGGGCGGAAGCTCTATCGCGAGCAAGCGCGCAAAGGAGGCGGGCGGTAGTGCGATTTAAGTCGTCTGATCTCGCGATCGGATGGTTGAGAGCGGCTAGACATGTATGCACGTTACATGCACGAGCAAGCGAGCGAGCGTGCGCATGCCGCCCACTACGCCCACGTTCGGACCTTTAGCGACGGTTTTATCCTTCACTAAAGGTCCTGAATTAATGTTTTTCAAATTGGAATGACCAAAATGCCCCCACTCCTTGCAACTATAAAAGGAGACCCCCTCCACATGAAATTCTCATCCCTTCCTTCTCTTCTCTCCCTCTCCAAAGCTCAAGAGAAGCTTGTCCCACACCCGGGATGCTTCTCGCGAGATAAAGTCAATTTTTCGTCCCCTTTCGGAAGCGGATCCCACGACAACGATGACGTGCTGCCCCATTTCGGTTCTTCTGCTTCATCCTACTCCATCCTCTTTCGTCCAGGCGTTGTCCCGTCCAACTCATCCTCCAAGCGACCGTCGAGGAGGATATCTCTCTCCCCATTCTTTTTATTGCTTTCTAGAATAGATTTACTGCTTTCTAGAGTAGATTTTCTGCTTTCTAGTGTAATCATTTTCCCGCTTTCTAGTCGTAATATTTAGTGTAATGAACAATCCTTTCGATAATGAATTCCATATGCATTCTATATCTCTTTTGATTTTTGTTTGTATTATTCTCTCTCTTACTCTCTCTCTTTCTCTTCTATTTATTGTAAATAGTTTGATAGTTCTAATCAATTAATTTTCTTCATGATAAATAAATCAAACGTCCACCTCCCTGTATTCGACCCGGGATTTTCATTTTGGTATAAATTTTATTTTTTGAACATGAGTTCTTCGCTTTCATACTACGGCGATAGGTTTTTCAAAGCCAAACACGTTAGCGTAGCAACTCGCCCGTTCAACAACATCCTACACCCTCCACCATATAACTACCACCCAAAAACACATCCTTACCCTCCATTTCTCCTCCACGCCACCTAAGCCTAACACCACCATAATTGGTGCCAACCACCCACCTAACCTAACCCCCACACACATGTCTAAATGGCCCCAAATAATCTTAGCCCTCCTTCCCGTAACCACCATCCAACAACAACATCCAAACCCTACACCTAATCCCACGCCACTTAACCCTACCACCAAAAACCCTAACCCTAGTCCTCTCCTAGGGTTGGTGCCAAAACACCTAGTACCCTCTCATTTGGTGCCAACCATCATCCACCCTAGGACCCCTTAACCACCACCAACAAGCCATCCTAGCCATCCATCTCTTAACCACCCTTAACCCCCTACCATATCTATGAAAGGCCAACACATACCACCATTTTGGGAGCACCTTTGGCTACATATTTTCCGCCTATATTCTATCCTATAGCCCACGGCCAAGAGAGAAGAAGAAGATTAAGGGGACACTCTATCCCCCTGGTGCCTTCCCCTCTTCTCTTCTTTCTTGTGTCCACGCCAGCCAAAGGAAGAAGCCAGGCAAGGAGGATCTTGGAGGAGATCTTGAGGGTGGTACATGCCCACCCTTGGAGAAGCTTTTGAGGTGGAAACCACCCACCTATGGAGGAGCTAAGGCACACCCCATCTAGGGCTTTCCAGGAGGAGTACATATCTTGAAGGAGAAATTCAAGGAGAAGGAGAAGGAGGAATCCTTTTCAACTATGGGAGCAGCCGCAATTGGAGCAAGGACCCTTCCATCTTCATCATCATCATCAGGAGGATATTGAGTTTTTATTTTGTTGATTTTTTTTATTTAGTAGAAGCATTCCTCTACTTGTAAAAGAATATCTTCCTTTAGTAAAATTTTGCCTTCTATAATTTTTGTTGCATTTCTAGTTGCATTTTGTTACCTTTTCTTAGTGTGCACCCACTCTCTCTCTACTTACTTTAGGTTTCCACCTATCTAGAGTGAGCTTAGAAAGAGAACTTTCTTGTCACTTAGGTTTTAGTTTCAACAACTTAGGTGTAGTCGCTTTCTCACTTCAATTTCGTAATCGCTCCCATTGTTTCAAAAACCAAAAAAAATCTCATATTCCAAAAATACAAAAAGAAAGGTGATTTCCAATTTCAAGTAAGAGATTTATAACTGCAAAATTACCTCCTTGGATGACCCTGGATATCCTACTATCTAGGCTTAGAAATTTAAAAGCGAAAGTGAATTTGCACGTTGCAACGACATTAAAATCTCCATTTATAAAATCGCGTATTTTCGCCACCAATGGGGCAACCACCTAAACTTTGCCTGGTCAAATAAAAAATCAAACCAATACCAAAACCAACCCAGGCCTAATCCTGCCTTCTTCTAGCAGGGACAACCTAATAGAGCACCCTATAACAAGAATAGGGCAAGTCCTACACAAGAAAGCCAAATGGACACCCTGATTAAGATGATGATAGATATGAACCAGAAACATCAGGAGGAAATGGCTTTAGTGAACAGACAATTGAGTTAACTATTTGATACAAAATAACAGAGATCCCTTCCATCTCAGCCACAACTGAACTCGAGGAATGTAATGAACAGAGGCCATAATCCTCAAGGGTTCCAACAAAACTAGGGGTAAGCCCATATATTTTACAAGCCCCTCAAACAACTCTCTAGATTTGCCACTCCTTATCAAGGATCCAACCCTGCTTCCAGTGCCTCAACCAATGTAGTTACCTTGAGAAGCGATACCCAAACCTAGGACCCACAATGGCCAACCCCTCCCATTACTACAAATCCTGAAATAATTGATGATTTTGAGGATGAGCAGGAGGAACCTAAGGTTCAGGAACCTGACCCAATTTAGACCCAAATCCCATATCCTGAAGCCTTAGATAAGGTCAAGAAAAAAGTGCAGCTAATAACAATGAGTTATTAGAGATATTCAAGTAAGTGTAAATTAACATACCTCTCCTCGAAGCAATTAAGCATATCCCAGCTTATGTGAAGTTTTTTAAACTTGTTTGTACACCCAAGCATAAGTTGAGAACCCAAGCACCTACGAAGGTAGTGCTATTAGAATAGGCTAGATTGATGATTTTAAGTAGCCTACCTCCTAATATGAAAGACCTTGGAGCACCTCTAATCTCTTGCAATATTGGTGATTTAACTTTTGATAAAGCATGATGCGAGAAAGGCATGATTTGTTAAAACTAGGATTTGCAAGTTCACAATCGCTTTCAAATTTATAAAGCCTAGATAGTGGTGGTATCTAGGGTTGTCCAAGGAGCTAGAAATGCAATTTTTAAACACTCTCATTTGAAAATGGGAAATCAACTTTCTTTTTGTGATTTTAGAATATCATCTTTTCTTGGGTTTTCAGAAATAGTCGGGCAACAAATGGGAAGATGAAGGTATGTTATAGCTACGCCTATCAACTACTCTAAAGTGACAAGAATGTCCTCTCTTCTAAGCTCACCCTAGGCAAGTGCACCTAGAGTAACGATAAACACATATAAATTCATCATAAAATGCTTATTTATAATAGTTCCTAAGCATAGCATTGCATATCATGACATAAATATTGAATAAACATCCACTGCATTGCATCTAGGATAGTTGTATATTATGTACATTAATTCCATCATTTTATATGGACAGGAGGCAATGCGACATCCTTACGAACTTTGGATGAAAAATCCGACCGTACGGATGGATCTATCGCGATGATTGCAGTCCGACAACATAGAAATCACCTCGATCCGAGCACCATGGCATCCTCTATAAGCAATGAAGGGTGGACGGTCCAGATGCTGCCACATGGCACCATCTAGAGCACCTAAAGTCACCCGCACATCTCCAAAGGCTGCCCCATCGAGTGATCTCAATCGTTGGATGAAGATCCAACAGCTGAGCGACCGCCCTCACCGCGCGGACATAACTCTTCTTTGCATCACATCCGCAGGCGTGGCGCAGCGGTGAGGGGAAGCGTTCTCAAAAAGCGGGCACGACATTGAGCCATGATTCATGGCACCCCGCCATAGTGTCAAACGCAATAGCACCGCCTGATCGCAATCGAGCGATCGAGGTTCCCCACGTGTGATCCAATGCCACCCGTCGACACGAAGGCGCATGCTAGATCACATGCATGCCATATGAGGCGTACATTTAAGTTGCTCGTGTGCAGCTCCAGCCATCTGATCTCCTCAATCGCATGAGGCTCGCGATTCAAATCAACGTGCGTACGATCTGTGGGTGCGTCTCGATCGTGCAATGCAGCATCCAACAGCGGCCAGCGCACGCGCCAATGATTTGAAATTCAAATGCTGGCAGGCACGCGCTCTCCTCTCGCCATCATAGCCATCCATGCCTAATCCAACAGTTGAAGATTACTGTGCATTTAACAGCTATGAGAGTAGGTGTTGGGTGCAGGCTTTACAACAACAGAAGGATGGGGCTTTAGTGACACTTGCAGCTGCCACTAAATGGCCAACGCAATGCATGCGCCAGCCCAAGCAACGGCTTTACCATATATTTTTGTTTGAAAAGATATAAAAAGCAGCCATTGTAGTTTAGATTGATATATTTTTGAAAAAAACTAACCAAAAACAGGAAGTAAAATTGGTGACTTAAATCTATTTGCAGAATGCATGCGAGTTTTTATATCGCTATCCTCTGTTGCATGCTATCGCACACATAGCGCGATCACTAGAGTCACATGAGTCTATTTTTCTATCTCTCCTCTTTGCACCTCTAAGGGATTTGGCCAAAGATCAACAAGTCTGTCTCACTACTAGAGCCTCGGGGAGCCAGTAGTGAGAGGTCTCGATCCTATACCTTTGACCTTTGAGCTTTAAGGTACGCACCTGTGTAGTCACGAATTAAGACACGTATTTTGATACTGTTACTCTATTTGTTTGCATCAAATTACTTTGCATATCTTAGGAATTTCTTCTTTCCTTTGAAAGAAGAGCAAAACCCGTGTCTTTTGCATTGTTTTACGGGTTTTTTGTGCCGTTATTTTCATATCGGTGGTGTGCGTGTGCCTTTGCACATTATTTTCCATTTATGGATGGGAGGCAATCCTTGCATTTGCCTCTTGCACCACCGTTGACAGGAGATCCTAGGCCAGTTGCAGATAAACAACCAATGGTTTTCCCGTCTGATCCATCTACTTCTATGGATCCAATGCAGAATCTTAATCCTGAGATCCTTCTTCTGGTCAGGGGGAGATGCTGCCTTTTGATGTTCATGAGGCGCTCCTGAACCAGAACCTTAGGATGCTAGAGCAAACAAGACAAATCAATCTTTTAATAGCAGCCTTAAATAATCTACAAACTCTTCGAACCCATTCTTCACCTCGACCTGAGGCAGGTTTTGAAAACCCTGATTTACTGATCAATCATCCAAGGCCTCTACTTAGAGATTATTATAACCCATCTAATGTACAAGTAGAGCCTAATGTTAGGATACCTATTGGGAAAATGATCCAGAATTAAAGCCAAACATTATAGGTTTAATCCCCCACTTTCACGGATTTGCATCCGAGGATCCATTTCAACATATTGAAGATCTTAAAAATTTATCCCAAACTTTTGGTCGTCGAAATCAAAATAGGGAAATCCTACTAATGAAAATGTTCTCTTTTAGACTTAAAGATAAAGCAGCATATTGGTATAGAACTATAGCAAGACCAATCTCAACTTGGGCTAAACTCGAATATGCATTTTTGAAGAAATTCTTTCATATTGGTCGAACCAATGCTTTAAGGTGAGCTATTACTACTTTCAATCAAAACCAAGGAGAACCAATTCATGAAGCGTGGGAATGTTTTCATGAATTGCAAAGGAAATGCCCACATCATGACATCCCTCGTTGGCAACTCATGCACATCTTTTATTATGGTTTACAAGAGGGCATTCGCAATCTAGTCGATGCCTCTTGTGGAGGGAATTTTCTAAATCGCGATGTAGAATCCGCTTCAGAATTATTTGAAGGGATGGTGGAAAACTCGATCAATAATGTATCAATGTTGCAATTTTTGCAGGGCGCGAATACGAATCACCAAAATCCACATAAGGGCATTCACGAGATCGGTAACCCGTCCAGTTCAAAGGATTTAGAGATTATTGCAAAAAAATTGGACAAAGTAGATATCGTAGCAAAGCATCTTGACGAGGTTAGAAATACAATGAAGACTCTTACGCCTCTACTTGCTACGAATCCCGCGTATTTACCTGTTTTGCAAATTTCCGTGGGGAGGGAATTTGTGAATAATTTGGATTCTAGAGATCCATCTTCCTTGGGTTTTCTATCTACTCCTTCACCAACCCAAGGAGGGACCTTTGTCCCACAATCTTACCCACCCTTTTCCCTACCCTTAACTGTTGCAGAAAACACGCCATATCTTTTAGGTTTACACGCCATTTTGGGATACACACCAAGATCAAACCTATATTCAAATACCAATAATCCTGGATGGAGAAGCCACCCAAATTTTTCTTAGGCTGATCCAAATCAAAATCAAAGAACAAATTATCCAAATCAGGCCCATTTTAACCCACCTCCTTTGCCTCCTCAGCAATCAAATTTAAGACCTAGCCCGATGAGTATGTAGAATTACTCTAGGCCAAATAGAGATACACAGCTAGACTAGATTTTAGGAGCTGTGTCGGATAGTCAGCGACAAAATGCTGAAGCTCTCGCTGAGATCCATAAGTAATGTAAGGTAGAGTTGGTTGATTTACGAAATCAAATCACGCTTTTGGCTGAATCTCGTTAGCCAGGTACTCTTCCATCTCAGCCAATTCCGAATCCTAGGAATCTGCCAAATCCTAGGCAAAATCAAGGCCAAGTCCATTTCATTAATCAGGCCTTTGATTCTAATCATAACCTGTCCTCTGTATTACCTGAAAATAACCCACTAAACCCGCATCAGCAACCTATTTTGTATCAAAATGACCCACCTATTATTGAGAATCAAAATTGATTATGCTAATCTTCTGAACTTGGTGGAAACATTTCTTAAATTGCGTCAATCTTAAACGTTTTACATCTCAACCTAAATCATATCTATTCTTCACCTAATATTCACTCTGATCTTTCTGAGATTTCTCACAGGAATCTGATTCTAGAATCTGCGAGATCTATTGTAGGCAATTTTTGGATGAGTTTTGATTGGGTGGTTAAATCTATTTTCTAATTTTTTGAATCAATTCTTTCATAACTCCTCTATTTTTACCGTATACCTATTCCTTTTAGGAGTTCTTTACTAGGGTTTACGCCTAGCTGAAGGTGTAAAACTTAGCACTTCTACATATCTTTTTCCTGTTTTCCCCTTTTTGATTTTCTTATACACTTTAAAAATTTCACTTCATATATCATATTGATTACCTTCATTTAGTCCGACTGACCACACTGGCCTTTGGTCAGAATTGAAATCCTCCGCACAAAGATTTTTAACCTCTATTCATCTCCTTCCATAACCCTATACTAAAAGAAGTGTAATATTTTTCACCCTTCTTACAATCAGGACATTGTAAAATTTTAGCTTGGGGGGTGTTCAAGTGAAATTTTCACTTAAGTGTGGTTTAAAAAATAAAAACACATAAAAATTAAATATCCACGAAATTTAAAAAAAATATAAAAATGATAAAAATTAAAAAAAAATAAAAAATTTCATAAAAATTTAAAAAGAATTTTGAAAAAATCATTTAAATTGGAAAAAATCTTATATACATAAAAATAAAAATATATAAACACAAAAATTTGAAAAGAAAATTCATAAAAAAATAATAAGAGGGGAATATTCATTTTTAATAAAGAAAAGAAGAAGAATATATATATATTGTAATTAAGAGCTTAATTTTCTTTTAGGTCAGAAGTTTAAAATGTATATAGAATATATTATGAGTATTTAAGAGTATTCAATTCTTAATTAGATTTTTACTTAAACATTTTGTAAAAACACACTTTTGTGTTTAAATTTTTAAAACAAGATTTTATTTTAATTTAGGAATCTTTTAAATCTTTTAAAGATTTATTTTTCTATTCTTACTTGAATTAAGAAACTAAGTGTGTTAAGATTTTAAACTTAAGTTTTGGAATTGAATTATAACTTTTTAATAAATTAGATTAAGTAATCCTTTTGCTTTTTGAAAATTTGATTTTATCATAAAGTTAAGTAAAAAGCCAAATATTTAGAGTTAATTAAATAGAGATTTGGTAGAATTTTAGTTTACAAAACATACAAGCTAGAGATAAATAACTAGACTTGGTAAATTTTGTCTTGACGGATTCTATAGGAGGAAAGTAAGAATTTGAAGAGCCTAAGAGTAAAGGGCTTTGTTGTCCAAGCTCTGGTTTGAGAGCTAAGTAACCTAAACATCTAAATTCACTCACATAAAATTATCTTGTTGACATCTGAAACCGCGAAAACACAGAGGTTAAGAGATCAATTCTGAATCCTCTTTAGTCAAAGGATTTCCACGGGGCGATTCTTGAAAGGGTGAAGGATGTGCCACTCACCTAGAAAAAGGATTTGGAGAATAATGTTAGTAAGAAAAATGAGAAGGGGGGAAAAGAAAAAAAAAGAAAAGAAAAGTAAATAAAACACCCTGCAGTTAAGTGCCTTGTTAAAAATGGGTACTTATGCAGTTTTTCCATAATAAATAAAAGCATCTCGTTACCAATGGATGCTACCCTTCCTTCCATCAAATAAAAAGAACACCTCGCTACAAATGGGTGTTCTAACCTATAGAAAAAGTGCAAAAAAATATGGAGAAAAAAATATTAGGAATAAGAGACCCAGTGGTCCACCAATGAGATATACACAAAAAGTGTTGACCTCGGGATAGAAAACTGGTGAGGAGAAAGCAACCAAACCTGAGTAAGGCCAAGCCAAAGGCTTGAATTGCAATAATTGGGATTGGAAAGTGATGTCTTAAGATCTGGATTTTTGCAACTTTGGATGTCTTTAGGACAATTCTCTTCACTAAGCACAGATGTTTTAAAATCATAGCTACTGAACCTTGGTATTGGGCAATGAAGCCTAAGAAATTGGGTTTTGAAGATTTTAAGTTGAGACCAAAGGAGAAGAATTGACAAAATCCTATGTCTAGAAGTTAATCTTTAGTGTTGTAGGCTAGTAAATTAGAGTTTTACTACTCTAAGTTTGATTAATAATGAGTATCTGGTTAATTTGCTTAAACTTATATTGATAAAAGTCAAATATCATAAACGAGGGATTAACTTAAATCTATTTGAGTTTTTGAGTTAAAATTTAATTCTCAATCCTTAAGTTTTGTTTTTCTTAAAACACTTTGTATTCTAATTTGAGTTAAGAATAGTTACAAAGATTAAGAGATTTTTGAAGAATTCTAATTCAGATTAAAATTCTTGTTTACAAATTATTTTAAGTGTGTTTTGAAAATGTTATAAGTATAAGTTTAAATAAGAAAATTTTCACATATGCTCTATACTTTAATCATTTATATTAAACTTAAAAATTTCTAACCTAAGCTTTCCTCTACATAGTTACTATTTATACTAATTTAAACCCAAGTACTTTAAATCATCATAGTCTTAGTTAATTTTGCTAGGGACTAGCAAAACTTTGGCTTGGGGGTATGATGAGACACTCATCATGATCTCTAATTACCCTTAATTAACTAGTCTTCCTAGTTAATTAGCTAAGGTTATGAACATATAAGGGTTAATTATAGAATAAGGGATATTTAGTCAAGGACCTTAAAATAAGTTAAAAATGAAATTTTATCATTCAATTAACATTATTCATAATATAGTTAATAATTGGACTCGAAATCCTATTAATCATTCTCTTAATTAATAAGATAAGTAACTTAAACTTAATGTAAACCTAAGTATATAATAACTTAAGTGATTTTACTTAATCTAATAAATTAATCTAAAAAGGTAAAAAATGTAAATTCAAGGTGAAAACATAATATTTACCTTATTTACTAACATATACAAAAAGTTGAAAAAGATCTAAATTGACATAAACCTTCAAAACCAAGGTTTACATTTTAGTCCTTAAAATTCATTACAGTCGGGTCCTTATTTCTCACACAGGTCCTTAAGTTTTATTTCATTTAAGTCCCTCTTCGTCTTCTTCTTCTCCAGCCAAATGAACGGCTGGCGGCAGAGAGTCACCCCACTGCACGATCACCGCCCTGTTGACATCATCCTTCTTTGTCCAAGCTCTTACAGCTTGCGCTCACCACCTCCACTTCATCCACCGGTCTGGATTAACCAGGAATCCTATTTTTCAATGGGAGATAACCTCACCTTCGTCGGAGACGATGACTGAGGTTAAGCTCCTCGAGCTCCTTCTTCGGCTAGACCCCGCCACTTTCTTCACTGCAAACTGCTATAAATACCCCCTCACACCTCTGATTTTATTCAAGTTGGCTCCCTTCCCTCTTCTAACACTGTAGCTGACTTCGATAGGCTATTCATCCAAAACTCTGGCAACTTTCCATTCCATTTTCTGACTTCCTCCGTCCATCTTAATCAGTCAAGGAGATCCATCGTGGTCTTCCACATCTCTGACACAGGCGCCCACCTAAGGAATCCTCCGCTCCACCTCAAATTTGCCTACCGAAGATCTTTCTTCCACCCTCTGATTTCGTCGTCCGCTATGAACCTTCAGTGGAACCCTATTGACCCCTTCGTCCAGGTAACAGTAGATTAGGAGTAGGAGTAAGCTAGCTTAGTTAGTTAGTTTAGTTAGTTAGATTAGAGTAATTTTAGATTTTAGCTTCATCTTCTCCAACTCCGGCGAGTTCCTTGAGCTCGCCAGAGACTTAATTTCATCTTTTTAATTCACTGTACACCTTCCTGTATCTTCCATGATCACTTCTAAATCACTTAATCGCTAATTGAATCACCTAATCGCTTAATTCAAATTCCACCTTCACCGACCACTATCACTGTCCATGGTGATAGTAATCGAGTTAATTTCACCTCCACTAGGTTCTTTCATCATCCATCACCACTTATGAACCCTAATCAACACTATAATACATATATATACCACATATAAATTAAACGCCTAAATATAAATAAGTTCCTGAGCTCGTTGTCCATGGTGGCTCAGGAACAGTTCAAACTATTAATTAACTATATAATTATAACTGCTAACATTTGTTGACTTGTTTTAACCTCTCAATCGAGTGGTTAAACAAGTCCTGAGCTTTAACCGCTCAGACTTTTTAAGAAAACGAATTCACTGTCAAATCTTAATTTTAATGGACAAATGAAGAATTAAATGTGATACTAAGGTTCTTTGTAACCTCAGGATCTTTTCTAAATCAAAAATGGTTAGTTTTATCAATCTGTACACACTTTTCCCATTTTCTGGACTCACCGGAGCTCCGGCGAGCTCCGACAAGTCAAATCTATGTTTCAACCTCTAAAACTTATTGAGAAACTCCAAAATGATAAAGTATGGATCACTGATTAATTTGAGGATATTTGTTTGAGGATTTAATCACTGGAGCTGTAGAATGAACTTCATCTTCTCCAACACCGGTGGAGTTGGAGAAGTCTGATAAAAAGATTTCAGAAGCATTTAATGAACTCAGAAGCTTCAGTGCAATGCACTGAAGCTATTTAAACCTTTAAAACACTGTAACAACCTTTGAATGATTCTGTCGAACAAACATGTTTTCAAGTTCAGGCGGCAGGCCTGAAACCCTAGGAATCAAAGTCGGTACACAAATCTGAAGATCTGAATAAATTTCTGATGTTGAGGAGACTCTAATTAAGGCATTAATTTCCTGTGGAGAAGTTCTTAGCAGAAAGTCAATTTTTGTGCTTCCATAGTCAAACATGAGTCTGATAATGGAGATCTGAGCTTGAATTGAGGTATTGAGGAGTGAAAATTGTTTCTGGGAACTTGTTTGATGATCCGAAAGTGGTTAAAGTGAGCTCAGATGATTTATTTAGTGAGAATTTAGTTCCTGTCAATTTGGGTTACTTTCGAACCCAAACCAACAGGAGAGGCATTTTGATGAAATTTGAATTTGAATCCTACCCAGATTAATTTGATATAACCCTTAGAATTAATCTAAATCAATTAGAAATACTTTTAAGTGTCTGTTGCACATATTGAAGTCTGATATATATACTCTGATGCTTTCAGAGAAGTGAAGAGCTTCTCTGCTACTTCTGAAGGTCTTAAGAACTTAAAACCTATTCTAACAGATGCAGAATCACTTATATAACATGTACAAACCTTAAAATAAAAGAGAGAAGTCCATTTGAGGACTCTGAAGATATAATTTCACTTTCTAGGTAAAATTAACCTGTAGGAACCCCTGATTTCATCTTTTAAATTGAAAAGGAAAACATCTTCAAAACCTTAAATTGACCGTGCAATTGTGTAGACCAACCTTAGAGCTTTCTAACAAACTTGAAATCACTCGATTTGGAGCTCTGGGTAGAAAGTTATGATCATTTGAATTTGGGTCTGGAAGGGGTAGGATAGTCGCACATCGCTTGTTCACGAGCGTGCACCTGGGGATAAAAATAATTTGTTACTCTGGCTATGTAGTCGTCAGCGCTCAACGCACCAGTTACCGATTCAATCTGAACATGAGCATGTGTGTGTATGTGCAGGCTTTGTGCCTGTAGGTGTGTGCCCTTGGGGGCGTGAGCGAATGTGTGCCCTGGGAGGGCGAGAGAGGCCTGGGAGGCTGGGTTGAGCCGAAATGGCTCAAGACTATGAATCGATAAATAAACCGAAAATGAACCTAACTGAGATTAGGCGAGGACCGAGTAGGATTTGGTCCCACCCTGGTCTCAGGGTGCTGTGTATCCTTGAAAGGACCTCGCTGCAAATAAAATAACTTTTGGTTAAGAAAAGTAAAAAAACCCTGTTCAGCTGAAGGACTTAAGGAAAAGAGAAGCCGATGGTTGTTAAGCTAAGTGTTGAAGCTGAAAGCTAAGGAAAGAAGCACAGGCACTAAGGAAGGAAAAGAGACTAAGGAACAAAGGAGAAAACTAAGGAAAGAAGAGAAGGCAGGAGAAGACTAAGGGAAAAAGAATAAGAGACAGGAAGAGAAGGCAGGAACAACAGAAGAGAGGTAAGGAAGAGAGCTCGAGAGAAGAAAGTAAAAGAAAGAAAGAAGAAGATAAGAGGCTGAAGAAAATAAAAAGGCATCATTACTTTGGAAAATAAATGAATTTTTCTTGTATCATTACTTTTTGTTCTTAATTGTAAAAAGGTATGTTTTAATATAATAACTTTTAATTGCCTTAATTTCTTTGGAATGAAATTGAATTGAAAAACTAACATGTTTACTTGTTAATAAAGTACAACATTTTAAGTAAATATGTTTTGCGTATGGAATTTTGTATATTCTTTATAGTTTAAATATTTTGACAAAATTCATGTTTTAAAAATCAATCTAGTTATACCTCCTAAATTTATAGAGAAATAAAAGAGAATTGGTGAATTTGGAGAAAATTATTATACCTCCCAGTGAACAACCTAGACTCAACCAGTAAAAATTTCTAAAATGTTAGGTTAATTCGACCCTATACTACACAACTGACACAACTTCGAGTTAACCTAAGTGATTTCTTCTACTCTTAATTAAGTGAAATTAACTTAATTATTGAGTTGAGTAGAATCGCACTACCACTAGGGGAGTAGCATCAAACGACCGCGACTGGGGGGTACACTAAGAACCGGAGGAGCAAGCCAAAGGAAGAACCTTCTCCCCAGTCCCTCCTTCTAACTGGTTGGATTGCATGGACATAAGTAGAGTAAATCATCCATAATCTTAGGATGGATTTTGAGAGTTTGTAGACCTTTAGGCTACCTAACGTAAGGATAGACTTGTATTTTTGTATTGCAGGGCTCCTTTCTCTTTTGATTTCCCTCCTCACTTCACCATGTACCCTTCCACATCTTACACACAATTCCAATCCTATCCTCCTACCACAACTTATCCCCAAGATGATTACTACCCCGACTTAACTTGTAATTACCCATCCATTAGCTAGGATAACTTTGATTGGGGTTACGAATCCATACCTCAGTGTCCAGGGCCTAACCCTAGACAACAAGCCTATGATTACTATCCTTCCCAGAGTTACAATGATTATAGATCTCCATCCTTTAATGACCAAACCAACCCGATCTATAACCAGGAAGGATATGATGATTATAACACCTACCCTCCCCAGTATTCCACTGAATATAGGTCACCACCATCCTTTAAACAACCTAGAACGACCTACTTTCAGGGAGGAACCCGAGAACCTCAATATCTTGACTCCCCTAGAATGAACCCAAACCCACCCAACCCTGAATCGAACCTGTCAGTTCAGGTGAACTAGGTCCAGGATAGGGTGTTGGCTAATTTGCAGAACAGTATACAATCTTTAGAAGCTCAGCCAACACCATGCACTGAAGCACTAGAGCCTATGATCAAAATAATTGATGAACTTAATAGTTCTTTATTTGATTTGCTCCAAAGTATTAGGGATAGGGACTTGGGTGAGTTTCTTCTTGGGAAATTGTTGAGGTTGAGGATGAAATTTATGGTTGCCGTAGTCAAATCTTGGGATAATTCTCAACATGAACCCCTTTCAGGAGAGCCAATGTCTGAACCTGCTCAGGCACCTGTCCGGGGGAATACATATTCTGAGATTGGAGATGACCAGGTTGGGCTAGAGCAACCCTTTGAGGATGAATCGAGTTTCTCACCCGAGTTCCTAGAGCTAGGGAATGACGAAAAATATGTCTCCACATACCATGAAATGACATATGATTTTGAGACATATATAAATGAGGATCATGGATTCTTTGACTTTGAGGGTGAAGAATCTTTTGGTGAAGTCTCACTTGAACTTAAGGAAGAGGATTTTAGTGAGACAAATGGGCTTGAGGAATCTGACGAACCAATTGATAGCCCAATTATTGAAGATTTAGATTCAGTTGGGGCTAACTTGGAGGATTCGAATCCTCATTTACTGGAAAATTCAATCAATAGCCCCATTCCTCATCCACGCCCCGAACAGCTGACTTCTGAGATCATTGTGCCCAAGTCAATCTTGATTCAGCCATGATTATTGGACTTAGGAGAATCATATGGGGTGAATGATATGCTAGAGGTCCTGGAGCCTGAGTTCTTGATGTTGGAGGATAGAATTGTTGAAATAAAAATTTGGGAGGCTAATTCTGAGGGAAGTTTGATTTTGGATCTAAGGGTATCTATTTACCCAAAACCACCTACTTTCTACCAGGACCCTTATGATATCTTTCACGTGCAACCCAAGCTCGAAATAACTGATTATTTTTCTGAGCTGCACTATAAGTGGACACCCTATTTTAATGAATCAGATCAACCCGTTGTCCGACACTTTGGTCTTGGGTTGCACACCACTAAATCGCATGCCCAACCCCGCAAACACAACAACCTTCGGTTCTGGGTAATTTTCATCCAGAACCTGAGAACCACTCGACCCTGGGGCATGGGTCTGCATCATAATTTGGTCCACGTCTGTGAACATCTTCTGCTGGCAGGTTTCAGGATCAATATTTTTATTTTGATTCTAACCCACACTTGTGAATTCTCAAATTCTTTCATGTATGTATTTTATGCCTAGCTGAAGGCATTAAATTTAGCACGTGTTTATATTTCATGTTCTCTACGGAGCTGACCGGATTTTCACAACACTCAGGTGATATTCTGTTTACTCCACCCTTTTCATGTCGTTATTTTTACAATGAGGACATTGCATCATTTAGGCATGGGGGGGTGGATACTTAATCCTAAAATCATTTTGTTAACTCCATAGAATTTCTTTTAATTTCTTTAAAAAAAAATTGAAAATTCAAAAGGATATAAAAAAGAAGAATTAGGAGAAGAAAACCTAGGCATTTGGAAGTTATTAACTTTAGGAAATGATACGATAGGACCTGAATACTTAGACTCTTCAGATCTTCGGGCATAATTAGCCCCGGTGTCCACTCGAATGTGGACTTAGTCTCAAGTCCTCGCCAATTCAAATTCATTTTTAATTTGGCTAATAAATTGGGATGATAAGTATGCGACTTATCAACCCGCCCTCTAATTTGAAGGGACTTTAAGCCCAAGCATCTACACACATTTTTTTTACACTGACTCACTTTTCAACGATTTCTTCGAAAATTGGGTAGCTAATGAACTATCTTGGGTGGTATGGCTGGCAAGTTATCGGTGGTAACAACTCATCAGCCGATTGTCTAGAGCCCAGTTACAAGACCATTTTCATTGCACTACCTTTAGGTAAATCTTAGATCAGGGAAGCAACCTACTTAAAGAAAAGAAAATATAGAAAAAAATAGAAAAAGGAGAAAATAAAAAAATAAATAAAACCACACTTTCTCGTACCAGTATGGCTGGCAAGTTGTCAGTGGTAATAGCTCATCTGCCAGTTGTCCAAAACCCAGCTCACAAAAAAAAAGCACAATAATTCCCAAAACACTTAGGGAAGAAGCGAGGGAGTAGAATAAACCAGGGAGATATACACTGGATTCGCCCTTGTGTTGACCCCATAAATAAAAAAAATAGGGAGAAAGCTACCGTTCGAAAAGATAAACCTCTAGGCAAGGTCACCTAGGGTCGTAGAAACCCGAAGTCCATTTTAACGATCGTCTAGTGAGTCTTTCACTTTTTTCACAAGATGCTTAGCACTTAGAGTCCTTTTCGAGTCTTAGGCAAGTCGGGTAGCTGTAAAAAGTTATCCTAAAATTCTCAAACTCCAAAAGTACAAAAAAATTAGAAAAAATGAAAAATAAAAAAAAAGTATCTTCCCTTTTTAATTAAGGCGAGGGCTTGGACGGTCTGCATTCTGGCGGCACCCAAGCACTGTTGAGTTTTTGTAATTAGGTCTTGGGGTTGAGATTTTCTAAAGCAATCAACGAATTTTGCCTAAATACTTGAATCCTAATTCTACTTTTATACATAGCATTTAGGTTCATTTTTGCTAGGGACTAGCAAAAAGTAAGCACGGGGGTATGATAAGCACATATAAATTTATCATAAAATACTTATTTATAATAGTTCCTAGGTATAGCATTGCATATCAAGATATAAATATTGCATAAACATCCATTGCATTGCATCTAGGATAGTTGTATATTATGTACGTCAATTCCATCATTTTATATGGCTAGGAGGCAATGCAATGCCCTTACGGACTTCTGATGAAAAATTCGACCATAAGGATGGATCCGGAGCGACTATCATAGTCTGACAACATAGAAATCACCTCGATCTGAGCATCGTGGCATCCTCTGCAAGCAATGAAGGGTAGACGGTCCAGATGCTGCCATGTGGCACCATCTGGAGCGCCTAAAGTCGCCCGCACATCTCCAAAGGCTACCCCATCAAGTGATCTCAGCCGTTGGATGAAGATCCAACGGTTGAGCGACTGCCCTCACTGCGCAGGCATAACTCTTCTTTGCATCACATCGGCAGGTGTGGCACAGCGGTGAGGGGAACTGTTCTCAAAGAGTGAGCGCGAGATCGAGCCACAATTCGTCGTGCCCCGCTACAGTGTCAAACGCAATAGCGTCGCCCGATCGCAATTGAGCGGTCGAGGTTCCCCACGCGTGATCCAACGTCGCCCGCTGACGGAAGGCGTACGCCAGATCACACGCATGCCATCTGAGGTGTGCATTTAAGTCACTTGCACATAGCGCAAGCTGTCTGATCTCCTCA
This sequence comes from Thalassia testudinum, assembly GCA_037157565.1. Classification (NCBI taxonomy): domain Eukaryota; kingdom Viridiplantae; phylum Streptophyta; class Magnoliopsida; order Alismatales; family Hydrocharitaceae; genus Thalassia; species Thalassia testudinum. The sequence goes on from JAZHRO010000014.1 coordinate 59,173,733, forward strand.
ATCGCACGAGGCGTACGATTCAAATCAATGCACGCACAATCTGCGAGCGCATCTCAACCGTGCGATGCAGCAACCAATGGCAGCCAGCGTACCCCCCAGCGATTCAAAATTCAGGTGCTGGTAGGCACGCGCTCTCCTCTCATCATCACAGCCGTCCGCGCTTGATCCAATGGTTGTATATTGCTGCGCCTTTTACAACTACAAGCATGAGCATTGGGCCAGGCTTTACAACAACAGAAGGGTGGGCCTTTAGTGACACTTGCAGCTGTCACTAAATGGCCTACGTAGTGTGTGCGCCAACCCAAGCAATGAAGAGGAGCGAATCTTCAGTGATAGCTCGAGTGGCCTTTAGTGACGCTTAGAGCTGTCACTAAATGCTTGTGCGTGGGACTCTCTCCTTCCCTCCACTATATAAACACCCTACACCCCCCATTCCTCTTCATCTCTACCTACTCTACTCTAACCTACTCCCAAGCTCTAGCAAGCCTACCAATGCTCCATTAGAGCTTGTTCTCAAGCTCCCAAGGCTCCTATTAGTGTAGCAAACCTCTGCCTCACCAAATATTCATCCATCTTCCCATCCCCATTCATAGGTCACCTTGGAGCTGTCCTCCCACCTCCATTCTGGTAGCAGATCATCTCTGTCTTCTCCCCTTCATTCCAGAGCTACGTTGAAGCTTTCCTCTACCTGACATCCTCTTGCATCTCACCTCATTCGTCCGAGCTTCTGCCAGGCACCATCATCTCGTCGAACAGTCGATTCAGGAGATTTCCTCTCACCTCCCTCTCTTTTTATGCTTTCATAGTTGATTGTAATAAACATTGAAGTGATATCTATACCATATTTTTTCCATCACTATTTTATGATTCATTTGCTTATCTTCTTAGAAAAATACAAAAAAAAAAACAAAACCCTAAAATACCAAAAGGAAACAAATCGAAGCGCAGTTTTCACTTAAAGTAAACGTTGCCTCCCTATGTTCGACCCGGGACTCCCTTAGAGTTTCGGTATAAATTTTATTTGGCCATGCGTTTTCCAACTACGGCGATGAGTTACTTGTAACCCTGATTTCTAGCTCGCGAAATGCCTACAATCAGGTAATTAGAATAGAGTTGTGTTGCACTACAACTACAAGGAAAACACACAAAGTAGAAAAGAAATTGGAAGGAAAAAGGCTTTATATTAACTAGATATGCAAAGTCACAAGGAGATAAATGCTTAAAACAAAAGCAAAATCTAGCTAATACAAAAATAGAAAGTGATGAACAACAAGATGAAGATCCCCCAGTAGAAGCTTTAAGAAATCCTTGCTCCAACTGCAGTTGCTCCCACAGTTGAAAAGAACTTCTCTTTGGCTTCTTCCTTTAAGTGGTCCTTCTCCAAGCCTCCTCCAAGGGTGGACGTCCACCACCCTTATTCCTCCTCTTGCCTAGCCATTCCCGTAAATGAAGTCTTCCTCCTCCTTGGAGTGGAACAAGGGAGAAGAAGAATCAGGAAGAAGGCACCAAGGGGGCAGGTAGGTTGCCTCGTTGATCTTCTTCTCTTCTTTTTCCTTGGACTTTGGTGTACGTGGTGTAATGGTGGAATATATAAAGGGAGAAGATGATGTTAATGTGGTAGTTAGGTGGGGTATGTATAGGATGGGAAGGGGGTGGTTATGGTGTTTTTTGGAGGGAAATGAAGGGGTGCATGGATTTTTTTTGAGGGAAAAATGGGAGGGAAATGAAGAGGTGCCTTGGTTTTCCCTCCAAAAATACTTTCTAGAAGTTGTTGATTTTCGAGGGAGAAAATGGAGGATGGAGATGGATTTTGATGGTGGATGTAGGGAAAGTTGACACCAAAATGAAGTAGGAGTAGGTGGCCTTTTTGGTGGAGCTTAAGTAGTAGGGTAGTAGGCTTTGGTGCCATGGAGGTGGACTAGCTAACCAAAGCAAGCTAAGCTAGCTTAGTTAATAGATGAGTGGAAAAGGAGGCAGAGTGAGCCAGGGTTTAGAGGAGAGGAGCTAGAAGGACCTGCCTTGAGCTACACTGGAGCTGGCGATTTCTAAAGAGAACTGTAAGGAGCTACCTTAGCTGGCTTAGCTTGCTAGTTATTTGCTAGCTGCTAAACCAAGCTAAGATGAGTTGGCTTCTGCTGAAATGAGATGAGGTGAGCTGGGTCTGGTCTTCCTAGAGATTACCTAGCTAGTTGGAGTAGCTAGCTTAGGTCAAGTAGCTCAGATCAACCAAGTTGAGCTGAGTTAAGTCTCTGAGAGTTGGACTTGAGCTGGCCTGAGCTAGTTGAGGCCATCTTCAGCTGACTAGGTCTAGCTAGTTGATGGAAGCATCTAGTCTTAGTCAGGTTGAGCTTCTAGTGAACTATTCTGAGCTGGAGGAGCTAGAATGGAGCTGGGATCAACTGTCATGAGTTAGTTTGAGCTGCCATCTAGCTGTGAGCTGAATGGAGCTGAGGTGAACTAGCTAGAGCTACCATTCAGCCAAGATGGGCTGAATGGAGCTAAAGATAAGTTGATCCAGTCGGAATGAGTTGGGATCCAGCTAGGATGTGTTGGATCTAGCTAGGATCCAGTTGAAATGAGCTTCTTCTTCATCTTCTACGTTCCTAAGTGCCAAGGTATGCCAAATTTGACATTTTGCCTAATCTTGACACTCAAATAAACACATAAAAAATACAACTAAAATACAATGCATGCCTAACCTAGGTAAATACTTAAATCCATCCTGAAAACCCATTAGCAGAGTTAAAACCCTAAGAGCTAGATCTATTTTAGGGCATAATAATGATGATAAGCTGGCATTTATCAGAGCACTCCTTGATTTAGGTGCTTCAATAAACCTGATCTTGATTACCATTTATCACCAATTTAGATTTGGAAAGCTTAAGCCAATGCCTGTGACTATCCAACTGGTTGACCAATCTGTAGAAACCTCAAAGGGGGTGGTCGAGGATGTAATTGTTGGGTTAAGGAATTCTACTTCCTTGTTGACTTTCTAGTACTTGACATGGAAGTCAGCAAACAGTTACAAAGTACCCCCATCATCTTAGGTAGACCCCTTTTGGCTTTGGCCAAGGCAAACAATAACTGTGACATGGGATGTATGGAAATTGCCTTCAGATATATGAAAATGCACTAGGATATCTTCAAGACAACTAATTCTTTTGATTGTGGCTAGTGATGATAGCATCATCATTATCCATATCTAGCTTTAATTAGTCAAAATCCATTAATAAATGCTCCTACATAACCACCAAAGGATCGTAATTCACTACGCATCCTTTCTGAGAGTTTAACATGAACCAAGGCTAAAACTGTAATTTTACCATTATATCATGAAAGCAGAACAACTGTGGGTTTTCCCAAGGGTTTATTAAAAGTCAAATGATCATAAATGCCTAACAAGTGGGTTCATACAGACAAAAATAGGTTTTCACGCATTATAAGATTTAAATGACATTTGAAACCCTAAAAATAGACCTGCTTAATTCACTGAGGTTCTGGTTAGCATAAAATTCACATAAACCTTATATGAATCATAGAAAAATTTTCTATAAGATTTGGTATCTTTTATTTGGCCATTGGAACCAGTTTTGACCTAAAATAGTCTCAGATAGATAGTTGCCCTAATTTGGGTTTTTGCATAATTTACCTAGTAAAACATGGTCAAAACCAAAATTTGACTTCACCATCTGATTCCTTGGGTCCAAATTAGTTTTGTACCAAAATTTGGAACTAATCAGAGATCACCTTGACCTAGTTTACATTTCAGTCCTATCTGACTCTTTTCTCTCACATATATGCCCCTAAATTTTGAAATAATTACAAAAGGGTCCCTAAGCTTATCATCATTCTTTGCAAAAAAGTCCTTGCACCTCTTTTAGAAGGTCAGACCTTCACTGTTGAGTTTCAAGCGAGGATTTCTCGCTCGATTATCAATCAAACACTCCCAAAATTGAAAGGGAGATTCCTTGAGGAATTCCCTTCCAAATGAGACCATTCATAGATCCTAAAACCCTCTAGATTCCTCATGCAAACTGTTTGAACGCACATGTATCATACGTGTGCAAGAAGCTCAGAGTTTCCAAGCTTGTTTCCAAGCTTGGAACTCCATCCTAAGCCCCATAAAAGCACGCCTAATGCAAGGCCATGCTCCTTAGGTAGGTTTTGGCCCAAAAATCCTCTTCAAACTCCCTCTCTGGCCACCTCTGCCCTAGCTCCGGTGAGCCTCCTCCTCCGTCATCCTACAGCCTCACAATAGCCAAATTGGGAGTGTCTCCTTCCTCTGCCTCTTGACGGTCAACTCAGAGGTGCCATAACCCCTTCTTCCTCATCTCCCTCGTCGGAGAAATCCTTCGTCCTCAGCACTGACCAACCACAGCTGACGCCGCCCCTACCTCCTTCATCTACAATTCTAGGTCCTAAAGCTCCCATTTCCCTCTCTGCTTTCTTTTTCTCCCCTTAACTTCCTAATTTGACCACTATATCACCGCCTCCCTCATCATCTTCCCCAACTTCGATGCGTACTTTGGTGAGTTCGCACCACCATTACACACTACCAAAAACCTCTGTTCCACTCCAAAATGCTCCATCGTACTCCCTCCATCGAAAGCCCTCTCCTATTTCTCTTCATCGCTCGCTCTAGCTCTCCACCGAACAAACCCATTGCTATCCACCTTCACAGACTTCAAGACACCATCTTATGCCATCTCATGCCATAAGATCACCACCATCACACTCCTCATCCACTGCCGATGCTCGTGAGCTATTTTAATGTGGTCACAAGGCTGTGTTTGTGACTTGCAGGTTCTGCCATCCCTCGTCATCGATGCCAAAGGTGCCGCCCACGTTCTTTGAGCTTCGGTCGAGTTCTTTAGCACCATGACACCTAGGTGTTGCAGAGCACCTCCTGGAGGCTTCCTAGCTTCTCAATTGTAGCTGTCGAGTATTGGTTCAACCACAATCAAGGAAAGCATCAGCTGCAGCTTGCACAGGACTTCACGAAGGGCATGTGGGACATATAGTCTCACATCGTACAGTTACAAGATGACGTTGGTAGATAAATTGTAATTATGTTTTAGGCTCATCACCTAAACACAAAGGGTGGTTGGGTCCCCCTCACGTGCTTCCTCGCGCCTCAAGCCTCGCCTGTGCACACATGCACGTGGGTTTGGCCAAACCTGATTACCCAGATCTGTTTACCTGCTTATATACTCGAGTTTGAGAGAGAAAGAAAGAGAAAGGAGGAAAGAAAAGAGAGAGCAGGGAAGGGGAGGGTTTTGCTTTGAGTTGGTTTCCCGCTCTCCACTCTTAGCCATGAAAGGAGTTTGAAAGAAGAAGTGCCTTATACTAAGGCTTGAAGAAAAGAAGAAAGGCTCTATACACTTAGCCTTTGAATGAGGCCTCTGCTGATCCTTAAGAAGAAGAACTCAAGAGGAGAGAGAGAGGCTTTGCATTTGAAGGAAAGGAAGGGAGGCTCTTTTATGTCATCTAAAAGGAGAATCTATTATCTTATCACTGTTGATTCATTTGAGATTAATTGATGGATAGGATATATGCTTAATAAGTGGTGATCTAAATCACCATTCTTTTTCTCTAGGTTTCTTTTTGCTATATTCATGTTATACATTGATGATCAATTTTGAGTAATTATTATTTATTGCATATCATTATTTGGCTTATTTTCTCATGCTCATATATATGTTAATTGAGATTAGTGCTTGAATTCCTATTGGCTCCTTGTGTTCGACCTTAGATACTTTTTTGAATTCGAGGTATAAATTGTATTTGTTTGAGTGCATTTGTCCTATACTACAACATATATCTTAAACAACGACGAATTTGCTTCAACATTTTTTGCGTTGTTGCCGGGGAGCAATGCGCAATTCATCGCTATTCTTTGCTTTATTTGATTATATTTGAGGACTAACTTGCCTGGTTTGATTTCTTGCGATTTTGCGAGGTATATCACGAGGTGATCTTCTGCGCAAAATAGCCACTCCCAGGGCAGGTAATTTCTGATTCTTCTCTAATCAACCTCCTAATCTTGGGAAGATTAAAAGGAAACAATCAATTAGGATTCATTTGCCTTATTTTTATAATAAATCATCATTTAAAAAGACAAGTTTCCTAATTTGTGAAAAGTTTTCATATCTGATTGAAGCTTGAGGCGATTCTGATTAGCTATTCTCCATCTTGATTTCTTGTACTTACTAGGGACTATGGCTGATTTCTAAATAACCTTGGGCTAACACACTTCTTGCTTAAAGCCCAAGGTGAACAATTTGAGATTTAATTGGACTTGAAATAAGGCCAATTAGGGTTTCAACAATTAGGGTTTGAAGTGTTAGAACACATTTGCCTACATAAAGAGAATAAACCATCCCACATTTGTGTGCTACCCAAACCCCTGTTTAAAAATATCTAATCAATAAAAACCCTAAAAATCAAGCTCTAAAATCCACTTGAACCCTAAAATTGTGGACCTAATAACCTGAGAGTCAATTCAAGGTGATTTTTGGGTCTTGACCTAGATTTCATTCTCCATCATTTAGGGTAGGTCAGGTGAAGTTGGTCTACAATGTGGGCCAACCAACCTCCAAATTAGGTCATGAGTCAAATTAACTTCTAATCAAGTGGAATTAAAGGCACAAATTAGGACTTAAAGCTGGTAGACTTAAGAGGTTAAGTTATCCATTCTGGTCTACCTGGATCCGCGGTGACAAGAAAGGTTGGGTGGGGGAAACCCTGTAACTCGCGGGGATGCTCTACCATGTAGGGGTCTTAGTGGGACTCTCCCTTCCTGGTTGCCCAAGTAATTCTCAGGTGGACAACTTTCTGATCCAAGGGTATCATCCGCCCCGAACCTCTATAGTCATCCAAAAATCTTTGGGTGCCTTGATTGGGTCCAATTCATATCCAGTCCCTCATCTATTCTTTAGAGCACACACACAGGAAGGTCCTTGGGTTTTTAACCTAAGAGTCCTCATTAGATCTTCTACGGGATTTCTTATCTGATCGAATCACTTCGATCTAAACCTAAATTTGATTCTATATTCTAATCCATCACTTGATTTGAAGATCCAGCCTGGCAATTTAGGAAGACCATTTAGGAAACCTGAATCCCAAATGTCCATGAGAGATAGAATGATTGAGGATGCCTTGGAATTTTATAGAGTTAATGACAAAACCTCAAATCCAGTTAGCGTGATTCAAGTTAATGTCCTAGAAACAACAACCATTATTGCAAATTATGCTCAATTAATATTGACACAAATAACAAAGGGATCAACCTGGGATATTCTCATGACAGGATATATTGAATTGGAGAAATTGCATAACATTGAATATCTCCAATATTTAACAAATCTTGTAATTTGGGAAAGACACCAAGATGACCTTGAGAAACAGGAAGAGATGATAAAATTGTTGAAATAGATTATCGATAAAAAATACCCATATATTCCCCAATCATTTAGCGAAACATCTTGGAATAAGACTGAGGATCAATCTGATTTCCCAAATCCTGGGTTCGAGAATCAAGGCTATTGTGGATCCACAACCTAGATGGAATATGATCCAACTTATGTACAGATTGATACGCCTGATCTTGGGTTGGGTTGGGAGGATCAATTGCAAGTGTTCCCAATTTCAAGCCAGCCCTAGAGATCTGAGAACCTGGTTTGCCTAGCTTTGAATTCCCAAACACCTGTAATGATGAGCTTAAAACAGAACTCCTCGAGAATGTAAATCTTGAGCCTTATCTTGTTAAGGTAATTCTCAAGAATGATTCTGACATCCAAATAGAGCCCATCCTAGATTTTAGTGATCCAATCCCTACCCTTAACCTAGAATCTAGATTCAAGCCTATTTGGGATAATTATGAGGCCCCATGTGATGAGACTCAGATTTGTCAGAATAGTTGAACTATGATTCTGGGCCTATGTTTGATGACTACACCTCTTTAGACTCCTTCGAGATACAGATCGATTTGTCGAAAATCACGCCAATTTATGACATAGAAATCGAGGAGCTTGAAGAGTTGGGATTCGATTGGGTCTCTCCTAAGAGCCAAGAACCCGAGCCCATGCCTAATAGGGACACCTTTTTGAGTTCGGATTCTAAGTTTAGGTTAGATCCAAGTCAAGTTGCTGCTTCTCCACATCTCAATTCACTCTATGGTGGAACATCTGATCTAGAATCAAGTTCAGAACACAATCTTCACAAGTTCTCCGACAATTTTGAATCTTACTTTGATTTCGGAGAACCTTTGTTTCCTGACGACTACGAACCAATCTACGACCTCAGCAACCACAACCCATTCTTCGACTCTGACTCTGAGGTCCCTAATCCTGAGATCATCAATTCAAAATCAAGTTCCATTGATTTGGAATCATTCCTTTATGATCTACAGGATTCAGAAACTACAAATGCCGAGAGTGTGTGCAATCCATAGTCTGAATCTTTTCTTGACTACGATTTTCATGATCTTATAAGCACTCTCTAGCATTTACATTTGATTTTGATGGGCTCTATGAGGACTCTCTAGATACACCTACCTTTGAACCTTTTCTAGAGGAGCCCTTGCACACAGACCTCTTGGAAGCCACTGATAACTCCACATTCAATGATGATAATTCCATCAACTAGAGTGAGTTTTGAGGATATATGCACACTAATAACATGTCATGATAGGCATAGGAGCATTGCATGCATTCCAAGTTAAGATTACTTATGAATCAATTTTTAATGGCCATATGTACAAGTTCATATTGAAATAGGCCTCAGATGAGCAATCAGACCACACGAATGGACTTAGATCGACGAATCCAGTCCAACAAACTCAAAATCACTTAAATCCAACATCTAAAGCTCCCTCGATCGGCCCAAGAAGTTCTGGCCATTGATCATTAGATCAACGGCCCACAAGTGGCCACGTCATCGCATCCACCGCATCCCTCACCCACACAGCCTCACAAAGCAGCGCTTTAAGCCATCCAATACTTCGATCGGATGGCTGAGAGCTCACGTTCGCCCACACCATCTCTCCATAACTCCAAGATGAGATCTCAATCGTCTAATCGTCGTCGGACAGCTGAGGACTCGCAAACTCCGACCGCACCCTCTCTTTAGCACACCCTTATCTCACGATCTCGGCCTCACATCTCCCATGTAACAGCTAAGGAGCAGTGGCTAGAAATCTCGCACTGCGACAAACCAACACACACAGCGTGTTGGTCCACGCCTCATCCACAAGCAAAGAGCACCCATTCGAGCCTGGGCAAGGCTCAAATTGGCAGCAGGAGTGTGCGCAAGCGAAATTTGGTTGCTGATGTAGAAGCCAACGGCGAGGATCATGCCATGCGGTGCAATGGATGCCCGTGGATGTGCCCAGGCGAGAATGTGCGCGATCCATAGCGCGTGCCCACGTAGATTCTCAACCGTCCGGTCTTCGATCGGACAGTCCATAGCGTGAGCACACGGATCGCGGGCGCGGGTTGAGAAGAAGAACGTGCGTCTAAACGGACTGACAACCTGAGGGCTTTAGCGACATTTTTGGAAGGGGTTTAGCGACATCCCAGACGTTGCTAAACCCCCTTTACCTCATTTAAAAGCCATTTTCTCCTATTTAAACCTCTTCAACCACCCCATTCAAAGGCACTCAATTCACATACCCTCTCCATACAACACTAGCCTTCTCCTAGCTCCACCAAGCATTCCACTTACACCTTGGAGTTGTTAAGCCGCCGACGGAGCCCTCCTCTACCATCGTGGCGACCTTGCCTCCTCCTCTCTCTCTCTCTCTTTACCCTAGTTTTATATTGCTTTTGTTTAAGCTTTTAGCTATTGTTGTATTTGCGAACAAACTCAAGTTGCATGCTAGATGTTAATGTTGATGTTTCTTATATAGCTCCCATCTTGTTCGAATGAATGTCGTGATTTAAAGACAAACTCTAACCCTACTCTCTCTCTCTCTCTTTCTCGTTTTCTCACAAGCAAACCAAAGTTCCTATGACAATTAAAGGCAACAAAGTAATCCAATTTCACGCCTCCTTGTGTGGGACACTTGGACTCACCAAATCCAATCTTTAATTAAAATCGACATCACGAATGCATCCTATAATGACACAACTAAACCAACGCGTCCCGCGTTCGTCAGTTTTTGGCACCGTTGCTAGGTGAAAGGGATGTTGGTCGGACCCGGTTAGGTTGTGTTAATATGGTGATTTTATCGTTGAAGTGTGTATAGTGGTTAACCTAAATCGGACCTAACCATCTCTTTACAAAATTTTTAACCTAGCCTACTTGATTTTATCTTGGTCACTTTTAGGCCCAGGGTCGAACTCAGGGAAGTGGGATTAGAAGTGAAGTTTCTACGCCTTTCCTATAACGAATCTCTTCTGTTCGTTTATTGTGTTTTTGGTGTTTTTCTATTTAGATTTTTTTTCTGATAATTCTTATTCTTGAGGCACACCCTCAAAATTAGGTTCTTGGCTTTGAGCCAAATCAAGGTTCCAAAACGGGTCTTGCTATTTGTAAGACGGAGTACCTACAAGTCAAAGATTATCTTTTCTCTTTTATATATTTTTTTTATCTTTTTACTAGTAGGAAAGCGAAACAGAAATAAAGTAAATATAGTATATATATAGGTATATATTATATATGTATAAAGGGGTGGGGGTGGAGGCGGAGATGGAGTGTAGCACAGTGTCGAGTCAGTCGTCGTCTAGAAAGACGCAACCAACAGGACGAGATGCTGCGTGGAGTGTAAGGTGGATTGATGGAAGATGAGTGTGACCACGCTTTTTGTACACGTGTATCAGGGAATATCAGCAACTGGTGCAGATATTCCTGCAATACAACGTATGGTAAGTAATGTGAAAAAAAAAATATATATATATATGTATATATGTAAATATATTTATATGTATATATGGTTATAAATATATAGGTATATATGTAGTTATAGGTGTATATATATGTATATGTATATATATATAGGTATGTAAATATATGTATAGATGTATATATATATATGTGTATGTATATAGTAATATATGTATATATTGATATATGTAGCTAGATATATACATATATGTATATATATATATATATATATGTATGTATATATAGTTATAGATATATATGTATATATATGTATACATATATAGGTATATATATATATATATATATATATGTAAATATATATGTGTATATATATATGTATATATGTATAATAATACTTAGTTATATAGGTACTACTATATATATAGATATATCTATATGCATATAAATATATATAGATATAAATATATATATATAAGTATATATTAGCATATAGGTGTGTGTACGAGAGTGTGAGTGTGTGTGTGTGTGTAGAGAGAGAGTGAGAGAGAGGGAGAGGGAGAGAGAGAGAGAGTGCTCGGTTCTGCTAGAGCTGGGAGTTAAGTTATCTGCAGCAGTGGAATGGCATCTGGTGATCCACGCGCACGCGCAGGCGTGTAGGCGCGCGCGCACCCAGGGGAGTGGGTGCAGAGGAAGGAACGTAGTGCACCGCGCTGCGCAAAGGGGCTGGAGCGGGTAGACGCAGGCGCATGCGGGCGAAGACGCGGGCGAGAGTGGGCATTGGCAGAGGACCGCACGCAGACGCGCGGGCAGGTGCTGGAGCGGGATGCGGGGCTTCGTGACAGAGAGCACGGAGAGGGCTGGGTCGCAGGTGAAGGAGCATGACAGGGTGTGCGGTGGCTTGTGGGTGTTGGATGGCGTGCATGGTGAAGCTTGGCCGGCTGCTGCAGGGGCGCGCTGTGGCCGGTTGCGGGTGGAAAGGCGAGTGCAGCATGAAGAAGTGGAAGGCGAAGGTAGCCCGTAGGCGCACGCGGGAGCCTGCTAGCTTGTGTGATGGCCTTGTGGCTGCTGCCGCCTTGCTGCTGCTACATGCGAAGCTTTGAGCTTCAAAGCTTGAAGCTCCTGTTCCAATGGCTGAAGTGGCTTGGACATGAGACAGGGAAAAGAAGACCACCATGCCCACCGACTCTTTGATGAGTTGGGCGGTGGTGGTCTCACGGTGGTGGGTGTGCACCACAGTGATGGACTCCTGCCCGCAGAGTGGCTCCTCAGAGGAGGAGGGCCTGCGTATGGAGGGAGAGGGGAGGAGGCGGCCTGGAGAAGAAAATGCTATGGAGTTTTTTTTTTGGTTGGACCCGGCTCCCCTTGCAAGAAGGAGCCAAGCTCTTTCTATAGAAGAAGAAAGCTTGCATAGCCATGCCCTGGCTGTGCATGTGGCTGCAGGGAGTGGCTTGCATGGCTTGGCAGGCTGCTGTGCAGAGCATGGCGTGAGGAAGAAGAGGCCATGTCTTGCAGCTGCGAGAAGAAGAATTTCAAAGTCAAATAGAAATAAGAATAGAGATGGAAATTTTGCGACGCAGCACTTGAGGAAAAATGTAATTGTGATGCCATTTTATTCACTCTCCTCCCCTCTCAATTAAATGCATGTATGCATGTAGTTTTACAAATGCGACTATGGAAACCTAATATGCATTGGTAATGCTAGGAAATAGCACAAGACAGCACAATTGCAGGTGTATTTTTGCGGTGCAATCATACCCCCATGCCTATCAATTGCTAGTCCCTAACAAAACATTTTTGTAATGTATTTAGAAATGATCTTTAAGCTGAAGATTTTCTTCTGAGGCAACATAGGTGTGTTTATTGTTGGATATTGTGAGAACCAATTCTAGAGAAGACTACCAGTACTTTAAGTCTCACCTGACATAGATCATCTCTCGACTAACCAGGACTCTTAATATTTAAACCTTAAGTACGATTTCCTGGACCCAGGAGGTTTTTGTTGTACTCGAGAGCTTAAGAGGTTATGGCTTGTGCATAGTGAAGGATCAAGACTGACCAAATGAACATTAAGACTCAAGTCCAGGGTTTCATGAATTTTTAAGTAAAGGTTGGTCCCAGTTTCAGCTTGTGTCTTCAGATTGAACCTTAAAAAGATGACGGAAAATTCAACTCCCATTTTCTGACATTTGTGGCTCAAAGAAAATCGGGTATTTGTACTTTGCCCTGAAGAACTTTGTAGGAGGAAGACTTTACAGATATTTGTGAGATATATACTTATTTGCATCTTTTTTTTTTTTTTGAAACACGTGTCAGTATATCTCTTACAACATTATTTGGAGGAGCACACTTTTCTTTTTGGTGGAAAGAGTTTCTCCTAAACACAAGACTAAATCCTGGGATAAAAAGTCTACCTGCGCGCACAGGTAAGGAATCCACCTTCCCTAATGAACACTAGGGTTGGATCGTATGTTCACCTGGTCTTTCTTGATATGTGTAGTGTAAACCAAGATTAGTTAGGCTCTTGAGTAGAAGCAAACCAATGGATCCTGTACTAGTGTCTCAGGTACAAGAATACGTCCTTAGTTAGGAGAGATTCTGATCTATCTTGTCAATGTTCAAGTGAATTAAGCCGAGCCTGAGCGAATCAAGCTTCTGTGACCTGGAAAGTCTTCAAAATAGTGGTTGAATATCCATAAACACTTATTGTATTTTTTTTTCAGCCTTCAGATCATTACTAAACACCATTTTTTTTCTTACATATTTATAAATAGGTGGAAACTGCATGATACCATAAAATACCAGATCCTATGGATGCCTATCCACCCCCCCATGCCAAACGATGCTATGTCCTCATATGCATGCAGGGAAAGGTAGAGAAAGGACGAAAGATCGGGTAACGAGAGCTGAGGTGCAGGGTATACAGCAGGGTGGTAGGGTGGGTGGATGGTGGGTGGTGAAGTGAAAAGTGAAGTGATCGTGATAGTGGCGTGAAAAGTGATGGTGGATGGTGAAATGTCTGGCATTTCATGGGATGAGAGTGTCCCAGGCGGATCGGAGAACAAGTCGGGAAGAAGAAGTTGGCCCTCAGATTGGCCAAGAAGAGGGGCTTCTTGGATAGATGGATCCAAAAAGGAATAGCCCCAGTGAGAAGTATATGGGCTCAAGGTCCCAGTGTGGAGTTGCAAATCTGCCTGATTTGGCAGGAAAGAAAGGGCAATCCGGTCTTCAAAAGTGTGGACCTGCGGTGAGTAGCCCGGATATGACTCAGACCACGAGGTATGGGAAGCGGAGAAAACCTCGTCAAAAGTCTGGTCAAGCGAATGTACGAGAATAGGGAGGGATGGGGGAACGTCACAATTTGTGTCAGTCAGGCAATCGTCAATGTTTATTGGTAATCCGCAGCAGTCTGAATAGGTCCCAAATAGTCCGATACGCACGCTGACGGCCATGTCCTCATCAGGCATGTCATCCTCGATGCAATTGCAATCAAAGTACTTGGCTGCCTTGAAGATGTTAAGCTTGAGCTTTTCATATCCAACGGCAATCTCAATACAGCCTGACTCGTAGTCGATAAAGGCGCGGGCTGTGGCCAAGAAAGGTCGACCAAGGATGATCGGACAATCAGAAAGTGAGCTAGGAACTTCCATATCTAAAACAAGAAAGTCAATAGGAAAACAGAGACTGTTGACCCTAACCACCACGTCTTCCACCACACCGTTCAGAATTTTGACAGAACGATCTGCCAACTGTAACGTGACAGGGGTGTATTTCAGATTTCCCAAGGAAAATTTTTCTAGCATGATGGTTGGTATAAGATTTATGGAAGATCCTAGATCAAGTAGGGCACGGTTAAAATTGCAGCCTTGGATGCTACAGGAAATGAGTGGTGTGCCCGGATCTTTCTGCTTCAGTGGTAGATTTGACAGTATAGCACAACTCGCATGAGGTGAGAGAACCACCGAATTTTTAGTTTTCTTTGACTGTCGCCTGGGTGTTGTGTAGTCTTCGAAAAATCAGGCGACAATAGGTATGTGGTAGATAGCCTCGAGCAGGGGTATCTTGATTTCTACATCCTTGAACAAATTACGCAGGTTATGAAAGGCCTGCATATCTTTCCTTTTGCCTTTTGGCTCCCTCAGTAGAGCCTCAGGGAATGGAACTGATTCTGGCACCAATTTGGGTGTATCGTCCTCTTGTGAATGCGGTGTGCATCCCGAATGAGAGGGCGATGAAGAAGACGGGCCAGGATCAGGTCGAGGTGGATCGAAAATCTGCTTACCACTCCTCGTAGTGATAGCATTGGATGATGCGGGTCCAGTGGGATCATACGGCGGAGGAGGGTTCCCAATAGGGACATAAGAGTGCGGTGCTGCAGAGGGATTAGCCTGAAATCCCGATGGAATGCTTGGAGCCTGCAGAATCTGATTAACCTGCCCCTGAGAAGGTCGTACCTGTGGTTGAGGACCATGGGGTATGCAATTTCATGGGTTTGGAACAAGTTGGACGGGAAGAGTGCCCTGAGATCGAGTCGCCATGCGTAGTTGACTAATCTCAGCATTCTGCTGTGCCAATTGGTGCTGAAGAGAGGTCATGTTCTCTTCATGGTGCTTTGACATTTCCATCATCATTCACTTCAATTTGCCAAGAGGACTTGATGCGTGTTCGGTTTCAATACGCAAGGGCTTGATGGCGGATTTGCCATAGGATTTGACTGGGCCCTTGGGATGATGGGTGCAGACGGTCGCATTGGTCCACCCGCGGGGTTTTGGTGCTGCGGGTTGTTGGACCATGTGAAGTTTGGATGATTTCTCCACCCTGGGTTTTAAGTGGTAGAGAACGAGTTGTTCCCCAGGGTGCAAGCATCTTCTATGCCAGAAGACCTGTCCGCATGTAAATATGCGTCCGAGCACACGGAGGATTGGTCCTTCGTGTCGAAATACTGGCTCGCAAAAGCCAGATCCACATGACTTACCGAGTCGCTCGGCATGATACTCGGTAAGGAAGGTCTTACGGGGTTTCTCGGGGTAAGCCTGGTGTTGGAAGAATTGGGATTGTGACAAGAATTGGGATTGTGACGAAGTGGTGAGGTAGGGGTGTTTGCCATAGAATAGGTAGGGTTGGCCAGAAGCTCATCCACCTTCTTGTGCACGATGGAGACTTCATCCAATTTTTGTGCAATAAGGCTGAGATCAGTGGATGAATGGGAGGGTCTCATGTCAACTTCGTGGACATTTCGGGGCAAGCTGGTATGATTAAAGGAGACAATGGAGGCATTATTCATTGAGTTTTCTCTCATATTTTCAAATAATTCGAATGCTCCATTCTTGTCTTTATTCACAAAATTCCCTCCGTAGGAAGCATCTGCAATCTGCTTCAAAGTCTCATTTAGCCCATAGTAGAAAATCTGGGCTATATGCCACTTAGGCAGACCGTGGTGCGGACACTTCCTGAGGAGGTCATTATATCTCTCCCATGCCTCATGAAATTGTTCACCGTTTTGTTGCGTAAATGAAGTGATAGCACGGCGAAGTGCATTGGTTCGCCTGATTGGGAAGAACTTCTTGAGAAACGTTGTTCGCATCTCTTACCAAGAGTGGATGGTTCTCCCAAGGGTGCATAGCCACTGCGACGCTTTATCCTGAAATGAAAACAGGAACATTTTCATGAGGACTATAGGTAACCCGATATTTCTCGGTTTAACAGTTTCAGCTAATCGGGTTAGGTCTTCCAAGTGGAGAAAAGGATCTTCACTTGGAAGACCATGGAAGTGAAAATTAATTAGGCCAATTATGTTAGGCTTCAATTCAAAGTCGTCCCCACCCATGGGGACCTGAATTTGTCCTATGGTCTCTGTAGCAGCAGGATTCTGATAGGAGCTAAGAGACCTAGGCTCCTCCCGTTCAGGAGGGTTCTGCATTTCCTCCAATGTTTCCCTAATGGCTTCAATTCATTCATTATAGATTTCCATTTGGGCTTGGAGGCGGGTTATGAGATCTAAGGCTCCACCACCTGGTGGGTTTTGAGGGCGGTTTCCTCCCTCGGGATTTGGGGGTGGGCATGCAGCCATGTTTATGGAGGAGGAGGACGATTCGGCTTCTCTTCTAGATTTATCAGGCAATTCAAATAGTTCAGGGTTTTGTGACCTCCTCCCAAACATGCACTACCGCATGAAGAATTGGGGAGATAAGAAGGGAAAAGAGATGAGAGAAATGACGCCGCAAAGGTACACTTGATGACAAATCAATTCAATCAAATTCCTAACCTCTACAGTGTGCCCTTAGACCTAAAGATCTAAGTTACCTACTATCATGAACTACGGAACCGAATGCGAGCACCGCGGAACCACCGGGATAGATTGAAAGGCCGTTTGCCCCAGTCTTTTTTCACTCGATAGCACGCGGGAACCCTCACCAGCACGTAGGTGCTACACGGAGGTAGTTAGACCTCCAATCATTAATAAGGGTCAAGTTGTTACTAGTTTTAGTTAGAGGCTTAGGATCAAGTGCTTTTGGAATGTGAAGGGCGTTGTTTACAGGTAATGCCCAAGTGATTGATTTTATGAGTGTGTAGAACAAACATGCAACAGGGAAATCTCCCCGAATTGAAGCTTTTAATTGGTGAATGGTTTTTAGAATTCAACCTTAAAGTAGTATGGATTTTAGGATTTCGCTGAAATACTAATTCAACCAATCTCCGGGTTTTGAGAGAATACAAGTTTTCTTCTAAGCCCAACGAACCCTTCTTCAATGTCAATTGGTTAATGCATGCTAAAATTCAATGGGCTTCCCTAAATGGAGATTTTTATGTGTGGATGCACGAATCAGTTTTAGATTATTGTGAAAGGGAGCCAAAGCACTTCATTTCAAGTACTCCCAATTACCAGAATGATTTCCACACACAAGGCTCAACCAAAAGATAAAGAGAATCAAATTGTTGGGGTTGAAGTATTCGAGATCGAATCTTAGGCAAGTGAAAGGTCATGGTGGGGTTTGAATCAACTCAATTCCAAGTCTCCCCACCAAAAAGGTGATCCCGAATTGCAGGTAAATGAGGCAAAGAGGGATGCAATCAATCTTTTTTTCTGCCTCAAGGAATACTTCACACGGCGAAAAATTCAAGAATCAAGATTCTTGGATTTTCGCTATGCCAAGTAGGGCGGGAAATCCCAGGGCTGTGGGAGTAAAGGCAATCAATCAAACAAGTGAATTTTAATCCACTTGCCCCAAGAGATCCCAAGAAGTTTTTCTAGTTTTTTAGTTTTTAGCTTTTTTTTTAATTAAGGTTACAAGTTAACCTAGGTTGCTAAGAAAGAAAGACCTACTTGTGCAGCAACGTGTGCAGAGCTCCAGTGCGGTGTCCGTGTCTTCACGCTCTCGTTCCCACCTTGGATTTGCCCACGTCTCTGACTTCGTCTGCCTGCCTTCTCCTTGCAACAGGTTTACCTGCACACCAAAAACAAAAACACCCGTGAAGAGAAGGGTGTGAGAAGAGAAAAATTACAGGAATGGAGTAAAAACTTACTTGAAGGCGCACTTCCCGGCAACAGCGCCATGAAAGGGATGTTGGTCGGACCCGGTTAGGTTGTATTAATATGGTGATTTTATCGTTGAAGTGTGTATAGTGGTTAACCTAAATCGGAGCTAAGCATCTCTTTACAAAATTTTTAACCTGGCCTACTTGATTTTATCTTGGTCACTTTTAGGCCCAGGGTCGAACTCAGGGAAGTGGGATTAGAAGTGAAGTTTCTACGCCTTTCCTACAACGAATCTCTTTCGTTCGTTTATTGTGTTTTTGGTGTTTTTCTATTTAGATTTTTTTCTGATAATTCTTGTTCTTGAGGCACACCCTCAAATCAGGGTTCCAAAATGGGTCTTGCTATTCGCAGATGGAGTACCTACAAGTCAAATATTATCTTTTCTCTTTTATATATTTTTTTATCTTTTTACTAGTAGGAAAGCGAAACAGAAATAAAGTAAATATAGTATATATATATAGGTATATATTATATATGTATAAAGGGGTGGGGGTGGAGGCGGAGATGGAGTGTAGCACGGTGTCGAGTCGGTCGTCGTCTTGAAAGATGCAACCAACAGGACGAGGTGCTCCGTGGAGTGTAAGGTGGATTGATGGAAAATGAGTGTGACCACACTTTTTGTACATGTGTGTCGGGGAATATCAGCAACTGGTGCAGATATTCCCGCGATACAACGTATGGTAAGTAATGTGAAAATATACATATATATGTATATATGTAAATATATCTCTATGTATATATGGTTATAAATATATAGGTATATATGTAGTTATAGGTGTATATATATGTATATATGTATATGTATATATATATAGGTATGTAAATATATGTATAGATAGATACATGTATAGATGTATATATATATATGTATATGTATGTATATAATACTATATAGATGTATATATATATGTGTATGTATATACTAATATATATGTATATATAGATATATGTAGCTAGGTATATATATATATATGTATGTATATATAGTTATAGATATATATGTATATATGTATGTATATTTATATATATATATAAGTATATGTGTATATATATGTATATATATGTATACGTATATAAGTATATATATATATATATATAAGTATACAGATGTATATATATATATGTATATATGTATAATAATACTTAGTTATATAGGTACTACTATATATATAGATATAAATATATATATATAAGTATATATTAGTGTATAGGTGTGTGTACGAGAGTGTGAGTGTGTGTGTGTGTGTGTGCAAAGAGAGAGAGAGAGAGAGAGCGCTCGGTTCTGCTGGAGCTGGGGGTTAAGTCGTCTGCAGCAGTGGAGCATCGTCTGGTGATCCACGTGCGCACGCAGGCGCGTAGGCGTGCGGAGAGGTATGCGCATGTAGGGGAGTGGGCACGGAGGAAGGAACACAGTGCACCGTGCTGCGTGAAGGGGCTGGAGCGGGCAGACACAGGCACACGCGGGTGAAGACGCGGACGGGAGCGGGCGCTGGCAGAGGACCGCACGCAGATGCGCGGGCGGGCGCTGGAGCGGGATGCGGGGCTTCGCGACAGAGCGCGCGGAGAGGGCTGGGTCACGGGCGAAGGAGCACGACAGGGCACACGGTGGCCTGCGAGTGTTGGCTGGCGTGCGCAGTGAAGCTTGGCCGGTCGCTGCAGGGGCACGCGGTGGCCGATTACAGGCGGAAAGGCGAGTGCAACGCGAAGAAGCAGAAGATGAAGGCAGCCCGCAGGTGCGCGTGGTGGCCTGCTGGCTTGCACGGTGGCCTTGTGGCTGCTGTCGCCATGCTACTGTTGCTGCGTGCAGAGCTTTGAGCTTCAAAGCTTGAAGCTCCTGCTCCAATGGCTGAAGTGGCTTGGACATGAGACAGGGAAAAGAAGACCACCACGCCCACTGGCTCTTTGATGAGCTGGGCGGTGGTGGTCTCACGGTGGTGGGTGTGCACCACAGTGATGGACTCCTGCCTGCAGAGTGGCTCCTTAGAGGAGGAGGGCTTGCGTATGGAGGGAGAGGGGAGGAGGCGGCCTGGAGAAGAAAATGCTGTGGAGTTTTTTTTTTGGCTGGACCAGGCTCCCCTTGCAAGAAGGAGCCAAGCTCTTTTTATAGAAGAAAAAAGCATGCACAGCCATGCCCTGGCTGTGCATGCAGCTGCAGGGAGTGGCTTGCATGGCTTCGTAGGCTGCTGTGCAGAGCATGGCATGAGGAAGAAGAGGCCATGTCTTGCAGCCATAGGAAGAAGAATTTCAAAGTCAAATAGAAATAAAAATAGAGATGGAAATTTTGCGAAGTAGCACTTGAGGAAAAATGTAATTGCGAGGCCATTTTATTCACTCTTCTCCCCTCTCAATTAAATGCACGTATGCATGTATTTTTACAAATGCGACTATGGAAACCTAATATGCACTGGTAATGCTAGGAAATTGCACAAGACAACACAATTGCAGGTGTATTTTTGTGGTGCAATCACTAGGGAGGCAATGGATTTCTTTTATTGCTTTTATCCCGCATTCGTATTCACATCATCTAACTCATTTTTCTTGCTCTACTTGATTGATTGCAGGAACTAGACACATGGGTGGCGAAGGAGAGCGATTTGTGACGGTAGAGATGGAGTAAAGTGCAACACAGACTAGTTGTGAGTATCACTCCACCCTTTGGTTGTTTGTGTGCTTAAAAAAGAAAAATACAAAAAATATAAATAAAAAATTGGCATGGTGAATGACTACTTGACCCACATTCCAAACTCATCACCCAACAAAAAAAATACACCCTAACATTCTTAAGGAGATAATCTTTTTGAGTGCTCCTCTTCTTTGTTTTGATTTGACTTGGGTCGCACCACTCACCATAACTAAAATCAACTCACCTGGTAGAACTGCATGAACACTAGGGTGAACTCATTAGGGTTGTTTTTGTAGGGCCACAACATTCTAAAGGAAATCAACTTTCGCTCATTGTGTACAAAACCTTGTGTGCCCACTTGAACTTTGTTTGAAAACGATAAGGAACTTCAACCCTAAAAAGCATTAAAGCAAGGGCAAATCATTAAAAGACACCAAATCTTCAAATCCTTGCTTGAAAACCATGTTTTGTCATGTGCATACACATGCTCGAATCAGTTAACTAAGAGGCACAACCCCAAACAACGCCTCACCACATATCCTGAGCACAAGCACGAACCTAGCCCTCATTAAAATGGAATAGACGTGCCCTAGGCAAGACTAGTCTAAGTCTTAAAGGTGTGATTAGGTTTGCTAGGCACTTGGCTTTCATTCCCTTTGTAGAATCTGGTGTCTAGGCTGCGAGGAAGTGTCAAACGACAGTGGTTGTGGGGTCTACGAAACTGGCGGTGAAAGCTAAAGGAGAAACCTTCCCCTCAATCCCCACGTAATCAACCTGGCCAGATTAACGTTGGGAAGGGCGGTTAAGTGCTTACAGGCTTGATCATTCCCTTTGAGGCTTCTAGGTCACCTAAGGTATACAGTGTAAGGACTAGACTTGTCTGCTTGTTTGTGCACACACTTCTCGCATCTATTTCTCTCCGCATCCCTCCCCGCTCTTCTCTAATGTATGCATGGGAGACAATCTCTTCATCCTGAGCTGTTTGTTTTGGAAAGAGAAATCATAAGAAGACTTGATCTTACAAGAGCCATGGCTGAACCTAGAATAGATGAGGTTGAGGACCAACCCCCACCCAATGCTATGGCCATCATTCAGGTCCTGATCTTTGCCAACCACCAACTACAACAACAACAAATCCAAACCATCATGCAAGCCATACACAAATTGCAAAACCCTCAAGGGCAACCCCCACTAAACCCACCTAACCCACCACAACCTCCTAATGGCCAACCTAGGCCTCTCCATGACTTTTACGATCTGTCTGCTATTTGGATCAAACCCCATCTTAGGGTCCCCAAAGGGGAGATGATTTTGAGCTAAAACCTAATGTCTTGAGCCTGATTTAGGGCCACTTTCATGGGATCTCAAATGAGGACCCCTTCCAACACCTAGAGGACCTTAACCGGATCGCCTGAATTGTGAAACACAGGAACATCAGCTTGGACATTATTTTGATTAAGATGTTTTGTTTCTCCCTAAAAGACAAGGCATCTCAATGGCTTAGAACCTTAGGGAGACCCATCTCCACCTGGGAGGAATTGAGGCATGCATTTTTGAAGAAATTCTTCCCCATAGGTAAAACCAATGCCCTCAGGAGAGCCATTGCCACATTTAAACTCCCAGGTGGGGAACAATTCCATGAGGCGTGGGAAAGATTTAATGAATTATTGAGGAAATTCCCACACCATAAGGTTCCAAGGTGGCAATTGGCCCAGATCTTCTACCATGGTCTGGACAGCAACCTTGGGAACTTTGTTGATGCCTCATGTGGAGGCAAATTTTTGAACAAAGATGAGGAGAGCGCATTTAAACTCTTTGAGTCCATGAGTGAGAATTCACTCAACAATGCCTCCATGACCCAGTTTAATCGATCCAGTCAACCTCGTGGTGGGATCTATGAGGTGCAAGCAAATTCTGGAATGGTTGACATGGACATTATAGCTAAGAAGTTGGATAAAGTTGAATTGGTGGACAAAAAGATCGATGAGCTACTAAACCAGACCAGGAACCCGCTACAGACCCTTTCCCTAGAAAAGGGAGCTTACAATGTTGACTTAGTGCAGCCAATGAGCCAAATGCACCTAGAACAACCCCTGACCATGTTCCAGGGAGGGACCTTTGATCCCTCAACCCCTGATTACTCACTTCCCTCCCCCTCGACACCTTCTATCTTTGAAGATGCCCAAGCTATCTAAGGTTACTCCAAACCTAACCCCTTCTCCAACACCTATAATGCCAGATGGCGTAATCACCCAAATTTCACCTGGTCGAACCAAAAACTGAACCAATTCCAAAACCAACCTAGGACAAATCTCACCTCCTATCAGCAAGGTCCACCTGTTAGACCACCCTATAATTAGAATAGGCCAGCCCCTCCCCCTCAAAACCAAATGGACACATTGATAAAAATGATGGCTGACATGAATCAAAAACACCAGGAAGAAATGGCCTTAGTGAAGGGACAATTGAGCTAGCTGTTGGATTGTAAACAATAGGGATCCCTTCCTTCTCAGCGAACCCATGAAATGTGATTAACAGAGGCCCCAATTTGCAAGGGTTCCAAGCCAATCCTAGACATGCCCACATGGTCCAGCAAGCCCCACAAACACCCCCTGGGTTTGGTGCTCCTTCTTCCTCTTCTTCTCAAGGATCTACCCATGGTCCCAATGCCTCTGCCAACATGGTTACCTTGAGAAGTGACACTAAAACCTAGGACCCCAAATGGACAACCCCTCCCTTGACCTCACTTGCTGAGATAATCGAGTCTGAAGATGAGCAGGAGGAACCCAAGGACATGGAGACTGACTCGATTCAAACCCAAACACCATACCCTCAGGCTTTGGAGAAAAGGAAGAAAAAGAAAGCTGTAGTTGAGAATGAGGAGCTATTGGAATTTTCAAACAAGTACAAATTAATATTCCACTCCTCGAAGCAATTAAACATATCCCGGCTTACGCTAAGTTCTTGAAGGATGTCTGTACACTGAAGCGTAAGCCGAAAACCCAAGCACCTAGGAAGGTAGTACTCTCAAAATAAGCCAGTTTGGTGATATTAAGCAGCCTGCCTCCCAAAAGGACTGACCCAGGAGCGCCCCTGATTTCTTGTAATATCCGGGACATGACATTTGATAGAGTGCTCTTGGACTTAGGTGCTTCAGTCAACCTCGTCCTGACGACCCAATATCACCAGTTTGGATTTGGATAATTGAAACCTACACCTGTGACTATCCAATTGGCTGATAAATCTATGAAAACCCCGAAGGGGGTAGTCAAGGATGTAATTGTTCGAGTTAAGGACTTCTACTTCCCGGTCAACTTTTTGGTTCTTGACATGGAAGTCCCTGAATGACTACAAAACACATTCATCATCCTGGGCAGACCCTTCTTAGCTACAGCTAAAGCGAACATTGATTGCGACATGGGATGTATGGAAATTGCCTTTGGGGACAAGAAGATGCAATTGGATATCTTCAGAGCGGCTAAGTCTTTTGATTGTGGCTGGATTGAGGAGAACGATCCCATGGAACCTTTGGTTGAAAAATGCCTCACTCTTAGCTCTTCAGTAGACCATCTGACTCAACCAGTTGATGACTACCTTGAACCACCCTAACCTATGGAGGTTAACCTGTGTAGAACTGATTACCTTTAGCAACCCCCATTCGAGGAGATTGATATTGATCAACTCCCCCCTTTCCCGTACCCATCAAATGTTGTCCCACCTACACCCGAACTAAAACCTTTGCCCGATAATCTCAAGTATGTCTTCCTAGGACCTGACCAAACCTTCCCTGTGATTATCAATGCCCACTTAACTAAGGATCAAGAACTTAGGTTGACTGCAACCCTCTCTGAACTTCGGGTAGCCATTGGGTGGACAATTTCTAACCTAAGGGGAATTAGCCCTACATATTGCACTCACATGATCTATTTGGAAGATGGAGCTCGACTTTTTAGCCAGATGCAAAGGCAATTGAACCCAAATATGCGAGAGGTCGTTAAGAAAGAGATAATCAAGTGGCTTGATGTAGATATCATTTACACGATTTTCGATAACCACTGGGTGAGCCCTACTCAAGTGGTACGCAAGAAAGTTGGGCTCACCATGGTCACCAATGACCAGGGCGAATCCATCCCCACCCACATCGCTACCGCATGGCCGGTGTGCATCGACTATAGGAAGCTTAATGAGGCCACCAAGAAAGATCATTTCCCTCTACCATTCATTGGCCAGATTCTCAAGCAATTAGCAAGGTAGAAATAATTTTGCTTCTTGGATGGATATTCAGGATACAACCAAGTTGCTATTGCACTAGAGGATCAAGAGAAGACCACATTCACTTGTCCGTATGGCATGTTCGCATTCTGTCATATGCCATTCGAATTATGCAACGCACCCACTACCTTTCAGAGTTGCATGCTAGCCATCTTTTCAGAGATGGTGGGTGAATACCTGGAGGTCATTATGGATGATTTCTCCATGTTCGGGAATTCATTCGACCATTGTCTTAGCAATTTGGAGAAGATCCTGAAGTGCTGTATCAAGGTCAACCTGGTTTTAAGCTGGGAAAAGAGCCATTTCATGGTTCAGGAAGGGATTGTCCTCGGTCACATTGTCTAGCATTGGGGCATCGAAGTGGATCGAGCTAAGGTTGATCTAATTTCCAAACTTCGACCTCCTAGCTTAGTTAGGCAAATCCGATCTTTCCTAGGACATGTTGGCTTCTATAGAAGGTTCATTAAAGATTTTTCCAAACTCTCTAAACCCTTGACTGACCTTCTATCCAACGACGCCTTTTTTCACATGACACCTGATTGCATCAAGGCTTACAACACTCTCAGGGAAACAATCTCCACTGCACCTGTATTACAACCCCCAGACTGGTCCTAGAACTTTGAGATTATGTGCAATGCATCAGATTTTGCCATCGACGCAGCCCTAGGACAAAGAAGAGAAAAGAAACCCGTGGTGATCTACTACGTGAGCAAGACATTAGATGAGGCTCAACGGAATTATACTGTCATAGAAAAAGAACTGCTCGCCGTAGTCTTTGGATTAGAAAAGTTCCGATTATATATTCTGGGATCCCACGTGATGATTTACACTGACCACTCAGCTATTCGACATTTGTTGGCCAAAAAGGATGCTAAACCCAGGCTCATCAGATGGATCCTACTCTTGTTGGAATTTGACATGGAAATACGCAACAAAGTCAGGTCCAAGAACGTCGTAGCCGATCACCTACCTAGACTCCACCCAGACCACATCAGACCATCATTACCCTTAACTGACACCTTTCCTGATGAACAACTTCTAGCCATGCAAGGAAGAAAGCTACCGTAGTATGTAGACTTTGTCAACTATTTGGTGGTAGGACAGACTCCACACAGTTGATCCAGACAGCAGCGGGATAAGTTCTTGGCTGAAGCCAAGCACTATTTCTGGGATGATCCCATGCTGTTTAGACTCTATGCCAACCAGATCATTAGGAGGTGTATTCCTGAAGAAGAATTCCAAAGTGTGCTATCCTTTTGTCACGACCAATCCTGTGGTGGCCACTTTTCAAGGAAGAAAATAGCTACAAAGGTTTTGCAGTCCAGATTTTACTGGCCCTCCTTATTCAAGGATGCACAGCTTTGCTAAGAGTTGCTCTCACTACAAGACATTAGGGACTATGACCAGAAAGGACATGACGCCCCTCCAGCCCATTCTGATTGTCAAAATCTTCGATGTTTGAGGCATCAATTTTATGGGTCCCTTCCCACCATCCAAAGGCTTTAAGTACATATTAGTCTTAGTAAACTATGTCTCGAAATGGATCGAAGTCGTCGCCACGCAAAAATGTGATCATAAGGCTGTCATGGACTTTGTTAAGCAAAACATCTTCTCTTGATTTGGGATACCGAAGGCCATGATCAATGATGGTGGGAGTCACTTTATTCATGCCCAATTCCGTGCCTTGCTTAGAAAATATGGGGTTACTCACTACATTGCCACCCTGTATCATCCGCAAACAAATGGGGAAACTGAGGTCTCCAATAGGTAGATCAAGAATATTCTACAAAAAGACTGTGAGACCTGACTGGAGAGATTGGTCCACACGACTAGATGATGCCCTTTAGGCGTACAGGACCGCTTTCAAGACCTCAATAGGCATGTCACCTTATCGCTTGGTCTTTGGCAAAGCTTGACACCTTCCGGCCGAGTTGGGACACTAGGCTTACTAGGTTGTTAAGCAATGTAACATGGATTCTCAGTTAGCCAGAGCACAAAGGATGCTCCAACTCTCCAAGCTCGAGGAAATCCATCAGGACGCATATGAGAATAGTCGACTTTAGAAAGAGAAGATGCAAGCCATCCACGACCAACACATCCATAGGAAAACTTTCGAGCCCAACTAGCAAGTTTGGCTTTTTGATGCCTGACTTAAACTTTTTCCCGGGAAGCTGAGATCAAAGTGGATAGGACCATATCAGGTGGTCAAACCTTATCCCAATGGGGCGGTTGAAACAGCAGATGCTAGCATCGGGCAAACCTTCACAGTAAACGGTTAGAGATTAAAATATTTTCTTGGCCAAGTTCCCCCAAAGGAAGTCGTCACCCTCATTGAGGGTTGACATGGAGCTTCGCTCAACTGGAGGCAATAAACTCAACACTTTTTGGGAGGCAACCCAGAAGATTCAGACTGATTAGGAACATGGAAACACTCAGGTGATTTCTTTCTGTAACACCTTTGCATACATTTACTTACCAATGAGGACATTGTCCAACTTAAGCATGGGGGTTGGTAATTCGCATTCTCTGAGTTTATTTATCAGCCTGAATTATATAATAAATAAATTTAAAAAAAAAAAGAGGAAATAGAACTTAGGCATTAGGAGCTTGTCAACTATGGGAAATAATACGAGAAGAACCTGGACACTTAGACTTTTCGGGCCTTCAAGCTTAATCAGCCCTAGTGTCCATTAAAATGTTGATTTAGCCTTGAATCCTTGCAACCTTAATTTACAGTAATTCATCAATAAAGAAAGGTGGTAAGTATACGACTTATCAATCTGCCCTCTGACTCTAAGAGACTTTTAGTCTAAGCATTTGCACACATTTTTTGTGCACTGACTCGCTCCTCGGAGATTCTAATAGAAATTGGGTAGCTAATGAACCTTCTAGGGTGGTATGGTTGGAAAGTTGTCGTGGGTAATAGCCCATTAGCCAATTATCCAGAGCCCAACCACAGGACCATTCTCTTTTATTGCCTTTAGGTAAATCTTAGATCAGGGAAGCCACCTACTGAAATAACAAAAGAAAAAAAAAGTAAGAAAAAAAAAGAAAAAAATATATATAGAAAAAGAAGAAAAAGAAAAAAAAGCCACACTTGACTGCATGAGTATGGCTGACAAGTGGTCGTGGGTAATAGCCCATTGGCCGATTGTCTAGAGCCCAGCCACAGGACCATTCTCTTTTATTGCCTCTAGGTAAATCTTAGATCATTGAAGCCACCTACTGAAACAACAAAAGAAAAAAAAAGTAAGAAAAAAAAAGAAAAAATATATATAGAAAAAGAAGAAAAAGAAAAAATAAACAAGCCACACTTCACCGCACCAGTATGGCTGGCAAGTGGTCATGGGTAATAGACCATTAGCTGGTTGTCCAGAACCCGGCTCACTAAATGCATGAAAAAGCCCAAAACACTTAAGGAAGAAGCGGGGAAGTAGAGTAATCCAAGGAGATATACACTGGAAACACCCTTGTGTTGAACCCATGCAAAATAAAAGTAGGGAGAAAGTTATCTATCAGACAGATACACTTTCAGGCAAGCATTTCCTTTTACAGTCACTTAGGGGCGTAGAAATCCAAAGTCTATTTTAATTACCATTGAGTGAGTCTATCACAATCTTCACACCAAAATGCTTAACACTTAGAGTCTTTTTTGAGTTATGGGTGGGTTGGGTAACCATAAAAAGTTAGCAACACACTCTTAACTCAAAAAAAAAAATCCAAAAAAATGAGAAAAGATGAAAAAGAAAAAATATATATATGTATCTGTAAAGTGAGGATTTGGGCGATTCACATTTTGCCAAACACATGGGCCTTGTTTAGTCTATGTAGATCAGGCTCTTAGTATATTTCCTCCATTTGATAAGTAACAAATGTTTAAGTAATCAATTCCTAATTCTGACTGAAAATAATGGTTAGGATAAACCTTTCTAGGGACTAACAAGGGATGAGCATGGGGGTATGATAACTCCACACTCAATGATGATAATTCCATCAGCGAGGGTAAGTTTTGAGGATATATGTGCACTAATAACATGTCATGATAGGAATAGGAGCACTGCATGCATTCCAAGTTAAGATTGCTTATGAATCAATGTTTAATGGCCATATGTACAAATGCATATTGAAATACACCTCAAATGAGCAATCGGACTGCATAGATGGACTCAGATCAACAAATCGAGTCCAACGGACTTGAAATCATTCAAATCCGACATTCGGAGCACCCTCGATTAGCCCAAGAAGTTCTGGCCATTGATCATCAGATCAATGGCCCACAAGCTGCCACGTCACCGCATCCATCACACCCCTCACCTGCGTAGCCTCATGAAGTAGCGCTTTAAGCCGTCCGATCCTTTTATTGAATGGCTGAGAGCTCACGTTTGCCCGCACCATCTCTCCATCACACTAAGAAGAGATCTCAATCGTCTGATCGTCATCGGATGGTTGAGGACTCACGAACTTCAATCGCACCCTCTCTTCAGTACACCTTCATTGCACGATCTCAGTCGCACATCTCCCATCTAACAGCTGAGGAGCATCGGCCAGAAATCCCGTGCTGCAACAAACCAACGCACATTGAGAGTTGGTCCACACCTCATCTGTGAGCAAAGAGCACCCGTTCGAGCCCGGGCATGGCTCAAATTGGCAGCAGGAGCGTGCGCAGGCAAAATTCTGCCGTTGATGCAGAAGCCGACGGTGAGGATAACGCCACATGACGCAACGGATGCATGTGGAAGCGCCCGAGAGAGAATGTGCGCGATCCACAGCGTGCGCCAGCAGCGTGAGCACATGGATCACGGGTGTGGCTTGAGAAGAAGAAGAATATGTGCCTCAACAGACCGATGGCCAGAGGGCTTCAGTGACATTTTTGGAAGGGGTTTAACGATGTCCTGGACGTTGCTAAACCCCCTTTACCTCATTTGAAAGCCCTTTTCTCCTATTTAAACTCCTTCAACCACCCCATTCAAAAGCATTCAATTCACACACCCTCTCCATACAAAACTAGCCTTCTCCTAGCTCCACCAAGCATTCCACATACACCTTGGAGTTGTCAAGCTGCTGACGGAGCCCTCCTCTACCACCGTGGCCACCTTGCCTCCTCCTCTCTCTCTCTCTTTACCTTAGTTTTATATTGCTTTTGTTTAAGCTTTTAGCTATTTGATGGGAACACCATCATGAGCCCTAACTAGCTCATTTTGACCTAGAAAAGAGAATAACAGCTCCTACATAACCAAGTGAAGGGCTTAACTCAAGGAATAACTGGCATAAAAGAAAAGCAAGAAATAAAGGGTAAAACTATAATTTTACCATTGTAGTATACAACAAAATTTCTCAGGGGTTAAACATGGGTCAATTGGTCTTAATAAGATAAAAAGTGGGTTGGTTCAATCAGAAAAGGGTTGATGTGAAATCTGGGAATTAAATGACTTCTTGTAACCCTAAAAGAGACCCACTTAATTTAACAAGGTTCTGATCATAATAAAATTCAACTAAATCCTCTAAAATTCATGAAAAAATATCCTCTAAGGTTTAGAACCTTCAATTTGGCCTTTGGAACCCATTTTGACCTAAATAGGGGTCCTAGTCAAACATTTGCCCTAAATTGGGTTTTTGTGCCAAATGTCTAGTCAAACATGGTAAAACCTAAAATCTAACTTCACCATTGGATTCCTTAGGTCCAAATTAGGTTTACACCAAAATTTGGACTTAAGTGGAGTTCACCTTGACCTACTTTGTAAAATAGTCCAACCTAATTACTTTTATGCCCCTAGCTTTTGAAAACCTTACAGACACCCCCTAGCTTCCTCATCATTCTTTGCAATTAGGTCCCTCCATCATTACAACAGAGGAATCCTACTCCGATGAGGATTCAAGAGGGATATCTCCCTGATTCCTCAGAGAATCCCTCTCAAATTTGAAAGGGAGATTCTCTGAGGAATTCCCGACCGTGTGAACCCAATTAGGTGCTTTGATTCCCACCCAATCTCTCATGCGAACGCATGAGAGATATGGGTATCTCTCGACCTTCCAAGTCCGGTGAGCTTGCCATGCTTGGAAGCTTGCCTTGCTAGCACGAGGCCCTCCGCCCGCAACTATTTAAAGGCCCCCAGATCCTCCCGACCATGCTAAGCTTGTTTTGGCCGAAGAATCCCCCAAAATTCCTCCTTTCCCCTTCAGCCAAAAAGCTTGCAAGCTCCGACGACTCTTCCTTCCTCTTCTCGTTGCTCTGCCACCATACCAGTGGCAAAGTCATCTCCACCTCATTCTTCTGCGTCATGCCATACCTGCGCCTACATCTACCTCCCTCTCGTCGTCGCTGCCTCTCCATCTCAGGGCCTTCGTCTTCGACGACAGTAGATACGCATCGTTTGCCCCTCTGCCTTCCCCTTAGTCCAATCACTCACAGATAAGTCCCCTTCTCTCTTCTCTTTATTTTCCCCCTCTTTATTTCCCAAAACAACCCTTGACAACCACAGACCACCATCACCTTCACCTCCGGTAGACCTTCGGCGAGGTGCATCCATCATTCCACACACCCACACACCTTGCCAACTACCTCAGAAGCTCCGCCACCTTCCACTGATCATCTTCCCTCTCTCCATCGACTGCCATACATTCCATACATTACCCCCGAACAACCCCACCTTCACGGCCACAAAACGACCTAGGCACGCACGCCCAGGCTGTCCCGCACCACACCAGCACCCGAGCCACCTTCGCCGTGTCACGGTGAAGCTTGCTGAGTATTTTAACAGGGTCGTGAGGCCTCATTAGTGTTGGCAGGTATAGGGCTCCATCCACCACTGAAGCAAGCTGAAGAAGCTTGCTATCTTCGCAAGTAGCCTCTAAGTGCCAGAAGATCAGGTTCTAGATGTGCAGAATCCCTTTGCGAACAAGTTGCGCCCAGCAATTGGAGCCTTAGCATCCGTAGCTGCAGCAATTAGGAGAAGACCCCTGTGGGTGCGCGCGAAGAAGCGGGTGGGACTTTTAGTCCCACCTCGGTAAATTTGGAGTGGATTGCGCAACATAAATTGTAATTGTGTCAGGGACTTATCGTCTCCTGACAAGGGGTGAGGTCCATCTCATCTACTCTCGCCTCGTCCGTGACTCACTCCTCCACAGACTTGGCTGCCTGACCCAATTACTATGCACTCCTTGCGCATTACCCATGCCGAAGCACCTGGTCCCGAGCACGCTGACCCAACCCATTTACCCGAGAAAGGCTTTGGACGAGTGAGCCTAAGAGAGAAAAGAGAGAGAGTTCGGAGGCGAGGGTAAGGGTAGGTTTTGCACTTGTGTGCATGAAGAGGAAGTTGAAAGAGGAAGCTGAAAGAGGACCCTGAAGGAAAGGTTAAGGAAGAAGTTGAAGAGAAGGAGCTGCAGAGGACGCTAAGGAACAGGAAGGAGAAGGCATTGTTGCATAGAAGGTGGAAAGGAGAAAGAATGCAAGGAAGGTAGAAGAAGGCAGGAGAAGTCAGAGAAGGAAGAAGAAAGAGGAAGCCAATGTCAGAAGCAGAGGAAAGGAAGTAAAAGAGGGAAGAAAGAAGAAGACATCAGAGAAAAGAAGAAGAAGAAGAGAAAGCCCAAAGCCAAAAGCAACTGATTTTTTACATCTCTATTCATATTTTTGAGCATCTATATACATTGAAACTAGTTTTATTGCTTCATAATTTGGTTAAACATCACATTTTATTAAATTGAAGTTGTGTCTTAGTTTTTTTAAATCCCAATTTGCTCCCTGTGTAAAACCTCAAATTCATAGTTTTTTGAGTAATAAATTTTCATTTGTTTTTTGAAGCGATTTCAACTATACTGTAACGTAATATTTACAAACCTGATTTTGCTTTCGAGTAAACACTATTATTGTATTTGTGAACAAACTCAAGTTGCATGCTAAATGTTAATGTTGATGTTGTTTCTTATATAGCTTCCATCTTGTTCGAATGAAAGTCGTGATTTAAAGAAAAACTCTAATCGTACTCTCTCTCTCTCTCTCTTTCTCATTTTCTCTCAAGCAAACCAAACTTCCTGTGACAACTAAAAGCAATAAAGTAGTCCGATTTCATGCCTCCTCGTGTTCGACACTTGGACTCACCAAATCCAATCTTTAATTAAAATCGATGTCACGAACGCATGCTATAACAATAGCTAAACCAACGCGTCTCATGCTCGTCAGCCACCTCTTCTACACATACAAAACCTTCTAAAATCCAATCCCACCCCGACCCGCAACTGGAATCAATTTCTATTTTGATTCTCCTCTCTCTGATCCGGTCGCACCTAATTCCTCTCCACATTGTGATTGGGTCTCGGATATCGATCAAACTACTAATCACGTCCCATCTTTCTCTGATCACCTTCATTGGGTTCCTACATCCTCCACAGACTCTTTTGCATTTGAGGATCCCTACTCTGACCAGGGTGATCCGATTCAGCCAAACCCATGATTCACACTTCCACATCCTTCTGAGTCACAGAGTATCTGGTGGGCACCATATCAATTGATCCACATAGTATTTTTGAGATTAATTTTGTGAGATTAATTACATAGTATTTTTGAGAAGAAAGAGAGGAGGTGATTTAAATGTCAAAAAGGAGCAACATTTTGAAACAAGAAAGGGATAGTCATTGGTAAATGATTATGGAATCTACTAAGTTCTAAACCAAATCAAAAGAAAAAAATTAAGTCCTCAAAGAATAGAGAGACATAGAGATTAGTATGAGTGCTGATCTTAGGCCATTTGGGCTTGTTTTAGGGCTTAAAAATTCACATATTCATTATGATCTAGATACTCCTCAAGAGGTTGAGGAAAATGCGAAGCTTGTGTATTAGGTCTAAGGCTTAGGGAGTATTTGATTTCATTAACTGACCTCTGGCTTGTAGGATTTGGTAACCTAAGCACCCTAAGTCACACACAGTCTGGTTCAGTGCGCTTAATATCAAAATCATGTAAATGCGTTAATTCTGTTATGAAAATGCCACCTAGACTAGGAGTGGCTTATAAACATAAGTTGATTTGGACGAGTTCCCAGTGTTGAGAGGCTGGAAATTCCCCTCGAAGATGCATAATAACATACCGTCTCCTCAGTGCTTGTCTCCTAGGATATCTAAATATCCTACTTGGGGCACGTAAGCACCTTGTGCTGATTCAGATGCCATGGGTGGCATTATCACGAAATGTCAATTGCCAGGATTTGAATTTAGCTACATAATGCCATGGGTGGCACTATCCTGAAGTGTCGAAAGCCAGGGTTCTGGGGGTTGCCATGGGTGGTGCCATCCCGAAGCATCGATTGCCAAGGACCCTATGAGGATTGATGGTGGGAGCAAGGAATCCAATATAGACTATGTTTTTGAGCCAAATCGGAGCTAGAAATAATCAAGAAAAATAGAGAGAAAGCTCTCCAAATACAAAACTTCTTCTATCCCTCTCTCTTACAAAAATGCACTTCAAACTAAACCGGGACTAACCATGTTATAAGCATGGGTGCTTTAACCACGGGGATCAATGAACCTTAGGTTAGTTTCTGTGGGCCTTAGAAACCTTCACGGCAGTCTAAGGCTAAAGCTGGTCAGGTCTAAATCTTGATTGGTACTTAAGTACCTCTAGGTCTACTATTGGCATTCTGACCTAATTTATAAAAAGAAGAAAAAATTCAGGACTTTGAGCATCAAGGCATGGCCTAGAAATCAAGTTCATTTCATAAGATTTTGCTAAGGGACTAGCAAAAGTTTGGCATGGGGGTGTGATGATAACATCAACATCAGCCATATCTAGCTTTAATTAGTCAAAATCCATTAATAAAAGCTCCAACATAACTGCCAAAGGATCATAATTCACTACACATCCTTTCTGAGAGTTTAACATGAAATCAGGGTTAAAATTACAATTTTACCATCATATCATGAATGTAGAACAACCGTGAGTTTTCCCAGAGGTTTATTAAAAGTCAAATGATCATAAATGCCTAATAAGTGGGTTCATATAGAGAGAAATGGGTTTTTACGCATTTCGAGAATTAAATGACATTTGAAACCCTAAAAACAAACCTGTTTTATTCAATGAGGTTCTGGTCAGGATAAAATTCACCTAAACCCTCTAGAAGTCATAAAAAAATATTTTCTAGGGTTTGGCATCTTTAATTTGACCATTGGAATCCATTTTGATCGAAAATAGTCTTAGATAGACAATTGCCCCAATTTGGGTTTCTACGTAATTTACCAACTCAAACTTGGTTAAAACCTTAATCCAACTCACCATCAGATTCCTTGGGTCCAAATTAGGTTTGTACCAAAATTTGAGCCCAATTAGAGATCACCTTGACCTAGTTTACATTTTAGTCCTATCTGACTCTTTTCTCTCACACATATGCCCCTAACTTTCAAAATAATTGTAAACTGGTCCCTACGTTTATCATCATTCTTTGCAAAAATGACCTCACACCATTTTTGGAAGGTCAGTTTGGAAGGTCAGGCCTTTACCATTAAGTTTGGAGCGAGGATTTCTCGCTCAATTCTCAATCAAACACTCCCAAAATTGAAAGGGAGATTCATTGAGGAATTCCCTTCCAAATGAAACCATTCATAGATCCTAAAATGCTCTAGATTCCTCATGCGATCAGTATGAATGCACATGTATCATGTGTGCGTAGGAAGCTCGGAGTTTCCAAGCTTGTTTCCAAGCTTGGAATTCCATCCTAAGCCCTATAAAAGCATGCCCAATGCAAGGCCGTGCTCCTTGGCTAGGTTTTGGCCCAAAAACCCTCTTCAAACTCCCTCTCCGGCCACCTCTACCCTAGCTCCGGTGAGCCTCCTCCTCCGTCGTCGTACAGCCTCCCAATGGCCAAATTGGGAGTGTCTCCTTCCTCCCCGACTTCCTCCACCTCTCGATGGTCAATTCAGAGGCACCCTAGTCCCTTCTTCCTCGCCGCCTCCCTCGTTGGAGAAATCCTTCATCCTTGGGGCTATCTAACCACAGCTAACGCCGCCCTACCTTCTTCATCTGCAATTCTAGGTCCTAAAGCTCCCTTTGTCCTCTCTCCTTTCTTTTTCTCCCCTTAACTTCTCAATTTGACCACTATATCACCGCCTCCCTCGTCATCTTCCCCAACTCCGGTGCATACTTCGGTGAGTTCGTGCCACCATTACACACCACCAAACACCTTTGTTCCACTCCCAAAAGCTCCGTCGTACTCCCTCCATCAAAAGCCCTCTCCTCTTTCTCTCCATCACTCGCCCTAGCTCTCCATCGAACAAACCCATTGCCGTCCACCTTCACCGACTTCAACGCACCATCTTACGCCATCTTACACCACAAGATCACGACCACTGCACTCCTCATCCACTGGCGATGCTCGCGATCTATTTTAATGTGGCCAAAAGGCCATGTTTGTGACTTGCAGGTTCCGCCGTCCACTGTCGCCGCTGCCATAGGCGTCACCCGTGTTCTTCGAGTTCCAGTCGAGTTCTTCAGCACCGTGACACCCAGGTGTTGCGAAGTGCCTCCAGGAGGCTTCCCAGCTTCTCAATTGTGGCTATCGGGGCTTGGTTCAACCACAATCAAGGAAAGCCTTAGCTGCAGCTCACACAGGACTTCACGAAGGGCATGTGGGATATATAGTCCCACATCGTTGTGTTACAAGATGACACTGGTAGATAAATTGTAATTATGTTTTAGGCTCATCGCCTGAACACAAAGGGGGTCGGGTCCCCCTCATGCACATCACGCCTCGCCCGTGCACACATGCACGCAGGTCTGGCCAAACCCAATTTCGCATATCTATTTGCCTACTTATATACTCGAGTTTGAGAGAGAAAGAAAGGAAAAGGAGGAAAGAAAGGAGAGAGCCGAGGAGGGGAGGGTTTTGCTTTGAGTTGGTTTCCCGCTCTCCACTCTTAGCCATGAAAAGAGTTTGAAAGAAGAAATGCCTTGTGCTAAGGCTTGAAGAGAAGAAGAAGAGAGGCTCTCTACACCTAGCCTCTGAAGGAGGCCTCTACTGATCCTTAAGAAGAACTCAAGAGGAGAGAGAGGCTTTGCATTTGAAGAAAAGGAAAGTAGGCTCTGTTAAGTCGTCTGAAAAGAGAGTCTATTGTCTTATCACTGTTGATTCATTTGGGATTAATTGATGGATGGGGTATATGCTTAATAATTGGTCATCTAAATCACCATTCTTTTGCGCTAGGTTTCTTTTTGCTATATTCATGTTATACATTGATGATCAATTTTGAGTACTTATTATTCATTGCATATCATTATTTGGCTTATTTTCTCATGTTCATATATATATTAATTGAGATTAGCGCTTAATTCCTATTGCTCCCTGTGTTCGACCTCGGATACTCTTTTGAATCCAAGCTATAAATTGTATTTGTTTGAGTGCATTTGTCCTATACAACAATGCATATCTTAAATAATGATGAATTCGCTTCAACAGCTGGGTCGAGGAATGCGATCCTATGGATACTGTTGAAGCTACGAGTTGCTACACTAACGTATCTGGTTTTGAAAACCTGTCGTTGTAGTTTGAAAGCGAAGAACTCGTGTTCAAAAAATAAAATTTATACCGGAATAGAAATCCCGGGTCGAACTCAGGGAGGCTACGTTGATCTATATTTGCAATTATATTTTTTTTTTGGTTTTTGTTGAAAAGCGAAGCGACGTAATTACAACGAAGCAATATTAACAATCAAAATGAGAGAGAGAGAAAACATGCACTCAATATTTCAAAATGTTTATACAATGAAACCAAAGAAGAATTACACTAGAAAGTGGGAAATCAGCTATACTAGAAAGCAGGAAAATTCTACTCTAGAAAGCTATAAAGAAGAATGGGAGAGAGAAGTTATCCTCCTCGACGATCGCTTGGAGGATGAGTCGGACGAGACGCCTCCTGGACGAAGGAGGATAGAGCGGAAAGAAGGAGGTCAAGGTAGGAGGAATGAGAATAGGTTAGCACATTGTCGTCATCGAGGGATCCGATTTCGAAATGAGAGCGAAAATTTGACTTTATCTAGCAAGCAGCATCCCAAGTGTGGGACAAGCTTCTCTTAAGCTTTGGAGAGGTAGAGGAGAGAAGGAAGGGGTGAAGATTTCGTATGGAGGAGGTCTCCTTTTATAGTTGCAAGGAATGAGGGCAATTTGGTCTTTTTAATCTCAAAACATTAAATCAGGGGTCATTAGTGACGGATAAAACCGTTGCTAAAGCCCCATCGTGGGCGACGTGTGCTGCCCGCTCGACTCCTACACTTGTAACGTGCTCTTATGTCCTTCGATTCTCGGCCGTTCGATCAAGAGATCAAACGGCTGAGACGCGCCCTCGCCTGCCTCCTCATCGCGCGCTCGTGCCTACGATCTCACGTTACGCGCGAGCGTGCAATAGCACATGGCTGCTATTGAGCACCTGTAGCCACTCGATCATGATTGAGCGGTCGCAAAGCCCACTCTCTCACGCCCCAACAGTTACTCGCGAAGAATTGAACGCACGTCGCTGTGTCGCACAAACGTGTTCACCTGTTGTGCTACAATGGAGCTTGTGTCGTGGAGATGAATTCATGCACATGCGATCAGGACTATTGGATTGAGATCCAATGGTCAAGGCAGCTCTTCAGATGTGGCTTCAGAGGATGGGCACACTGGTTGGGATGCAATCTCAGCCGTTGGAACTTGATCCAATGACAGAGATTCGTGGTTGCTAGCATCTTCAGAAGTTGAGGGCGGTCGATTGGGTCACCGAGATGGTGTCACGTGGCGCCATCTTGGCCGTCCATCTTCTTGATGATTTAGATGGTGCCACGATTGTCGGATTGAGTCAATTTTCGAGCTGTTAGGCTACGATCGTCGATCTAAATCCATCCATACTATCGGATTTGTCATTTGAAGTGCGGATTCACATTATCTTGGCCCTTGATCTTCTAGGGTTCCTTAGTCTCCATCTGATGCTACAGATGCTTGATTAGGGCGATCTTGGAGTTGTTGAACTCCAATCATTGCCCTGATCACATCTGTACGGTTAGATCTTCGATCCGAGGGCTAGAGAAAAATTTTACCCTGTCCCTGAACATAAAAGGAGATAATTAACCTCCATTTTATTCAAACTAATCTAAATGCAAGATGATGCATGCTATGCAATATTTATAATATGTAATGCAATCCTATGCTTAAGAACATGCATAAATAGACATCTTAAGTAGTGTAAACATGCTTACATCATACCCCCATGCCTATCTTTTGTTAGTCCCTAGCAAAAACTACATGCTATTTATAAAAGAATTAGGTTGGATTATTTGGACATGAGTTATTTTCAATCATTAAGAAAATGTTTACCTAGGATCTGAACTTTCAAAGACACAACAGTGCCCAGGTTTCTGCCAAAATGCAGACCACCTCAAGCCCTCGCCTTATTCAAAGAAAAATTTCTTTTTCTCTTTTTCTTCTTTTCTAATTTTTTTGGATTTTCGAGTTTTAGGGTTTAAGAGTGGCTTTCTACAGCCATTCAACTCACCCAAGATTTGATGAGAACCCTAAGTTCTAAGCATCTTATTGTGAATGTGATAGACTCGTTGATCGACAGTAAAAACAGACTTCAGGTTTCTACGCCTCTAGGTGACCTTAAATAAGAGAATTCTACCTAAAGGTGTATCTTTACAACCGGTAGCTTTCTCCCTACATTTAGTTTTATGGGGTCAACACAAGGGTGAATCCAGTGTATATCTCCTCGATTTATTCTTCTTCTCCGCTTCTTCCTATGTGTTTTGGGAATTTTCAGTGAATTTATTGAGCTAGGTTCTGGACAACCGATTGATGAGCTGTTACCACCGACAACTTGCCAACCATACTCGTGCAGCGAAGTGTGGTTTATTTCTTTCTTTTTCTTTTCTCCTTTTCTTTTATTTTTGACATTTTTTTTTTTAAGTAGGTGGCTTCCCTAGTCTAAGATTTACCTAAAGGCAGCAAAAAGAGAATGGTCAAGTGACTGGGTTCTGGACAACCTACCTATGGGCTGTTACCCATGATAACTTGCTAGCCATATCACCTTAGAAGGTTCATTAGCTACCCAATTTTCGTTCAAAATCACCGAACAATGAGTCAGTGCAAAGAAAGTGTGTAGATGCTTAAAACTCAAAGTTCCCTCAAATCAGAGGGTGGGTTGATAAGCCATGTACTTATCACCCAAACTTATTTACTCAAATTACAATAGAATTAAAGTTGGTGAGGACTCGAAAAACAAATCCACATTTTAGTGGATACACGGGCCGATTAAATCCAAAGACCTGAAGGGTCTTTGTGTTCAGATCCTAATGTAATATTTCCTAGGATTGAAAAGTCCTAATGTCCAACTATTCCTTCCTAATTCAATTTTTTTTTAATGTATAAATAAGAAAAGAAAAATAATTTACATGAATTTTGCAAAGCTGACGAAATGATTCAAAAATGAATCCACCCCCCATGCCTAGCTGATGCAATGTCCACATTGAGAAAGAGACATGAAAGAAAGGGTAGAGTATGAAAGATTTCACCTGAATATGAAGCTCGTGTCAGCTTTGTGTCATATGTACAACTGCTATGTTTAATGCCGTCAACTAGGCGAAGTCCAGCCAAAGAAGTCATAGAATGGCTAGAGCAACCGTGTCTGAGACGGGTTCTGGAAGAGTACGGTCAATAACAGGCTTCAGATGTTGACTATTGACTTTAAATGTGTTATCCTCTTTGGGTCAGAAATCTGAACGACTCCATTTGGAAAAATCTGGTCAATTATGAATGGGCCATTCCATTTAGATCTAAGTTTGCCAAGAAAGAGCTTAGGTCTAGAATCGAATAACCAGACCTTCTGGTTTGGCTCAAAGCTCTTGCGGGAAACCAATTGATCATGTAGAGCTTTGGTTCGAGCCTTATAGATCTTGGCATTCTCGTATGCATCATTTCTAAGCTCCTCCAACTCAGATAGTTGGAGTTTCCTGGTCTTCCCAGCTAAATTCAGATCTAAATTGCTTTGTTTGATCGCCCAAAATGCCCTGTGTTCAATCTCTATGGGTAGATGGCATGCCTTTCCATACACCAAACGAAGCAGAGACATGCCGATGGGCATTTTATATGCCGTACGGTAGGCCCAAAGAGCATCCTCAAGCTTTTGAGTCTAGTCCTTGCAATCAGGCCTAACCATTTGCTGCAGAATGTTCTTAATCTCCCGATTGGAGATCTCGGCTTGTCCATTTGTCTGGGGATGGTTAGGTGTGGAAATTCGGTGATTATCCCTGTATTTGGCCAACAAATTCTGGAATTGGGCATTAGTAAAATGAGTGCCACCATCACTAATGATGGCTCTCGAAATCCTGAACCTACTGAAGATATTTTTCTTGACAAAATTGATGACCACCTTGTGGTCATTGGTTCGAGTGGAAATCACCTCAATCCATTTGGACACATAATCAATAGCAACAAGAATGTACTGATGTCCAAATGAAGGGAGAAAGGGTCCCATGAAATCGATGCCCTAAACATCAAAAATTTTGATAGGAAGAATTGGGTTTAAGTGCATCATATCTCTCTTAGTTATGCTCCCGAGTGTCTGACATTGAGAACATGACCTTGAGAAATCCTGGGCATCCTTAAATAAAGATGGCCAATAGAAGCCAGATTGCAAGATTTTTGCAACCATCTTTTTCCTGGAGAAATGTCCACCACACGCAGATGCATGGTAGAACTCGAGAATACTGTTGAATTCATTCTCCGGTACACATTGGCGAATAATCTGATCAGAGCCGATGCGGTATAGTTCAGGGTCATCCCAGAAGTAGATTTGGCCTCAGATTTGAGTCTATCCTGTTGTTGCTTGGTCCAATCCTTGGGGATTTGACCAACGACCAAATAGTTAACAATGTCAGCAAACCATGGGCTGTAGACACCTGCAATTGTAAGAATAGCTTCATCCGGAAAAGTGTCAGCAATTGGAATGTTCGGACAAGAGGAATCACCTAGGAGTCTCGACAAATGATCCGTCACCACATTTTGTACCCTAGTTTTATCCTTGATTTCAAGATCAAATTCTTGAAGCAGAAGAATCCAATGAATAAGCCAGGGTTTGGCATCCTTTTTGGCCAAGAGATGTCTCAAGGCCGAGTGGTCGATATAGATGATAACATGAGACCCTAAGAGATAAGCCTTGAATTTTTCCAAAGCGAACACTGCAGCTAGTATTTCCTTTTCAATAACAGTGTAATTCCTCTGGGCTTCATCAAGAGTTTTACTAGCGTAGTAGATGACAGAGGGCTTTCTATCAATTTTCTGACCCAAGACAGCCCTGATCGCGTAATCAGAAGCATCGGTCATGATCTCAAAAGGGGCTATCCAAATTGGTGGTTGCAATACTGGAGCACAAGTGACTGCCATTTTCAAGAAATCAAATGCCTTTCGGCATGATTCGTCAAAAACAAATGGCTTTCTTTGGCAAGAAGATTGCTCAGGGGACGAGCAACCTTCAAGAAATCCTTGATGAATCTTTGATAGAATTTCACATGACCAAGAAATTATCGGATTTGTTTAATAGATGTGGGAGGAGGAAGTTTAGCGATAGCATCAACCTTATCTTTATCCACTTCGATTCCCCATTCAGAGATTACATGACCCAAGACGATGCCTTCTTGGGTCATGAAATGACTCTTTTTTCAGCTAAGGACCAATCATGTTTTGATACATCGCTTAAGAATCATTTCCAGATTAGCCAAACAAGAGTCAAACAATTCTCCGAAAATAGAGAAATCGTCCATAAAGACTTCCATGAACTCTCCCACCATGTCAGAGAATATGGCTAACATACACCTTTGAAAAGTCGTAGGTGCATTACATAAACCGAAAGGCATTCTACGGAAAGCAAAGGTTCCATAGGGATAGGTGAAAGTAGTTTTTCCCTGATCCTCGGGATGGATAGGAACTTAGCTATATCCCGAGTAGCCATCAATAAAATAGAAATACTTCTGCCCGACTAATCTCTCCAAGATTTGATCGATGAAAGGCAAGGGAAAATGATCTTTTTTAGTGGCTATGTTCATCTTCCTATAATCAATACAAACCCTCCAAGAGGAAGCTGAACGAGTTGTGATAGATTCTCCTCTCTTGTTAGTCACAATGGTAATCCTGGCTTTCTTCAGAACAATCTGCACAGGACTTACCCGGGGACTATCAAAGATTGGATAAATAATTTCTGCATCGAGCCACTTGATGATTTCCTTTTTGACCACTTCTCACATAATTGGATTTAATCTCCTCTGCATCTGGCGAGAAAGGCGGGATCCATCTTCCAAGAATATTCTATGATTGCAGTAAAATGGCTCGATCCCCCTGAGGTCATGAATGGTCCAACCAATTGCCTCCTTGTGTTCCTTCAGGACCTTGATCAATTTAATCTCTTGCTCCTTTGTTAATGTAGCACTGATAATCACAGGGAGCATCTTCTGAGATCCTAAAAATTGATATTTCAAATTCTC
Organism: Thalassia testudinum; assembly: GCA_037157565.1. Classification (NCBI taxonomy): domain Eukaryota; kingdom Viridiplantae; phylum Streptophyta; class Magnoliopsida; order Alismatales; family Hydrocharitaceae; genus Thalassia; species Thalassia testudinum. The sequence goes on from JAZHRO010000014.1 coordinate 59,217,491, forward strand.
AGTCAATGGTTTCAGTTCAAGCTGAGGCTGGTTGATGATTGATGGTGAGGAAGATGCTGAAGACTTAACAAGAGGAAGAGGTTGTGAGTGAACAAAATGAATAACCTCTTCAAAAGATGGCAGGTCTGCCATAGAGGGTTGCGGGTTGAATTCGTCATCAAAGGAGGAACTTTCAATTGAAGAAACCATCAAACAAGTTTCAATGTTTTCATTATCCTCTTCAAGTTCCTCAATAAATCCACAATCATCAAATTTATTAATCACCTTAAAAATATCAAATTTCATTCGTTGATCCCCAAAGGTGATTTCCATGCTACCGCTTTCATAATTAATGTTGGCCTTAGTGCTAGCCAGGAACAGATGCCCTAGAATATGGGCGTGTTCCTTATATTTTGAGGTACATCCATGTCAAGGACAAGGAAATCTATGGGAAAATAGAAATCCTTGACCTTAACTATAACATCTTCAATAATGCCTCACGGATTCGTGATCGAGCGGTCTGCTAACTGTAGCGTTACTGAAGTTGGCCGAAGTTCACCTAATCCAAACTTCTCGTAAAGAGAAGTCGGAATTAGGTTGATGGATGCACCCAGATCCAAAAGTGCTCTATCAAATGTGTAATCTCCGATGATGCAAGAAATCAACGGAGTACCTAGATCTCTCTTTTTCTGAGGGAGGTGGTGCAGGATAACAGAACTAGCCTGCTCGGAGAGTACCACCTTCCTCGGAACATATTCTCTTGACTTGCGCTTTTGTGGACATAAATCCTTTAAAAATCTCGCGTAAGCAGGTATGTGCTTGATAGCATCAAGGAGCGAGATTTGATCTCAACATTCTTAAACAGATTCAAAAGCTCCTCGTTGCTATCAACAGACTTCTTCTTTGATTTGATCAAGGCTTCAGGAAAAGGAACATGAGTTAGATCTTTGGAATCAGGTTCCTGAGCCTTGATTTCTCCTCCAGAATTCTCCTCTCTCTCCTTAGGTTCTTCAAGATTCAATAGATCAGAACAGTGTGGTTGTGGTTCCTGAGTCTGCTTACCACTCCTCAAGGTGACAGAATTTGCAGATGCATAAGAGTTTGGGTGTTGGGGAAGGTTAGGAAAGATTGGAGGGGCTTGATTAGCCAGAAATTGTTGATTTGCAGAAGAAGAAGAAGAAGAAGATGAGGGACCCTGCTCAACCACCTGAGCATGTGCGTATGGGTCCCTCTGATTTCTGTAACCATGGGCTTAGTTGCCTAGATTCAGAATATTTCATGGGTTGGGTACTGGTTGGGATGGTAGAGATCCAGGTTGACGAGAGTTAGCAATGAGCCTGGACTGCAAGTTGTCCAGCGAGGTTTTCATTTGCTTCATGAGCTGGAGCATGGATCCTTGCATCTCTACCATTTGTCAGTTCAAATCAACCTGCCCTGTGGGTTGACGGGCATTCCAAGCTGGCTAATTGACCTGATTTGGAGGAAACTGAGTATATACATGACCTTGACCCATTGGTCGTTGCGGAGCATAGTTGCCGAGTTGAAATTAGGTCTGTTGCCCCATATTTTTCCAAGAGAAGTTAGGGTGGTTTCTCCAACCCGGATTATAAGCATTAGAGTAGGGGTTGGATCTAACATTCTCTTGTGTAGCACAGACATCCTCATAGGGTGAGGATGGAGAGAAAGAAAGGGAAGGATCAGAAAAACTGGGATCAAAGGCACCAGTTTGGAACCCGTGGAGTTCTGAAAAATGCTGACTCACAGGTTGAGCCGCATCGAGTTGATTCACGAACTCTCATCTAGAACGAGCTCGTGAAGAATGGAACTCCAAATTTTGGGATTGAGTGGATCAAGAGTTGTTTATAGAATTTCTAGCAATCCACTCTTCCATTCTCTTAGCAACCAAGTCCACCTTGTCTAGTTTGTTACAAATCAATTCCATATCAAATGAATGAGAGTCATGGAATTCATTGACATTTGATCTGGGCTATTGGGACCGGTTAAATGTATCCATGGAGGCATGATTGATTGAATTCTCACTCATTTCCTCAAATAAATCGTGTGCACTATCTGCATCTTTATTAAGAAAATTGCCTCCGTAAGAAGCATCCACATGATTTCTGAGTTGCTCAGTCAACCCCTGATAGAAGATCTGCACGAGTTGCCATTTCGGCACCTCATGGTGTGGACACCTCTGCAATAGATCCTGGAATCGCTCCCAGGCCACATGAAACTGCTCCCTTGGCCGCTGGGTAAAGGTAGTGATTGCCCGTCTCAAGGCATTGGTATGTCCGACTGGGAAGAATTTCTTTAGAAAGGTCGATTTCAACTCATTCTAAGTTGCAATTGGTCTTCCTATTATCCTATACCAATGCGCGGCCTTATCCCTAAGAGAGTAGGGGAAGAGCCTCATGATCATTTGCTCCTCGTTTATATTTTGTGCCTTGGTGGTCTGGACCAAAGTGGTCAAGTCCTCCAAGTGCTAAAACGGATCTTCGGAGCCAAGCCCATGATAATGTTTGATCAGGCTTAACACCTGGGGCTTGATTTCTACGTCACCGACTGGAATCTGGACACTGGGATGTTCCCCGTAATTTGAAGGATCATAAAAATCCTTCAAGGGTTGGGTGCCCTGCATTCTCTGGAACCATTCCTGCATTCTCTGCATTTGTTCCAACTGCCTTCGAAATTCTTCCTGTGGATCTCCAGGCAAAGGAGGCTGTTGGTCAGCCATGGGATCAATTTGACCAAAATCCAATTTGCGCCGCCTAGAATACTGTGGTGGTCCTTCCAATTGGGGATTCAATGACCATTTCCCAGCATAAACTAGGAGAAGGTCGGAAGTACTGGGGATAGGGATCCTGCAGCACAACAAAACAAGGTTTTCCTTAAGTGGGGTAGCCTAAGGATCTACTAACTCCTAAAACCCACCTTAAGATTGTAAATGATTTACTCTACTTGTGTCTGCTCAATCTAACTAGTTAGAAGGAGGGACTGGGGAGAAGGTTCTTCCTTCAGCTTTCGCCTCTGGTTCCTAGTGTACCCCTTAGCCGCGATCGTTTGATGCTACTCCCCTAGCTAAACATCAGATTAATTAGTATAAGTAGGTTAATCAAAGACAATCTCAGACTAGGCCCTGAAGAGTGAATCAAACCTTAAGGTCAACATCTACTCAATTTTATTAAGGCCTAGGATTGTGGTGCTTATGGATTGTGCTGGGCCCTTAAAATGGGTTGTGCCCTTAATGATTGATTGAGAATTGTGTAAGTACATGCACAACCAGGGTTTTCAAGCAAGATTATTTGTGATGCGTGGATTATAATGTTCAAATCTTGCTTGCCTTTAGGGTTTCAAATTAGGTTGATTGAAATCAAGTTTCGAGGCAAACCAGGTTGTCAAACACGGGTGAAGATTACTTTCCTTTAAAACCAGAAAGAAAGTGGAGTGCTTGGAATAGACCTAGATTGAAAACCCTAATGAGGAGCTACTTGATGAGTTGATTTTAAGTAGAGTGGTGCGGCCCAAACAACTCAAACAACTGGCCACAACTGCACCACTAAGTTAGGCACACAAAGATGGTTAACCTAGAATGATTACTACTCTTTTATGTGTTGCTTTCTGTGTACCGGTTCCAAAGATTAGAACCCGGTTGAGTAGAAACAAATCAATTAGGTTAAGTGCCTTGAATGTGGGTGTACGTTGTGTGTTTGTTGAAAATTGCCCCACAAGATTATCTTTTTGTTGTTTCTGTTTATAAACGAGGGTGAAATGAATGTGAGTGAGAATCCAAACAACCAAACTATTCCTAGGATTTATGCAAACACCTAGGTTAATTGGAATTTGGATTTAATGTGGCAAATGAAATCTATGGAGGGGGGAAGAATGGGGAACACTTACAATTATCTTCAACTGCACTTTACTCCAGTCTACCACTTGATGATTCCCTGATGGAGGTCTCTGCAAAACAATAGACACAAGAGAAAGCAAGTTAGAAAACATTAAAGTCTGTGAAATGCGAAAAGAAGATCGGAAATCATTGCTTCCCCGGCAATGACGCCAAAATGTTGAAGCTACGAGTTGCTACGCTAACGTATTTGGTTTTGAAAACCTGTCGTTATAGTTTGAAAGTGAAGAACTCGTGTTTAACAAATAAAATTTATACTGGAATAGAAATCCCAGGTCGAACTCAGGGAGGCTACATTGATCTATATTCGCAATTATATATATATTTTTAGTTTTTGTTGAAAAGCGAAGCAACATAATTGCAATGAAGCAATATTAACAATCAAAATGAGAGAGAGAGAGAGAAAACATGCACTCAATATTTCAAAATGTTTATACAATGAAACCAAAGAAGAATTACACTAGAAAGCGGGAAATCAGCTATACTAGAAAGTAAGAAAATTCTACTCTAGAAAGCTATAAAGAAGAATGGAAGAGAGAAGTTATCCTCCTTGACGATCGCTTGGACGACGAGTCAGACGAGACGCCGCCTGGATGAAGGAGGATGGAGCGGGAAGAAGGAGGTCGAGGTAGGAGGAACGAGAACGGGCAACACGTCGTCTTCGTCGTGGGATCCGCTTCCAAAATGAGAGCGAAAATTTGACTTTATCTCACGAGGAGCATCCCGAGTACGGGACAAGATTCTCTTGAGCTTTGGAGAGGTAGAGGAGAGATGGATGGGATGAAGATTTCGTATGGAGGAGGTCTCCTTTCATAGTTGCAAGGAATGAGGGCAATTTGGTCTTTTTAATCTCAAAACATTAAATCAGGGGTCTTTAGTGACAGATAAAACCATCGCTAAAGCCCCATCATGGGCGACATGTGCTGCCCGCTCGACTCCCACACTTGTAACATGTACTCACGTCCTTCGATTCTCGGCCATTCGATCGTGAGATCAAATGGTTGAGATGTGCCCTTGCCCACCTCCTCATCGCGCACTCACACGTATGATCTCGCGTTACGTACGAGCGTGCAATAGCGCGTGGCTGCAATTGAGCACCTGCAACCACTCGATCGCGATCGAGTCATCGCAAAGCCTGCTCGCCCACGCCCCAACAGCCGCTCGCGAGGAATCGAACACGCGCAGCTGCATCGTGCAAACGCGTTCACCTGCTGCGCTACAGCGGCGCTTGTGTCACAGAGATGAATTCATGTGCCCGCGATCAGGACCGTTGGATTGAGATCAAACAGTTAAGGTGGCTCTTCAGGTGCGGCTTCAGAGGATGGGCGCGTCGATTGGGATGCAATCACAACTGTTGGATCTTGATCCAACGGTGGAGATTGTGGTTGCTAACGTCTTCAGAAGTTGAGGGCGGTCGATTGGGCGGTCGAGATGGCACCACGTGTCGCCATCTTGGCTGTCCATCTTCTGGATGATGTAGATGGTGCCACGGTTGTTGGATTGAGTCGACTTTCACGTTGTTAGGTTGCGATCGTCGATCTGAATCCATCTGTGTAGTCAGATTTGTCGTTTAAAGCGTGGGTTCACACCATCTTGGCCCTTGATCTTCTAGGGTTCCTTAGTCTCTATCTGATGCTATAGATGTCTGATTAGGGCGATCTTGGAGTCGTTGAACTCCAATCGTCGCCCTGATCACATCTGTACGGTTGGATCTTCGATCCGAGGCTCAGATAAAAATTTTGCCCTATCCTTGAACATAAAAGGAGATAATTAACCTCCATTTTATTCAAACTAATCTAAATGCAAGATGATGCATGCTATGCAATATTTATAGTATGTAATGCAATCCTATGCTTAAGAACATGCATAAATAGACATCTTAAGTAGTGTAAACATGTTTACATCAAATACCCTAGTTGAAGATTGCTTGACTGTTAGTTCCTTAGATGACCATCAGACTCAACCAGCTATAGGTTGCCGTAACCCATCCCAATCCCCTGAGGTTGTGAATCTGTGCAGAGTTGACTATAATCAGCACCCTCCCCTTGAAGAAATTGAAGTCACACAACTCCCTCCCTTTTCTTACCCATCCAACATTGTACCACTTATGCCTGAACTCAAACCTTTGCTTCATAACCTTAAATATGTCTTCCTAGGACCTAACAACACCTTCCCTATGATTATAAAGGCACACCTGACCAGGGAACAAGAGCTTAGGCTGACTACAACCCTAGCAGAACACCAGGCAGCCTTTGGGTGGACAATTTTTGACCTTAGATGGATTAGCCCTAGCTACTACACACACAAGATCTACTTGGAAGATGGGACCCGACCTTCTCACCAAATGCAAAGGAGATGAACCCAAACATGAGAGACGTCGTTAAAAAAGAGATCATAAAATGGCTTGACGTGGGAATCATCTATCCAATTTTCGACAACCCCTGGGTGAGCCCTACACAAGTGGTACCAAAGAAAGCTGGGCTCATTGTTGTTACAAATGACAAAGGTGAATCCATCCCCACCCGCACCGCCACTACTTGGTAGGTATGTATTGTCTATAGGAACTAAATGCGGCCACCAAGAAAGATCATTTCCCCCTACCATTCATTAACCAGATTCTCGAACATCTGGCAGGGCGAAAATATTTTTGCTTCCTGGATGGATATTCAGCATATAACTAGGTTGCTATTGCACTTGAGGACAAGGAGAAGACCACTTTCACTTGTCCGTATGGAATGTTTGTATTCCATTGTATGCCATTCGGGTTATGCAATGCACCCGCTACCTTTTAGTGTTGCATGCTAGCCATCTTCTCTGAGATGGTGGGTGAATATCTAGAGGTCTTTATGGATGATTTCTCCATCTTCGAAGATTCATTCAACCATTTCCTTAGCAACCAGGAGAAAATCTTGAAGCGATGTATCAAGGTCAACCTTGTTTTAAGTTGGGAAAAGTACCATTTTATGATTCAAGAAGGGATTATCCTCGGTCACATCATTTCGCAAAGGGACATAGAAGTTGACAGAGCTAAAGTCAACTTGATTTCTAAACTCCCACCACCAATCTTGATCAAACAAATAAGATCTTTCCTGGGATTCATTGGCTTTTACAGAATGTTTATAAAGGATTTCTCAAAAATTTCTAAGCCTCTAGTTGACCTTCAAGCCAACAATGTACAATTTGATATGACACCTGATTGCATCCAAGCCTACACTACTTTAACGGATACAGTCTTAATTGCACCTATCTTACAACCCCTACACTGGTCCCAGGACTTTAAGATAACATGTGATGCGTCAGACTTTGCAATTGGAGCTATCCTAGAACAAAGACTGGAGAAGAAAATCGTGGTGATCTACTACACGAGCAAAACTTAGATGAGGCTCAACAAAATTATATTGTCACAGAGAAGGAGTTTCTTATTGTAGTTTTTGTATTAGAAAAGTTCAATCATGCCATCTAGGATCCCACATGATAATCTACACTGACCACTTGGCTATCCGGCACTTGTTAGCTAAAAAGGATGCAAAACCCAAGTTGATTAGTTGGATCCAGCTCCTGCAGGAATTTGACCAGGAAATACATGACAAGGCCAGATCTAATAAGGCCATAGCCGACCACCTATCTAGACTTAACCCGAAGCATGTTGGACCTTCACTTCATGTGACTGATGCATTTCCTGATGAGCATATTCTACTCGTACATGGAAAGAATCTCCCTTAGTATGCAGACTTGGTTAACAACTTAGTTGTAGGGTAGATTCCACATAGCTGGTCTAGACAACAACGGGACAAGTTCTTGGCTAATGCAAACATTATTTCTAAGATGATCCCATGGTGTTTAGGCTTTGTACCGATCAAATAATTAGGAGATGCATCCTCGAGGGTGAGGTTCAAAGTGTGTTATCTTTCTATCATGACCAAGCCTATGGTGGCCACTTCTATGGAAAATAGATGGTTGCAAAAGTTTTGCAATCTAGTTTTTACTAGCCATCATTATTTAAGGATGCACATAATTTTACTAAAACTTGTACTAGATGCTAGACTCTTGGGACCATGACTTAGAAAGATATGTCTCTCCAGTCCGTTCTTATCATCGACATATTCGATGTCTGGGGAATTGATTTCATGGGTCCCCTCCCAACATCCAATGACTTTGAGTATATACTAGTCTCTGTAGATCACATCTCAAAATGGATTGAAGCCGTGCCTACTCAAAAATGTGATCATAAGACCGTCATGGATTTTGTTAAGAAGAATATCTTCCCTCGATTCAGGATACCTAAGGCCATGATTAGTGATGGTGGGAGTCACTTTATTAATGCCCAGTTTCATGCTTTACTTAGGAAATACAGGGTTTCTCATTGCATTACCACCCTGTATCACCCACAAATGAATGGGCAAATCGAGGACTCAAATAGACAAATCAAGAATATTTTACAAAGGATCGTGAGACCTGATCAGAAGGATTAGCCCACCCGACTTGATGATGCCCTCTGGGCATACAGGATAGCTTATATGAGCCCTATTGGCATGTCTCCAAACCTTTTGGTCATTGGCAAAGCTTTCCACCTTTAGGTCAAGCTTAAGCACTGGGCATATTAGGCTGTCAAATAGTGTAATGTGGATACCCATATGGCCGGTACCCAAAGGAAGCTCCAACTTTCTGAGCTCGAGAAAATTCATCAGGACACTTATGAGAATAATAGACTATACAAAGAAAAGATGAAAGCTGTCAATGACCGACATATTAATAGTAAAACCTTTGAGCCAAATCAACAAGTCAGGCTCTTCGATGCATGACTTAAACTTTTCCCCAAGAAGTTACGATCCAAGTGGACAGGACCCTATCGGGTGGTTAGACCATTTTCCAATGGGGCAGTCAAAATTATAGATCCTAAGATTGGGCAACTATTTATAGTGAACAGACAAAGGCTCAAACATTTTCTTGCCCAGGTACCCCCAGAGGAAGTAGTAGCCCTCATTGAAGGTTAACTTAGAGCTTCGCCCAACCGAAGGTAATAAATCTCAGTGCTTCTTGGAAGGCAACCCAGAGGATTCAAGTTGGCCTATTACGATTTGGTACTCAGGTGATTTCTATCCTTACTACTTTGCATGCATGTATTTTCCAATGAGGACATTATGCTAGAAAGCCATGGGGGGTGGTAATTCTTATTGCCTGATCATGGATTGTCAGCTTGAATTAATTTTTATATTTCTTAGAAATAAAAGAAAAAAAAATTATAATAAAGATTAGAAGAATTAGGAAATATGGGCACTGAAATTTACCTACCATAGGAAATAATACAGTTAGGATCTTTTCACTAGGACTGTTCAGGCCAAGCGGCTTAATTAGTCCTAATGTTTACTAAGATATAGATTCATTCCCCTGGTCCTTGCCAATTTAATTTAAGCACAATAAAGTAAATAAAGTGGGGTGATAGTAGGAGTATCAACTCACCCTTCGATTTAGCATTCTAGAAGTCTAAGCATCTACACACATTACGCACTGACTCGTTGAACGGGTGTAAAGGATCTGTAGGGCACAAGTACACTACAAGGGGGGATGAATAGTGTGGTATATAAAAAATTACGATAATAATCAAACCACAAAAAGTACATGAGATGTATAGTGGTTCCCCTCACTTGGGTTCTCCACTACCTAAGTCTCCCGACTTAGGATTTTTAACCAAATTCCCTCAACCCGGTGGAATCAATTTACTAATAACCTAAGGTAATTAAAGGGTTACCTCATCCCAATTATAAGATGACAAAAAGAAACAAAGATTACAGGTGTAAGCAAGATACAAACAAAAGCTTACAACTAATTCCTAAGTCTCCAACAAGTGTATTTCTTAATAGATGATATATAAATTCTAACTAGAATGTGAAAGCAAAAATAGACAATTTACTAAGAATGCAATCGCCTTGGGAACTTGTTGCAACCAGAGAATAGCCTTGTGAATAGAGCAACAAGACAAGCTACTTTATAGCTACAAAATTGGAAAAAGGTGTAGGCAAAGCGAATATTTTTAGCTTATTGGTTATGTGCAAATGATACTCAAGGAGTGTATATATATGTCACTAAACACCTCCCCTGCGAATACTAGCCATTAGGGGCAAAAAGGGAAGTGTAGGATTAAGATTAATTGTAAAATAGCCATTCAGATTAGGCATAATGGTTAGTTGGTACCGGTATGAAACTTTTGGTACCGGTACTGACTGCCTACAGTCAGTTCAACAGTGCCTGGGGTACCAGTATTGATCACTGGTATCGATACTCAGTGCATTCTATTGAGTACCAACAAAGCCACTTGGTACCGGTACTGATCATAAGTACTGGTACGTGTGACTCATAGGTTATGGGGTTATGACCTACATGTATCGGTAATGGTGATTAGTACCGGTACTTGTACGGTCTAGGCAAAACCAAGTGCACAAACTGTGACCACTTGGTACCAGTACTCATGATGAGCGAGTTCTGAAATTGGCTCTCCTGAAGGGGGTTCATCCTGGGAATCATCATAAGATTGAACTAAAGCAACCACAAATCTCATCTCAATTTCGGTAATTTCCCAAGTAAAAACTCACCCGAACCCTTATCCTTAACATCCTGGAGCCAATCCAACAGATACTTGTTAAGATCATCAATCATTTCAATCAGGGGCTCCAATTCCTCAGTGCAAGGTGTTGGCTAAGCTTCTAAAGATTATATAGTATTCCTCAAGTTAGCCAACACCTTTTCTTGGACCTGGTTAACCTGAACCAAATGGTTTGGTCCAATGTTGGGCGGGCTTGGGTTCAGTGTAGGGGAATCAACGAATTGAGGATCTTGATACCTGCCCTGATAATAGGTCATTTTAGGTTGTTCATAAGGTGGTGATGACCTAAAGGCAGTGTATTCAGGGGAGGGTTAAGGATCAGTGTATCCTTCTTGATTGTAGATCATATTATGTTGTCCAAATGAGGGCGATGATCTATAATCGGTGTAACTCAGAGAAGGATAAGAATCAAGATCATGGTATCCAGGGTTAAACCCTGAACATGGAGGTCCGGAACTATATCCCCAATCAGGATTATCCCAACTAGAAGATGGATGAGAGTAAGTCTTGTTGGAATAATAATCATTTTGGGAATAAATAGTGGTAGAAGAGTAGGAGTGGAAGTGCGAATAAGATGTGGAAGGATCCATGACAGAATGGGAGGAATAAAGGTGTCTTGCAATACAAATAAATAAACTTATCCTTAAGTGGGCTAGCCTAAAGACCCACAGACTCCCAAAACCCATCTTGAGATAATGAATCGATTTGATCTACTTCTTTCTGGTCAATCCAACCAGTTAGAGGGAGGGACTCGGGAGAAGGTTCTTCCTTTGGCTTGCACCTCAGGTTCCTAGTGTACCCCCCAGCCACGATTGTTTGATTTTGCTCCCCTAGCTAGAAATCAGATTGAACGGTAGAAATAGACTAATCAAAAATAATCTCGATCTAGGCTTCGAAGAGTGAGTCCAATCCTTAGGACCAACGTCTACTCTGTTTAAATTAGGGTCAGATTTGAATGTGCTTTGGAATGTGATGGGCCCTTTTTTTGGGTTGTGCCCTTAATGATTGATTGATATGTGTGTGCGTGCACAACCAATGATTTTCGAGCAAGATTATTTTTGGATGTGGTGAATTTTAGGGTTTAAATCTTGCTTAGTAGATTTTTGGATTCAACTTTAGGTATATTCAATCAAGTTCAATTGGCACACCATGTTTTGAAAGCATAGGTGAAGATGTTTTCCTTTGAAACTTAAAAGAATGTGGAGTGCTTGGTAGATCCCTAAAAGTTGAACCTATATGGCAGCTACTTGGTGAGTTGATTTTAGTTGAAATGGTGCAACCCAAACAACTCAAAAAATTGGCCTGATGCACTACTTAGTTAGGCACACAAGTGATTACCTAATCTGATTTCTACTCAATTATATGTTGCTGAGTGTACCGGTCCCAAAGATCGGGTTACTGGTTGAGTTTGAAAATCAAAAGAGGTTGTGTACCTCTATGAGATATTTATTTTTAATTTTTCTTTTATATGTGGAGGGTGAGGTGGGTGGAGGTGACAAACAAGCAATCAAAAACTAACCTTAGAGTTTATAAGAACACCTAGGTTGATTTGTGTTTGTGTTATTACATGGTGGAATGAAAACTAGTGGGTGGGAGGTGGGGGTAAACTTATAGACCCTTCAACAGCATTTTACTCCAATCTACCACTTTTGCTCGCCTCGTAAGAGTACCTACAATCACAATAAGAATGGAGAAAAGTGAGGTAAAAGATAAGTAAAGTAGAAAAACATGAAAAATCAAAGAGCATCGCCTCCTTGGCAACGGTGGCAAAATGTTGTAGTGGAAATCGTCGCAAAGGAGATTGGATTTTGAAAACCCATCGTTGTAGTATGATTTACAAAGAAATCCATCAACAAATAAATTTATACCAAAACTCTAAGAATTCCGAGTCGAACACAGGGAGGCAAACATTTGATTCAAAATTACGTTTGTTTAATTGTCACGAAGCAGATTAACTAATCGAATTGAATCTAAATTAACTATCTACTTAAAGGATAAAGAATAGAAGATAGAGAGAGAATATTACAAATAAAGAGAAAAGAGAGGTAGAATAAACATGGATTTCATCATCAAATGCTATTCATTACACTAATCATTACAACTAGAAAGCAGTAAATCTACTCTAGAAAGCGGTAAAGAGAATAGAGAGAGAAGTATCCTCCTCGACGATTGCTTGGAGGACTAGCTGGACGGGGCGATGCTTGGAAGATAGAGGACGAAGCAGGAAGAAGGAGAACGGAGCGGGAAGAACCGGGGGTGAGGTAGGATGTCATCGTCGCGGGATCCACTTCCTGAATGGAGTGAGAGGACAACTGTGGGATGCTCCATGAAGGAGGGAGAAGGTGGAAAATTTCTAATTTTAACTTTAATGGAGCATCCCGAGTTTGGGATAGCTCTTAGATCTTTGGAGGGGGTGAGAAAAGAGAGGAAGGGCTGAAGAAGTGGAGGTCATTGGGCTATATATAGGTGTAGAGGTCGGGGGCCATTAGGTCATTTCATATATAAAACTGAACGTGGGTTTGATGAGAGCCTCATCATGAGCCCTAACTAGCTCATTTTGACCTAAGAAAGAGAATAAGAGCTCCTATATAACCCAGAGAAGGACCTAATTCAAGGAATTAATGTTCTGAGAAGAAAACATGAAACAAAGGTTAAAATTGCAATTTTACCATTGCAGTACATAAATAGGATTTCTCAGAGGCAAAACATAGGTCAAATAGTTTGAATAAGATAAAGAGTGGGTTGGTTCAGTCAGAAATGGGTTATTGTGCAGTCTAAGAATTAAATGACATTCTGTAACCCTAAAACAGACCCGCTTAATTCAACAAGGTTCTGATTAGGATAAAAATCAACTAAACCCTCTAAAATTCATGTAAAAATATCTCCTAGGGTTTAAAACCTTTGATTTGGCCTTTGGGACCTATTTTGACCTAAATTGGGGTCCTAGCTCATTAATTGACCTAATTTGGGTTTTTATGCAAAATATCCTATCAAACGTGGTTAAACCTAAAATCCAACTTCACCATTAGATTCCTTACATCCAAATTAGGTTTGTACCAAAATTTGGACCTAAGGGGAGGTCATCTTGACCTATTTTGCAAAATAGTACACCAAATTACATTTTGGCCCCTATCTTTTGAAAACCATTGCACAGATCCCCTAACTTCCTCGCCACTCTTACAATCAGGTCCCTCCACCATTAATGGGAAGAAATCCTTCTCTGACGAGGAATGGAGGGGGATTACTCCCTGATTCCTCAGAGATCTCCTCCCAGATTTGGAAGGGAGATTCTCTAAGGAATTCCCTTCCATCTGAGTGCAATCACAAGATCTGAATTGTACCCAATCTCTCATGCGAACGCACAAGAGATTTGGGTCTCCAATGGATTTCCTACTCCGGCGAGGTCTCTTGTGCTTGGAAGCTTGCCTTCCAAGCATAAGACCCTCTGCCCGTGCCTATAAAAGGATCTCCAACTTTAGCTGCATCTCTTCAGCTCTACTTGGCCGGAGAATCACACCAATTTCATCTTCTCCTTCGGCCAAGGGTCCAGCGATCTCCAGCTAGCCCTCCTCTTTCTCGTCGCTCTGCCACAATGGCAATGGCAGAGCCACCTTTGTCTACTTCCTCCGCATCGTGCAATACCCGCGCATGTGCTCCAGCCCCTTCATTGTCACTGCTCTCCTTCCACTGGACACGACTTCTCCGGCGGCAGCAGGTACGGCCAGCCGCCTCCTCTCTTTCCATTTCCCCTTTTCGACCCCTCGCAGCCACTATCAACCGCCACCTTCTCCATCTCCGATCGCCTATAGGCGAGGCGCTTCCACCGCTCCGCACCTCCACACGCCTTGCCAGACACCTTACCACCTCCGCCATCATCCACTGATCACCTTCCGCCCATCCATCGACCACCATCACCTCCCTAAACGTCCCCCGACCAAACCCATAAGCACGACCACAGGGTGACCTAGGCACGCATGCCTAGGCCACCCCGCGGCCTGCCACCCACCATCTCACTTTCGCCAAGACATGGCAAAGCTCCTCATGTGTTTTAATGGGGCCGCAAGGCCGTATTTGTGTGTGTCAGATCTGAGCACCTGCCGCCATTGACGCTGAAGCAAGGAGCTTGCAGCAGCGCTCCAGGTCGCGCGTTCCAGGCGTTAGAGTCCTAGGTGTGGCGGATTGGTGTTGCAAACTCATACAGCCAAGAAATTGGCTTAGCAAGCAACCCAGCAGCAGCAGTCGAAGAAGACACCTTGCTGGTGCGTGCGCAGAAGTGGGTGGGACATTTAGTCCCACCTCGTGAATGCAAGAGCGTGGTGCGTAGGATAAATTGGATTTGTGCTTTCTTCTAATCACCTCAAGTAACACAGGGGTGAGGTCCCTCGCCCTCACTTGCTCACGCCTCGTCCGCGACCCCTGCTCCAGCGGACCTGGCACCTGACCCGATTACCTAGACCTAGCACTCCTCGCGCTTCACACCCACGTCGGTGCGCCTAGACCCGGGCGCGCAACACCCGACCCGTTTACTTGGCTCTGTGAGAGCATACCGAAGAGAGAAATAGAGAGAGAGATGCAGGGGAGGGTAGGGGATAGGTTTTGCTTCTGTGTGCATGCACACGGAAGAAGAAGAGAAGGAAGAAGAAGGTGCAGTTGAGGTGAAGCTAAGTAGAAAAGGAAGGACACTTAGCCGCAGAAAGGAAGAAGGAAGGAAGGCCAAAGAGAAGAAGAGAAAGTAAGAGGAGAGATAAGGCTAAAGGAAATCAAGGCAGAAGCCAAGGAAGGAAAAAGAAGAAGAAAGGCAAAAACCAAGGGAAGGAGCAGCATTGTAGCAGAGGTGCGGCTGAAGAAGAAAGAAGAAAGAAGAAGTAAAAGAAGAAGGTCAAAGAACATGGCAGAAGAAGAAGACCGTAGAGGAAGAAGGAGAAAGGCAAAGGTAGAAGATCCAAAGGAGAAAGAAGCAAGGCAGAAGACATAGGAACATAAGAAAGAGCAGAACTAAAGAGAAAGAAAGACAAAAAATAAAAGAGAAGAAGAAAGAAAGTAGAAAAGAGAAGACTCAAGAAGGAGAAGGAAATAAGAGCTTAAAGAGAAATATCTTTTTAAGACATTAGATTATAGAATCAGACGTCCAATTCTTCTAATTTTGCTACAATTTTGACTCCTAAACTCTTGGATTTATCCTCTGAATTAGGTTTTGAGTAACTCTAAGTGTTTAATTACATTATTAAGATTAGTGAATAAATTCCTTTTGCTACCTAGGTTCGACTTCGGATACTTAGGTTTTCGAGTAATAAATTCTTATTTGTTTTCGAGGCAATTTTGTCTATACTACAACGCAGCATCTTTTTTAAAACCACGATCTAGCCCCGTCAACAGTGTTGAAGATCCACGTGCACACTTGCCTCTTCCTTTCTGCTGCTGTCAATGCACATGCACGTCCTTAGATTTTCGGTCGTCCAATTGCAAGATCGGATGGCTTAGGATGCGTCAAGCCTGATCTCCTTCAATGCCTGTTAAGAGGCGACACAGCCTCCTTCATCGTCGTTGGATCGAAGATCAATGGCTCAGGATGCACGCTCGCCCACCTTCACAAGAGTGCGTCTGATGGCACGTTTGCGCTCCTCTTATCTGGGTGCACCATGTCACCCACATTCGCGTCGTCCGCTCACCATCCAACGGCCTGATTTAGCCACTCCCATGCCCGCGCCTAATTTGAGGCACAATAGGGATCAAACCTGCAGCTTGCACTCGCGAAAGGGCACTCGACAGCTGTGTTGTGGCTATTGCTTTGTTGTGCATATGTTTTAAGCCCGTGCGCCCGTGGTCGTTAGATCAAGATCCAACGGCCCAGATCTTGCTTCGCCTGTGCCTTCAGAGGTTGAGAAGCAATGCTGTGGCCAGTTTGGGCAGCTATGACGGCACCACATGGCACCATCATGGCCATCCATCTTCTGTGAGTTTCAGATGGTGCCACAGAGGTCGGACTGGACTGATTTTTACACCGTTGGGCTACGATCGTCGATCCGAACACATCCATGCGGTCAGATTTGTCATCTAAAGTGCAGATTTACACCTTTTTGGCCCTTGATCTCTGACCTTGGATTATATCTGATGCTATGGAAGTTCGATCAGGTCGATCTTGGATTCGTTGAACTTCAATCGTCGCCCTGATAAGCTCTGTATGGTTGGATCTTCGATCCGAGGCCCCGAATGAATATCGCCCTATTACCTGACCACAAGAAAAAGAAAATTAACCTAAAATTTACGTAACCTAACCTAAATGCGAGATGGTGCATGTTATGCAATATTTATAATGTATGATGCAACTCTACGCCTAAGAATACGTAAAAATAGGCAGTTTGGATTTTGAAAAACCCATCGTCGTAGTATGGTTTATGAAGAAATCCGTCAATAGATAAATTTATATCGAAACTCTAAGAATTCTGGGTCGAACATAGGGAGGCAGACGTTTGATTGAAAATCACATTTATTTAATTGTCATGAAGTAGATTAGCTAGTCGAATTGAATCTAAACTAACTATCTACTTAAAGAATAAAGAATAGAAGACAGGGGGAGAATATTACAAATAAAGAGAAAACAGAGATAGAATAAACATGGATTTCAATACCACAAGCTGATGTTCATTACAATTACAACTACTCACTACAATGGAAAGTAGTAAATCTAGACTAGAAAGTAGTAAAAGAGAAGATAGAGAGAAGTTATCCTCCTCAACGGTTGGTTGGAGGACGAGCTAGATGAGGCGATGCCGGGAAGATAGAGGACGAAGATGGAAGATGGAGAATAGAGCGAAAAGAACCAAGGGTGAGGTAGGACGTCATCGTCGTCACATAATCCACTTCTCGAATGGAGTGAGAGGACAACCGCGGGATGCTCCACGAAGGAGGGAGAAGGTGGAAAAATTCTAATTTTAACTCTAATGGAGCATCCCGAGTTTGAGACAAGCTCTTAGAGCTTTGGAGGGGATGAAAGAAGAGAGGAAGGGATGAAAAATATGTGGGGGTCGTAGGGCTATATATAGGTGTAGATTGAAGGGGGCAAAAAGGTCTTTTGTCATCAAAACATTAATGTCAGGTCTTTAGTGATGGATTTATCCGTCACTAAAGGCCTGAATGTGGGCGACATGCATGCCTCCTCGCCTCCTCTCGCTCAATGCATGCATCACGTACATGAGCTCTTGGCCGTCCGATCAAGCAATTAGACGGCTTAAAATCATGCATGCCTTCTCTTCATCTGCTGAACGCTACGTAGCCACCTTCCCAGCTGTAGGATCGACATCGAAGGGTCATCATCGTGCGCTCGCCCGCCTTCACGTCGCACTCTCAATGCGTCTGATTGTGCATCTCCCTTGGCGTCAGATCGTGCATTCATCTGATGCGAAGATTTGGACCATTGACGCTTGATCGAATGGTCCAATTATGCACTTGCACGCGAGGAGGAAGCACAGCACGAGGAATCGAACTCGCGACCTACGAAACCTAAGGGTCTTACCAACTGTGCTATGCGTGTGGATAGACAAAAAGAGTATTCTTGTGCCATTTAATGCCGACCATTGGATCTTGATTCGACGGTTGAGATCAGAAGTGGAATTCTTCTCACAAAATGTGTTGTTTGAGGGAAATGACGTCATCAATTCCTAGCCATTGGATGAAGAAGTGGGGATGCAAGCAGTTTGGAGTCTGGATAGCTCCACGTGGTGCCATCTTGGCCATCCATCTTCTCTGAGTTGTTGATGGTGCCACGGATGTCGGATTGGACCGATTTTTGCATCGTTGGGCTATGATCATCGATCTAAATCCATCCGTGCAATCGGATTTGTCATTTGAGGTATGGATTTGCACCACCTTG
Source organism: Thalassia testudinum (assembly GCA_037157565.1). Taxonomy (NCBI): domain Eukaryota; kingdom Viridiplantae; phylum Streptophyta; class Magnoliopsida; order Alismatales; family Hydrocharitaceae; genus Thalassia; species Thalassia testudinum. The sequence continues at coordinate 59,235,845 of JAZHRO010000014.1, forward strand.
GCCCTTGATCTCTGATCTTTCTCATACTACATCTGATACTACAGAAGTCTGATCGTGGCGATCTTGGTGTCGTTGAACTCTAATCATCGCCCTGATCAGATTCGTACAGTTGGATCTTCGATTCGAGGCCCTGAATGAATATCGCCCTGTTACCTGACCACAAAAAAAAGAAAATTAACCTAAAATTTACATAACCTAACCTAAATGTGAGATGATGCATGTTATGCAATATTTATAATGTATGATGCAACTCTACGCCTAAGAACGCACAAAAATAGACAGTTTATGTGATATAAACATGTTTACATCAATTAATATTTCAAAGAAATGATTTTGATTTTTCAAACGAATGATTAAACATGAGTTTGATACCTAATTATCTCTATTTTTATTTTACTTCCTAAATCAATTTTTCTTGTTTAGGAGACATACAAATTCTAGAATACAACAAATGAACAACATAAAAGCAATCTTCATCCTTCATATCATCCACACTTCTTCCTTATTATGAACCATGCTTCCTAAATCCTATGATTTCTTGTAAATAACACTTCATAAAGTCATTAGATTTAAAACAGTTTTGTTAACACCAAAATATAAAAGAGAAGTGAAATTAGGTTCCAACAATCCCTCCCTTTTTGGTGTTGACAAAACAAAAGAAATACCCACATTTAAAATGATAGAAACCTCATAAGAGAAGGAATACAAAAAAGAACTCTACTAGGAGTGAACCCTCCCCCTTAAACTAAGCTTCCTACTTTTAAATACGAGCATTTACCATTTCTCCCCTTTTTTGTCTATCAAACAAAAAGAATAACAATATGCATAGGTAATGATCAAGAATTAAAGGCATTCACCATGAAGATCATAAAAGTTGAACTAAAGTACTAAACAACATATTTTTAAAGTCATACAACATAACAACCAACCAAAAATAAATTGTCTCAAGCTACATAATATACAAGTAGGAACTGAACTAATTGCGAGCTCTTTTCTTGATATATTTTTGAGCAACAGTTCTACTGCCATTGTTATCATCTCCGCTATCATCATCGTCATCATCATCATCATCAACTTCTTCGTCTTTGTCATCTTCTTCATTTTCAATTTCTTTAATGTCTTCATCTTCAACTTTGGCATTTGAGATTTCTTCATCTTCTTCATTTTCTTCTTCCTCTTCATCATCACGAAGGATAGGTTCTTCTTCTTCCATTTGAGAGGAAATAATAGATGGGTCTTGAAAATGCTTTTGCAGCCTTTCATTATATTCTTTTGGTGCCTTCGGTTGAGTGCGCTTTCGTTGCTTAGGTTGTTGAGTGAAAGAAGAAAAATGGAAGGACTCAATAGAAAGTGAAAGCTCATGGAACTTGCATTCCATGTGATGAATACCAAAGTTGAGATTTGCAAGATTTTGACCAATATAGTTGAAAGTGCTAATCATATTGGGATCGGTTCCAGGTACATGGGACAAGTTTACCCAAGGCATTTCAGCTTCGAGATAAGGATAGGTCATAGGAACAAATGCAGAAGATGAGTTAGGAACTTGATGAGAAGATTGAGCATTAGGATTAACTTCATCCTCTTCATCATCACTTGATGATTCTTCTCTAGCAATCTTTACTCCCATTGTTCGAAGTGTGGACCACTTGAAGTAGACTAGTTTTCTAATCGGGGTAAAGTTTGATAGATCAATTCTACTCTTGATAAGTATATTTGAAACAAGTATATCAAGAGGGAGAGCAAAAGCATGGTAATGAGGTCTAAGGAAATGAATGAATATCATGGTCCAATTAACAGGGAAATTGGTAATGATAGCATAGATTAACGGTAAAATATCTACGAAAATTTTATGGAATCCCGAATATTTGGCCCTTAAATTCCATGCTAAAATTCTAAATAAGACTTGCAAATAAGGTTATGTTAGGTGCAACCAAAGCTTTTCCTTGACAGTTTGGGAGCAAAAGTGTTTCATGAATTTGAGAAGTAGAGAATTTTTCCTTACGGGTATTGAATGCATGATCTTCATTTGAACATTGTGTTATAGTAGATAAGAATTTTGGTGTAACCATTACTTTTTGAAAATATATTAGAGGTTAAGACTAGATGACCTCTATTTTCTTGTTCTTGGAGATTTGCAAAAAATAGATAATTAATGTCAGGGTAGACTCTAGGAACATCAGCAAAAAATGACTCATCAAAGAAATGCATTAGATGTTGTTTAGATAGATAGGTACTGAAATTAAACAGGTGTAAGGAAAAGTCTTTTCACCCAATAGTTTTACAATGATGAAGCTTAAGGCCCTTATACCAATCAAACTTGGATTTTGCATCCTCATTGATGCAAAACTTATGGAATGCATATTGAGGTGCCTTTCCCTTACTCTTGAATTTAGGTGCCATCTGTAAACATATAATAAAGAGAATAGAAAAATACTATGAGAAAGTAAGAATATTTCCTTTCATGCATGCATTCATAACACACATAAGCCTGCATGTATCGATACTAGTTGTGAGTATCGGTACTAGTTGGTTCCAGTACCAACCAGAAAATCAAGCAGATACCAGTACAGATCATCAATACTTGTACCAACTGCCTATAGTAGGCTCTACTGCACCCAACGAGTACCGGTATCAATTATGGGTACCTGTACCAGTTGGTACTCGAAGAAAAATGATATGCAGCAGTAGGTAGTGTCTAAGAATGAGATGTGGAATAAAGAAAACTAGGTCTAGGATGGTGAAGATTTAACTAGAGAAGAAGAGAATACCTCGAATCCTTGAGTAGAGCCTTGGAGGAAGAGATCCTTCTTTTTGGCTAAGGTTTGGAGGAGGCCTTGGAGAGAATGAGAGCTAGGGTTGAAGAGTGCAAAATGAGGCAAGTGTTTGCACTTGCCCTCTTTTATATAGGATGGGTCATGTGTAAGTCACATGACCACTTAAGTGATTGAGAAAAAATGTAAATTAAAAACTTAGGTATTGAAGAATAATGTAATCAATACTCTAAGTTAAGCAACCATAATGCAAACAACACCCTAATATTTTTAGAAATATGGAAATATTATAGTATACCCCTTTTTAGTTAAAGTGGGTAAATTGCAGTTAATCCCTCAGGTTTTTTTATAATTACAAACAAGTTATAAGGCAATCAATCATTTAATTTTGAATTTCTTTAATTGTACAAAGCCCTAATTTTCTTCTTATAAAGCAGAATCTCTTTGCTGCAAGAGGTTTTGCAAAAATGTCTACCAACTAGTTTTGTGTATCTATGAATTCTATCTGAATGATACCTTGAAGCACATTTTCTGTAAGAAAATGATGTCGAATGTCTATGTGCTTGGTACATGAATGATGTACCACATTTTTAGATAAATTAGTTGTACTTGTACTATCACATAAAATTTTAGATTGCGCAAAAATCAATCCAAAATCAAGCAAAGTCCATCGCATCCAAATGACCTGAGAGCAAGCAAGTGAAGCAATAATATATTCTACTTCAATCATAAAAAGTGAAACACAAGTCTATTTCTTAGAGAACCATGAGACCAGAGATTCTCCAATAAAATGACAAGGGCCACTAGTACTCTTTCGTTCTGTCCGACTCCCTGCATAATCTACATCACTATAGTATAATAAGTCTAGGGTCAGTGCTTTAGGATAAAAGAGACCAAGATCTCTTGTGCTATTTAGGTATCTAAATATTCTTTTTATTGCGTTTAAATGAGATTCCTTAGGTTCGGATTGGAATCTTGCACATAAGCACATAGCAAAATGAATATTAGGTCTAGAGGTTGTAAGGTATAGTAGTGAACCTATCATACCCTGGTATTTCTTTTCATCTACCTTATTGCAAAATAAGTCTTCACCAAGAGAAGTAGATGGAGCAATTGGAGTCTCTTTTCCATTTACATTTTTAAAGTCAAACTTCTTGAGAATTTCAAGAACATACTTTGTTTGACTAATGTAGATACATGTGTTTAATTGTTGGTTATGGAGGCCTAAAAAGAACCTGAGTTCACCCATCATACTCATTTCAAACCCAATCTTCATAGTCTCACAAAAATGCTGACAGAGGGACTCCTTGGTTGATCCAAATATGATATCATCGACGTATATTTGAACCAATAGGATGTCATTTCCTTCTTTTACAAACAGAGTTGAATCAACCACTCTAATTCTATATCCATGCTGGAGAAGGAAGGACCTAAGTCGATCATATCAGGCCCTAGGAGCTTGTTTAAGTCCATATAATGCCTTATTGAGCTTGAATACATGCTCTGGGTGTGCTGGGTCCTCGAACCTAGGAGGCTATTGAACATAAACTTCTTCCTTAATATAGCCATTAAGAAAAGTGCTCTTGAGATCCATTTGAAATAACTTGAAGCCCTTTGCAGTTGCACAGGCAAGTAGCATCCAAATGGACTCCAAGCGGGCAACAGGAGCAAACGTCTCATCAAAGTCAATTCCCTCCTATTGGTTTTAGCCTTGAGCTACAAGTTTGGACTTATTCCTGATTATTGTACCAGATTCATCAAATTTATTTCGGAACACCCACTTGGTTCCAATAATGGAATTACCCTCAGGAGCAGGTACCAAGTCCCATACATTGTTCCATGTAAATTGGAGTAACTCTTCCTGCATAGCTACAACCCATGACTCATCCTTTAATGTCTCATCAACTTTCTTGGGTTCAAGTTGAGAAACAAAGGCATTAAGGATAAAGTTAGCCCTTAATTGAGATCAGATTTTTACACCTTATTCAATATCACCAATATTTGCTCTTAAGGGTGATCCTTGTGGTGTACCCATTCTTTTGGAAGATCATGTACATTTCGTTTGTCTTCCATTTTTGATACATCAAAATGAAGGGGGTATCCTCATCATCAGACCTTAGTTGATTTGGTTCTGGTTCTCCAAATGTTGTTTCATCAAATGAAACATGTAGGGATTCTTCTACAACAAAAGTCCTTTTGTTAAAGGCTCGATAAGCTTTGCTTCTGGTTGAATAGCCAATAAAAATGCCTTTATCACCTTTAGCATCAAACTTATCAAGTCTATCTCGAGTGTTTAATAAATAACATCGGCTTCCAAATAGCCTAAAGTATGAAATCCTAGGAGACTTTTCATAATATAGCTCATATGGAGTTTTCTTAATAATAGGCCTTAAAAGAGTTCTATTAAGAAAATAACACGTCATATTAATGACTTTAGCTCGGTCTCCAAGAACAAAGTTCGGGCTCATTCTTGTAGAGTGCGATTCTTACGCTCTACAACAGCATTTTGAGATGGTGCCTAAGGGAATGAAAATTCATGGGTTATGCCAGAATTGACACAAAAACATGAAAACTTTTCATTTTCAAATTAACCCCCATGATCGGTCCTAAGTCTAAGAATTGAAGATGATTTTTCCTTTTGAAGTCTTCGAGCAAGACTTAGGAAGGAATCAAATGAGTTGTCCTTATGTTTCAAGAAAATGACTCAAGTGAACCTTAAGAAGTCATCAACAATAACTAGGCAAAATTTTGATCCATTTAGGCTCTCAAATCGTGTTGGCTTAAATAGATCAAGATGTAACAACTCTAAAGGACGTGTGGTTGACACTAAGTCTTTTGGTTTAAAAGAGGCCTTGTTTATTTTCTCGAGTTCACATGATTTGCATAATACATCTTTTTTATAAGTTAGTTTGGGTAGGTCCCTTACTAATTTTTGGCTAGTTTATTTAGGTGTTTGTGATTTATGTGACCTAGCCTACGATGCCATAAATCCACTTCAACATGAGTGGCAAATAGACTGTTATAACGATCTATCGAGGGTTTATATTATCATCATCATAGTTCAAATCCTCAATTGATCGAACAACAAATACAATTTATAACTTGAATATAAGTCTGAGGTCAAACATAGGGAGCAAGTATGGAATTCACGCACTAATCTTTAATTAGAATCAATGAGCACAATTAATTGAGCATTAAGAAAAGATATTCAATGAATAATGACCTGTCACATTATTTATTCAATGTATCTAATGATTGCATGGAATAAAAGAGGAGAATAAAAAATAATGGTGATTTAGATCACCACTAATCCTCTTAACTAAGCATGTATGCGATTATTCAATTAGAACTTAATTGTAAACTATAGCACTTAAATTATTCAGTAGTAATTCAAATAATGCCACAGTCAGATGCCAAGTATTTAGATGCTACAGTGCAAAGGCATTGTTCATCTTCTTCAACTCTTCTCTTCCTTTTTCTTTCTTCTTCTTCCTTCCTTCAGTATGCACAGGGAAAATAATTCCTTCCAGCGACTAAGTGTTACATAGGGACACTTCCATCAGAGAGAAAAAAGACCCCTCCCCCACGCTCTCTTTTTCTCTGTTCTCCTCTCTCTTTCTTAGATGGCTGGGTAATTAGATCGCGCGCATCCGGGTCCAGGCTCACCGGTAGTGGTGATGAGTGAGGAGTGAAGAGATTAGGTCAGGTCAGGTCGGGTTAGGTGAGCGGGGACCTCACCCCCTGTGTCTCAAGGCGATAAGCCGATAGCAGAAAAATAATATAAGTGAGAATGGCTTCTCTACCCTTTATGATGTGGAACTAAATGTCCCACATCCTTCTCATGCAGCTGCAGTGAAAGTCTTCGAGCGATTGTTGAGCTGCAGCTACTGGGGCCGTCAATTGAGGACCTGGGAGAGATCTTTGGTTGCATCCGTGCGCCTGGAGGTGGCAACCATGAAGAACACGGGCGGAACTGCACAAATGGTGTTGGAGAAGATGGTGGCGGCGGCGACTGTCTGGTGAAGACCTGAAAGAGGAAATATGGGCTAAAAGCCCCGGTTAAAAAGCTTAGGAGGTTTGAAAGGATGCAGTGAGGTTGTGGGTGGCGGTGGCATGCCGTGAGATGGTGTAAGGTGGGCAGACTGAGGCAGAGATGTGATGAGTCCATTCTAATGGACTATTGTTACGCCTAAGTAATTCTCTTTTAACATTGTATGTTTGTTAATATCTGCATTAAGTTGTAGAGTGATTGCATGCATCATTATTTAATTTTACATCTATCTTATCACATTCCATAACATAGTATCTAATTAGTTTATGTTTCATGCAGGTCCCGCAACAGTGCACTCGTTACATCTCCACTTAATCTATCCATCCAGCTAATAATCGAGAAGAAGAGGGAGGAGGATCAATGGGAAAAAGAACTGGGGGAGAAAAGATATTTTCCCCCAAAAATTTCTCAACATAAGGCTGGCCATCAACAACCTCACCAACAGCACTGGCCATATTTATTAAGGGATTTGAAAATCCCTTAACTTGCACCGAGGAGGAGATAAAAAGGAGGCTGAGAAAGGAGAGAATCATCTGCATCTTCCCCCTTGTGGGGAACGACCCCAGCGTGCACTGTGGACCAGGATCCGCATCTTCCCTTCCAGCGCCATCACCAGACCGTCCACCTTGCGCGCCCACAGGCGCGCACCCATCTCCAGCCGCATCTCCAATCATCGCACCAGCTTGCACCGCGCCCTCCAACCAGCTAACAGGCGCGCACCCCTCTGCAGACCTGCCTCGCTCCCCACCGCACGTCTGCAGCCGTGCCCTAGCAAGCCTCTCTGCAGCCTGCAAGCACCGCTCGCGCCATCACCTCTGCCTGCTCCAGCCCTCTTGCTGGCGCTAGCACCGTGCCACCCGCGCCTCCCTGCAGCGCGTGCCTACACCTGCAGGAGCTACGTCTGCCCCTATTAGGCTGTGCCCGCAGGCGCATCCTCCTTTCTAGCGCCTCCCCGTAGGCCCGTGCCCTACTCCAGCACTGCGCCACCTTCTCCCGCAGGGTGCGCCTCTCCAGTCACCGCACCAGCATAGCGCCTACACTTGGGCCCAACCTCTGCAGGCGCTCGCTCCACCTTGCACGCTCACCGGCCACCGCAGCTAGGCCACACCCGCGCCCCTGCAAGTGCCTGCAGGCGTCCGCCCGCCATCACTGCAGGCCTGTTCAGGTGCCTCACCTTTGCTTCACCTAGCTCCTCAAGTGCCACACCTCCACGCGCTCCTACGCACTCTGCAAAGCGCCTGCACGCCAATGCCTTCGCGTCTCAAAGCATCTGTAGCATGCGCGATAGCAATAGCCCATCTCCACCGCTGCCACTCCTCTCCACTGGCCGGCCACCTCCGGCCATCTCCGTCGATGCCGCAACCTCCATCGGATCGGCCTCGTCTTCGCCAACCTCCCTTGCAGTTAAGAGCCCCGTCGGTGCTCTCTCTCTCGCAAGGAGGAGAGAGAGCAAATACTTTATTTTCTCTGAGATTAAAAATTACATTCACTGCCATTGCCACCAGAAATTAATTTTGATTTATTATTATTTTATTGTGGCAAAATTGCGCATGCACACTCATATTTTCTGATAATTACACGTTAATGATATTCACCTATTTCAAGATTGGTTTTGGGCTTAACCTGTGCACTAATTTTCTCTAGTATATGTCAATTGAAAATTACATAAAATCATCATATATTTATTGAAGATTTCAGTGAGGGAAAACTGCACATATACCCTTATCTTTTTGAGTTATTGTGAATCTTCTTTCCATCGCATTATATGTCGGATTTGAATAGGAATTTTGCACTTAACCGAAAGAATATAAAATAATCGAGAGCTTATTGCACAATTACCTCCCTGTGGACACGACCCGCTCTTCTGTGAGTGGTTATTTTTATTGTTGATTAGTCGATTTTTCCACCACTTAAATACTACAACAAAAAGCGGAAAGTCGACTCGTCAAAATGGCGCCGTTGCCGGGGAGGCAATAGACGCAATAGGTTCACGTTATTTTTTGTTTTAATATTTTGAGTTGAGCAATCATCTGACCATGTTTATTATTGTGCAAGGAATCTGACACAGCGACAGGCGTAGCAGAGCGACGACATTGAACCTAAACGACATTCAAGGCGGAGACGATCTTTTTGGTGGACCTTGACACCACCTGGAGGCCAAAAACTGGAACACGTGGGCCTTGATCCCACACACATAGGCTTACGGAGAAGTCTATTTCTGATGTAGTTAGATTTAGTTTAGATAGACATTAGAATTAAATTACTATCTTTTGGACCCTTGTTGGGTATTTTTGGGAACATGTCCCCAAGGCCTCTTTATTTCTTATCGCTCTTGTATGCAGGAGCGTATTTTTGGGAGCATGTTCCCATTTATTTAGATTATAGGATTATTTGAACTGCATTTCAGTTAGTTAGATTAGGTCTGTTTGTTTATTATTAAAAAATATAATAATAAAAAAATAAAAAATAATACAAAAAAATTCGAACTGCCTGCTAGAAGCTGCATATCTATAGGACGACCATCTAGGACTGAATGAGCAGCATCTAGTTTATTTTTATTGCATTGCATTCATACATTGCACGAAGAAAGCTGGAGTAGGGTACGCCTTCTCTTGAGCATCAATTACCTGCCATGCATATGCATTGAACCTAAATCTAAGACCACTAAAGTGTTTGAATCAAATTAATTCAGTGGTCACTTTAAAAATTGGGACTGCTAAGAGGTTGGACCTTAAAATCTGTGACTGAAAATTATGTGCAAAAGGATCCTGTTTGCGAAATTTCAAAAATCAAAACATGATCATATGTTGCACACTTAAGACACTGTGCACCTCACAAATAAGGTCACTAGATAAATTTCTACCTCTCCTCTTTTGCACCACAAGGGAAGTTAGTTGGAAATCAACAAGCCTATCCACCAAGTTACTTCGGTTCCTCATGTGTGGGCTCGATTCGAGACTTCCATCCTTTGTAAGTAGGTTATAGGCACCAGCGAAGGTTGGCCTAGGAAGCATAATTTTTTGCAAAACTTGTTTGGCCACCAATTGAACATTTAATTCTAAGACCTTCAATGTACTAAAAATAGATCCCTTTGAATTTGCGTTTGCTTTGACAGTAGAACTCTCTAGGAAGTTTTCTGCTTATATTCTGAATTTTGCTAAATCCTAAGAGAGTTAAAACTGTTTTGCTTAAAGAAATGGATTACCCTTACTCCTATCAGTTAGATTATCAGAGTCAATACTTCCCATCTTTTAATCAGGATCCCATGCCCTGATTGTATCCATCCTTTGATGGGTACATTAACAATTCATGGGATCATTCTTATTCTTATCCTGGGAGTATTGGCTTGATAACTCCCACTTTTGAGTAGAGCCTAGGAGCGGGATTTCCCAACCCTAAAATCCCTACTTCCATGCAAACACCCAACCCTCCCACCCTTCATGATTTTTCGTATCGAGGTTGGACCGATACTCCTAGGCAACCAGAGCCTGAAATTGACTATCCTCTCCAACTTGATAATAGTAGCCTCTCCTCTTTTATGATAGAAATGCAAAAATAGCAAAAGGAAATGATGGAATCAATGAGAGAGATGTTGAGGAATAGTCAACAGTTAAATGAAGAAATAAGACGACTTAGCTACATGCTTCCCAATAATCCTGATCCCTACCCATCCGATCATGATCATGAAAATAATTCTGAGGAACCTAATGATAATAGGGATCCAATTTTATGTAGCTATCACTTAGACTCTCCCAATGAGACACGGCCACTAGAGGACAACGATCATAGTGATTATCCACCTGAACTATATTGGAGTCAAAAGCAAGGGAAGATGGTACCCCTTGATGACCTTGACCCCAATGACAGTATTCTCCTTACCCCTACCAACCTGGGTCAAGGTTGTATATTCCTATCACTTCCCCTATTGATTATTTGGTGGAATCTCATTCTATCCTTAGTGAGCCTATTGTTGGCCCTCCACTTAAGGAATCAACACCTATCATTCAGTATCATGAGGATTTAAATGCACTCAATGAAGGTGACCCTAATGGAATGGAGGATGAATTAGATCAATTTTGGTCTCAGGGATATGAAGAGTCTAATTCAAAAAATGAGGATGCCCCAATAGAGGAACCTGGACTGAAAATCTGGAGTGAATCATAGGGGAATTATTTATCATTTGAGGATTTACCTCCAGAGAATAGAAATAATATGATTAAATCCAGATTCCTCCTTTCTTTTGAGAGTCATCCTCCATCAAAATAGGAGTTGATATTAGAGGAGGACAAACAAAATAATGAGAAGTGTATGGGAGACTCTTGGGGACAAAACACGTCAATTGAGGATTTATACCCCGAGAACAATAACAAATTCAATGATATAGGCTTGCTCCAAAATATTAAGATTGATCCTCCGTTAAAAATAATTGAAGATATTGATCCAACTCCTAGTGAATCACATATACACCCCGACAAATATTTGAGAGAACAATCTGGGGATGAGTTGAATGATAATGATTCTTACATTTTGACCCTGCCAGCAAAAAGTTGTAATTTGGAGTCTACCCTTGATTCAAATATGACTCCGATCATTAATGCTAGGCAGGGTAACGTGAAGTTGTCTACAACTGTTAGGGAGTGTACACAATCTGAATCATTGTTGGAATTGGACCTAACACCAACTAAGCCCTCATTGGACTTAACCATTACCTTCCAACTCTACAAACAACCCTTATACTCCCTAACTGATCTTTGGCTCAGATCTCTGCTCATGTACATTCTTTCTGGAGAACATATCAAGCTAGTACATCCTCGGGTAGAATGGCGAGTGTGGATAGATGCTTGTACTTTTACTCTCACCATTCAAGGGTTTGAACTAATTATGTGTATATCTTTTAAAACCCATCATGCTCTGGAGGATCCTTGTTATCCTCCACTTATTCCGTTTCGGGAGGTCCCTTTTCATATTCTGTTTATTATTCCTAGACCTCCCAAGGTAGCCAACGAGGTTCTTCGCTTTCATATCTTCTGGCGAGCATTTGGTATTACATTGCATCATCAGCTCGCCAACATTCATGGCTACCTATTTTCTAGGCCTGCACTGTTACACATTTTTAGGGCCTAACTTTGTCTGTTTGGAACCAGACTTATAGATTCCTTCAAAGTCTGGCTACTGACAGAAAATGCAGTGCTTGTTGGGTGGCAATCCAGCAGTTGGAATAACACCATGTCAGGTGATGCTTTTCCTTTCTCCTCCTGTTTTAATTTTACAATGGGGACATTGTAGGATTTAGGCATGGGGGGGTGCATTTGCATTTTAGGAAGTATTCATGCATTTAGGTCAGAGCATATAAAAAAAAAAATTATCTTTTCTTGAGCTGATTGGGTTAGCCCTAGCAAAATACCTTTGTCATTGGAGGTTTTTCTTCCAGAATTATTTCTTAAGTTTAGAATCCAGTACATTTATTTCATGTGCACGTAGATTGGGTAATGGATCCTTGAGGAAAACTAATAAGCATTTGTAGTCCACTGAACCCTTGGACAGTTCATAGGGAGTCAGGCATACTATCTTCTAGTAGATCCACCTCATATTTGTGAGAAGAAAGTAGAGAGATTACTGGTGCACTAAGTCTAGTGCAAGGACTCTTAAGTTTTGGATAATTAGATGATGATACTTCAGAGTTAGGCATAGTTTTCACTCTCTGTTCCTATGTGCGTACTTTGAGTGAATTCCTGAGAGTCACCAAATAAGGCAGATACACAGAGATTGAGTCTTAATAAAGCTATAACTATGGTGGATGGTTGCGACCGTCCTTCATAGAGTCATCGGCTGAAGGAGGGTAATAATGTCAAAGGTCAGAAATACGCCTGTCCTATCCATTCCTTCCCGATGCCGAGAATAGGCACTTCCACCAAATAAGCCACACAATATCCTCTTGACCATCATCATCCCGAATAATGCCTCATAAATAAAAGTCTGTGTCGTATTATGTTGATTTATATTATATATAAAAAAAAGGGAGAAAAGAAAAGAAGAAAAAGAAGAAACAGAAAAAGAAGAAATATTTATATTACAAAAAAAAAGGTGCAAGTTATAATGTAACATTATTTCTGAGGCATCAGAATACCTATCGCGTTCCATCAAGATGGTTGCGTGAAGGTGGGTTATTCGGGGGTGTGATGGAGTGGGTAAAACTCTAAATAGGTTTAGGGCTTTTGTAGGTGGGAGCGTGGCGATGCTTTTGGGAGTTGCAGCATGGAGTTTGGTGGATTGTGGAGTGCAGGAGGCTTCGCTGGAGCTCAACTAGTCGTGGGGAAGACGGTGAGGGAGACAGTGGAATAGAGGTCGAATTGAGATGTTAAGGAATAGAAAAGGTAGGGGGAAAGAAAAGGAAGCTAGAGGACCTAATTTAAGGAAGAAAAGGGAAGGGACTCATGCCGATGTGCCTTGCCAGACACGAGGAAGATGAATTCTCTGTTGAGGAGGACAGTGGCGAGGAGAGGGGAAGATGGCGCCTGATTAGCCCATATTTGTGGGCTATTTAAGTATTTAAGTGCCTAGACATTAAGTTAATTCTAACATTTATTTAGCATAAATTAGGATGTAAATAGATTAGTTCATATTTCTGATTTAATTACATAATTCATGCATTGCATTCATATTTAATGCATTTAGAATTAACTTAGAATTGCATTCATTTAATTAGTTAACCAATTAGGTTCATTGCATGCATTATTTTAAGTTAGCATAAAAGTTGAGGGTTTGTATATAAATAACCATAATATTTATTATTATTTTCTTCTATGAGCAATGACTGCATTTCTTCCTCCAGCTGCCACAGTGAAGAGCCCAATCAAGGAGTAGCACCAAAAGTAGATCTGGTCTCCTCGACGGGGATAAGAGAGGGAGGCTGCCATGCACCAGTGAGACACCACCACACTCCACCACCGTGTACTCCATTCCACCACCGTGGTCTCCAAGGCCGAGCTCCACCACACTGTGGGCTGGCGAGGTGACAGCTCGCCGCGCCAAGCCAGTGGACTCGTGCCAACACCGTGAGCGTGTGTCCCTGATGGCCATGCCTCCATCACTGTGCCTCACCAAAATCAACATCACCACCCTCATCGCCATCACGAACAACCACCACCGCAGCCGGCCTCTCCTCTAGACCACGCCACATCCCCTGCAGCGCATTAGCCACTGCACGCGCCCGCACCATCACCAGCAACTTCTCCCCACTCCATCAGATCCACCATCGCCTCCAGCCATGTGCACAGAGCGTGCGCTACTCCATCTGCACGCGCCCGCACTTCCGCCCGCGTGCCCTCCAGCTGCACGCACCCACACCTCTGCCTGCGTGCCCTCCAACTACATCTACCAACGCGTGCCTTCACCAGCAGTGCCTGCAGCCCGCAGCGCGCCCTCACTTCATCTCCAGCGCACCCTACAGCGCCTCAGCCACTGCATGCGCTCGTGCCATCACCCACAACGCTCCCTGCAGCACCTGCAGCTGGCACCACCACCACGCCCACGTGCACCTATGCACTCTGCAGAGTGCCTAGCGCCCACGCCTCCGCACCTCCGCAAGCCTGCAGCACTCCAGCACTCGCGCTCGCTGCTCTCCTTGCGCCTGCAACATGCGCGATAGCAGCAGGCTTCTCCACCGCCACCACTCCTCTCCTCCGGTAAGCCGACTCCGGCCATCTCACGACGCACCGCTGCCACCATCGCAAAGGCCTCGCTTCAGCCAACCTCTTGTAGGAGTAACTCCTCGATTGAACCTCTATCCCATGCACAAGGGGGAGAGAGGTAAAATGTTCTATTTTTATGTTAATTAATAATTACATTTGAATGCCATTGCCACCAAAATCAATTTTAATTTTTGATTATTTTATTATGGTGAAATTGTGATTGCATACTCATGCTTTCTGATAATTGTGTGGTTATTGTTATTCACATGTTTTAACATTGGTTTTGGGATTAAAATGTGCACAAATTTTCTTTAATACATGTCAATTGGAAATTACATAAAATCATCACATATTTATTGAATATTGCAGTGAGGAAACATTGCACATCTACAATTATATTTTCATGTTATTGTGCATCTTCTTTCCATCACATTTCATGCTAGATTTGACTATGGATTTTGCACTTGATTGAAAGAATATGAAATAATCGAGATTTTATTGCATCATTGCCTCCCTGTGGACACAACCCGCTCTTCTGTGAGTGGTTTAATTTTAATTTTAATTGTTTTGTTAAGTGGTTTTCCTCCACTTTGATCCTAAAAAGATAAATCATCTAATAACATAATTCAAAAGTGAAAATCGACTTACCAGCATTGACACATATTTTATGCAGTTTGTAAAATACGTCGTTGTAACGCACAAAATCGATCAACTCTTAAATTTATAAACCTACATAGTAGGGTATCTAGGGTCGTCCAAGGAAGCAAGTTTGCAAAAATTAAATCTCTTGCTTTGAAAATAAATCTCAACTTTCTTTTTGGACTTTTTGAATATATAGTTTTTATGATTTTTGAAATAAAGGCAACATGCAGGTTTTTGTTGAAAGCTATAAAATAACTAATACCTAATTCAAGAAACCTACCCTAAGGTGATAGGTAGAGCCTCTCCCTAAGCTCACCCTAGGCATGTGGAGGCCTAGAATAATTAGGGAGAGGGCGTGAAATAATTGCTAAGCAAAATTTGTAATAAGTTGTGCAACAGAAATTGAAAGAAGGCAATTTGAATTAAATCAAAATTGTGCACACAAAACCTATAGAGGAATGCTTCTACTCTACTTGAAAATACAAGAAAAATAAAACACAAATCCTCGAGATAGATGGTGAAGAAGAGGGCTTCTTGCTCCAAGCTTGGTAGCTCCCGAGCTTGAAAAGAGTCCTCCAACTTCTTCCTTGCTATGCTCCGCCAAGGTGATGTCCTCCAAAGCAAGCCCTAAGGGGGTATGCCCTAAGCTTTTCTCCAAGGGTGGACGTCCACCCTAGGTACTTCTCCTTTCCTTGGCCATCCTCCTTGAAGCAGAAAAGTCCTCCTCCTTGGCGCGGCCCAAGTTGAAGAGAGTGGGGAGAAGAAGGCACCAAAGGGGCTGGTGATGTGCCCCTTTAATCTTCTTCTTTACTCCTTCTTCTTGACCGTAGGTGTAGGTGGGTATAGGTAGAAAAATGCACTAATGGAGGATGGGAATTATGTGGTGGTCGGGTAGGGTATTTATAGGATGGGAATGAGGGGTGGTTATGGTGTTTTTTTGGAGGGAAATGAAGGGGTGCTTGGATATTTTTGGAGGAAAAAATGGGAGGGAAATGAAAAGGTGCCTTGGTTTTCCCTCCAAAAATACCTTCTAGAAGGCAATTTTGGAGGGAAAAAATGGAGGTTGGAGATGGGTTTTGATGGTGGATGTAGGGTGGTGATGGAAGGGATAGTTGGCACCAAAATAAAGTAGGAGTAGGTGGTCTTTTTGCTGGAGCTTAGGTAGTAGGCTAGTAGGGTAGTAGGTTTTGGTGCCATGGAGGTGGACTAGCTAAGTTAATCAGCTTAGGTAGCTTAGCTAGTAGGGAGTAGAGTTGGAGGCATTTGGAGCTAGGGTTTTCAGGGAGAAGAGTTGAAGAGAAGCCTGGAGCTGAACTGGAGCTGGCAGCTGCTGAAGAGGGTGGCATGGAGCTACTCTAGCTGGCTTAGCTTGCTAGTTCTTTGCTAGCTGCTAAGCCAAGTTAAAGTAAGCTGGCTTCTGCCATAATGAGCTGAGGTGAGCTGGGTCTGGTGCTCCTGGGGAGGATCAAGCTGGTTGAGGCAGCTAAGGTAGCTTAGCTCTACTAAGTTGAGCTAAGCTGAGTCCTCGGGAGCTGGACTTGAGCTTCCTAAGCTAGAATGAAGTCATCTTCAGCTAGCCAAAGTTGAGTGGAGCTGGATGTAGCTGGACCTAAGATGGGGTGAACTCCAGTCAACTCAACTGAGCTAGCTAAAGCTCCCTGTGGACTAATGGGAGCTGAGATGAGCTAGACTCAGCTAAGTTGAGCTAGATCTAAGCTGAACTGAGCTAGGTTGAGCTAAGAGGAGCTCTCTTGAGTTGCCATTCAGCTGAGATGAGCTGAATAGAGCTAAGATGAGCTAACCCTAGTTCAAGTGATCTGGAATCCAGCTATGGTGAGCTGGATCAAGCTGAGTTTCAGTTAGTCTGAGCTTCTTCTTCACCAGTTGCCTTCCTGAGTGGTAGTCTTTTGGAGTTCTGATAATCTGTATATCCCTAACACTCACAAAAACACATTAAAAAGACAATAAAAAGTGCAATGCATGCCTAACCTAATTAATGCTTAAATGCAGCCCAAAAATCGATTTGCGGAGCAAAATCCTAAGAGCTAGGTTTGTTTTAATGCATAAAAATGATGATAAATTAGCATTTATCAGGCGCACGCTGTGACCGACGAGACGTGGAGGAAGATGTGGAAGGTCACTACGCTTCCAATTTGGCTGTTGGAGGTGCGGAGAAGAGAGGTCGAGAAGGTTCGCTAGAGCGTAGGTCATAGGAGAGCAAAGATAGGAAAAAGGGAAGATTTTTGGGGCCAAACCTAGCTAAGGAGCATGGCCTTGCATTGGGCATGCTTTTATAGGGCTTAGGATGGAGTTCCAAGCTTGGAAACAAGCTTGGCAACTTTGAGTTTCTTGCACATGCAGGATACCCACATCTCCCATGCATTCGCATGGGAGATTGGGAAAGAATTGGAGTCTAAGGCTGAGTTTGATTGAAAGAGAATTCCTCAAGGAATCTCTAGTTCAAATCTAAGACTGATTGATTGAGAATCGAGCAAGAAATCCTTGCTCGAAAGTTGATGGTGAAGCTTTAACCTTCCTAAAATGGCATGAGGAACTTTTTGAAAAGAATGATGACAAAGTTAGGGACCCATTTACAATTATTTTGAAAGTTAGGGCCATATGTGTGAGAGAAAAGAGTCAGATAGGACTAAAATACAAACTTGGTCAAGATGATCCCTGATTGGATCCAAATTTTTGGTACAGACCTAATTTGGTCCCAAAAAATCTGATGGTGAAGTTGGATTTAGGTTTTGACCAAATTTGACTAGGTAAATTGCGTAGAAACTCAAATTAGTGCAACTGTCTATCTAAGACTCTATTTTAGATCAAAATGGGTTCCAATGGTCAAATCAAAGATGCCAAACCCTAGAGAATATTTTTCTATGATTTCTAGAGGGTTCAGGTGAATTTTATTCTGACCAAAACCTCAATGAATTAAGCAGGTCAATTTTTAGGGTTTTAGATGTCATTTAATTCCTGTAATGCGTAAAAACCAGTTTTCGTCTGCACAGATCCTCTTATTTGAGTTTAATGTATATTTGACCTTTGGTAAACCCTGAGTAAACCCACAGTTGTTTTGCATCCATGATATGATGGTAAAATTACAATTTTAACCCTGGTTTCATGTTAAACTCTCAGAAAGGATGTGCAGTGAATTATGGTCCTTTGGCGGTTATGTAGGAGCATTTATTTATGGATTTTGACTAACTAAAGCTAGATATAGCTGATGATGACGTTATTATCACAGACATTTTACAAATTTCTCTTGTAAAAAATGAAGAGCACAGATATTTTCAAATCTAAAACCTTCAATTAAAATTGTATTCGATACTTTTAATATTTGAAATCTAATTTTTTGTAAATAATATATCACAACCATTAGCACATATTTGACTAACATTAGGCAGGTTATGTTTTAAATTTTCTACTAGAAGTATATTACGTACCTACTTAGATGAATTACATATTGTACCTTCACTAATAATGCGACAACGTTTATTATCACCCAACTTGACGTATGCTCCATCTTGAATTCTCGTTCAATTGATAGAGATCGGAGTGTCCTATCATGTGCTTGGAACACCCATTGCCTAGGATCTACTTATCTTTCTTGACCTGCAAAATAATTTAATAAATCTGATTTAGGCACCCATTTTATTTTGGGTCTTTGATCGTTAGTTCCCTTCAAATCCTTAGATTTATAGATCTCTTTTGTGTTGGATTTATAATTCATAGGATTTTTGACCTTTTGGTAAATTAATGCATGCCTAGGTGCATGTGATTTACTTTGTGTTTTCTTTTTACTATGAAATTTTACTTTTAAAGCATTACAAAATTCAGTATTCAATCTAGTAATTATTTTAAGATTGTTTAAAGTTTTCTCAAAATGCTCATAAATATCCTCTAATTCTACTATCTTTGCAAACAATTGTAAATTATTGCCTTTTGACATATCTAACTCTATTTCTAAACATGATTTTTCTATTTCCAAGGTCTTCTAGTTATTATGCAAAACTTTATTTTCTTTATTAATTAACCTAAATTTATGATACAAATCTTCATATGCTTGCAATAATTCATTAAAAGTAATTTTAGAATCTACCTCATTTTCTGAGTTGTTGTCGTTTGCCATCAAACATAGATGGGCAACTTCATTTTCCTCGGATTCTTTAGAGGAGGATTTTGTGTTGGAATCGCTATCATCCCAGGTTGCTTTATATGCCTTTCCTAATATCCTCTTCTTCTTCCTATTAACTTCTTTGTCACTCTTCTTTTGTTCCTTTTTCTTCTTAATCATCAGGTAATCATTTTGTACATGTCCCTTTTTCTTGCATTCAAAACAAACTATATCATTTGAAAATTTATTTACTCTTTTACCTTGCTTCCGGATGAACCGTCGAAATCTTCTTATTAGAAGAGCAAGCTCTTCTTCTTCGTTGGAGTCAGAATCGTTGAGATCTAAATCTTACTTTAGAGCTTTGAAAGCAAGCTCTTTCTTCTTGTTTACCGATTTCTCCTCATTTTTCTTCATGTTCTCTAGTTGGACCTCATAGGCCATGAGGCTTCCAATCATATCATCAAAAGAAACGACTAAAAGGTCCTTTGCCTCTTGGATCGCTGTTGACTTTGGAGACCAGTTGCTTGTAAGAGATCTCAAGATCTTTCTTATAAGCTGTTCTTCAGTGAACTTCACTCCTAAATTCTTCATGGGGTTGACTATATCCCCAAACCTTGTGTACATCGCCTTGATGGTTTCACCTTTCTTCATCATGAAACACTGATAGCTTTCTGTTAGAATAGATATGTGTGTTTCTTTTACCTTGTTAGTACTTCGTAGGTGACTTGCAGCATGTTCCATATCTCGTATGTGGATTCGTAAGCCAAGATACGATTGAACTCCTTTGATAACACACAATATAGTGCATTCATTGCCTTTGTGTTGCTCATGATCTTTTTCTTCTGATCCACCGTCCATGCTACTCCTTCTTGTGGCTTTGGATTTGTATACTTTTCTTGAATGAGGGTCTATGACTCCTTATCCATTGCCTTGAGGAAGACTTGCATCCTCCTCTTCTAATACCCATAGTCTATCCCATTGAAATAGGGTGGATGGGTAGATGACTGTCCTTTTGTGCACTTTGCTGATGATGCCATAGCGAAGAGGTTTGTCACATCTTCTTCGCAACCCACTCTAATACCACCTGTAGAATCTAAATGGCACAAGCACACTAGAAGGGGGGATGAATAGTGTGGTAAAAGATATTACAAATAAAACAAACCACAGAAAAAGTACACCAAATATATAGTGGTTCCCCTCACTTGGGTACTCCACTACCTAAGTCTCCCAACGTAGGACTTTTAACTTGATTCTCTTAGCCCAGAGGGAATCAATTTACTAAAAAATGAGGTAATTAACAGGTTACCTCAACCTAATTACAAGAGTAAATATAAGAAAACTAATACAGGTGTAAGCAAGAAATAAAATAGCTTACAACTCAATTCCTAAGTCTCCAACAAGAATTAGGTTAGCAGATATTTGATATAAAGATCTAGCAATAAACAATAAAGTGCAGAAAATGATTTTATGAGAACAAAACAGACGTGCCAAAAGAACTTGTTGCAAAATGATGATCTCCTTGAAGGATGGATGCTACAAGTCTATCACTCTTGCAGCTAAAATGAGAGACATATGATCTGGAGTAAGTAGACCTTTTATTATTGTGTTATATGAAAATGACACTCAAAAGGTGTTATGATCTGGAGTAAGTAAATTTTTATCCTTGCGTTATATGAAAATGACACTCAAAAGGTGTTTTTATAGGCCACTAATGAGCCCCCCTACGCCTCTTAGCCATTGGGGGCAAAATAATAAGGTTAGGATTAAGATTAATTGCAAAATAGCCATTCAGATAAGGCACAATGGTTAGTTGGTATTAGTACTAAAGTTGTGGTACCGGTACTAACTGCTCACAATTATGCAGTAGCTAGCTCAACAAAGCTTGGGTATCGGTACTCATCATAGGTACTGGTACTCAGTGCTTACAATTGAGTACCAACTAAGTCATCAGGTATCGGTACTTATCATGAGTACCGATACTTATAACTCTCAGGTTTGAGACAAGTCAAAAACTAACCTATATGTACCAGTACTAGTGATTAGTACCGATACTTGTAAGGTCTAGGTGATAAGTCCACTTTCGTGGACTATTATTTGGCTTAAGTACTTTCTAATTAGTTATTCTTATTTGTTAATTAATTAGGAATTATATGGCAATTCATCTTAGTTTGCATATAATTTTATGCATCAATTTTACATTTAATAACATATGATATGATAATATAATTTATCTGATGAATGCAGGCTAGGTGAAAAGTCCAGACGTGCAATTTTGCATCTATAAGACGTCTGGAGATCAGTATGGATGTCTGGGAAATTGTCATCACAAGTTCCTATTTCTACATATTTTAAGACATCTAAAAATGGTGTCAGACGTCTGATGGACATCATGCAGAGCCTATCCTTCTGTTCCAACCACTAACAATCTTCGCAAGTGGTTGGAGAAACTTTGGGTCGAAGAAAATAGAGGAGTTGTTATTTTTAAAGGAGGATCAGCCATCGTCCAAGGGATAATATTCTCCCCCTAGTGGGGACTACCTTCTCCTTCCTCTCCACTGTGAAGGACGTGCACACCGTGGAACCAATGAGCACTGTGGCGTAGGCATTCTCCACTGCCATCAACCTCCATCACCGCAGTGGTGCACGGTGATAGTGTGCATCACCACCTCTGCGACCATAGCAACCACGCCCACAGAGCAAACCACCAAACGCCCACACGCCTGTGTTGCTCTGCTCGCACTAGTAGCAACGACGTGCCAGGCATGCACAACGTCCGCACGCAGCACACCCGTCCACAACCGCGCAGCCACCCGCGCACACCCCTTTCCTCTTCCTCTTCTTTGTCTTCTTCTTCCTTTTCTCCCTTATCTCCCTGCCACCACCTGCAACCTCCCTGACAAAAGAACCCAAAGTGCAGCTATTCTCACGCTTTTGTGCAGGTTTTAAAGAGAATATGATGTTGTAGTATAGCCGACAAAGCGTTCAAACAAATAGAGAATTTTATTACTCGAAAATCAGAGTATCCGAGGTCGAACACAGGGAGCAAATGGAATTTACTACTAATCAAAATGTAATTGAACACTCTAATTTACTCAAAACTGGAATTCAAAGGTATCTAAAAAATAATTCAGACAAAAGAGTCAAATTGGACGCCTGATCTTGGGATCAGACGTCTCAAAAGTGTTTTCCCTTTTCCTCTTGATTATTCTTCTTCTTCTGATCTTGCTTTCTTTCTTCTTTTGCAGACTCTTTTTCTTGTTCGTCTTCTGTCTTGGCTTCTCTTCTTCTTTCTCTTCTCTCTTTCTGCTTTGCTTCTTTTCTTGCGAAGGCTTCTTCTTCTTCTTTTGTTTCTTTTCTCTTGTTTCTTCTCCTGCGAAGGCTTCTTTCCTCCTCCTTCTCCTTTGTTCTCTTTTCTGCCTTGCCTTCCTTCTTCTTTCTCTCGGCCAAGTCTTTCTTCTTCAACGTTCAGCCTGTGCCTACACAGAGCAAAACCTATCCCTTTCCCTCTACTCGCGCATCTCTCTCTCAACAATTCACTCAACCACGCTTTCCCAGAGCCACACGGGTAATCGGGTCGGATTCGCACCCGGGACCAGGCGCACCTGCAGGTGGTGATGCCCGAGGAGTGCGTGGGTTTGGGTCGGGTCGGATCCCGCCAGATCCGTGAGATGAAACCGCGGACGAGGAGGGCGTGAGGGCAAGTGAGGGACCTTGCCCCTGTGCTTTCTGAGGCATTAAGAATAAAACACAAATTCAATTTATGGCGCAGCGGCGCCTCGTCTCTCCATGATGTGGGACTAAAGGTTCTGCCCTGATTTCGTGCGCGCCTGCAGATTTGCGTGCCATCCCCACAGCTGCTGGCTTCTCAGCACCCTTGGCTAGACTCGAAGCACTTCGCAACACTCACGTGAACCTGCTGTGCCTGCAGCCTGGGAGCCCTGGCGCCTGGAGCTGTGTTGGAGCTTCTTCAAATGTCATCCATGGCAGTAGGAGCGTCGACACTGTCAGACACAAACACGGCCTATTGCCCCAATCAGAATAGCAGGACACCTTCGTTGTGGCACGACGAAGGCGGTGGACGGTGCTGCAGGCCACAGGTCGGCCTAGGCGTGCGTGCCTAGGTCAACCTGTGGCCGGATGTGTGGGGTTGTTCAGGGGGCTACTGTGGAGGTGCGGAGTGGCAGTGGAGGGGTGGAATGTGTTCCTGGTGGTGAGGCGGAGCTTACGAGATGGTCGGTGAGCCGTGTGGAGGGGCGGAATGGTGGGAGCGGCTCGCCGGAGGTCGGTCGGTGATGTGGAAGATGAGGGTGGTCGGCGTCGGTCGAGGGTCGATTAGATGAGATAACAGGGGGAAAAGAGAGAGGGGACTACGGGGAATAGTTCTAACCTAATTGTAGGGACGAAGGAGGATGGAGGGCAGACAACTGTACCTGCTGTCGCCGGAGAAGACGCTGCCCAGTGGGGGAGAATGGCTGCGACGACGGGGCTGAGGCGGCGTGCGCGGGTACTGCGCGACGCGGAGGAGAGTCAGGAAGATAGCTTTGGCACTCATTTTGTAGCAGAGCAAAGAGGGAGGGGAGGGGGGCTCGCCGGAGCTTGCTGGGAACTTTGGCCGGGCAGGAGGAGATGAATTGGAGGTGAAAACTCGACCAAATCAAGCTGAAGATGAGCGGCCGGAGGTGTGGGTTCTTATATAGGCACTAGGCCAGTCGTTCAGGGGGTGGGGGGCACGCCATTGCCTCTGATTGCTTGCCGGAGTAGGAAAGAGGTTAAGATACACAAATCCCTCGTGCGTTCGCACGAGAGATTGGGTTCACACCAGAGGTTGTGATTGGCCTTAAATGGAAGGGAATTCCTCAGAGAATCTCCCTTCCATTTCTGAGAGGGAATCTCTGAGGGATTGGAGAGGAATCCCTCTCTAAACCTCGCCGGAGATCGGTTCTGCCCTAACAATGGCAGTAGGACCCGATTGCAAAGGCGGCGAGGAACTTAGGGGGCTCTCTGCAAAGATATTCAAAAGATAGGGACCAAATTATGATTTGGGTGTACTAAATTGCAAAGTAGGCCAAGATGACCTCCCCTTAGGTCCAAATTTTGGTACAAACCTAATTTTGACCTAAGGAATCAAATGGTCAAGTTGGATTTTAGGTTTGACCTCGTTTGACTGGACATTTTGCGTAAAAACCCAAATTATGTTACTTGAAGAGCTAGGACCCTAATCTAGGTGAAACTGGGTTCCAAGGGCCAGATTGAGTGTTCTGAACCCTAGAGGATATTTTTCCATGATTTTTAGAGGGTTTACTTGATTTTTATCCTAACCGGAACCTTGTTAATTTAAGTGGGTCTGTTTTAGGGTTACCAAGTGTCATTTAATTCCTATATTGCACATAAACCCATTTCTGATTGACTCAACCCACTTTTTATCTAATTTAGACCATTTGACCTATGTTTTGCCTCTGAGAAATCCTATTTATGTATTGCA
The DNA here is from genome assembly GCA_037157565.1 of Thalassia testudinum. Taxonomy (NCBI): domain Eukaryota; kingdom Viridiplantae; phylum Streptophyta; class Magnoliopsida; order Alismatales; family Hydrocharitaceae; genus Thalassia; species Thalassia testudinum. The sequence continues at coordinate 59,260,599 of JAZHRO010000014.1, forward strand.
ATGGTAAAATTACAGTTTTAACCTTTATTTCATATTTTCTTCTTAGAGCACATATTCCTTTATTTAGGCCTTCCTCTAGGTTATGTAAGAGCTTTTATCTTCTTTATTGGGTCAAAATGAGCTAGTTATGGCTCATGATGAGGCTCTCATCCCCCCTCTGTCATCGGCCACGCCACCTCGAACCATCTCCTTCACTAAAACAACTGGAGTGCTTGCCCCGACCTCATGAGGGTAGCCACGCCCTCGGAAATCGGCCATGATAGCTCCTTCTCCCAAGCCAACCGCCATGCCATCCCATCGATCATCCTCCAATTGGTCACCAGTGGCCACCTTCCTCCGCCCCGTCATCGCCATTGCGACCGTCTCTCTCCCACGCATCGCCACCAAGCTCCAATCGGCTGGTGACCACTCCACGCATCCGAAGAGGAGAGAAGAAAATTCCTTTGTTTTGGAATGAATTAAAATTTACATTGATGTGCCATTGCGGGAGATTTTATTTTAAATAAAATAATTTTGATTTATTGAGTAATATTGCTAACTAGTCCCTTAATTTTTCTATAATTATCTGGTGATTCATTCTCTTCTATGCATTCTGGCCCTCTTCCAACGCACATGGCTAACTCAATAATGCAAGGGGATTAAGTTGTTGACTGACCTTCTGCATTTAGAATATTATGGGTTATTTCTCTCAGAATATTTATTTATTACAAGAATTACAACTAGCCCCTTGCATTTTTACTATATTATCTGATTTCATATCTATTCAATCTATTAGCCTCACGTACATTGCATGTTAAACTATACTTGTAGGCTCTATCATGATGGAATAATAAGAGAAGGAATTTGCGAGTTTTATTAGGCTTAAACTTCCCTGTGGATACGACATCTTCTTTGTGGTTTAAATTGGCATCTATTTTAATCTTTGATTGAGAGATTTTCACCACATAAATTACAATGATAAATCATTTTATTGCTATTTTAATCAAGCGAAACTCTCTCTACCAAATGGCGCCGTTGCCGAGGAGGCAACGGACCTAGTAAACTTGCAAATATTTTTATATTTGCATTGTTCCTTGCTTATTGTTATTCATTGATCTATCATTCTTTCATGCGAGGTACGTTCTGGAAAAAGAAAAGCACACAGTGGATGCTCGTCTTGGTGGACATTGTCGAGACTTCAAGGATAATCGCGTGTGCTTGTGGGCCTTGATTCCACGCACATAGGCATACGGAGGAGCCTTTTTTTTTCATTAGATCTTAGTTTAGATTAGTTTAGATAGACATTAAAACTTAATTTCTGTCTTTTGGACCCTTGTTGGGCATTTTTGGGAATGTGTTCCCAGTGTTTCTTTATTTCTTATCGCTCTTGTATGCGGGAGCGTATTTTCGGGAGCGTGTTCCCATTTTATCTAGATTATAGGATTAGTCGAATTGTTTGAACTACATATAGGTTAGTTAGTTAGTTAGCTAGATTAGGTTTGTTTGCTTAATATTATTATAAATAAAAAAATTAAAAAAAATATATTGAACTATCTACTAGAAGCTGCATATCAATAGGGCGATCATCTAGGACTGAATGAGCAGCATCTAATTTATCTTAATTGCATTGCAGACATCCCTACATTGGAGAAAGCTGGAGTCAGGTACGTCTTTTTCTTGAGCATCAATTACCTGTCATGCATCTGCATTGAACCTAAATCTAAGACCACTAAAGTGTTTGAATCGAATTAGTTCAGTGGTTACTTTAAAAATTGGGACTGCTAAGAGGTTGGACCTTAAAATCTATGACTTGAAATTGTGTGAAAAAGGATCTTGTTTGCAAAATTTCAAAACTCAAAACATTGTACACCTGAGACACTGTGCACATCACACATAAGGTCACTAGATAAATTTCTACGTCTCCTCTTTTGCACCACAAGGGAAGTTAGTCGAAAATCAACAAACCTATCCACCAAGTTAATTTAGTTCCTCGTGTGTGGGCTCGATTCGAGGCTTCCATCGCTTGCGAGTAGGTTATAGGCACCAACGAAGGTCGGCCTAGGAAACATAATTCTTGGAAAACTCTTTTGGCCACCAACTAAACATTTAATTCTAAGACCTAGAATCTACTAAAAATAGATCCCACTGTATTTGCGTTTGCTTTGACAGTGATAGAACTCTCTAGGAAGTTTTTGCTTGTGTTCTGATTTCTTCTAAATCCTAGGAGAGTTAAACCTATTTGGCTTAAAGAAATGGATCACCCTTACTCCTATCATTCAGATTATCAGAGTCAATACTTCCCATCTTTTAATTAGGATCCCATGCCCCGAGCATATCCATCCTTTGATGGGTACAATGACAATTCATGGGATCATTCATATTCCTATCCTAGGAGTACTGGACTGATAGCTCTCACTTTTGAGTAGAGCCTAGGAGTGAGATTTTCCAACCCTTGAATCCCCACTACTTTGCAAACACCCAACCCCCCCACCCTTCAGGATTTTCCTTATCAAGGTTGGACCAATATCCCTAGGCAACCAAAGCCTGAAATTGACTATCCTCCCCAATCTGATAGTAGTAGCCTCTCCTCTTTTATGATAGAAATACAAAAATAACAAAAAGAAATGATGGAGTCTATGGGAGAGATGTTGAGGAATAGTCAACAATTAAACAAAGAAATTAGACAGCTTAGCTACTCTCTTACTAGTGATTTTGATCCCTACCCATACAACCGTGATCATGAAAATAATTCCAAGGAAACCAATGACAATAGGGATCTCATTTTGCGTAGCTATCACTTAGACTCTCCCAATGAGACATGGCCATTAGAGGAGAACGCCCCTAGCGATTATCCACCTGAGATATATTGGAGTCAAAAGAAAGGGAAGATGGTACCTTTTGAGGACCTTGACCCTAATGATAGTATTTTCCTTACCCCTGATAACCCAGGTCAAGGTTGTATTGTTCATATCACTTCCCCTATTAATTATCTGGTGGAACCCCATTCTACCCTTAGTGAGCCTAATCCTGACTCTCCACTTAGGGAATCAACAACTACCATCCAACATTCTGAGGATTTAAAGCACCCAATAAAGGTGACCCTAAGGGAATGGAGGATTAATTGGATCAATTTGGGTCTCAAGGGTACAAAGAGTCTATTTTAGAGGAGGATGATAACCCGATGGAGGAACTCGACCTTAGAATCTGGAGTGAATCATAGGGGGATTATGTGTTATTTGAGGACTTACCCCCTGAGGATATAACTAATCTGGTGAAATCCGGATTCCTCCCTTATTTTGATTTTGAGAGTCATCCTCCGCAAAACCAGGAGTTGATATTAGAAGAGGACGAACACAATAGTGAGAGGCCTAAGGGAGACTCTTGGGGACAATACACATCAATTGAGGATTTATGTCCTGAGAAGAACAAAGAATTAAGTGATATAGGCTTACTCCAAAACATCAAGACTGATCCTCCTTCAAAAGTAATTGAGGATACTGATCCAACTCCTCTCTTTACTAATGAATCACATATACACCTCGACAAAAACTTGAGTGAAATAGAAGAATTTGGGGATGAAATTAATGAAAATGATTCTATTGCTTTGACCCTGCCATCAAAGGAATCTAATTTGGAGTCCACCATTGATTCACATATACTAGAAGGTGAAAATATGACTTTGATCATTAATGATAGGCAGGGTGACATGAATGTTTCTACAATTTTTAGGGAGAATAATACAGAATCTGAATTGTTGGACTTAACACAAAGTAAGCCCTCATTAGACTTAATCATTCCCTTCCAACACCATAGACAACCCGTACACTCCCTAATCAATCCTTGGCTCAGATCTCTGCTCATATACATTCTTTGTGGGGAGCATATCAGGCTAGTACATCCTCAGGTAGAATGGCAAGTGTGGATTGATGCTTGTACTTTTAGTCTCGCCATTCAAGGGTTTGAAATAATTATGTTTATATCTTTTCAAAACCCTTCCTACTTTGGAGGGTCCTTGTTATCCTCCACTTATTCCATTTCGAGAGGTCCCTTTTCATATTCCTTTTGTTATTCCTAGACCTCCCTAGGTATCCTATGAGGTTTTTTGCTTTCATGTCTTCTGGTGAGCATGTGGGATAACGTTGCATCATCAGCTCGGCAACATCTGTGGCTACCTGTTTTCTAGGCTCGTGCTATTACGCATACTTTTAGGGCCTACCTTTTTCTGTCTGGATCCAGACTTACAAATTCCCTATATGTCTGGCTGCTGACAAAAAATGCAACGCTTGTTGGGAGGCAACCCAACGTTCAGAATAACACCATCATCAGGTGATTTCCTTCCTTTCTCCCCCTATTTTAATTTTACAATGACATTGTAGGATTTAGGCATGGGAGGGTGCATTTTGCATTTTAGGAAGTATTCATGCATTTAGGTTAGCATATAAATAATAATAGTAATAATTCTTTTCTTGAGCTGAATTGGTTAGTCCCTAGCAAAACATTTTTGTCATGGAGGTGTCATTAAAGATTTTTCTTCTTAAATTGTTTCTTAAGTTTAGAATCCAGTATATTTACTTCACTTGCATGTAGACTGGGTAATGGATCTTTGAAGAGAACCAATAAGCATTTTTAGTCTACTGAATCCTTGGATAATTAAAAGGGAGTCAGGCATACTATCTTCTATTAGATCCACCTCATATTTGTGAGAAGAAAGTAGAGAGATTACTGGTGCGCTAAGTCTAGTGTAAGGACTCTTAAGTTCTCGACAATTAGATGATGATACCTCAAAATTAGGCATAATTTTCGCTCTCTATTCCTGCGTGTGAATATTGTGTGAATTCCTAAGAGTTACAAAATAAGGCAGATACATAGAGATTGAATCTTAATAAAACTATGACTTTAGTGGATGGTTACGACTGTCCTTCATAGAATCCTTAGCTGAAGGAGGGTAATAGTATCAAAGGTCAGAAATATGCTTGTCCTATCTATTCCTTCCTAATGTCGAGACTAGGCAATTCCACCAAATAGGCCACACAATATCCTCTTGACCATCATCATTCCTAATAATGCCTCATAAATAAAAGTCTGCGTTATGTTATGTTGATTTACAAAAAAAAAGAAAAAGAAAGAAAGAAAGAGAGAAATATTTATTTAAAAAAAAAGAAGAAAAAAAGGGAAAAATAATAAGAAAATAGTTTAAGTTTATAGTTTTATCTTCATATCATTTTTCTTTTTATATGTCAATGTTCTTGAGGCAACAAAAACACCCATTGCGATCCACAAATATAACCCATATCTACTTTTCAGTATTTCTAATCGCCCGAATACTGGCTGAGGTCCTCTAACTTAGTTGTAGGGTTATTAGGACTTTAATTGAAGTGTGAATGTCATGTGAGGCCACCAAATAGTGAGTACATTTATAAAATCTGGTGAGATTTGTGATCTCAGAAAGAAAAGAAGGAGAAGAGTGAGCACCAAGGAACATCAAAAGGGCACAGTTGTTTAGCCTCTCTCTGGGTTGACTCGTTTGATAGTCTGGAGATTTATAGTCTATAGTACTAGACTACATGTAGCAACAGATGAGTGTGTGCTACCAAATATAAATCCATTCAACTCAACATCTCCTACCTAAACTAAAAAGCCGGGGTCAATTTACAGATTATTTTCTGCTTTATCCCCGAGAAAAGTAGTTGCTTATCCCGATAGAAATATTTACCAAGGGATAAATACAAACTGCAAATGTAAGTTGGTTATTTTCACTTGGATCTGTTACCTAAGCTATTATCACTTCACATTTGTCTGGATCTGTAAATTTTAGGAATAAGGGAATAAGAAACCTTCTAGTTACTTCCATTGTTTTCACTTTTTGCTAGGGACTAGCAAAACTTAGGCATGGGGGCATTTGATAAGTCCACTTTTGTGGACCATTATTTGGCCTAAGTACTTTCTAATTAGTTATTCTTATTTGTTAATTAATTAGGAATTATATGGCAATTCATCTTAGTCTGCATATAATTTTATGCATCAATTTTACATTTAATAACATATGATATGATAATATAATTTATCTAATGAATGAAGGCTAGGTGAAGAGTCCAGACGTGCAATTCTGCATCTATAAGATGTCTGGAGATCAGTATGGACGTTTGGGAAATTGTCATCACAAGTTCCTATTTCTACATATTTTAAGATGTCTAAATATGCCATCAAATGTTTGATGGACATCATGCGGAGCCTATCCTTCTATTCCAACCACTCGCAATCTTCGTGAGTGGTTGGAGAAACTTCAGGTCGAAGAAAACAAAGGAGTTGTTATTTTTAAAGGAGGATAGGCCATCATCTAAGGGATAATCTTCTCCCCTTGGCAGGGACTACCTTCTCCTTCCTCTCCACTGTGAAGGAGGCGTACACCATGGAGCCAGCAAGCACTGTGGCATAGGCATTCTCCACTGCCATCAACCTCCATCACCGCAGTGGTGCACAGTGACAACGTGCATCACCACCTCCGCAACCACAGCAACCATACCCGCAGAGCAAACCACCCCACGTGATGCATCTCTCTACATGCACTAGCAGCAACCACATGCCAGGCTCACACAATGCCCGCGTGCAGCACACCCGTCCATAGCCGCGTAGCCACCCATGCATACCCCCTTCCTCTTCCTCTTCTACATCTTCTTCTTCCTTTTCTCCCTTATCTCCCCTCCACCACCTGCAACCTCCCCCACGAAAGAACACAAAGTGCAGCCCCCCTTCGTTGTCGACCACACCACCTCGGGCCATCTCCTTCTCTGCCAAAACAACCGGAGTGCCCACCTCGACCTCACAAGGGTAGCCACGCCCTCTGAAACTGGCCATGATAGCTCCTTCTCCCACGCCAACCGCCACACCGTCCGATCGATCCTCCTCCAACCAGTCACCGACAGCTACCTTCGGCCGCCCCCTCACCGCCATCGCGACTGTCTCTCTCCCACCCACCACCACTAAGCTCCAGTCGGCCGGCGACCACTCCGCACACACGAAGAGGAGAGAAGGAAATTCCTCTGTTTTGGAATGAATTAATATTTACATTGATGTGCCATTGCAGGAGATTTTATTTTAAATAAAATAATTCTGATTTATTGAGTAATATTGCTGACCAGTCCCTCAATTTTTCTATAATTATCTGGTGATTCACTCTCTTCTCCTATGCATTCTGGCCCTCTTCCAATGCACATGGCTGACTCAATAATGCAAGGGGATTAAGTTGTTGACTGACTTTCTGTGTTTAGAATATTGTGGATTATTTCACTCAGAATATTTATTTATTACAAGAATTACAACTAGCCCCTTGCATTTTTACTATATTATCTGATTGCATATCTATTCAATCTATTAGCCTCACGTACATTGCATGTTAAACTATACTTGTAGGCTCTATCATGATGGAATAATAAGGAATTTGCAAGTTTTATTAGGCTTAAACCTCCTTGTGGGTACAACATCTTTTCTGTGGTTTAAATTGGTATCTATTTTAATCTTTGATTAAGAGATTTCCACCACATAAATTACAATGATAAATCATTTTATTGCTATTTTAATCAAGCGAAACTCTCTCTAGCACCAGGCACTACCACTATCCACAAACTATGAGCACCTTATACCGGTATTCATGATGAGTATCGGTTGTTCACAATTTATACTAGGGCCCAAACTTGTGCCTTTCATGTACCAGTACTTATGAATAGTATCGATACTTGCAACAAGTACCATGAATTGAATGTTTTAATCAATTTTAGTGCTAAACAAACTTAACTACACAATTAATATTTCAATGAAATGATTTTGATTTTTGAAGCGAATGATTAAATGTGAGTTTGATACATAATTATCTCTATTTTGATTTTACTTCTTAAATCAAATTTTCTTTTTTAGGAGACATACAAAATTCTAGAACATAATAAATGAACAACATGAAAATAATCTTCATCCTTCATATCATCCACACTTCTTCTTTGTTATGATCCATGCTTCCTAAATCCTGTGATTTCCTGTAAATAACATTTCATAAACTCATTAGATTTAAAATAGTTTTGTTAATGTCAAAACATAAAAGAAAAGTGGAACTAGGTTCCAACAACTTGTACACATGGTCATTAAACATTGATTCTAAGCATTCTTAACATAAAATAATGCAGAATGCATGCAATGCTCCCAAACACACTATAATATGACATTAATGCACATGCCCTCGAAATTGACTTTAATTGATAATATTAACAACAATAATTATAGAATTATCATACCCCCATGTCCACCCCTTTCTAGTCCCTAGCAAGGTTGACTTAATGCCATTTACAACTAGAATTAAGAGTCGATCACTTAGGCACTAGTTACTTGTCACAGGAGGAAATTTCTACTAAGAACATAACCTACAAAGACTCAACAATGCCCAGGTGCCTGCCAAAATGCAGACCACCCAAGTCCTCCCCTTATTCTATATAGAAGCAAATATATATATGTATATATATATCTTTTTCTTTTTCATCTTTTTTATTTTTTTTTGGATTTTGGAGTTGAGAGTTTTGATATAACCTTTTATGGCTACCCACCCCACCCAAGACTCGGAAAGGACTCTAAGTACGAAGCATCTTATTGTGAAAATTGTGATAGACTCACTCAATGGCAATTAAAATGGACTTCAAATTTCTTTGCCCTTAGGTGACCTGAAAAAGTAAATGTTGCCTAAAGGTGTATCTATCTGACCAATAGCTTTCGCCCTACTTTTATTTTTATCGGGTCAACACAAGGGCAAACCTAATGTATATTTCCTCGGATTATGCAACTTCCCTGCTTCTTCCTTAAGTGTTTTGGAATTCTTATGCATTTTATGAGCTGGGATCTGGATTACCGGCTAATAGGCTGTTACCTACGACATCTTGCTAGCCATACTCGTGCGGTGAAGTGTGGCTTATTTCTTTTTTTCTTTTTTTTATTTATTTATTTTCAAGCAGGTGGCTTTCCTGATTTAAGATTTATCTAAAGGTAGTAGTAAAAGAGAATGGTCTTGTGGCTGGGCTCTAGACAATCGGCCAATGGGTTGTTACCCACGGCAACTTGCTAGTCATACCACCCTAGAAGGTTCATTAGCTACCCAATTTCCGTTAGAACCGCCGATGAGTTAATGCAAAACGTGTGTAGATGCTTAAATTAAAAGTCCCCCCAAATCAGAGGGTAGGTTGATAAGTCGTATACTTAGCACCCTACTTTATTGACTAGGTTAATATAAATTACGATTGTGAGGACTTGAGATTAAGTCCACATTTTAGTGGACACCTGGACTAATTAAGTCCAAAGACCTGAAGAGTCTAAGCGTTCAGGTCCTTAACGTATCATTTCTTAAGGTTGACAAGCTCCTAATGCCTAAGTTTTCTTTTCCTAATTCTTTTTTTTTAAAAAAAAAAGATAATTCAAGTTGACAATATGTACTCAGAGCATATGAATTACCACCCCCCCATGCCTAAGTTGGACAATGTCCTTATTGGAAGATAAATATATGCAACAGAGTAAGGAAAGAAATCACCTAAGTTTCAGCTATGTATTTGGTCAGCCTAAATCCTCTGGGTTGCCTCCCAGGAAGCTCTAAGTTTAGTGCTTTCAGCTAGGCATAGTACACAGACAACAAAGGATCAATCAGTTGAATGGTCTAGGTCAACAAGGGGAAGACATAATCAGCTAGACCCAGAGTCAAAAGTCTGTAGCTACGAACTAGATTATGGTGCAGTCCCATCCCTAAGGGATGGGAACTCTGGAAATGGTGTATCACGTATGCTCGTGTCTGTTCCACTCTTAAACTGTGGGCATGCAGAGAAGCTGATTTGGACGAGTGCAACCTGAATCTAAAATGCTGGACACTAAAGATGTAGGCTTTGTAATCAACTTGTGTCCCTTTAAAGTTGTAATTCCTCAAAGTTATATCGATTCCAGTGAATTTAGGTTGCGGGATTTCAATTATGATAGGGCATGTAAAAAAATCAAGAGTTTGACAATGGGCCCTAAGCATGAGGTCTCTCTCGAAAGAAAAATCCATTTCTTCTTCTTCAACTAGGATTTCATTTCTTAATCCCTCCAATTCCTTGACCCCTAGAATATTATCTTCAACCTTATTTATATCAAACTCAGTTTTCAAGGTTTCAGTAGAGGTAGGGCAAATTTCATCATCTAACTCAGACTCAGATTCTTTCCCTTGGCCCTCCTCTAAACATTTGATGGGAATTTCAAATGACTCAAAATCAATTATTTCGGAATATAATCCTAATCCCCATCTTCAATTTTGGATGTCTCTTCCACCAAATCACTTTCCTTAGGAAGATTAAATTTGGATTCAAAGGCATCGACCCCCAAATTCTCAATTTCCTCCTAATTTTTATCCTCAACCCTCTCCAAATCATGTTCTAAGGAATCCTTAATGACATTTTCTAATGAGTTGTCCAACACCGAGGGAGTATCAATGGTGGACTGAACCACTTTTAAGCAACTAGGTGTAGTGTAATCAATCACCAGAGGGCCTTGCTTCATGAATTCCATAAATGGAGTTGATTCCATTAGTGTTCCTTGGCCCTCTTCATCCAATTGTTGGAACATATCAATCACGACTTGTTTCCTCTCAATCAATTCTTAGTTCTATCTATATAACTCCAACTGAAGGCTATTAGGAATTGACTGAGTGTCAGTAGGTTTTCCTTCAATTTCCTTAGCATTCAACTCAGGGTTAGGGGGGTATGGTTGAGGATGTGTATCTGAGTCCATACTGGGGTTTAAGTTCTTGGGTGGGTTCTCTATTCTATCATTTTCAGGGTCCAATTCCTCAAGAGGCACCATTTTCTGTTTAGTCCTACTCTAGAATAATTGAGGTTCTAAGCCCTCCTCTTAGTCGGATTCTTCGTCAGGGGTCCAAAGTAGGGGTTGATCATTCTTGATTTGCCCAGGTTTATGATCATCATTTCATTTCCATTTTTCTAAAATCCCTTTCAATTCATAGGTCAAGTAAGAGAGATCCTTGAATTCAAATGGCTTATCTTTGTTATGGTCCTGAGAAGGGTAGGGGTCTTGGTGTTCTCCTAAAATTTAGGTCCTATCAAATTGATTAGTGGGTGGGTGGGAACTAAAAGAGGGGTCATCATGAGGAGAATCAAGATAAGGATCCCCAAGATTTGGATCATACCCCTGAGTGGGTGGGTTGGATGTATCCCAATAGGAGGTTGGCGTGGGTTGGGTAAAATTAGGATAGTTGGGATAAGAGTGGTCTTCTAGATATTTAGGTTATGGATTTTATCCCCAACCAGGTGGCTAGTTATCCCAAGTAAATTGTGGATACAGTCTACTTTGGTTAAAATACAAATCATGTTGGGGATAATTTGGGAAGGAAGGATAGGCATTGAAATCCATGGTTTGGAAGAAGTAGAGGGATGAGCGAAGAACATATGAGAGAATTAAGTGTTTACAATTAAGCAAGCAAAACTAAGCCCTATTGTGTAGACCTAGGTGACCTATGCCTCAGGAATAAACTCCTACCACACAATGAATTAGGTGTTGTCCTTACTCCCGAAGGTGGTAAAGTTGGGAAGGCGAAGAAAGGGGAGAGTGTCCCAAGGACCACTAATTATGCCAAACCCCTGCTTACTTAAGTCGTTTGACAATCGGGCTTCCCAACTTAGCAATTTTTGAAGTAAGCAGACATTACTAATTCACAATGCATTCAAGAAAAATACCCTTAAACGAACTCAATGAATCCTAGGGCCAATGTCTACTCAATTTTAATTTGGGCTAGGTAAATGCTTGTGCTCAAGGATTATGTGAAGGGGATTAGGGGGGTTGGTGCCCTTAAAAATCCCAATTAATGTGTGTGCACAATTGGGTGCAAGGACCCAATGCCAAAACAAGTGTTTTTTATCAAGCAAGATTGTGATGAACGGCTTTTAGGGTTTGAACCTTGCTCTATTGGATTTTAGGATTCCACTTGCTTACAAATTCAATCAAGGTACAAAGATGTAGTCACATGGTTGGTGAAGATTGATTTTCTTTAGGGTCTTTTGTGCGACTATGAAGTTAAAAGCAACCTTAGTGTGGAGAATCCTAGGGCATTTATCTTTGAATCAATGAATTTTTTGAATTCGAATTTTATCAAGGGTCCAAACAAAGCAAGCAATGAACCTATCATGAGTAGAATCAAGCGAGCTTTTTAACAAAATCAATTTCAAAATTTTTTGAGGATGATAAACAACCCAAATTCATATTTTTCCAAGAGGTCAGTTTGTATAGAACCTTTAGAACAATGCATGAGTTTAGAAATGAAGTCAGAACAAGCACTTATTCTTCTCAAATGCAAAGGTGGTCTTCAGAAGAAGTGTAAAGCACTTCAAGAGAATTCCATAAATATGAATCTCACACAAATCCAAGTTGCGTGGAGTTTACAGCAATCGAAACACCCTATGGGTCTCCAGAAATCAAGATGACTTTGTGTACTTCTAGTAGAGAATTTCTCATGGCCAAACCACAATAAGTTTGGCTATGAAATTTTAGGTCGAGTTCATCCATTGGAAGGAGCACCTTTGAGATTTTTCCTAGAACTTTTGGAGGCCTTAACTGTCCAGTAATCGCATGTCAACCTGAGCACAGAAAATAGAGTTGCAAAATTGACAGGATGAGAACCTAGTAGTGGTATTTGCTTCATCAAACATAAGAGAGGTACTTTTTAAGGACCACCACTCACAAGTTTTTTTTTGTTTTTAAATTTGAATTTTTCTAAGTGTTTTCCTTAGTCCATGGATGTGAAGTTACCTTTAGATCATGGGAAGACAAGAAATCAAATCTTTAGGTTGATGATGGTCTTCTCTTGTGCTTCCTTTGCTCCTTTGGTACCAATAAGGTCTTCACCGCACCTTGCTCCAATCTACTATCTTAGTCTGCGCTCCACCGATCGTCGATGCATCGGATTCCCCCAACTAATAAGTAGGAAAAGAGAAATGTGAGTTAAAAAATGTGAGTACCACTAATGCAAAAATGAGAGCGACTAAAAGATCAATTGCCTCCCCAGCAACGGTGCCAAAAACTAACGTCGTGAAATATGTTAGGTTAACTAGTTCATAGTAGCATGTGCTTACGACCTCAATTTTAATAAGAATAATCGTACGTGAGTACGAATGTCGAACACAGGGAGGCAAGAAATCGGATCAATTAATCGCTTTAATGTCACAAAATACGTCGTCTGGTTTGCTTGTGAGAAGAATAGAGAGAGAAAGTGAGAGAGAGAAAAGGATTAGAAATCTGTAGTAGAGCAATGATAACTGTGCTTGAAAAGTAGACATGATGAGTATAATAGATTCTAGCACAAGATGATAAAACCATATAATGAATAGGTAAAATTGTTTCACAACTACAATGCTAGAGGAAAGCTTAAAATAAACATTAAGCTAAGGAAGAACAAATGCGACAAAATGGAGAGGCCAGGCAGCCACAGTGGTGGAGGGGCTTCCGTCTACTACTTGACAACTCTAGGACCTTACTTGGACACTCTAAGGAGGTGGAGGATGGGCTTGGTAGATGATATGAAGAAATGCCCAACAATGGAGGAGTGTAGGTCCTTTTATAGTGGCAAAATTCGTTCTTAAGTCAATAGTGATATGAAAGATGTCGCTAAAAATCCACCTAAAATGTCGCTGAAGATTAGCTCACGCATGCCCATCATGCGCATGCTCTACGCTGCTGGCTTGCGCACTCCACGCACCTTGTCGCTCTCTTCATGCCGATGTGCGCTGATGCTGCATTGCGCTGCACACTACGCGCGGGCGTTCACCGGGCACGTTCCCGTGCCATGCACTCTACGCTCAATGGATTTTTGAGACTTGCGAGGGCTCGAACTCGCATTTGCTGGTTTGGTGTTGAGTCATGGACCAATGCACTACCCTCATGCATTGGTCGAGTTCTTGTACCTTTGCCTATGTGCTCTCAGTCGTCCGATCAAGGATTGATAGCTGTGATCGCTTGATGGAGCACCAGAGAGAGAGCGGTGGCTGAGGGCTCATGGATGCATGACATGTGGTTGGGTTTGGGTCATTGATCATTGGTTCAATGGTCAGAACTTCTTGAGCTTGTTGTGGGAGCTATGGAGGTCAGAATGAGGTGATTTTGAGTTTGTTGGACTCCATTCATCGATCCAGATCCATCCATACAGCCTGATTGCTCATCTGAGACTTGTTTCAATATACACTTGTACACATGGTCATTAAACATTGATTTTAAGCAATCTTAACATAAAATAATGAATGAAATACTCCCAAACCCACTATAATTTGATATTGAAATTGACTCTAATTGATAATATTAACACTAATAATTGTAGAGTCATCAAGGTGCGTGGTTCAAATTAGACCACTGGATCCTCATCAAGCAGTTGAGATGTTAGCAACATGGTGCGACGGATGGGCAAGGCACTACATGAGCGTGATGACGCGCCACCAGACATGCCATCGTACATGGGCACGGTTTGAGCTCAACGGCTAAAGCTCAAGCTTGAGTGCATTGTAGCCGTCCATTTGAGATTGAAGGGCTTTCCTTGCACACGCGCTCGAGCGATGTGCGGCTTTAGTAACGCTTACATGGGTCACTAAAGGCCGCATATTAATTATAAAGGCTATGTAAATGACTTTTATGCCCCTTCTTCCTCACCTATAAAAGGAACCTTACACCCTCGTCATTCTTCATCCATTCTTTCTTTTACCCTCTTTAAAGCTCTAAGAGCTGGTTTCATACCTGGGATGCTCCACTAGAGCTAGAGTAAAATAATTTTTCCATCTTCTCATCCCCATTCGTGGAGCACCCGTGGTTGTCCTCTCACCACCATTCAGGAATCGGATCCCATGCTAGCAACGTCCTGCATCTCACCCCCATCTTTAGACTCCGTCCACCTTCTTCCAGCATCCCATCTTCGTCTTCTGGGTGCCAACAACATGGCTCGTCCTCCAAGCGACCATTGAGGATTTTTCTTTCATCCCTATCTTTTTACTAATTTCTAGTGTAGATTTATTTTCTTCAAGTAGTTGTAATAGACTCTGGATTATTTAAATGCAAGACTTGTTTATCATCTCTCTACTTTTATCTTTCTTTGTATTATTGTATCTCTCTTTTCTATTATTTATTCTTTAAGTATAATAGCTAACGTAGATTAATTTCAACCAGCTTCTTTACTTTAAAAAAATAAATGCAGATTTTAATCAAATGTTCACCTCCCCATTTTTGACTTGACACTCACTAGAGTTTCAGTTAAATTTATCTAATAGTGGATTTTTGCGCACTGCAACAATGGGTTTCAAACTCAATCCTTTTCACGTATAAAATCTTGTTAAGTATTTTGGCACCGTTGCTAGGGAGGCAATGTTCTTGATTTCCCGCATTTTCTACCTTAACTTTTTAACTCAGTTTGCACCTTTCTTTCTATGATTATAGGTACTCTTCTAAGGTGAGCCAAAGCAGAATAGATCAGAATAAAGTATAGTTAGAAGGTTCTGTAGGTGTATCCCCACTTCCCTAACCCCTATATTTCATTCCATCACCTAATAACACAAATGTAAATCAACATAATTGCTCTTATAAACCCTAAGGTTTTGTATTGTTTATTTGCTGCCTTCACCCACCTCACCCCTGCATATATATATATATATGTATATATATATATATATATATCTATGTGTATATATATATATATATATATATGTATATATATATATATATATATATATATATATATATATATATATATATATATATATATATATCTATGTATATATATATATATATATATATATATATATATATATATATATATATATATATATATATATATATATATATATATATATCTATGTGTATATATATATATATATATATCTATGTATATATATATATATATATATATATATCTATGTATATATATATATATATATATATGTATATCTATATATATATATATATATGTATCTCTATATATATATATATGTATATGTATATATATATATATATATATGTATATATATATATATATATATATGTATATATATATATATATATATGTATATATATATATATATGTATATATATATATATATATGTATATATATATATATATGTATATATACATATATATATATGTATATCTATATGTATATATATCTATATGTATATATATATATATATCTATATATATATATATATATATGTATATATATATATATATATATATATATGTATATAATTTTGAATGTGGGATTAACTGAAATTTACACAACTTCTACACCCCCTCACACACAAGGCACCTAATTTTGATCTAATTCAATTACTTAACTGGGAATCCGATCTAAGGACCCGATACACCTGCATGACTTATACAAATAAGTGATTAGAAATTTGATTAGGCTAACCATTTTATGTGCCTTAATTGGTGGTGCATTTGACCAATTATTTGATTTATTTGGGTCTTACCACTCAATTTAAAATTGATTCATCAAGTAGTTTGCCACATAGGATTCAACTTTTAGGAACTAATCAGGCACTCCAAATTCTTTTTGAGTTTTGAACGAATAAAGCTTCACTTGTACTTTCAAAACCTAGTGTGCCAATTGAACCTTGATTGAATAAACCTAAAGTTAAACCGTAAAAGCTATTGAACAAGGTTGAACTCTAAAAGACACGTCATCAAGTAACCTTATTTGAAAACCCTGGTTGTGCACACACACACATATTAATCAATCTTTAAGGGCACAATCCAGATAAAGAGCCCATCACATTCCCGAGCACATTCAAACCTAAGCCTAACTAAAATCAAGTAGACATTGGCCTTAAGGATTTGACTCGCTCTTCAGGGCCTAGATCGAAATTATTTTCAATTAATCTTCTTCTACGAGTCCATCTGATGTCTAGCTAGGGGAGTAGTATCAAACAATCGCGGTTGTGGGTATCAAAGGAACTTGAGGCGAAAGCCAAGGGAAGTACCTTTTCCCCAATCTCTCCCTCAACTGCTTGGATTGATTGGATAGGAGTAGACTAAATCATCCTTAATCTTAAGATGGTTTCTGTGAGTTTGTAGGTCTTTAGGCTACTCTACCTAAGGACAGGTTTGATTGCTTGCACTATAGGGCACCTTTCTTTTCACTTTTCCCTCTTGCTTTGTCGAGGATCATTCCAAATCTTACTCACATTTCCATTCCTACCCTTCTACTACCACTTATTCCCAAGATGCTTACTATCCAGACCCGACTTATGACTATCCATCCACTAGTTAGGGTAACTTTGATTGGGGATACAATTTTGGACCTTTGTGTTTAAGGTCTAACCCTAGACATCATGATTGTGATTTCTAGCCTTCTTCAAGCCATACTGATTATAGATCTCCACCCTTTGATAAACTTAACATAATCTATAATGCAGAAGGATATGCTAATTACAACTCTTACCCTCCCCAGGATTATATTGCATATAGGTCACTGATAGGTCTACTTTAGTGGACATTAATTATGCCTAAGAATAGTCAATTCTAAGATTAAATTGGACTTCGAGCATTACTTTACATTGGGAAATTAGTTAGAGCTCATGTTTTAAGATTCTTACATTTTTATTTTGCATGTATATGATTTTAATATGTAAGTGTGTCCTGATATATTAGTTATATATATTACTTTGTAGGATTAATTGGGAGCACAAACTTGGAATGACATCTTGGAACTTTCTAATTATCATCGAAAGAAGGAAAGAAGATAAAAGGAAATCAAAGACCCTCTTCTCTTTTTAGAAAGATCTCACAAATATATTTCCTTCTTATTGACTAAGAAAGAATGACCGACACTCCTCTATTTTCCCTCAATCACCGATCACATATTCGGCTAATCAGAACTAAACAAGCCATTGGGGGATATTTTTGGTAGTCCCACGCACATAGAGAACGGGCGAAAACTCACGTACGATCTGCATGGAAACCAATGACACACCCTCCCTAAAATTTGGAAATCACATGCTGATTCCCTCCCCTGCCACGTACTCCCGCTGCATGCACCACGATCTCGTATTTTTTGGGCTCTCGACCTTTTCAAAAGGAGTGGAAAACGAAGGCAGGGGTGGGGACGCACGCACACCCCACCTTCGTTCTCTCTTCCATAGGAAAACAGGGGCACCCCCTCTACGCTCGTCTTCGTCTTCCCATTTCCCCAACAGGCCCCCATGCACTCCACCTAATGAGCGGCCACCAGACCGAGACCACGCCCTCTTCCCTTCCTCTGATCTCTCGATCTTCCCCCTCTCCTCACGCCCACGCTTAGCTCCAATGGAGGAAAGACCTCACCACGCCCGACCACACCATCCTCGTAGATCGACAGACTTGACCACCAACACTATGGCCCTCGACAGTAGCTCTATGACCTGACGACCACGACCACGACGGCTTCCTCTCCGACAACCGCGAGGCTTCACCATCGCCACGACCCTCTCCTCCGGCCTTCCTCCTTGCACACAGTAGCAGCCACAGCGTCAACATCTCCGCCACCACCGTGCTCCACTCTCAACACCCTGCAGTCGTGACTCCATCCTCGACATACCAACCGCGACTACCGCGCCCTCCATGGCCCTCATGTACTCCGCCCTCACCCTTACGATGTCAACTCCGCCCTCGGCCTCCTCTGCCATAGGAGTAGCAAGGGCAGCCTGCAACTCTCCCCGTCGACGTCAACACTACACTCCATTCCCTGTGTCCACTACCGTGTCACGTCCTCGTCATCGACTGCGACTATGCATCTGTTCTTCCGCCGATCCACGTGGTGATAGCAAGTGGTTCAGTTCTCCACGACCGTCCATCACCGTGGTTGGTGGTGACAATACCGACACCACTATCGCGTGCTTCTACTGTATCTGCAACCACAACGCCATTTACTGCGATCGCCACCTCGACTTTGACCGTGTGCTCTTCCGTGATTACTCTTCATCAACTACCTTCGCCCTCGACAACTTCGTCACTAACCATGTTCATGACTGCGTGTTCTCACCGAGATCACTTGTCAATGGTGATTTACTGAGTTTACATCTCTTACTTTAGTTACTTTATTCGTTATATTATTGTGGTTGTCATTTATTTGGATATTGAGCCTATTTCTGCGTATTTGCCTCCCAGTGGAGACAACATTATTTTCCTATGGTTCACTTTGATTGATTGCATGATTTGATAAATGAAAATGATACATATTTGATTTCACTACTCGTGTTTTGATTTAGGATTTTTTCCACTAGGATTTACACTACGACGATGTATCATCTTAATATTATCTATAAAAATGAAAAATTTTCGATCAAATGAGGCCATGGCCGAGGAAGCAATAGACGCATAGGTTCACCTGATTTTATTTTTGATCTATTTTGAGGTGCACATTGATCTAACTACAGGCTATTTTTTTGTGCGAGGAATTTGACGAAACGACTGGCGTAGCAATAACGTCAACCTTGAGCAATGCCCACACATGCAGAGAGGACTTGAAGAGAAGGAGACCTGGATCCCGCTTTCATAAGGGATTCTCCTTCGTTGCAAAATTTATTTCATTTCAGTCTTCTAGCCCTTATAGCATCGGGGTAGATTTTCGGGAGTTTGTCCCCACTTTCTTTAGTGACTAGGGTGATTTATCTGTGCTTTTCTGTTGCTAGCTCTAAAAGAGAAGGAGAAAAAATATCGAGCTTCTTGTTTTGGAGTTGCATACCCTTAGGTGCGCACATTTAGGGGTGATTGAGTAGCATGCTAGATCTCATTTTGCATTATGTTCATTATCTGCATGAAGATTGTTGAAGTCAGGTATACCTTTCTATCTTTGCATCCAGCCCTTGTCATGCATTGCATTGGGATTAAATCTCAAGACTACCAAATTGATTGAATTGACCTAATTTAGTGGTCGCCTAATTGAAATTGGGATTGCTAATCAGATTCGACCTTAAAAACAAATCACATTTGATCTGATCAAAATGGACTTGCATGCGATACTTCTCAAAAACAAACTGCTTTGTGGTGTAATGCGCACTTCTAGCACTGAGCACGCACACTAGGCACTGCACTAGATCTCGATCCCTTAAGGCTATAGGCACTGATCTCTTTATCGATGCAGACCCTCCTATTTCTCTTTGTGGTGGTGATACTATCCTATGACTAAGTGTTTTGATACATCAAGGAGAGGGACACCCCTTAAAGGAACAAAAGGGTAGTTAAGAGGCACTGCATTTGCATCACCTCAATGGAAGGGTTCAGCCTACTTGCATCGCTTAGTTACGTCCTTGGAGTAACGTCTCACTAGGTCACCTAAGAGTATCATTGAAGCAAGGTATAGGTCTTAGGGCACTCGAAGGTTGGCTTAGGTTGCTTAACTGCATTGAATAACTTGTTTGGCCATTTATATCAACCAATTTAATCTCAGCTCCGACAAAATAGAGTTGGTTAGGATCTCAAGTAGCCACTTTCCTCTTATGCCACTTACGTAGGAATGGAGGGACATCGCCTTGACCCTTTTCGATTGATCTATTGAGTTAGGGGTTCCACTTACTCAATTAGCAAGAACTTGAAGTGTGATTGGTAGGTATTGTATGCCTGGTAGACACTCTCTTCAGGGTAGTCTAGTGTTTGATTCTAAACCTGAGAGAATCCTTAGGAGAGCCCACCAAAGAGAAAAGAGAGAAGAGATGGCTGATAAAGGAGAAAATCAACAAAGGACCCTGAGAGACTACTTCATTCCGACCAACCAACCCACTTAAGCACTGAGATGATCGGCAGGGGATAATCCATATGAGATCAAGAAAAGTACCATATCCTTGTTGTCGTCCTTTTATGATACTACTAGGGAGGACCCCTACTGGCACTTAGATAAATTCACTGAGGTTTGCTCCATGGTGAAACTTCAGAACTTTACCGACGAAGCTCTGATGAGGATTCTCTTTCCCTTCTCCCTTAAGGACAAGGCAAAACATTGGTATCACACCTTGGTTGCAAGGGTGAATGATTGGAACACCCTTAAGGGAGAATTCTTGAAGAAATACTTCTTGATGAGAAATACTAACCACTTCAGGAGGGAGATCATGGGTTTTACTCAATTAGATGGGGAACAATTCCACGAGACTTGGGAGCACTTCAATGATCTGATTCGACTATGCCCCCATCATCAAGTGCCTAAACGGCAACTGGTAGAGAGGTTTTATACTAGACTATCTAATAGGCATAATAGGTAAACAGTGGATGCTGCTTGTCCTAGAACCTTTCTTACCAAAATGGAGGATGAGACCTAGACATTATTTGAGTCACTGAGTGATAATTCTATCCACTTGACCTCAGCCTATCAGGATAGAAAATCTTCCATTCACCAAAAGAAAATGGAAGCTAGTGAAGCCAGGGCTACTCAGAACTTAGCCTTCCAAATCCAATTATTGAACCAGAACTTTGAAAGACTCATGTCAAACCCTGACACATCCTCGCAATCAGCTTCCCAAGTCCAGGGTCTCTCTGAATGGTCCATTTGCCAAAGCACTCTTCACGTCACTATTGAGTGCCATTTGGCTAATCAATTCCCTGAATTAGTTCAGGCAAACCTGAATGCTGCCTAAGGGTTTCATCCACCTACTAGGAATAACCTTTTTGGAAGCACCTACAATCTTAGGTGGAGAAACGATTCCAATTTCTAATGGAAGCAAGGTGATTTACGAGCCCAACCCACCCAATCCTTTCAACCACAACAATTCTGGCCTCCTCAGCTAAACAATTCTAAGATGGATGACCTAAAAGCTATGATGAAGGACATGCAAGAAAGCAAGAGTATGATCATTCAATCTCAAAATAAGTCAATCCAAGAAATGCAATCTCAAATTGGCCATCTTGTTGAGGCTGTTAGACAATGTGATCCTAGAAAGTTGCCTAACTCATTTAAGGAGAATCCTAGGGGTAAAGGGCCCTTCATAAGGGAGTATGCTAAGGCTTTGACCGTTCTGAGTAGTGGCAGAGAACTCTCCAAACCTAAACTCACTCCTACGGTCACCCCTCCTACCAACCCGACGACCACTTAAACATCCACCGAGGAAGAGCCACTCAGCCCCTCCTTGCTTGAAATCACCCATCCGGAGGATGTTGTCCTCATTCTACCTCTGTCCCGCCATGACAACCCCTCCACCCAGAGGCTGAGAGTCCCCTTTCCAGAGTGCTTATCCTCCCTTGAGGAACCTTTTGCTAGCTACTCTGGATCCAAAGATAGGATGGAAGAAATAATTGAGACATTCAAGCAAGTCCACATTAACTTGCCTCTATTAGATGCTATCAACCAAATCTCATCCTATGCTAAATTTCTGAAGGACCTGTGCATGCAAAAGATAAAATCAAGGAAATAGGTCTAGGCTAAGGTCATCTTGCCTGACCTAGTTAGCTTGATCCTACAAGGTACACCCCCCAAAATGAAGGACCTAGGAGCCCTATTTATTTTTGTGGTCAATAGAGACCAACGCATCGATGAGGTTCTCTACAATCTGGGCGCAGGGGTTACTATATTGGCAAGCTCAGCCAATGAGCTATTAGAAGGAGGTGAATTGAAGCCTAGTCCTATTATCCTCCAAGTAGCTGATAGATCATTGAAGACACGCGGGCTTTTAGAAGATGTCCTAGTGAGAGTGGAGGACTTCTTCTTTCCTATTGACTTTTTGATATTGGATACTAACCCATCCAATATGCCCACCTGACCTTCAATTTTCTTAGGGCATCCCTTTTTGGCTATGGTCAATGCGTCCATCAATTGCAAATTAGGGGCACTCAAGATGGGCTTCGGGAATCGAAAAATCTAGCTGAATGTGTTTTGATGCCTATAGACACCTGGATTGGAAGATTGTTCCCAAATCGAGGTGATCAATGAAATTATAGAGGAGACGACACTAGCTCTTTTGTGTGATGATCTCCTCCAAATGGTCATTTTTAAGGACCATACCCTGAATCTTGAAGGAGAGGGAGATATGCCAGAATTAGGACAGATGTTGGGTGTCAATGTTGAGTCCCTCTCCCTGCCATGGACAATCAAGGTAGATCTGATACCGGAGGATGGGAGATTGAACATAATTCCCTCGGTTTAGAAAGCTCCCAACTTGGACTTTAAACCACTCTTAGAAAACCTCAAGTATGTTTTCCTTGGGCCTCATAATACACTCCCTGCCATCATTTCAACTACTTTACTTGAGACGCAGGAGAGAGAATTGATTGAATGCCTAAAACGGTATAAGGACGCCATTGCTTGGCCTATAGCAAGCATCAAAGGGGTTGACTCAACTCTCTGCATGCATCACATTTACATGGATGACTCTATGAAGCCCTTCCGAGATATGCAGAGATGGTTAAACCCCAACATGCGGGAAGTGGTGAAGAAGGAAATCTTAAAATGGTTGGATGCAAGGATAATCTACCCTATTTCTGATAGTAAATGGGTCAGTCCTATTCACGTGGTGCCCAAAAAGGTGGGATTCACAGTGGAGACCAATGAAAACAGGGAGAAAGTCACCACCTGACCCACAACAGGATGGAGGGTATGCATAGACTACCATCGCCTAAACACTGCTACCTAGAAAGACCACTTCCCCCTGCCATTTATTGATCAGATACTAGAGAGATTGGCAGGAAATAAATACTTCTATTTTCTTGATGGATATTCTGGGTACAATCATATTGTCATCTCTCTAGATGACTAGGAGCACACTACTCTCACGAGTCCTTATGGCAGCACATTTGCCTTCCGCCGGATGCCATTTGGACTATGTAATGCTCCAGGAACATTTCAGCGGTGTATAATGTCCATCCTTTTGGACATGATTAACGAGTTCATAGAGGTTTACATGGATGACTTTTCCATATATGGCTCATCATTTGACCACTGTCTCTCACATTTAGAAGAAGTTCTCATCCGATGTGAAGAGACAAGATTGGTGCTTAGTTGGGAGAAAAGGCATTTTATGGTTTAGCAAGGCATTGTTCTTGGGTATGTAGTGTCTGAGTGAGGTTTAGAAGTGGATAAAGACAAGGTTAAGTCCATTTCAAAGATTCCACTGCCCACCAATGTCAAGCAGATCTGATCATTCTTGGGCCATGCTAACTTTTATAGGCGCTTTATTAAAGACTTTAGCAAGATTTCTAGGCCACTTTGCGACTTACTGGAGAAGGATATTGCCTTAGTTTTTTATGCAAAGTGTGCTAAGGCCTTCCAAGTCTTGAAGGAGGCCCTAATAATAGTACCTATCTTGCAGGCACCTAATTGGACCCTCCAATTTGAGCTGATGTGCGATGCCTCGGATTTTGCCGTAGGAGCGATCGTTGGTCAGAGAATTAATAAAAAGCCTCATGTGCACAGGAGTTCAACCTTGATATCTGTGACAAGAAAGGGGTCAAAAATGTAGTCACTGATCATTTATCCAGGATCCCACTTGAGGTTTCAACCCCATTAGGAGGCATTCATGACACCTTTCCTGATGAAACGATGATGGCGGTACAACCAACGACCCCTTGGCATGTTGACATCATCAACTACTTGGTCACTGGCAAAACCCCCAATACGTGGAATAAGCAGTAGTGAGATAGATTTCTCGCTGACATGAAGCATTATCACTAGGAGGACCCCGAGCTCTTTAGAATAGGTCGTAACTGATGACTCTACAAATGATAGTGATAAGTATACTAATTAAAGTCAATCCCAAGAGCACACATGCATAAAAATCATATTATAGTGGGATTGAGAGTAATACATGCATATTGTGTTATTCCTACATTAAGATTGCTTATAATAAATGTTTAATGACCATGTGTACAAGTACATATTGAAACAGGTCACAGATGAGCAATTAGACTGTATGGTTGGATCCGGATCGACGAATGGAGTCCAATGAACTCAAAATCACTTCAATCTAACCTCCGTAGCTCCCATAACAAGTCTAAGAAGTTATGACAGTTGATTTGATGATCAACGGCCCTTGTTGCACCACATGGCACCTGCTTTGCCTTGCATCGCATGCCCACCACTTCTCTTCACCACGTGCATGCACAATAGCCACCATCGAATCACCATTAGAGGGCTGAAATCGTGCCACATTGCTCTTCAACATCAGCTACACAATCGCCATCAATAGTTGAGAATGCGTGGGCATTAATTGGTAAATGAAACACTCTTGAGGGCATGGAACAGCAGTTAACACCTCAAGCCATGAATGGCTAGCATGTTCAACTTGCGAAAAGTAGATTTAATCCGCTTAATCATGCACGTGTGAAATTGGACTGCTCGATCAAACATGAATGGTAGAGATAGCAACTACGTGGCACTCCTAGAGCACGTGATCCATCCACGCGTGATCCGATGCTCTTCCTGACACGTGATCATATGCGTTGACAAGGCACGATTCGAAAAGCATGGTGAGGGGTGATGGTGTCTACACATCCATCTAGGTTAAAATGCTTATTTATGCATGTTCCTAACCTTATAGATCCATTCCATATTATAACTATTGCATGGCATGCATCATTCTGCATTTAGAATAGTTTGTATAAATTATAGGTTAATTCACATCCTTTTGTGGCCAAGAGAGATAGAGATTTATTTTAAGGCCTCTGATTGACTATCCAACCATACGGATCTAATCAAGATGACGATCGGAGTCCAACACCTCTGAAATCGTCTTGATCAGAGTCCTATAACACATTATGTAATCCAAGGAAGATCAATAGCCAAGGGGTTAGGTGAGGTAATTTGGGACTTTAAATGACAAATCCAATCGCACGGATGGATTCAGATAGACTATTGCAACCCAACAGCATTAAAATAGACCCAATCCAACATCTGTGGTGCCACCTACAAGCATCTGAAATTGGATAGTCCAGATGGTGCCACTTGGTGCCATGTAGACCATCCAAGTTGACCAGCTGCAACCACAGCACCTCCCCTTCATCCACACCATCAAATCCCAGCGTTGGATCAAGATCCAACGGTGGAGATTAGATCTCACCGTGGGAAGACCAACAGCCTAGATGATGGTGGTGGATTCACACACGTAAAGGATTGGAGTTTGGAAAACCCGTTGTCGTAATTCGATTTGCGAGAAAATCTGTTGATCTGATAAAATTTATAACTAAAACTCGAAAAGTGAGTCCAGGGTCGAACACGAGGAGGCAAACATTTGGTTTTGAAATACGCATTTTGCTTTTTATTTGTATTTGTCATTTTTATCTTTTCTAATTTTTTGGGTATTTCTAGCAAACAAGAGATCAGGTCGATGAATTCTAGCTAATCTATTTTCAAAATAAATAGAGAGAGACAGGGACAGAGAGAGAAACAATCATGTGGTTTTATAATCAAATGTTTATTACAACTAGGAAAGTGGGAAATCTATACTACGAAAGCAATAAAGAAAGAGATAGGTGAGAAATCCACCTCAACGATCGCTTGGAGGACGACTCACTCTAATGCTGCCTAGAGGAAGGTGGTGAGGAGCTGGACAAACAAGGACGAGGTCGAAGGATGGAGGGCAGGGTAGGATGGCGCCACAACGAGGATCTTCTTCCCGAAGGGAGGTAAGAAGACGGTTGTGGGATGCTCCCCGAATGGGGATGAGGAGAGGGAAAAATATTTGATTCTACTCTAGAGGAGCATCTTGGGCTTGGGACAAGCTCTCTCTAGAGCCTCGGAAGTGGTGAAAGGAAGAAAGGAAGAGATGAAGAAGAATGGGTGGGGTAGGGGTTCTTTTGTAGTGGAGGAAAGAATCAAATTCGTATATAGGACATTTAGTGACGGTTATAAATGTCATTGAAGATCCACTGCAAACGTCGCTGAAGATCCCACACCAACCCTTGCCCCCACTGGTGAATGCATCATGCGCCTCTATTGTCGCACCACTGGAGCGTGCTTCACACGCCCATGTCGCGTGTGCACGCGCGTTACGAGCCTACGCGCCTCACGCCCACACGCATTGCTGTTGCTGCCATTGCCACTGCCTTGCACGATGCGCTGCTCCACCGGTGTGAGTGCATGCTTCTATGGACGTGCTCGCACTCGTGTTGCTATGCACGTGCAGTGTCGCGTGCGTGTGCATGGGTGCCCTGGGTTGAGCCATGTGGCGTGACCTGGGCCGTCCATCTTCTTTCCTTTGCAGGGGCTGCTACAGAGGTCGGATTGTGTCGATTTTTGTACCGTTGGGTTGCGATTGTTAACCTGAATCCATCCGTGTAGTCGGATTTATCATTTGAAGCTCCAGATTGCATCACCTAGTCCCTTGGCCGTTGATCTTCCTCAAACTGCATAAAGTGCTACAGGACTCCAATCAAGGCGATTTCGGAGGTGTTGGACTCCCATTGTCATCCTGATCAGATCCGCATGGTTGGATCGTCAATCTAAAGCTCTGAAATAAATCTCCGTCTCTCTTGACCATAGAAAGGATGCAATTAACCTAAAATATACACAACTACTCTAAATGCAGAATAATACATGCTATGCAATATTTATAATATGGAATGCAAATCTAAGCCTAGGAACATGCATAAATAGGCATTTTAACCTAAATGGATGTGTTTACATCATACCCCCATGCATATCTTTTGCTAGTCCCTAGCAAAATTAAACTACATGGTATGTATAAAAACAGAATCTGGACTCGATCGCTTAGGCCTAAGTCATTTATTAACAATAGAAAATTTCAACTAAGGTCCTAAACAACGAAAACTCAAGAGTACCCGAGTGTCTACCAGAATGCAAACAGCCCAAGTCCTTTCCTTATTTGAGAAGGGAAGATACATGTTTTTTTATTTTTCTTCTTTTCTAATTTTTTTGTACTTTTGGAGTTTGAGAGTTTCGAGCAAACTTTTTATGGCTACCCGACCTGCTTAAGACTCGGAAAGGACTATAAGTGTTAAGCATCTTGTGAAAGGGTGATAGACTCACTAGGTGGCCGTTAAAACAAACTTCAGGTTTCTACGAACCTAGGTGACCTTAAAGATTCTATCTAGAGGTTTACCTTTCCGATCTGTAGCTTTCTCCTACTTTTTTTTATTTTTTATGGGGTCAACACAAGGGCAAACCTAGTGGATATCACCTCGGTTTATTCTACTTCCCCGCTTCTTCCCTAAGTGTTTTGGAAATTATTTGTGCATTTTTTTGAGCTGGGCTCTGGACAACTGGCTAATGGGATATTACCCACGACAACTTGCCAGCCATAGTTGTGTGGTGAAGTGTGATTTTGTTTTTTATTTTTTTATTTTCTCCTTTTTTTCTATTTTTTTTCTTTTTGGGTACCTTTTTTTTCTTTTTTCTTTTTCCTAATTAGGTAGCTTCCCTGATCTAAGATTTACCTAAAGGCAGTATGAAGAGAATGGTCATGTGGCTGGGCACTAGACAATCGGCCGATGAGCTGTTACCACTGCCAACTTGCTAACCATACTACCCTAGATAGTTCATTAGCTACCCAATTTCTGTAAAAACCACCAGAAAGTGAGTCAGTGCAAATAGTGTGTAGATGATTAGACTTAAAATCCCTTCAAATCTGCGGGCGGGTTGATAAGTTGTGTACTTATCATCCCAATTTATTCACCAAATTAAAGTAAAATTACTTGGCGAGGACTTGAGACTAAGTCCACATTCGAGTGGACACCCGAGTTAATTAATCCCAAAGACCTGAAGAGTCTAAGTGTTCAGGTCCTATTGTATCATTTCCTAAAGTTAATAACTTCCAAAAGCCTAAGTTCTCTTCTCCTAATTCTATTTTTTTATTTTTTTATCTTTTTGAATTTTCAAATTTTTTTTGAAGAAAATAAAAGAAATTCTACAGAGCTAACAAAATAATTTTAGGATTAAGTATCCATCCCCCCATGCCTAAATGATGCAATGTCCTCATTGTAAAAATAAAGACATGAAAAGGGTGAAATAACATAATATCACCTGAATTTTGTGACAATTCGGTCTGCTCCACAGAGAAGGTGGAATATACACACGTGCTAAATTTATTTCCTTCAGTTAGGCATAAAATACAAACAAAGAGGAAATTAGGAATTCACAAGTGCAGGTCAGAATCAAAATAAAAATATTGATCACAGGACCTGCCAGTCTGTGTCCACAAATGTAGACTAGATTATGGTGTAGACCCATGCCCTAGGGTCGAGTGGTTCTCAGGTTTTAGGTGAAAATCACCCATAATTGAAGATTGTTGAGCTTGCGGGGCCGGGCCTACGATTTTGTAATATGCAACCCAAGACCAAAGTGTCAAACAATGGGTAGAGATGGTTCAATAGGTTTGGATGTCCTTTTAGATTTCAACTCAAAATGGTAATTAATGATTCTGAGCTTGGATTGCATCTCAAAGATATCATAAGGGTCCTGGTAAAAAGTTGGTGGTTTTAGGTCAATAGGAACCCTTAGATCCCAAATTGTGTTTCCCTCTGAGTTAGCCTTCCAAATTTTCATTGCCAAATTCCTAGCCTCTAAAATCAATATTTCCGAGACCTCCAAATCATTGTACACCCCATCTAAAGTACCCAAGTCCAACATTTGTGGCTGAATTAGGATTAACTTGTGTACAATGATTTCAAAATCAAAATCAATCCCTTTGGGGTGTGGTTGAGGAATGGGGCTACTGATTGAATCTTCTAGTAAATGAGGATTCGAACCCTCCAAGTTAGCCCTAACCGAATCCAAATCTTCAATAATTAGACTATCAAATGGTTCGTCATACTCCTCGAGCTCGTTTGCCTCACTAAAATCATTTTCCTTAACTTCAAGTGAGACCTCACTTAGAGATTCCTCACCTCAGAATTAAAGAATTCTTGATCCTCATTTATATATGTCTCAAAATCATATGTCATTTCATGGTCCTCAAAGACATTTTTTGTCATTCCCTAGCTCGGGGATCTCGGGTGAAGTAATCAGTTCATCCTTAATCAGTTGCTCTAGACCAACCTGGTCATCTCCAGTCTCAGAAAATGTAACCCCCCTGATAGGCACCCGAGTAGGTTCAGACATTGGCTCCCCTGAAGGGGGTTCACCTTGAGAATCATCCCAAGATTGAACTAGGGCAACCACAAATTTCATCCTCAACCTCGACAATTTCCCAAGTAGAAACTCACCTAAGCTCCTATCCCTAACATGTTGCAGCAAATCCAATAAAGAGCTATTTGGCTCATCAATCATTTTTATCATAGGCTCCAATGCTTCAGTGCATGGTATTGGCTAAGCTTCTATAGATTGGATGGTGTTCCTCAAGTTAGCCAACACCTTATCTTGGACCTGGTTCACCTAAATCGAATGGTTCGGTTTAGGTTTGGGTTAAATCTACGGGAGTCAACATATCGAGGTTCTTGGGTCCCTCCTTGATAGTAGGTCGTCTCAGGTTGTTCAAAGAATGGAGGTGACCTATATTCAGTGGAATACTGGGGAGGGTAGATGTTATAATCATCATATCCTTCTTGATTGTAGATCAACTTGGTTTGATCATCAAAGGATGGAGATCTATAATCATTGTAGCTTTGGGAAGGATAGTAATCAAAGTCTTGTTGTCCTAGGTTAGGCCCTAGACATTAAGGTCCAGTATCGTATCCCCAATCAAAGTTATCCCGGCTAGTGGATGGGTAATTATAAGTCGAGTCGAGATAGTAATCATCTTGGAGATAAGTGTTGGTAGGAGGGTAGGAAGGGAAATGTGTGTAAGATGTGGAAGGATACATGGTAGAATAGGAGGGAAATCAGAAGAGAGAAAGGAGCCTTGCAATACAAGCAATCAACCTTGTCCTTAGGTGGGTTAGCTTAAAGACCTACAGACTCCCAGGACCCATCTTGAGATTATAAATGATTTGGTGTCCTTCTATCCAGTCAATCCAACCAATTAAAGGGAGGGCTGGGGAGAAGGTTCTTCCTTTAGCTTGCTCCTCCGGATCCTAGTGTACCCCCCAGCCACGGTCGTTTGACGCTACTCCCCTAGCTAGACATCAGATGGACCAACAAAAGCAAATTAATAAAAAGAAATCTCAGTCTGAGCCCCGAAGAGTGAATCAATCCTTAAGGCCAACGTCTACTCAGTTTTAATTAGGCTTTGGATGATTGTGTTCTTGGAATGTGATGGGCCCTTTAGATGGGTTATTCCCTTAATGATTAGTTAAAGTGTGTGTGCGTGCACAACCAGGGTTTGCAAACAAGGTTATTTGATGATGTGTCTTTTACAGTTTAACCTTGTTTAGTAGCTTTTAAGGTTTAATCTTAGGTGTATTCAATCAAGTTCAAGTGAACACTTCAAGTTTTGAAAGCACTGGTGATGATCTATTCCTTCAAAAATCAAAAGAATAATGTGGAGTGCCTGGTTCAGCCCTAAAGATTAACCCTAAGTGGCAAGCTATTGATGAATGACTTTTATCTTCAGTGGTGTGGCCAAAACAGCTCAATCAATTGGCTTGTTACACCACTTAGTTAAGGCATAGAAATGTTTAACCTATTTAGATTTTCTACTCACTTATGTGTATTGAGTTGAAGTGTACTGAGTCCACAGGTCAAATCTCGGTTAAGTGGTAGAATCAAAGTGGAGTGGTGTACCTTAAGTCTAAAGTTGTGGGTGTTTAACGTGCATCACTTTCAGTAAATCCCACAAGAGAAGAGTATATATATATATATATATATATATATATATGCGGGGATGAGGTGGGTGGAGGTGGCAAACAAACAACCAGATCTATCTTAGGGTTTATAAAAATCACCTATGTTGATTTGGGCTTGAGTTATTAGTGTGGTGAAATGAAATCTAGGGTGGGGGTGGTGGGATAAACTTACAAAACTATTTAACCGCACTTTACTCCAATCTATTCACTTTGGCTCACCTTGGAAGGGTACCTATAATCATAGAAAGAAAGGAGTAAAGTGAGCTAAAAGGTTAATTAAGGTGGAAAAATGCGAGAAAAACCAAAGAGCATTACCTCCCTGGCAACGACGCCAAGATGATTGTGGTGGATTCGAATGCGTAAAGGATCGAAGTTTGGAAAACCCGTCGTCATAGTTCGATTTGCGAGAAAATCCGTTGATTAGATAAAATTTACAATCGAAACTTGAAAAGTGAGTCTTGGGTCAAACATGGGGAGGGGAACGTTTGGTTTTGAAAAATACGTGTTTCGCTTTTTATTTATTTTTGTCATTTTTATCTTTTCTAATTTTTTTTGGTATTTTTAGCAAGCAAGAGATCAGGTCGATGAATTCTAGATAATCTACTTGCAAAATAAATAGAGAGAAAAAGACAGCGAGAGAAACAATCATGTACTTTTATAATCAAATATTTATTACAATTAGGAAAGTGGGAAATATATACTACGAAAGCAATAAAGATAGAGATAGGTGAGAGAAATCCCCTCCTACGGTCGCTTGGAGGATGACTCGCTCTGATGTCACCTGGAGAAAGGTGGTGAGGAGTGGGATGAACGGGGATGGAGCCGGAGGATGGAGGGTAGGATAGGATAGCATTGCAGCGAGGATCTTCTTCTCGAAGGGTGGTGAGAAGACAGTTGTGGGATGCTCCATGAATGGGGATGAGGGGAGGGAAAAATATTTGATTCTACTATAGAGGAGCATCCCGAGCTTGGGATAGGCTCTCTAGAGCCTTGGAGGTGGTGAGAGGAAAAAAGGAAGAGATGAAGAAGAATGGGAGGGGTAGGGGTCCTTTTATATTGGAGGAATGAATTAAATTCGTATACAGGAAATTTAGTGATGGTCATAAACGTCGCTGAAGATCTGCCGCAAATGTCATTGAAAATTCCACACCAACCCTCGCTCCTGCTAGCATGTGCATCATGCGCCTCTATTGCCACACCGCTGGCGTATGCTCCATGTGCCCTTGTCGCGTGTGCATGGGCGCTACGCACCTACGTGCCTTACGCCCACGCGCGTTGCTACTATTGCAGCTGCCGCTACCTTACACGCTGCGCTGCTGCACCTACGTGCGTGCATGCCTCCGCGTGTGTGCACATTCACGTTGCTGTGCCTGTGCGGTGGCGCGTGTGTGTGCATGGGTGGCTTGGGTTGCACCACGTGGCGCGACCTAGGCCATCCATCTTCTTTCATTTGTAAGGGCTACTACAAAGGTCGGATTGAGTCGATTTTCGTACCATTGGGCTACGATCATCGACTTGAATCCATCAGTGAGGTTAGATTTATCATTTGAAACTCCAGATTGCGTCAACTAGTCCCTTGGCCCTTGATCTTCCTCGAACTGCATATAGTGCTACGGCACTCCAATCAAGGAGATTTCGAAGGCGTTGGACTCCGATCGTCGTCCGGATTAGATCCTTACAGTCGGATCTTCAATCTAAGGATCTGAAATAAATCTCCTCTCCTAACCATGAAAAGAACAGAATTAACCTAAAATATACACAACTACTCTAAATGTAGAATGATGCATGCTATGCAATATTTATAATATGGAATGCAAATGTAAACCTAGGAACATGAATAAATAGGCATTTTAACCTAAATGGATGTGTCTACATCACCAGATCTCCCCTCGGGTGGGTGTAGCGTAGTGGTAATGCGTTAGGTTAGCAAACAGAGGGCACCCGTTCAAATACCACGGAACAGTGTCCCTCAGCGTGAGAGGGCAATAAATTGGACTGCATGATGCGAGCAATTTTGCACATAGCGTGAACGGGTGATTCAACACATGAGGAAATGCGCGATCTTAAGCTCCATCAACAAGCGATCTTAGCCTTCCATCGACAATCCAACGGTTGTGACTCCTTCAACCTCAGTTGTAGCTGTGGGCGCGGACGCCAGTGGACTTGTGTGTTGGCTACAACAACGCATGAGCAGATCAACAGTGATGCCTTGGATGTCACTAATTTTCTCATGTCCATTTTAGTCGCCTCTCCTCCACTATAAAAAAACCTACTCTCCTCCATTCATCTTCATCTCTTCCTTTCTCTCCTTCAACACCTCCAAGGCTCTAGAGAGAGCTTGTCCCAAGCCTGAGATGCTCCTCTAAAGTAGAAATTAAATATATTTCCCGCTTCTCACCCCCATTCGTGGAGCATCCTCTGGCCATCCTCTTACCCCGATCCAGAAGTAGATCCTCACCGTGATGCCATTCTCCTTCCTCTAATGCCGTTCTCCTTCCTCCATACTCTAACCAACTTCGTTCAGGCATTGTCAGAGTGAGTCATCGTCAAAGCAACCGTCGAGGGGGATTCTTCTCAACTCATTCTATCTACAATCGCTTTCTAGTTTAGTCTTATACTTTGACATTAGCTATAATAGACTCTGCTTATATATTGATATTTTCTCTCTCTATCTCTCTCTCTAATTAGTTATAGTGTAGATTAGTTAGATAAATCCCTGGCAACAATTTTATTTATTTAAAAATACCAAAAACATTATAAATCCATAAAACACCAAAAACAAATAAAATCAAAACACAGATTTCTCTAAAACTAAATGCTTGCCTCCCCATGTTCGACCTGAGGCTCACCTTGAGCTTTGGTTATAAATTTTATGTAGTAACAGATTTTTATGCACTGCGACAACGAGTTTTTCAACCCTAATTTTTCCTTGCGAAAATCACACTCACCATTTTGGCACCGTTGCTTGGGAGGCAATGCTCTTCGATTTTTCTCGTGCTTTTTGCCTCACCTAACATTTATCTCACTTTTTCTCTTATCTTGCTGTGATTAATGGTACTCTTCTGAGGCGGGCTAGAGAGGTTAGATTTGAGAATAGTGCGGATGAAGGTTCTGTAAGTGTACCCCCACCCCCACCCATTAGATTTCCTTTCCATCACCTTACAACTCAAACTCAAATCAACCTAGGTCTTTATAAACCCTAGGATAGATTTGATTATTTTATTGCCACTTCACCTCATTTCACCCCCATATATAAAAGAAAAAAAAAATTGATCTATTTGTGGGATTTGCTTAAAAATTTACACACCCACACACACCTAAAGTGCACCACTTTTATCTGATTCAATCACTTTACCGGGGATCCGACCTAAGGACTTGGTACACCTTAACACACTATACAAATAAGTGATTAGACATCAGAATAGGCTAAAATTGTTTGGGTGCCTTAATCAAGTGGTGCAATAGGCCAATTGCTTGAACTGTTCGGGCAGCACCACTCAATTTAAAATTGATCCATCAAGTAGCTTGCTACATAGGGTTCAATTTTTAGGAACTAACCAAGCACTCCACATTATTTCTAATTTTTAAAGGAATATATTATCACATGTGCTTTCAAAATTTGGAGTGTTCTATTGAACCTGAATGAACGAACCTAAAGATTAAACCCTAAAAGGTACTAAATAAGGTTAAACTCTAAAAGACACATCATAAAATAACCTTATTTGAAAGCCTTCATTGTGCATACACACATTTTAATTGATCATTAAGGGCACAACCCATCTAAAGGTTCCATCACATTCCAAGAGCACAATCAACCCATGCCTAATTAAAACTGGGTAGACATTGGCCTTAAGGATTAACTCGCTCTTTAGCAGTCCAATTGAGATTTCTTTTGATTAATCTACTTCTAATGGTCCATTTGATGTCTAGTTAGGGGAGTAGTGTCAAATGATTACAGTTGGGGGGTTTCAAAGGAACTGGAGACGCAAGCCAAAGGAAGAACCTTCTCCCTAATCCCTCCATCTAACTGGTTGATTAATCGGATGGAAGTAGACCAAATTGTTTCTTTCATCTCAATATGGGTTCTGAGAGTCTATAGGTCTTTAAGCTACCTACCTAAAGACATGTTTGGTTGATTGCATTGTAGGGCACCTTTCTCTCTTCTATTTTCCCTCCTACTTCACCATGTATTCTTCCACACCACACTCGCATTTCCAATCTTACCCTCTTACCACCACTTATCTCCAAGATGATTATTATTTAGACTCAACTTATAGCTACCCATCTCCTAGTCAGGATAACTTTGATTGGGGATATGATTTCGAACCTCAATGTCCAGGACTTAACCTTAGGCATCATGATTATGATTATTATTTGTCCCAAAGCTACACAGATTATAGATCTCCACCCTCATACGAATGATGTGGGCGTCTTTCGCGTGTTTGAAATTGAGGTTCGGAGAACCCATCATCACAGCTCGCAAAATGCTTCTATCAGATAAAATTTATAACCAAAACTCCAAAAGTGAGTCCTGGGTCGAACACGGGGAGGCAAACATTTGGTTTTGAAAAATCTGCGTTTCACTTTTTATTTGTTTTGTCATTTTTATCTTTCCTTTTTTTTTTTGGTATTTTTTTATCAAACAAGCGATTAGGTCGATGAAATTTTATCTAGCTAATCTACTTGTGAAAATACAAGAGAGAGAGAAACAATCATGGATTTCTAATCACATATTTTTTTACAATTAAGAAAGTGGGAAATATTATACTACGAAAGTGAAAAAGATAGAATGAGGTGAGAGAATCCCCCTCGACGGTTGCTTGGAGGATGACTCGCTCTAACGTAGCCTGGAGGAAGGTGGTGAGGAACGGGACGAAGGAGGATGTAGCTATAGGATGGAGGATGGGGCAGGACGGCATCGCGGAGAGGATCTTCTTCCCGAAGGGTGGTGAGAGGATGGCCACAGGATGCTCCACAAATGGGGATGAGGGGAGGGAAAACTATTTGGTTTTATACTCTAGAGGAGCATCCAGGGCTTGGGATAAGCTCTCTTTAGAGCCTTGGAGGTGGTGAGAGGAAGAAAGGAAGAGATGAAGAAAAATGGGAGGGGTATGGGTCCTTTTATAATGGAGGAAAGAATCAAATTTGTATATAAGACATTTAATGATGGTAATAAATGTTGCTGAAGATCCACCGCAAACGTCGTTGAAGATCCCAGCCATGTGCCCATGCTACCGCACTGCTACGTGCCACTGCTGCCGCTACCCCCGATCCTGCACTACTCTGTGAGCGCATGGGCATGTGCGGTGGTGCATGTGTGCACATGGGTGGCCTAGGTTGCGCCACGTGGCATGACCTGGGCCGTCCATCTTCATTCCTTTGTAGGGGATGCTACAGAGGTCGGATTGAGTCAATTTTTGCATCATTGGGTTGCGATCATCAACCTAAATCCATCCGTGTGGTTAGATTTGTTGTTTGACACTCCAGATTGAGTCACCTAGTCCCTCAACTATTGATCTTCCTTGGATTGCATATTGTGCTACAGGACTCTAATTGAGGCTATTTCAGAGGCGTTGGACTCCATTCGTCATCTAGATCAGATTCGTACAGTCGGATCGTCAATCCGAGACTCCGAAATAAATATCCTTCTCTCTTGACCACAAAACAGATGTAATTAACCTAAATTATATACAACTCTAAATGCATAATGATGCATGCTACTCAATATTTATAACATAAAATACAAATCTAAGCCTAGGAACATGCATTAATAAGCATTTTACCCTCAACAATTGTGGCTACATCATACCCCCATGCCTATCTTTTTCTTGTCCCTATCAAAATAAAACTACATGCTATGTATAAAATCAAAATTAGGATTCAATCGCTAAGGCCTAAGTTGTTTATTAACAATAGAAATTATCAACTATGGTCCTAAACTACGAAGACTCAACAGTATCTAGGTGTCTGCCAGAATGCAGACCGGCCAAGTCCTTGCCTTATTTGAAAAGGGAAGATACATTTTTTGTTCTTTTCTAATTTTTTTGGACTTTTGGAGTTTGAGAGTTCCGGGATAACTTTTTACGGCTACCTAACTTGCCCAAGACTCGAATAGGACTCTAAGTGCTAAGGATTTGTGAAAAGAGTGAAAGACTCACTAGGCGACCGTTAAAATGGACTTCAGGTTTCTACGACCCTAGGTGACCTTGCCTAGAGGTTTATCTTTTCAAATGGTAGCTTTCTCCCTACTTTTATTTGTGGGGTCAACATAAGGGCGAACCCAATGTATATCACCTCGGTTTATTCTACTTCCCTGCTTCTTCCCTAACTGTTTCGGGAATTATTGTGTAGTTTTGTGAGCTGGGCTCTGGATAACCGGCCAATGGGCTGTTACCCACGACAACTTGCTAGCCATACTCGAGTTGTGAAGTGTGGTTTTATTTGTTTATTTTTTTTCTCCCTTTTCTCTTTTTTTTCTTTTTTCTTTTTCTTTTTTCTTTTTTTTTTTAAGTAGGTGGCTACCCTGATCTAAGATTTACCTAAGGGCAGTATGATGAAAATGCTCTTATGGCTAGGCTCTAGACAACCGGCCGATGAGCTGTTACCACCGATTACTTGCCAGCCATACCACCCTAGACGGTTCATTAGCTACCCAATTTCTAAAGAAATCATTGAAAAGTGAGTCAGTGCATAGAGTGTGTAGATGCTTAGGCTTAAAGTCCCCTCAAATCAGAGGGCGAGTTGATAAGTCGTATACTAATCACCCTAATTTATCTACCAGTTTAAGATAAAATTATTTGGTGAGGACTCGAGACTAAGTCCACAATCCAGTGGACACCCGGACAAATTAAGCTTGAAGACCTAAAGAGT
This sequence comes from Thalassia testudinum, assembly GCA_037157565.1. NCBI lineage: Eukaryota > Viridiplantae > Streptophyta > Magnoliopsida > Alismatales > Hydrocharitaceae > Thalassia > Thalassia testudinum. The sequence continues at coordinate 59,299,123 of JAZHRO010000014.1, forward strand.
CTAAGTGTTCAGGTCCTATCATATCATTTCCTAAAGTTAATAATGCCTAAAAGCCTAAGTTCGCTTCTCCTAATTCTATTTTTTTTTTAAAGAAACAAAAAGAAATTCTACAGAGTAAAAAAAATGATTTCAGGATAAAGTTTCCACCCCTCCATACCTAAATGATGCAATGTCCTGATTGTAAAAACAAAGACATGAAAAGGGTGAAGTAAATAGAATATCACTTGAACATCGTGAGACATCTGGTCAGCTCTACGGAGAACGTGAATATAGACACGTGCTAAATTTAATGCCTTCAGCTAGGCATAATAAACACACAAAAAAGAAATTAAGAATTCACAAGTGTGGGCTAGAGTCAAAATAAAAATACTGATCCACCAACCCACTAATAAAAGATGTCCACAGCTGTGCACTCATCTCACAAGCTTTGCGAGTTTGAAATCAGCGTTATGAGTAACCCGTCGTCGTAGTTGCAAAATGCGTGGTCAAATAAAATTTATACCGAAAGTCAAAAAGTGAGTCCCGGGTCGAACATGGGGAGGCGAACATTTTATTTTATAAAAATTTGCATTTCTCTTTTTATTTGTTTATTTCACATTTGTCTTTTCTAATTTTTTTTGTATTTTTAATAGGGCAAGAGATTAGGTCAATGAAAACTTTATCTACTTGCAAAAATGTAAGAGAGAGAGGGAGAAAGGGAGAGAGAAATAATCATCTATTCATGAACAACTGTATGTTACAACTACGAAAGCAAGAAAACTACACTACGAAAGCATAAAAAGATAGAAAAAGGTGAGAGAAATCCCCCTCGATGGTTGCTCGGAGGATGACTCACTCTGACATCGCCTGAAGGAAGGTGGTGAGGAGCGGGACGAAAGAGGATGGAGCCGGAGGATGGAGGATGGGGCAGGACGGCATTGCGGCGAGGATCTTCTTCTCAAAGGGTGATGAGAGGACGGCCATGGGATGCTCCATGAATGGGGGTGAGGGGAGGGAAAGCTATTTGGTTTTCTACTCTAGAGGAGCATCCCAGGCTTGGGACAAGCTCTCGCTAGAGCCTTGGAGGTGGTGAAAGGAAGGAAGAGATGGTTTGGAAGGTGGTGGGTAGGTCTTTCTATAGTGGAAGAGGAAGAACAAATTCGCATTTGGGTCATTACTGACGTCCGTAAACATCGCCGTGGCTGTCGTTGAAGATCCGCCCTTCAATTCCTCTTGCTAGCGTGCGCAGACCATTAGTGATGGCTGCAAGCGTCACTAAAGGCCCACATCATTGAAGATCCACGCCTATCCTCCGCTGGCGCACACATCGTGCGCTACGCGCTTCACCCACCCATGCTCCCTACGTTGAGCGCGCATGCACTGGCATGCGCTGTGCAGCTGCTGCACGCGACTGCGGCTGTGCGCGGCGAGTAGCTGCTACGTGCAGTTGTGGCTGTGCATAGTGCACTACTGCTGGCCGACATTGGGTGGCCTGGATGGCACCACGTGGCACCATCTGGGTCGTCCATTCTTCTTTCTTTTGTAAAGGGTGGTACGGTGCTCAGATTGAGATGATTCCCACGTTGCTGGACTACGATCGTTGCTTCGGATCCATCCATTTGGTCGGATTTTTCATCCAAAACCTGTATGGATGTCGCATTGCCCCTTGGCCGTTGATCTTCCTCGGACTTCGTATGATGCTATGGTTCTTCGATCTAGACGATTTCAAAGGCATTAAACTCTGATCTTCGTCCTAACCAGATCCGTACGGTCCGATCATCCATCTGAGGCCCTAAAATAAGTCTTCTCTCCTGACCATAAAGAGGATCTAATTAACTTAAAATGTATACAACTATTCTAAATGCAGAATAATGCATGCTATGCAATATTTATAACATGAAATGCAAATCTTAGCCTAGGAACATGCATGAGTAGGCATTTTAACCTACATAGATGTGTCTATATCATGGACCAAGTTATGATGCAGACCCATGCCCTATGGTTGAGTGGTTCTAAAGTTTTGGATGAAGATCACCCAGAACCTAAGATTATTGTGTTTGCGAGGCCGAGCCAGCGGTTTTGTGGTCTGCAACCCAAGACCAAAGTGTTAGACAACGGGTAAAGATGGTTCAATAGTTGTGGATGTCCACTTAATGTTCAACTCAGAAAGATAATCAGTTATTTTGTGCTTGGGTTACACATGAAAGATATCATAAGGGTCCTAGTAAAAGGTAGGTGGTTTTAGGTCAACAGAAACTTTTAAATTCAAACTCATAGTTCCCTCAGAAGTAGCATCCCAGATTTTTATTTCCCACTTCCTATCCTCTAAAATCAATGTTTTTGAGACCTCCAAATTATTGTACACCACATCTAAAGTACCCAAGTCCAACAATTGTGGCTGAATCAGGATTGACTTGGGCTTGGTGATCTCAAAAATATCATCATTCAATTCTTTAGGGTGTGGTTGAGGAATGAGGCTACTGATTGAATCATCAAGATTTGAATCATCCAAGTTAGCCCCAACATGATCATAATCTTCAATGATCGGGCTATCAAATAGTTCGTCATGCTCCTCGAGCTCGATTGTCTCACTAAAATCCTCTTCCTCAAGTTTAAGTGAGACTTCACCAAAAGATTCTTCACCCTCAGAGTCAAAGAATTCATGATCCTCATTTATATATGTCTCAAAATCGATTGTCATTTCCTAGTTCAAAGAGACATATTTTTCCTCGCTTCCTGGCTCGGGGATCTTGGGTGAATCAATCAGTTCATCCTCAATGGGTTGCTCTAGCCCAACCTGGTCATCCCCAGTTTTAGAAAATGTATCCCCCCCAGCAGGCGCCTGAGTAGGTTCTGACATTGGCTCTCCTGAAGGGGATTCATCTTGAGAATCATCCCAAGATTTTACTAGGGAAGCCACAAATTTCATCCTCAACCTCGATAATTTCCCAAGAAGAAACTCACCCAGGTCCCTATCCCAAACATTTTGGAGCAAATCCAATAGAGAACTATTAAGTTCATTAATCGTTTTGATCATAGGCTCCAATGCTTCAGTGCATGGTGTTGGCTGAGCTTCTAAAGATTGTATAGTCTTCCTCAAATTAGCCAACACCCTATCCTGGTTCTGGTTCACCTGAATCGAATGGTTCGGTTCAGGTTTGGGTGGGTTTTAGTTAGATCTAGTGGAGTCAAGATATCAAGGTTCTCGGGTCCCTCCCTGATAGTAGGTCATTTCAGGTTGTTTAAAGGATGGTGGCGACCTATATTCAGTGGAATACTGGGGAAGGTTGGTCTTATAATCATTATATGCTTCCTGATTGCAGATCGGGTTGATTAGGTGATTAAAGGATGAAAATCTATAATCATTGTAGCTCTGGGAAGGATAGTAATCATAGTCTTGTTGTCCAAGGTTAGGCCTTAGACACTGAGGTCCGGATTCATATCCCCAATCAAAGTTATCACAGCTAGCGAATGGGTAATGATAAGTCGAGTCGAGATAGTAATCATCTTGAGGATATGTGTTGGTAGGAGGATAGGATTGGAAATGTGTGAAAGATGTCATAGGATACATGGTAGAATAGGAGGGAAAGCAGATGAGAGAAAGGTGCCCTGCAGTACAATCAACCAAACCTATCCTTATGTGGGTATCCTAAAGACCCACAGACCCCCAGGACCCATCTTGAGATTATAAATGATTTGGACTACTTTTGTCCAGTCAATCCAACAGTTAGAAGGAGGGACTGGGGTGAAGGTTGTTCCTTTGGCTTATGCCTCCAGTTCCTAGTGTACCCCCTAGTCACTGTCATTTGATGCTACTCCCCTAGCTAGACATCAGATGGACTAACAAAAGTAGATTAATAAAAAAAAAATCTCAGTCTAAGCCCCGAAGAGCGAATCAATCCTTAAGGCCAACGTCTACTCAATTTTAATTAGGCTTGGGATGATTGTGCTCTTAGAATGTGATGGGCCCTTTAAATGGGTTGTGCCCTTAATGATCAATTCAAATGTGTGTGCATGCACAAATAGGGTTTACAAACAAGGTTATTTGATGATGTGTCTTTTAGGGTTCAACCTTGTTTAGTAGCTTTTAGGGTTTAATCTTTAGGTATATTCAATCAATGTTCAGTAGAACACTCCAAACTTTGAAAGCACTGGTGATAATATATTCCTTTAGAAATTAAAAAAAAATGTGGAGTGCCTGGTTCAACCCTAAGAGGCAAGCTACTTGATGGATCAGTTTTAAATTGAGTGGTGCAGCCCAAACAGCTCAATTAATTGGCCTGTTGCACCACTTAGTTAAGGCACACAAGAATGTTTAACCTATTCAAATTTCTACTCACTTATGTGTATTTAGTTGAAGTGTACCGGGTCCACAGGTTAGATCCCTATTAAGTGGTAGAATCAAAGTGTTTATGCGCCTTAGGATAAGAAATTGTGGGTGTTAAGTGTGCAGCTTTTAGTTAAATCCAACAAGAGAAGAATATTTTTTTCTATTTTTTTTATATATGCGGGTAGGTGAGGTGAGTGGAGTGACTATCAAACAGCCAAAATCTACCCTAGGGTTTATGCAAGTACCTAAGTTGATTTGGGTTTGAGTTATTAGGTTATGGAATGAAAACTAAGGTGGGGGTGGTGGGGATATACTTACAAAAACTTCATCTACTTTTTTCTTCGATCTAACCACCCTGGCTCGCCTTAAATTAGTACCTGCAATCACAGTAAGATTAGAGAAATAGTGAGATAAAAGTTAGGTAAGGTAGAAAAACATGGAAAAAAAATCAAAGAGTGTTGCCTCCCTGGCAACAATGCCAAAATCATGGGGGTGCGCGTTACGAATTAAAATGAGGGTTTGGAGGACCCATCGTTGTAGCTCGCAAAACGTGTCTATTAGATAAAATTTATAACCGAAACTCCAAAAGTGAGTCTCGGGTCAAACACAGGGAGGCGAATGTTTGGTTTTGAAAAATCCAGGTTTCGCTTTTCATTTGTTTTTTTCATTTTTATCTTTAATAATTTTTTTGTATTTTTTTATCAAGCAAGCGATTAGGTCGATAAAATTTTATCTAGCTAATCTACTTGCAAAAATATGAGAGAGAGAAACAATCATGGATTTCTAATCAAATGTTTTTTTACAACTAAGAAAGGGAAAGATTACACTATGAAAGCGAAAAAGATAGAAAGAGGCCTGGGTTGCGCCACGTGGCTCGACATGGGCCATCCATCTTCATTCCTTTGTAGGGGATGCTACAGAGGTTGGATTGAGTCATTTTTTGCATCGTTAGGCTACGATCGTCGACCTAAATCCATCTGTGCGGTTGAGTCGATTTTCGTGTTGTTGGGCTGCGATCGTCAACCCAAATCCATATGTGCGGTCGGATTTGTCGTTTGACGCTCCAGATTGCATCACCTAGTCTCTCGGCCGTTGATCTTCCTTGGATTGCATATGGTGCTACGGGACTCCGATCGAGGCGATTTCAGAAGCATTGGACTCCGATCGTCTAGATTAGGTCCAAACGGTCGGATCATCAATCTGAGGCTCAGAAATAAATACCCTTCTCTCCTGACCACAAAAAGGACATAATTAACCTAAATTATATACAACTACTCTAAATGCAGAATAATACATGCTAGGCAATATTTATACCATGAAATACAAATCTAAGCCTAGGAACATGCATGAATAGGCATTTTACCCTCAATAATTGTGGCTACATCAACGAACAAACCAACCCAATCTACAATTTGGAAGGATATGATGATTATAACACCTACCCTCCTCAGGATTGCGCTGAATATAGGTCACCACCCCTTTTTGAACAACCCAAAATGACCTATTATTAGGGAGGGACCCAAGAACCTCAATTTCTCGACTCCCTTAGATTTAACCCAAACCCACCCAACCTTGAATCGAACCATTCGGTTCAAGTGAACCAGGTCCAAGATAGGGTGAAACTCAACCAACACCCTGCAATGAAGAATTGGAGCCCAAGGTTCAAATGATTGATGATCTGAATAATTTGTTATTGGATTGGCTCCAAGATATTGAGGATAAGGGCCCAGTTAAGTTTTTGCTTGGGAAATTGTCGAGATTGAGGATGAAATTTGTGCTTGCCCTAGTCTAATCTTATGATGATTCTTAAGATGAACCCCCTTTAGGAGAGCCAATGTCAGAAACTACTCAGGCACCTGTCAGGGGGGACACATTTTATGAAACTGGGGATAACCAGGTAGGTCTAGAGCAACCCATTGAGGATGAACCGATTTTCTCCCCGAGATCCCTGAGTTAGGCAGTGAGGAAAAATATGTCTCCATGGACAAGGGAATGATAGATGATTTTGAGACATATATAAATGAGGATCAAGAATTTTTTAATTTTAAGGATGATGAATCTGATGGGAACACCATCATGAGCCATAACTAGCTCAATTTGGTTTGATAAAGTTGATAAATTCTCCTACATAACCATTAGAGGGTCATATATGCAAAATGTTGTGTTTTGAGAAGATAAGAAATTAGGGTTATTTCTACAATTTTAACAGCATTCCACAATTATAGAATAACCATGGGGAATTTCATGAGTGTATTAAAGTTCAGATGGTCATTAATGTCTAATAAGTGGTCTATGCAGAACGAAACGGCTTTTCACGCATTTTAAGAATTAATGGATATCTGAAATCCTAAAAATTGACCTGCTTAATTAACTGGGGATTTTGTTAGGATAAAATTCATTTAAACCTTCTAAAAATCATAGAAAAATATTCTCTAAGGTTTAGTACCCTTGATTTGACCTTCAGAATGCAATTTAACCTAAAATAGAGTCACAGATAGAAAACTACCCTAGTTTGGGTTTTTGCATAAATTACCCAGTTAAAATTTGTCAAAACCTAAATCTGACTTCACCATTAAATTCCACTGGTTTAGATTAGGTTTGTACCAAAATTTGGGCCCAATATGAGATTATTTCGACCTGGTTTGCGTTTTGGTCTAAGTCTGACTCTTATTATCTCAAATAGCCCATTAGCTTTTGAAATCCTTACAAAATGTCCCTTAACTTCCTCATCTTCTTTGCAGATTAGTCCTTACTGCCATTGGAGGTCAACCAACCTCTAGGAGAGCTTTGACCCGGATAAATCTTACTCTAATGGAAATCAAATCCCACCAAATTTGGTGAGATTGATGTTCACACCTGGACAAACCTATTGGGATAGATCCTAACTCCTAAAACCCTTTGATTCCTGCGTGCGAACACATGGAATCAATGGGTGCCTTCCTAAAGAGACTTAGAACTCCTATCTTGATCAAATGAGCTCTTCCCTGATCTAGAGCCTTCTTTGGAGCTCTATTTAAGCCTTGGAACTCCTGCCTTACCTCCTTAGCAAGTTTTGGCGAGAGAATCATCTTCCTCCTCCCTCTCCAAACACCAAAAAATCTTGCTCTGGTGACCTCTCTTCATCCTCCTCTTCCAACCGTTCAACCATCAAATTGGACGGCCAACCATCTTCCTCTCTTCGTCGCGGTCATCGCCAGCCAAAACACGACTTCCATCTCTGCCTCTAGCTTCATTGCCGCCTCGCCGTCTCCATCTCCTCTAGCTCTAGTCAAGCCATGATCGGAGCTCTCCATCTCTCTTCCTCACTCCTAAGACCCTCTACCTTCTCCTCTACTCCCTAACATCACTTTCCCCTCACCTTCACTTCAAATCAACCACGCTACCACCTGCTGCACCATCATCTTCCTCCACTCCGGCAATGCTCCGACGAAGCCTTCCCGCCACGCCATCGCACAAATCTCGCCGCTACCACCCCCATCATCTTCACCACAACTCCACCAACTAAAGCCCTAACCGAATTCCACCAATTACCCACTCTCTCATCTGCCCAAACACCACCACCTTCGCAGCTCCGCCCTGACCTCACTCTATGCACACACACCTCCCCACATCAAGAAAGCACCACTGCCATGTTCGCCGTGCTTCGGCATACCTTTTAAGCTAGTTTGACGAGGTCGAAAGACCGTGCTACTCTTTTCAGGTGTTTCACTGGACATTCGCTGCCCCCACTACCTTCTTCAGTGTGTTCTTCACCTACAACCTCAAAGCATCCTACATTAGCTCTAGAGCAAAGCATACTCGACCTAGAAAGCTTCCTAGGCAGTCAATTGGCCATGTTGACTGCTTCCCCCACACTAATTTGACGAAGAAGCGCCTGCTGCTGCGCGAAGAAACAAAGCAGGTGGGATATTCCCACCTTGTGAGTTGCTGAAGCTCGTGTAGGGGATAAGTTGATTTTGTGATCTTTGTCGGTTGCCTTAGAGAGCACCAAGGTGAGGTCCCACTCGCATGCTCCACGCATGTGCCCTCGCCCATGCTCACACCAAATGGGTCTGGGCCCTGATCTGATTACCCGACTACCTGGGTTCAGTCTGGTCTGCCTATTCTGAGAGAGAAAAGAAGAGAGAGAGGGGGGTTTTTGCCTCACTCTCTAATCTCTCTACACTTAGTCTCTGAGAGGGCCTTCGTTCTCTGTTGGTGCTGTACTTTGTGCCTCTCCCTTGAGGCTTGAAGAAGGAAAGAGAGGCCTTTGCCTCTTCTGTGGAGCTGTGTTCTGTTGGTTTGGAAGCTACGTTGCATCCTTTAACTTGGTTGATGTGGAATATTGGTTGATAATCATTGTTGATGCATCTAATATATTTGTAGATTAACGTTAAAAGGGTTAATTGGTGATTCAAATCACCATTTTAACCCATCATTTTTGCATACTTGAATTATTGATATATCATTCTTGAATAAGTTTTGGATGCAATTGGTTATATCTTTTACTTAGAATTGTGATGTTGAGATTGATTTGCTACTTGCTCCCTACGTTCGACCTCGGATTTCCATTCGAGTATAAATTCTATTTGTTTTCACACTTTATCGGCTATACTGCAATGTATCATTTTTAAAACCCTGAATCAGAGCATTAAACATTTTGGCACTGTTGCCGGGGAGCAACGCGTAAGTTGATCTCTTGATTACATTTCCTGACTTGATACTAACTTGATTTATCTCTTTTGATTGTGATTTGTTTAGGGATTTAGCCGAGGAGTAAGATCAACTGCACAACAACCACCCTAGGGGCAGGTAAACCACGAATCCATATTTGTTAAGCACCTGATTATGAAAAGCTAAAAAAAAGAAAAAAAATCAATTAGGACCAACTTGCATTCTATTTTTAGATTAATCATCACAAGTTTCCTAATTTGATACATTTTTAGAAACATCCCAAACCTAATTCTTGCACCTATTTAGGGATTTAAGACACCTAGGGCTACCACCTTCTTGATTAAGCCCTAGGTGCCAGATTTGGAATTAATTGATTGACCAATTACAGCCAATTAGGGTTTCCATTCTAGGGTTTTAGAGGCACACTTGCTTAAAAAGAAAAAGATTCAATCTTCCCAAATTGTTTGTGTCCTAAGCCTTGGCTGAACTTACCTAAACAAGCAAACCCTAAGAATCAAGCTCTAAATCTCACTTGAATCCTAAAAGTGGGACCTAATAATCAAGGACAAATCAAGTGAAGTTGACCCACCTTGCGGGGTCAACCAATCTTCAAATTATGCCACCACTCACAAAAACATCTTAAAGTTCAAGTGAAATCCTAAGCACCCACACTCTAAACTTAGAATTGGTAGACTTAAGAGGTTAAGTCATCCATTCTGGTCTACCTGGACCCTCAATGACAAGGAAGGTCAGGTGGGGGAAACCCTGTAACCCGTGGGGGTGCTCTACCTTGTAGGGGCCTTTGCGGGACTCTCCCTTCCTGGTTTCCTAGGTAATTCTCAGGTGGATGACTTTCTGTTCTAGGGGAATCATCCGCCCCGAACCTCTATAGTCATCCAAAGATATTTGGGTGTCTTGATTGGGTCCATCACACCTTCTTTCCCTCGTCTTCTCCATTGGTGCATGTTTGGGAGGAAGTCCTTAAGACCACCCTTAAGGCCTCCATTAGCTATTCACTCTCGTCAAGGTCACGCCTCGACCTCCCTATTTGTGCAACAACCCGACCAGATCGATATCTCTTCTGATTCATCTGAGCCTAGATCTCCTCCATCCATAATCATGGAGCACCCAGTAGAAGAAGAAAACAATCTCCAGAATTAGCTTTAGCGCCTCAACGATCTATTCCGTGCCTTTATGAATCCACTGCAGTGTCCTATGATGCGAGATCACTACAATCTCACTGGGGTGGCGATGGAACCTCGAGTCCAAATCCTAGCTTGAGGTCCTACTGTTGAACTCAAGCCCAACATGATTCATGCTATTCCTAAATTTCATGGCTTAATTCCAAAGATCCCTTCCAGCATATCAAGCAACTGAAGCATCTGGCCCAGACCTTCGGGTCAGAAGCTCGAAATCAAGATATCTTGCTCATGAAAATATTCTTCTCTCTCATGAACAAGGCTGCTCACTGGTACCAAACCCTAACTCGTCCAATCAACACATGGGATGAACTGCAATCTGAGTTTTTGAAAATGTTCTTCCCTGTTGGTCGGACCAATGCTCTACGGCACCAAATCACACATTTTACGCAGTAGGCAGGAGAATTGCTTCATGAGGCATGGGATTGCTTTCTGGATCTCATGCGAAAGTGCCCCACCACAGAGTTCCTAAATGGGAACAAGTCTAGCCTTTTTCCCAGGGACTCCGTGAGAATATTCAATTGTTCGTCAATGCGACCTGTGGAGGAAACATCATGGGTCAACATGAAGACATCGTATGGGGGATTCTCGAGAACATGTGTGAGAACTCAATCAATAATGAATCCATTGGCATGTTTGACCAGATGAATGCTCGTGCATTGGCCAATCAGCAAGGAACACACGAGACACAGGACCTGTCCTCTTCTGTCGACTTGGGAGTTAATGGCCAGCGAGCCACCTCTGTGCAAAACCCATTCGCACAACCACCCATTGGGAGGGAGGCTATGCATAACATCTACCACCAATCTTCTCAAGGGATGGATCCATATCCACCCCCGTGTGATCTAGGGTTTGGAGGAAACTCTGGATTTGCCTGCTCTAGTTGGGGGAACTCTGAACCCTCATCTTATGATTTCTCCGAGGTTTCTCAGACCTACGAGGACCTCAATGCCATCCATAATGATCCTTTCTCAAACACCTACAACTCTGGATGGCGTAATCATCCTAATTTCATGTGGTTAGGGAATAATCAAAACTAGAGACCCCAATATCAGCCCCGACCACAAGCTTCTTGTCCATATCAGCCACCTCAGCCTAGGCCCAACTCGACTTACCAATTCGGGCAAACTAGGGAAGATCAAATGACCCTGATCCTTCAGACTCTAGTTGACATTCAGAAAATGAATGCGACTATGCAAAAATAGCACAAAGACGAGATCACAGAGGTTCATAATCAACTGGATCAAATGGCAAATCCCCGCCAACCTGGTGCACTCCCTTTGCAACCTCTGCCTAATCCCAATAACGTGCCGAACCAGAGGCACATTATGAACCCAATTCAAGGCTAGACTCACTATGTCTATTAGGCCCCTTCTGCTCCATCACTTGACGAGATGGAGGCTTCGACATCATATGTAGATTATCAGCAGCAACCACCTCTTTTGCCTACCCCAACCCAGAACCAGGTAGGAATGAACTCTGTTTCCACCCGTAGTGGCAAAACAACTTAGGACCCACCTTATCCGAGCTACTCTCAGCCTGGTAGTTTGCACCAAAACCCTAGGTTGGTTATCCAGGATACCCCTATCCCAGATCAAGAACCTGGACCAATTCTAGAGGAACCTACAGAGGTTTCATTTACGGAGGCTTTGACCAAAGGAAAGAGGAAACCCAAACCTGTGGCTCTCAAGGAGGACCTGGTCAAGCTCTTTGAGCAGGTCCAAATGAACATCCCATTGATGGATGCAATTCGCCACGTATCGGCTTACACGCGATTCTTGAAAGATGTGTGTACACCCAAGCGTAAGCCGAGAACCAAAGGCGGGAACCTAATCATACTATTAGAGCAAACTAGCTCCATCATCTTGAGTAGACTCCCGCCTAAGGCAAAAGATCCTAGTACCCCTCTGATTTCATGCAAAATTAGTGATTTAGAGTTCGACAGAGCCCTTTTAGGCTTAGGAGCTTCCATCAATTTGATCCCTACATCCCTACTAGATCATTTCGAGGAGACTAAGCTGAAACCGACTAAGGTGACTATACAGTTAGCTGACCGATCAATCAAGTCACCTAGAGGAGTTCTCGAGGTTGTTTTGGTTCGGATCCACGATTTCTACTTTCTTATGGACTTCATTGTGTTGGATATGGAGACTCCTGAGAATCTGAAGAATACACCGATTATACTAGGTAGATCAATCTTAGCGACAGCTAGGGCTAACATTAATTGCGATGAGGGCTAGATTGAATTGAAATTCAGGAACAAGACACTAAAAATTGATATATTTAAGGCCCAGAAAGGAATTAACTGTGGGGCAGTGGAACAAGTATGCGACATCAGTTCTATGGTTGAGGATTGATATTGACACATCTATTTAGGTTAAAATGCCTATTCATGCATGTTCCTAGGCTTAGATTTACGTTTCATGTTATAAATATTGCATAACATGCATCATTTTGCATTTAGAGTACTTGTATATATTTTAGGTTAATTAGGTCATTTTTATGGTCAGGAGAGAAGAAAACTTATTTCAGGGCCTCAGATGGATGATCGGACCATACGGATCGGATTAGGATGACGATCAGAGTCTAATGCCTCTGAAATCGTCTAAATCGGAGAATCATAGCATCATACAAAGTCTGAGGAAGATCAACGGCCAGGAGGCAATGCGACATCCATACGAGTTTTGGAGCTAAGATCATAGACCAGCAGCATGGGAATCATCTCGATCTGAGCACCGTGCCACCCTCTACAAAAGAAAGAAGAATGGATGGCCTAGATGGCACCACGTGGCACCATCCAAGCCGGCCAGCGCCAGCGTAGGCACATGGACTGTCTTCAGCGACGTTTGCGGTGGATCTTCAGCGACATTTATGACCGTCACTAAATGTCTTGTATACGAATTTGATTCTTTCCTCCACTATAAAAGGACCCCTACCCCTTCCATTTTTCTTCATCTCTTCCTTTCTTCCTCTCACCACATCCAAGGCTCTAGAGAGAGCTTGTCCCAAGCCCAGGATGCTCCTCTAGTGTAGAAAATCAAATAGTTTTCCCTCCCCTCATCCCCATTCGTGGAGCATCCCGTGGCCATCCTCTCACCGCCCTTCGGGAAGAAGATCCTCGCCGCAACTCTGTCCTGCCCCATCCTCCATCTTCCAGCTTCGTCCTCCTTTGTCCAGGTCCTCACCACCTTCCTCCAAGCGACGTCAAAGCAAGTCGTCCTCCAGGAAACCATCGAGGGGGATTTCTCTCACCTCATTTTTATGCTTTCGTAGTGTAGATTTTTCGCTTTCATAGTGTAACAAACAATTCTTCATGAATAGATGATTGTTTCTCTCTCTCTCTCTTTCTCCCTCCCTCTTATTTTTGCAAGTAGATAAAGTTTTCATTGACTGAATCTCTTGCTTGCTAAAAATGGCAAAAAAATTAGAAAAGATAAAAACAACCAAAACCAAATAAAAGCAAAGTGCGGATTTCCAAAACCAAACGTTTGCCTCCCCGTGTTCGACGTGGGACTCCCTTTTCGAGTTTCAGTTATAAATTTTATTTGACCACGCATTTTGCAACTACAACGACTGGTTACTTGTAATCCTGATTTCAGACTCGCGAAACATGTGTGATCAAGGACACATTTCCGGAGGATGACCCGATTATCCCTGATCCTTAACCCCTAGCAGATCATATCCTGCAGATAGAGGGGCCTAGCACTGATCTAGACCCATCCACAGCTCCCACCTTTTCTTCTGAGGCCCATCCCAACCTGCCTGCTGCTGCTGATAACCCCGTTATGGAACTAAAGCCTCATCCCAATCATCTGAAATATGTCTTTTTGGGTTCCGATCAGACATTTCCTATGATTATCAATTCCTACCTCACCTCTGATCAGGAAACACGTCTAATTTCTATCCTCCAGCAACATCGGAGAGCCATTGGTTAGACTCTCGATGATCTGACTGGCATTAGCCCTTTGTATTTCCCACACTGCATTTATACCGAAGAGGGTGCACGACCATCCCGTGAAATGCAGAGATGTCTGAATCCTAATCTATAAGAGGTCGAGAAGAAGGAGATCATCAAGTGGTTAGATGCAGGGATCATCTACCCAATCTCTGATAGTCGGTGGGTGAGTCCAATCTAGGTTGTGCCTAAGAAGGCAGGACTCACTGTGATCACTACTGAAATCAGAGAGACAATATCGACTCATATAGCGAACTCGTGGAGGGTCTGCATTGATTACAGAAGACTGAATGCATCCATGAAGAAGGATCATTTCCCACTACCATTCACTGATTAGATCCATGAGAAACTAGCAGGAAATCGTTTCTTCTACTTTTTGGATGGGTACTTCGGTTATAATTGTTGGTGCTAGAGCACCACGATCATTTGTTTTGATGATAACAAAACACGTGTTATTTAACATTTGCACTTGGAGTCTTAGATTTCAGGTCAATTGCAAATGTAGACGTGTTTAGACGGAATTCGAGCTCGCATCCAGGACGGATTGGAGGAGCTTGATGGAGAACAGAGGAGATTCGCGAGGAGCGCTAGATTGAAGATGGAAGGACAAGAAGAATAGGATAGAATTTTGTTTAATCCTTTCATGTACTTTTATCTTTATTTTGCTTGCTCTTTTTATTTCCTTAGAACATTATGTTAAAGAGCCTCAAAGTACCCTAACAGTAATCCTAGGAACACCCGCACAACCCTAGGATACTTAGGTTTTCTGTAAAATACTTAGAAAACCAATATAGGGTTCAAACAGAGTTTCCAGATGTCTAATTCCAAAATCAAACATCTGATAAAGTATTTTAAGACGTCTGACTGTTGATTCAGACGTCTGATAACTATTAGGCTGGACTTAGTGTTCTGTCAGATGAAATCAGACGTCCAGACCTTAGACCAGACGTCTTAGGAGACGTCTGATGACGTTGCCAGACGTCCAATTAGTGGACCGTTGGCTGGCTTAGTGAACAGTCAAGAATGTGACCGTTAGAGCCTTATCAGACGTCCATAGGACTTTCCAGATATCTGATAATTGACCATTTTACCTCGGCTGACCCAAAATCTCTTCTCAGAGATTTTCTAGCCGTTGCAACGTTTGGAAATCCATTCCCACAGAAAAAGTAGGTTTCCAGACGTCCATACATAGTGCCAGACGTCCTATATGTCGTCTGATGGACTTGCACTAGAACCCTGTTTAGATCTGATTAAAGCCAGGAAGAGACCCGCCCAAAATCAGACGTATGACCTTGAAATCAGACGTCTTAAAGTGAACTTCCGGACGTCTGATGCCAGAATTAGACATCTAATAAGCCTGTCAGAGCAATGATTATTCCTGATTTTGGGCTGATTCACTTGGGCTTTGTACCCAACGGCTATGGAAGCTTTTCCAAGCCTTCCAAAGCCTTCCTAAGGCCTCTATAAATAGAGGGGAGCATTTGCAACAAAAAAATACACCAAGACACAAGATACCAAGAGAAACACAAGACACACCTAAGCAACTTTGTTCCACTCTTTTGTGTCCAAGAGAAGCCCTTGCTCTCCAAGCTCTAGTTCCATTCATCTTGAGAGCATCAAGCTTCGCGCACCCGCTCTCCCACCATAGTTCACGAGAGCGAAGTTGCGTCGTCGCGTGGCTCACGCACCGTGTCATCAACTCGACGCACTCCTTGCAAACGGGAGTTTCCTAATTCCTATAGAAGCTAGGTTTAAAATTACTTTGTTGGCTCTATAGGATTACTTGTTTATTTTATCTTTGTTATTTGGTTGGGTATTCGCTTTGCGAATTCCCTTCTCCTTCACGAGACAAAATCCTTCTCGTGGAGAGAAGGGGTTGAGGTACGCTACCCTCGTTTAAGTAGCGTGGTTGTATTGAGGTTGAATCACCCTCGTTTAAAGTGATTTGGTTTAGTGGATTTTGATCTACTTGGTTGATCGGAAAATCCTAACTCGAGAGGGTTAGGTGGTGGTTTTCACCCGGTTTGGGTTTCCACCTAAAAATTCTTGTGTACTTGTGTAATTGCTTATTTGTGAGATTATTTATATTTCAATTCCGCATTTTTTTACGTCACACTGATCTCACCCCCTCCAAGTATGGAATCTACAGTTGGTATCAGAGCAGGTCTTGCTGTTTCGGCATAATAACCAAGCAAGAAGATCTATGGAGGGGAGCAGTTCCGCGGGTAGGATTTCCGAGGGCCAGTCTACTACTCGTCCGCCGTTCTTCAACGGGAGCAACTACCCTTACTGGAAGCTGCGGATGAAGACGTGGCTTCAAGCCACCGATTTCACGGTCTGGGCCAGGTGCGGGACCCCCTTCGACATCCCAGAGAAACCCACCGGAGGATACTCGCAGCAGCAGATCCGGGAGCTCTCTCTCAACGCGAAAACAATGAACACGTTGTATTGCGTGTTCAGCTTGGAGGAGTTCAACAGAATCTCGCAATGCGCCACCGCATACGAGATTTGGCACACACTTGATGTAACTCACGAAGGTACCTCTAAGGTAAAATCTTCTAAAATTAATTTACTTTCTCAAGAATTTGAATCTTTTTCTATAAAACTTAACGAGTCTTTAAGTGAGATGAACACTAGGTTCACTCTCATTGTAAATAACTTGAAAGCTTTAGGTCAAACTTTCATCAAGGGGGAGCTTCAAGGGAAGCTTCTTCGTTCCCTCGGACCGGAGTGGGAACAGAAAGTCACCGCCATTGAGGAGGCGAACGAAGTGGAGGAGCTCAACATGGAAGATCTCCTAGGCAATTTAATGGCCTACGAGACTAAGTTAAGGCAGAAGAAGAAGGATACATCGGAGCCTAAATCGAAGAAGATTCTCGCCTTCAAAGCCGCGTCGGATAGCGAGGTAAGTTCCGACGACGAAGACTTTAAAATTTTACTTAAAAAGTTTTCCAAGTTGTGTAGAGAATCAAAGAAGAAGGAGAAGAAGGAGAGCCTGAGACGTTGCTACCATTGCAACGAGAAAGGGCATCTGCGACCAGAATGCCCTCTTCTCAAAAAGGAGAAGAAGGAAAAGGAGAAGAAATCGAAGAAGAAGGCGTTCCAAGCCACTTGGGACGATTCAAGCTCGGAGGAAGAAGAAGAAGAAAAAGAAGAAACCGCTTGCTTTGGTTTCATGGCCAGAGGAAGCGACAGCGAAAGTAGAAGCGACTCCGACAACGAGGTAAATCTCGATCTACAAGAAGCTTTTAATGAACTTTTTGAAGTTAGTAAATCACTAAAAAGAGAAAATAATAGCATTAAAAACAACCTTAGTTTTCTTAAAAATGAAAATGATAGGTTAGAAAAATAACTTAAGGACATAGAAGCTAGTCCTAAAAATGATAACCTGTTATTAGAAAATCATAACCTCATCAATGAAAATAATAAATTGATTGAGGAAAATGATAGTCTAAAGTTAGAAATCTATGATTTAAAGACTAAGATGCAAACTATAGAAAAAGAAATCACATGTCTTAGGGAAAACTCCAAGAAATTAATCAATAAAGTAGATAACCTATATAGCCCTAAGGTTGAGAAAGGATCTCCGTCAAGGAGACCCGCTAACAGATCCGGATCCAAGCCCACTTGGATACCGAAAAAAGAATTGGAATCCTATTTTGTAGGTTTCAGGGATAACTACAACACAAAGGACTGGACCTACAAACTCAAGGCTGGTCAACTTGAGTTGGGAGAACCAAGGAGTAGACCAAGGAGGAGAACAAGAAGACCGACGAGACGGCGAACAAGCGACGGACCCGCCGCACGTCGACCACCAGACTGGAGACCGGCGCCAATGCCCAGGCCTCCAAGCTACGGATGGGAGCCCCATCCGATGTGGCATCTACCACCACCATACGGGCCATTTTATTGGCCGTGGTAGGTGAGGTAAAAATTCTTGACCCTATCTTTGTTTATCAGTAGCATTTAGATAGGGGGAGTTAAAATTTATGAGCTAATTTTTAAGGGGGAGATGCAAGTTAGCTAAATTTCCTTTAGAAAGGTGGAGAAAAATAATAGCTATCTTGTTGTTATAAAAAAAGGAGAGGACATTACCTTTGTCAAAAGAAATTTATAGAAGAGCATGTTTTAAGGGGGAGTTATAGGAAATGTAAAATCAATTAAACCTTTTTGATAACGTCAAAAAGGGCGAGGATTTTTTACATTATTATTTACGATTTTGTCATCATCAAAAAGGGGGAGATTGTTGGTGCTAGAGCACCATGATCATTTATTTTGATGATAACAAAACACGTGTTATTTAACATTTGCACTTGGAGTCTTAGATTTCAGGTCAATTGTAAATGTAGACGTGTTTAGATGGAATTTGAGCTCGCATCTAGGACGGATTGGAGGAGCTTGATGGAGAACAGAGGAGATTCGCGAGGAGCGCTAGATTGAAGATGGAAGGACAAGAAGAATAGGATAGAATTTTGTTTAATCCTTTCATGTACTTTTATCTTTATTTTGCTTGCTCTTTTTATTTCCTTAGAACATTATGTTAAAGAGCCTCAAAGTACCCTAACAGTAGTCCTAGGAACACCCGCACAACCCTAGGATACTTAGGTTTTCTGTAAAATACTTAGAAAACCAATATAGGGTTCAAACAGAGTTTCCAGACGTCTAATTCCAAAATCGAACATCTGATAAAGTATTTTAAGACGTCTGACTGTTGATTCAGACGTCTGATAACTATTAGGTTGGACTTAGTGTTCTGTCTGATGAAATCAAACGTCCAGACCTTAGACCAGACGTCTGATGACGTTGCCAGACGTCCAATTAGTGGACCGTTGGCTGGCTTAGTGAACAGTAAAGAATGTGACCGTTAGAGCCTTATCAGACGTCCATAGGACTTTCCAGACGTCTGATAATTGACCGTTTTACCTCGGCTGACCCAAAATCTCTTCTCAGAGATTTTCTAGCCGTTGCAACGTTTGGAAATCCATTCCCACAGAAAAAGTAGGTTTCCAGACGTCCAGACATAGTGCCAGATGTCCTATATGTCGTCTGATGGACTTGCGCTAGAACCCTGTTTAGATCTGATTCAAGTCAGGAAGAGACCCGCCCAAAATCAGACGTCTGACCTTGAAATCAAACGTCTTAAAGTGAACTTCCGGACATCTGATGCCAGAATTAGACATCTAATAAGCCTGTCAGAGCAATGATTATTCCTGATTTCGGGCTGATTCACTTGGGCTTTGTACCCAACGGCTATGGAAGCTTTTCCAAGCCTTCCAAAGCCTTCCTAAGGCCTCTATAAATAGAGGGGAGCATTTGCAACACAAAAATAC
Organism: Thalassia testudinum; assembly: GCA_037157565.1. Taxonomy (NCBI): domain Eukaryota; kingdom Viridiplantae; phylum Streptophyta; class Magnoliopsida; order Alismatales; family Hydrocharitaceae; genus Thalassia; species Thalassia testudinum. Next base: position 59,318,569 of record JAZHRO010000014.1, read on the forward strand.
ACCAAGACACAAGATACCAAGAGAAACACAAGACACACCTAAGCAACTTTGTTCCACTCTTTTGTGTCCAAGAGAAGCCCTTGCTCTCCAAGCTCTAGTTCCATTCATCTTGAGAGCATCAAGCTTCGCACACCCGCTCTCTCGCCGTAGTTCACGAGAGCGAAGTTGCGCCGTCGCGTGGCTCACGCACCATGTCATCAACTCGACGCACTCCTTGCAAAGGGGAGTTTCCTAATTCCTATAGAAGCTAGGTTTAAAATTACTTTGTTGGCTCTATAGGATTACTTGTTTATTTTATCTTTGTTATTTGGTTGGGTATTCGCGTTGCGAATTCCCGTCTCCTTCGCGAGACAAAATCCTTCTCGTGGAGAGAAGAGGTTGAGGTACGCTACCCTCGTTTAAGTAGCGTAGTTGTATTGAGGTTGAATCACCCTCATTTAAAGTGATTCGGTTTAGTGGATTTTGATCAACTTGGTTGATCGGAAAATCCTAACTCGAGAGGGTTAGGTGGTGGTTTTCACCCGGTTTGGGTTTCCACCTAAAAATTCTTGTGTACTTGTGTGATTGCTTATTTGTGAGATTATTTATATTTCAATTCCGCATTTTTTTACGTCACACTGATCTCACCCCCTCCAAGTAGGGAATCTACAATAATCAGGTGGAAACCCATCTTGAGGACCAAGAGAAGACCACCTTCACCTGCCCCTACGGGACATACACATTCCATAGGATGGTTTTTGGTCTCTGTAATTCACCTGCTACCTTTCAGCGGTGCATGCTTGCCATATTCTCAGATATGGAAGGTGAATACCTTGAAGTCTTCATGGACAACTTTTCAATATTTGGGGAATCTTTTGATGATTTCCTTCTGCACTTGGTCCAAATCCTTAGGTGCTGCATCAATGTGAATTTAGTTCTTTCCTGGGAAAGAGCCATTTCATGATTCTTGAGGGAATTGTCTTGGGTCACCTTGTTTCTGAGAACGACATCCAGGTTGATCGAGCCAAGGTTAATTTGATTTCTAAACTACACATGCCTAGCTCGATCAAGGACATACGCACTTTTCTAGGGCATGTTGATTTTTAATGTCGTTTCATTCCTGATTTCTTGAAAATCGCATGGCCCCTAACTAATCTTCTCTCAAAGGATGTCCCTTTCAAGATCACCGATGAGTGCACTCACGCATTTGAGAGACTATGTGATCGAGTTTCTCAAGCACCAATCCTACAATGCCCTGACTGGTCTCTACCCTTTGAGATCATGTGCGATGCATTTGACTATGTAGTGGGGGTGGTGCTTGGGCAGAAAGTTGACGAGAAACCCGTGGTCATCTACTACGCCAGCAAGACGCTGGACGAGGCTCAGCGTAACTATGCGATTACTGAGAAAGAGCTGTTGCCAGTAGTATTTGTCCTAGAGAAATTCAGATCTTATCTTCTGAGTTCATGTGTCATCATTTACTTAGATCACACCGTTGTGAGGCACTTACTCGTGAAGGATGCAAAATCTCAATTAATTCGTTAGATCTTGCTATCGCAAGAATTTGATCTCGAGATTTGCGACAAGGTGGGAAAATAGAACATGGTAGCAGACCATTTGTCCTGTCTTCCTTCTTTAGTCATTGACCGATTTGGTCTGATCACCGAGCATTTTCCGGATGAGCATCTACTAGCCATTCACGATCTCCCCTAGTTTGTTGATAGTGTGAATTACCTAATTACAGGGAAAGTTCCGCCAGATTGGGCGACTTCCAGGCGGGACAAGCTGATTTTCAAGGCCAAGTACTATATTTGGGAGGAACCATATCTCTTCCACATTAGTAATGATCAAGTAATCCAGAGATGCAGTCCTAACGACGAGGTCAATGAAGTGATCTCATTCTATCATGACCAGGCCTGTGATGGCCATTTCTCTAGGTGTAAAATCGCAGCGAAAATTCTCCAATGTGGATTCTTCTAGACCACGATGTTCAAAGATGCACAAATGTATTGTAGGGCATGTGCTCATTGTCAGACCCTCAGCAACATGGGCCCACGAGATATGATGCCCTTGAACCTGATAATTGTGTGAGAAATCTTTGACATATGGGGAATCTATTTCATGGGACCCTTTCCTAGATCTAATGGCTTCGAATACATCTTGCTCGTTGTTGATTACGTCTCTAAATGGATTGAAGCTATCCCCACGAGAAGTAGTGATCACAAAGTTGTTCTCTGATTCATCCAAGAGAACATCTTTTCTAGATTTAGGGTTCCTAAGGCCATCATCAGTGATGGCTAGTCTGATTTCAACAATGTGCACTTTCAGTCCCTAATGATGAAGTACGGGTGTCGCATTGGATCTCGACTCCTTACCACCCCCAGACTAATGGATTGGCAGAACTATCAAATCGAGAGATCAAGAAGATCCTTTAGGTCACTGTTTGGCTTGACAGTAATGACTGGTCTACTCACCTTTTGAAAGCTTTGTGGGCCTATAGGACTGCCCACAAGACCTAATTATGCATGTCTCCCTTTAGATTAGTGTACGGAAAGGCATGTCACCTTCCCGTAAAAATGGAGCATAAGGCCTATTGGGTAGTACGGAAGTGCAATCTAGATCTGATGAAGGCTCCAATACACCACCAATTGCAAATGAGCAAGATCAAGGAACTATGTAATAACGTGTACGGGAACTCACGTATCTACAAAGAGTGGGTCAAAGCCTTCCATGATAGGCACATTATGCGAAAATCTTTCTACCCTGGTCAAAATGTCCTACTCTTTGATGCCAAACTCAAACTCTTCCCAGGCAAACTCATATCTAAGTGGATTGGACCTTTATTGGTAAGAAAAATCTTTGGAAATGGAGTTGTTGAAATTAGTGAACTTAGCTATGATTCTAAACCTTTTGTCATGAACAGTAAGTGACTCAAACCGTTCGTCGAACTCACCAACTCGAGCATGGCTGAGTTATCTTTTGATCTCCATTCTCCCTGAGCTTATTGTGCCTAGCTGATGGCGTTAAACTTAGCGCTTAATGAGAGGCAAGCCATCATCCCTTTTTGACATATCTCTTCACTGAAATCATATTGCACCTTAGGGATCTTCCATTAAAATAGCCGACTCCACTTTGGTACTTGTACCAGAGCTTGAAATCATCCGTAATAGTCAACCCAACCCATCCACCCACCCTTTGAATCTGTTCTAATGTACAACCTAAGCTAAACTTGAACCCACCTAATTTACAATGAGGACATTGCAAATTGTAGGCATGGGGGGCTATTAAAGTGCAAAACATCGTGAAAATCAAATCTCACAAAAGGATTTCACAAAAAAAAAAGGAGGTTGAAGAAGGTCCATTTGAGAGGAAAATAAGAAAAAGGAGGGAGGAAAATTGAAAAGAAAAGAAAGGAGTAAAAAGATAAAGAAAAAAATGGAGTCCCTTCAAAATAATATGGAACTTACCTTACGTCTAGGTTGGATCGAATGATGAATTAAGACTTGGAAGGCTAAACTTAAGGGATTAGGGGCGAATACCAACCTTAGGCCTCTTGGATCTGTTCTGAGATTTAAACACTCACATACTTGTCAAGATCCTGATTAATCCTCAAGTGGTTGAGCAAAATGCAAAGTGTGTATTAGGCTTAAGGATTAGGGATTATTCGGCTTTGTTAATAAACCTCTAGTTTGCAGGACTCGGTAACTTAAGCATCCTAAATCACACATAGTCTAGTTCAGTGTGCTAAAATATGAAAACATGCCAAAAAGCATCTATGTTGTTCTGAAAATGGTCTTAATATCTAGATTAATCACAAGGTACAAATTTTTCTCTGGCTATGCTAGAGAGATGGTTTAATCACAAGTGATCTATGCCACAGAAGGTTGGGTACTGATCACCATGTTTTTTTTTTGTGTGAGATGAGTACTGACAACGTAAATCACCTCCTTTCTTCTTGCCTTGTCACTGATGCCATTTGGAGAAAAATTTGTCAGGAGCCTTTACCAGAGTGGGATTCTATCTGGCACAGGTTTGTGGTGAGAGGGAAGCCACATGTCCACATGGCTGCTACTATTTGGTGTGTATGGAAGGCAAGGAATGAGAGACTTTTTTAGGAGAGGCCGGTTTGTTGTGAGAGTATTGTAAGAGAGTGCTAGTCCATGGTAGCGTGCTTTCACTCAACTCAGTAACTAAGTTAATTTCACTTAATTAAGAATAGGAGAAATCACTTAGGTTAACTCAAAATTATGTTGGTTGTGCAGTATAGGGTCGAATTAACCTAACATTTTAGAAATTTTTACTGGTTGAGTCCAAGTCGTTCACTGGGAGGTATAATAATTTTCTCCAAATTCACCAATTCTCTTTTATCTCTATAAATTTAGGAGGTATAACTAAGTTGATTTTTAAAACATGAATTTTGCCAAAATATTTAAACTATAAAGAATATACAAAATTCCATATGAAAAACATATTTACTCAAAATGATGTTTGCTTTCCAATTTTATTTCAAAAGAAATTAAGGCAATTAAAAGTTATTCTATTAAAACATGGCTTTTTACAATTAAGAACAAAAAGTAATTAAAATGATGCAAGAAAAGATTTTTTTTATTTATTTCTTCAGCCTCTCATCTTCTTCTCCTTTTCTTTCTCTTCTTTTCTATTTTGAGCTCTTTCTTACCTTTCTTCTTCTGTTCCTGTCTTCTCCTGCCTTCTTTTCTTCCCTTAGTCTTCTCCTTTTGTTCCATAATCTCTTTTCCTTCCTTAGTGCCTGTGCTCCTTTATTTACTTAGCCTTCAGCTTCAACACTTAGCATTTAACAACCATCGGCTTCTCTTTCAATTCCCTTAGACTTTTAGTTGAACTAGGTTTTTTTACTTTTTTTAACCAAAATTTATTTTATTTACGGTGAGGTCCTTTCAAGGATACACAGCACCCTGAGACCAGGGTGGGACCAGACCCTACTCGGTCCTCGCCTAATCTCAATTAGGTTCGATTTTGGTTTATTTCCTTTTGGTTCATAGTCTCGAGCCAATTCGGCTTAACCTGGCCTCCCAGGCCTCCCGCACTCCCAGGTTACATTCGCTCACTCCCACAAGGGCGCACACCCACAGGCACACAAGCCTGCACACACACACACATGCACATGCTCAGATAGGATCAGATTGGTAACCGATGTGCTGAGCGCTGATGACTGAAGAGGCCATGCAATAAATTAATTTTATCCCCATGCGCACGCTCAGAATCCGACGATGTGGGATGTTCGTCACGCTTTTGTGCGGTTTGTTAAAAGATAATATCGTGTTGTAGTATAGCCGCGAAAGCGTTCAAAACAAATAAAGATTTTTATTACTCGAAAACCGGAGTATCCGAGGTCGAACACAGGGAGCAATCTCAGTACTTTGGAAAACCCAAGAATACAACTGTTACATGCAAATATAATTGATTCAAAGAGTTTTTAGAAAAAGTAGAATTAGACGTCTGATTTATGTATCAGACGTCTTAAATGTGATCTTTCTTCCTTTCTTCCTTCTTCTCCTTTCTGCTTCTGTATCTTTCCTTCTGCTTTGCCGTTCCGATCTCTTTGCAATCTTCCCTTGTCCTTCTTCTTCTCTGCGAAGACTTCTAATCTTTCTATTTTCCTTCTCCTGCGAAGGCTTCTTTCTTCTTCTTCTGTCTTCTTCTTTGGCTTGCTTTTCCTTCTTCTGCAGCGGCCAAGTCCTTCTCCTGCGAACAGGAGCAAAACCAAACCCTTCTCCCGCTACCCGCACGTCTCTCTCTCTCAAGCAATTCACTCAGAGCCACTCTCCCAGAGCCACAAGCATTAATCGGGTCGGATCGTACCCAGGACCAGGCGCACCTAAAGGTGGTGTGATGCGCGAGGAGTGCGTAGGTCTAGGTCGGGTCGGATCCGCCAAGTCCGCATGGTCAGGCCGCGGACGAGGCAGGTGGGGTCAGTGAGGGACCTCACCCCTGTGCTTTCGAGGCAGTAAAGCTATATCACAAAAACTCTTTATACCATACCTGTGCCTTGAGATTCCACGATGTGGGACTAAACGTTCCGCCTTTCCTTTGCGCGCGCCCGCAGACTCTCGTGTGCAATTGCCCACGCTGAAGGCCCTGCTGGTGCTCCCTGCTGAACTCAGTTACTTCGCGACACTTGCGAGAGCCAGCTGCACCTGCCGCCTGGGAAGCCTGACGCCTGCTGCTGCTCCAAGCTTCCTGCTGCTTCGGCTGTTAATGGCGGCCGGGGCGTTCACCTGAGATTCCACAGAATGGCCTATTGGCCCAATCAGAATAGCTGGAAACCTTCGCCGCAGCACGGCGAAGGCGGTGGGTGATGCTGCAGGTTGTCGGTCGGCCTAGGCGTGCGCGCCTAGGTCAACCTGTGGCCGGAGATGGTGGGTTGTTCGGGGGGTAGTTATGGAGGTCTGGAGTGGCAGTTGTGGGGTGGAGCGAGTTCCTGGTGGTGAGGCGGAGCTCACGAGGTGATTGGCGAGCCGTGTGGAGTGGCGGAGTGGTGTGGGCGGCTCGCCGGAGTGCGGTCGGAGGCGAGGAAGATGAAGGCGGTTAGGTACTGTCGAGGGGTAATCAAGTAAAATAGTTGGGGGAAAAGAGAGAGGAGAGGATGGAGAACGTATCTGGGGTTGTCTGGAGGGAAGGGAGGCGGTGGAGAAGACGGCTCGTAACTGCCGTCGTCGGGGAAGAAAGACCCTGAGGGAGGAAGCGGCGACGAAGACGAGGTCAGAAGTGCGTGCGCGGGGTACAGCGCGACGCGGGAGATAGCAGCGGAGAGGACTCTGCTGCTGGTATGGCAGCAGAGCGACGAGAAGGAGGGAAGGAGGTCGCCGGAGCTTGTGGGTCGTTTGGCCGGAGATGGGAGAGGGAGGAATTTGGAAGGGATCTCCGTCAAAATCAAGCTTAGCCTGTTCGGCCGGAGTTGTGGGTTCTTATATAGGCGCTGGACTGGGTGTGCAGGGCGTGAAGGGCACGTAATTGCCTGAAGTTGGTCGCCGGAGATGGAAAGGAGTTAGGATACCCAAATCTCCCGTGCGTTCGCACGAGAGATTGGGTTCACACCAGCAATTGTAATTGACTTTATAAGGAAGGGAATTCCTCAGAGAATCCTCCTTCCATTTCTGGGAGGGAATCTCTGAGGGATTAGAGAGCAATCCCTCTCCGAACCTCGCCGGAGCTCGGTTCTGCCCTAGCAATGGCGGCAGGACCGGTTTGCAAAGGAGGCGAAGAACCTAGGGGGTTCTCTGCAACGGTATTCAAAAGATAGGGACCAATTTGTGATTTGGGTGTACTAAATTGCAAAGTAGGTCAAGATGATCCCTCCTTAGGTCCAAATTTTGGTACAAACCTAATTTGGACCTAAGGAATCCAATGGCGAAGTTAGATTTCAGGTTTGACCTCGTTTGACTGGACATTTTGCGTAAAAACCCAAATTAGGTTAATTGAAGAGCTAGGACCCTAATCTAGGTCAAACTAGGTTCCAAAGGCCAAATTAAGTGTTCTAAACCCTAGAGTATGTTTTTCCATGATTTATAGAGGGTTTACTTGCTTTTTGTTCTGACCGGAACCTTGTTAATTTAAGAGGGTCTGTTTTAGGGTTACCAAGTGTCATTTAGTTCTTAGATTGCACATGAACCCATTTCTGATTGACTCAACCCACTTTTTATCTCATTTATACCATTTGACCTATGTTTTGCCTCTGAGAAATCCTGTTTACGTACTGCAATGGTAAAATTGCAGTTTTAACCTTTATTTCATGTTTTCTTCTCAGGGCACTTGTTCCTTCAGTTAGGCCTTCTTCTAGGTTATGTAGGAGCTTTTATCTTCTTTATTGGGTCAAAATGAGCTAGTTATGGCTCATGATGAGGCTCTCATCATACCCCCATGCCTAGCTTTTGCTAGTCCCTTAGCAAAATTTCAAAGTTTTAACTTCCATTCTAGACCCTGAGTGTCTGTCAACAATGATAAGTGCTTCTCCTTTTCTTTTGTGATTAGGTGGGAATGCCGACAATAGGCCTAGAGGTACTCAAGTACCAACCAAAATCCGGACCTGTTCCGCTTTAGCCTCAGTCTTCTGCAAAGGTTTCTACGGCCCACAGAAACTAACCTAAGGTTTGTTGGACTCCGCGGTTAAAGCACCCGTGCTTGAGATATTTTTAGCCTAAGCTCAGTTTGCAGTGCGTTTTTTGTAAGAGAGAGATAGAGGATTTATTTGTTTGGAGAGCTTTTCTCTCTCTTTTCTTTTTATTTCTAGCTTCGGATTAGCTTCTCAACACGGTCTGTATCGGATTCCTCGTCCCCATCATCAATCCTCAAGGGTCCCTGGCTTTCGAGATTTCGAGATAATCCCGCCCATGGCAACCCTCGGAACCCTGGCTTTCGAGATTTCGAGATAATCCCGCCCATGGCGTTCCGTGGCCGAATTCAGACCCTGGCGATTGACATTTCATGATAATGCCACCCATGGTATCTGAACCAGTAGAGTGCTTACATGCCCCCAGTAGGATATTTAAATATCCTAAGAGACAAGCACCGAGGAGATGATATGTTGTTACGCATCTTTGAGGGGAATTTCCCGCCTCTCCGCGCTGGGAACTCGTCCAAATCAACTTGTGTTGATTGACCGCTCCTAATCTAGGTGACTTTTTCAGAACATTAAACGCTTTTCGCGTGATTTGGATGTTTATGCGCACTGAACCAGACTGTGTGTGAATTTGGGTGCTTAGGTTACCGAATCCCGCAAACCGGAGGTCAGTTAACGAGGCCGAATACTTCCTAAGCCTTAGACCTAATACTCAAGCTTCGCATTTTCCTCAACCTCTTGAGGATTATCCAGATTTTAATGGATACGTGAATTTTTAAGCTAAAGGTACTAGCCCAAAAAGCCTAAGACCAGCGTTCCCGCTAATCTCTTGTTATATCTCCGTGGCACTTTTCTTTTCTTTTTCTTGATTCGGTCTAGAACTTCAGTTAACCCCTTAATCTTTTACTAATGACTATTTCTTTTCATTTTGTGCTCCTTTTTGTCATTTTTTTCTTCTTTTCCTCCTCTCATTTGTATGACCCTGAATTGTTCCTCCCCTCTATCAAGTCTTTTTTTTTTATGTGAAACCCTTTCTTGATATGAATTTTCTGACATTTTGCACTTTCATACCCCCCCATGCCTAAGATTTGCAATGTCCCCATTGTAAATTAGGTGGGTTCGAATTCAGCTTAGTTCATGTATTAGGATAGGTGTGTGGTGAGTGAATGGGTCGAAGCGACTTGTTGAGAACGATTTCTAATCTCGGGTAGGTATACCTGAGGTGAAGTCGGCTGTTCTAATGGATGAACCCTAAAGTGCAATATGAGTTCCGCATAGAGATGTCAGAAACGGTTTCAGGTTTTCAAAGAATGACGGGTTGCCTCCCGTTAAGCGCTGAGTTTTACGCCATCGGCTGGGCGCAATGAGCTCAAGAGGAATGGAGGGTAAAGGATGACTCAGTCAAATCTATATCGGTCATGTCAATGAACAGCTTGAGTCTCTGCCCGTTCACGACAAAGGGTTCAGAATCGTGGCTGAGTGGGCTGATTTCAATAGCTCCATTTCCGAAGATTTGGCGGACTAGGTAGGGTCCGACCCACTTGGATCTTAGCTTTCCTGGGAATAGTTTGAGTCGAGCATCAAAGAGTAAAACTTTTTGACCAGGATGAAAGACCTTTCTAGAAATGTGTTTGTCGTGAAAAGCTTTAACCCGTTCTTTGTAAATTCGCGAGTTCTCATACGCGTCGTGGCGTAATTCATCGATCTCGCTCATTTGAAATCTTCTGTGGGTTCCAGCCTTAGAAAGGTCGAGATTACAGGTCCGTTCTGCCCAATAGGCTTTATGCTCCAATTCGACGGGGAGGTGACATGCCTTCCCGTACACTAGTCTGAAGGGAGACATTCTTAATTGGGTCTTGTGGGAGGTCCTATAGGCCCACAATGCTTCCGGAAGCTGAGAAGACCAATCTTTTCTATCAGGTCGAACAGTAACCTGAAGGATCTTCTTGATCTCTCGGTTAGATAGCTCAGCTAGACCATTAGTTTGGGGGTGGTAAGGAGTAGAGATTCGGTGTGACACCCCGTATTTGGTCATCAGTGACCTGAACTGAGCGTTCGTAAAATGGGTCCCTCCGTCGGAAATTATAGCACGCGGAATCCCGAACCTTGAGAAAATGTTTTGATGGAGGAATTTTATAACGACTTTATGATTGTTGGTTCGGGTCGGAATGGCTTCTATCCACTTAGACACATAGTCAACTGCGAGTAAGATGTATTAGAAGCCATCCGAGTTTGGAATGGGTCCCATGAAATCAATCCCCCAAATATCGAAAATTTCGCATACCAAGATCGGCTGTAGAGGCATCATGTCTCTATAGCTCATGTTGCCCAGAGTCTGGCAACGGGAACATGCCTTACAGTGTTCGTACGCATCCTTGAAAATTGTGGGCCAGTAGAAGCCACACTGGAGGACTTTCGATGCGGTTTTATGTCCAGAAAAATGTCCACCGCATGCCTGGTCATGGCAGAATGAGAGTATGTCTTTGATTTCCACTTCCGTGACGCACCGTCAGATTATCTGATCAGCACCAATGCGGAAAAGATACGGGTCTTCCCATAGGTAATACTTGGCATTGGAACGCAATTTGTCCTTTTTGGCCTTCGACCAATCGGGTGGAATCGGATGTGATGCCAGGTAATTAACAATATCGGCGAACCATGGAAGACTTGTACTGATAGTCAGGAGGTGCTCATCAGGGAAATGTTCTGTAATAGGTCCGGAAGGATCAATAATTTCAGAAGGAAGGCGGGACAAGTGATCAGCTACCACATTGTGCTTTCCCGCCTTGTCGCGAATCTCGAGGTCAAATTCTTGCAATAGCAAGATCCAGCGGATTAGTCGAGGTTTCGCGTCCTTCTTGGCAAGGAGATGCCTTACAGCTGTGTGATCCGAGTATACGATAATACGGGAACCCAGAAGGTATGATCTGAATTTTTCCAGGGCAAATACTACGGCCAGCAGCTCTTTCTCAGTAACCGTATAGTTACGCTGAGCCTCATCCAGTGTTTTGCTGGCTTAGTAAATGACCACAGGTATCCCGTCAATTTTCTGCCCCAAAACCGCTCCTACAGCAAAGTCAGATGCATCGCACATGATCTCAAAGGGTTGAGAACAATCAGGGGACTGTAGGATTGGGGCCTGGGTGACTCGGTCACGTAGGATTTCAAATGCTTGAGTGCATTCCTTGGAAATTTTGAAAGGTACATCCTTGGAGAGAAGATTGGTCAGGGGGCGCGCGATCTTGGAGAAATCAGGGATGAATCGACGGTAGAAACCGACGTGCCCCAAAAAAGATCGGATGTCCTTAATCGAGCTAGGCATAGGGAGCTTGGAAATCAGGTTAACCTTAGCTCGATCCACTTGGATGCCTTTCTCTGAGATTAAATGTCCCAGGACAATTCCCTCAGGCACCATGAAATGGCTCTTTTCCCAGGAAAGAACCAGATTCACCTCGATGCACCGCCTGAGTATATGGACCAAGTGTTGGAGGCAATCGTCAAATGATTGTCCAAAAACTGAAAAGTCATCCATGAAGACTTCCAGATAATCACCTACCATATCTGAGAATATGGCAAGCATGCACCGCTGAAAAGTTGCAGGTGCATTGCAGAGACCGAACGGCATCCTTCGGAACGCGTACGTCCCGAAGGGGCAGGTGAATGTGGTCTTTTCTTGGTCCTCTGGATGGATTGCCACCTGATTGTAACCGGAGTACCCGTCAAGAAAGCAGAAGAATTTATTTCCCTCTAGTTTCTCGAGGATCTGATCAATAAATGGTAGTGGGAAATGATCCTTCTTCGTGGAGGAATTTAGTCTTCTGTAATCAATGCAGACTCTCCACGAATTAGCTATTCGGGTAGGAATGACTTCCCCGGTTTCAGTCGTGATTATGGTAAGTCCTGCCTTCTTAGGTACCACTTGTGTTGGACTCACCCAACGACTGTCGGAGATCGGGTAGATGATCCCTGCATCTAACCACTTAATGATCTCCTTTTTCACGACCTCCTGTAGGTTAGGGTTTAGGCGCCTTTGCATTTCTCTTGAAGGTCGTGAGCCTTCTTCCGTGTAGATTCGATGTGTGCAATATGAAGGGCTTATACCAGTTAAATCATCTAGAGTCCATCCAATGGCTCTACGATGTTGCTGGAGAACAGAAATCAAACGGAGTTCCTGGTCAGGTGTGAGTTAAGAATTGATAATCACAGGAAACGTCTGATTTGAATCCAAAAAGACGTATTTTAGATGTTCAGGAAGGGGCTTGAGTTCCGTGACAGGATTGTCAGCAGCAGCGGGTGGTTCGGGGTTTGTATCGGGAGCAATGGTAGGAGTCATAGGTGTGTCTAGATCATGTCCGCACTCCTCTGTTAGCGGTTTTTGCTCCTCTAGTGGTTGATCAGGAATAATCAGGTTTTCCTCTATATGCAGTTCATCAACCACGGCTTCGACATCACAAATTTCCTCTATCACCCCGCAATTAATCCCTTGATGGGCCTTGAAAATGTCTATCTTTAGATTTTGATTCCCAAATTTTAATTCTATCTGGCCCTCTTCGCAGTTTATATTGGCCCTAGCAGTGGCCAAAAAGGGTCTCCCTAATATGATTGGTGTGTCCCTTGGGTTCTTAGGTGCATCCATGTCCAGTACTATGAAGTCCACTGGGAAATAAAAATCTCGTACCCTAACAATGACATCCTCGAGTATTCCTTTGGGTGACTTGATGGATCGATCGGCTAACTGCAATGTCACCTCAGTGGGTTTAAGTTCAGATTCTTCAAGGTGGTCAAGGAGGGATGTAGGTATTAAATTTATGGAGGCACCTAGGTCTAGTAGGGCTCTATCAAGTTGGGTTTCACCAATTTTACAAGAAATCAAGGGAGTTCCTGGGTCTTTAGCCTTAGGTGGGAGTTTGCTCAAGATGACAGAGCTGGCTTGCTCTGATAGTACGATTGGGTTCCCATCCTTGGTTCGCGGCTTACGTTTAGGTGTACATATGTCTTTCAAGAACCTTGCGTAAGCCGGTATGTGGCGGATTGCATCCATCAACGGGATGTTTATCTGGACCTGTTCAAAGAGCTTGACCAGATCCTCCTCAGGAGCCACAGGTTTGGTTGTCCTTTTTCCTTTGGTCAAGGCCTCAGGAAATGGGATCCTAGCTGGTTCCTCTAGGATAGGTCCAGGTTCTTGATCTGGGACAGTAGTATCTTGGATGACTACCCTAGGGTCTTGGCGATTATCAGGCTTGGAGTGGTTCGGATAGTGTGGGTCTTGTGTTGTTTTACCACTGCGTGTTGTTACAGAGTTTAATCCGGCCTGACTTTGGTTTGGGTTAGGTAGGAGGGGTGGCTGCTGCTGCAATCCTGCATAAGATGTTGACGCCTCCATCCCGTCTGGTGATGGAGTAGCATGGGCCTGATAAATCAAATGTGCGTGGCCTGGATTTGGATTCATAACGCGCCTCTGGGTCGGCACGTTATTTGGGTTGGGCAGAGGTTGCGAAGGAAGGGTCCCAGGTTGGCGGGAATTTGCCATCTGGGCCAGTTGGTTGCGAACCTCTATGATCTCGTCCTTGTGCTGTTTTTGCATTGCCGCATTCGTCTTTTGAATGTCAGCCAGTGTTTGAAGGATAAGAGTCAGTTGATCCTGATTTTGCCCGGATTGGTAGGTGGGATTGGGCCGAGGCTGAGGCGGCTGATATGGACGAGGAGCTTGTGGGCGGGGTTGATATGATGGTTTTTGAGAATTTCCTGCCCACTGAAAGTTAGGATGATTTCGCCATCCAGGGTTGTAGGTATTGGAGTATGGGTCATTCTGGATGGCGTTGAGGTCCTCGCAGTTCTGAGGAACCTCAGGAAAGTCAGAATACGAGGGTTCAGAGTTCCCCCAACTCGAATAGAAGGGATCAAAGGTCACTCCGGTCCGAGAGGTAGACGGAGGTGGATATGGGTCCATCCCCTTGGCAGGTTGGTGATAGATGTTTTGCACTGTTTCCCTTGCCAGAGGAGGTCGTGTAAAATAATTTTGTGCAGAGGTGGCTTGCTGCAAATGTCGAGTTAGCTCGTTCACCTTCTTTTCTATGATAGAGACCTTGTCCAACCGACTGGCCATCAGTTCCAGGTCGACAGAAGTGGACAGGTCATGCGTCTCATGTGTCCCTCTTAGATTCGTCGATGCGCGGGCATTCATCCTGTCGAATAAGCCCAAGGAGTCATTGTTTATGGAGTTCTCGCACATGTTTTTGAGAATCTCCCATATCGTGTCCTCGTGTTGGCCCATGATGTTTCCTCCACATGTTGCATTGACGAATAGACGAATATCCTCACGGAGTCCCTGGTAAAAAGACTGGACTTGTTCCCACTTAGGAACCCCGTGATGGGGGCACTTTCGCATGAGATCTAGGAATCGATCCCAAGCTTCATGAAGAGGTTCTCCCGGTTGTTGAGTGAAATGAGTGATCTGGTGGCGCAAGGCATTTGTCCGGCCAACAGGGAAGAATTTTTTCAAAAATTCGGACTATAATTCCTCCCAAGTGTTGATCGGGCGGGTCTGAGTCTGATACCAGTGTGCAGCCTTGTCCAAGAGGGAGAACGAAAACATTTTCATGAGTAGGATATCCCGGTTTTGTACATCTGACCCGAAGGTCTGGGCCAAATGGTTGAGTTGTTTAATGTGTTGGAATGGATCCTCCGAGTTAAGCCCATGGAACTTCGGTATGGCATGAATCATATTGGGCTTCAGATCAGAATCGGGTCCTCCAATTGGGATTCGTACTCGGGGTTTGATTGCCACCGCAGCAGGATTATAGTGATCTCGCATCATAGGTCGCTGCGGTGGGTTTACAAAATTCTGAAAGAGATCGTTCAAGCGTTGAAGTTGGTGTTCAAGATTATTCTCCTCTTCAATGGGTTGTGCCATGATGGGAGAAGAAGGAGAATCAGGGTCTGAGTCAGATGAAAGATTTATGTGGCGGGGTTGCTGCACAAACAAGGGCGTCGAGGCTTGGCCTCGACGAGAATGAATTTCTAAGGGAGGTCTTAAAGGTGGTCTTAAGGACCTCCTACCGAACATGCACCGAAAGATGTGATGAGATTAGAAGGTGCTGGACCCAATCAAGACACCCAAGAATTGTTGGGTGACTATAGAGGTTCGGGGCAGATGGACCCCTGGATCAGAAGATCGTCCACCTGAGAAATACCTGGGCAGCCAGAGAGGGAGAGTCCCGCAAAGACCCCTACACAGTAGAGCGTCCCCACGGGTTATAGGGTTTCCCCCACCCGACCTCTCTTGTCACTGCGGTTCCAGGTAAACCAGAATGGGGATCTTGACCTCTTAAGTCTACCTTTTTTTTATTTTAAGATCAAGGTGCTTAATGTTCCACTTGAACTTTTAAGTATTTTGAGTGCAAAAGTGACCTAATATTAAGGTTGGTTGACCCGAGGGATCAACTTCACCTCTTGTTCCTTTGAGAGCTTTTAGGTCCTTCCTTTTATGGTTCAAACGGATTATCAGCCTGATTTGCTTAGGGTTCCTCTTGTATAAATCTTTTCAAACACGGTTTAGGCACACCTCTTTTTGGAAAGTTTGTTTCTTTGTTTTAGAGAAGATGTGTCTCTAAAAACCCTAGCTTTGCAATCCCTAACTTGGCTCTAGTGGGTCCAATTTAGTTGCCGTAGAAATTAGCACCTAGGGCTCAATCAAGAAAGTTTTAGCCCTAGTTGCCTTAGTTGGATGAACAGATAAAAATATGTTGAAATGAAAATCAGGCAACTTGATGAGTTACTAAATATGAGATAGGTAGCCCTAAGTTGATTTCCCTCCTTTTTTTTAGATTGTGAGAGGGTTAAGAGAGAGGACATATGGAGATTACCTGTTCCTTGGAGAGTCTGTTGTGCAGTTGCTATTCTTTCCTTTTTGTTTTGCTTTCCCTGAATGAACACAGCAAAAGAGAGAAGTCAAGTCGGATATTAGATAGAAAAGTTGTACTCAAAAGTTTTAAAAGTGCCCGTTGCTCCCCGGCAACGGCGCCAAAAATGTTCGTCACGCTTTTGTGCGGTTTGTTAAAAGATAATATCGTGTTGTAGTATAGCCGCGAAAGCGTTCAAAAAAAATAAAGATTTTTATTACTCGAAAATCGGAGTATCCGAGGTCGAACACAGGGAGCAATCTCAGTACTTTGGAAAACCCAAGAATACAACTGTTACATGCAAATATAATTGATTCAAAGAGTTTTTAGAAAAAGTAGAATTAGACGTCTGATTTATGTATCAGACGTCTTAAATGTGATCTTTCTTCCTTTCTTCCTTCTTCTCCTTTCTGCTTCTGTATCTTTCCTTCTGCTTTGCCGTTCCGATCTCTTTGCAATCTTCCCTTGTCCTTCTTCTTCTCTGCGAAGACTTCTAATCTTTCTATTTTCCTTCTCCTGCGAAGGCTTCTTTCTTCTTCTTCTGTCTTCTTCTTTGGCTTGCTTTTCCTTCTTCTGCAGCGGCCAAGTCCTTCTCCTACGAACAGGAGCAAAACCAAACCCTTCTCCCGCTACCCGCACGTCTCTCTCTCTCAAGCAATTCACTCAGAGCCGCTCTCCCAGAGCCACAAGCATTAATCGGGTCGGATCGTACCCAGGACCAGGCGCACCTGAAGGTGGTGTGATGCGCGAGGAGTGCGTAGGTCTAGGTCGGGTCGGATCCGCCAAGTCCGCGTGGTCAGGCCGCGGACAAGGCAGGTGGGGTCAGTGAGGGACCTCACCCCTGTGCTTTCGAGGCAGTAAAGCTATATCACAAAAACTCTTTATACCATACCTGTGCCTTGAGATTCCACGATGTGGGACTAAACGTTCCGCCTTTCCTTTGCGCGCGCCCGCAGACTCTCGTGTGCAATTGCCCACGCTGAAGGCCCTGCTGGTGCTCCCTGCTGAACTTAGTTACTTCGCGACACTTGCGAGAGCCAGCTGCACCTGCCGCCTGGGAAGCCTGACGCCTGCTGCTGCTCCAAGCTTCCTGCTGCTTCGGCTGTTAATGGCGGCCGGGGCGTTCACCTGAGATTCCACAGAACGGCCTATTGGCCCAATCAGAATAGCTGGAAACCTTCGCCGCAGCACGGCGAAGGCGGTGGGTGATGCTGCAGGTTGTCGGTCGGCCTAGGCGTGCGCGCCTAGGTCAACCTGTGGCCGGAGATGGTGGGTTGTTCGGGGGGTAGTTATGGAGGTCTGGAGTGGCAGTTGTGGGGTGGAGCGAGTTCCTGGTGGTGAGGCGGAGCTCACGAGGTGATTGGCGAGCCGTGTGGAGTGGCGGAGTGGTGTGGGCGGCTTGCCGGAGTGCGGTCGGAGGCGAGGAAGATGAAGGCGGTTAGGTACTGTCGAGGGGTAATCAAGTAAAATAGTTGGGGGAAAAGAGAGAGGAGAGGATGGAGAACGTATCTGGGGTTGTCTGGAGGGAAGGGAGGCGGCGGAGAAGACGGCTCGTAACTGCCGTCGTCGGGGAAGAAAGACCCTGAGGGAGGAAGCGGCGACGAAGACGAGGTCAGAAGTGCGTGCGCGGGGTACAGCGCGACGCGGGAGATAGCGGCGGAGAGGACTCTGCTGCTGGTATGGCAGCAGAGCGACGAGAAGGAGGGAAGGAGGTCGCCGGAGCTTGTGGGTCGTTTGGCCGGAGATGGAGAGGGAGGAATTTGGAAGGGATCTCCGTCAAAATCAAGCTTAGCCTGTTCGGCCGGAGTTGTGGGTTCTTATATAGGCGCTGGACTGGGTGTGCAGGGCGTGAAGGGCACGTAATTGCCTGAAGTTGGTCGCCGGAGATGGAAAGGAGTTAGGATACCCAAATCTCCCGTGCGTTCGCACGAGAGATTGGGTTCACACCAGCAATTGTAATTGACTTTATAAGGAAGGGAATTCCTCAGAGAATCCTCCTTCCATTTCTGGTAGGGAATCTCTGAGGGATTAGAGAGCAATCCCTCTCCGAACCTCGTCGGAGCTCGGTTCTGCCCTAGCAATGGCGGCAGGACCGGTTTTCAAAGGAGGCGAAGAACCTAGGGGGTTCTCTGCAACGGTATTCAAAAGATAGGGACCAATTTGTGATTTGGGTGTACTAAATTGCAAAGTAGGTCAAGATGACCCCTCCTTAGGTCCAAATTTTGGTACAAACCTAATTTGGACCTAAGGAATCCAATGGCGAAGTTAGATTTCAGGTTTGACCTCGTTTGACTGGACATTTTGCGTAAAAACCCAAATTAGGTTAATTGAAGAGCTAGGACCCTAATCTAGGTCAAACTAGGTTCCAAAGGCCAAATTAAGTGTTCTAAACCCTAGAGTATGTTTTTCCATGATTTATAGAGGGTTTACTTGCTTTTTGTTCTGACCGGAACCTTGTTAATTTAAGAGGGTCTGTTTTAGGGTTACCAAGTGTCATTTAGTTCTTAGATTGCACATGAACCCATTTTTGATTGACTCAACCCACTTTTTATCTCATTTATACCATTTGACCTATGTTTTGCCTCTGAGAAATCCTGTTTACGTACTGCAATGGTAAAATTGCAGTTTTAACCTTTATTTCATGTTTTCTTCTCAGGGCACTTGTTCCTTCAGTTAGGCCTTCTTCTAGGTTATGTAGGAGCTTTTATCTTCTTTATTGGGTCAAAATGAGCTAGTTATGGCTCATGATGAGGCTCTCATCATGGGACTATCTAACCCCTTCCAGACCCAACTTCAAATGATCATAACTTTCTACCCAGAGCTCCAAATCGAGTGATTTCAAGTTTGTTAGAAAGCTCTAAGATAGATCTATACAATTGTAGGGTCAATTTAAGGTTTTGAAGATGTTTTCCTCTTCAATTTGAAAGATAAAATTAGGGGTTCCTACAGGTTATCACTAGCCTGGAAAGTGAAATTATATCCACAGAGTCCTTAGATGGACTTTTCTCTTTTATTTAAAGGTCTGTAAAGGTTATACATGTGATTCCACATCTGTTAGAGAAGGTTTTAAGCTCTTAAGACCTTCAGACAGTGTACAAAAGGTTGAAGCTTCTTTGAAAGCTTGGAGTTCAAATTTCAGACTTTGCATAGGCAAACAGACACAGAGAAACATCTTTGATCGAATTAAACAAGTTCTAAGGGTTATAACAGATTAATCTGAGCAGGATTCATGTTCAAATTTCAACAAAATGCTTCTCTTACTAGTTTGGGTTCGAAAGTAACCCAAATTAATAGGATTCAAATTTTCACTAAATAAATCATCTGAGCTCACTTTATTCTCTCTCAGACCATTCAACAAATTCTCAGAAACAGTTTACACTCGTCAATACCTCAGATTGAACTCAGAAACAAAGTTTCCTCCTCAGGTTTGACTATAAAGGCCTCAAGTTTGACTTTCTGTTCAGAGCCTTCTCCCAAGAAATTAAAGCTTCAATTAAAGTCTCCTCAACATTAGAAACTTATTCAGATCTTCAGGTAGGTGTTCTGACCTTAATTTCTAGGGTTTCAGGCTCGCTGCCTGAGGTTCAAAATGTGTTTGTTCGACAGAGCAATTGGAAGGTTGTTACAACATTCCAAGAGTTTAAACAGCTTCAATGCATTGCACTGAAGCTTCTGAATTCCTTAAATGCTTCTTATATCTCTTTATCAGACTTCTCCAACTCCTGTAGAGTTGGAGAAGATGAAGTCAAATCTATAGCTCCATACATTAAAATCTTAATTAAACATCCTTAAAACAATCAGTGATCCACATTATACCATTCTGGAGCTTCTCAACAGATTCGAGAGGTTGAAACACAGTTTTGGCTCGCCGGAGCTCTAGTGAGTCTAGAAAATATGAAAAGTGTGTACAGATTGATTAAACTTACCATTTTTGATTTAGAAAGGATCCTGAGGTTGCAATGAACCTCAGTATCATATTTAATTCCTCATTATTTCTTTAAATGTAAGATTTGATAGTGAAATCATTTCTTTAAAAATTTGATTTGAAATAAGCTCAGGAATTGTTTAACCACTCGATCGAGAGGTTAAAACAAGTCAACAAGTAATAGTTGTCATAATTATATAGTTAATTAATAGTTTGAACTGTTCCTGAGCCGCCATGGATACCGAGCTCAGGAGCTTAATTATATTTGGGTGTTTAATTTATATGTGGTATTAATATGTATTATAGTGTCGATTAGGGTTCATAAGTGGTGAATAGACGATGAAGAATCCAGTGGAGGTGAAATTAAGTCGATTACTGTCACCATGGACAGTGATAGTAGTCGATGGAGGTGGAATGTGAATTAGGCGATTAGGTGATTCAATTAGCGATTAACTGATTTAGAAGTGATTGTGAGGGTTAAAGGATGGTGTACAGTGTGTTAAAAAGACAAGATTAAAGCTCTGGCGAGCTCATGGAACTTGCCAGAGTTGGAGAAGATGAAACTAAATTCTGACATTAACTCTAATCTAACTACCTAAACTAACTAACTAAGCTAGCCTACTTCTACTCCTACTCCTAATCTACTGTTACCTGGACAATGGGGTCAATAGGGTTTCACCGAAGGTTCATAGCGGACGACGAAATCAGAGGGTGGAAGAAAGATCTCCGGCGGGCAGATTTGAGGTGGAGCAGAGGATTCCTTGGGTCGGCACCTGTGTCAGAGAGGACCAATTTGCAAGGGTTTAAAAAGATAAGGGTCAAAAAGTAATTCAAGAGGACCAATTTGTAAAGTCGGTCAAGATGGTCTTCTCTTAGGCCCAAATTTTTGTACCAACCTCATTTGAACCTAAGGAATTCAACGGTGTAATTTGATTTTAGGTTTGACCATGTTTGACCAATCAATTTGTGTAAAAACCCAAATTAGGTCAAAATTTGGGCATGGTTCTCAATTTAGGTCAAGATAGGTTGCAAAGGCCAAATTGAAGGTTCTAAACCCTAGGGGATATTTTTTCATGAATTTTAGAGGGTTTAGTTGATTTTTATCCTACCTAGAACCTCGTGAATTAAAGTAGGTTTATTTTTAGGGTTACAGAATGTCATTTAATTCCTAGAAATTACTATAACCCTTTTCGGCTCAGGCTAACCCACTTTCTTTCTTATTATGCCCATTTGACCTGTATTCAGACCCTTAGACACCCTGATTGTGTATTGCATTGGTAAAATTATAGTTTTACCCCTTATGACTTATTTTATTCTTCAATTTAAAATTCTCTGAGTTAGGCTTTTCTTTAGGTTCTGTAGAAGCTTTTTCACACTTATTTAGATCAAATTGTGCTAGTTATGGTTCATGATGAGGCTCTCATCATACCCCCATGCCTAGCTTTTGCTAGTCCCTTAGCAAAATTTTAAGGTTTTAACCTTTGCTCTAGACCATGAATTTCTTATCAAGTTTAGATAAGTGCGTTTTCTCTTGTATCCTTGATTAGGTCAGAATGCCAATCATAGGCCTAAAAGGTACTCTAGTACTAACCAAGATCCAGATCTGTCTAGCTTTATCCTCAGTCTTTAGCAAAGGTTTTTAAGGCCTATAGGAACTAACATATGGTTTATTGGACTTTGTGGTTAAAACACCCATGCTTGAGATAATTTTAGCCTTGGTTTAGTTTGCAGTGTGTTTTGTAAGAGAGAGATAGAAGATTTATATGTTTAGAGGGTTTTCCCTCTCTTTTTCTTTTTAATTCTAGGTTAGGATTGGCTTCACAACACGATCTGTATCGGATTCCTTGTCCCCATCATCAATCCTCAAGGGTTCTTGGCAGTCGATGCTTCGAGATAGCACTGCCCATGGTAACCCCCAGAACCCTGGCCTTCGAGATTTCGAGATAATCCCGTCCATGGTGTTTTGTGGCCGAATTCGGACCTTGGCAATTGACACTTCGTGATAATGCCATCCATGGAATCTGAACCAGCATAGTGCTTACATACCCCTAGTAGGATATGTAAATATCCTAAGAGACAAGCACCGAGGAGATGATATTTTGTTACGCATCTTCGAGGGGAATTTCCCACCTCTCCACACTGGGAACTCATGCAAATCAACTTGTGTTGATCGGCCGCTCCTACTCTAGGTGACTTTTTAGAAGATTTTGAAACGCTTCTGCATGATTTTGATACTTATGCTTACAGAACCAGACTGTGTGTGTAAATTTGAGTGCTTAGGTTACTGAGTCCCGCAAACCAAAAGTTAATTAATGAGGCCGAATACTCCCTAAGCCTTGGACCTAATACTTAAGCTTTTCATTCTCCTCAACCTCTTGAGGAATATCTAGATCTTAATGGGTACTAAGAGTCTATCCAAGAATGCCTAAGGTTTGCGTTCTTACTAATCTTGTTGTGCACTTTCCTTTTTCTTTTCTTAATGTGGTCTAGAACTTAGGTTAATTCCTTAATTTCTTGCTAATGACTATCACTTTGTTTCATTTTGTGCTTCTTTTTTCTCATTTTGTTCTTTTTCTCCTCCTTTGTAAAGTCCACAAAAATTTCTTTCCTCTCATTTTATTATTCTTTTTCAATTTTTTTTTTAATTTTTATGGTGTTTTTGGCATATGTGAATTATTTTTTGTTTAAAACCTTTTCTTACGAGTTTTGCACTTACATACCCCCCCATGCCTAAGATTTGCAATGTCCTCATTGTAACTTAGGAGGGTTTTAATTTAGCTTAGTTCATACATTAGGACAGGTATTTTGGTGAGTGGATGGGTCAGGGTGACTGTTGCGGATGATTTCTAATCTCAAATGCAAGCACCTGAGGTGGAGTCGGCTGTCCTAAAGGATGAACCATAAGTGCGAAGAGATGTCAGAAAAGGTTTCGGGTTTCTAAAAAGAATGACTGGCTGCCTCCCGTTGAGCGCTGAGTTTTACGCCATCGATTGGGTGTAATAAGAGGGACTTATTCCAGTCAAGTCATCGAGAGTCCAACCAATGGCACTATGATGTTGCTGGAGAACAGCAATCAGACGGGATTCTTGATCAGGAGTAAGCTTGGAATTTATAATCATAGGAAATGTCTGATTAGAACCCAAAAATATGTATTTCAAATGATCGGGAAGGGGTTTGAGTTCAAGGATGGGGTTATCAGCAGTAGCGGGTGGTTCAGAGTGAGTGTGAGGTACAATGATAGGAGTTATGGGTTTGTCTGAATCAGGGTCTGACTCCTCTAATTGCGGTTCAAGATCTTCTTGTGGTTGATGAGGTATAATCAGGTTATTCTCAAATTGTGTTTCATCAACCAAAGCTCTGACATCACAGATCTGTTCAATGACACCGCAATTAATCCCTTGTTGGGCCTTAAAGATATCAATTTTTACGATTTGATTTCCAAATTTCAGTTCTATTTGGCCCTCCTCACAACCAATGTTGGCCCTTGCAGTGGCCAGGAAAGGTCTCCCTAGTATGATCGGTGTATCCCTTGGGTTTTCAGGTGCATCCATATCTATGACGATGAAGTCCACAGGGAAGTAAAAATCCCACACCCTAACAATAACATCCTCAAGAATTCCTTTGGGTGACTTGATAGATCGGTCTGCTAACTGCAATGTCACCTCAGTCGATTTTAGCTCAAATTCTTCTAAGTGGATGAGTAAGGATGTGGGTATCAAGTTTATGGAAGCACCTAAGTCTAACAATGCTCTATCGAACTGGGTTTCACCTATCTTGCATGAAATCAGGGGAGTGCCTGGGTCTTTTGCCTTGCATGGGAGTTTGCTCAGGATTACAGAGCTGGCTTGCTCTGATAGTATAATTGGACTCCCATTCTTGGTTCGCGACTTACACTGAGGTGTAGACACATTCTTCAAAAATCGTGCATAAGCCGGTACATGGCAGATTGCATCCATCAAGGGGATGTTTATTTTGACCTGCTCAAAGAGCTTGACCAAGTCCTCCTCAGGAGCCACAGATTTTGTTGTCCTCTTTTCCTTGGTCAAGGCCTCAGGAAATGGAACCTTGGTTGGTTCCTCTAGGATAGGTCCAGGTCTTTGATCTGGGACAGGGATAGGAACATCCTGGATTACTGTCCTAGGGTTTGGGTCACTACCAGGATTGGAGTGGTCTGGATAAGGTGGATCTTGGGTCTCCTTACCACTACGGGTGGTTACAAAATTCAGTCCTGCCTGGTTCTGGTTAGGGTTTGGTAGGATGGGTTGCTACCGCTGGTAACTCGCATAGGAAGTTGAAACCTCCATGCCGTCAGGTGAAGGAATAGAGGGGGCCTGATAAACCATATGTGCTTGGCCCAGGTTTGGGTTCATAACGCGTTGCTGGGTCGGCACGCTATTAGGGTTAGGAAGAGGTTGAGAAGGAAGTGTGTCTGGTTGGTGAGAATTCGCCAACTGGGCCAGTTGGTTTCGGACCTCTGTGATTTCGTCCTTGTGTTGCTTTTGAATAGCTGCATTCGTTCTTTGAATGTCAGCCAAAGTCTGAAGGATGAGTGACATTTGGTCTTGGTTTGGCCCTGATGGAAAAGTAGGGTTGGGCTGAGGCTGAGGCGGCTGGTAAGGACGAGGTGCTTGTGGATGGGGCTGAAAGGATGGTCTTGGATTCTGGGAATTCCCCGCCCATTGGAAGTTCGGATGGTTTCGCCATCCAGGATTGTAGGTGTTGGAAAATGGGTCATTCTGGATGGCGTTGAGGTCCTTACAGGTCTGAGGAGCCTCAGAAAAGTCAGAGAATGGGGGAGTGGAATTCCCCTGGCTAGTATAGAAAGGGTCGGAGGTTCCTCCAATCCGAGAGTCAGATGGGGGTGGATACGGGTCCACCCCAGGAGAAGGTCGGTGGAAAATGTTCTACAAAGTCTCCCATGTGGAAGGAGGCTGTGCAAAGGAATTCTGCGTAGAGGTGGCTCGCTGCAAGTGCTCAGTCAGCTCATCCACCTTCCTCTCAATAATAGAGACCTTGTCCAATTGACTGGCCATCAATTCCAGGTCGATTGATGCAGACAGGCCCTGCGTTTCATGTGCTCCCCTTAGGTTTTTCGATGCGTGGGTATTTGTCCTGTCGAATAGTCCCATGGAGTCATTATTGATGGAGTTCTCGCACATATTCTCGAGAATCTCCCACATGGTATCTTCATGCTGACCCATGATATTCCCTCAGCAAGTTGCATTGACGAACAGTCTAATATCCTCATGGAGTCCCTGGTAAAAGGACTAGACTTGTTCCCATTTAGGAAATTCGTGATGGGGGCACTTTCTCATGAGATCCTGAAAATGATCCCATGTCTCATGAAGAGGTTCTCCCGTTTGTTGCGTGAAGTGAATAATCTGATGGCGCAAGGCATTGGTCTGACCAACGGTGAAGAACTTCTTCAGGAACTCGGACTGAAGTTCCTCCCAATTGTTGATCGGCCGAGTCTGTGTTTGATACCAATGAGAGACCTTGTCCATAAGGGAGAAAGAGAATATCTTCATAAGGAGAATATCCCGATTTTGCAAATCTGACTCGAAAGTCTGGGCCAGATGCTTTAGCTGTTTGATGTGCTGGAAGGGGTCTTCAGAATTAAGCCCATGGAATTTAGGTATGGCATGAATCATGTGGGGCTTCAGTTCAGAATCAGGTCCTCCAGTTGGGATTCTGACTCGAGGCTCAATAGCCACCGCAGCGGGATTATAGTGATCTCGCATCATGGGACATTGCGGTGGGTGCATGAAGTTCTGGAAGAGGTCATTGGGTCGCTGGAGCTGGTGCTCCAGATTGTTCTCTTCCTCAACTGGCTGAGCCATTGTGGAAGAAGAAGGTGAGTTGGGTTCGGAATCAAAGGAGAGGTCTATGTGAAGTGTTGGTTGCACAAACAAGGGCACCGAGGCTCGACCTTGGGGAGAGTGTATTTCTAAAGGAGGTTTCAAGGACCTCCTACCAAACATACACTGATGGAGTGGATGAGTTTAGCAGGTGCTGGACCCAATCAAGACACCTAAAATGTTGGGTGACTATAGAGGTTCGGGGCGGATGGACCCCTTGATTAGAAGGTCGTCCACCTGAGAATTACCTGGGCAGCCAGAGAGGGTGAGTCCCGTGAAGACCCCTACATGGTAGAGTTCCCCCACGGGTTACAGGGTTTCCCCCACCCAACCTCTCTTGTCACTGAGATTCCAGGTAGACCAGAATGGGGACCTTGACCTCTTAAGTCTACCACTTTTAGTTAGGATCAAGGTGCTTAAGGTTTCACTTGAACTTTATCCTTTTGAGTGCAAAGAGTGACCTAAGTTAAAGGTTGGTTGATCCAAGGGATCAACTTCATATATTAGTTCCTTTGAGGGCTTATTAGGTCTTTTAGGGTTCAAGTGTTTTTAAGAGCCAAATTTCTTAGGGTTTCTCTTGATAGATGTTTGCAAACAATGGCTTGGGCACACTTCTTTTGGGAATTTTCCATTCTTGCTTAGAAAAGTGTGTCTCTAAAGCCCTAGCCTTGAATCTTATATTGGCTCGAATTGGTCCAGTTAGTTGCCTCTAGATTGGGTAATTAGGGCTCAAGAAAGAAGGTTTTAGCCCTAACTACCTTTAATGGATGTACAAATAAAGTATGTTGAAATTTGAAAACAGGCAACTTTGGTGTTTTACTACGTATGAAAGATAGGTTATTCCTAAATTGCTTTTGCCTTTCTTTTTCTTCCTCTTTAGAATTTAGGGGTTTAAATGAGATGATAGAAAATTACCTGTCCTTGGTGTGGTTGTTGTACAACTGCTTATTTTTCCTCTTGATTTCCTGTGCCTACACAACAAAATAGAAGAGATTAGTCAATAGGAAATCAAAAATTGTGAATCAATAGCTTCTAGAATAGCCATTGCTCCCCGGCAACAGCGCCAAAGACTGGTGCACGTAACTTAGGGTTTCGTGTTATTTCAAAGTTGTAGTATATCACGAAAAGCTATTACCAGTTTACAATTTATTACTCGAAATTAAAAGTTTCCCAAGGTCGAACTCAGGGAGCAAACTATGATTCCAAAAGCATATGAATTCACAATATATATTGTTTTACAAAAATTAAGACAAAGGAGAGAGAGAGCAAAAATTCACTTCTTGGCTTTTTCTTCTTCTCTCTTCTTCTTTTCAGCCGGTTCTCTTCTTCAGCCTGTCGTCTTCTTTCTTCTTTTTTTTCTTTGCTGCAGCTGCCTCCTTCTCTTTCTTTCTTTCTTCAGCTGCTATGTCCTTCTTCTTCTTCCTGCTTCTTCTCTTCTTCTTTGATTTCCTTCTTTCTTCTGCATCTTCTTCTTCTTTGCTACAGAGGCTCCCTCCTTCTCTTGTCTCTTTCTTTTTCTCTGGCCTATCCTCTGCTCTTCTCTTCTGGTTCACTCCTTCCTTTCTTTTCGACGTCTAATTCAGAAATCAGATGCCTTATCTGATCAGCCTCTCCTTCTTCTTTTCTTTCCTCTTGGCTTCTCTGGCTTCTTCTGCTCCTCTCCTTCCTTTCTTTCCTTTCTTCTTCTCTGCGGCTAAGTCCAGCTGCTTCTCTTCCTCTTCTTCTTTCTTTCTTCCTTCCTTCTTCTCTTCAGCAGCACCTGTTCCCTACACACACACACATGCTTAGCGCAAAACCTACCCTACCCTCTTCCCACGTCTCTCTCTCTCTGAATCTCTCTTTGGTACGCTCTCCCAGAGTCGGGTAATCGGGTCGGGTTGCGTGCCCGGGTCCAGGCGCACCGGCATGGGTGGTGCACGAGTGCATAGGAATGGGGTAGTTGGGTCGGGTCAGATCCATGTGGGAAGAGCCACGGACGGGACCCGAGTGATAGGTGAGGAGGGACCTCACCCGAATGATTCGAGGCGAAATGCCTATAGCACTTTTTCAATTTATGTGTGGGCTGTGCCCACACACTTCCGAGGTGGGACTAAAGTCCCACCTCTGATCTGCGCGCCTGCAGGCGAGAAGCTGCGAGCAATTGGGGCAGCAGCGAAAGCGTGCGACCCCAATTGAGAACCTAAGCACACTCGCGGAAGTGTCCCGCATTGCCTAGAGTCTGCGCCTGGTGCTGAAGGGGCCTGGAGCTACTCGTTAAGCAGCTGCTGCTACTCGGCAATTGCGGCGAGGGGGGCGAGACCTGAAAGCACGAAAATGGCCTCACGGCCACGTCAAACAGCTCAGGAAGTTTTGCCAAAGGACAGCGAAGGCGATGCGGGGGTTGGCGTGGCAGGAAAGTGCCTGTGGCCATTTGCTTAGGGCACACTGCAGAGGTGCAGGTGGGTGTGTTCGAGGGGTGATCTGGAGGTGCGGGGCAGTGAATGGAGTGGGGGAAATGCTTGAGTGGAGTGAGGGGGAGCTTCTGGGCTTGTCGGCAAGGGGTGGAATGGCCTGTGGAAGTGGAGCAACCTTGCCGGAGTTGGTGGCCAGAGGTGGAGCAGATGGAGGTGGTAGCGGCAGTCGAGGGGTGAAAAATGCCAATTTAAGAGGGGAAAATTAAGAGGAGAATAAGAGGAAGGTTTCTACCTACTTAACTAATGAAGAGGGAAAGAGGAGGCGCTTGGCACGTGCCTGCTGGAGTTGGGGACGAAGGTGCCTAGAAGGGGGGTAACAGTGACAACGAGGGGATCTGGAGGTGCCAGCTGGTGCGGCCTAGCATGGGAAGACGAGGACGAGTAGACTCTGCTACAGGTGCGGCAGCAGAGCGACGAGGAGGAGGAGGAAAGATCGCCGGAAGCTTGGGCTGTCTGACCAGAGTGAGAGGAGACGAAGTTTGGGTTGTTCTTCGGGGAAAACGAGCTTGAAGGAAACGGCTGCCCCTGCTGCTCCTTATAAAGGTGCTGGCGAGGAGAGGATCTCGAGGGGGCGACGTGGGGAGCTCGTCGGAGATGGTCAGAGATGGAGACCCATGCCTTTCATGCATTCGCACGAGAGGCATGGGCAGCCACAGGTCAAGGGGGAGGGTCCCTATGAAAGAGGATGATGCAGGGAACCCCTCATTCGTTCCTGAGAGCGGTCCCCAACCCTGCGTGGTGCCATCCTCCGCGCAAGGTCGCCGGAGGTATGGTGCTTGCGTGGGGTGGCAGGAAGGACCGTTCTGCAAAGAACGAAGGAGAATATAGGGGGCTAAGTGCAAGGGTTTAAAAAGATAAGGGTCAAAAAGTAATTCAAGAGGACCAATTTGTAAAGTCGATCAAGATGGTCTTTTCTTAGGTTCAAATTTTTGTACCAACCTTATTTGAACCTAAGAAATTTAATGGTGTAATTTGATTTTAGGTTTGACCATGTTTGACAGGTCAATTTGTGTAAAAACCCAAATTAGGTCAAAATTTGGGCATGGTTCTTAATTTAGGTCAAGATATGTTGCAAAGGCCAAATTGAAGATTCTAGACCCTAGGGAGTATTTTTACATGAATTTTAGAGGTTTTAGTTGATTTTTATCCTACCTAGAACCTCATGAATTAAAGCGGGTTTGCTTTTAGGATTACAGAATGTCATTTAATTCCTAGAAGTTACTATAACCCTTTTCGGCTCAGGCTAACCCACTTTCTTTCTTATTAAGCCCATTTGACCTGTATTCAGACCCTTAGAGACCCTGATTGTGCACTACATTGGTAAAATTGTAGTTTTACCCCTTATGACTTGTTTTATTCTTCAATTTAGAATTCTCTAAGTTAGGCTTTTCTTTAGGTTTTGTAGGAGCTTTTTCACACTTATTTAGATGAAATTGTACCAGTTATGGTTGATGATGAGGCTCTCATCATGGATGATTTCGAGTCTGACCAAAGGTCAGAGTGGTCAGTCGGTCTAAATGAAGGTAATCAATATGATATGAAGTGAAATTTTAAAGTAAGTGTAGAGCAAAATAAAAAAGGATGAAAACATGAAACAGCTATATACAAATGCTAAGTTTTACGCCTACAGCTAGGCGTAAACCCTAATAAAGAACTCCTAAAAAGAATAGGTATACGGTAAAAATAGAGGAGTTATGAAAGAATTAGATCAAAAATAATAGAAAATAGATTAGAAACCACCCAATCAAAACTCGTCCTGAAATTACCTAGAATAGATATCGCAGATCCTAGAATCAGATTCTCATGAAAATTTCAAAAAGATCAGAGTGAAAATCATGTGAAGATTAGATCTGATTTAGGTTGAGATGTAAAATGTTCAAGATTGAGGCAATTTAAAAGATGATTCCACCAAGTTCAGAAGATCAGCAAAATCAGTTTTGATTCTCAATAGTAGGTGGGTCATTTTGATACAAAATAGGTTGCTGATGTGGGTTTGGTGGGTTAGTT
This sequence comes from Thalassia testudinum, assembly GCA_037157565.1. Taxonomy (NCBI): domain Eukaryota; kingdom Viridiplantae; phylum Streptophyta; class Magnoliopsida; order Alismatales; family Hydrocharitaceae; genus Thalassia; species Thalassia testudinum. Next base: position 59,348,790 of record JAZHRO010000014.1, read on the forward strand.
TTAGGTAATGTGGAGGACGGGTTATGATTAGAATCAAAGGCCTAATTAATGAAATGGACTTGGCCTTGATTTTGCCTAGGATTTGGCAGATTCCTAGGATTCGGAATTGGCTGAGATGGAAGAGCACCTGGCTGATGAGACCCAGCCAAAAGCGTGATTTGATTTCGTAAATTAGCCAACTCTACCTTACATTGCCTATGGATCTCAGCGAGAGCTTCAGCATTTTGCTGCTGACTCTCTAACACAACTCATAAAATCTTGTCTAGCTGTGTATTTCTAATAGGCCTAGAGTAATTTTACATACTCATCAGGCTAGGACTTAAATTTGATTGCTGAGGAGGCAATGGAGGTGGGTTAAAATCGGTCTGATTTGGATAATTTGGTCTTTGATTTTGATTTGGATCGGCCCAAGAAAAATTTGGGTGGCTTCTCCATCCAGGATTATAGGTATTTGAATAAAGTTTTGGTCTTAGAATATTTTCCTTGATGGTGTGTAAATCAAGAGGATATGACGTGTTTTATGCAACAGTAAAGGGTGGGGAAAAGGGTGGGTAAGATTGTGGGACAAAGGTCCCTCCTTGGGTTGGTGAAGGAGTAGATTGAAAACCCCAGGAAGATGGATCTCTAGAATCCAGATTATTCACAAATTCCCTCCCCGATGGAATTTGTGAAATAGGTGAATACGCGGGATTCATAGCAAGTAGAGGCGTAAGAGTCTTCATTGTGTTTCTAACCTCGTCGAGATGCTTTGCTACGATATTGACTTTGTCCAATTTTTCTGCAATAATCCCTAAATCCTTTGAACTGGACGGATTACCGATCTCGTGAATGCCATTATGCGGATTTTGATGATTCGTATTCGTGCCCCTCATGAATTGCTACATTGATGCATTATTGATCAAGTTTTCCGCCATCCCTTCAAATAACTCTGCAGAGGATTCTGCGTCGTGATTTAGAAAATTCCCTCCACAAGAGGCATCGACTAGATTGCGAATGCCCTCTTGTAAACCATAATAAAAGATATGCATGAGTTGCCAAGGAGGGATGTCATGATGTGGGCATTTCCTTTGCAATTCATGAAAATGTTCCTACTATTCATGAATTGGTTCTCCTTTATTTTGATTGAAAGTAGTAATAGCTCGCCTTAAAGCATTGGTTCGACCAATAGGAAAGAATTTCTTCAAAAATGCAGATTCAAGTTCAGCCCAAGTTGAGATTGGTCTTGCTATAGTTCTATACCAATAAGCTACTTTATCTTTAAGGTTAAAAGAAAACATCTTCATTAGTAGGATTTCCTTATTTTGATTTCGAGGACCAAGAGTTTGGGATAAATTTTTAAGATCTTCAATATGTTGAAATGGATCCTTGGATGCAAATCTGTGAAAGTGGGGGATTAAACCTATAATGTTTGGTTTTAATTCTGGATCATTCTCCCCAATAGGAATCCTAACATTAGGCTCTACTTGTGCATTAGATGGGTTATAATAATCTCTAAGTAGAGGCCTTGGATGATTGATCGGTAAATCAGGATTTTCAAAACCCACCTCATATTGAGGTAAAGAACGGGTTTGCAGAGTCCGTAAATTATTTAATGCTGCTGTTAATGAATTGATTTGTCTTGTTTGCTCTAGCATCCTAAGGTTCTAGTTTAGGATCGCCTCATGAACATCAAAAGGCGGCATCTCCCCCTGACCAGGAGAAGGGATCTCGCGGGATTAAGATCCTGCATTGGATCCATGGAAGTAAATGGATCAGATGGGAAAACCATTGGTTGCTTATTTGCAACCCGCCTAGGATCACCCATCAATGGTGGTGCAAAAAGCGGATGCAAGGATCGCCTCTCATCCATAAATGGAGAATAATGTGCAAATGCACATGCACACCACCGATAAGAAAACAACAACACAAAAAACCCGCAAAATAGTGTAAAAGACATGGGTTTTGCTCTTCTTTCAAAGGAAAAAAGAAATTCCTAAGATGCGTAAAGTAATTTGACGCAAACAAATAGAGTAACAGTATCAAAATACGCGTCCTAATTTGTGTCTATGTAGGTGCGTACCTTAAAGCTCAAAGGTCTAAGGTCTAGGATAGAGACCGCTCACTACAGGCTCCCTGGGGCTCTAGTAGTGAGACAGACTTGTTGATCTTCAGCCAAAGCCCTAAGAGGTGCAAAGAGAAGAGATAGAAAAATAGATTCATGTGACTCTAGTGATCGCGCTGTGCGCGCGATAGCATGCAACAGACGATAGCGATTGAAAAACCCACATGCATTTCTGCAATCAGATTTAAGTCACAAATTTTACTTCCTCTTTTTAGTTAATTTTATTCAAAAATATATCAATTAAACTACAATGGCCACTTTTTATAACTTATCAAACAAAAATATGTGCTATTTTTAATTCTCATAGGACAGGGATCTACACGGGTTTTCTCGTGTTTTCCTGCTGATGCGAGAAAAATAATTTAAAAATTCCCGAGTCAGATCACTCTAATACTAGCAGAATAATGCACTCCTAAGAGTGTATGCCTATGTTATGCTACTGCTAGTCAAAAAAAGATGTATTTTTTTGCATTTTTTTATTTTTTAAATGCAACAAAATAAAAGATTAAGAAATACTTACAAACACAAAAGCAGTAAGACTAATTCCCGCCTTCTCCTAAGATCACTCGGAAAGGTAAACCTGAAAAGAAGATAGAAAACAAAAATAAAAAACAAAAACAAAAACAAAACAAAACACACTAATAAGAACAAAAGTTAGTAAATACAAAAATATATTTACAAAATACCTCCTAATTAGACAATTGAACCTTTTAAATTTTAGTGAATCAAAATATTACCTCCCCAGCAATGACGCCATTAAAATGGTAGCGTGCTTTCACTCAACTCAGTAATTAAGTTAATTTCACTTAATTAAGAGTAGAAGAATCACTTAGGTTAACTCGAAATTGTGTCGGTTGTGCAGTATAGGGTCGAATTGACCTAACACTTTATAAGTTTTTACTGGTTGACTCCAGGTCGTTCACTGGGAGGTATAATAATTTTCTCTAAATTCACCAATTCTCTTTTATCTCTATAAGTTTAGGAGGTATAACTAAATTGATTTTTAAAACATGAATTTTGCCAAAATATTTAAACTACAAAGAATATACAAAATTCCATATGAAAAACATATTTACTCAAAATGATGTTTGTTTTCCAATTTTATTTCAAAAGAAATTAAGGCAATTAAAAGTTATTCTACTAAAGCATGCCATTTTACAATTAAGAACAAAAAGTAATTAAAATGATGCAAGAAAAGATTTTCTTTATTTATTTCTTCAGCCTCTCATCTTCTTCTCCTTTTCTTTCTCTTCTTTTCTATTTCGAGCTCTTTCTTACCTTTCTTCTTCTGTTCCTGTCTTCTCCTACCTTCTTTTCTTCCCTTAGTCTTCTCCTTTTGTTCCATAATCTCTTTTCCTTCCTTAGTGCCTGTGCTCCTTTATTTACTTAGCCTTCAGCTTCAACACTTAGCATTTAACAACCATCGGCTTCTCTTTCAATTCCCTTAGACTTTCAGCTGAATCGGGTTTTTTTAGTTTTTGTAACCAAAATTTATTTTATTTGCGGTGAGGTCCTTTCGAGGATACATAGCACCCTGAGACCAGGGTGGGACCAGACCCTACTCAGTCCTCGCCTAATCTCAATTAGGTTCGATTTTGGTTTATTTCCTTTCAGTTCATAGTGTCGAGCCAATTTGGCTCAACCTGGCCTCCCAGGCCTCTCACCCTCCCAGGGCACATTCGCTCACGCCCACAAGGGTGCACACCTGCAGGCACACAAGCCCACACACACACACACATGCACATGCTCAGATAGGATCAGATCGGTAACCGGTGCACCGAGCACTGACGACTGAAGAGGCCATGCAACAAATTCATTTTATCCCCATGCACACGCTTAGAATTCGACGATATCGGACTATCTAACCCCTTCTAGACCCAACTTCAAATGATCATAACTTTCTACCCAGAGCTCCAAATCGAGTGATTTCAAGTTTGTTAGAAAGCTCTAAGATAGATCTATACAATTTTAGGGTCAATTTAAGGTTTTGAAGATGTTTTCCTCTTCAATTTGAAAGATAAAATCAGGGGTTCCTATGGGTTATTACTAGCTTGGAAAGTGAAATTATAACTACAGAGTCCTCAGATGGACTTTTCTCTTTTATTTAAAGGTCTGTACAATTTATACATGCGATTTCGCATCTGTTAGAGTAGGTTTTAAGCTCTTAAGATGATCAGACAGTGTACAAAAGGCTAAAGCTTCTCTGAAAGCTCCAGAGTTCAAATTTCAGACTTTGAATAGGTAAACAGACACAGAGAAACATCTTTGATCGAATTAAACAAGTTCTAAGGGTTATAACAAATTAATCTAAGTAGTATTCATGTTCAAATTTCAACAAAATGCTTCTCCTATTAGTTTGGGTTCGAAAGTAACCCAAATTGATAGGATTCAAATCCTAACTAAATAAATCATCTAATCTCGCTTTATTCTCTCTCAGACCATTCAGCAAATTCTAAAAAATAATTTACACTCCTCAATACCTCAGATTGAACTCAGAAACAAAGTTTCCTCCTCAGGTTTGACTATAAAGGCCTCAAGTTTGACTTTCTGTTCAAAGCCTTCCCCCAAGAAATTAAAGCCTCAATTAGAGTCTCCTCAACACTGGAAACTTCTTTAGATCTTCAGGTAGGTGTTCTGACCTTGATTTCTAGGGTTTCAGGCTCGCCGCCTGAGGTTCAAAATGTGTTTGTTCGATAGAGCAATTGGAAGGTTGTTACTGCATTCCAAGAGTTTAAACAGCTTCAGTGCATTGCACTGAAGCTTCTGAATTCCTCAATTGCTTCTTATATCCCTTTATCAGACTTCTCCAACTCCGCCAGAGTTGGAGAAGATGAAGTCAAATCTACAGCTCCATACATTAAAATCTCAATTAAACATCCTTAAAACAATCAGTGATCCACATTATGCCATTCTGGAGCTTCTCAACAGATTCTAGGGGTTGAAACACAGTTTTGGCTCACCGGAGCTCGTCGGAGCTTCGGTTAGTCCAGAAAATATGAAGAGTGTGTACAGATTGATTAAACTTACCATTTTTGATTAAGAAAGGATCCTGAGGTTGCAAGGAACCTCAGTATCACATTTAATTCCTCATTATTTCTTTAAATGTAAGATTTGATAGTGAAATCATTTCTTTAAAAATTTGATTTGAATAAGCTCAGGACTTGTTTAACCACTCGATTGAGAGGTTAAAACAAGTCAACAAGTAATAGTAGTCATAATTATATAGTTAATTAATAGTTTGAACTATTCCTGAGCTGCCATGGACAGCGAGCTCAAGAGCTTAATTATATTTGGGTGTTTGATTTATATGTGGTATTAATATGTATTACAGTGTCGATTAGGGTTCATAAGTGGTGAATAGACAATGAAGAACCCAGTGGAGGTGAAATTAAGTCAATTACTATCACCATGGACAGTGATAGTAGTCGGTGGAGGTGGAATGTGAATTAGGTGATTAGGTGATTCAATTAGCGATTAAGTGATTTAGAAGTGATTGTGAGGGTTAAAGGAAGGTGTACAGTGAGTTAAAAAGACAAGATTAAAGCTCTGGCGAGCTCAAGGAACTCGTCGGAGTCGGAGAAGATGAAACTAAAATCGGACATTAACTCTAATCTAACTACTTAAACTAACTAACTAAGCTAGCCTACTCCTACTCCTAATCTACTATTACCTGGACGAAGGGGTCATTAGGGTTCTGCCGAAGGTTCATAGCGGATGACGAAATCAGAGGGTGGAAGAAAGATCTTCGGCGGGCGGATTTGAGGTGAAGCGGAGGATTCCTTAGGTCGACGCCTGTGTTAGAGACGCGGAAGACCACGGTGGATCTCCTCAACTGATTAAGATGGACGGAGGAAGTCGGAAAGTGGAATGGAAAGTCATCAGGGTTTTGGACGAATAGCCTATCAAAGTCAACTACATTGTTAGAAGAGGGAAGGGAGCCAACTTGAATAAAATCAGATGTGTGAGGGGGTATTTATAGCAGTTGGCGGCGAAGTGAATGGCAGGGTTTGGCCGAAGAAAAAGCTTGAGGATCTTAACCTCCGTCGTCTTCTCTGACGACGGTGAGGTTATCTCCCACTGAAAGATAGGATTCTCGGTTAATCTAGACCGGTGGATGAAGTAGAGGTGGTGAGCGCAAGCTGCAAGAGCTTGGACAAAGAAGGATGATGTCGGCAGGGTGGTAATCGTGCGGTGGCGTGACTCTCTGCCGCCGGCCATTCATTCGGCTGAAGAAGAAGATGAAGAGGGACTTAAATGAAATAAAACTTAAGGACCTGTGTGAGAAATAAGGACCCGATTGTAATGAATTTTAAGGACCAAAATGTAAACTCAGGTTTTGAGGTTTATTTTAATTTAGATCTTTTTCGACTTTTTATATATGTTAGTAAATAAGGTAAATATTATGTTTACACCTTGAATTTACATTTTTGACCTTTTTAGGTTAATTTATTAGATTAAGTAAAATTACTTAAGTTATTATATACTTAGGTATACATTATATTTAAGTTACCTATCTTATTAATTAAGAGAATGATTAGTAAGATTTCGAGTCCAATTATTATCTAAATTATTAATAATGTTAATTGAATGATAAAATGCCATTTTAAACTTATTTTAAGGTCCTTTACTAAATATCTCTTATTCTATAATTAACCCTTATATATTGATAACCTTAGCTAATTAACTAGGAAGACTAGTTAATTAGGGGTAATTAGAGATCATGATGAGTGTCTCATCAGTCCCTCATACATTCTTGGGGATCCTTTTTGTAATTTCCCCTATGTTGCATATAATATACTGCTCTGGACTGCTATCGTAAGACGATAGCTCTCTTTTCTATTTCAAAAAAAAAAAAAAATCTAGATTGAGAGGGGCTCGAAAACACAAGTTGATTTGGATGAGTTCCCGGCGTGGAGAGGTGGGATATTCCCCTTGAAGATGCACAATAGCATATCATCTCCTCGGTGCTTGTCTACTAGGATATCTAAATATCCTGCCTGGGGCACAAAAGCACCTTATGCTGGTTCAGATGCCATGGGTGGCATTATCACAAAATGTCGATTGCTAGGGTCGGGATTTAGCTACAGAATGCCATGGGTGGCACTATCTCGAAGTGTCAAAATCCAGGGTTCTGGGGATTTCCATGGGTGGTGCTATCTTGAAGCAGCGATTGCCAGGGACCCTGCGAGGATTGATGATGGGGAAAGGAATCCAATACAGAACGTGTTTAGGGCCAATCCGAGGATGGATCTAATGAAAAAGATAATGAAAAGAAAAAGAGAGAGAAAGCTCTCCAAAAATAAAATTCTTCTATCTCTCTCTTCCAAAGCTTCATTGGCAAACTGAACCTAGGCTAACCATGTTACAAGCTCATGTGCTTTAACCACTAGAATCAACAAACCTTAGGATAGTTCTTGCGAGCCTTAAAAACCTTCGTGATGGACTAAGGCAAAAGCTAGTCAGGTCTAGATCTGGGTTGGTACTTTAGTACCTCTGGGCCTATTATTGGTATTAAGATATGATTCCTAGAGATGAAGCTTAGTAGGGCATCCTGACGGTTACATCCGACCAAGATAATTGGTTTGGTCCATAAAGTTTTGCTAAGGGACTAGCAAAAGCTAGTCATGGGGTATTATGGGAACACTATCATGAGCCATAACTAGCTCAATTTGGTCTGATAAAATTGATAAAAGCTCCTACATAACCATTAGAGGGTCATATATTCAAAATGTTCTGTTTTGAGAAGAAGATAAGAAACCAAGGTTATTTCTGCAATTTTAACAGCATTCCACAATTACAGAATATCCATGGTGTATTTTAGGAGTGTATTAAAGGTCATATGGTCATTAATGTCTAATAATTGGGTCTATGCAAAATGAAACAGGTTTTTATGCATTTCAAGAATTAATGGACATCTGAAATCCTAAAAATAGACATGCTTAGTTAACTGGGGATTTCGTCAAGATAAAATTCATTGAAACCTTATAAAAATCATAGAAAAATATTTTCTAAGGTTTGATACCCTTGATTTGACCTTCTAAACCCAATTTAACTAAAACAAAGTCACAAACAAAAAACTACCCTAATTTAGGTTTTTGCATAAATTACCCAGTCAAAATTGATTAAAACCTAAATCTAACTTCACTATTAAATTCGTTTTGGGCCCAATTTAAGATTATTTCGACCTAGTTTGCATTTTGGTCCAAGTCTAACTCTTATTATCTCAAATAGATCCCTAGCTTTCGAAATCCTTACAAAATGACCCCTAACTTCTTCATCTTATTTGCAGATTAGTCCTTTCCACCATTGGAGGTCAACCAACCTCCAGGTGAGCTTCGACCGGGCTAAATCTTACTCTAATGGCAATCAAATCCCATCAAATTTGGTGGGATTGATCTTCACACCTAGACAAACCTATTGGGACAGATCCTAACTCATAAAACCCTTTGATTCCTGCGTGCGAATGCACAGAATCAATGGGTGCTTCTTGATTTCCTAAAGAGCAAATCAGAGCTCTTTCCTGATCTAGAGCCCTCTTTGGAGCTTTATTTAAGCCCTGGAACTCCTACCTTACCTCCTTAGCAAGTTTTGGCGAGAGAATCCTCTTCCTCCTCCCTCTCTGGACACCAAAAAATCTTGCTCTGGTGACCTCTCTTCATCCTCCTCTTCCGGCCATCCAACCATCAAATTGGTTGGCTGACCATCTTCCTCTCTTCGTCGCGGTCATCACCAGCCAATGCACGACTTCCATCTCTGCCTCCAGCTTCATCGTCGCCTCGCCATCTCCATCTCCTTCTTCGGCTCCGGTCAAGCCATGACAGGAGCTCTCCAGCTCTCTTCCTCACTCCTAAGACCCTCTACCTTCTCCTCTACTCCCTGACATCACTTCCCCCTCACCTACACTTCAAATCAACCACGCTACCAACCGCTACACCATCATCTTCCTCCACTTTGGCAACACTTTGGCGAAGCCTTCCTTCCACGCCACCGCACGAATCTCACCGCTACCACCCCCATCAGCTTCGCCACAACTCCATTGACTAAAGCCCTAACCTAATTCCACCGATTAGCCACTCTATCATCTCCCCGAACACCACCACCTTCGCAGATCTACCCCGACCTCGTTCTACACACACACACCTCCCCACATCACGAAACCACCACTACCATGTTCGCCGTGCTTCGGTAGACCTTTTGAGCTGGTTTGACAAGGTCGAAAGATCATGCTACTCTTTTAAGGTGTTTCATCAAACAACCGCCATTGCCACTACCTTCTCTAGTGTGTTCCTCACCTCCAAGTCTCGAAGCATCCAGCATTCGACCTAGATTGAATCTGACTCAGCCCAGGAAGCTTCCTAGGCAGTCAATTGGGGATGCTAACCACTTCCCCCACACTAATTTGAGGAAGAAGCGCCTGCTGCTATGCGAAGAAACAAAGCGGGGGGGATAGTCCCACCTCGTGAGTTGCTGAAGCTCCCGCAGGGGATAAGTTGATTTTGTGATCTCTGCCGGTTTCCCTAGAGAGCACCGGGGTGAGGTCCCGCTCGCACTCTCCATACACATGCCCTAGCCCGTGCTCACGCCACGCGAGTCTGGGCCCTGATTCGATTGCTTGGCTACCCGGGTCTGGTTTGGTTTGCCTACTCTGAGAGAGAAAAGAAGAGAGAGAGGGGGGGTTTTGCCTCACTCACTGATCTCTCTACACATAGTCTTTGAGAGGACCTTCGTTCCTCTATTGGTGTTGTACTGTACGCCTCTCCCTTGAGGCTTGAAGAAAGAAAGAGAGGCCTTTGACTCTTCTATGGAGCTATGTTATGCTAGTTCTAAAGGTACTGTTGCATCATTTAACTTGGTTGATGTGGAGTATTGGTTGATAATCACTGGTAATACATTTGATATATTTGCAGCTTAACATTAACAGGGTTAATTAGTGATTCAAATCACCATTTTAACCCATCATTTTTGCATATTGATACTTGAATTTTTGATATATCATTCTTGAATAAGTTTTGGTTGCAATTGCTTATATCTTTTACATAGAATTGTGATCTTGAGATTGATTTGCTACTTGCTTCTTGCGTTCAACCTCAGATTTCCATTCAAGTATAAATTCTATTTATTTTCGCGCTTTATTGACTATACTGCAACGTATCATTTTTAAAACCCCTTTTTAGAGCGTTAAATAGAATCTCTTAGTGAAGTCTCACTTGAAGTTAATGAAAATGATTTTAGTGAGACAAACAGGCTTAAGGAGCATGATGGACCATTTGATTGCCCGATAATTGAGGATTATGATCCAATTGGGGCTGACATCAAGGATTCAGATCCTATTATAAAAGACGATCCAATCGGTAACCCAAATCCTCAACCACACCCCAAGGAGCTGCATGATGATACTTTTGAGATCATTGTACCCAAGTCAATCCTAATTCAGCCACAATTATTGGACTTGGATAATTTAGATGGGATAAATAATATGCAAGAGGTCCCGGAATATGAAATTATGACTATGAAGAGTAGAAATTTGGAAAAGAAAATCTAAGAGGATAATTTTGAGGAAAATACAATTTTGGATATAAGGGTTCCTATTGAATTGAAACAACCAACCTTTTACCAGGACCCTTATGATATCTTTGACGTGCAAGCCAAGTATAGAACAATTGACTATCTTTCTAAGCTAAACTTTAAGTGGACATCCGAATCTAGTGAACTAGATCTACCCATTGTCCAACATTTTAGACTACCATTGCACACCACAAAATTGCAGGCTTGATCCTGCAAACGCAATAATCTTCGATTTTGCATAGTTTTCATCCAGAGCCTTAGAACCACACAACCCTGGGGCATGAGTTTGTACCACAACTTAGTCCACATCTGTGGGCATCTTTTGTCAGTGGTTTTGAGCATCAATCTTCTTATTCTAATTTTGACCTGTACTTTTGAATTTTTAATGTCTTCTTTGTTTGTGCACCATGCCTAGTTGAAGGCATTAAATTTAGCACTTATGTATATTCTCTGCAGAGCTGATGGGATTTATCAAGGAATTCAGGTGATATTCTATTTAGTCTGCCCTTGTCATGTCTTTATTTTCACAATGAGGACATTGCATCAGTTAGGCATGAGGGGGTGGATACTTAATCCTGAGATTATTTTGTTAGCTCCATTGAATTTCTTGTTATTTCTCTTTTAAAAAAAATAGAATTAGGAGAAGAGAACTTAGACATTAGGAGTTATTAACCTTAGGAAATGATATGATAGGATTTGAACACTTAGACTCTTTAAGTCTTTGGGTTTAATCAGCCCCGATGTCCACTAAAATGTCGACCTGTTTCTCGAGTCCTCACCACTTTAATTTTACTTTAATTTGGTTAATAAATTGGGATGAGAAGTGTGCGACTTATCAACTCATCCTCTGATTTAAGGGGACTTTGAGTCTAAAGCATCTACACACTATTAGCATAGACTCACTTTTCGACAATTTTTATGGAAATTAGGTAGCTAATGACCTTTCTAGGGTAGTATGGCTAGCAAGTTGTTGTGGGTAACAACCCATTGGCCAATTGTCTAGAGCCCAGCTACATGACCATTCTCTTTCTACTGCCTCTAGGTAAATCTTAGATCAGGGAAGCTACTGTTAGGACTAGAATAGGTTGTGTAAATATGATGAAATTATCGTTGAAGTGCGTATAGTGGTTAACCTAAATCGAGTCTAACCATCTTTCACAAAATTTTTTTACCTGGCCTACTTAATTTTATCTTGGTCACTTTTAGGCCCAAGGTCGATCTTAGGGAGGCGGGGATTAAAGGTGAAGAAGTTTCTATGCCTTACCTAAAACGTACCTCTTCCATGCGTTTATTATGTTTTTGGTTTTTTTTCTATTTAAGATTCTTTTGCTGATAATTTTATCCTTGAGGTACACCCTCAAAATCAAGTCCTTGGCTTCAAGCCAAATTGTTCTTGGCTTTGAGCCAACTTAGGGTTTCCAAAAAATTGATCTTGCTGTTCACAAGACCGAGTACCTACAAGACAAGGATTATCATTTCTCTTTTACTCTCTTTTTTTAATCTTTTTAATAGCTTGAAACAAAAGAGAAATAAAAACAAGATAGGTTTCTTGTAGAGAAATACATATAGTCTATATATAGGTATATATATATAATATATATATATAGGGGTGGGGGTGGAAGTGGAAATGGCATGTAGCACAGTGTCAAGTTGGTCCACATCTAGAAAGATGCAACCAACAAGACAAAGTGCCGCGTAAAGTGTAGGATGGATGTGTGGGAGTGTGTGCGGAGGCGCTTTCTTTACGCGAGTATCAGGGAATATCAGCAACTGGTGCAGATATTCCCGTGATATAACGCGTGGTGGAGTGACTAGTGCGTAGGGATATAGGTAGGTGATGTGTATGTATATATATATATATATATATGTATATATATATATTTATATGTATATATATAGATAGGGTTGTAACTATATAGGTGTATATGTAGTTATGTATATATATATAGATATGTAAATATATATATAGGTATATATATATATTTATAACTAGATATATATGTATATAGATATATTTGTATAAGTATCTATGTATATAGATATATATAGATATGTATATGTGTATATATATATATATATAGTAATATATGTATGTGTATATGTATGTATATATGTATTTATATCTATAGATATATATGTATATATGTATGTATATATGTATATATGTATAAATATATATATATATATATGTATATATATATGTATGTATGTATATATACTTATATATAGTTGTATAGGTATTAATATGTATATATATATATGTATGTATATATGTATAAGTATGTATAGGTGTGTACAAGTGAGTGTGTGAGTGTACACGTGAGTGTGTACAAGTGAGTGTGTGTGTGCATGTACTGGCGGGTGGCTGTGAAAGGGAGCGGGCGAGTTAAGCCGTCTGGGGCTGTGTGCGACATTTGGTGGCCAGGGCATGTGCAGGCGTGCAACGCAAAGCGCATATACTGGAGAGAATGCGCGCGCTGTCATCGCACGCAGGCAAGTAGGGGAGTGTGAGAGAGAGGGCAACGCAGTGCACTGCGTAGCGCAGTGTACTGTGTTGCGGGCGGGAGTGGACGTGAGCGAAGACATGGGCGCGGGCGTATGCGGATGCAGGCGCAAACTGGCTGGAGGTGGTCGCGAGGAGGAGAGAGAGAGCGCGGTGACCGGATAAGTGAGAAACAAACCAGTCACCGCACTGTAGCTACAGTGTCACGCTGAGAGGCGTGAACAGTAGCTACAGTGCCGCACGGGATGGACAACCGGTTGCAACCGGTTCTGCATGTGCGGGCACGTTGGAAGGCGCCTGCATGCACGGGAAGAGCCTGCGGACGTCGCTGGCATGCGCGCGGTGCTTGCCTGCTGCTGGCGGCCGCTGCTGCTGCTACTGGAGCTTCAGACCTTGGAGCGTTGACAATGGCGGCTTGGGAGTTAATCAGTGAAAACAGAGGGTGAAACCACCACGCCCACCTGCTCTCGGAGGAGCTGGGCGGTGGTGGAACTCACAGTGGTGGTCATGGGACCACTGTGAGCTTACTCCTGCCCGCAGTGTGCCTTTTCAGTGGAAGAGCTATTGCGTATGGAGGGGAAGAGGGGAGGACGATGGCCTGGAGGAAGGTGTCTGAGGGTGCTCTCTGTTAGGCTCCCCTTGCGCAAGGGAGAGGGTAGGGCTTTTTAAAGAAGGAGGAGCCTGCCACAGCCATGCTGCTGGTAGAGGAATGGCGCGAAGAGAAGCAAGCCCCATGCCTTGTGCCACGTGAGGGAGATGATTTCAAAGTCAAAATAAAAAAGGAGAGTGGTGAATTTGCAATGCAATCCTTGAGGAAGACGTTAATTACATGGCCAATTATTCGCATTATCCTCCCGTCTTAAATAAATGCATGCAAGTGTCAATTTACAAATGCAACTATTGCTACATAAGATGCAATGGTAGTGCTAGGAAATAACACAATATGGCATATTTGTTGGTGTATTTTTGTTGTGCAATCATACCCCCATGCCTATCTTTTGCTAGTCCCTAGCAAAACATTTTGTATTGTATTTAAAAATGATCTTAAGATGAAGATTTTCTTCTGAGGTGACATGGGTGTGTTTATTTGTTGGATATTGTGAGAACCAATTGCAGAGAAGACTACCAGTACTTTAAGTCTTTTGTGACATAGACCATCTCTCGACTAACCTGGACTCTTGATATTTAAACCTTGAGTATGATTTCCAAGACTCAGAAGGTTTTTGCCATACTCGAGAGTTCAAGAGATTATGGCTTGTGCATAGTGAAGGATCAAGACCGACCAGATGAACATTAAGACTCAAGCCCAGGGTTTCACAAATCTTTAAGTGCAGGTTGGTCCCAGTTTCAGCTCGTGTCTTCAGATTGGCCCTTAAAAAGATGACGGAAAACTCAACTCCCATTTTATCACATTTGTGGCTCAAAGAATATATGGTAGAAATAGGGTATTTGTAACATGCCCTGAAAAACTCTTTAGGGAGAAGACTTTATAGATATTTTCGAGATATACTGACTTATTTGCATAGATTTTTCTTTTTTTTTTGAAACAAGTGTCAGTATATCTCTTACAACTTTATTTGGAGGAGCACACTTTTCTTTTGGTGGGAGAGTTTCTTTTTGGTGGAAAGAGTTTCTCCTAAACACAAGATAAAGCTTGGGATAAAAAGTCTACCTGCTTGCACAGGTAAGGACTCCACCTTCCCTAATGAACACTAGGGTTGGATCTTATTTTCACCTGGTCTTTCTTGATATGTGCAGTGTGAACCAAGATTACTTAGGCTCTCGAGTAGAAGCAAACCAACGGATCCTGTACTGATGTCTCAGGTACAAGAATACGTCCTTAGTTAGGAGAGATTCTGATCTATCTTGTCAATGCTCAAGTGAATAAAGCCGAGCCTGAGCGAATCAAGCTTCTGTGGCCTGGAAAGTCTTCAAAACATTGGTTGAATATCCATAAACACTTATTGTATTCTTGTTTCAGCCTTCAGATCATTACTAAACACCCTTTTTTTTTATGTACATATTTATAGATGGATGGAAACTGCATGATTCCATATAATACCCAGATCCTATAGATGCCTATCCACCCCCCCATGCCGAACCATGCTATGTCCTCATATGCATGCTGGGTAGGGTAGAGGAAGGTCCAAAGATCGGGAAACGAGAGCTGAGGTGCAGGGTATATAGTAGGGTGGTAGGGTGGGTGGATGGTGGGTGGTGAAGTGAAAAGGTGCGAAGTGAAGTGTATGTGACAGTGGAGGAGTGCTACTGGGGTGCCTCCCAATGAGCGCTGAATTTAACGTCCCCAGCTGGACTCAGAATGAGGCACGACATTAGTTACCCTCCAGTAAGGCAATAGTTTCTCCAATGGGGGTAGGTTCATGAGTAAGATAAGGTTTTAAACGCTGCCCATTGATCGTAAATTTATGCCAAGATTTAGGATCTTCAATTTCAACGGCCCCGTTGGGAAATGGTTTCGAGACCAGGAAGGGACCAGTACATTTGGACTTCAATTTCCCTGGAAAGAATTTGAGCTAGGCATTGTAAAGCCAAACTTACTGAGATGGCTCAAATTCCTTCCGTCGAATACAGCTGTCGTGAAAAGCCTTAGTGTGTTGCTTGAAGGTTAAGGCAGAGTCATAGGCTTCACGACGAAGCTCTTCCAGCTCTTGGAGTTGGAGTTTCCTTTCTCGACCACACAGGTCTAGGTCGAGGTTACATTGGTGAACTGCCCAATAAGCGCGGTGCTACAGCTCCATGGGCAAATGACAAGGCTTCTCGTAAACTATTCTATAAGGAGACATACCTAAGAGAGCATTGAAGGCGGTCCGGTACGCCCAAAGTGCATCAATCAGCTTGTCGGACCAATCCTTACGGTCAGGCCAAACCATTTTCTGGAGAATTTGCTTGATTTGTCGGTTCGACACCTTAGCTTGGCCGTTTGTCTGAGGATGATATGGAGATGCGATACGATGGTGGACTCCATATTTCCTCAGAAGTGCCCGAAAAGAAGCATGGGTAAAATGGCTTCCTCCATCTGAGATAATGGCTCGAGGGATCCCAAAGCGTGCAAAAATGTGGTCTTTGACAAATTGAGTGGATATGACATGGTCAGCATGGCGCGTGGGAATAGCCTCGATCCATTTCGAAACATAATCAACAGCAACGAGGATGTATTCAAAGCTGTTGGAAGGAGGAAAGGGACCCACGAAATTGATTCCACAAATGTCGAAGATTTCAGCAGCTAGGATGAGTTGCAAGGGCATCATGTCACGACGTGACATTGACCCTAACGACTGGCACCTAGTGCAATGTTTGGCATAATTGTGTGCATCCTGGTGAAGGGAGGGCCAAAAGAAACTGCGCTGCAACACCTTGGCTGTAGTTTTCCTCCTAGAGAAATGGCCTCCGTAGGCCTGATCGTGGTAGAAGGATAGCACACTGGGGAATTCGCTGTCAGGAATATAGCGACAGATGATCTGATCTGCATCTATTCGAAAAAGAAGTGGATTATCCCAGAAATATTACTTTGCTTCTGCAATGAGACTCTCATGCTGGTTTTTAGGCCAGCCACGTGGAAGGGAACCAGAAGCAAGGTAATTGGCAATGTCAACATACCAAGGTCCACTTGCCACATTAATTGCCAATAGGTGCTCATCGGGAAAAACCTCATTAATCGGTAGGGTAAGTCCAATGTGGTCAGGGTCCAGTCTAGAGAGATGATCAGCCACAACATTCTGGGCTCCGACCTTATCGTGGATTTCAATGTCAAATTCTTGGAGCAGAAGGATCCAACGAATCAGTCTAGGCTTGGCATCCTTCTTGTGCATGAGATGGCGAATGGCCGCGTGGTTAGTGAATACAATAACATGAGAGCCCAGAAGGTAAGAACAAAATTTCTCTCGCCGAAAGACAACCGCCAGTAGTTCTTTCTCAATGGTTGTATAATTACACTGGGCCTCATCCAACGTCTTACTGGCGTAGTACACCACGAAGGGGTGTCTATTGCGTCTTTGTCCCAGGATGGCTCCGACTGCAAGGTCGGAAGCGTCACACATGAGTTCAAAGTCGAGGGACCAATCAGGTGGTTGGAGAACAGGGGCCTTGGTGACAGCCTCACGCAGCTGCGTGAATGCCCGTATGCAGTCGGGGCCCATATCAAAGGGTACATTGGTCGATAGGAGATGAGTTAAAGGTCTAGAAATCTTAGAGAAGTCGATGAATCTCCTATAGAAACTGACGTGTCCCAAGAAGGAGCGGATTTGTTTGACAGAGCTAGGCATAGGTAAATTAGCAATTACATCAAGCTTAGCTCTATCAACCTTGATACCCCTATCAGAGATGATATGCCCGAGAACAATTCCCTCGTGTACCATAAAATGACTTTTTTCCCAGGAAAGCACGAGGTTCACATCAATACATCTCCTAAGGATACGGGTTAGGTTGGAAAGATAGTCATCAAAAGAGGGTCCAAAGACTGAAAAGTCATCCATGAAAACCTCGAGAAAGTCACCCACCATGTCATGGAATATCGCCAGCATACATCTCTGGAAAGTTGCTAGCGCATTACAAAGTTCGAATGGCATCGTTCTAAATGCAAAGGTGTTGAAGGGGCAGGTAAAGGTGGTTTTCTCTTGGTCCCTGGGGTCAATTAACACCTGGTTATATCTAGAGAATCCATCCAGGAAACAGAAAAATTTATTTCCCGCTAACCACTCCAGGATTTGGTCAATGAAAGGTAGTGGAAAGTGATCTTTCTTAGTTGCAGCATTCAGTTTCCTATAATCTACACACACTCTCCAAGATGTAGGAGTGCGTGTAGGGATGGATTTGCCCCTGTCATTGATACGGATGGTGAGTCCTACCTTTTTAGGCACGACGTGAATTGGGCTCACCCAGGGGCTATCGCTGATTGGGTAGATTATACCCGCATCCAGCCACTTAATAATTCCTTTTTAATGACCTCCCGCATGTTAGGGTTGAGACGTCACTGCATCTCATGGGAAGGTCGAGCCTCCTCCTCCGTATATATACGGTGAGTGCAGTAGGAGGGGCTAATGCCAGTTAAGTCTGATAAAGACCATCCAATGGCTGCCTTGTGTTCTATAAGGACCTTTGTTAGTTTGCACTCTTGCTCCCTGGTCAATTTTGAACTAATGATTATGGGGAATGTTTCATTTGGTCCCAAGAAAACATACTTAAGCGAATCAGGCAACTCTTTCAGCTCGGGAGTGGATGGTGAAAGATCTAGCATTCCTTGGGACGAGAGTGTCCCAAGCGGATTAGAAGAAAACAAGTCAGGAGGAAGAAGTTGGCCCTCAGTTTGGCCAAGAAGAGGGGCATCTTGGATATATGGATCCAAAAAGGGATAGCCCCAGTGAGTAGTATGTGGGCTCAAGGTCCCAGTGTGGAGTTGCAATTCTGCCTAATTTGGCAGGAAAGAAAGGGCAATCCGGTCTTCAAGAGTGTGGACCGACGGTGAGTAGCCTGAATATGACTCAGGCCACAAGGTATGGGAAGTGGAGAAAACCTCGTTAGAAGTCTGGTCAGGAGAAGGTACGGGAAAAGGGAGGGATGGGGGAACGTCACAATATGTGTCGGTCAGGCAATCCTCTATGTTTAAAGGCAATCCACAATAGTTAGAATAGGTCCCAATGATACACGCGCTGATGGCCATGTCCTCGTCAGACATGTCATCCTCGATGCAATCGCAATCAAAGTTCTTGGCTACCTTGAAGATGTTAAGTTTGAGCTTCTCAGAGCCAACGGCAATCTCAATACAGCCTGACTCGCAGTCGATATGGGCACAGGCTGTGGCCAACAAAGGTTGACCAAGGATGATCGAACAATCTGAAAGTGAGCTAGGAACTTCCATATCCAAAATAAGAAAGTCAACAGGAAAACAGAGACTGTTGACCCTAACCACCATGTCTTCCACCACACCCTTTTGTATTTTGACAGAACGGTCTGCCAACTGTAATGTGACAAGGGTGGGTTTCAGATTTCCTAAGGCAAATTTCTCGAGCATGATGGTTGGTATAAGATTGATGGAAGATCCTAGATCATGTAGGGCATGGTTAAAATTGTAGCCTTGGATGCTACAAGAAATAAGCGGTGTGAATGGATCTTTTTGCTTCGGTGGTAGATTTGACAGTATAGCACAACTCGCATGAGGCGAGAGAACCACCAGATTCTTTGTTTTCTTTGATTGTCGCCTTGGTGTAGTGTAGGCTTTGAAAAATTGGGCGACAGTTAGGTATGTGGTCGATAGCCTCTAATAGTGGTACCGTGATTTCAACATCCCTGAATAAATTATGCAGGTTATCAAAAGCCTACGTATCCTTTTTCTTGCCTTCTGGCTCCCTCAGTAGAGCCTCAGGGAATGGGACTGATTTTGGCACTAGTTTGGGTGTATCGTCCTCTCACGAACGCGGTGCGCATCCCAAATGAGAGGGCAATGAAAAAGATGGGCCAGGATTAGGTCGAGGCAGATCGACGGTTTGCTTACCGCCCCTCGTAGTAGTCGCATTGGACGTCGCAGGTCCAGTGGGATCATAAGGCGGAGGAGGGTTCACAATAGGGACATAAGGGTGAGGTGCTGCAGTGAGATTAGCTTGAAATCCTGGTGGAATGCTCGAAGCCTGTAGAATCTGATGAACCTGCCCCTGAGAAGGTCGTAACTGTGGCTGAGGACCACGGGGTATGAAATTTCGCAGGTTGGGAACAGGTTGGGCTGGAAGAGTGCCCTGAGATCGAGTCGCCATGCGTAGTTGACTGATCTTAGCATTTTGCTGCGCCAATTGGTGCTGAAGAGAGGTCATGTTCTCTTCATGGCCCTTAGACATTTCCGTCATCATTCGCATCAGTTTATCAAGAGGACTTGATGCGTGTTCTGTTTGCGGTATGCAAGGACCCATTGGCAGATTCGCCACAGGATTAGACTGGGCCCTTGGGATGACGGGTGCGGACGGTCGCATTGGCCCACCCGCGGGGTTTTGGCGTTGCGAGTTATTGGACCATGCGAAGTTTGGATGATTTCGCCACCCTGGGTTATAAGTAGCAGAGAATGGGTTGTTCCTCAGGGTGCAAGCGTCTTCTAAGCCAGAAGACGTGTCCGCATGTAAATATGCATCCGAGCACACGGAGGCTTGGTCCTCAGTGTCAAAATACTGTCTTACAAAAGCCAGATCCACGTGACTTACCGAATCATTCGGCACGACACTCGGTAAGGAAGATCTCACGGGGTTTTTGGGGATAAGCCTGGCGTTGGAAGGATTGGGATTGTGACGAAGTGGTGAGGTGGGGGTGTTTGTCATAGAACGGGTGGGATTGGCTAGAAGCTCGTCCAGCTTCTTGTGCACGACGGAGACTTCATCCAATTTTTGTGCGATAAGGTTAAGATCAGTGGATGAATGGGAGGGTTCTGTGTCAACTTCGTGAATATTACGTGGTAGGCTGGTACGATTAAAAGCGATAATGGAGGCATTGTTCGTTGAGTTTTCGCTCATGTTTTCAAATAATTCGATTGTTCCATTCTCGTCTTTATTCATGAAATTCCCTCCGTAGGAAGCATCTGTAATCTTCTTCAAAGTCTCATTTAGCCCATAATAGAAAATCTGGGCTATATGCCACTTAGGCAGACCATGGTGAAGACGCTTCAGGAGGAGGTCATTATACCTCTCCCAAGCCTCAGGAAACTGTTCGCCGTTTTGTTGCGTAAAGGAAGTTATAGCATGGCGAAGTGCATTGGTTCGCTTGATTGGGAAGAATTTCTTGAGAAATGCTATTCGCATATCTTCCCAAGAATGGATGGTTCTCCCAAGGGTGCATAACCATTGCGACACTTTATCCCGCAACGAAAATGGGAACATTTTCATGAGGACAATTGATAACTCGATGTTTCTTGGTTTAACAGTTTCAGCCAATCGGGTTAGGTCTTCCAAATGGAGAAAAGGATCTTCACTTGCAAGACCATGGAAGTGGAAGTTAATCAGGCCAATTATATTAGGTTTTAGTTCAAAATCGTCCCTACCCATGGGGACTCAAATTTGTCCTATGGTCTCTATAGCAGCGAGATTTTGATAAGAGCTAAGAGACTTAGGCTCCTCCCATTTGGGAGGGTTCTACATTTCCTCTAAGGTTTCCCTAATGTCTTCAATCTGTTTATTATACATTTCCATTTGGGCTTGGAGGCGGGTTATGGGGTCCATGGCTCCACCACCTAGTGGGTTTTGAGGGTGGTTTCCTCCCTCGGGATTTAGGGGTGGGCGTGCAGCCATGTTTGTGGAGGAGGATGATGCTTCAACTTCTTTCCTAAAATTATCAGACAATTCAAACAATTCAGGGTTTTGTGACCTCCTCCCAAACATGCACTACCGCAGGAAGAATTGGGGAGATAACAAGAGAAAAGGGGATGAGAGAAATGACACCGCAAAGGTACACATGATGATAAATCAAGGTAATCAAAGTCCTAACCTCTACAGTATGCCCTTAGACCTAAAGATCTAAGTTACCTACTATCACAACCTACGGAACCAAATGTGAGCATCGTAGAACCACCAGGCTAGATTGAAAGGCCGTTTGCCCCAGTCTTAGACACCCGATAGCATGCGGGAACCCGCACCAACACATAGGTGCTACACGCAGGTAGTTAGACCTCCAATCCTTAATAAGGGTCAAGTTGCTACCAGTTTTAATTAGAGGCTTAGGATCAAGTGCTTCAAGAATGTGAAGGATGTTGTATACTGGTAATGCCCAAGTGAGTTGTTTTTAGAAAGTGTGTAAACCAAGCATGCAACTGGGAAATCTCCCTGAATTGAAGTTTTAGTTGGTGAATGGTTTTTAGAATTTCAGCCTTAAGTAGTATGGATTTTAAGATTTCACTGAGTTACCAATTCAACCAATCTCCGGGTTTTGAGAAAATACAAGTTCTTCTATGTCCAACAAACCCTTCTTCAATGTGAGTTAGTTAATGCATGCTAAAAATGCAATGGGCTTCCCTAGGTGGAAATTTCTATGTGTGGATGCATGACTCAATTTTAGGTTAGTGTGAAAGGGAGCCGAAGCACTTCAATTTAAGTGCTGCCAATCACCAAATGATGTTTCACACACAAGGCTCAACCACAAGATAATGTAAAGAAAATCAAAGTGTTGGGGTTGAAATATTTGGGATCAAATCTAAGGCACGTGAAAGGTCGTGGTGGGGTTGGAATCAACTCAATTCCAAGTCTCCCCACCAAAAATGTGATCCTGGATTGTGGATAAATGAGGCAAGAAGGATGGCAATCAATCTATTTAATCTTGCCTCAAAGAATACTTCACATGGTGAAAGATTCAAGAATCAAGATTCTTGGATCTTCGCTATGCGAAGTTTGGCGGGAAATCCCAGGGTGGTGGGGATGATAGCAGACAATCAAACAAGTGATTTTTAATCCACTTGCCCCAAGAAATCCCAAGAAGTGTTAGTTTATTTTTTATTTTTTTTTATTAAGGTGACAAGTTGACCTAAGTTGCTAAGAGAGAGACCTACCTTTTCAGCAACGTGGGTGAAGCTCCAGTGTGGCACCGACGACTTCACGCTCTCGTTCCCACCTTGGATCTGCCCACATTTTCGACTTCCTCTGCTTGCCTCCTCCTTGTAACTGGTTTTCCTACACACCAACAAACAAAAACACCCGTGAAGAGAAGGGTGTGAGAAGAGAAAATTAAAGGAATGGAGTAGAAACTTACCTCAATGCGCACCTCCCCGGCAACGGTGCCAGAAAAAGGGGTGTGTTAGGACTCGAATAGGTTGTGTTAATATGGTGAAATTATCGTTGAAGTGCGTATAGTGGTTAACCTAAATCGAGTCTAACCATCTTTCACAAAAATTTTTTACCTGGCCTACTTAATTTTATCTTGGTCACTTTTAGGCCCAGGGTCGATCTCAGGGAGGCGGGGATTAAAGGTGAAGAAGTTTCTACGCCTTACCTAAAACGTATCTCTTCCGTGCGTTTATTATGTTTTTGGTTTTTTTCTCTTTAAGATTTTTTTGCTGATAATTTTGTCCTTGAGGTACACTCTCAAAATCAGGTCCTTGGCTTCGAGCCAAATTGTTCTTGGCTTCGAGCCAACTTAGGGTTTCCAAAAAATTGGTCCTGCTATTCGCAAGACCGAGTACTTGCAAGACAAGGATTATCTTTTCTCTTTTACTTTTTTTTTATCTTTTTAATAGCAGGAAACAAAAGAGAAATAAAAACAAGATAGGTTGCTTGTAGAGAAATACATATAGTCTATATATAGATATATATATTATATATATAGGGGTGGGGGTGGAAGTGGAAATGGCATGTAGCACAGTGTCGAGTTGGTCCACGTCTAGAAAGATGCAACCAACAAGACGAAGTGCCGCGTAGACTGTAGGATGGATGTGTGGGAGTGTGTGCGGAGGTGCTTTCTTTAGGCCGGTATCGGGGAATATCAGCAACTGGTGCAGATATTCCCACGAAATAGCGCGTGGTGGAGTGACTAGTGCATAGGGATACAGTTAGGTGATGTGTATGTAAATATATATATATATGTATATATATATTTATATGTATATATATTGATAGGGTTGTAACTATATAGGTGTATATGTAGTTATGTATATATATATAGTTATGTAAATATATATATAGGTATATATATATATATTTATAACTAGGTATATATGTATATATATTTAACTATATAGATATATATATATAGTAATATATGTATGTGTATATGTATATATATATGTATTTATATCTATAGATATATATGTATATATGTATGTATATATGTATATATGTATAAATATATAAATATATATATATGTATATATATATGTATGTATGTATGCATATATACTTATATATAGTTGTAAAGTTATTAATATGTATATATATATATAAATATATATATGTATATATGTATAAGTATGTATAGGTGTGTACAAGTGAGTGTGTGAGTGTAAACGTGAGTGTGTACAAGTGAGTGTGTGTGTGCGTGTATTGGCTGGTGGCTGTGAGAGGGAGTGGGCGAGTTAAGCTGTCTGGGGGCTGTGTACGATGCCTGGTGGCTAGGGCACGCGCAGGAGCGCAGCGCAGAGCGCAGATGCTGTAGAGAACGCGTGCGCTGTCGTCGCGCGCAGGCGAGTGCGGCAGTGTGAGAGAGGGTAACACAGCGCATTGCGTTGCGGGTGGGAGTGGACGCGGGGGTGAGGCGGACGCAGGCGCGAGGAGGAGAGAGAGAGCGTGTGGTGACCGGATAAGTGAGAAACAAATCGATCACCGCACTGTAGCTACAGTGTCGTGTTGAGAGGCGTGAATAGTAGCTACAGTGCTACGCGGGATGGACAACCGGTTGCACCGGTTCTATGTGTGTGGGAACGCTAGATGGTGCCTGCACGTGCGGGAAGAGCCTGTGAACGTCGCTGGAATGTGTGAGGTGCTTGCGCTGCTGCTGGCAGCCGCTGCTGCTGCTGCTGGAGCTTCAGACCTTGGAGCGTTGACAATGGCGGCGAGGGAGTTAAGCAGTGAAAATAGAGGGTGAAACCACTATGCCCACCTACTCTTGGAGGAGCTGGGTGATGGTGGAACTCACAGTGGTGGTCGTGGGACCACTGTGAGCTTGCTTCTACCCGCAGTGTGTCTCTTCAGTGGAAGAGCTACTGCGTATGGAGGGGAAGAGGGGAGGACAATGGCCTGGAAGAAGGTGTCTGAGGGTGCTCTCTGTTCAGGCTCCCCTTGCGCAAGGGAGAGGGAAGGGCTTTTTAAAGAAGGAGGAGCCTGCCACAGCCATGCTGCAGGCAGAGCATGCTGCTGGTAGAGGAATGGCGCGAAGAGAAGCAAGCCCAATGCCCTAAGCCACGCGAGGGAGATGATTTCAAATTCAAAATAAAAAAAGAGAATGGCGAATTTACAATGCAATCCTTGATGAAAACGTTAATTACATGACCAATTATTCGCATTATCCTCCCTTCTTAAATAAATGCATGCAAGTGTCAATTTACAAATGCAACTATTACTACATAAGATGCAATGGTAGTGCTAGGAAATAACACAAGATGGCATATTTGTTGGTGTATTTTTGCTATGCAATCAGCTACCTACTCAGAAAAAGAAAAAAATATATACTCAAAAAGAAAAAAAATAGAAAAAAAACAAAAAGGTGAAAAAAACCACACTTCACCACATGAGTATAGCTAGAAAGTTGCCATTGGTTTGTCCCCTTATTGGTCATTTATCCAAAGCTCAACTTACAAAAATGCACAAATAATTTCCAAAACACTTAGGGAAGAAGTAGGGAAGTGGAATAAACCAGGGAGATATACACTGGGCTCACCCTTGTGTTGACCCGATAAAAAATTTTAGAAGTAGGGAGAAAACTACTGATTCTAAAGATAAATCTTGAGGTAGAATTTTTAGGTCACCTAGGGTCATAGAAACCTGAAGTTCGATTTAGCGGCCACCTAGTGAGTCTATCACTTTTCACGAGATGCTTAGAACTTAAAGTAGTTTTTGAGTCATGGGTGGGTTGGGTAGCTATAGAAAGCTGCCCTAAAACTCTTAACTCAAAAGAATCCAAAAAAACTTAGAAGAAGAAAAAAAAAGAAAAAAATGTATCTTCCCTTTTCAAAATAAGGCGAGGACTTGGGCGGTTTGCATTTTGGTAGGCACCCAGGAACTATTGAGTCTTAGTAGTTTAGGCCATAGTTGAAATTTCTTCTTGATAAAAAACATCTTATGGTTAAGCGATCGAGTTCTAACTCTATTTTTGTACATAGCATATAGGTTAATTTTGCTAGGAACTAGCAAAAGATAGGCATGGGGGTACGATGTATACACATCCATTTAGGTTAAAGTGACTATTTATGCATGTTCCTAACCTTATAGATACATTACATATTATAAATATTGCATAGCATGCATCATTTTGCATTTATAATAGTTTGTATAAATTATAGGTTAATTCGCATCCTTTTGTGGTTGGGAGAGGAGATTTATTTTAGGGCCTCGAATTGACGATCCAACCATACAGATTAGATTAAGATGACATTGGAGTCCAACGCCTCTAAAATTGTCATGATCGGAGTCCCAAAGCACATTATGCAGTCTAGGGAAGATCAATGACCAAGGGGTTAGATGACGTAATTCGGAGCTTTAAATGACAAATCCAACCACATTGATGGATCCGGATTGATTATTGTAGCCCAACGACGCAAAAATTGACCAAATCCGACATCCATGGCGCCACCTACAAGCATCTGAAGTTGAGAAATCCAGATGGCGCCACGTGGCGCCATCCAGACCATCCAAGCTATCCAGCAACAGCCACAACACCTCCTCTTCATCCATGTCATCAAATCTCAGCCATTGGATCAAGATCCAATGACGGAGATTAGATCTCACTGTGGGAAGACCAATGACACAGATCTCCCCTCGGGCAGGCGTAGTGCAGTGGCAACGTGATGGGCTCGCAAACAAAGGGGGCTCGTTCGAATCCCATGGAGTAGCGGCCCTCAGTGCGGGCGGGCGCTAAATTATACTACATGATGTGAGATGGATGGTGGAGATGGTAGCCACATTGCACATAGTGCAAGCAAGCGATTTGATGAGCGAGGAAACGCATGATCATACGTGCCTAGCACGCGATCTCAAGCACGATCAGTGTGCGATGTTAGCCTTCCATCGATGATCCAACGGTCATGACTCCTCCAACCTCAGCAGCAGCTGTGGGAGCGGACGCCAGCAGTTGCGTGGGCTGGCTACAGTGATGCATGAGCGGGATCTATAGCGATGTCTTGGATGTCACTACTTGTCCCATGCCCATTTTAGCCCCCTCTCCTCCACTATAAAAAGGCTTACACCCCTCCATTCACCTTCATCTCTTCCTTTCTCTCCTTCACCATCTCTAAAGCTATGAGAGAGCTTATCCCAATCTTGGGATGCTCCTTTAGAGTAGAAATTAAAAATTTTTCCCACTTCTCACCCTCATTCGTGGAGCATTCCGTGGCCATCCTCTCACGATGATCCGGAAGTAGATCCTCACCGTAACGCCATTCTCCTTCCACTGACACCGTTCTCCTTCCTCCAGCCTCTCACCACCTTCGTCCTGGCACCGTCAAAGCAAGTTGTCCTCCAAGAAGCCGTTGAGGGGGTTTCTTCTCAGCTCATTCTATCTTTTATCTCTTTCTAGTATAGTCTTATACTTTGACATTAGCTGTAATAGTCTCTGGTTATATATTAATATTTTCTCTCTCTGTCTCTCTCTAATTAGCTGTATAGCATATTAATTAAATAAATCCCTACCTACTATTCTATTTATCTAAAAATGCCAAAAAAATTACAAAGCCCCAAAACGCCAAAAAGAAATAAAATCAAAATGTGGATTTCTTTAAAACCAAACGTTCGCCTCCCTATGTTCGACCAGGGGCTCACCTCGAGCTTCGATTATAAATTTTATTTGGAAGTGGATTTTTATGCACTGCGATAATGGGTTTTTCAACTCAAACTTTTCACGTATGAAATCTCCTCACCATGTGATATGGGCCCTTCATCGAGGATCGGACGGCGGAGATGATGCCTTGCGAGGACAGCGCTATGACAGCTGTGCGTCTAGCTATGCGTACGTGAGTGCTTGGCTATTCGTGTGTGAGCGTACAGTTGCATGTGGGCTGGCCGTGTGTGTGCTTGTGATGATTGGGGTCGACTGTGTATTTCATGCCAAATGATTTGGCACAAGCCTTATAAAAGGCCCTATGGTCCCCCATTGCAAGTACATCTCTTAACATCATCTACCAAGAACGTTCCCACCACCATAGAGCTTCAAAGTGTGTTCCCGAAGCTGTCGAGCCATCGACGGACATCCATCCACCACTGTGGCTGCCTCGCGTCTCCATTTATTACATTTATTTGCTAGTTTTCTCTAGTTTAATGTTCATGTTTCTTTAAGCATTTATCTAGCATTATTGTAAAATGATTTTGCCTATGCAATAGAGTAGCTTTCATTGTTATCGTTGTTGCTCTAAATTATGTTCTATTTATGTTATTCCATGTTGGTATAACCACCATTATCACAGATCTCTTAGTCACTCTTTCTCTCTCTCTCTTTCTTTTGTTTTCATGTCATTCTGCATGCAAGCAAACCATCATGTGACAATAAACTAAAAGACTATAAAATTTGATTTTTCGCCCCCCTGAGATCAACATTTGAACTCACCGTTCCATTTCTTCTTTAAAATTGACGTCGTATTTGCACGCTACAACAAATGAGTTATTACTTTGCATTTTTCAACGTCAGTTCTTGGCGTCGTTGCCGAGGAGGCAACAGATCCTTTAGTCGCTTTTATCCTTGCATTTGTGCTCACATTTCTTACTCTCTTTTCTCTCTTTCTATTGATTGATTGCAGGAATCTAGCGTGAAAGCGACAAGAGGAGTTCACTTGAAGATAGTAGATTGGAAGCAAAGTGTAGGGAAGACTTTCATGAGTATTACTCTACTTAGCGTTGTAGCATCTTTCTTTTATTTTTGAAAATAAAAAAAAATTTCATTTAGGATCATGCATAAACTCTAAGCTAGTGTGCATGTTTGGTTGCATAAAAAAATAAAAAAAATTGGCATGGTGAGTTGCTATTTGATCCACATCTCGAACCTGCCACCCGAAAAAAAATTCTCTTTACATTCTAACATCTTTTGAAAATCCTTTTAAATGTTTCTCCCTTTGAGTGGTGTTTGCAAAGCCACCGATGTTTGTATTGGGTCGCACCACACATCAAAAATTAAAATTGATTCACCAAGTAAAATTACATGAACTTTAGGGGTGAGTACATTAGGGTTGCTTATTTCTAGGGCCACATTGATATTAAAGAAAGTCGATCATCACCTGCTTTATGCAAAACCTTGTGTGTCCACTTCTAAGCATTGTTTAAAAATATTATGAAATTCCAACCCTAAAAAGCACTAAAGCAAGGATGAATCATTAAAAGACACCACATCTAAGAAAACCTTACTTCAAAATCATGCTTTGTTGAGTGCACACATGCTCAATTGGATTAATTAAGAGGCATGATGTTACCACATCCATTTAGGTTAAAATGCCTATTTATGCATGCTCCTAGGCTTAGATTTGCATTCCATATTATAAATATTGCATAGCATGCATCATTCTACATTTAGAGTACTTGTATATATTTTAGGTTAATTGCACCCCTTTTGTGGTCAGAATAGGATATTTATTTTGGAGCCTCAAATTGACGATCCGACCATATAGATATGATCAGGACAACGATCAGAGTCCAACACCTCTGAATTGCCTTGATCGAATCCTGTAGCACCATTTGTAGTTTGAGGAAGATCAACGACCAAAGTACTAGGTGATGTAATTTGGAGCTTCAAACGAAAAATCCGACCATGCGGTTGGATTTGGGTCGACGATTGCAGCCCAATGGTGCAAAAATTGACTCAATGTGATCTTTGTAGTTACCCCTACAACGAAAAGAAGATGGACAGCCCAAATTGTGCCATGTGGTGCAACCTGGGCCACCCATGAGTACGCACGAGCCACTACATGCGCACAGCAGTGCGGGCGTGTGCGCGCGGAGTCATGCATGCATAGTGGTTGGTGGGCAAGTGGGCTATCTCAGGGACATTTGTGGCAAATCTTCAGCGACGTTTATGACCGTCACTAAATGTTCTGTATACAAAATTGATCCTTTCCACCACTATAAAAGGACCCCTACCCCTCTCATTCTTCTTCATCTCCTTCTTTCTTCCTCTCACCACCTCCGAGGCTCTAGAGAGAGCTTGTCTTAAGCTTGGGATGCTCCTCTAGAGTAGAAACAAATATTTTTTCCTCCCCTCATCCCATTCATGGAGCATCCCACGACCATCCTCTCACCTCCCTTCGGGAAGAAGATCCTTGCTGCGACGCCGTCCTGCTTCGCCCTCCATCCTCTAGTTTCGTCCTTGTTCGTCCTGCTCGTCACAACCTTCCTCCAGGAGACATTAGAGTGAGTCATCCTCCGAGCAACCATCGAGGGGGATTCTCTCACCTATATCTTTCTTTTTGCTTTTGTAGTGTAATCTTTCCTACTTCTCAGTTGTAGAAAACATTTGCTTCAGAAATATATGTTATTGTTTCTCTCTCTCTCTCTGATATTTTGCAAGTATATTAGTTAGATAAGAATTTATTGACCTAATCTCTTGCTTGCTAAAAATACCAAAAAAATTAGAAAAGACAAAAATGACAAAAATAAATAAAAGTGAAACGTGGATTTCATAAAACCAAACGCTCGCCTCCCTGTGTTCAACCTAGGATTCACCTTTTGAGTTTCGATTATAAATATTATCTGATTGATGGATCTTCTTGGGAATCGAACTACAACGATGGGTTTTCCAAACCTGAACCCTTTCCATGTGTGAATCTGCCACTATCATTTTGGAGTGTCAAATGACAAATCCGACTGCACAGATGGATTTGGGTCAACAATAACAATCTGACAATGGAAAAATCATCTCAATCCGACCACCGTGACACCCTCTACAATAGAAAGATGATGGACAACTCAGATCACGCCACGTGGTGCAACCCAGGCAACCCATGCGCATGCACACACCACCGCACGTGCACAGTAGCGTGGGTGCTCGCACGAGTGGAGGCATGCATGGCAGCAACGCAGCGGTTGGTGGGCACGTGGGCTATCTTTAGCAACATTTGTGGCAGATCTTCAGCGACTTTTATGACCATCACTAAATGTCCTGTATACAAATTTGATCCTTTCCTCCACTATAAAAGGACCCCTACCCCTCCCATTCTTCATCTCTTCCTTTCTTCCTCTGACCACCTCCAAGGCTCTAAAGAGAGCTTGTCCAAGCCCTAGATGCTTCTCTAAAGTAGAAACAAATATTTTTCCCACCCCTCATCCCCATTCGTGGAGCATCCCACGGCCGTCCTCTCACCTCTCTTTGGGAAGAAGATCCTCGCCGCGACACCGTCCTACCGCATCCTCATCCTCTGGCTTCATCCTCATTCGTCCTGCTCCTCACCGCCTTCCTCCAGGTGATGTCAGGGCGAGTCGTGCTCCAAGCAACCGTCGAGGGGGATTCTCTCACCTATATCTTTTCTTTTGCTTTTGTAGTGTAATCTTTCCCGCTTTCTCAGTTGTAGAAAACTTTTGCTTCCGAAATATATGTGATTATTTCTCTCTATCTCTTTAATATTGTGCAAGTAGATTAGTTAGATAAGAATTTATCAACCTAATCTCTTGCTTGCTAAAAATACCGAAAAAATTAGAAAAGAGAAAAACGACAAAACAAATAAAAGCGAAATGTTGATTTCATAAAAGCAAACGTTTGCCTCCCCGTGTTCTACCTAGGACTCACCTTTCGAGTTTTAGTTGCAAATATTATCTGATTGATGGATTTTCTTGCGAATCAAACTACGATGATGGGTTTTCCAAACCTGAACCCTTTTCACATGCGAATCGCCGCTATCATTTTGGCATCGTTGCTGGGGAGGCAACGCTCGTTGGTTGTTCTCGCATTTTTCTGGCTTAACTTTTTATCTCACTTGCTCCTTTTTTTCTGTGATTACAGGTACCCTTCCAAGGCGAGCCAAAGTGGATAAATCGGAGTAAAGTGTGGTTAAAGAGTTTTGTAAGTTTATCCCCACCACCCCCACCCAAGATTTCATTTCACCACATTAATAACTCAAACCTAAATCAATTTAGGTGCTTTTTATAAACCCTAGGATAGATTTGATTATTTGATTGTCACTTCACCTCACCTCACCCACCTGCATATATTAAAAAATAAAAAAGTATATATTCTTCTCTTGTGGGATTTAACTGAAAGCTACACACTCAATACCCACAGCTCTCATCTTAAGGCACACAATCACTTTGATTCTACCACTTAACCCAGATCTGACCTGTGGATCTAGTACACCTTAACTCAATACACACATAACTGAGTTGAAATCTGATTAGGTCAGGACTTTTTGTGTGCCTTAATCAAGTGGTGCAACAGGCCAATTGATTGAGCTGTTTGGGCTGCACCACTTAAGATAAAAGTGATCCATCAAGTAGCTTGCCACTTAGGGTTGATCTTTAGGGCTAAACCAGGCACTCCACATTAGTTTTAGATTTCTAAAGGAATATATCATCACCAATGCTTTCAAAATTTGGAGTGTTCTACTAAATCTGATTGAACGAACCTAAAAGTTAAACCCTAAAAGCTACTAAACAAGGTTAAACCCTAAAAGACACATCATCAAATAACCTTGTTTGCAAACCCTGGTTGTGCATGCACGCACATTTGAATTGATCATTAAGAGGACAACCCATCTAAAGGGACCATCACATTCCAAGAGCATGATCATCCAAAGTCAAACTAAAACTGAGTAGACGTTGGCCTTAAGGATTGACTGGCTCTTTTGGGCTCAGACTTAGATTTTTTTTTGATTAATCTACTTCTACTGGTCCATCTGATGTCGAGCTAGGGAAGTAGCATCAAATGATCGCGGTTGGGGGGTACACTAGGAACCGGAGGTGCAAGCCAAAGGAAGAATCTTCTCCCCAACCCCTCATTTTAATTGGTTGGATTGACTGGATAAAAGTAGACCAAATCAGTTATAATCTCAAGATGGGTTCTGAGAGTTTGTAGGTCTTTAGGCTAACCCACCTAAGGACAGGGTTGATTGCTTGTACTAAAGAGCACCTTTCTCTCATCCATTTTCCCTCCTACTCCATAATTTATCCTTCCATTTCTTTCACACATTTCCAATCCTACCCTCCTACCAACATGTATCCTCAAGATGATTACTATCCCGACTCAACTTATGATTACCCATCCACTTGCCGGGATAACTTTGATTGGGGATATGAATCTGGACCTTAGTGTCTAGGGCCTAACCCTGGACAAAAGACAATGATTACTATCCTTCCCAGAGCTACAGTGATTATAGATATCCACCCTTTAATGACCAAACCAACCTGATCTACAATAAGGAAGGATATGATGATTATAACACCTACCCTCCCCAATATTCCACTGAATATAGGTCACCATCATTCTTTGAGCAACCTGAAATGACCTATTATCAAGGAGGGACCCAAGAACATCAATATCTTAACTCCCTAGAATGAACCCAAACTTACCCAACCCTGAACCAAATCATTCAATTCAGGTGAACCAGGTCCAATACAGGGTGTTGGCTAACTTGAGGAACACCATCCAATCTTTAGAAGTTCAGCCAACACCATGCACTAAAGCATTGGAGCCTATGATAAAAATGATTGATGAGCTGAATAGCTCTTTATTGGATTTGCTCCAACATGTTAGTGATAAGGGCCTGGGTGAGTGTTGGACGTAAACGAACGCTACGCTAACGAGTTCGATTTTGGAAAACCTGTTGTTGTAGTTCGAAAGCGAAGAATTCGTGTTCAACAAATAAAATTTATACCGAAATGAATTCCGGGTCGAACACAGGGAGGCTACGTTGATCTATATTCGCAATTATATTTTTTAGGATTTTTGATAAGCAAGGCGATATAATTACAATGGAGCTATCAGACTAAAAGAGAGAGAGAGAGAAAGAGAGAGAGAGAGAGAAAGAGAACATGCATTCAATATTTCAACTGTTTATATAATCAAACTAAATAAAAGTTACACTAGAAAGCGGGAAATCAATTACACTATAAAGCAGGAAAATTCTACGCTAGAAAAGCTGTAAATAAGAATGGGAGAGAGAAGTTATCCTCCTCGATGATTGCTTGGAGGACGAGCCGGACGGGACGACGCCTGGACGAAGGAGAATGAAGCAGGACGAAGGAGGACGAAGCAGAAGAACGGGAACGGAGCAGCACGCCGTCGTCGTCGTGGGATCCACTTCCGAAGGGGAACGAAAATTAGACTTTATCTCACGAGAAGCATCCCGGGTGTGGGACAAGCTTCTCTTGAGCTTTGGAGGGGTAGAGAGGAGAAGGAAGGGATGAAAATTTCGTATGGAGGGGGTCTCCTTTTATAGTTGGAAGGAGTGGGGGCAAAATGGACATTACAACTTCAAAACAATAAATGAGGGATATTTAGTGAGGGATAAATCTGTCACTAAAGCCCCGACGTGGGTGTAGCTTCCGCGCCCACGCGCGCCGCTTCAGCTGCCTATGCACTCAACGGCATCGCACGCATGCTGAGTCTCAGCTTTCCGATCGCGAGATCAGACGGCTTAAAATGCATCTTCGCCCGCTACGCTGTGCGCCCGCCCATGTGTGATCGCGCGTCCATGCTGCGCGTCCAATCGTGCGTCGGCGCTATTGGGCGCGTGCAGCCGTTGGATCATAATCTAACGCTCCACGCGCCACTCGCTTGCGCCTGATTTGAGGCTCGTGGGACTCGATCCTGCGACCTCTCCTTCGCCCGCTGCTTCGTCTCTGCTGCGCTACGCGGACGAAATTGTCGCGCGGATGAATCAGCCAACCGCATCCACAGCCGTTGGATCTTGATCCAACGGCGGAGAACAAGCGGGAGCAGGACCTTCGTAGAATGTGTGCGGCCATTTGGGCAGCCGAGATGGTGCCACGTTGCGCCATCTTGGCCGTCCATCTTCTGGAAGTTGTAGATGGTGCCACGGATGTCGGATTGACTAGATTTTTGCGTCGTTGGGCTGCGATCGTCGATTCGAATTCATCCGTGCGGTCGGATTTGTCATCTGAAGTGCAAATTTTCACCATCCTGGCCCTTGATCTTCTATAGTTCCCCGGTCACTATCTGATGCTACGGATGTCTGATTAGGGCAATCTTGGAGTCGTTGAACTCCAATCGTCGCCCTGATCACATCCATACGGTTGGATCTTTGATCCGAGGCCCCGATAAAATGTTTGCCATGTCCAAGCACATAAAAGGAGACAATTAACCTCCATTTTATTCAAACTACTCTAAATGCAAGATGATGCATGTTATGCAATATTTATATCATGAAATGCAATCCTATGCTTAAGAACATGCATAAATAGACATTTTAAGTAGTGTAAATGTGTTTACATCAGTGAGTTTCTACTTGGGAAATTATCGAGATTGAGGATGAAATTCGTGGTTGCCCTAATCTAGTCTTGAGATGATTTTCAAGATGAACTCCGTTCATCAGAGCCAATGTCTGAACTCACTCAGGCACCTGTCGAGGGGGATACATTTTCTAAGATAGGAGATGACTAGGTTGGGCTAGAGTAACCCATTGAGGATGACATGATTGATTCACCCGAGATCCCTAAGCGAGGGAACGAAGAAAAACATGTCTCCTTGGATCATGAATTGACATATGATTTTGAGACGTATATAAATGCAGATCAAGAATTCTTTGACTCTGAGGGTGAAGAATCTCTTAGTGAAGTCTCACTTGAGCGCAAGGAAGATGCTTTTAGTGAGACAAATGGGCCTGAGGTATCTGATGAACCATTTGACAGCCCGATAATAGAGGAATTTGATTTGGTTGGGGTTAACTTGGAGGATCCGAATCCGGATGATTCAATTAGTGACCCCATTCCTCATCTACACCCAGAAGTGCTATCTTTTGAATTCGTTATGCCCAAGTCAATCCTGATTTAGCCACACTTGTTAGACTTGGGTATTTTAGATGGGGCGCACAACGATTTGGAGGTTCCAGAAACCTTGATCTTAAAGGATAGGAAGTTGGAAATAAAAATCTAGGAAGCTACTTCTAAGGGATCTACGATTTTGGATCTAAGGGTACCTATCGACCTGAAACCACCTACTTTCTACCAGGACCCTTATGATATCTTTCATGTGCAACCCAAGCTCGGAATAATTGACTATCTTCCTGAGCTGAACTTTAAGTGGACACCCGAGTTGAGTGAATCAAATCTGCCCATTGTGCACCACTTTAGTCTTGGGTTGCACACCACCAAATCATAGCCTGGACCAGTAAGCATAATAATCTCTGATTCTGGGTGATTTTCATCCAAAACTTGAGAACTACTCGACCCTGGGGCATGGGTTTGTGATGACTCTATAATTAAAAGTGTTAATAACATCAATTAGAGTTAATTTCGAGGGTACTTATGCGATAATGTCATATTATAATGGGCTTGGGAGCATTGCATGCATATTGCATGATCTTTAAATTTTAATCGCTTAGAATCAATGCTTAATGACCATGTGCACAAGTCCATTTTCAAATAGGTCTCAAATGAGTGATCGGATCATACGGATAGATCTGGATCGACGAACGGAGTCCAATGGACTTGAAATCACTTCAATTCGACCTCCGTAGCTCCCACAACAAGCTCAAGAAAGATCAACAGTTAGGGGGCAATGCAACATCCTTGCGGGCCTTAGATGAAAATTTTGACCATATGGATGGATCCAAAGCGATGATCGCAGTCCAGCAGCATGGAAATCATCACGATCCGAGCACCATGGCATAGAAAGAAGATGGATGACCTAGATGGCGCCATGTGGCACCATCCAGGCCACCCCTCACACTCCTAGCAGCCATGGCCTCTTCCCCCCATCACATCTCATGCTCCATCTCAGCTATTCATCCTTCATCCAACAGCAGGAGAGGCATGTGCAAGGAATACTCTCCACAACATCTCTTGGCCTTGGCTCATCGGTCGTGAAGGAGCCTCTCAAAGAGAGGGTGCAAGTTCACAACCTGCTGACCCCTCAATTGGTCGCTTGAGGAAGGTGTGCAGCAGCACAAGGCATGAGGCAGAGTGAGTAGTGCATGTATGCGAGCGTGGGCATGTGTGTAGTAGCATAGCAGCGTGCACGAGGCAGTAGCAACACAGAGACCAGCGTGTGCCAGCATGAGCATGTGACAAAGTGCGCAGGGTGCGTGGCACAACAGAGAGCGTTGAAGGCGTGAGTGTGGGGGCTACGGTGACGCTTGTGATGGGTCTTCAGCGATGTCTTTGAATGTTGCTATTGACCCAAGGATGATTTTTGGCCTTCTCCCTCTGTTATAAAAGGGCCTACCCCCCTCTTTTTGCTAAGCTTCCACCCATGAGATACCACCACCTTCTTGAGTTCCAAGCAAGGTCTCGAAGCCGCTGAGCCAACGACGGAAGCCCCTCCATCGCCGTGGCTATCTCGACACGTTCTTCTTCCTTGTCTTAGTGTTATTTTATTTTGTAGTGTACTTCATGTCTTGATATTGTTAAAGCATTCATCTACATTATGTTTGATTACACATTTGATAAGAAATTGTTAGCACATTGATCTTATGATATGGTTCTCTAACTCTTTTCTCTCTCTTTATCTCTATCTCTTTGTCTCTCGCATTTCCTCAAATCGATTTTCAAGCACACAAACAACATATTTATGTGACACAAAAGCAAGTATTTGATATAATTATTGCCTCCCTATGTTCGACACTCGGACTCACCTCCAATTCTTTATTTAAAATTAACATCGTAAGCGCACTACAACAAACGATTTTACACAAACACGTCCGACAAACATCAGTTTTTGGCATCGTTGCTGGGGAGGTAACGGATCTTTTATTCACTTTCATTTTCTCGGTCATTATTCATATTTGTGTTATCTAACTTGCTCTTCTCTCTGTTCTTATGGTTGCAGGAACCTTGTGCATCAACAGTGGGAGGAGAATGAGCTGGGTTGGATCTAAGGAAGCGTAAGAAGAAGACTGCCATCGACCCGAAGGTTTGATCTTGTCTTCCCACAAACCAAAGGTAACTTTTCATATTTGGACCAAGAAAAATGGTGGTGTGTTAAAAGAAAACCCTCTCATTTTTTTGTCGAAGAAAAACACCACCAATAAGTCTGCAACCTGTTAGTTTCGCAATATGATTTTCTGGATTTGGGTTGAGGATACAATTTAAGGACCCTAAACACGTCTAAAAATTTTGAGAAAAGTCTCAGAGGTGCTCCTTCCAGTAGAACTCCACCTCAAATTTCATAGCCAAACTCTTTGTGGTTTGGCCATGAGAAATTCGCTACTAGAAGTGTGCAAGGTTGTCCTAATTTCTAGAGATTTGTGGTTGTTCTTGCTGCTGCAAACTCCACATAGCTTGGATTTATGAGAGATTTATATTTCTGGAAAGGTTCTTGAAATTCTCTTCACTTCATCTGATGACTACTTTTGCATATGAAATTGATTAGTGCTTATTCTGATCAAAATCTTAAACTTGCACACTGATCTAGAAGTTTTGGACAGATTGACCCCCTCTTGAAGAAACATGAATTTGGGTGGTTTATCATCCTCAAAAAAATTTTGAAATTAATTTTTTTTGAAAAGCTCATTCAATTTCTGTCAGGATAGGGTCCTTGCTTGTTTTTATTAGACCCTTCTTGACAAAATCTTAAAAATGATTCATTGAATAGAAGCTACACACCTTAGGATTTTCCACACTAGGGAGTTCTTGATTTTATAGCCACACAAAAGGCCTTAAAGAAAATCAATCTTCACCAACCGTGTGACTATATAATTGTGCCTTGTTTGAATGTGTAAACAAGTGGAATTTTTAAAATCCATTAAAGCAAGATTCAAACCCTAAAAATCACACATCTCAATCTTGCTTGCTAAATAATGCTTGTTTTGGCATTGGGTCGTTGCACCCAATTGTGCATGGACATGACCCAGATAGGACCAATCTAAGTCCTGGAAGTGTGATTGGGTTTGTAAGTACTTGGCATTAATTTCCATTATGGAATCTGATGTCTAGGCTATGGGGAAGTGTTAAACGACTGCGGTTGTGGGGTACAAAGGAACCGACAGCGTGAGCCAAAGGAAGAATGTTCCCTTCAATCCCCTCTTAATCAACCTGGCCAGATTAACTTTAGGAAAAGAGGTTTAAGTGCTTGCAGATTTGATCACTCTCTTCAGGACTTCTAGGTCACCTAAGTCTACACTAAAAGGGCCTAGTTTTATGTGTTTGATTGTGCACACTTAATTTGCTCATTCCTCTACTTCTTCCAAACCGTGGATTTCAATGCCTATCCTTCATTTCCAAACTATCCCTAACATTATTTGTATGCTAACCCATGTAGGTTGTATCCATAGTTTACTTGGGATAACCAACCACCTAGTCGGGAACTTAATCCAGGACCTGAGTACCCAAAATACCTCCCTTATCCCAACTACCCCAATTTTACTCAACATGCATGAACTTCCTATTGGGATACTTCCAACCCACCCACTTAGGGGTATGATCCAAACCTTGAGGTTCCTTACCTTGATTCTCCTTTTGATGGCTCTTCTTTTAGGTCCCATCCACCCACTAATCAATTTGATAGGACCTACACTCTAGGAGAACACCACGACCCCTACCCTTCCTAGGACCATAACCAAGATAGGTCATCTGAATTCAAGGATCTCTCGTACTTGACCTATGGATTGGAAGGGATTCTAGAATAGTAGAAATCAAAGGATGATCATAAACCTAGGCAAATCAAGAATGATCAAACTTTGATTTGGACCCTTGATGAAGAATCCGACTGGGAGGAGGACTTAGAACCTCAATTATTCTGGAGTAGGATAAAATAGAAAATGGGTCCTCTTGAAGAATTGGACCCTGAAAATGATAGAATAGAGGACCCAATGTTGAAGCTACGAGTTGCTATGCTAACGTATTTGATTTTGAAAACTTGTCGTTGTAGTTTAAAAGCGAAGAACTCATGTTCAAAAAATAAAATTTATACTAGAATAGAAATCCCGGGTCGAACTCAGGGAGGCGGATGTTTGATTTAAAAATACGCGTTTGTTTTATTTGTCATGAAATAGAATAATTGATTAGAAACTATCTATCTATTTACAATAAATAGAAGAGAGAGAGATAGAATATTGCAAACAGAAACCAAAAAGAGATGTAGAATGAACATGGAATTCATTAACAACGAGATTGTTCATTACACTACTCATTACAACTAGAAAGCGGGAAAATGATTACACTAGAAAGCAGTAAATTTACTCTAGCAAGCAGTAAATCTACTCTAGAAAGCAGTAAAAAGAATGGGGAGAGAGATATCCTCCTCGACGGTCACTTGGAGGATGAGTCGAACGGGACAACACCTGGAAGACGGGGAATGGAGCAAGATGAAGGAGGATGAAGTGGGAAGAACGGGAACAAGGCAGCACATCATCGTCGTCACGGGATCCGCTTCTGAAAGGGGGATGAAAATTGGACTTTATCTCTTGAGAAGCATCCCGGGTGTGGGACAAGCTTCTCTTGAGCTTTGGAGAGGGAGAGAAGAGAAGGAAGGGATGAAGATTTCATATGGAGGAGGTCTCCTTTTATAATTGCAAAGAATGAGGGCAATTTGGCCTTTTTAATCTCAAAACATTAAATCCAGGGTCTTTAGTGATGGACAAAATTGTCGCTAAAGCCCCATTGTGGGCATAGTGGGGTGGCCGCTTCCCTCCCGCACATGCAACGTGTGCTCCACGTTCTGCATATCTCGGCCGTTCGATCGCGAGATCGAACAACTGAGGGCGCTCCTGCCGCGCCTCTTCAAATCGCAACGCCCGCATTTGATGGCACGTCATGCGCGGCCGTGCGATAGCGTGTGGGCACTATTGAGTGCTCGCGACCGCTCAATCGCAATCCAACGATCCTCGCGCCCGCTCACTCGTACCTGCTCGCTCGCTCCTCGCGACTTAATCCCGTGCCTCTCCTTCATGCAAGCACATTCACCCACTGCGCTGTGGAGGAGAAATGGGCGCACGGTTGAATTGAGGAGCGACTGCCCATGGCCGTTGGATGGTGATCCAACGACCATGATTCAACGCACGGTAGAAGGGTGCGGTAGGCTCTAAAATCAGCTGGGCCAGTTTGAGCAGTTGAGATGGTGCCATGTGGCACCATCTTGGCCGTCCATCTTCTGGATGATGTAGATGGTGCCACGATTGTCGGATTGAGTCGATTTTTGTGCCGTTAGGCTACGATCATCTATTTGGATCCATCCATGTAGTCAGATTTGTCATTTGAAGTGTGAATTCACACCATCTTGGCCCTTGATCTTCTGGGGTTTTCCAATCTCTATATGATGCTACAGATGTCTGATTAGGGCGATCTTGGAGTCGTTGGACTCCAATCGTCACCCTGATCACATCTGTACGGTTGGATCTTCGATCCAAGGCACCGATAAAAATGTTTGCCCTATCCTTGAATATAAAAGGAGATAATTAACCTCCATTTATTCAAACTAATCTAAATGCAAGATGATGCATGCTATGCAATATTTATAGTATGTAATGCAATCCTATGCTTAAGAACATGCATAAATGGACATCTGAAGTAGTGTAAACATGTTCACATCATACCCCCATTCCTATCTTTTGCTAGTGCCTAGAAAAAACTACATGCTATTTATAAAAGAATTAGGTTGGATTATTTGGGCATGAGTTATTTTTAATCATTAAGAAAATGTTTACTTAGGATCTGAACTTTCAAAGACACAACAGTGCCCAAGTATTTGCCAAAATGTAGACCGCCTCAAGCCCTCACCTTACTCAAAGAATTTTTTTTTCTCTTTTTCTTCTTTTCTAATATTTTTGGATTTTTGAGTTTTAGGGTTTAGGAGTGGCTTTCTACAGCCATTCAACTCACCCAAGATTTGATGAGAGCCCTAAGTTCTAAGCATCTTATTATGGATGTGACAGACTCGTTGACCGGCAGTAAAAATGGACTTCGGATTTCTACGCCTCTAAGTGACCTTAAAAAGAGAATTCTGCCTAAAGGTGTATCTTTACAACTAGTATCTTTCTCCCTACTTTTATTTTTACGGGGTCAACACAAGGGTGAATCCAGTGTATATCTCCCTGATTTATTCTACTTCTCCGCTTCTTCCTAAGTGTTTTGGGAATTTTCAATGCATTTATTGAGTTGGGTTCTGGACAACTGGTCGATAAGCTGTTACTACCGACAACTTGCCAGCCATACCGGCTTATTTCTTTTTTTATTTTTTTATTTAATTTTCTTTTCTCCTTTTCTTTTTTATTTTCTTTTTGACTCTATTTTTTTGAGTAGGTGGCTTCCCTGGTCTAAGATTTACCTAAAGGCAGCAAAAAGAGAAAGGTCCAGTGACTGGGCGCTGGACAACCTACCTATGGGCTATTACCCACGATAACTTGCCAGCCATATCACCCTAGAAGGTTCATTAGCTACCCAATTTTCGTTAAAATCGCCGAATAAGGAGTTAGTGGCAAGATTGTGTGTAGATGCTTTAGGCTTAAAGTTCCCTCAAATCAGAGGGCGGGTTGATAAGTCGTGTACTTATCACCCAAACTTATTTACTCCAATTATGATAGAATTAGGATTGGCGAGGACTCGAAAACAAATCCACGTTTTAATGGATACACAGGCTGATTAAGTTTGAAGACTTGAAGGGTCTTTGTGTTCAGATCACAATGTAGTATTTCTTAAGATTGAAAATTTTCTTAAACCCAAGTTCTCTTTCCTAATTCCAATTTTTTTTTTAATATAAGTAAAAGAAAATAAAACAAATCTATGGAGCTGACCAATTA
Organism: Thalassia testudinum; assembly: GCA_037157565.1. Lineage (NCBI taxonomy): Eukaryota > Viridiplantae > Streptophyta > Magnoliopsida > Alismatales > Hydrocharitaceae > Thalassia > Thalassia testudinum. The sequence continues at coordinate 59,391,465 of JAZHRO010000014.1, forward strand.
ACTCAGAGATAAAAATCCACCCCCCCATGCCTATCTAATGCAATGTCCTCATTGTATTAAAAAGACATAAAATAGAGTGGTATGGAGTAGAAAGCACCTGAATTGCATGAATGTCGGGTCTACTCTGAGATAAAAACTAAAAGGAATTGTATACGTGCTGAATTTAGTGCCTTCAGCTAGGCATATTATACAAAGAAGAGAAATAAAAAATTCAGAGGTGCAGGTTAGAATCAGAATACAAAGAAGAAACCTTTGACCTACCAACAGATGTCCACAAATGTGGACCAGATTGTGGTGAAGACCCATACCCCATAATCAAGAATATCTAAGGTTTTGGATAAAAATTACCCAAAACCTAAAATCAGTATGAAAGTGGGGTCGGGCCTGCGATTTATGAGAATGCAACCCAAGACCAAAAAGTCGGGTTATAGAGAATTCAAGCTCCAAAGGATAATCAATGAATGTGTGCTTGGGTTGGACATCCTCAAAATAGATATCGTAAGGGTTTTGGTTTGATGGTTTCAGATGAATTGGAACCCTTAGACGCAGTCTTTTACTTCCTCCGGAATTTGCTTCCCAAATCAAAATTTCCCAGCTCCTATCCTCCTTATTCAAAATGTCATATTCCGGGACCTCCTGCATATTAGTCACCTCGTCTAAAATCTCCAAGTATAAAAGATGTGGCTGAATTAGAATTGACTTGGGTCTAGTTATCTCAAAAACAGAATCATCGATAAGCTCAATGGGGTGTAACTGACAATCAGGGCATTTGATTTAATCCTCCAGAAAATGTGATTCTGGATCCGTAATGTGAGCCCCAATAAAATCAGTTTCCTCAGTTATTGGGCTGTTAAATGATTTATCAGATTCCATAGGCCCAATTGTCTCACAGAAATCATGTTTTGTAAACTCACGTGAGACTTCGCAAACTAAACCTTCACTCTCAGAATCAAAGAAATCTAAATCTATATTAATGTACGTCTCAAAATCATCCATCACTTTCTGATCCTTGGAGACATACATTTCCTCGTACCCCAGCTCAGGGATTTCAGGTGAAGAAATCAGATCATCCTTAATTGGTTTATCTAATTTAATCTGGTCAGCCTCGTAACACGTGTCCCCCCCAATAGGTGCCTGAGTAGGTTCTAACATTGGCTCTCCTGAAGGAGGTTCATCCTGGGAATCATCCCACAATTAAACTGAAGTAATCACAAATCTCATCCTCAATTTCGCTAACTTCCCAAGTAGAAACTCACTCGGGTTCTTATCCTTAACATCCTGAAGCCAAGCCAACAAATATTTATTCAAATCATCAATCATTTCAATCAAGAGCTCCAATCTTTCAATGCAAGGTATTGGCTGAACTTCTAAAGATTGTATGATATTCCTCAAGTTAGCCAGAACCTTATCTTGAACCTGGTTACCTTGAACCAAATGAGTTGGTTCAGGGTTGGGTGGGTTTGGGATCAGTGCTGAGGAGTTAACGAATTAAGATTCATTATACCCTTCCTGATAATATGTCATTTCGGATTGTTCAAAAGGTAGTGATGACTTAACGGCAGTGTAATCAAAGGATAGGTAAGAATCAGTGTATCCTTCTTGATTGTAGATCGTATTAGGTTGTCCATGAAAGGTTGACGATCTATAATCGATGTGGCTCTCAGAAGGATAGAAATCACAATCATAGTGTTCAGGGTTAGACCCTAAACATGGGGGTTTGGAACTGTATCCCCAATCTAAGTTATCCTAACTAACTGATGTTTGATTACAGTACAAGTCGGGATAATCGTCATGTTGAGGATAATTCAAAACAGGAGGGAAAGAGCGCAAATGCGTATAATATGTGGAAGAATTCATGAGAGATAGGAGGAAGAAAGGCACCTTACAACACAAGCAATCAAACCTGTCCTTAAGTGGGCTAGCCTAAAGACCTACAGACTCCCAAAACCTATCTTGAGATGGAGAAATGATTTGATCTGCTTCTGTCTATTCAATCTAACAAGTTAGAAGGAGGGACTGGGGAAAAGGTTCTTCCTTCTGCTTACACCTTCGGTTCCTAGTGTACCCCCCAGCTGCGATCATTTGATTCTGCTCCCCTAGTTAGATATCATATTAAATAGTAGAAACAGATTAATCGAAAATAATCTCGTTCTGGGCTCTGAAGAGCGAGTCGAATCCTTAAGGCCAACGTCTACTCTATTTTATTTAGGGCTAGGTTTGAATGTGCTTTGGAATGTGATGGGCCCTTTATCAGGGTTGTGCCCTTAATGATTGATTGATGTGTGTGTGCGTTCACAACCAGTGGTTTTCAAGCAAGATTATTTTTGATGCGATGAATTTTAGGGTTCAAATCTTGCTTAGTAGCTTTTAGGATTCAACTTTAGGTTTTTTCAAACAAGTTTTGTTGGCAGACCAGGTTTTGAAAGCACAGGTGAAGATGTTTTCCTTTGAAATTTAAAAGAATGTGGAGTGCCTGGTAAATCCTAAGAGTTGAACCTAAGCGGCAGCTACTTGATGAGTTGATTTTAATTGAAATGGTGCGGCCCAATCAACTCAAATAATTGGCTTGTTGCACCACTAAATTAGGCACACAAATGATTACCTAATCTGATTTCCACTCAATTATGTGTTTGGATGTGTGTACCGGCTTTAAAGATCAGTTTATCGGTTGAGTTTGAAAATCAGATGAGGTTATGTACTTTTGTGAGATTTCTTTTATTTTCCTTTTTAACTGTGGAGGTTGAGGCGGGTGTAAGTGTCAAACAAACAAACAAAACTAACCTTAGTGTTTGTAAGAATACCTAGGTTGATTGATGTTTGTGTTATTACGTGGTGAAATGAAAATTAATGGGTGGGATGTGGGGGATAACTTACAAAACCTTCAACAGCCCTTTGCTCCAATCTAACGCTTTTGCTTGTCTCAAAAGAGTACCTGCAATCAGAATAAGAAAGGAGAGAAGTGAGGTAAATGATTTATAAGTTATAAAATGTGAAAAGAAAATCAAATAGCGTCACCGCCTCGGCAACAGCGCCAAAATGTTGAAGCTATGAGTTGCTACGCTATCGTATTCGATTTTGAAAACTTGTCGTTGTAGTTTGAAAGCAAAGAACTCATGTTCAACAAATAAAATTTATACCATAATAGAAATCCTGGGTCGAACTCAGGGAGGCAGACATTTGATTTAAAAATACGCATTTGATTTATTTGTCACAAAGCAAAATAATTGATTAGAAACTATCTATCTATTTACAATAAATAGAAGAGAGAGAGTATTACAAATAGAAGCCAAAAAGAGATGTAGAATGAACATGGAATTCATTAACAACGAGATTGTTCATTACACTACTCATTATGACTAGAAAGCAGGAAAATGATTACACTAGAAAGTAGTAAATCTACTCTAGAAAGCAGTAAAAAGAATGGGGAGAGAGATATCCTCCTTGACGGTCGCTTGGAGGATGAGTCAGATGGGACGACACCTGGAAGATGGAGAATGGAGCAGGACGAAGGAGGACGAAGTAGGAAGAATGGGAATGGGGCAACACGTCGTCGTCGTCACGGGATCCACTTTCGAAAGGGGGACAAAAATTGGACTTTATCTCTTGAGCAGCATCCTGAGTGTGGGATAAGCTTCTCTTGAGCTTTGGAGAGGGAGAAAAGAGAATGAAGGGATGAATATTTCGTATGGAGGAGGTCTCCTTTAATAGTTGCAAGGAATGAGGGTAATTTGGTCATTTTAATCTCAAAACATTAAATCAGGGGTCTTTAGTGATGGATAAAACCATCGTTAAAGCCCCATCGTGGGCGTAGTGGGGTGACCGCTTGCCTTTCGTGCATGAAACATGTGCTCCACATTCTGCATATCTCGGTAGTTCGATTGTGAGATCGAACGGCTGAGAGCGCTCCTGCCGCGCCTCTTCAAACCGCAATGCCCGCGTCTGATGGCGCGTCACGTGCGGCCGTGTGGTAGCGCATGGGTGCTATGAGCGCTCACGACCGCTCGATCGCGATCCAACGATCCTCGTGCCCGCTCACCCGCACCCACTCGCCCACTCCTCATGACTCGATCCCACGCCTCTCCTTCATGCAAGCGCTTCACCCACTACGCTGCGGAGGAGAAATGGGCGTGCGGTTGAATTGAGGAGCAGTTGCCCATGGCCGTTGGATGGTGATCCAACGGCCACGATTCAACGCACGGTAGAAGGGTGTGGTCGTTGGCTCTAAAATCACCTGGGACGATTTAGGCGGCTGAGGTGGCGCCATCTTGGCCGTCCATCTTCTGGATGATGTAGATGGTGCCACGATTGTCGGATTGAGTCGATTTTCATGCCTTCAGGCTGCGATCGTCGATCCGAATCCATCCGTGTGGTCAGATTTGTCGTTTGAAGTGTATATTCACACCATCTTAACCCTTGATCTTCTGGGGTTCTCCGATCTCTATTTGATGCTACAGATGTCTAATTAGGGTGATCTTGGAGTCATTGGCCATCCAACGGCCATGATTCAACGCATGATAGAAGGGTGTGGTCGTCAGCTCTAAAATCAGCTGGGACAATTTGGGTGGCCAAGTTGGTGCCATCTTGGCCGTCCATCTTCTGGATGATGTAGATGGTGCCACGATTGTCGGATTGAGTCAATTTTCATGCCTTTAGGCTGCGATCGTCGATCCGAATCCATCCGTGTGGTTAGATTTGTCGTTTGAAGTGTAGATTCACACCATCTTGACCCTTGATCTTCTGGGGTTCCCCGGTCTCTATTTGATGCTACAGATCTCTAATTAGGGTGATCTTGGAGTCATTGGACTCCAATCGTTGCCTGATCACATCTGTATGGTTGGATCATCGATCCAAGGCTCCGATAAAAATTTTTGCCCTATCCCTGAACATAAAAGGAGACAATTAGCCTCCATTTTTTTCAAACTAATCTAAATGTAAGATGATGCATGTTATGCAATATTTATAGTATGTAATGCAATCCTATGCTTAAGAACATGCATAAATAGACATCTTAAGTAGTGTAAACATGTTTACATCACCCACCAAAGAACTTAAACCCCAATATGGACTCTACCACACGTCCTCAGCCATACCCTCCCAACTCTAATTTAAATACTAAGGAGCAAATCGAAGGAAGACCTAATGATACCCGATCAGTTCTTGATAGTCTTCAATTGGGCTTACAAAGATAGAATCAAGAATTGATTAAAGGGCAACAAGCCATGATGGATATGTTCCAACAATTTGATGAAGAGGGTCAATAGAAAGTGATGAAAGAAACTTCTTTCTCAGAAATTATGGAACAAGACCCCATGATAATTTATTGGACCACACCTAGTTGCCCTAAATTGGTCCAATCCACTATCAACACTTCCCTAATGTTGGAAAGCGGTGAGGGCCCTTTGGAACACAAATAGGTAGAAAATAAGGATGAATCTAAAAGTTTGAATGATAAGATCGAGGTTAATGTCCCAGAATTTAATGATAATAATTTAGTAATAGGGACATCAAGATTTAGGGATGGGGAATCTAACTCTGAACACCTTGATTATGAAATACTTAAAGACCCCATCATGGATTTAAAAGAAAGATGAATGGAAGAACTATGGTATGAAATGAATGATGAAATTAGCTCCATCACAAGTCTTTCACTGATGATTGAATATGATTTGGAAGAGATGCATAGGATCTCAAGCTCCAATGGTGATGAGGAATTAGACAAAGAAATCATGATTGAGGAAGGGGAGGATTTTCACTTTGATCAACCCGAATCAATCATAGCTACAAAAGAATGTGTTTGATCAATCATGATTGATCAAACACATTCTTTTGTAGCTAACCCAAGTCTCAAAAGTATTAATGTAACCAATGTGGAGTTGGCTAAACATTTGGAGTCCAAACTTTCAGAAGAAGAAGAGAACATTTCATTGAAATCAAGTTTGTGGATGGACAATGAAATGACCCCCCTGAGGACAACAAAATTGAAAAAGGAAATATTGACTGCAGGGATCCAGAGTTGATCAAACCATCGACCTTTTATCAGGACCCCTATGACCTTCATGACTTAGATCCAAGGAGGAATAAAAGCCCTATGATTCATCATCACATCAAACCTAATTTTCTAAGGACAAGAACTACTTCTTCCAACAATCTAAATGTCCGACTTTATGCATTAGGGTTGCATCTATCTACACAAACTTCTGTTCTACATGCTCGCAGACTAAGAGAGGAATAAACATTCCCTACTCCCTTGCATACATTTATTTTTCCAATGAGGGCATTATCCAACTTAGGAATAGGGGGTGGTAATTCATAGGATCTGAGTACAAAATTGTCAGCTTGAACTAATTTTCTTTCTTTTTACAAAATAAAAATTTTAAATTAGGAAAGGAAAACTTGGGTATTAGAAGCTTGTCTACTTTAGGAAATGATACGTTAGGGACCTAATCACTTAGACCCTTTAGGTCTTCAGACTTAATCAGTCTGGGTGTCCATTAAAATATGGAGTTGGTCTTGAGTCCTCACCACCTTAACGTATATTAATCTGGTCAATAAAGTAGGGTGAAAAGTATACGACTTATCAACCCGCCCGCTGATTTGGGGGGATTTTTAGTCTAAGTATCTACACATGTTTTGCATTGACTCACTCATCGGTGGTTCTACAGAAATTGGGTAGCTACTGAACCTTCTAGGGTGGTATGGTTGGCAAGTTATTGTGGGTAATAACCCATTGGCAGGTTGTCCAGAGCCTAGCCACAGGACCATTCTCTTTCACTACTACCTTTAGCTAAATCTTAGATCAGAAAAGCCACCTACTTAAAAAGAAAGAAAAGAAAAGGAGAAAAGAGAAAAAAAAGAAATAAACCACACTTCACCGCATGAGTATGGCTGACAAGTTGTTGTGGGTAACAGCCCATTGGCCCGTCGTCCAGATGCCAGCACATAAAATGCACAAGAATTCCAAAACACTTAAGGAAGAAGCAGGGAAGTAGCATAATTCAGGGAGATATACACTGGATTCACCCTTGTGTTGACCAAAAAAAAAAAAAGTAGGGAGAAAGCTACTGGTCAGATAGATACACCTTTTGGCAACATTTTTTCTTTCGGGTCACCTAGGGGTGTAGAAACTCGAAGTCCGTTTTAATTGATGTTGAGTGAGTCTATCACTTTCACAATAAGATGTTTAGTACTAAGAATCCTTTTCAAGTCTTGGGTGGATTGGGTAGCTGTAAAAAATTACCCTAAAATCCTCAACACCAAAAATCCAAAAAAAAGTAGAAAAGAAAAAAAATATATATTTGCTTCTATATAGAATAAGGCGAGGACTCAGGTGGTCGGCATTTTGGTAGGCAACTCGGGCACTGTTGAGTCTCTGTAAGTTAGGTTCTTAGTAGAAACTTCTACCTAACTAATCAATTCCTAGTTTTATTTTGTAAATAGCATTTAGGTTAAACCTTGCTAGTGACTAGAAAGGGGTGGGCATGGGGGTATGATGAATCCACAATTACAAGTGTTAATAAGATCAATTAGAGTCAATTTCAAAGGTACTTGTGCGATAATGTCATATTATAATGGGTTTGGGAGCATTGCATGCATATTGCATGATATTTACATTTTAATCGCTTAGAATCAATGTTTAATGACCATGTGCACAAGTCCATTTTGAAATAGGTCTCAGATGAGCGATCGGACCATATAGATGGATCCAGATCGACAAACGGAGTCCAACGGACTTCAAATCACTTCGATCCGACCTCCGTAGCTCCCACAACAAGCATATGAAAGATCATGGCCAAGGGGCAATGTGACATCCTTACGGGCCTTGGATGAAAGATCCAACTGTACGGATGGATCCAGAGTGATGATCGCAGTCCAGTAGTGCAGAAATCATCACGATCTAAGCACGATGTCACCCTCTACAATAGAAAGAAGATTGATGGCCCAAATAGCACCACGTGGTGCCATCTACGTCACCCCTCACACTCCTAGAAGCCATGGCCTCTTCCCTCCATCACACCTCACACTCCATCTCAACCGTTCATCCTTCATCCAACCCTGGAGAGGCATGTGCGAGAATGCTCTCCACAACATCTCTTGGCCTTGGCTCATCGGTCGTGAAGACACCTCTCAAAGAGAGGGCACGGGTTCAAAACCCTCTACCCCCTCAATTGGGCTCTTGAGGAAGGCGTGCAGCAACACAAGGCATGCGACAGAGTAAGCAGTGCGTGCATGCACGCGTGGGCGTGTGCACGGCAATAAAGTAGTGTGCACGGGGCAGCAGCAATGCGGAGACCAGCGTGTGCCAACATGTGAGTGCGACATGACGTGCAGGGCGCATGGCAGAGTGTAGAGCATTGAAGGCACGAGGGCGTGGGCTATAGCGACGCTTGCGGCAGGTCTTCAGCGATATCTTTGGATGTCGCTATTGACTTGAGGATGATTTTTGGACTTCCCCCTCCATTATAAAAGGGCCTACCCCCCTCCACTTTTGCTGAGCTTCCACCTGCGAGATACCACCACCATCTAGAGTTCCAAGCAAGGTTCTGAAGTCGCTGAGCCACTGACAGAAGCCCCTTCTCTATCGTGGTTGTCTCAATGCATTCTTCTTCCTTATCTTAGTGTTATTATATTTTGTAGTGTAGTAGATGTCTTGATTTTGTTAAAGCATTCATCTACATTATGTTTGATTACACATTTGATAAGAAATTGTTGGCACATTGATCTTATGATATGGTTCTCTAACCCATTTCTCTCTCTCTTTCACTATCCCTATCTCACTTTCTCTCTCATTTTCACAAATCAATTATCAAGCGCACAAATGACATATTTACGTAACACAAAAGTGAGTATTAGATCTAATTATTGCCTCCCTATGTTCGACACTTGGACTCACCTCCGATTCTTTATTAAAAATTGACGTCGTAGGAGCACTACAATGAATGGTTTTACACAAAAGCATCTGACGAACGTCAGTCTGCACCATAATAAGGTCCACATCTGTGGACATCTTCTATTAGCGGGTTTGAGGATCAATATTTTCATTTTGATTCTGACCCGCACTTGTGAATTCTGAAATTCTTCTTTGTATGTATATTATGCCTAGCTGAAGGCATTAAAATTAGCACTTGTGTATACTCTATTCTCTCTGCGGAGCTGACCGGATTTTCACGAAATCAGGTGATATTCTATTTACTCTGCGATTTTCATGTCTTTGTTTTTACAATGAGGACATTGCTTCATTTAGGAATGGGGGGTGGATACTAATTCCTAAAATCATTTTGTTAACTCCATGGAAATTCTTTTATTTTTATTCTCTCAAAAAAAAAAAACAAACAACAAACAAACAAAAGAAAAAGAGAAAGAAATTCGGAGAAGAGAACTTAGGCATTTGGAAGTTATTAACTTTAGGAAATGATACGATAGGACCTAAGTACTTAGACTCTTCAGGTCATCGAACTTAATTAGCTCGGGTGTCCACTCGAATGTGGACTTGGTCTCGAGTCCTCGCCAAGTCAATTTTATTTTAATTTGGCAAATAAATTAGGGTGATAGTACACAACTTATCAACCCACCCCCTGATTTGAGGGGACTTTAAGCTTAAGCATCTACACACTATTTTTATTGACTCACTTTTCGACGGTTTCTTCGAAAATTGGGTAGCTAATGAACTTTCTAAGGTAATATGGCTAGCAAGTTGTCATGGGTAACATCCCATTGGCCGAGTGTCCAGAGCCCAACTACTTGACTATACTCATTCTATTTCTTTTAGGTAAATCTTAGATCAGTGAAGCCACCTACTTAAGAAAAAAAATGATGCTCAAAAATAAAAGAAAAAAATAGAAAAAGAAAAAATAGAAAAAGGAGAAAATAAATAAAACCACACTTCACCGCATGAGTATGGCTGGCAAGTTGCCATGGGTAACAGTCCATTGATCGGTTGTCCAGAGCCCAGCTCACAAAAATGCACAAATAATTCCCAAAACACCTAGGGAAGAAGCAGGGAAGTAGAATAAATCGGGGTGATATACACTGGGTTCGCCCTTTTGTTAACCCCATAAAGACTTAAAGAAGAAAAGTAGGGAGAAAGCTACTGATCGGAAAGATAAACCTTGAAGTAGAAACTCTTAAGGCCACCTAGGGCCGTAGAAACCTGAAGTCCATTTTAATGGTTGCTTAGTGAGTCTATCACCCTTTCACAAGATGATTAGTCCTTAGAGTCCTTTTGAGTCTTAGGCAGGTTGGGTAGTTGTAAAAAGTTATCCCGAAACTCTCAAGCTCTAAAAGTCCAAAAAATTAGAAAAGAAGAAAAACAAAAAATGCATCTTCCCTTTTCAAATAAGGCGAGGACTTGTTCAGTCTTCATTCTAGCAGACACCCAGGCACTATTGAGTTTTCATAGTTTAGGACTTTAATTGAAATTTTCTGTTGTTAATAAATGACTTAGGCCTAAGTGATCGAGTCCTAATTCTATTTTTATACATAGCATGTAGTTTAATTTTGGTAGGAAGTAGCAAAAGATAGGCATGGGGGTATGATGTAGACACATCCATTTATGTTAAAATGCCTATTTATGTATGTTCCTAGGCTTAGATTTGCATTCCATATTATAAATATTGTATAGCATGCATCATTAAGCATTTAGAGTAGTGTATATTCTAGGCTAATTGCATCCTTTTCGTGGTTAGGAGCGAAGGAGAATTATTTCGAAGCCTCAGATTGACGATCCAACCGTACAGATCTGATCAGGATGACGATCGGATTCCTGTAGCACCATATGTAGTCTGAGGAAGATCAACGGCCAAGGGACTAGATGACGTAATTTGGAACTACAAACGACAAATCTGACTGTGCGGATGGATTCAGGTCAATGATCGCAGCCCAACAACGCGAAAATCGACTCAATTTGACCTCTGTAGTAGCCCCTTCAATGGAAAGAAGATGGACAACCCAGATCACTCCACATGGTGCAAGGTAGGTTGCCCATGCGCATGCACGCGCCACTGCACGTGCACAGCAGTGAGGGAGAGTACACGCACGTAGAGGCACGCATGCACAGTAGCGCAGCTAGCACACAAGGATGGGCACATGGAGGCACGCGACACGAGCGGTTGGAGCGAGCGCCAGCGTAGTGGTTGGTGGGTGTGTGGGCTATCTTCAGTGACGTTTGCGACAGATCTTCAGCGACGTTGGCGGTGGATCTTTGGCGACGTTTATGACCATCACTAAATGTCCTGTATATGAAATTGATCCTTTCCTCCACTATAAAAGGACCCCTACCCTCCCATTCTTCTTCATCACTTCCTTTCTTACTCTCACCACCTCCAAGACTCTAGAGAGAGCTTGTCCCAAGCTCGGGATGCTCCGCAAGAGTAGAAACAAATATTTTTCCCTCCCCTCATCCCCATTCGTGGAGCATCCTGTGACCATCCTTTCACCTCCCTTCGGGAAGAAGATCCTCGCCACGACGCCATCCCGCCCTGCCCTCCATCCTCCAGCTCCATCCTTGTTCATCCCACTCCTTACCACCTTCCTTCAGGCGACGTTAGAGTGAGTCATGCTCCAAGCAACCGTCCAGGGGGATTCTCTCACCTATATCTTTCCTTTTACTTTTGTGGTGTAATCTTTCCCACTTTCTTAGTTGTAGAAAACATTTGCTTCAGAAAAATATGTGATTATTTCTGTCTCTCTCTCTTATATTTTGCAAGTAGATTAGTTAGATAAGAATTTATCAACCTAATCTCTTGCTTGCTAAAGAAACCAAAAAAATTAGAAAAGGAAAAAATGATAAAAATAAATAAAAGTGAAATGCAGATTTCATAAAACCAAATGTTCGCCTCCCCATATTCGTCCTGGGACTCACCTTTCGAGTTTCTATAATAAATATTGATGGGAACACCATCATGAGCCTTAACTAGCTCATTTTGACACAATGAAGAGAATAAAAGCTCCTACATAGCCAACTGAAGGTCTTAATTCACTGCATATCCTTTCTAAGAGAAAAATAAGAAATTAGGGGTAAAATCGTAATTTTTCCAATGCAGTACAAAAATGGGTTTTCTCAAGGGCTAAACAAAGGTCAAAGGGTGTTAATAAGATAATAAGTGGGTTGATTTAGATAGAAAAGGGTTTGTGTGTGTCCTGTGAATTAAACGACTTCTTGAAACCCTAAAATAGACTCACTTGATTAACCAAGGCTCTGGTCAGGATAAAAATTCATCTAAATCCTCTAAAAATCATATAAAAATATTTTCTATGGTTTAGAACCCTGAATTTGGCCGTTAGAACCTATCTTGACCTAGAATGAGGTCTCAGATAGATATTTGCCTTAAATTAGGTTTTTGCATAAATTTCCCAGTCAAACGTGGTCAAACCCAAAGTTCAACTTTGCCATTGGATTCTTTAGGTCCAAATTAGGTTTGTACCAAAATTTAGATCCAAAATGAATTTTCCTTGACCTAGTTTACAAAAAGGTCTAGCCTGATTACATTTCTACCCCTATCTTTCAAAAAACCCTTACAAGCTGCCCCCTAGCTTCCTCATCATTTTCGCAATTAGGTCCCTCCACCTTTATATCGGAGGAGTCCTACTCCAACGAGCTTTGGAAGGAGAGTTCTCCCTGATTTCTTGGAGGATCTCCTCCAAAATTGGAAGGGAGATCCTCTGAGAAATTCTCTCTTGTTTGAACCCTCATTTAAGATCTGATTCCCTTCCAATCTCTCATGCGAACGCATGTGAGATATGGGTATCCCAACGACTTCCTTCTCCGGTGAGCTTTCCTTGCCTGGGAAGCTTGCTTCTCAAGCCCTAATTGACCTTCAGGGCTTTATTTAAAGAAGCCCAGATCGCCCCAACTCCTTCACGCTCGAATTCGACCATGAACACCCCTGATTCCTCTCCTCTCCTCACGGTCGTAGGTTCCTCGACGTCTGGCGACCTCCCTTACTCCTCCTCATCATTCGACCGCCATACCTACGGCGTATTCCTCTTCCTTGACTTCATTCGTGCCTCACCGTACCTGCAGGCATCTCCCTCTCTTCGTCCTCACCGATCTCCACTCACCGGAGCCACTCTTCATCTCTAGCATCGGCCATACTAGACTCGATGCCTCCGCTCGCCCCCGTCGTCTCTTCACCTCCCAAATAAGCTCCCTTTCCCCTCTACATTCTTCTCCACCCTTTATTCTTTCAAACCGACCGTTGCTGACCTCCATCACTCTCATCTCCTTCATCTCCGGCCACCACCTCCGGCGAGGCCGCTCCACCTCCATAGGCCATCCCACCCCTCGCCGGCAAGCCCATAAGCTTTCCCTTGCTCCACTTATCCCTTTCCCCTGCTTCACACACCACTTCACTCACTCACGACCTCATCGAACACACCCACACCTTCGCACATAGTGTTCCCTAGACACGCTCACACAGGCATCCCCATGCCACGCGAACCACCCCAGCATCTTTGCCATGCTTTGATGACGCTCCCTGAGCACTTTGACGAGGCCGCAAGGCCGTTCTTGTGATTTCAGGTTCAGGCGTCATCAGCCATTGGTGATCGAGCTTGAAGTACGCTCCAAGTCACTCCAGGCCTTGCCAGTTCCAGGCTTCAGGTCCAGGTTGCGTGGAATCACTTCGTGCACGTACCCAAGACCTCAATTGAAGACAAGAGCCTCAGCAGTTAAGGCAATTGGAGGCAACGACCATCTGCTGCAGACACGCAAAGAAGGAAGGCGAGTTTATTCCCACATCAATGGTTGGGAAGCACTTGAAGGCACATAAGTTGAATTTGTGCGATAGCCTTATCGCCTCAGTTATCACAGGGTGAGGTCCCTCTCACCCGACCCGGTCTCGACCGTGGCACTACCCACGTGGATCTATCCTGACCCGACCCAACTACACTCCTCGCTCACCACCACATGTCAGTAGGCCTGGTCCCAGGTACGCACCTGACCTGATTACCCAATTGTCTGTGTGGCTCTGGGAGAGCGGAACCTAAGAGAGAAAGAGAGGAGAGCTGTGTGTGGGTAGGGGTAGGTTTTGTTGCAGGCGAAAGCTGAAGAGAAAGAGAAAGGCAGACGGCAGAGAAAGAGAAGAAGGAAGAAGTTGAAAGAAGAAGAGAAAGAGAAGAACCTCAGAGAAGGAAGAAGAAGAGCAAAAGCAAGGAAGAAGAAGGAGAAGCTAAGTAAGAAGGAAGGCAAAGGAAGAAAGAAGAAGAGAAAGAGAATGATCGTAAAGGCAAAGGAAAACAGAAGCCACAGAAGAAGGAAGAGAAGACAGAGGTAGAGAAAGAGAAAAAGAATTCAGACATTTAAGTTGTCTGATTAAGGAATTAGACGACAAATTTTAGCCTCATTGCATATTTATATATTGAATCATTTGGTGATATTGTAGGAGTATTTGGTGATTTACATCACCATTTTACTCCCGTATTTTTGCACTCTGATACTGCTACTATTACAATTCCTTTCAAGTTTAAATTGTGATCTTGATTTCTAAATACCAGTTTGCTCCCTGTGTTCGACCTCAGAAATTCTTTCGAGTAATAAAATTATATCTGTTTTGAACACTTTTTCGGCTATACTACAATGCAACACTCTTAAACATCGATTTAGCACTCTAAAGATTTTGGCGCCGTTGCTGGGGAGCAATGGGCAATTTAGAATTCTTGATTACAATTTCTGATTTGGTACTAACTTGCTATGTCTCTTTTTGTTGTGGTTGTTTCAGGGAGAAGATTCAAAGAAAGAGTCGCACATCAAACACGCCAGGGGCAGGTGACTTCTTATTACTCTCTCTCTCTTAAGCCCCTCATTTTAAAAGGAAAAAAGAGAAAAATCAATTAGGGCTACTTACTTTCCATTCTTAGCTAAATCATCAAGTTGCCTGATTTGATTTCAACAAACAAAACTGATTTGTGCACCCATTTAAGGTAACTAGGGCTACCACTTTCTTGTTTGTGCCCTAGATACCACATTTGGCAAATTAAATTGGACCAAAAGTAGTGCCAATTAAGGATTTAAAATTAGGGTTTTAGAGACACACTTTCATAAGTAAGAATCAATTCTCCAAAAAGATGTGTGCTTAAGCCTTGATTAAAGTGATTTATTCAAGCAAACCCTAAAATTCAGGCTCTTAAATCTCACTTGAATCCTAAAAGAAGGGACCTAAAACTTCTCAAAGGACAAATAGGTGAAGTTGACCCATCTTGTTGGGTCAACCAACCTTGAAATTAGGTCACTTTGCACACTCAATACATCTAAAGTTCAAATGAAATCTTAAGCACCCTTGCTCTTAATTAAAACTTGTAGACTTAAGAGGTCAAGTCCCCATTCTGGTCTACCTGGAACATCAGTGACAAGAGAGGTCGGGTGGGGGAAACCCTATAATTCATGGGGGCACTCTATCGTGTAGGGGTCTTTGCAGGACTCTCCCTCTCTGGCAGCCCAGGTATTTCTCAGGTGGACGGCTTTCTAACTAAGGGGTATCATCCACTCCGAACCTCTATAGTCATCCAAAGTTTTGGGTGTCTTGATTGGGTCCATCACATTCTACTCTCATCCAGACCATTGGTGCTTGTTCGGTAGGAGGTCCTTAAGACCATCCTTGAGGCCTCCTTTAGTTATTCACTCCCATCGAGGCCAGACCTCGACTTTCATGTTTGTGTAGCAACCCCATCACATAGAATCTCCTCTGATTCATCTGAACCCAATTCTCCTTCTACCATCTTCATGGCACAACCCGTAGAAGAAGTGAATAACCTTGAGGACCAACTTCAGTGCCTTAATGATTTATTCCAAGCCTTTGTGAATCCACCGCAGCGTCCAATGATGCGAGATCATTACGATCCTGCTACAGTGGCGATCGAACTTGGAGTCCAAATCCCAGTTGGTGGTCCTGATTCTGAACTCAAGCCCAACATCATTCATGTTATTCCAAAGTTTCATGGGCTCAATTCCGAGGATCCTTTCCAGCACATCAAACAACTCAAGCATCTAGCACAGACCTTTGGGTCAGATGTCCAAAATCGAGATATTCTTCTCATGAAGATGTTATCCTTCTCTCTCATGGACAAAGCAACTTACTGGTATTAGACTTAAACGTGTCCAATCAACACATGGGTTGAACTACAATCCGAGTTTCTGAAAAAGTTCTTCCCAGTGGGTTGAACGAATGCCTTACGACACCAGATCACACACTTCACACAGCAGCCTGGAGAACCACTTCATGAAGCATGGGACAGTTTCCTAGATCTCATGCAAAAGTGCCCCCATCACGGAGTTCCTAAATGGGAACAAGTCCAGTCTTTTTACCAGGGACTCTGTGAAGATATTCGTTTATTCGTCAATGCAACTTACGGAGGAAATATCATGGGTTAACACGAAGAACTGTGTGGGAGATTCTCGAGAATATGTGCGAGAATTCCATCAATAATGACTACATGGGCTGATTCAACCGGATGAATGCCCGCGCATCGACGAATCCAAGGGGAGCACACGAGACGTAGGGTCTGTCTACATCCGTTGACTTGGAATTAATGGCCGGTCATTTGGACAAGGTCTCTACCATTGATAAGAAGGTGGATGAGCCAACTCGACATCTGCAGCAAGCCACCTCTGTGTAAAACCCGTTCGCATAGCCTTCCTTTGGGTGGGAGGCTGTGCATAACATCTATCACCGATCTTCTTAGGGGATGGACCCATATCCACCTCCGTCTGACTCTAGGACTAAAGGAAACTCTGATCCTACCTACTCTAGTTGAGGGAACTCTGAGCCCTCGTACTCTGATTTTTCTGAGGTTCCTCAGACATGCGAGGACCTCAACGCCATCTAGAATGATGCATTCTCTAATACCTATAACCCTAGATGGTGGAATCATCCCAATTTCCTGTGGGCAAGAAATAATCAGAATCAGAGACCACCATATCAACCCCATCCACAAGCTCCTCATCTAGATCAACCGCCTCAGCCTCTGCCCAACCCCACCTATCAATCTAGGCCAACTTAGATAGATCAGATGACTCATCCTTCAGACTCTAGCTGACATTTAAAAGACAAATGCGGCTATGCAAAAACAGCACAAAGATGAGATCACAGAGGTTCGCAATCAACTTGCCTAGATGGCAAATTCCCACCAACCTGGCACACTCCCTTCACAGCCTCTGCTGAATCCGAATAACGTGCCAAACCAAAGGTGCGTTATGAACCCAAATCCGGGCAAAGCCCACATGATTTATCAGGCCCTTTCTATTCCATCACCTGATGGGATGGAAGCTTCAACATCATACCTGGGATTTCAGCAGCAGCCACCTATTTTACCGATACCGAACCAGAACCAGGCAGGACTAAATTCAGTAACAACTCATAGTGGGAAAACAACACAAGATCCACCTTACCCAAGCCACTTTTAGCCGTGTAGTAACCCAAGCTCTAGGATAGTCATCCAGGATACCCCTATCTCAGATCAAGAACCTGGACCTATTCTAGAGGAACCATCTAAGGTTCCATTTCCTGAGGCCTTGACCAAGGGAAAGAGGACGACCAAACCCATGGCACCTGAGGAGGACTTGGTCAAGCTCTTTGAATAGGTCCAGATAAACATCCCCTTGATGGATGTGATCTGCTACGTACCGTCTTACACGTTATTTCTGAAAGACGTGTGTACACCTAAGTGTAAGCCACAAACCAAAAGTGGAAGCCCAATCGTATTGTCAGAGAAAGCCAGCTCTGTAATTTTGAGCAAATTCTCACCTAAGGCAAAAGACCCAGGTACTCCCCTGATTTCCTGTACAATTGGTGATATCCAATTTGATAGAGCTTTATTGGATCTGGGAGCCTCCATAAACCTAATACCTACATCCCTACTCGACCATCTTGAGGAATCTAAGCTCAAACTAGTAGAGGTGACATATAGTTGGCTGATCGATCTATTAAGTCACCTAAAGGAATTCTTATGGATGTCATTGTTAGGGTTTGGGATTTCTATTTCTTGGTGGACTTCATAGTCTTGGATATTGGTGCTCCAGAAAATCCGAGGAACACACCAATCATACTAGGGAGACCCTTTCTAGCCATTGCTAGGGCCAACATTAATTCTGAAGAGGGCCAAATTGAACTGAAATTTGGGAACCAAACACTAAAGATCGACATCTTCAAGGTCCAACAAGTGATTAATTATGGAGTTATAGAATAGATATGTGATATCAAGGTTGTGGTTGATGATCTGTATATTAAGGAAAGCCTGACTACTTCTGATCAACCACAAGAGGATCAAAACCCGCAATTAGAGGAGTCCGAACTTGACATAGACACACCCATAACTCCTTCCCTTGCTCCTAACATACACCCTGAACCACCCGCTGCTACTGATAACCCTGTTTTGGAACTTAAGCCTCTTCCCGATCATCTAAAGTATGTCTTTTTGGGTTCCAATCAGACGTTTCCTGTGATTATCAACTCCAGACTCACACCTGATCAGGAATCCCGTCTCATTACTGTTCTCCACCAACATTGAAAAGCCATTGGATGGATTCTCGATGATTTGACTGGCATCAGCCCCTTTTACTGCACACACCGCATCTATATTGAAGAGGGCACACGACCTTCCCATGAAATGTAGCGACGTCTGAATCATAATCTGCAGGAGGTCGTGTAAAAGGAGATCATCAAGTGGTTAGATACTGGGATCATCTACTTGATCTTCGACAGTCGGTGGGTGAGTCCAATCCAGGTTGTGCCTAAAAAGGCAGAACTCATCGTGATCACGACTGAACTCAGAGAAATCATACCGACCCGTGTGGCGAATCCATGGAGAGTTTGCATTGATTATAGAAGACTCAATACCTCCACAAAGAAGGATCATTTCCCACTACCAATTATTGATTAGATCCCCAAGAAACTAGCAAGAAAGAGGTTCTTCTACTTTTTGGACAGGTACTCTAGTTATAACCAGGTTGCAATCCATCTTAAGGACCAAGAAAAGACCACTTTCACCTACCCCTTCGAGACGTATGCATTCCAAAGGATGCCTTTCGGTCTCTGCAATGCACCCACTACTTTTCAGCGGTGCATGCTTACCATATTCTCAGATATGGTAGGTGATTATCTGGAAGCCTTCATGGATGACTTTTTAGTGTTTGGCAAATCATTTGACAATTGCCTCCTGCACTTGGTCTAGATCCTTAGGCGGTGCATTGACGTGAATTTGGTTCTTTCCTGGGAAAAGAGCCATTTCATGGTGCTTGAATGAATTATCCTGGGACATTTTATATCAAGAAAAGGCATCCAGGTCAATCGAGCCAAGGTGAATCTAATTTCCAAACTCCCTATGCCTAGCTCGGTTAAGGACATCCAATCTTTTCTGAGGCACGTCAGTTTTTACCATCGATTCATTCCTGATTTCTCAAAGATCACGTGCCCCCTGACCACTCTGCTATTTAAGGATGTCCCCCTCGAAATCTCTAAGGAATTCATTCAAGCATTTGAAACCCTACGTGATCGAGTTACCCAAGCTCCGATCCTACAGTCCCCTGCTTGGTCTCTGGCATGCGCTCGTGCGTATGTGTTAAGAAGTGTCGTTATAGTTCGCACTTGCAATGTCGGTTTTAAACTAAAGAAACGGAGGTGAGTCTGAGTGTCGGTCTCAGGGAGGACTGAAAACCAGATTTTTCTTGTCACTTATTGTCACGGAAATCGTGAAGTTTTACTTGTGAAAAGGTGCGGGAGAAAGGTGAGAGAGAGAGAGAGAGAGATTAGGGTTAGAGTCGTTTCTTTCTTTAACATGCAACTTGGATAGGAAATAAAGTAGACAACTGAATGGAAAACAACTTCATTAATATGTAGCTTTAGTTCATAAATTACAACATTGGATACATTCTTGAACATAAACAAAGTAAAGCTTAAAAGAGAAGAAGAAAGAGAGAGAGAGGGAGGGTGGCGAGGCAACCACGATGGTGGAGCAGGTTCTGTCGGTGGCTCATCGTCTCTGGCGATTACAAGAGGGCCTAAAGCTAGCTAAGAGAGGGGTAGACTAGTTGCAAGGGAAGTGAATGCCTTTAATGAGTGGTTGGAAGGGGTTTAAATAGGGAGAAGGGCTTTCCAAATGAAGAAGGGGTTTTAGTGACGTCCGGGACGTCACTAAAACCCTTCCAAAAGCATCAGTGAAGCCCTCAGCTTGCCGGTCGCACGCCTTCTTCATTCTTCTTCGCACTCGATTTGTGGGCATGGCATGAGATCCGTCTGATTGAAGATTGGACAGCTGAGATCTTCGCTCGGGCGCGCTTGGATCGCACCTTGAGAGCGCGTGCGCGCAGGCGTCGTCATCTGGCGTGCACGTGCGTGTGGCCGATCGTCGCCTGAGGGCGCACCGCGTGGCACTATCGCCACCGTCCAAGTGCTGATCTACGGCTGAATTTCATCCGCGCGCCTCGCTGCCTTCGAATTCCCGCACCGCACGGCTCGAACCCGCATCGTGTGGGTGCGGGCATGTGCGTTAACTGCTACGCCATGCCTGCTGCTCTGTCGCGGTGACTGCGGCCGTGCATGCGGTTCTCGGCCGTCCGATCAGAGATTGACGGCTGAGATTTGATCTTCGGCTGAAGGTGGGAGCGGCACGCGGTGAGCGGGTGCCACGTGGTGCATCAAGGGTCGTTAATCATTGATGTAAACACATTTACACTACTTAAGATGTCTATTTACGCATGTTCTTAAGCATAGGATTGTATTGCATGCTATAAATATTGCACAACATGCATCATCTTGCATTTAGAGTAGTTTGAATAAAATGGAGGTTAATTGTCTCCTTTTATGTGCTTGGACAGGGAAAACTTTTTATCGGGGCCTCAGATCGAAGATCCAACTGTACAGATGTGATCAGGGTGACGATTGGAGTTCAACGACTCCAAGATTGCCCTAATTAAGCATCTGTAGCATCAGATAGTGATCGGGGAACCCTAGAAGATCAAGGGCTAGAATGGTGTAAATCCACACTTCAAATGACCAATCCAACTGCATGGATGGATTCGGATTGACGATCGCAGCCTAACGACGCAAAAATCGAGTCAATCTGACACCCGTGGCACCATCTACATCATCCAGAAGATGGACGGCCAAGATGGCGCCACATGGTGCCATCTTGGCCGTTCTGGCACCATCTTGGTTGCCCAAACTCCCGCACACACCCGCTGAAGCTCTTTCATCCGCTCTTCTCTGCCTTTCGATCAAAATCCAACAGCTATGGATGCGGCACGATGAAATCATCCACGCGACCATCCGTGCTCCGCAGTGTAGTGGGTGAGGGAGTTATCGCGAGAAGTGGGCTAGGGTTCAAGCTGCAGCGAGCAAGCGAATGGCGCAGGCGTGCATTAGATCTTGATCGGGCGGCCGTTCGTGCTCAATAGCGTTGATGCGCTATCACACGCTCGTGCCTCACGCGGCATCACATGTGTTGGGGCGGGCGCACGTTGAGGGCAAGCAAATGCACGATCTGGGCCGTCCGATCTCGCGATCGGATGGCTGTGGATGGCTGAACGTGTGGCATGTGTTGAGTGCGAGCAGACGAGCAGGCGTGCGTGGGCAGTGGCCACTACGCCCACATTAGGGCTTTAGTGACGGTTTTATCCGTCACTAAAGACCCTTTATTTAATGTTTTAAAGATGTAATGACCAATTTGCCCCCACTCCTTGCAACTATAAAAGGAGACCCCCTCCACACAAAATTCTCATCCCTTCCTTCTCTTCTCTACCTCTCCAAAGCTCAAGGGAAGCTTGTCCGACACCCGGGATGCTTCTCGCGAGATAAAGTCTAAATTTTTGTCCCCCTTCGGATGTGGATCCCGTGACGACGACGACGTGCTGCCCCGTTCCCATTCTTCTGCTTTGTCCTCCTTCGTCCTGGCGTCATCCCGCCCGGCTCGTCCTCCAAGTGACCGTCGAGGAGGATATCTCTCTTCCTATTCTTTTTACTGCTTTCTAGTATAGATTTACTGCTTTCTAGAATAGTTCAACTTGTCATCCAAGCGACCGTCGAGGAGGATATTTCTCTCTCTATTCTTTTAATGCTTTCTAGAGTAAATTTACTGCTTTCTAGTATAATTGTTTTCTGCTTTCTAGTTGTAATAGTGAAACAAACATTCTCCTTAATGATGAATTCCCTATTTATTCCACATCTCATTTTGATTTCTGTTTGTAATATTCTCTCTCTCTTACTCTCTCTCTCTTCTATTTATTGTAAAGTAGTTCTAATCAATTGAATTATTTTGTGACAAATAAAAACAAACGCGTTGTTTTTAAATCAAACGTCCGCCTCCTTGTGTTCAACCTGGAATTTTCATTTCGGTATAAATTTTATTTGTTGAACACGAGTTCTTCGCTTTCAAACTACAACAACAGGTTTTTCAAAATCGAACACGTTAGCGTAGCAATTCGTACGTTCAACATTTTGGTGCCGTTGCCGGGGAGGCGACGCTCTTTGATTTTTCTTCGCATTTTCTAACTTACAAATCATTTACCTCACTTCTCTCCTTTCTTATTGAGTGTAGGTACTCTTTCGAGACAAGCAACAACAGTAGATTGGAGTAAAGTGCTGTGGAAGGTTCTGTAAGTTATCCCCCACCGCCCACCCATTAGATTTCATTTCACCACATAATAATACAAACATCAATTAACCTAGGTGTTCTTATAAACTCTAAGGTTAGATTGTTTATTATTTGACACCCATACCCGCCCTAACCCCCACATTAACAAAACTTCTTTTAAAAAAATCTCACAGAGGTACACAACCTCATCTGATTTTCAAACTCAACCGGTAAACCAATCTTTGGAGCAGGTACATACATCCAAATACATAATTGAGTAGAAATCAGATTAGGTAATCATTTGTGTGCCTAACTTAGTGGTGCATTTGTGGCCAGTTGTTTGAGTTGTTTGGGCCGCACCACTTCAATTAAAATCAACTCATTAAGTAGCTACCACTTAGGTTCAACTCTTAGGGATTTACCAGGCACTCCACATTCTTTTTAAGCTTTAAAGGAAAACATCTTCACCTGTGCTTGCAAAACCTGGTGTGCCAACGAAACTTGTTTGAAAACACCTAAAGTTGAATCCTAAAAGTTACTAAACAAGATTTGAACTCTAAAATTCACCACATCAAAAATAATCTTGCTTGAAAATCACTGGTTGTGCACGCACACACAAATCAATCAATCATTAATGGAACAACCCATTTAAAGGGCCTATTACATTCCAAAGCACATTCAAACCTAGCCCTAAATAAAACAGAGTAGACGTTGGCCTTAAGGATTTGACTCGCTCTTCGGAGTCCAGAACGAGATTATTTTCGATTAGTCTGTTTCTACTGTTCAATCTAATGTCTAGCTAGGGGAGCAGAATCAAACGATCACGACTGGGGGGTACACTAGGAACCGGAGGCGCAAGCCGAAGGAAGAACCTTCTCCCCAGTCCCTCCTAACTTGTTGGATTGAACAGACAGAAGTAGATCAAATCGTTCCTTTATCTCAAGATGGGTTTTGGGAGTCTGTAGGTCTGTAGGCTAGACAACTTAAGGACAGGTTTGATTGTTTCTATTGCAGGGCGCCTTTCTTCCTCCCATTTCTCATGAATCCTTCCACATATTACACGCATTCCCGCTCTTTCCCTCTCGTTTTGAATTATCCTCAACATGACGATTATCCCAACTCATACTGTAATCAACCATCAGTTAGTTGGGATAACTCAGATTGGGGATACAGTTCCGGACATCCGTGTTTAGGGTCTAACCCTGAACACTTTGATTGTGATTTCTATCCTTCTCAGAGCCACATCAATTATAGATCGCCAACCTTTTATGAACAACCTAATATGATCTACAATCAAGAAGGATACACCGATCCTTACCCATCCTCTGATTTCACTGCCTTTAGGTCATCACCACCTTCTAAACAATTTGAAATGACCTATTATCAGGAAGGGTATAACAAACCTCAATTCGTTAATTCCCTTGCATTGATCACAAACCCACCCAACCCTGAACCAACTCATTTGGTTCAGGGTAACCAGGTTCAAGATAAGGTTCTGGCTAACTTGAGCAATATCATTCAATCTTTAGAAGTTTAGCCAATACCTTGCATTGAGAGATTGGAGCCCCTAATTGAAATGATTGATGATTTGAACAAGTCGTTGTTGGATTGGCTCCAAGATGTTAAGGATAAGAACTCGGGTGAGTTTCTACTTGGGAAGTTAGCGAAATTGAGGATGAGATTTGTGATTACTTCAGTTTAATCGTGGGATGATTCCCAGGATGAACCTCCTTCAGGAGAGCCAATGTTAGAACCTACTCAGGCACCTATTGGGGGGGACACGTGTTACGAGGCTGACCATATTGAATTAGAGCAACCAATTAAGGATGATTTGATTTCTTCACCTAAGATCCCTGAGCTGGGGTATGAGGAAACGTATGTCTCCATGGATCAGAAAGTGACAGATGATTTTGGGACATACATTGATACAGATCCTGATTTCTTTGATGAAGATTCAAGTTGCAAAGTCTCACACGAGTTTCCAAAACATGATTTTTGTGAGACGATTGGGCCCGAGGAATCTGATAGGTCATTTAATAGCCTAATAATTGAGGAAACTAATCCTATTAGGGCACACATTACGGATCCAGA
Organism: Thalassia testudinum; assembly: GCA_037157565.1. Lineage (NCBI taxonomy): Eukaryota > Viridiplantae > Streptophyta > Magnoliopsida > Alismatales > Hydrocharitaceae > Thalassia > Thalassia testudinum. The sequence goes on from JAZHRO010000014.1 coordinate 59,416,113, forward strand.
ATCGCATTTTCTGGAGGATTCAATTCAATGCCCTGATTGTCAGTTACACCCCGTTGAGCTTATCGATGATTCAGTTTCTGAGATAATTAGACCCAAGTCAATTTTGATTCAGCCACATCATTTAGACTTGGAGATTTTAGGTGGGGTGATTAATATACAAGAGGTCCTGGAATTTGACATGCTGAATGAAGAGGATAGGAGCCGGGAAGTTCTGATTTGGGAAGCTAGTTCTGGAGGAAGTACAAGAATGAGTCGAAGGGTGTCTATTAAGCTGAAACCATTAAACCAGGACCCTTATGACATTTGTTTTGAGGATGTTAAACCCAAGCACACATTCAATGATTATCCTTTTAAGCTTGAATTCTATGTAACCTGACTTTTTGGTCTTCGATTGCATCCTCATAACTTGTAGGCCTGACCCCGCTTGCATACTGATTTTAGGTTTTAGGTAATTTTTATCCAGAACCTAAGATATTCTCGATTATGGGGTATGGGTTGCACCACAATCTAGTCCACATCTGTGAACCTCTGCTGGCAGGTCAGAGGTTTCTTCTGTTTATTCTGATTCTGACCTGCACCTGTGAATTCTTCATTTCTCTCTTCTTTGTATAGTGTGCCTAGCTGAAGGCACTAAACTCAGCACATATACAGTTCTTTCTAGTTTTCATCTTGGAGCAGACCTGACATTCACACAATTCAGGTGCTTCCTACGCTATTCCACTCTGTTTTGTCTTTTTAATACAATGAGGACATTGCATTAGATAGGCATGGGGGGTGGATATTCATCTCTGAATTCATTCGTCAGCTCCATAGATTTGTTTTATTTTCTTTAAAAAATTTTTTTTTTTTGAATTAGGAAAGAGAACTTGGGTTTAAGAAAATTTTCAATCTTAGGAAATACTACATTATGATTTGAACACAAAGACCCTTTAGGTGTTTGGACTTAATCAGCCCGTGTATCCACTAAAATGTCGATTTGTTTTCGAGTTCTTGCCAACCTGAATTTTATTTTAATTGGAGTAAATAAGTTATGGTGATAAGTACACAACTTATCAACCTACCCTTTGATTTGAGGGAATTTTTGAGTTTTAAGCATCTACACACTTTCTTTGCACTGACTCGTTGTTAGACGATTTTAACGGAAATTGGGTAGCTAATGAACCTTCTAGGGTGATATGGCTGGCAAGTTATCGTGGGTAACAACCCATAGGTAGGTTGTCTAGAGCCCAGTCACTGGACCTTTCTCTTTTTGCTGCCTTTAGGTAAATCTTAGACCAGGGAAGTCACCTACTTAAAAAAAAAAAAATCAAAAAGAAAAAACCACACTTCGTCGCACGAGTATGGCTGGCAAGTTGTTGGTGGTAACAGCTCATCGACCGGTTGTCCAGAACCCAGCTCAATAAATGCACTAAAAATTCCCAAAACAGTTAGGAAGAAGCGGAGAAGTAGAATAAACTGGGGAGATATACACTGGATTCACCCTTGTGTTGACCCCGTAAAAAAATAAAAGTAGGGAGAAAGCTACCGATTGTAAAGATACACCTTTAGGCAGAATTCTTTTTGAGGTCACCTAGAGGATAGAAATCTGAAGTTCGTTTTAATTGCTGGTCAACGAGTCTATCATATTCACAATAAGATGTTTAGAACTTAGAGTTCTCATTAAATCTTAGGTGAGTTGAATGGCCGTAGAAAGCCACTCTTAAACCGTAAAATTTGAAAATCCAAAAAATTAGAAAAGAGGAAAAAGAGAAAAAGATATTTCTCTTTGAATAAGGCAAGGGCATGAGGTGGTCTGCATTTTGGCAGATACTCGGGCACTGTTGTGTCTTTAAAAGTTTAGATCCTAAGTAGACAATTTCTTTATGATTGAAAATAAACTCAAGCCCAAATAATCCAACCTAATTCTTTTATAAATAGCATATAGTTTTTGCTATGGACAAGAAAAAGATAGGCATGGGGGTATGATGTAAACACATTTACACTACTTGAAATGTCTATTTATGCATGTTCTTAAGCATAGGATTGCATTGCATGCTATAAATATTGCATAACATGCATCATCTTGCATTTAGAGTAGTTTGAATAAAATGGAGGTTAATTGTCTCCTTTTATGTGCTTGGACAAGGTAAACTTTTTATCGGGGCCTCAGATCGAAGATCCAACGATACAGATGTGATCAAGGCGACGATTGGAGTTCAACGACTCCAAGATTGCCCTAATCAGGCATCTGTAGCATCAGAAAGTGACTGGGGAACCCTAGAAGATCAAGGGCCAGGATGGTGTAAATTCTCACTTCAAATGACAAATTCGACCACACGAATAGATTCGGATTGACGATCGCAGCCTAACGACGCAAAAATTGAGTCAATCTGACACCCGTGGCACCATCTACCTCATCCAGAAGATGGACGGCCAAGATGGCGCCACGTGGTGCCATCTCGGCTGCCCAAACCCCCGCATGCACCCGCTGAAGCTCCTGCATTCGCTCTTCTCCGCCATTGGATCAAGATCTAATGGCTGTGGATGCAGCGTGTTGAAATCATCTGCACGACCATCCACGCTCCGCAGCGTAGTGGGCGAGGGAATTATCACGAGCAGCGGATGCGAGTTCGAGCCGCGGCGAGCAGGCGAAGGTTGCGGGTGAGCAGGCGCAGGCGTGCGTCAAATCTTTATCGGGCGGCCGTCCATGCTCAATAGCGTTGACGTGCTATCGCATGCTCGCGCTTCATGCGGCATCGCACGCATTGGGGCAGGCGCGCGTTGAGGGCGGGCGAAGGCGCGATTTGGGTCATTCGATCTTGCGATCGGACGGCTGTGGATGGCTGAACGTGCGGCATGCGTTGAGCGCGAGTAGATGAGCGAGCGCACGCGGGCAGCGGCCATTACGCCCACGTTGGGCCTTTAGTGACGATTTTATCCGTCACTAAAGACCCATTATTTAATGTTTTAAAGATGTAATGACCAATTTGCCCCCAATCCTTGCAACTATAAAAGGAGACCCCCTCCACACGAAATTCTCATCCCTTCCTTCTCTTCTCTACCTCTCCAAAGCTCAAGAGAAGCTTGTCCCACACCCGGGAAGCTTCTCGCGAGATAAAGTCCAAATTTTCGTCCCCCTTCGGAAGTGGATCCCACGATGACGATGACGTGCTGCCCCGTTCCCGTTCTTCTGCTTCGTCCTCCTTTGTCCTGCTTCGTCCTCCTTCATCCAGGCGTCGTCCTATCCGGCTCGTCCTCCAAGCGACCGTCGAGGAGGATATCTCTCTTCCTATTCTTTTTACTGCTTTCTAGGATAGATTTACTGCTTTCTAGAATAGTTCGACTCATCCTCCAAGCGACCGTCGAGGAGGATATTTCTCTCTCTATTCTTTTAATGCTTTCTAGAGTAAATTTACTACTTTCTAGTGTAAGTATTTTCTGCTTTCTAGTTGTAATAGTGAAACAAACATTCTCCTTAATGATGAATTCCCTGTTTATTCTACATCTCATTTTGATTTCTGTTTGTAATATTCTCTCTCTCTTACTCTCTCTCTCCTCTATTTATTGTAAAGTAGTTCTAATCAATTGAATTATTTCATGACAAATAAAAACAAACGCGTTGTTTTTAAATCAAACGTCTGCCTCCCTATGTTCGACCCAGAATTTTCATTTCGATATAAATTTTATTTGTTGAAGACGAGTTCTTCACTTTCAAACTACAACGACAGATTTTTCAAAATCGAACACGTTAGTGTAGCAATTTGTATGTTCAACAATCATCAGATCAACGGTCAGAACTTCTTGGGCCCATTATGGGATCTCCGGATGTCGGATTTGGCCGATTTTTAGTCCGTTGGACTCCGTTCGTCATTCTAAATCCATCTGTGCAGTCTGATTGCTCATCTGAGGCCTGCTTTGAGAAGTACTTATAAAATGGCCTTTAATATTGCTTTATAAGCAATCTTGGCATATAATGCTCCCATTCAACTTATGATGGGCCTTTTATTCTTAAGATGGGCCCTATTTAACAGAATTATCTCCCCCATATGTAGTGTTATCATACCCCCATGCTTACTCCTTGCTAGTCTTTAGCAAGGTTTATTCTAGCCTTTATTTTCTGTCAGAATTTAAGAAGTAATTGCTTAGACACTTCGTCACTTGTCAATAGGAGGAAATATATTAAGATCTTAATCTACCAAGACTAAGTAGTGCCCGGGTGTCTACCAAAATATGAATCGCCTAAATCCTTACTTTAATGTATATACACATGTATATATATATATATATATATTTATAATCTTTTTTTTGGAATTTAGAGTGGATTGATAGCTTTTTATAGCTACCCAACCCACCTAAAACTCGGTCAAAACCCTAAGTGCTAAGCATCTTGGTGTGAAGATTGTGATAGACTCAATGGTAATTTAGACAGACTTCAGGTTTCTACGCTTCTAGGTGACCGGAAAAGGAAGTATTTTTCCTGAAGGTGTATTTGTTCGATTAGTAGCTTTCTCCCTATGTTTGTTTTAATTGGGGTCAACACAAGGATTTTTCCAGTGTTTATCTCCCCGGCTTGTACTACTTCCTCGCTTCTTCCTTAAGTGTTGTGGTTCTTTTTGTGCAATTACTGAGCTGGGTTCTGGACAACCGACCAATGGGCTATTACCCACGATCACTTGCCAGCCATACTCGTGTGGTGAAGTGTAGTTTATTTTGTTTTCTTTTCTTCTCCTTTTTTTTTTTCTGTAGGTGGCTTCCCTAATCTCAAATGTACCTAGAGGCAATGAAGAAGTGGTCCCGTGGCTGGGTTTTGGACAACCTACCAATGGGCTGTTACCCATGACAACTTGCTAGCCATACCACCCTAGCGAGTTCATTAGCTACCCAATTTCTGTCAAAATCTCCGAGGAGTGAGTCTGTGCAAAAATGTTTGTAGATGCTTAGACTTAAAGTTCTTCTGAGTTAGAGGGTGAGTTGATAAGTCGTATACTTATTACCTTATTTAGTAGGTGGATTAGAGTAACTTAAAGTTGCAAGGATTTGAAGCTAAATCCATATTTTAATGGACACCAGGGCTGATTAAGCCTGAGAGCCTGAAAAGTCTAAGTATTCAAGTTCTTTTTGTATTATTTTCCACTATTGACAAGTTTCTAACGCCTAAGTTTCTTCCTAAATTTATTTTTTTAAATTTATTTATTCATTTATTCAGACAGATTAAATGAGCTCAGGATCGTGCCATTTACCACCCGCCCATGCTTAAGTGTGACAATGTCCTCATTGGAAAATACATGGATGCAACAGGGGTTAAAAAGATATTACCTGAGTGACGTACAATACTGGATCAGTCTGAATCCTCTAGGTTGTCTCCCAGGAAGCACTGAGTTTAACACCTTCGGCTGGGCATAGTGCACAAATAGGAATGGTTTGGGTCAAGGAGGTATGTACAAAATCAACCAAACCCAAAATTAGAAGACCACAGATCCGAACAAGGTTGTGGTGGAGTCCCATTCCTAAAGGGTGGGAATTCCGCAACAGATGTATCATGCATGCCCGTGTCAGATCCTCTCTTAGTCTATGAGCATGCAAACAAGTTGATGTGGACGAACACACCCCAAATATGACATGCCAGACACTAAAGATGTAGGTTTTATACTCAGCTTGTGTCCCCATAAAATTGTAATCCGTCAAAAGTGTATCAATTCCAGTGCATTCGGGTTGCAGGATCTTTATTCTGGTAGGGCAGGTAACAAAATCAAGAGTTTCATAATGAGCCCTACAATCAAGCATGAGGCCTCTCTCCAAAGACGAATCCATCTCCTCCGCAACTATGGTTTCATTGCTCATTCCCTCCAAGCCCTTGACCTCAAGAACATTTTCTTCAGCCTCCTTTGTATCAGATTCACTGTTTGAAGTTGCATTATAGGTAGGGCCAATTTCATCCTCTAGATCATATTCTTTCTCTCGGCCCTCCTCCAAATTTGTGATGGGGATTCCAACCGATTCATAATCAATTTCTTTGAAATTGTAACTCCATTCCCCATCTCCTATGTTGGTTGCTATTCCCACTGGATCACTTCTCTTGGTCCGATTAGATTCGGATTCCAAGGCATCTCCCTGCACATTCTCAGTTTCCTCCTGATGTTTGTCCTTAATGCTCCCCAAGTTGTGTTCCGAGGAGTCCTCACTGTCCTTATCCGTTGAGCTGTCTAGCTCCTAGGGGGTATCAATGGTGGACTGAACCAAATCAGGGTAATTGGGTGTAGTCCAATTGATCATGGTAGGTCCTTGCTTTATGAATTCCATGAATGGCGTTGTGTGCAACAACTTTCTCTGGCCTTCTTCCCACAATTGTTGGAACAAATCCAACATGGCCTGTTTCCCTTTAACTAATCCTTGATTCTATCTGTGTAATTCTAACTGGAGGTTATCAAGAATTAACAGGGTGTCATGTGGTGTCCTTTGGATTTCCTCCTTGAAATCCAGGTTAAGAGAGTGTTGTTGAGGTTGTGGATCAGAATCCATACTGGGTTTAGGTTCTTGGGTGGGTCCTCTATTCTATCATGTTTAGGGTCCAATTCTTCAAGAGGAACCATTCTCTGTTTGGTCCTACTCCAAAATAGTTGAGGTTCTAAGTCCTCCTCCCAGTCAGATTCTTTATCAGGGGACTAAATCAAAGGTTGATGATCTTGGGCTTGCCTAGATTTCTGATCATTCTCTGATTTCCATTTGTCTAGAACTCCTTCCAATACAAAGGTCAACTAGGAAAGGTTGTTAAATTTAGATGACCTTTCCTGGTTATTGTCCTGAGAAGGGTAGGGTTCTTGGTGTTCTCCTAGAGTGTAGGTCCTATCATAGTAGAGCGGGTGGGACCTAAATGAGGAGGCGTCGTGAGGAGAATTGAGATATGGAGCCCCATGATTTGAATCGTACCCTTGGGTGGATATGTTGGGTGTATTCCAATAAGAGGTTGGTGCGGTTTGGTCATAACTGTGATAGTTGGGCCAAGAGGGGTATTCAAGGTCGTACCTCCAACTTGGTGGTTGGTTAGCCCAAGTAGGCTGCGGATATGGTCCACTTGGGTTAGCATACAAATTATGTTCGGGGCAGTTTGGGTAAGATGGATAGGCATTGAAATCCATGGTTTGGAAGAAATGGAGGGATGCGGGAAGAACAGATGAGAGAGTTACATGTTCAACCAAGCAAACAAGCGTAATCCTTATGGTGTGTTCCTTAGGGGACCTAGAAATCTCCAAAAGGGTGATTAAGTCTGTAAGCACTGGACTCCCCTTCCCAAGGCTAATCTAGCCAGGTTGATTATGAGGGGATTGCAGGAAAAGTTCTTCCTTTGGCTTGCACCTCCAGTTCCGTAGACCCCACAACCGCGGTCATTTGACACTGCCCGGCAGCCTAGTCACCAGATTCTACCAAGGGAATGAAAGCAAAGTGCCCAACGAACAAAACCTCACCTCTAGAGACTTAACTCAGTCCTGCCTAGGGCACGTCTACTCAGTTTTAAAAGGGCTAGGATAGTGCTTGTGCTAGGGTTATTTGATGAGGCATTGATTGGGGTGGTGCCTCTTAATTTTCCACTTTCATTGTGTGTGCTTCTATCAAAACATGGTTTTCAAGCAAGGATTTTTAAGATGTGGTGCCTTTTAGTGTTTAATCCTTACTTTAGTGTCTTTTAGGGTTAACGTGTCTTAATGTTTTCAGACAAGTTTCAGTGGGCACATCAAGTTTTGCACACAACTTGCTGAAAGTAGATTTCCTTTTATTGTGTGGAGGCTCTAAAACCCTAATGTACTCATCCTAATGATCATGTAGCTTCTATTAGATGAGTCATTTTTAGGGTTGAGTGGTGCAGCCCAAGTCAATCCACGGTGGCTTCGCAAACACCACTCAAAAAGAGAAAAGAACACTCCAAGAATTTATTCAGAATATTAGAGTGTACATTTTTTTGTGGGGTGATGTGTTAAGGATGTGGGTCAAGTAATCATACACCACACCAATTTTTTTCAATTTTTACAATTTTTTTAGTTTTTTTTCTTCACACAAGCAAACAGTCATGAGTGAAGAATTACTCACTACTGGTCCTTGTTGCGCCTACTCCCTTGTTATCGTCATGGGATGCATCGCTTCGCCGTCCAAGCGCCGAATTCCTGCAACCATCAAGTAAAAAGGAAACAAGGCATTAGATGATGTGAGAATGGATGTGGAATGGAAGTGACAAAACAAATCCGTTGCCTCCCTGGCAACGGTGCCAAAAACTGACGTGGCTTTTATGCGTATGTGTTAAGAAGTGTCGTTATAGTTCGCACTTGCAACGCCGATTTTAAACTAAAGAAACGGAGGTGAGTCCGAGTGTCGGTCTCAGGGAGGAGTGAAAACCAGATTTTTCTTGTCACTTATTGCCATGGAAATCGCAGAGTTTTGCTTACGAAAAGGTGCGGGAGAAAGGCGAGAGAGAGATTAGGGTTAGAGTCGTTTCTTTCTTTAACATGCAACTTGGATAGGAAATAAAGTAGACAGCTGAATGGAAAACAACTTCATTAATCATGTAGCTTTAGTTCATAAATTACAACATTAGATACATTCTTAAACATAAACAAAGTAAAGCTTAAAAGAGAGGAAGAAAGAGAGAGAGAGAGGGAGGGTGGCAAGGCAACCACAGTGGTGGAGCAGGCTCCGTCGGCGGCTTGTCATCTCCGACGATTACAAGAGGGCCTAAAGCTAGCTAAGAGAGGGGTAGAGTAGTTGCAAGGGAAGTGAATGCCTTGAATGAGTGGTTGGAAGGGGTTTAAATAGGGAGAAGGGCTTTCCAAATGAAGAAGGGGTTTTAGCGACGTCCAGGACGTCGCTAAAACCATTCCAAAAGCGTCGGTCAAGCCCCCAGCCCACCGGTCGCACGTCCACGTCGTTCTTCTTCACGCTCAATCCATGGGCGCGGCATGAGAGTCATCTGATCGAAGGTCGAACAGCTGAGATCTTCTCCCGGGCATGCTTGGATCGCACCAGGAGCACGTGTGCGTGCAAGTATCGTCGTCTTGCGTGCGCGCATGGCCGATCGCTGCCTGAGGGCGCGTCGCGTGGCGCTATCGCCATCATCCAAGTGCGGATCTACGGCTGAATTTCGTCCACGTGCCTCGCTGCCTTCGAATTCCCATACCGCGCGGCTCGAACCCGCGTCGCGTGGGTGCGTTCGTGCGCATTAACCGCTGCACCACGCCTACTGCTTTGTTGCAGCAACTGTGGGAGTGCGTGCGGTTCTCGACCGTCCGATCAGAGATCGACGACTGAGATTTGATCTCCAGATGAAGGTGGATGCGACGCACGGTGAGCGGGCGCCACGTGGCGCATCGAGGGCCATTGATCATCAGATCAATGGTCAGAACTTCTTGGGCCCATTGTGGAGCTCCGGATGTCGGATTTGGCCGATTTTGAGTCCGTTGGAGTCCGTTCGTCGTTCTGAATCCATCTGTGCAGTCCGATTGCTCATCTAAGGCCTTCTTTTACAAGTGCTTATACAAATGGCCATTAATATTATTTTATTAGCAATCTTGGCATATGATGCATGCAATGCTCCCATTCTACTTATGTTGTGCCTTTTATTCCTAAGATGTGCCCTATTTAACAAAATTATCACCCCCATATGTAGTGTTATCAGTCTCAACCCTTTGAGATAATGTGCAATGCATCTAATTTTGCTGTAGGAGCAGTACTTGGGTAGAAAATTGATGGGAAACCCGTGGTCATCTACTATGCTAGCAGGACACTTGACGAGGCTCAACGTAACTACACAGTTACTGAGAAAGAACTGCTAGCTGTATTATTTGCCCTGGAAAAGTTCAGATCGTACCTTTTGGGTTCCCGTGTTATCATTTACTCTGATCACACAGTTGTGAGGCATCTCATTGCTAAGAAGGATGCAAAACCTTGATTAATCCACAGGATCTTGCTGTTGGAAGAGTTTAACCTCGAAATTCATGACAAAGCGGGAAAACAGAACATGGTAGCTGATCACTTATCCTGCCTTCCTTCTGATATTATCGACCCTTTCGAACCCATTACAGAACATTTTTCTGATGAGCACTGACGAGTCGATTGTTCACTTTTCAAGTCGTTTGTAGTTTTATGTGGTGACAAAATTGACTAATCAATAATTAAAATAACCACTCGTAGAAGAGCGGGTCGTATCCACAGGGAGGCAATGACGTATTTAAATTTTCATCAGTTCAAAACATATGTTCGTAGTTAATTTCGACGAGAATCAAGCCAAATTTGCCATTAGAATAAGGTAGAATCAAGAAAACATGCTGAAATGGTAATTTTTAACAACTAGAGGATACTTTTTGCAATGCAGATTCAATAAAATATCAATAAAAGTTGGTAATGGTAGAAAATGTAATTATTAATGTGGCATGTACTGTAGAAAAATAGGGGATTTCTTCCCCTTGGCCATGCGCGAAGAGGAATGCATGGCTGAAGGTGTGAAGCTCGAAGGAAGTTCTTTGGACCGAGGGCTTCGCAGCGGTGGTGGCGGCGAGTCACGAGGTGGCCGGAGTCGGCCGAACGGAGCTTCGGCGAAGGTGGCTCTCGACGGTGGCTGCACCTGCTGGAGGAGGAGCAGCTGTGCATGCGAAGGTTGTTGCAGGTGATGCGTGCAGGCACTGCTATTGCGGGTGCACGGGAGTTGAGCGCGCTGAGGGTGATGCGGGCGCACACACTGGTGGAGGCGCTACAAGTAGCGGCGGGGGGGGCGCTGCAGACGGTAGAGGCTTTGCAGGCGGAAGGTGCGGGCACGTTAGAGTGGGTGCGTGGAAGTTGAGCGCTGCTGCAGGCTGCTAGTGGGCGCGCTACAAGGAGCGGGTGGGGGCTTGGCTCTGCAGGTGAGCGTGCTGAAGCACTGGCGAACGCGCGCCCACTGGAGGCAGTGTATACGCACGCAGGAGAGGATTTGGTGGCCGGTGATACAGGGTGCACGCGTGGAGGTGGATTTGCACAGCAGGATGTGCGCGAGGATGCAAGGCGGTTGGCGCTAGAGGTGATGCGGGCGAGGGCTGGAAGTTGGCACTGGAGGTGATGCGGGCAAGGGCTGGCGGTTGGCGCTGGAGGTGGTGTAGCAAGGGTGGTTGCTGCTGCAGGCTGGAGAGGCGTTGGAAGCTTCAGACGTCCGGGAAATTTCCCGGACATCTTAACTGACTGAGGAGTGAAATTGCAGTAGCTACAGCGGTGGTTGTTGGTGACGACCGTGAGGGAGGTGCACGGCGAGGTGCTCACGGTAATGCGGATGATCTCCGGATGGCGGTGTGGCCTGTCACACCACATGCCCACGGTGGTGGAGGCTCGTCACCGCGGTTGAGGCCAGCGGTGGTGAAATGGACGAGATGAACTCTCTGCACAGTATGGATTGTTGGGGTGGAGGCCTCCCCTGCTCGGCAGCCTCTCTCCTCTTTTTGTAGCTGCCTACATGAATTTGAATGGAGAGGCGGGAGCAGATCCACCTTCTCCGCTAATCCATTAATGTAGGCTATATTGTTAAAATATTATGGTTATTTATATACAAACACTCAACTTTTATGTTAACTTAAATTAATGTATGTAATGTACCTAATTGGTTAACTAATTAAATGATTACAATTCTAAGTTAATTCTAAATGCATTTAAAATATGAACGCAATGCATGAACTATGTAATTAAATTAGAAATATGAATTAATCTATTTACATCCTAATTTATGCTAAATAAATGTTAGAATTAACCTAATGTCTAGGCACTTAAATACTTAAATAGCCCACAAATATGGGCTAATCAAATACCCCATGCCTAGTTTTTGCTAGTCCCTAGCAAAATTAAGCGAAACCTAGCACTCCAAGTAGACTAGTCAACCCAATTGGTCTTCCTTCAGAAACATATTAAGTTCAGACTCTAGACCCAATGTTCCTAAGTAGTTGCTAAGTTACAGACTAGGTCGGCTAAAGACAAGTTGCAGGCACAAGTTTCCCTTATTTCAGACTCTACCCTAAGGTTTATTGATCCCTGAGATTAAAGTATCCGTGCCTATGCATTGGTCTGAGTTATTTGAGTTAACGGAAAAAGTTTTTTTTTTTTGAATAATATATATATATTTTTTGTTTGATTCTTCTAAGTCTAACCTCAGATCTGCTATCAGCACGGTCTATGTCGGATTCATTGTACCCATTACCATACCTCGAAGGGTGCCTGGGTTTTGATGCTTCGAGATAGCACCGCCTGTAACGATCCCAAGAACTCCTGGCAATCAACACTTCAAGATAGTATCGCCCATGGATTTCTTAAGCGAATTCAGGCCTATGGCAATCGGTACTTTGAGATAGGGCCGCCCATGGTACCTGAACTGCACAATGCGCTTACATGCCCGCAGTAGGATGGATATCCTAAGAGACAAGCGCTGAGGAGGTAATATATTATCATCGCATCCTGAAGGTGAGTATATACTCCACCTCTCCTGTGGCGGGAACTCTTCCAATCAAATTGTGTTTTCAAGTCTCTCCTAAGTCAAAACTAAGAGAACCAAATCTCTTTTAAGAAAGAAAGAAATTAAGTTGACTACCAGACCAAGTGTGTGAAATTTGGATGCTTGGGTTACAAGGACTCGTAAACCAAAAGGTAGAACAAGACTCCAGGTACCACCCCACCTTTTAACTCAAACCCTAGCTTTCCTTCCTCAACCTCTTGAGGAATGGTCCACAACTTAACTCCTACTTAAGTTTTTAAGTCCACAAAGGACCCTAAAGGTCTAAAGCTAGTAGCTCATTTAGCCTCTAAAGTTTGACCCTAGAATTAACTTAGGCTACCTTAGAGTTCTGATTTGCTTAAGACTGTAAGATCTAGCCAGTTAATCTTCAAAACTTTTTTTTTTTATGCAAATGTATGCAATGAATGCACTATGCTATGTATATTCCCAAGTACACCCCCCCATGCCTAAAATCTACAATGTCCTCATTGCATAGAAGGATATTTCCTGGGTAAGAGCTGTGCTACCATTCTTTTGTTAGCAGCCGAAAAGCCAACGAGCCTGCAAATCTGGTTCAAGGATTGCAGAAATAGGCCCTAAAAGTGAGTAAAGCAATGTTGGCCTAGAAAATAGGTAACCTAGGACGTTGGCGAGCTGATGATGAATCCCGATAGCAAATGCTCGCCCAACTAAAATGGGAATGAAATCTTCCCAGGTCACCAGAGGAGGTTCTAAAGGATAAACAGGTTTAACAACCTCCAAAGGGGTAGGGGGAGGATGACAAGGATCCTCCAAAAGGAATGTAGAAAGGAATGGTGCAGAGATAAACCCCCAGGGCAATGAACTGACTAAAGAAATCATCAATCCATACCCGATACTCCATTACGGGAAATATTGGTCTGTTAAGCTCCCCGGTCAGAACAAAAGTGAGCACTTCTCTAAGGCAAGGATCGTCTAGGGTGTCCAAGTTACGAGGTTGTGGGATGGCCATAAGATCTAGGTTGGGTTTAATCAGCTCGGTGTCCATCCCTAACACTCTTTCTTTATCGTCAATTTCATCCCTAACATTTCTTGCACCATCACATGTATCTTCCTGCTCTTCATCAGGAGTCACAATTTCGCTTTCAGATACAAACGAATCAGAGAGTGACTTCGAAATGAATGAAGGCATGTTGGAAGCAACAGATCTAGGGATTATCCTATCAATGTCATCCCCGGGTTTTTGTTCTTTACTCAAATCTTCCCTGGAGTCTATATGTGAATCCACATAAATCTTAGAAATTTCTTCCAAATTTTCCATCATTTCATCATGAGGAGAAATATCATCAATGGGTGTGCTAAGGAAACCTAATTTGGTCAAATTTGTGACATCGTCAGGGGTTAACTCTTCAAATAAGACATAATCACCCTTAGTGTCACTCCAAATCTTGAATGTAGGTTCCTCATATAATTCGTCTTTCTCCTCATCACACAATTCATCATATACCCGAGGCCTAGAATCATCTAATATCTCAGCAGATCCCCTAGGGTGCTTTATCTGAGGTAAATGGTTTACACTAGCAACATCAAACTCCTCAGATAGGTCAATTTCTTTAGGGTTAGGTTCCCTAAGGGTGGGCTTGAGTTCAATCTCGTGATCAGAAGGGAGGATAGGATTAACAACTTGACTTCGACCCACTTCATCAAATGTCACGAAATTGCCATCATCTGGGTCAAGGTCTTCCAATGGTACCATCATTCCCTTCTTTTGACTCCAATATAATTCATGTGGATACTCAACCTTTTCATCATCTTCCTCGGGTTGCCACCTTTCTTCATCCAATGCATAGCTACTTTCATGTGTATCTTCCTCTCACCTAAGGCATGGATCTCTCAAGGAAGTGTCATCTAATGGGGAGGTTTCAAAATTGATACTCGAAAAGTAGCTATTCTCCCCAGAATTTCCCTCCAACTTAAAGTGTAGCTCTCCCATGGGAGATGCATCTATTGTAGAGGGGTGTACGCCATCCTCAATGGGGTAGATTGGGTGGCTAATTTCATCTCTTTCTTGTTGGCCTACTCTCGAAGATTCTCCTAATAATTCAATCATTTCATATTGCATTCTCTGTATTTCCATCTTCAAAGAGGAGAGGTCATTTCTACCATGAGAGAAGTCAGGCTCAGGCTTATAGTACCCAGGAGTGTCTGTCCAACCATAATAATTTTTCAGGGAGGGTGGGTTGGGTATTTCAATGGTGTGTGGGATATTGGGCAAAGCAAATCCCGCTCCTGGGTTCTGCTCACTGATTTGGGGCTTAACCAAGCTAATATTCCTATAATAGGAGTAAAACGGATCCTATTGATTGTCATTATGTCCATCAAGGGATGGACCATCTCGACGTATGGGATCGAAGAATGCAGAGTGAGGGTGAGGGTGAGGGTGTGGACAAGATGTGAAAGGATGAAAATCAATGTGGTGCATTCGAACTCACACCTCAATCAGAATTCCCCAAGCAAAACACAATTCAAAAAGGACCTTTTAGGTCTTTCCCAATTTAGGCTTTTGATTTTAAGTCAGATTGCAGGTGACAATACAATTTGTTCAACCAATTTATGTGCCTATTGTCGACCTACGGCTTGCCTAAGAAGACCTAGTTGGAGCTTAGGTGTTCTTCCCTAAATCTCAAATGGTAGAGCAACTCCAAAGATAGAAGATCGAGGGATGCAAGTAGGCCTAAGCCTTC
Organism: Thalassia testudinum; assembly: GCA_037157565.1. NCBI lineage: Eukaryota > Viridiplantae > Streptophyta > Magnoliopsida > Alismatales > Hydrocharitaceae > Thalassia > Thalassia testudinum. The sequence goes on from JAZHRO010000014.1 coordinate 59,431,305, forward strand.
CTTTGAAGCTGTGCTTTCGCGGTGCTTCTCAACTACCCCCAAAAATCCGTCACAAGGTATCCCCCTCTTTGGATTTACAAAACCTTTGATCTCAAGTTCCGAACACTTCAGAATCCAACGATAGGATTGCTCTTGTCCTAGTATTTCCAAACCTAAGGAGTGTTTAAAAGCGTGCCGTGGTGCAAGCGAAATAAGTGTGCATACACCACAAAAGATTGAATTGCACGCCAAGTTTGAAAATCAAATCCTTGGTTTTTAAAATGTCCCTCCTTTAATTAGTCCTTTTTCTAGAAAATATGTGACCACTTGTTAGATTTATTCAATACAGATTAGGTGGTCTTCGCATTAAGTCCCAAATGCAATGCATGATCAAGAATAGGATGCAAAGTAAGAGAATGCGTACCTTGCTTCCAGCAATCAACGATGCGAGAATGTACGCAATGTAAAGTAAATCTAGAGGCTGCTCATACAGACCTAAATGGTTCATCCTAAGGGCAAGCAGCTTCTAGCAGGCAGCTCATTTTTTCTTTAATTTTTTAAAACTACTTATGCACAAGAAAATAAAAGTAAGCAATCCACAAAATAAACTAAAAACCTAAATCTAAAGAAAAGGGAACAGGCTCCCAAAAATTATCCAACATGGGCCTAAAACAAAATCGGGGAACAAACCCCTCAAAATATACCTCAAAACAAGGGTTTCAAACCACATGCAATGAAAAGTTAAATCTAAAGTCTTAATTCTACTCTAATCAGATTAGCGACTAAATGTGTAATGATGACCGTCGCGTCCTCATCCTTCTCCTCCTTTTCAAAGTAGCTCGACCAATTCTCCTCTGGCGATGTCAAGGGTCGCCTCTCACGATGGCTAGTTCCTCACACAAAATTTCTCGCACAGGAAAATAATACGTGGTCAAATCACTGTGCAATTGAGAAATAATCAAAATAAAATCAGGTGAAATTATTGCGTATGTTGCATCCCCAGCAACGGTGCCATTTTGACGAGTCGATTGTTCGCTTTTCAAGTCGTTTGTAGTTTTATGTGGTGGAAAAATTGACTAATCAATAATTAAAATAACCACTTGCAGAAGAGCAGGTCGTATCCAGAGGGAGGCAATGACGTATTTAAATTCGCACCGGTTCAAAACGTATGTTCATAGTTAATTTTGACGAGAATCAAGCCAAATTTGCCTTCAGATTAAGGTAGAATCAAGAAAACATGCCGAAATGGCAATTTTTAACAACTAGAGGATGTTTTTTGCAATGTAGATTCAATAAAATATCAATAAAAGTTGAAAATGGCATAAAATGTAATTATTAATGGGGCATGTACTGTAGCAAAATAGGGGATTTCTTCCCCTTGGCCGTGTGGAAAGAGGAATGAACGACTAGAGGTGTGAAGCTTGGAAGAAGTTCTTTGGACCGAGGGCCTTGCAACAGTGGTGGCGGTGAGTCACGAGGTGGTTGGAGCCGGCTGGACGGAGCTCCGACAAAGGTGGCTCTCGACGGTGGCTGTAGCTGCTAGAGGAGGAGCGGCTGTGCACGCGAAGGTTGCTACAGGTGATGTGCGTGGGCACTGCGGTTGCAGGCGTGCGAGAATTGAGTGCGCTGAAGGTGATGCAAGCACATGCACTGGTGGAGGTGCTGCAGGTAGCGGCGGGGGGGGGGCGCTGCAGATGGTAGAGGCTTTGCAGGCGAAAGCTGCTGGCACGCTGGATTGAGTGCGCGGGAGTTGAGTGCTGCTGTAGGCTGCTGGCGGGCGCACTGTAAGGAGAGGGCAGGGGCTTGGCACTACAGGTGAGCACGCTGAAGTGCTGGCGAACACGCACCCGCTGGAGGTGTTGTATACGCACGCAGGAGAGGAGTTGGTGGCCGGTACTGTAGGGTGCACGCGTGGAGGAGGATTTGTGCAGCAGATTGTGTGCGAGGCTGCAAGGTAGTTTGCACTGGAGGTGATGTGGGTGAGGGCTGGCAGTTGGCACGAGAGGTGATGCGGGCAAGGCCTGGTGGTGAAGTGCAGCAAGGGTGGTTGCTGCTGCAGGCTGGAGAGGCGTTGGAAGCTTCAGACATCCGGGAAATTTCCCGGACATCATAACTGACTAAGGAGTGAAATTGCAGTAGCTGCGGCGATGGTTGTTGGTGATGACGGTGAGGGAGGTGCACGGCGAGGTGCTCACGGTAATGCGGATGATCTCTGGATGGCGGTGTGGCCTGTCACACCACACGCCCATGGTGGTGGAGGCTCATTGTCGTGGTTGAGGCCGGCGGTGGTGAAATGGACGAGATGAACTCTCTACACAGTATGGATTGTTGGGGTGGAGGCCTCCCCCGCTCGGTAGCCTCTCTCCTCTTTTTGTAGCTGCCTACATGAATTTGAATGGTGAGGTAGGAGCAAATCCACCTTCTACGCTAATCCATGAATGTAGGCTTTAGTGCGATAGGTGGCGTTGCAGCAGCAGCCGAGCCGTTGCTGAAAAGAAGAAGAATAAAGATATTGTTAAAACATTATGGTTATTTATATACAAACCCTCAACTTTTATGTTACTTAAATTAATGAATGCAATGTACCTAATTGGCTATCTAATTAAATGAATGCAATTCTAAGTTAATTCTAAATGCATTTAAAATATGAATGCAATGCATGAATTATGTAATTGAATTAGAAATATGAATCAATCTATTCACATCCTAATTTATGCTAAATAAATGTTAGAATGAACCTAATGTCTAGGCACTTAGATACTTAAATAGCCCACAAATATGGGCTAATCAAGCACCTTCTGACTATCAATACAAGGCTTCTATGGTTTGCAGAACTAGTAAACTACCTAGCATCACATCAGATCCCGTCTAATTGGACGAAGGTCAAGAAGGACAAATTGCTTTCCGATGCCAAGTATTACTTCTGGGAAGACCCATATTTTTTCCGCATCGGTGCTGATCAAACCATTCGATGATGTGCCTCAGGAGCGGAAATTCAGGACATCTTGCTCTTCTGCCATGACCAAGCATGCAGTGGACACTTCTCAGGTCATAAAACCATAGTGAAAGTCCTCCAGTGCGGCTTCTATTGGCCCACGATTTTCAAAGACACATACAATCACTGTAGGACATGCACATATTGTCAGACCTTACACAACATGAGCCATCGTGATATGATGCCCTTACAACTGATTCTCGTATGCGAAATCTTTGACCTCTGGGGGATAGACTTTATGGGACCCTTTCCTATTTCAGATGGGTTCGAGTACATTCTACTCGTTGTTGACTACATGTCCAAATGGATCGAAGCTATTCCAACCCAAACCAATGATCATAAGGTAGTTATCAAATTCATTTATTAGAACATCTTTTCTCAGTTCAGGATTTCACGTGCTATAATCTTTGATGGTGGGACCCATTTCACTAATACTCAGTTCAGGTCACTGATGACCAAATACGGGGTGTCACATCGAATCTCTACTCCTTATCACCCACAAACTAATGGTCTAGCTGAGCTATCAAATTGGGAGATCAAGAAAATTCTCGAGGTCACTGTTCGACCTGACAGGAAAGACTGGTCATCCCGACTTCCGGAAGCTTTGTGGGCTTTTAGGATCACCCATAAAACCCAATTAGGTATGTCTCTCTTCAGATTGGTGTATGGGAAGGCATGTCACCTCCCCATAGAATTGGAGCACAAAGCCTTTTGGGAAGTACGGACCTGCAACCTAGATCTTTCTAAGGCAGGAATCCACAGAAAGCTTCAAATGAGCGAGATCGATGAATTACACCATGATGCGTATGAGAACTCGCGAATTTACAAATAGCAGGTTAAAGCCTTTCATGACAAGCACATATCCAGAAAGATCTTTTACCCTGGTCAAAAAGTCCTACTCTTTGATGCCAAGCTCAAACTATTCCTAGGAAAACTAAGATCAAAATGGATCGAACCTTACCTTGTCCAACGAATCTTTGGAAATTGAGCCATTGAGATCAATCCACTCAGCCACGATTCAGAACCTTTCGTCTTGGACGGTGAAAGACTCAAACCATTCATTGACCTTACCGATACAAATTTTGCTGAGACATCATTTACCCTCCATTCTCCCTAAGCTCATTACGCCAAGCCGATGGTGTAAAACTCAGTGCTTAACGGAAGGCAACCTGTCATTTTTGAAAAACCCGAAACCTTTCTTGACATTCCTATGTTGAAATCATATTGCACTTTAGGGTTCATCCATTAGACCAACCAACCCCACCTTAGGTACCCATACCCAAGCTTGAAATCATCCGCAACAGTCACCTTGACCCGTTTACCCACCTAGAACCTGTTCTAATGAATGATCTAAGCTGAACTCGAACTCACCTAATTTACAATGGGGACATTGCAAATCGTAAACAAGGGGGTATGAAAATGCAAAACACTGTGAAAATCATCTCACAAGAAAAGGTTTCATCAAAAAAATCACATATTCCAAAAATACCAAAAAAAAAATCTTGAAAAAGAACAAAAAATTTGAGGAGGGAAAATTTTGAGGCCATACAAATCTTGAGGAGAAAAAGGGGAAAAGAAAAAAATGTCAAAAAGAAGCACAAGTTGTAAAGAAAAAGAAAAGAGATAGTCATTAGTAAGAAATTAAGGAATTAACTGAGTTCTAGACCATATCAAGAAAAAGAAAATGAAAAGAAAAAAGTGCTAATGAAACATAGAAGAGATTAATAGGAACATTGATTTTAGGCCTCTTGGGCTGTACTCCTAGGCTAAAAAATTCAAGTATCCGCTAAGATCTGGATAGTCCTCAAGAGGTTGGGGAAAATGCAAATCTTAAGTATTAGGTCTAAGGCTTAGAGAGTATTCGGCCTTGTTAACTGGCCTCTGCTTTGCGGAACTTGGTAACCTAAGCACCCTAATCCACACACAGTCAGGTTCAGTGCGCATAAGTATCAAAATCACTCAAATGCGTTTAAATTAGTATGAAAGAGTCGCCTAGATTAGGAGCAGCCGATCAACACAAGTTGATTTGGACGAGTTCCCAATGCGGAGAGGCGGGAAATTTCCCTCGAAGATGCACAATAACATATCATCTCCTCGGTACTTATCTCTTAAGATATCTACATATCCTATCGGGGGCATGTAAGCACCCTATGCTGGTTCAGATACCATGGTGGCATTATCCTGAAATGTCGATTGCCAGGGTCTGGATTTAGTTACAGAACACCATGGGTAGGATTATCTCAAAATCTCAAAAGCTAGGGTTCTGGGGGTTGCCATGGGTGATGCTATCCCGAAGCATCAATTGCCAGGGACCCTTCGAGGATTGATGATGGGGACTAGGAATCTGATACAGATCCTGTTGTGAAGCCAATCCGAAGCTAGAAATAAAAATAAAAGAGAGAAAACTCTCCAAACAAAGCAAATTCCTCTATCTCTCTCTTACAAAAACACACTACAAACTGAACCAAGGCTAAAATATGTTACAAGCATGGACACTTTAACTGTGGAGTCCAACAAACCTTTGGATAGTTCTTGTGGGCCGTAAAAATCTTCACGGCAGACTGAGGCTAGAGCTGGTCAGGTCCAAATCTTGGTTGGTACTTGAGTAACTCTAGGCCTACTATTAACATTCTAACTTAATCCACAGAAGAGAGCATACATCACAATTTTGAGCATTAAAAGGATTACATGGTTTAGAATCAAAGTTAAAATCTTAAAATTTTGCTAAGGGACTAGCAAAAGCTAGGCATGGAGGTATGATGGGAACATCATCATGAGCCCTAACTAGCTCATTTTGACCCAATGAAGAGAATAAAAGCTCCTACATAACTAATTGAAGGTCTTAATTCACTGCATAACCTTTCTTAGAGAAAAATAAGAAACTAGGGGTAAAACTGTAATTTTTCCAATGTAGTACAATAATGGGTTTTCTCAAGGTCTAAACAAAGGTCAAAGGGTCTTAATAAGATAATAAGTTGGTTGGATTGGATAGAAAAGGATTTGTGTGTATCCTGTGAATTAAATGACTTCTTGAAACCCTAAAATAGACCCATTGATTAACCAAGGCTCTGGTCAGGATAAAATTCACCTAAACCCTCTAAAAATCATATAAAAATATTCTCTAGGGTTTATAACCTTCAATTTAGCCATTGGAGCCCATCTTGATGTAGAGTGGGGTTTTAAACAGATATTTACCCTAAATTGGGTTTTACATAAATTTCCCAGTCAAACGTGGTCAAACCCAAAATCCAACTTCACCATTGGATTCCATAGGTCAAAATTAGGTTTGTACCAAAATTTATACCCAAGATGAATTTGCCTTGACCTAGTTTGCAAAAAGGTTTAGCCTAATTACATTTCTACCCCTATCTTTCAAAAAACCCTTACAAAATGCCCCCTAGCTTCTTCATCATTTTCGCAATAAGGTCCCTCAGCCATTATAGCGGAGGAGTCCTACTCCGGTAAGCTTTGAAAGGAGAGTTCTCCCTGATTGCTTGGAGGATCTCCTCCAAAATTAGAATGGAGATCCTCTGAGAAATTCTCTCTCATCTGAACCTCATTTGAGATCTGATTCCCTCCCAATCTCTCATGAAAACGCATGTGAGATATGGGTATCTCAACGACTTCCTTCTCTGACGAGCTTTTCTTGCTTGGGAAGCTTGCTTCCCAAGACCTAACTAACCTTTAGAGCTCTATTTAAAGAAACCCAGATCGCCTCAACTCCTTCACGCTCGAATTCAACCGTGAACACCCCAGATTCCTCTCCTCTCCTCACAGCCGTAGGTTCCTTGACGTTCGGCGACCTCCCTTACTCATTGTCTGACCACCATACTTGCAGTGGATTCCTCTTCCTTGACTTCGTCCGTGCCTCGTCGTACCCGCAAGCGTCTCCCTCTCTTCATCCTCGCCGATCTCCACTCACCGGAGCCACTCTTCGTCTCCGACGTCAGCCATACCAGACCTGACGTCTCCGCTCACCCCTGTCGTCTCTTCACCTCCCAGATAAGCTCCTTTTCCCCTCTACATTCTTCTCCACCATTTGTTCTTTCAAACCAACCACTGCCGACCTCCATCACCCTCATCTCCTTCATCTTCGGCCACCACCTCTGGTGAGGCCGCTTCACCTCCACAGGCCATCCCACCCCTCGCCGACAAGCCCATAAGCCTTCCCTTGCTCCACTGATCCTTTTCTCCCACTTCACACACCACTTCACTCACTCACGCACCTCACTAAACACACCCACACCTTCGCACACAGTGTGCCCTAGGCACGCTCGCATAAGCGTCCCCACGCCACGCCAACCATCCCAGCATCTTCACCATTCTCCGGCAATGCTCCCTAAGCACTTTGACGAGGTCGCAAAGACATTCTTGTGATTTTAGGTTCAGGCGTCATCCGCTATTGGTGACCAAGCTTGAAGCAAGCTCCAAGCCGCTCCAGGCCTTGCCAGTTCCAGGCTTCAGGTCCAGGTTGCGTGGAATCACTTCATGCACGTACCCAGGACCTCAATTGAAGACAAGAGCTTCAGCAGTTAAGCCAATTGGAGGCAACCACCCTCTGCTGTAAACACACAAAGAAGGAAGGCGTGTTTAGTCCCACATCGGCAGTTGCGAAGCACTTTAATGCACATAAGTTGAATTTGTGCCATAGCCTTATCGCCTTAGTTATCACGGGGTGAGGTCCCTCTCACCCAACCCAGTCTCGTCCTCGGCACTGCCCACGCAGATCAGTCCTGACCCGACCTGACTGCACTCCTCGCCCACCACCGCACGCTAGTGGGCCTGGTCTTAGGTACGCACCCGACCCGATTACCCGATTGTCTGTGTGGCTCTGGGAGAGCGGAACCTAAGAGAGAAAGAGAGGAGAGCTACGTGTGGGTAGGGGTAGGTTTTGCTGCAGGCGAAAGTTGAAGAGAGAGAATGGCAGAGGGTAGAGAAAGAGAAGAAGGAAGAAGTTGAAAGAAGAAGAGAAATAGAAGGACCTCAGAGAAGGAAGAAGAAGAGCAGAAGCAAGGAGGAAGAAGGAGAATCTATGGAAGAAGGAAGGCAAAGGCAGAACAAAGAAGAGAAAGAGAAAGATTGTAAAGGCAAAGGAAGATAGAAGCCACAGAAGAAGAAGAAGGAAAGAGAAGATAGAGGCAGAGAAAGAGAAAAAGAATTCAGACATTTAAGTTGTCAGATTAAGGAATCAGACAATAGATTTTAACCTCATTGCATATTTATATATTGAATCATTTGGTGATATTGTCGGAGAATTTGGTGATCTATATCATCATTTTACTCCCATATTTTTGCACTTTGATACTGCTACTATTACAATTCCTTTCAAGTTTAAATTGTGATCTTGATTTCTAAATACCAATTTGCTCCCTGTGTTCGACTTCGAAAATTCTTTCGAGTAATAAAATTATATATGTTTTGAACGCTTTTTTGGGTATACTACAACGCAACACTCTTAAACATCGATTTAGCACTCTAAACAAATATTATCTGATTGATGGATTTTCTCGCGAATCGAACTACAATGACAGGTTTTCCAAACCTAAACCCTTTCCACATGCGAATTCGTCACTATCAAGGCACAGCCCCCAACAACGCCTTATCATATCCTTGAGCACAAGCACTGACCTAGCCCACATTAAAATTGAGTAGACACACCCTAGGTTGGAGTAATCTATGTCCTAGAAGTGTAATTGGGTTTGTTCAGCATTTCGCATTAATTCCCATTGTGGAATCTAGTGTCTAAGGCTATAGGGAAGCGTCAAACGAACGTGGTTGGGTGTTATCATGGAACCGGCGGTGCGAGCCAAAGGTTGAACCTTCCCTTCAATCCCCTCGTAATCAACCTAGCTAGATTAACTTTGGGAAAAAGGGGCTTAAGTGCTTATAAATTTGATTATTCCTTCAAGGCTTCTAGGTCACCTAGGTCTGCACCATAAGGCCTAGATTTGTCTGCTTGATTGCGCACAACTATTCTCTCGCTTGTCTCCTTCGCATCCCTCCTTGTTCTTCTCTAGTGTATGCATGGAGGACGTTCACTTCATCCTGAGTAGGTTGCATTAGAGAGAAACCCACAAGGAGACTAAGTTTTTCGACGGCTAGAACATGGAAATGGCTGACCTGAGAGTTGAGGATATTGAGGACCAAACTCAACTTGATGCCATGGCCATTATCTAGGCTCAAATCACAGCCACTCACCAACTCCAACAACAATAGATCCAAACCATCATGTAGGCCATACACTGACTAAAGAACCCTCATGGGCAACTCCCACCAAACCCACCTAACCACCACAACCCCCTGAGGGCCAACCAAGGCCTCTTCGAGATTTTTATGATCCATCTGCTATTCGGATCGAGCCACATCTTAGGGTCCTCGAAGAGGGAGATGATTTTGAGCTGAAACCTAATGTCCTTAGCTTGATCCAAAGACATTTCCATGGGAGCTCAAATGAAGACCCTTTCCAACACCTGGAAGACCTAGACTGGATTGCTCGGACCATTAAACCAAGGAACATCTGTTTGGACATTATTTTAATAAAGATGTTCCCATTCTCCCTGAAAGACAAAGCTTCTCATTGGCTTAGAACCTTAGGGAGACCCATCTCCACTTGGGAGGAATTGAGGCATGCATTCCTAAAGAAGTTTTTTCTCATAAGAAAGACTAATGCCCTTTGAAAAGCCATACCCACATTCACCTTACAAAGTGGTGAGCAATTCCATAAGGTGTGGGAATGAATTAATGAGTTATTGAGGAACTGCCCACACCACAAGGTTCCAAGGTGGCAATTAGCCTAAATCTTCCACCATGGTCTAGACAACAACCTTAGGAATTTTGTTGATGCCTCATGTGGAGGCAAATTTCTAAACAAGGACAAGGAAAGCGCATCCGAACTCTTTGAGTCCATTAGTGAGAACTCTATTAATAATGCCTCCATGACTCAATTCAGTAGGTCCAATCAATCCTGTGGTGGGATTTATGAAGTACAAACTAGTTCAAGGATGGTTAGCATGGATATCGTAGTAAAGAAGCTGGATCGGGTTGAGTTGGTGGACAAAATAATTGTTGAGCTTTTGAATCAATCCCGAGACTCACTACAAACCATCTCCCTAGGAACGGGAGCTCACAATGTTGACCTAGCTCAGTCTATGAACCAAGTGCACTTGGAACAACCCCTGACTATGTTCCATGGAGCGACCTTTCAATGTAGACACATCCATTTAGGTTAAAATGCCTATTTATGCATGTTCCTAGGCTTAGATTTGCATTCCATATTATAAATATTGCATAGCATGCATCATTCTACATTTAGAGTAGTTGTGTATATTTTAGGTTAATTGCATCCTTTTTGTGGTCATGAAAGAAAGTGATTTATTTCAGAGCCTCAGATTGACAATCAGACACGGATCTGATCAGGACAACTATCGAAGTCTACCGCCTCCAAAATTGCCTTGATCGGAGTCCAGTAGCACCATATGCAGTATGAGGAAGATCAATGGCCAAGGGACTAGGTGATGTGATTTGGAGCTTCAAACGACAAATTTGATCACACGGATGGATCGGGTTGACGATCGCAGCAGAACGGCGCAAAAATCGACTCAATCCAACCTCTATAGGAGCCCCTACAATAGAAAGAAATGGTCGGCCTAGATCACGCCACGTGGCACAACCCAGGCTGCTCATGTGCATACTCGTGCCATTGCGCACGTACAACAGCATAGCTGCGAGTGGCCATGCGGAGGCACGCATGCGTAGTAGTGCATCGGGCATGCATGGGTGCGTGCGCAGAGGCGCGCGACACGGGTGCGCGGAGGGTGCGCCACTGCAGCGGTTGGTGGGCTAATGGGTTGTCTTCATTGACGTTTACGACGGATCTTCAACGATGTTTATGACCATCACTAAATGTCCTGTATACGAAATTGATCCTTCCCTCCACTATAAAAGGACCCCTACCTCTCCCATTCTTCTTCATCTCTTCCTTTCTTCCTCTTACCACCTCCAAGGCTCTAGAAAGAGCTTGTCCCAAGCCTGAGATTACTCCTCTAGAGTAGAAAACCAAATATTTTTCCCTCCCCTCATCCCCATTCATGGAGCATCCCGTGGCCGTCTTCTCATCTCCCTTCTGGAAGAAGATCCTTGCCACAAAACCGTCTTGCCCTGCCCTCCGTCCTCCGACTCTATCCTCATTCATCCCGCTCCTCACCACCTTCCTCCAGGTGACATCAAAGAGCAACCGTCGAGGGGGATTCTTCGTATCTCTATCTTTACCGCTTTCTAGTGTAGTTTTCCTTCTTTCTTAGCTGTAGCAAACATTTGTTTTGAAATATATGACTATTTCTCTCTCTCTCTTATATTTTGCAAGTAGATTAGTTAGATAAGAATTCATCAACCTGATCTCTTGCCCTATTAAAAATACCAAAAAATATTAGAAAAGATAAAAACGATAAAAACAAATAAAAGTGAAACATGGATTTTAAAAAAACCAAACATTTGCCTCCCCATGTTCGACCGGCAAATCACTTTTCGAGTTTCGGTTATAAATATTATCTAATCAATATATTTTCTCGCGAATTGAACTATGACAATGAGTTTTCCAAATTTGAAACCTTTCCACAATGAGATCCGCCGCTTATCATTTTGGCATCGTTGCCGGGGAGGAAATGCTCTTTGGTTTTTTCACGTTTTCCCGCATTACTTACATATTTTCTAACCTATCTTTCTTCGTCGATTTATTGTCTTACAAGAACTCGGTCAAGGAGCCAAAGGCGGTACATTGGAGTAAAGTACGGGTAGAGACATTTTGTAAGTTTTCCCCCACCACCCTCACCCTAGATTTCATTTCACCACACTAATAACTCAAACCCAAATCAACTTAGGTGCTTTTTATAAACCCTGGGATAGATCTGGTTGTTTGTTTGCCACCTCCACCCATCTCATCCACGCATATATATATATAAAAATACTCTTCTCTTGTGGGATTTACCGAAAGTGACACACATTAAACACCCACAACTTTCGACTTAACGTGCACCATTCCACTTTGATTCTACCACTTAACCGAGATCCGACCTATGGACCTGGTACACTTCAACTCCATACACATAAGTGAGTAGAAAATTTGACTAGGTTAAGTACTTTTGTGTGCCTTAACTAAGTGACGCAACAGGCTAATTGATTGAGCTATTTAGGCTGCACCACTCAAATTAAAATTGATTCATCAAGTAGCTTGTCACTTAGGGTTGATTTTTAGGACTGAACTAGGCACTCCATATTTTATTTCTGATTTTTAATGGAATATATCTACACCCATGTTTTCAAAACTTGGAGTGTTATCCTGAACTTGATTGGATACAACTAAGATTAAACCCTAAAAGCTACTAAACAAGGTTAAATCTTAAAAGACACATATCAAATAACCTTGTTTGCAAACCCTGGTTGTACGTGCACACACATTTGAATCAATCATTAAGGACACAACCCATCTAAAGGGCCCATCACATTCCAAGAGCACAATCATCCCAAGCCTAATTAAAATTGAGTAGCCGCTGGCCTTAAGGATTGATTTGCTCTTCGAGGCTCAGATTGAGACTTTTTTCAATTAATGTCCTTCTAGTGGTCCATCTGATGTCTAGCTAGGGGAGTAGCATCAAACGACTACTACTAAGGGGTACACTAGGAACCAGAGGCACTAGCTAAAGGAAGAACCTTCTTCCCAGCCCCTCCCTCTAACTAGTTGGATTGACTGGATAGAAGTAGACCAAATCATTTATAACCTCAAGATGGGTCCTGGGAGCCTGTAGGTCTTTAGGCTAACCTACCTAAGGATAGAGTTTATTGCTTGTATTACAGGGCTCCTTTCTCTCTACTGATTTCCCTCCTATTCTACCGTGTATCCTTCCAAATCTTACACGCATTTCCCATCCTACCCTCCTACCAACACTTATCCCCAAGATGATTACTACCCTGACTTGACTTATGACTACCCATCTCCTAGCCGGGACAACTTTGATTAGGGATATGAATCCAGACCTCAGTGTCCAGGGCCTAACCTCGGACAATAAGACTATGATTACTATCCTTCTCAGAGCTACAATGATTATAGATCTGCACACTTTAATGATCAACCTAACCTGATCTAGAATCAAGAAGGATATGTTGACTATAACACCTACCCTTCCCAGTATTCCACTAAATATAAGTCACCACCATTCTTTGAACCCGAGATGACCTACTATCAGGGAGGAACTTGAGAACCTCAATATCTTGACTCCCCTAGAATGAACCCAAACCCACCCAACCCCTAACCAAACCATTCAGTTTAGGTGAACTAGGTCTAAGACAGGGTGTTGGCTAACTTAAGGAACACCATCCAAAGTTTAGAGGCCCAGCCAACACCATGCACTGAAGCATTAGAGCCTATGATAAAAATGATTGATGAGCTGAATAGCTCATTATTGGATTTGCTCCAACATGTTAGGGATAGGGGCCTGGGTGAGTTTCTACTTGGGAAATTGTTGAGCTTGAGGATGAAATTCGTGGTTGCCTTAGTCCAATCTTGGGATGATTCCTAGGATGAACCCCCTTCAGGAGAGCCAATGTCTGAACTTGCTCAGGCGCTTATCGGCGGGGATACATGTTCTGAGACCGGGGATGAATAGGTTGGTCTAGAGGAACTAATTCAGGATGAACCGATTGCTTCACTCGAGATCCTCGAGCCAGGGAAAGAAGAAAAATATGTCTCCTTGGACCATGAAATGACATATGATTTTGAGACATATATAAATGTGGATCAAGAATTCTTTGACTCTGAGAGTGAAGAATCTCATAGTGAAGTCTCACTTGAGCATAAGGAAGATTTTAGTAAGACAAACGGGCTCAAGGAGCATGACAAACCATTTGATAACTCATTCATTGAAGATTTGGATTTAGTTGGGGCTAACTTGGAGGATTCGACTCCTCATTTACTTGAAGATTCAATCAGTTGCCCCATTCCTCAACTACAACCCGAAGGGATTGATTTTGTTTTGGAAATCACTCTACCCAAGTCAATCCTGATTTAGCCACAAATGTTGGACTTGGGTATTTTAGATGGGGTGTACAACGATCTGGAGGTCCCAGAAACCTTGATCTTGGAGGATAGGAAGTTGGAAATAAAAATCTGGGAAGCTACTTCTGAGGGAACTACAATTTTGGATCTAAGGGTACCTATTGACCTGAAACCACCTACTTTCTACCAGGACCATTGTGATATCTTTCATGTGCAACCCAACCTCAGAATAATTGACTATCTTCCTGAGCTGAACTTTAAGTGGGCACCCGAGTTGAGTGAATCAGATCTACCCATTGTCCACCACTTTAGTATTGGGTTTCACACCTCCAAACCGCAGGCCTAGCCTCGCAAGAATAATAATCTTCAATTCTGGGTGATTTTCATCCAGAACATGAGAACTACTCGACCCTGGGGCATGGGTCTATACCATAATATGATCCACGTCTGTGGACATCTTCTGTTATCGGGTTTGAGGATCAATATTTTTATTTTGATTGTGACCCACACTTGTGAATTCTCAAATTCTTCTTTGTATGTATATTATGCCTAGCTGAAGGCATTAAACTTAGCGCGTGTGTATACTCTTCTCTCCGCGGAGCTAACTGAATTTTCACGAAATTGGGTGATATTCTATTTACTCTGCCATTTTCCTGTCTTTGTTTTTACAATGAGGACATTGCATCATTTAGGAATGGGGGGTGGATACTAATTCCTGAAATCATTTTGTTAACTCTGTGGAAATTCTTTTATTTTTATTCTCTCAAAAAAAAAATAAACAACAAACAAACAAAAAAAGAGAGAAATTAGGAGAAGAGAACTTAACCATTTGGAAGTTATTAACTTTAGGAAATGATACGATAGGACCTAAGTACTTAGACTCTTCAGATCTTCGGGCATAATCAACCCGGGTGTCCACTCGAATGTGGACTTGGTCTCAAGTCCTCGCCAAGTCAATTTTATTTTAATTTGGTAAATAAATTGGGGTGATAAGTACACAACTTGTCATCCCACCCTCTGATTTGAGGGTACTTTTAGCCTAAGCATCTATGCGCTATTTGCACTAACTCACTTTTCAGTGGTTTCTTTGGAAATTGGGTAACTAATGAATTCTCTAGGGTAGAATGGCTGGCAAGTTGTCATTAATAATAGCCCATTAGCTAGTTGTCTAGAGCCCAGCTACTTGACTATACTCATTCTACTACTTTTAGGTAAATCTTAGATCAGGGAAGCCACCTACTTAAGAAAAAAAATGATACTCAAAAATAAAAGAAAAAAAATGAAAAAATAGAAAAAGGAGAAAATAAATAAAACCACACTTCACCGCAAGAGTATGGCTGGTAAGTTGACGTGGGTAACAACCTATTGGCCTGTTGTCTAGAGCCCAGCTCACAAAAATGCACAAATAATTCCCAAAACACTTAGGGAAGAAGCAGGGAAGTAGAATAAACTGGGGATATATACACTGGGTTCACCCTTGTGTTGACCCTATAAAAAATTTAAAAAAAAAGGAGTAGGGAGAAAGCTGCCGGTCGGAAAGATAAACCTTCAAGTAGAAACTCTTAAGGTCACCTAGAGTCGTAGAAACCTTAAGTCCATTTTAATGGCCGCTTAGTGAGTCTATCACCCTTTCACAAGATGCTTAGCACTTAGAGTCCTTTTCGAGTCTTGGATGGGTCGGGTAGCCATAAAAGGTTATCCTGAAACTCTCAAACTCCAAAACTACAAAAAAAATTAGAAAAGAAGAAAAACAAAAAAATGTATCTTCTCTTTTCAAATAAGGCGAGAACTTGGGCAGTTTGCATTGTGCCAGACACTCGGGTACTGTTGAGTTTCGTAGTTTAGGACCCTAGTTGAAATTTTCTATTGTTAATAAACGACTTAGGCCTAAGCGATCGAATCCTAATTTTGTTTATATGCATAGCATGTAGTTTAATTTTTCTAGGGACTGGCAAAAGATAGGCATGGGATATGATGTATACACATCCATTTAGGTTAAAATGCCTATTTATGCATGTTCCTAGGCTTAGATTTGCATTCCATATTATAAATATTGCATACCATGCATCATTTTGCATTTAGAGTAGTTATGTATATTTTAGGTTAATTACATCCTTTTTGTGGTCAGGAGAGAAAGGGATTTATTTCAGAGTATCAGATTGATGATCTGACCATACGGATCTTATTAGGATGACAATCGAAGTCCAACGCCTTCGAAATCGCCTTGATCGGAGTCTGATAGCACCATATGCAGTATGAGGAAGATCAACACCCAAGGGATTAGGTGACGTAATTTGGAGCTTCAAATGACAAATCCAATCAGGTGGATGGATTCGGATCGACGATCGCAGCCCAACGGCACAAAAATCGACTCAATCCGACCTCTATAGTAGCCCCTACAACAGAAAGAAGATGGTCGGCCCAGATTATGCCACGTGGTGCAACCTAGGCCGCCCATGCACACGCACGTGCCACCACATGAATGCATGCATGCTCAGTAGTGCAGCGGGCACGCAAGGGCACGCACGCGGAGGTGCGCGACACAGCCGCATGGAGCATGCACCAACGGTCCGTTGTCGGCAACATGGTGCGCGACACAACTGCACGTTGGTGGGCACGTGGGCTGTCTTCAGCAACATCTGCTGTGGATCTTCAGCGACGTTTATGACCATCACTAAATGTCTTGCATACTAAATTGATCCTTTCCTCCACTATTAAAGGAACCCTACCCCTCCCATTCTTCTTCATCTCTTACTTTCTTCCTCTCACCACCTCCAAGGCTCTAGAGAGAGCTTGTCCCAAGCCCAAGATGCTCATTTAGAGTAGAAAACCAAATATTTTTCCCTCCCCTCATCTCCATTCATGGAGCATCCTATGGCCACCTTCTCACCTATTTTCGAGAAGAAGATCCTCGCTGCGATGCCATCCTGCCCTGCCCTCTGATTATGCAGCAATAATGGGCCCTAAATTGCCTGAATTAAGCCAAAACCTAGCTTAACATGGGCATTTTGCATGCATACGCATCGTATTTTGCATCGTAGTTGATTTATATGCTTTATGCATTTATTGTCCTATTTGAGAGGTATTACTCATTGCAGGTAATTCAGGGCAGCGGATGACTGATCTAACCTTATGGATCTATTTAGAACGACGATGGGAGTCCAACACTTCTAGGATTGCATCAATCAAACTCCCGTAGCACTCTATGGAGTCCATAGAAGAGCAAGAGCCAAGGGGCAAATTTAAGAATATCTAGACCACAAATGACAAATCCAATTGCACGGATGGATCCAGATAGATGTTCTCAGTCCAACAACACAAAAATCAACTCAATCGGAGGCCTACATCATCAGATACATGGAGAAGAAGATGGACAGCCATGATGGCAACACATGGCACCATCATAGCCTCCACCTCACCGCACCCCAGCCTTTGATGACCATCCTTCGAGCATTGTGGGCCGTTGGATCTCCATCCAACGCCCACGAATGTGCCACGTCTCCTACCTTCTGATTAGCCCATATTTGTGGGCTATTTAAGTATTTAAGTGTCTGGACATTAAGTTAATTTTAACATTTAGATAGCATACATTAGGATGTAAATAAATTAATTCATATTTTTAGCTTGAGTGCATAATTCACGCATTTAGAATTAACCTAGGGTTGCATACATTTAATTAGTTAATTAATTAGGTGCACCATTTTAATTAACATAGAAGTTAAAGAGTTATGTATAAATAACCCTAATTATTTTATTGCTTTTCTTCTTCTTCTCCTTTGCTGGTAACTCCTCTGTCTCCGCCTCCTCCTCCTGCGCATCACATTGATTCTACGGTAGTTTTTGAATTTCGAATCTTAGCCGTGGCTACGAAAGAGGAGGGGCTGCCGTTCAAAGGGAGGCCTCCACCCCATTGCTCCCCATTGTGAACTTTGCTTCTCATCCATTTCATACCACCAGCCTCCCACCGCGATAGTGCGACTCCACCACTGTGGGCATGTGGGGTGACAGCCCACACCACCAAGAGTCTCTACAACATCTCCTGCCAAGCGTGCCTGCCACCGCATCCCCTCACTTCATTTCCAGCCATCAGACCTTGCCCACCACGTGCCTTCACCAGAACTTCCAGCGCCCTTGCCTAGCCACCTGCACGCCATGCGCTCTTACCGTAGCGCCCTCGCCTCACGCCATCTGACCACTCCCGCACCTTCACCTCCAGTGCACCCACACCACTACGTGCCTCCACCCATGCTCCAGCACCCATGTCATCGCCTTCACTCCCAGCACCTATGCCACCGTGTGCCATCTGCCTACTACGTACCTTCACTAACCTGTATGCCCACGCCATCACCTCCAGCAACCCCACTTCCAATGACAGTGCACCTTCTTTCCAGCCCTGCACCTCCTCCACCTCCGCTCGCGCACAGCGCACGTTCCTCAGCGCCTCTGGCCCGCAGAAGTCGCGAGCCCACCTCCAGTCGTTGCGTGCGCAGGAGCAGCAGCAACAGCCACTGCCGCTACCACTTCATCTCCTCCGGTCGGCCACCACCGATCACCAACAACCATGCCACGACCTCCACATGCAGCCCTCACCACTGACGACCTTCTTGCACGACCATGCCTCCAGTCGATCCTTCCTCTTCTCGCGCACGCCAAGGGGAGTTCTCCCCTATTTTGCTATAGGAAACTTGCAATTAGTTATTACATTTCAATGCCATTGCCAAAGTCTCATTTTTTATTTTAATATGTGATATATTGGGTGAAATTGTGACTTCATACTCATGCTTTCTTATAATTGCGTGGCTTTTGTTATTCACATCTTTTGACATTAGTTTTGGATTAAGATGTGCACAAATTCTCTTTAATGCATGTCAATTGGAAATTACATAGATTCATCACATATTTATTGAATATTTCAGTGAGGAAAAATTGCACATATACCCTTACATTTTTGAGTTATCGTGTATCTTCTTTTCGTCGCATTTCATGTCAGATTTGACTATGGATTTCTCACTTGATTGAACGAAAATGAGAAAAATATTCATGATTTTATTGCATCATTGCCTCCCTATGGACACAACCCACTCTCCTGTGAGTGGTTCAATTTTAATTTTAATTGTTTTGTTAAGCGATTTTCCACCACTTCGATACTACAGCGACAAGTCATCTTAATAACACAATTTGAAAGCGAAAATTGACTTATCAAATGACGCCGTTGCTGGGGAGGCAACAGATGCAATAATTTCACCTAATTTTTTTCTGATTATTTCCCATTGCATAGTGATCTGACCATTTATTATCTTTTCTGTGCGAGGAATTTGAGAGAAGAATTTAAGTGAGGAAATTGAGAGAGGTGATAGGCACATCTGGTAGAAGACGTCGACCTTGAGCGATGGCTACATGTGGGGAAGAGGAAGGAGACCTGGATCCCGCCTCCATAGGAGATTCTCTATTTCATAAGTTTATTTCTATTTTCTAGCCCTTGTAGTAATTGGGGCTGATTTTTGGTAGCCTGTTCCCTTTTCTTTAGATTTAGGTTTTTAATTTATTTTGTGGATTGCTTACCCTTAATTTGCTTGTGCATAAGTAGCTAGAAAAAAAAAACTAAAAAAAAAAACACGAGCTACTTGCTAGAAGCTGCCTGCCCCTAGGTCGTATCATTTAGGATTGAATGACCAACATCTAGATCTAATTTCCTGTCCTGCATATTGCATGAAGAATGCTGGAATCAGGTATGCCCTTCTAACTTTGCATTTCTACCTGTCATGCAAATGCATTTGGATTAATTTCAAGACCACCTAATCTGTATTGAATGGATCTAACAAGTGGTCACATATTTTCTGGAAAAAGGACTAATTAAAGGAGGGACATTTAAAAACCAAGGATTTGATTTTCAAACTTGGCGTGCGATTCAAAATTTAAAATCTTTTGCGGTGTATGCACACTTATATCTCTTGCACCACGGCACGAGTTTAGACACTCCTTAGGTTTGGAAACGTTAGGACTAGAGGCTCCTATTACTGAGGTCTAAAGTGACCCAAACTTTAGTTCAGAAGTGAAGTTGCCTCCAAACCTTGCAGATTGAGGGTAGTTAAGAGGGACTGCGAAAGCAACGCTTCAAAGGAAGGGTTTAACCCTACTTGCATCCTTCTTTGCCGTGTTTGGTGGTGACTAAACTTTTTGGGCTTTAGGGAGGATCAGCTAAGTCCCAGTTAGGTCTCCTTAGCCAATCTATAGGTCGACAATAAGTGCGTAAATTGATTGAACAAATTGTATTGTCACCTACAATCTGACTTAAAATCAAAAGCCTAAATTGGGAAAGACCTAAAAAGTCCTTTCTGAATTGTGTTTTGCTTGGTGAATTCCCATTGAGGTGTGTGTTAGAATGGACCACATTGATTTTCATCCTTTGACATCTTGCCCACACCCTTACCCCCACTCTGCACTCTTCGATCCTATACGCCGAGATGGTCCATCCTTTGATGGACATAATGACAATCATTGGGATCTGTTTTACTCCTATTATAGGAGTATTGGCATGGTTAAGCCCCAAATCAGTGAGTAGTACCTAGGAGTGGGATTTGCTTTGCCCAATATCCCACACACCAAAGAAATACCCAACCCACCCTCTGTGAATAATTATGGTTGGACAGACACTCCTGGGTACTATAAGCCTAAGCCTAACTTCTCTCCTAATAGAAATGATGACATCTCCTCCTTGAAGATGGAAATATAGAAAATGCACGACGAAATGATTGAATTGTTAGGAGAATCTTCGAGAGCAGGCCAACAAGAAAGAGATGAAATTAGCCACCCAATCTACCCCATTGAGGATGACGTACACCCCTCTACTCTAGATGAATCTCCCGTGGGAGAGCAACACTTTAAGTTGGAGGGAAATTTTGAGGATTATGTAAGGGAGAATAGCTACTTTTCGAGGATTGATTTTGAAACCTCCCTGTTTAATGACACTTCCTTGAAGATCCATGCCTTAAGTGGGAGGAAGATACATATGAAAGTAGCTATGCATTGGATGAAGGAAGGTGCCAACCCGAGGAAGATGATGATAAGGTTGAGTATCCACCTGAATTATATTGGAGTCAAAAGAAGGGAATGATGGTACCATTGGAAGACCTCGACCCAGATGATAGTATTTTTGTGACATTTGATGAAGTGGGACAAAGTCAAGTTGTTAATCCTGCCTTCCCTTTTGATCACGAGATGGAACTCAAGCCCACCCTTAGGGAACCTAACCCTGAAGAAATTGACCTATCTGAGGAGTCCAATGTTACTAGTGTAAACCATTTACCTTAGATAAAGTGCCCTAGGGGATCTACTGAGATATTAAATGATTCTATACCTCGGGTATATGATGAATCGTATGATGAGGAGAAAGAAAAATTATATGAGGAACCTACATTCATGATTTGGAGTGACACTAAGGGTGATTATGTCTTATTTCAAGAATTAGCCCCTGAGGATGTCACAAATTTGACCAAATTAAGTTTCCTTAGCACACCCATCGATGATATTTCTCCTTATGATGAAATGATGGAAAATTTGGAAGTAACTTCTAAGATTTATGCGGATTCACATATAGACTCCGAGGAAGATTTGAGTAAAGAACAAGAACCCAGGAATGACATTGATAGGATAATCCCTAGATCTGTTGCTTCCAACCTGCCTTCATTTGATTCGAAGTCACCCTCTGATTCCCTTATGTTTGAAGGCAAAATTTTGACTCTTGATGAAGTGTAGGAAGATACTTGTGATAGTGCAAGAAATACTAGGGATGCAATTGAGGATTTGGAAAGATTGTTAGGGATGGACACTGAGCTGATTAAACCCAACCTAGATCTTATGGCCATCCCGCAACCTCAAAACTTGGACACCCTAGATAATCCTTGGCTTAGAGACATGCTCACTTTTGTTCTGACTGGGGGGCTTAACAGACCAATATTTCCTGTAATGGAGTATCGGGTATGGATTGATGATTTCTTTAGTCAGCCCATTGCCCTGGGGGTTTATCTTTGCGCCATTCCTTCCCCATTCCTTTTAGAGGATCCTTGTCATCCTTACCCTACCCCTTTAGATGTTGTTATGCCAGCTTATCCTTTAGAACCTCCTCTGGTGACCTGGGAAGATTTCATTCCCATCTTAGTTGGGCGAGCATTTGCTATTGGGATTCATCATCAGCTCGCCAACATCCTAGGTTACCTGTTTTCTAGGCCAGCATTACTTTGCTCATTTTTAGGGCATATTTCTGCGATCCTTGAACCTGATTTGCGGGTTCTTTGGCTACTCGGCTGCTAACAAAAGAACGGCAGCCTATCTCTGACCCAAGTAATATCCTTCTATGCAATGGGGACATTGCAGATTTTAGGCATGGGGGATGTACTTGGGGATATACATGGCATTTATACATAGTGCATTCATGCATTGCATACATTTGCATTAAATAAAAAAAAAAAACATTTTGTATCATTGAGCTTAACTGGCTGGCCTTGCATTCTTAAGCAAATCAGAACTCTAGGTTAGACTAAGTTGATTCTAGGGTCGAACTTTAGAAGCTAAGTGAGCTACTAGCTTTAAACCTTTAGGGTCCTTTGTGGACTTAAAAACATAAGTAGGAGTTAAGTTGCGGACCATTCCTCAAGAGGTTGAGGAAGGAAAGCTAGGAATTGAGTTAAAAGGTGGGGTAGTACCTGGAGTCTTGTATCCCAAGCAACCAAATTTCATACACTTGGTCTTGTGTAAGTGATCACCTTAATTTCTTTCTTAAAAGAAATTTGGTTCTCTTAGTTTTGACTTAGGAGAGGCTTGAAAACACAATTTGACTGAAAGAGTTCCTGCCGCAGGAGAGGTGGAGTATATACTCACCTTGAGGTTGCGATGATAACATATTACCTCCTCGATGCTTGTCTCTTAGGATATGCATCCTACTAGGGGCATGTAAGCGCATTGTACGATTCAGGTACCATGGGCGGCCCTATCTCGAAGTGCCGATTGCCACAGACCTGAATTCGCTTAAGAAATCCATGGGTGATACTATCTCGAAGTGTCGATTGCCAGGAGTTCTTGGAGTCGCTATGGGCGGTGTTATCTCGAAACATCGAAAGCTAGGCACCCTTCGAGGTATGGTGATGGCGATAATGAATTCGAAATAGACCGTGTTGATGGCTGATCCGAGGTTAGACTTAGAGGAATCAAATAAAAAAATATATATATATATTATTCAAAAAAAAGAATCCTTTTTTCCTTTTTAGGTTGGCAGTCATACCAACCTCAAATAACTCAGACCAATGCACATGTACGAATGCTTTAATCTCAAGGATCAATAAACCTTAAGGTAGAGTCAGAAATCAGGGAAACTTGTGCCTGCAACTTGTCCTTAACCGACCTAATTTGTAACTTAGCAATTACTTGGGAACCTTAGGTCTAAAGTCTGAACTTAATATGTTTCTAAAGGAAGGCCGATTGGGTTGGCTAGTCTACTTGGAGTGCTAGGTTTTGCTTGGATTTGCTAGGGACTAGAAAAAACTAGGCATGGGGGTATTTGATTAGCCCATATTTGTGGACTATTTAAGTATTTAAGTGCCTAGACATTAAGTTAATTTTAACATTTAGATATTATACATTAGGATGTAAATAAATTAATTCATATTTTTAGCTTAAGTGCATAATTGATGCATTTAGAATTAACCTAGGGTTGCATACATTTAATTAGTTAATTAATTAGGTGCACTATTTTAATTAACATAGAAGTTAAGGAGTTATGTATAAATAACACTAATTATTTTATTCTTTTTCTTCTTCTACTCCCTTGCAGGTTACTCCTACATCTCCGCCTCCTCCTCCTGCGCATCACATTGATTCTACGGTAGTTTTTGAATTTCAAATCTTAGTCGTGGCTACAGAAGAGGAGGGGCTGCCGTTCAAAGGGTGGCCTCCACCCCTTTGTTCCTCACTGTGCATTGAGAACTTTGCTTCTCATCCATTCCATACCACCGGCCTCCCATCGCGGCAGTGCGACTCCACCACCGTGGGCATGTGGGGTGACAGCCTACACTGCCAAGAGTCTCTGCAACATCTCCTACCAAGTGCGCCTGCCACCACTCGCCCTCACTTCATTTCCAGCCATCAAACCTTGCCCACCACGTGCCTTCACCAAAACTTCCAGCGCCCTCGCCTAGCCACCTGCACGCCGTGCGCTCTCACCCCAGCACTCTCACCTTACGCCATCTGACCACGCCCGTGCCTTCACCTCCAGGACACCCACGCCACCACGCGCCATCTGCCCACCGTGCGCCTCCACCCATGCTCCAGCACCCACGCTAGCACCTTTACTCCCAGCAACCACGCCACCACGCGCCATCTGCCCACTGCGCACCTTCACCAGCCTGCACGCCCACGCCCTCACCTCCAGCGCGTCCACTTCCAGCCGCAGCGCACCTTCTTTCCACCCCTGCACCTCTGCCACCTCCACTTGCGCACAGCATGCGTTCCTCAGCGCCTCCCGCTTGCAGTAGCCGCGCGCCCACCTGCAGCCATAGTGCATGTAAGAGCAACAACAACAGCCATTGCCGCCGCCGCTTCATCTCCTCTAGCCAGCCACCACCGACCACCAATGACCACACCACAACCTCCACGCGTAGCCCTCACCACTGACAACCTTCTTGCGTGACCACGCCTCCAGCCGATCCTTCCACTTCTCATGCACGCCATGGGGAGTTCTCCCTTGTTTTGCTACAGGAAACTTGCAATTAGTTATTACATTTCAATGACATTGCCAAAGTCTCATTTTTTATTTTAATATGTGATATATTGAGTGAAATTGCGACTTCATACTCATGCTTTCTTATAATTATGCGACTTTTGTTATTCACATCTTTTGACATTAGTTTTGGATTAAGATGTGCACAAATTCTCTCTAATGCATGTCATTTGGAAATTACATAGATTCATCACATATTTATTGAATATTTCATTGAGGAAATATTACACATATACCCTTACATTTTCATGTTATTGTGTTTCTTTTCGTCACATTTCATGTCAGATTTGACTATGGATTTCGCACTTGATTGAACGAATACGAGAAAAATATTCATGATTTTATTGCATCATTGCCACCCTGTGGACACAACCCACTCTCCTATGAGTGGTTCAAATTTAATTTTAATTATTTTATTAAGCGATTTTCCACCACTTTGATCCTACAATGACAAATCATCTTAATAACATAATTCGAAAGCATAAATCGACTTATCACCTTCAGTCGCTTCATCGAGCGAGGATGAGATCTCGATTGTTGGATCTTCATCCAACAGTTGAGGCAATGCACACCACAAACAAACTTTGCAACAACTCGCGACGCAGTCGAGTTGGTCCATGCACTTAACGATTGTGCGCAATGCACGTTCGAATCCTAATCGGTTTGTTAGCGAGGCGCACGCATTATTGGCCATTCGATCTTCATCAAGTGACGACATAGGCGGCTGCGTGATGCATGCGAATGTGAGGGAGATGGGGACATGCGTGATGATGCACGCTTTAGAAAACAAAGGTGCGATGGCGAGGGGTTCGTAGCCGTCCGATTGTAAGATCGAATGACTAAGAAGATTAGGCACATTTGGAGGCCGAGCGGTCAATGCATGAAGGCAGAAGCGTGCGCAGGAGAGTAGAGGCCGTGAGATTGAGATACAAGGGCACACATTGCGCCACATGTCAGCACCAGGAGCATCCGAGCATAAGGAGTTGTTGAAGGCTTTTTGAGGTGTAATTTGATCCGTTGATCTCCCAATCAATGGATCTAACCAACCCAAGGGTTGTTACACAAATTTGTGGACTCCAATGCCCTAAATGCCCTTAGTAACAACTATAAAAGAGGCCTAAAGGTCTTCTTTCAAAGGCATTAAAAGTAGATTTAGAGTAGATTTCTCCTTCTTCTTCCTTCTCTACCTCCTTCTTCACATCTTCTCTGCCTCCATCTCTACATCTCCATCCGAAGCGCTCGTTAAGCCACCTCAGCAGGTCATTGCTGCTCTTCCCAACTTCTCCAGAAGGCCATCATGGACCACCCGCGGTGCCCTCATTCTGTTACAGTAGTAGCTTGTTTACATTCATGTTTACATTTTATTGCATGTATCAAATTCATATTCAATCTCTCTTTGTGTTGTGGATATTGTGATTGATTGTTTCTATTACTTGGTATTTATATTTGAAACAAACTCATGAAATCAAAAGAGCTTCTTGCCTCCCTGAGATTGACCGAGACTCACCAGTTCCGTTAATTTATTTGTTCGAGATGTATTTAGCGCTATACTACAACACACTCATCTTTTACGCGAACTACGCCGCGAACACCCTCCATCCTCCGGCTACGTCCTCGTTCGTCCCACTACTCACCACCTTCCTCTGGGCAACATCATAGCGAGTCGTCCTTCGAGCAACTGTCGAGGGGGATTGTTCGTATCTCTATCTATCTTTACTCTTTCTAGTGTAGTTTTCCTGCTTTCCTAGTTGTAACAAACATTTGTTTTGAAATATATGACTGTTTCTCTCTCTCTCTCTTATATTTTGCAAGTAGATTAGTTAGTTAAGAATTCACCAACCTGATCTCATACCCTATTAAAAATACAAAAAAAAATTAGAAAAGACAAAAATGACAAAAATAAATAAAAGTGAAATGTGAATTTTGAAAAACAAAATGTCCGCCTCCTCGTGTTTGACCCGGGACTCACTTTTCGAGTTTCAATTATAATATTATCTGATCGACGGATTCTCTCACGAATCGAATTACGACGATGGGTTTTCCAAACTCGAAACCTTTCCACGACGAGATCCGCAGCTTATCACCTTTGTTCCCTCAAACCCTGATTATTCTTTCCCCTCCCCTTCGGCACCTTCTACCTTTGAAGATGCCAATGCCATCTAGGGTTACTCTAAGCCTGATCCCTTCTCCAACACTTACAACCTTGGATGGTGCAACCATCTAACCTTTTCTTGGTCAAACCAAAATCCAAACCAATTCCAGAACCAACCCAGGCCGAACCCTTCCTCCTATCAGCAGGGTCCACCTTCTAGACCACCCTATAACTAGAATAGGATGGCTCCTACACAACAAAACCAAATGGACACTTTGGTTAAGATGATGGCTGATATGAATTAGAAACATCAGGAGGAAATGGCTTTAGTGAAGGGACAATTAAGCTAGCTATTAGATAACAAACACCAGAGGTCCCTTCATTCTCAGCCACAACCGAACCCGAGGAATGTGATAAACATAGGCTACAATCCTCAGGGGTTCCAATCAAATCAAGGGCAAGCCCATGTGATTTTACAAGCCTCACAAACACCCACTGGGCTTGCTGCTTCTTCTTTTGAAGGATCCAACCCTGGTTCCAATGCCTCAGCCAATGCGGTTACCTTGAGAAGTGGCACCCAAACCCAGGACCCCAAATGGCTAACCCCTCTCGTGACTACAATGCCCGTGATAATCGATGATTCTAAGGATGAGTAGGAGGAGCCCAAGGATCAGGAACCCAACCCGATTCAAACCCAAATCCCATATCTTGAAGCCTTGGACAAGGTCAAAAAGAAAAGAAATTTGGTTGAGAATGAGTTGTTAGAGATAATCAAATAAGTACATATCAATATACCTCTCCTCTAGGCAATTAAACATATCCCAGCTTATGCGAAGTTTTTGAAAGATGTTTACACACCCAAGTGTAAGCCAAGAATCGAAGCACCTAGGAAGGTAGTGCTATCTGAGTAGGCTGGTTCGGTAATTTTGAGTAGCCTACCTCCTAAAAGAATGGACCCTGGAGTGATTTTCATCTCTTGTAATATTGGTGATTTGACTTTTGATAGAGTGCTCTTGGACTTAGGTGCTTCAATAAACTTGATCCTGACTACCCTTTGTCACTAGTTTGGATTTGGAGAACTAAAGCCTACACTAGTGACTATCCAACTGGCCAACCGATCTATGAAAACCTTGAAAGAGGTAGTCAAGGATGTAATTATTCGGGTTAAGGACTTCTACTTCCCGGTTGACTTCTTAGTCCTTGACATGGAATTCCTTGAACAATTACAAAACATGCCCATCATCCTAGGTAGACCCTTTTTGGCTACGACCAAGGCTAACATTGACTACAACATGGGATGTAGGGAAATTTCCTTTAGAGATAAGAAGATGCAATGGGATATCTTCAAGGCAACTAAGTCTTTTGATTGCGGTTGGGTAGAGGAATGCGATCCAATCGAAACCTTGGTTCAAGAATGCTTGACAGTAAGCCCCTTAGAGGTCCATCTGACTTAACCAGCTATAGACTACCCTGACCCATCCCAATCTCTAGAGGTTGCAGACCTTTGCAGAGCTGATTATCACCGGCAACCACCACTTAAGGAGGTTGATGTCACTCAACTCCTTCCGTCAAACATTGTACCACCTGCACCTAAACTGAAACCTCTTCCCAACAACCTCAAGTATGTCTTCCTAGGACCTGATCATACCTTCCCTGTGATTATCAATGCACACCTGACTAGGGACCATGAGCTTAGGTTGACTTCAGATCTTTTTAAACATTGGGAAACAATTGGGTGGACAATTTCTAACTTAAGGGGAATTAGCCCTAGCTATTATATTCACAAGATCTACTTAGAAGATGGAGCTCGACCTTCTCGCCAGATGCAAAGGTAGTTGAGCTTGAACATGAGAGAGGTCATTAAAAAATAGATTATTAAATGGCTTGACGTGGGAATCATCTATCCGATTTCCAACAGCCTCTAAGTGAGCCCTACTTAAGTGGTATCAAAGAAGGCTGCAAATGACCAAGGCGAGTCCATCCCCACCTGCACCACTACCATGTTGTGGGTGTGTATTGACTATAATAAGCTCAATGAATCTACTACGAAGGACCATTTCCCCATGCCATTCATTGACCAGATTCTCGAACAATTGGTAGGGATGAAATATTTTTACTTCTTGTATGGATATTCAAGATATAACCAAGTTGCTATTGCACTCAAAGATCAAGAGAAAACAACATTCTGCACGTTTGCATTTCGCCGTTTGCCATTCGGGTTATGCAAAGCACCCACTACCTTTTAGCGTTGCATGTTAGCCATCTTTTTGGAGATGGTGGATGAATACCTAGAGGTCTTTATGGATGATTTCTCCATTTTTGGAGACTCATTCAACCATTGCCTTGGTAACCTAGAGAAAACCCTAAAATGATGTATTGAGGTCAACTTGGCTTTAAGCTGGGAAAAGAGCCATTTTATGGTTCAAGAAGGGATTGTCCTTGGTCACATCGTCTCGCATAGAGGTATAGAAGTTGATCGAGCTAAAGTTTCCCTAATTTCTAAATACCCAACTCCTAGCTCGGTCAAACAAATTAGATCTTTCCTAAGACACATTATATTATATAGAAGGTTCATAAAATATTTCTCCAAGATATCCAAGCCCTTGACCAACCTTCTAGCCAATGTTGTGCATGATGGAAACACCATCATTAGCCATAACTTGCTTGAATTAGTCGGAATCAAGAGATAAATGCTCCTAAATGTTTTCTTGGGGATAGTAATTCCACTCAAATCCATTTTGAGAAGAAAATAATAAAAGGGGTTAATTCTGTTATTTTAATATCACATCATGAATGCACAGTAACCACAGGGTCACCTAGGGGTTAATTAGAGGTCAATTGAGCATTAAATACCAAAAATTTTGTCCACACAGATAAAAATAGGGTTTTACGTATTTCGAGAATTGAAACAATACACAAAACCCTAATTATCAACCTGCTTAAATCGAAAAGGTTCTGGTCAGGATAAAATTTATTTAAACCTCCTAAAATTCTTAAAAAAATATTCCAAAAGGTTTGTTACCATTGGTTTGACGATATGAACCCATTTTGACCTAAAAGAGAGTATCAGATGGGATTTTGCCTTGATTTAGGCTTTTATGCAAATTGCCTAGACAAACGTGGTCAAAATTGAAATCCAAGTTCACCACTTGATTCCTTGAATCCAAATTAGGATAGGAGCAAAACTTAGGCCCAATAGGAGTCGATCTTGACCTAGTTTGCAATCTAATCCCTTAAATCTCTATTTCATACACTAAAGCCCCTAACTTTTGGATTTATTGCATTTGCCCCCAAATTTTCTCATCTTCTTCACATCTAGGTCCTTGCTGCCATTGTTGGGTCGAATCCTACACAGCCGACCTTTGACCAATTGGAAACCTCATCAAATCACCTCTAAATCCCATCAAATTTGGTGGGATTGTAGTTCAAACATTGGAGAATCATTTGAGCATGATTTTAGCTCCTGATTAGGATCATGAAGAGCATACGAAATCAAGAATGTTCTAGGTTCTTTTTTTGGTTCCTAAATCAACTCTTATGGCCTCTTTCATCAAATAGAGCTCAATTTTGAGCTCTATAAATACTCCCCTAGTTGTTAGCGTGCTTTCTAGCCTGGTTTAGGCCATAAAACCTCTTCTCCTTCCTCCAGCCACCTCTGACTGCAGCTCCGGCGAGCTTCCTCAACTCATTCCTCTGGCCAGCCAATGGCCAAATTGGCTAGACCTCCTTGCTCAACTTCATCCATGCCAGGCGGGCCAAAGCTAGGGCCTCCTCCCCTTATCTTTCTTGTCGTTCCTCTCACCGGAGGATTCACCCTCTCCGAAGTCAGCCAATGACAGCCAGCACCAATTCCTCCCACCTTTCGACTGTAATTAGTTTCTCGCACTCCCTCTCCTTCTCTAACCTTGATTCCTCTGTCTAAATCTCCCTTTTGACCATCGGATCACCTCAACCCCCATCGTCTTCTCCAACGATAACCATGCCTCCGATGAGGTTGCCACCCCCCTACACACTACAAATCACCACGCTACCATCTCCATGAGCTTTGCCTCATCTCACTCACCAAAATCCCTCAATTAATTCCATCCACACCCTCTAAAACACCCTACCAATCAACCCATCATCGCACCTTCATCTCCGATGATGATAGACCTCCTCCGACCATCACACACCCTCAAACCATCACCACCATAGTCTCCCTCACATGAAAAATCCTTTGAACTGGTTTGATAGGGTAGTAAGGTCGTATTTTGAGTTACAGGTTTTGATTGGAGTACCACCGTGGCCCTCTCCTCCACTGGCTTCATCAGCTACACTTCGAGCAACTCCGGTCACAACTCTACATTCAATAGACGTTGCTTTGCCTGGCGAATATAACCGCATCTTCAATCGAGAAGGAAGCAGTGAAGAAGTTGCTTGATTTTGGCAAAGAAACTCATGGCTGTAGCATGAAGGAAACGAAGAGGATGTTGGGACCTTTAGTAACACATCATGGAGGACAAATTCACAGAGATGCATAAATTGCAATCCTCACATATGTTGCTTTCCTCTTCACATGGGGGGTGAGGTCCCCCATGCACGTGCTCACCCACGTGCTTACTCACTCCTCTCTTGCCTCCATGCTAACGGGTTTGGATCTTTGAACCATAAACCCGATTACTCGATTAGCCCTAAACCCTGTTCAGGAAAAGAGAAAAGAGAAAAGAGATCTGAGAAGGGTAGGGGTAGGTTTTATGCCTCGGTATTCGTGCCTAAATGCTTAACACTTAGCAAGATTTGGAGAGGCTTCCATGCTATTCTTGGCACACTAGTCCTTGTGTTGCTTGGAGACATTTAAGATGTCTGCCCCTTATAGCCGACGTCTGACTTGATCTTGATTGAGATACTGTGGACTTATTGATGCTTATTTGATGTGGCAAGTGGTTCAAGACCACTGTAGAAATATTTGAGTTGACAAATTGAGATATTTGAGATATGTGCTTAATGTGGGAGATTAATTGGTGATCTAAATCACCATTTTTAGAGTTCTTTCTTATTCCTTTTATCCCAATAATTTCTGAGATAAAATTTGGGCTATTATTAAATATATTCTGATTGATTGATTCTCATTTATTGTGCTCATTATTTTTAAATTGTGATTAGTGTGTGAATTCAAATTTACTCCTTGTGAACGACCTCAGACTCATTTCCTATTTTTGAGTTTATAAATTTTAAATGTTGTTGCAATTTTGTCACTATACTACGACGCTATACTTTAAATGATGACTCTTGCGACGTAACATTTTGGCACCGTTGCTGGGGAGAAACTTGTAATTGACCACTAATCTTATCCTTCTTGATTGATTTGATTTCTTACTTGCCCTATTTACTTTGCTTTGATTATGTGAGGTACAACACGTCAAGATCCTCCGCGCAATCAACTACTCTAGGGGTAGGCAAAATTTCCCTTCTTCCCTAATCATCTCTTAATCTTGGGAAGGGGGAAAAAAGGAAACAAAATAAATTAGGATCCACTTGCCATATTTTCCTAGTATCATCATTTAAAGGCGAAAAGTCTTTCCTGATTTGAGAATTTGAAATCTGATTGAAGTGAGAAGATCTGATTAAAGATCCCCTATCCTGATTTCCTGTACCAATTAGGGATTTATGCTAAATTTTCTCCACATCTTAGAATATTCACATTCTTATTTGAGTCCAAGGTGCCATATGTGCCATATTGGAATTCAAATTGGACTTGGAAATAGATCCAATTAGGGTTTCTACATTAGGGTTTTGAAGTATTAGTGCACATTTTCGTGAAATAAAGAAAATTGACCCTCTTGCATTTGTGTGCTACCCAAGCCCTTGTCTAAACTGATCTATTCAAGTAAGCCCTAAAATCAAGGCTCTAAATTTAGTTGAACTTTAAAATTTTAGACTTAATAACCCAAGAGTCAATTTAGGGTGATTTTAGTTCTTGACCGAAATTTCAGCCTTAACCTTACGGCAGGTCAGGTGAAGTTGGTCCACGTTGTGGGTCAACTAACCTCCAAATTATGTCACAATTTGAATTAAGTTCTAAATCAAGTGAAACTCAAGGCACAAATTAAGGATAAAATTGGTAGACTTAAGGTCTCAATTCATACATTCTAGTCTACTTGGAATCTCAGTGACAAGGAAGGCCAGGTAGGGGAAACCCTGTAACCCATAGGGACGCTCTACCGTGTAGGAGTCTTTGCTAGACTCTCCCTTCCTGGCTTCCCAAGTAATTCTCGGGTGTTTGGATTTTTGATTCAAAGGTATCATCTGCCTCGAAATAGCCTTAGTCATCCAAAATTTTTGGGTGCTTTGATTGGGTTCAATTCACATTCAGTCCCTCATCTATTCTGTAGTGCACATACATAGGAAAGGTCCCTAGGTTTGACGTAGAGGCCTCTATTAGAGTTGATCTTCTGAGGGAAATCCGATATGATCTAATCAATTCAATCTAGAACTGAATTTGATTCTACATCTTGATCCACCAACTGTTTTGAAAATGCAACATGATAATTTAGGAAGAATGTTTAGGAAACCTGAATCCTGTATGAGCATCAAGGAAAAAATGATTGAGGTTTCTCTTAAACATCATGATGAGTATTACAAAACCTCAAATCCCTTTAGAAGCATTCAAGTTAATGTGTCAGAGACAACAACTCTCATTATGAACCGTGCCCATCTAATGTTGACCCAAATGATAAACGGTTCAACCTTGGATGCCCTCATAACAAAATTTGGTGAATTGTGGGAATTGCATAGCACAGAGGGCTTACAATGTATTACAAATCCACCACTCTGGGAGATACAAAAAGGTGACATTGAGAAATGTGGAAATATGTTAAATCTGTTGCACCAAGTCATTGATTAGGCATACCCATATCTCCACTCAGAAACTGATGATGAATCTTGGAGCAATGGTAAGGATCAATATGATTTCCTAGAGCCCAAGTTCTAAAATTGAGGTTGTTATGGACCCCCAACCCAAATGGAATCCGATTCAAACTTTATGTAGAATGACATACCTGATCAAAATATAAGTTAGGTGGAACTAGATTCAAGTGTTCCCGATTATGAACCAGCCATAGAGAGCCATGAAGCTGGTCCATCATGCCTTGATTTACCGAACACCTGTGATAAACTTGAGTCAGAACCTCTTGAGGATGTAATTCCTGCACCTTATCCTATTAAGGTGATCCTCGAGAGCAACTTTGACATCCCAATAGAGACAAGTCTATATTCTAGTGACCCAATTCCTACCCTTGACTTAGAATCAAGATTTGAGCCTATTTGGGATGATCATGAGGCCTAATATGATGAGAATCAGATTTTAGATCTGAATTATGATTCTAGGCCTATATTTGATGATTATACCTCTCCAGACTCCTTAGATGAACAAATTGATTTTTTGGAAGTCAAATTGATCTACGATACAGAATTAGAGGTGGAAGAGTTGGGATTTGATTGGATCTACCCTAGGTGCCCAGAAATTGAGCTTGTGCCTAACAAGGACACCTTCTTTAGCTTGGAATCCGAGACTAGGCTAGACAAAAGTCAGGTTGATAACTCCATGAATCATGATTTGTTTAGTGGTGGAAATCCTGATCTTGAATCAGGTTCAGAAGCTAATTGTTGCAAATCCTCCGATGATTTCAAATCATATTCTGATTTTTGAGAACCTTTGTTTCCAAATGATTCCGAGCCAATTTACGACCTCGGTATTCATGATCCGTTCTTTGATTTTGATTCTAAGGCCGATGATTTGTAACTTGAAGTAGCCACATGGTGTAGACCTGGATAGGTTGTGTTAATATGGTAATTTTATCGTTGTAATGAGTATAGTGGTTAACCTAAATCGAGCCTAACCATCTCTTTACAAAATTTTTTACCTTGCCTATTTGATTTTATCTTGGTCACTTTTAGGCCCAGGGTCGAACTCAGGGAAGTGGGGTTAGAAGTGAAGAAGTTTCTACGCCTTTCCTACAACAAATCTCTTCCGTTCGTTTATTATGTTTTTGGTGTTTTCTATTTAAGATTTTTTTTTCTGATAATTTTTGTCCTTGAGATACGCCCACAAAATCAGGTTCTTGGCTTCGAGCCAAATTAGGGTTCCAAAACTGGTATTGCTATTCGCAAGACTGAGTACCTGCAAGTCAAGGATTATCTTTTCTCTTTTATCATTTTAATTGCAGAAAAGAGAAATAGAAATAAGATAAATATAGTATATATATATTATATATGTATAAAGGGGTGGGGGTGAAGGTGGAGATGGCATGTAGCACGGTGTTGAGTCGGTCGTCGTCGAGGAAGACGCAACCAACAGGACGAAGTGCCGCGTGGAGTGTACGATGGATGTGTGGAAGATGTGTGCGAAAAAAATGCTTTCTGTACACATTTATCGGGGAATATCAGCAATTGGTGCAGATATTCCCTTGATACAACGTATGGTAGGTGATATGGAAAAATATATATATGTATATGTTTATATGTAAATATATATATCTATATGTATATATATATATGGTTATAAATATATAGGTATATATGTAGTTATATGTGTATATATATATATGTTGAACGATTACGAATCTACGCTAACGTGTTTGGTTTTGGAAAAACCTGTCGTTGTAGTTCGAAAGCGAAGAATTCGTGTTCAACAAATAAGATTTATACCGAAAAAGAATTCCGGGTCGAACTCAGGGAGGCTACGTTGATCTATATTCGCAATTATGTTTTTTTTAGGATTTTTTATAAACAAGGCGAAATAATTACAATGGAGCTATCAAACTAAGAGAGAGAGAGAGAGAGAAAGAGAACATGCATTCAATATTTCAATTGTTTATACAAGCAAACGAAATGAAAGTTACACTAGAAAGCGGGAAATCAATTACACTATAAAGCAGGAAAATTCTACACTAGAAAAGCTGTAAATAAGAATGGGAGAGAGAAGTTATCCTCCTCGACGGTCGCTTGGAGGACGAGCCGAACGAGACGACGTCTGGACGAACGAGAATGGAGCAGGACGAGGGAGGACGAAGCAGAAGAGCGGGAACGGAGCAGCATGCCGTCATCGTCGCGGGATCCACTTCCGAAGGAGGATGAAAATTTAGACTTTATCTCGCGAGGAGCATCCCGGGTGTGGGACAAGCTTCTCTTGAGCTTTGGAGAGGTAGAGAGGAGAAGGAAGGGATGAGAATTTCGTATGGAGGGGGTCTCCTTTTATAGTTGCAAGGAGTGGGGGCAAAATGGACATTACAACTTCAAAACAATAAATGAGGGGTCTTTAGTGACGGATTAAACCGTCGCTAAAGCCCCCAGCGCGCGCGTCGCTTCCGCGCCCACGCGCGCCCGCTCAGCCGCCCGCGCGTGTAATGCCTACGCGCTTCTATTGATTTTCAGCCGTCCGATCGCGAGATCGGACGGCTTAAAATCGCGCCTTCACCGCTGCCGCCCGCCCGCCTGCACGTGCGATCGCGCGTCCACGCGGGCATCCAATCGCGCGTCGTCCTGATTGAGCGCACGCGGCCGTTGGATCTCCATCTGATGCTCATCCGCGCCCGCTCAATCGCGCCTTCCGCTCCCTGGCCACGGCTCGAACTCGCGCCCCGCGCTCGCGTAAGTGAGCTCGACCGCTGCGATGCGGGGCGCGGACGGTCGAGCGCATGTTTTAAGCGCCGGGCGGCCACAGCCGTTGGATCGAGATCCAACGGCGGAGAGGAGATGGGTGCGCGGTCTTCACAAGATGCATGCGGCCGTTTGGGCGGCTGAGATGGTGCCACGTGGCGCCATCTTGGCCGTCCATCTTCTGGAAGTTGTAGATGGTGCCACGGATGTCGGATTGACTCGATTTTTGTGTCGTTGGGCTGCGATCGTCGATCCGAATTCATCCGTGAGGTCGGATTTGTCATCTGAAGTGTAGATTTACACCATCCTAGCCCTTGATCTTCTAGGGTTCCCCGATCTCTATCTGATGCTACGGATGCCTAATTAGGGCGATCTTGTTGTCGTTGAACTCCAATCGTCGCCCTGATCACATCCATACGGTTGGATCTTTGATCCGAGGCCCCGATAAAATGTTTGCCCTGTCCAAGAACATAAAAGGAGACAATTAACCTCCATTTTATTCAAACTACTCTAAATGCAAGATGATGCTTGTTATGCAATATTTATATTATGAATTGCAATCCTATGCTTAAGAACATGCATATATAGACATTTTAAGTAGTGTAAATGTGTTTACATCATACCCCCATGCCTACCTTTTGCTAGTCCCTAGCAAAACTATATGCTATTTATAAAAGAATTAAGTTAGATTATTTGGACCTGAGTTATTTTCAATCATTAAGAAATTGTCTACTTAGGAACTGAACTTTCAAAGACACAACAGTGCCTGGGTATCAGCCAAAATGCAGACCGCCTCAAGCCTCGCCTTATTCAAAGAAACATTTCTTTTTCTCTTTTTACTCTTTTCTAATTTTTTTTGTTTTTTTGTTTTTTTTTTTTTGGATTTTCAACTTTTAGGGTTTAAGAGTGGCTTTCTACGGCCATTCAACTCTCCCAAGATTTGATGAGAACCCTAAGTTTTAAGCATCTTATTGTGATTGTGATAGACTCGTTGACCGGCAGTTAGAACGGACTTCGGATTTCTACGCCTCTAGGTGACCTAACTAGAATTCTGCCTAAAGGTGTATCTTTACAACCGGTAGCTTTCTCCCTACTTTTATTTTTTTTACGGGGTCAACGCAAGGGTGAATCCAGTGTATATCTCCCCGGTTTATTCTACTTCTCCGCTTCTTCCTGAGTGTTTTGGGAATTTTTAGTGCATTTTCTGAGCTGGGTTCTGGACAACCGGTCGATGAGCTGTTACCACCGACAACTTGCCCGCCATACTCATGCGGTGAAGTGTGTCTTATTTCTTTTTGTTCTTTTCTCCTGTTCTCAGTTTTTTTTTTTTAAGTAGGTGGCTTCCCTGGTCTAAGATTTACCTTAAGGCGGCAAAAAGAGAAAAGTCCAATGACTGGGCTCTGGACAACCTACCTATGGGCTGTTACCCACGATAACTTGCCAGCCATATCACCCTAGAAGGTTCATTAGCTACCCAATTTCCGTTAGAATCGCCGAGCAACGAGTCAGTGCAAAGAAAGTGTGTAGATGCTTAAAACTCAAAATTCCCTTAAATCAGAGGGTGGGTTGACAAGTCGTGTACTTATCACCCAAACTTATTTATTCCAATTATAATAGTATTAAGATGGTGAGAACTCAAAGACAAATCCACATTTTAGTAGATACACAGGCTAATTAAGTCCAAAGACCTGAGGGGTCTTTGTGTTCAGATCCTAATGTAAAATTTCTTAGGATTAAAAAGTCCTAATGTCCAACTAATCCTTCCTAATTTTTTTTTTTTTAGAAAGAGAGCAATTTATATGGATTTCACAAAGCTGACCAACTAATTCAAAAATGAATCCACCCCCCCATGCCTAGCTGATGCAATGTCCTCATTGAAAAAGAGACATGAAAGAAAGGGTAGAATATGAAA
Source organism: Thalassia testudinum (assembly GCA_037157565.1). Taxonomy (NCBI): domain Eukaryota; kingdom Viridiplantae; phylum Streptophyta; class Magnoliopsida; order Alismatales; family Hydrocharitaceae; genus Thalassia; species Thalassia testudinum. Next base: position 59,469,737 of record JAZHRO010000014.1, read on the forward strand.
GATGTCACCTGGATATGAAGCTCGTATCAGCCTTGTGTTATATGTACAACTGCTGAGTTGAATGCCGTCAGCTAAAGAAGTCACAGAATGGCTAGAGCAACAGAGTCTGAAACGGGTTCTGGAAGATTACGGTCAACAACAGGCTTCAGACGTTGACCGTTGACTTTAAAGGTGTTACTTGTCTTTGGGTCAGAAATCTGAACGGCACCATTTAGAAAAATCTGATCAATTATGAATGGGCCATTCCATTTAGATCTAAGTTTACCAGGAAAGAGCTTAAGTTTAGAATCGAATAACCAGACCTTCTGGTTTGGCTCAAAGCTCTTGCGGGAAATCATTTGATCATGTAGAGCTTTGGTCCGAGCCTTGTAGATCTTGGCATTCTCATAAGCATCATTTCTAAGCTCCTCCAACTCAGTTAGTTGGAGTTTCCTGGTCTTCCCAGCTAGATTTAGATCTAGATTGCATTGTTTGATTGCCCAAAATGCCCTGTGTTCAATCTCTACGGGTAGATGACACGCCTTTCCATACACCAGATGGAATGGAGACATGCCGATGGGCGTTTTATACGCCGTACGGTAGGCCCAAAGAGCATCCTCAAGCTTTTGAGTCCAATCCTTGCGATCGAGCCTAACCGTTTTTTGCAGAATGTTCCTGATCTCTCGATTAGAGATCTCGGCTTGTCCATTCGTTTGGGGATGGTAAGGTGTGGAAATTCGATGATTAACCCTGTATTTGGCCAATAAACTCCGGAATTAGGCATTAGTAAAATGAGTGCCACCATCACTGATGATAGCCCTCGGAATTCCTCTGGGCTTCATCCAAAGTTTTACTAGCGTAGTAAATGACAAAGGGCTTTCGGTCAATTTTCTGACCCAGGACAGCCCCGACCGCGTAATCAGAAGCATCGGTCATGATCTCAAATGGGGCTGTCCAAATAGGTGGTTGCAAAATTGGAGCACAGGTGACTGCCGTTTTTAGGAAATCAAATGCCTTTCGGCATGATTCGTCAAAAACAAACGGCGTTTCTTTGGCAAGAAGATTGCTCAAAGGGCGGGCAACCTTCGAGAAGTCCTTGATGAATCTTCGATAAAATCCCACATGGCTAAGAAATGATCTGATTTGTTTAACAGATGTGGGAGGAGGAAGTTTAGCGATAGCATCAACCTTAGCTTTGTCCACTTCAATTCCCCGTTCAGAGATTACATGACCCAAAACGATGCCCTCTTGGGTCATGAAATGACTCTTTTCCCAGCTAAGGACCAATCGTGTCTTGATACATCGCTTAAGAATCATTTCCAAATTAGCCAAACAAGAGTCAAATGATTCTCCGAAAACGGAGAAATCATCCATGAAGACTTCCATAAACTCTCCCACCATGTCGGAAAATATGGCTAGCATACACCTTTGAAAAGTCGCAGGTGCATTGCATAACCCGAAAGGCATCCTACGAAAAGCAAAGGTTCCGTAGGGACAGGTGAAAGTAGTTTTTTCCTGATCCTCGGGATGGATAGGAACTTGGTTGTATACCGAGTAGCCATCAAGAAAACAGAAGTACTTCTGCCCGGCTAATTTTTCCAAGATTTGATCAATGAAGGGCAGGGGAAAATGATCCTTTTTAGTGGCAGTGTTCAGCTTCCTGTAATCAATACAAACTCTCCAAGAAGAAGCTGAACGAGTTGTGACAGATTCTCCTCTCTCATTAGTCACAACAGTAATCCCGGCTTTCTTTGGAACAATCTGAACGGGACTTACCCAGGGACTGTCAGAGATTGGATAAATAATTCCTGCATCGAGCCACTTGATGATTTCCTTTTTGACCACTTCTCGCATATTTGGATTCAATCTCCTCTGCATCTGGCGAGAAGGGTGGGATCCATCTTCCAAGAATATTCTATGATTACAGTAAGATGGCTCGATCCCCCTAAGGTCATGAATGGTCCAACCAATTGCCTCCTTATGTTCCTTTAGGACCTTAATCAATTTAATCTCTTGCTCCTTTGTCAATTTAGCACTGATAATCACAGGGAGCATATTCTGAGGTCCTAAAAATTGATATTTCAAATTCTCGGGCAATGGTTTCAATTCGAGATGGGGTGGGGTGATGATTGATGGTTGGGTAGATGCTGAAGATTCAACAAGAGGGAGAGGTTGTGAGTGAACAAAATCAGTAACCTCTTCCAAAGATGTTAAGTCAGAGGGTTGCGGGTCAAATTCATCAACCAAAGAGGAACTTTCAATTGAAGAAACTGTCAAACAAGTTTCAATATTAACATTATCCTCATCAAGTTCCTCAATAAATCCACAATCCTCAAATTTGTTGATCGCCTTAAAAATATCTAATTTCATACGTTGGTCCCCAAAGGCGATTTCCATGCTACCGCTTTCACAATTAATGTTGGCCTTTGCGGTAGCCAGGAACGAACGCCCCAGAATGATGGGCGTGTTCCTCAGATTATCTGGTACATCCATGTCAAGGACAAGGAAATCTATAGGAAAATAGAAATCCTTGACCTTAACTATAACATCTTCAATAATGCCTCGCGGGTTTGTGACCGAACGATCCGCTAACTGTAGCGTTACTGAAGTTGGCCGAAGTTCGCCTAACCCAAACTTCTCGTAAAGAGAAGTCGGAATTAGGTTGATGGATGCACCGAGATCCAAAAGTGCTCTATCAAATGTGTAATCTCTGATAACGCAAGAAATCAAAGGAGCACCAGGATCTCTCTTTTTCTGAGGGAGGTAGTGCAGGATAACAGAACTAGCCTGCTCGGAGAGTACCACCTTCCTCGGAACAGATTCTCTCGACTTACGCTTTTGTGCACATAATTCCTTTAAAAATCTTGCGTAAGTCGGTATGTGCTTGATAGCATCAAGGAGCGGGATATTGATCTCAACATTCTTAAATAAATTCAGAAGCTCCTCATTGCTATCAACAGACTTCTTCTTCTTTGCTTTGGTTAAGGCTTCAGGAAAAGGAACACGAGTCAGATCTTTGGAATAGGATTCCTGAGCCTTGATTTCTCCTTTAGAATTCTCCTCTCTCTCCTCAGATTCTTCAGGATTCAAAAGATTAGAATAATGTGGTTGTGGATCCTGAGTCTTCTTACCACTCCTCAAAGTGACAGAATTTGCAGAAGAGTAAGAATTTGGGTCATGGGGAGGGTTAGGAAAGATTGGAGGGGCTTGATTGACCATGAATTGTTGATTTACAGAAGAAGAAGATGAGGAACCCTGCTCAACCACCTGAGCATGCGCGTCTGGGTCCCTCTGATTTTCGTACCCTTGGGCTTGATTGCCCGAATTCGTAATGTTTCGTGGGTTGGGTACGGGTTGGGATGGTAGAGATCCGGGTTGACGAGAGTTAGCAATGAGCCCGGATTGCAAGTTGTCCAGTGAGTTTTTCATTTGCTGCATGAGCTGGAGCATAGATCCTTGCATCTCTACCATTTGACGATTCAAATCAGCCTGCCCTGCGGGTTGACGGGCATTCCAAGCTGGCTGATTGACCTGATTCGAAGGTGATAAACGCCAGTTTATCATCATTTTTATGCTTTAAAACTAACCTAGCTGTTAGGATTTTACTCTGCAAACGGGTTTTTGGGCTGCATTTAGGCATAAATTAGGATAGGCATGCATTGCATTTTTTATTGTCATTTTAATGAGTTTTTGTGAGTGTTAGGGATGTACAGATGCACAGATCCCTAAAACCCTAGCACTCAAGAAGGCAATTGGTGAAGGAGAAGCCCAGACTAGCTGGAACTCAGCCTAATCCAGCTCACCTCAGCTTGATCCAGCTCACCTCAGCTTGATCTAGCTCACCGCAGCTGGAACCTAGCTTACTTGAACTAGGGTTAGCTCATCCCAGCTCCATTCAGCTAATCTCAACTGGATGGCAGCTCAAGAGAGTTCATCTTAGCTCACCCTAGCTCAAGTCAGCTCAGATCCAGCTCAACTTAGCTGAGTCTAGCTCATCTCAGCTCCCACTAGTTCACAGGGAGCTCTAGCTAGCTCAGCTGAGTTGACAGGAGTTCACCCCAGCTCAGATCCAGCTACATTCAGCTCCACTCAACTCCAGCCAGCTGAAGAAGAATTCATCTCAGCTCAGGAAGCTCAAGTCCAGCTCCCGGGGACTCAGCTTAGCTCAACTCAGTTGAGCTAAGCTACCTTAGCTGCCTCAACCAGCTTGATTCTCCCCGGGAGCACCAGACCTAGGTCACCTCAGCTCATTTTGGTAGAAGCTAGCTCACTTTATCTTGGCTTAGTAGCTAGCAAAGAACTAGCAAGCTAAGCCAGCTAGAGTAGCCCCATGCCAGCCTCTTCAGCAGCAGCCAGCTCCAGCTCCAGCTCCAGACTTCTTCTCCTCAGCTCCTTCCTCCAAACCCTAGCTCCAACACCTTCTCCTCTACTCCACCTTTAGCTAAGCTAGCTTAGCTTATCTTAGCTTAGCTTAGCTTAGCTAACAACCAGCTCCTTGGCCATTCATTACCTCCAAAATCAACCCTAGCTAGCTCCACCAACTCAAGCCTACCTAAGCTAGCTACCCTACTCAAGTTGGCACCACCTCCTAGCCATCCCTTCACCCCATTATCTCCACCAAAAGACACTTCAAGTTGGCGCCAAAAACCACCCCTAACCACCTCTATATTGGCGCCACTTTCAGCCCCTTAATCCACCCTACACCTACCCACATAAGCCATCCTAGCCATCCACCTAACCCCCCTTCTAGAATCCTTCTTGGCGCCAACTTAGACCCTCTTCTAGAAGCCATTTTGGCGCCAATATCAAGGGGTGTCAACACACATAACCACCCCTTAGGTGTCCCTTAAGGTGGCGCCAAACACCCTTGTCCATTGGATCCTTAACCACCTCCCTCCTTCCATCCTAGCCATCCATTTCAAAGGTCACCATAGCCCCCCTCCTATTCTATAAAAGGCCACCACCTACCACCATTTTTGAGGCATCCTCCCTTAGTATATTTTCTACCTAAACCACCTATACCTACGGCCAAGAAGAAGGAGTAGAGAAGGAGATTAAAGGGGCACATCACCAGCCCTTTTGGTGCCTTCTTCTCCCCACTCTCTTCAACTTGAGCCACGCCAAGGAGGAGGACTCTCCCACTTCAAGGAGGACGGCCAGGCAAAGGAGAAAAGCTTAGGGTGGACGTCCACCCTTGGAGAGAAACTTAGGGCACGCCCCCTTAGGGCTTGCCTTGGAGGTCATCACCTTGGCGGAGTTCTGCAAGGAAGGAGTTGAAGGATTCTTTTCAAGCTTGGGAGCCACCAACCTTGGAGCAAGAAGCCCTCTTCTTCACCATCTATCTAGAGGATTTGTGTTTTATTTTCTTATTTGCAATTTTATAGTAGTACAAGCTTTCCTCTACTAGGCCTTTTGTAAAACACTTTATCAATTATCTAGTTGCCTTCTTTGCAATTTTTTTTTGTTTGCATTTCTATTAGCTTATTTTCAGCATTCTTCACTCCCTCTCCCTAATTATTCTAGGCCTCCACTTGCCTAGAGTGAGCTTAGGGAGAGGTTCTGCTTGTCACATAAAAGTAGTATTTTAATTCGAAGTGTAAACACTTTTCCTGCCATCAGTTCGCATGTTGCCTTAGTTCAAAAATAAAGAAAAATGGTATATTGAAAATTACCAAAAAGAAAGTTGAGATATATTCCAAGCAAGAGAATCAATTTTGCAACCATATTGCCTCCTTGGACGACCCTAGATACTCCCCTATCTAGGAATATAAATTTAAGAGCGAAAGCGGATTTACGCGTTACAACGACGTATTTTAACAAACCGCGTATTTTCGCTGTCACTTTTTGGCGCCGTTGCCGGGGAGGCACGGCTTTGCATTAACTCATTTTCTCTTGCTTGAAGTGGATCTCATCCCCTTCTCTTTCTTTCTTTTGTGTGTTGATGGAACGTCGGTTTCCGTTGTTAATTCGTTGTAGTAAAGCCGGTTGTTACCAACGTTTCATAAAAAATTTTTTTACTCGGAAAAATAAAAGAGTTCCCGAGGTCGAACTCAGGGAGCAAGTTGTATTCTAGAGATATACAAGTTCTATTACAAAAATAAAGAGAGAGAGAGAGAGATGAAAAATTGGCTTCTGCTTCTTTTCTTCTTTCTTCCTCTTTGTCTTTGGTTCTTCCTGTTCTTCTTCTTCTTCTTCTTTTTCTTCTGCTTTCTTCAGATTTTCCCCTCGTGCTCTTCTTCTTCTGTTCTTCCTTGTTTCCTTTCTTTCTTTTTCGTCAGATCGTCTTCTTCTTTTCTTGCTTCTTGCTTCTCTTCATTCCTTCTTCTTCTTTGTCTTCACCTGCCTTGACCTCTCTTTTTCTTCTTTGGCGATGGCCGTTGCTCTTCCTTCTTCTTCAGCGGGTCTTCTTCTTCTTTGGCTGCTGACCTTCCGTCGTCTGCCCCGGTGCTGAGACGACTTAACAATGCCTTCGCTACAGTGCAGCAGCTCCTTCTTCTTCAGCGGGTCTGCTTCTTCTTCTTTGGCCTGCACACTTCAGAGCTCATTCGTCAAGAGGCAAAAACCTATGCTACCCCCCTCCCCCGCGTATCTCTCTCTCTGAAATCACTCTTCGGAAGCTCTCCCAGAGCGCTATCGGGTAATCGGGTTCGGGTCAGGCCCGGGTCCAGGCCCACCGGCGTGCGTGGTGGGCGAGGAGTGCAGGTCAGTCTAATCGGGTCGGGCCAGGTCCGCGGAGCGTGGTCACGGACGAGGCCGAGTCGGGTCGGGTCGGGTGAGAGGGACCTCACCCCGTGGTAACTGAGGCAAACAGATGGTGGCAGTTTTTCAATTTATGTGGGTGCGTGGCTTCAGAAGGTTCCGAGGTGGGACTATCCGCGCACCCGTTTCTCTCACGCCTGCAGCAGGGATGGTGCTCCCAATTGCATCGGCTGTTGAGGCGTACAGCTCCAATCGAGGGCCAGGGTGTGTGCGTGAGACTCTTCCGCGCTGGCCGTGGCTATTCAATCTGGGATATCTCGGCTTGGAGCAACCTCGAGCAGGCTTCGAGCTTCCTCGCCAATGGCGGTCAAGGCCTGGAACCTGAAACCAATGGCACGGCCTCTCGGCCAAATCAGACAGGCGGGGGACCTTCGCCGTGGCACGGCGAAGATGGTCAGGGGGTCTGCAGGGGGCGAGATGGAGCTGTTAGGTCGTCCTAGGTCAGACTGTGAGCGAGGGAGTGGGTGTGTTCGGTGGGTCTGCAGAGGGTGTTTGGTGGGAAGTGGAGGGGCGGAAGAGGATCAGGGTGAGGAGGCGGAGGTTCTGCGGTGGTCGGCGAGCCGTGTGGGTCGCTGAGGTGATGGGAGCGGCTCGCCGGAGGGTGGTCGGAGGCGGAGAGGACGAGGGTGAACAGGGTCGGTAGAGGGCTTAATTGACTAAATCGAAAGCGGGGAAAGAAAGAGGAGGAGAAGGGGAGTAAGTCTAACTTAACTGCAGGGACGAAGGGGGAGGAACAGGGCGACAGTCGTATCGACTGTCGCCGGAGAAGATGATGCTCAGAGAGAGGGGCGGCGGCGAGCAGAGGGCTGGAGAGGCGCCAGCTGGGTGCGGCGTGGCGCGGGAAGAGCAGGGGGGAAGGTCTCTGCTGCTGGTAGTGCGGCAGAGCGACGAGGTGGAGGGGGAGGAAGTCGCCGGAGCTGGTGAGCGTCTGCCGGAGGAAGAAGAGAGGAAAATTGGGGGTTTTCTCCGTCAGATCCAGGCTGCCTTGGTCGGTGGAGCGGCGGGGGGTATTTATAGGGTTGAAGCAGGGAGGAAGGCGGAGGGAGACGACGTGTCTCCCTCGCCGGAGCATGGTCGGAATTCGAACCCATACCGTCCGTGCGTTCGCACGGCCGGTATGGGGGGCTACAGTGACCATGGGGGTGCTCCTGCGACGGCTGACGACGCAGGGCACCCCCGGTACACTTGCCAGGTCCTCCACCTCACCCTGCGCGGCGCCATGCTCCGCGCAAGGTCGCCGGAGCATGGTGCTGGCAGGGTTTTGCAGGAGGGACCTGTTTGCAAAGAACGAAGGAGAGTTAGGGGCCTAAATGCGAGGGTTCAAAAGTTGAGGGCCAAAGAGTAAATATATGAGGACCAAAGTGTAAATTCGGTCAAGGAGGTTTCTTCTTAGGCTCAAGTTTTTATACATGACTAATTAGGACCTAAGGAATCTGATGGTGAATTTTATTTTCATATTAAACCTTGTTTGACCGGTTAATTTGCGCAAAAACCCAAATTAAGTTATTAATTGGGCATGGTTCTCAATGTAGGTCAAAATGGGTTCTAAAGGCCAAATTGAAGGTTCTAAACCCTAGAGATTATTTTTCTATGAATTTTAGAGGGTTTATTCTATTTTTACTTTGCCTCGAACCTTGTGAATTGAAGTGGGTTGTTTTAGGGTTACAGATTATCATTTGGTTCCTTGGAAGTGCTGTAGCCCTTGTTAGATCATCTCATCCCACTTTTATTCTTATTAAGCTGTTTTGACCTGTGTTTGGGCCCAGAATTACCCCGTATGCAGATTATACTGGTAAAATTGCACTTTTACCCCTTGTGACTGGTTTTCTTCTCAAACTCAGAATTCTCTGAGTTAAGCCTTTCCTTGAGATATATAGGAGCTTTTATCCTTTGTATTGGGTCAAAATGAGCTAGTTATGGCTCATGATGAGGTTCTCATCATACCCCCATGCCTAGCTTTTGCTAGTCCCTTAGCAAAAAAAAAAACTTAAGGTTTCAACCCTTGTTCTAGACCATGAAGTTTTCAATGGTTTTAGATAAGTGCTTTTTTATTTGAGCATAGATTAGGTTAGAATGCTGACCATAGGCCTAAAAGATACTCTAGTACCAATCAAGATCCAAATCTGTCTAGCCTTAGCCTCAGTCTTTTAGCAAAGGTTTTTAAGGCCCACAAGAACTAACCTAAGGTTTATTGGACTTCGTGGTTAAAGCACCCGTGCTTGAAATGATTTTAGCCCTGGCTCAGTTCGCAGTGCGTTTTGTAAGAGAGAGAGATAGAAAGTTTTTTTTTCTGTTTGGAGAGTTTTCTCTCTCTTTTTCTTTTTAGTTCTAGTCTAGGATTGGCTTTTCAACACGGTCTGTATCAGATTCCTTGCTCCCATCATCAATCCTCAAGGGTTCCTGGCGATCGATGCTTCGAGATAGCACCGCCCATGGCAACCCCCGGAACCCTGGCTATTGAGATTTCGAGATAATCCCATCCATGGTATTCCGTGGCCGAATCCAGACCCTGGCAATTGACATTTCGAGATAATGCCATCCATGGAATCTGAACCAGCAGAGTGCTTACATGCCCCCCGTAGGATATGTAAATATCCTAAGAGACAAGCACCGAGGAGATGATATTTTGTTACGCATCTTCGAGGAGATTTCCCGCCTCTCCGCGCTGGGAACTCGTCCAAATCAACTTGTGTTGATCGGCCATTCCTATTCTAGGTGTTCTTTTCAGATTTTTGCGACGCTTCTGCGTGATTCTGATTTTTATGCTTACTGAACCAGGCTGTGTGTGAGATTAGGGTGCTTAGGTTACTGAGTCCCGTAAACCAAAAATTAGTTAACGAGGCCGAATACTCCCTAAGCCTTAGACCTAATACTTCAGCTTTTCATTATCCTCAACCTCTTGAGGAGTGTCCAGATCTTAATGAGTACTAAGAGTCTATTCAAGAATGCCTAAGGTTTGCATTCTTACTAATCTCATTGTGCACTTTTCAGTTATTTTCTTGAATGAGGTCTAGAACTTAGGTTAATTCCTTAGTTCCTTACTAATGACTATCAACTTTTCTTATAATTTTGTGCTCCTTTTTCATTTTGTTTCTTTTCTCCTTCACAAAATTTTCCTTCTCCTCTTTTCCTCTTATTCTTTTTTGAAAAATTTTTTTAATTTTTATGGTATTTTTGGCATATGTGAATTTTTTTTGCTTGAAACCTTTTCTTACAAGTTTTTGCACTTTCCTACCCCCCCATGCCTAAGATTTGCAATGTCCTCATTGTAACCTAGGGGGTCTCAGTTCAGGGTGAACTTCGAGTGCTGAAAGGTGTCAGAACAAGTTTCAGGTTTTCAAAGAGAATGACGGGCTGCCTCCCGTTAAGCGCTGAGTTTTACGCCATCGGCTGGGCGCAATAAGCTCAAGGGGAAAGGAGGATATGAGATGCCTCAGCCAAATCAGTAGAAGTTACATCAATGAACGGCTTGAGTCTTTGACCATTCACGATGAAAGGTTCAGAATCGTGGCTGAGTGGACTGATTTCGATTGCTCCATTTCCAAAAACCTGTCGGACCAAATATGGTCCGACCCACTTAGATCTCAGTTTTCCTGGGAAGAGTTTGAGTCGGGCATCAAAGAGTAGGACCTTTTGACCAGGATGAAAGATCTTTCTCGAGATGTGTTTGTCGTGGAAGGCTTTAACCCGCTCCTTGTAGATTTGCGAGTTCTCGTACGCGTCTGTGCGTAATTCATCGATCTCGCTGATTTGGAGTTTTCTGTGGGTCCCAGCCTTAGAAAGATCTAGATTACAGTTCCGTACTGCCCAATAGGCTTTATGCTCCAGTTCGACGGGAAGGTGGCATGCCTTTCCGTACACCAATCTAAAGGGAGACATGCCCAATTGGGTCTTGTGGGCGGTCCTGTAGGCCCACAATGCTTCCGGAAGTCGGGACGACCAGTCCTTCCTGTCAGGTCGAACAGTGACCTGTAGGATTTTCTTGATCTCCCGATTCGACAGCTCAGCTAGACCATTAGTTTGGGGGTGGTAAGGAGTAGAGATTCGGTGAGACACCCCGTATTTGGTCATCAGTGACCTAAACTGAGCATTTGTGAAATGGGTCCCCCCATCAGAGATTATTGCACGAGGAATCCCGAACCTTGAGAAAATGTGTTGATGAATGAATTTGAGAACGATTTTGTGATCACAGGTTCGGGTCGGTATGGCTTCGATCCATTTGGACACGTAGTCCACAGCCAACAGAATGTATTCGAAACCATCCGAAACAGGAAAGGGGCCCATAAAATCAATCCCCCAAACATCAAAGATTTCGCATACTAGCATCGGTTGCATAGGCATCATGTCGCGATGGCTCATGTTGCCCAAAGTCTGGCAACGACTGCATGCCTTGCAATGACTGTATGCGTCTTTGAACAGTGTGGGCCAGTAAAAGCCGCACTGGAGGACTTTTGATGCGGTTTTATGCCCGGCAAAATGGCCACCGCATGCCTGGTCATGGCAGAAAGAGAGGATATTGTTGACTTCCCCTTCCGGGATACATCTCCGGATGATCTGATCGGCACCTATGCGGAAGAGGTACGGGTCTTCCCAAATGTAATACTTGGCATCGGAGCGTAATTTGTCTTTCTTGGCCTTCGGCCAATCGGACGGGGTCTGATGAGATGCCAAGTAATTTACAATATTAGCAAACCATGGAAGGCTAGTACCAATAGTCAGCAGGTGCTCATCGGGAAAATGCTCAGTGATGGGTCCGGAAGGGTCTATCATTTCAGAAGGAAGACGGGACAAGTGATCAGCTACCACGTTTTGTTTTCCCGCTTTATCGCGAATCTCGAGGTCAAATTCTTGCAACAGCAAGATCCATCGGATCAATCGAGGTTTCGCGTCCTTCTTTGCAAGGAGATGCCTCACAGCCGTGTGATCCGAGTATATGATGACATGGGAACCCAGAAGGTATGATCTGAATTTCTCTAGGGCAAATACTACAGCTAGCAGCTCCTTCTCAGTAACTGTATAGTTACGCTGAGCCTCATCGAGTGTTTTGCTGGCGTAGTAAATGACCACAGGTTTCTTGTCATTTTTCTGCCCCAAAACCGCTCCTACAGCGAAGTCGGATGCATCACACATGATCTCAAAGGGTTGAGACCAATCAGGGGACTGTAGGATCGGGGCTTGGGTGACTCGGTCACGCAGGATTTCAAATGCTTGAGTGCATTCCCTGGAGATTTCGAAGGGAACATCCTTGGAGAGAAGAGTGGTCAGGGGGCGTGCGATTTTTGAAAAATCAGGGATAAATCGTCGATAAAAACTGACATGCCCTAAAAAGGATCGGATGTCCCTGATCGAGCTAGGCATAGGAAGGCGAGAAATCAGATTAACCTTAGCTCGATCCACTTGGATACCTTTCTCCGAAATTGAGTGTCCCAGGACAATTCCCTCAGGCACCATGAAATGGCTCTTTTCCCAGGAAAGAACCAAATTCACGTCGATGCACCGCCTGAGTATCTGGACCAAGTGCTGGAGGCAATCGTCGAATGATGCTCCGAAAACTGAAAAGTCATCCATGAAGACTTCCAGATAATCACCTACCATATCTGAGAATATGGCAAGCATGCATCGCTGAAAAGTAGCGGGTGCATTGCAAAGACCGAAAGGCATCCTTCGGAAAGCGTATGTTCCGAAGGGGCAGGTGAATGTGGTCTTTTCTTGGTCCTCAGGATGGATTGCCACCTGGTTATAACCGGAGTACCCGTCAAGAAAGCAGAAGAACCTATTTCCCCCTAGTTTTTCGAGAATTTGATCAATGAAGGGTAGTGGGAAATGATCCTTCTTCGTGGAGGAATTGAGTCGACGGTAATCTATACAGACTCTCCACGAGTTGGCTAATCGGGTAGGAATGATTTCTCCGGTCTCAGTCGTTATAGTGGTGAGTCCTGCCTTTTTAGGCACGACCTGAATCGGGCTCACCCAACGACTATCGGAGATCGGGTAGATGATCCCGGCATCTAACCACTTGATGATCTCCTTTTTCACGACCTCCTGCAGATTGGGGTTTAAGCGTCTCTGCATTTCACGAGAAGGTCGTGTGCCCTCTTCTGAATAGATATGATGAGTACAATAAGAGGGACTTATTCCAGTCAAATCATCGAGGGTCCATCCGATGGCTCTGCGATGTTGCTGGAGGACAACAATCAGACGGTATTCCTGTTCAGGATTGAGGTTGGAATTGATGATCACAGGAAGGGTCTGATTAGAACCCAAAAAGATGTATTTTAAATGAGCAGGAAGGGGTTTCAGTTCGAGGATGGGGTTTTCAGCAGCAGCGGGTGGTTCAGTATAGATGTGAGGTTCAAGGGTGGGAGTTACTGGGTTGTTCACATCCGGATTGGACTCCTCTGTTTGCGGGTCAAGATCCTTCTGTGGTTGATGAGGCATACTCAAGTCATTCTGGAGGTGTGATTCATCAACCAAAGTCTTGATGTCACAAATTTGTTCGATGACGCCGCAATTAATTCCTTGTTGGGCCTTAAATATATCAATTTTCAGTGTTTGATCTCCAAATTTAAGCTCTATTTGGCCCTCCTCACAGCTGATGTTGGCTCTAGCAGTAGCCAAGAAAGGTCTCCCTAGAATGATTGGTGTATCCCTAGGGTTCTCAGGTGCATCCATGTCTAAGACTATAAAGTCCACTGGAAAATAGAAATCCCGCACTCTCACGATAACATCCTCGAGAATCCCTTTTGGTGACTTTATAGATCGATCTGCTAATTGTAATGTCACCTCGGTTGGTTTCAGCTCAGATTCTTCCAGATGGTCAAGTAAGGATGTGGGTATCAGATTTATAGATGCACCTAAGTCTAACAATGCTCTGTCAAATTGGGTACCACCTATCTTACAGGAGATCAGGGGAGTTCCAGGATCTTTTGCCTTGGGTGGGAGTCTACTAAGGATTACAGAGCTGGCTTGCTCTGACAGAACAATTGGGCTCCCTCCCTTGGTTCGCGGCTTACGCTGGGGTGTACATATATTCTTTAGAAATCGTGCGTAAGCTGGTACGTGGTGGATTGCATCCATCAAGGGGATGTTTATGTGGACCTGCTCAAAGAGCTTGACCAGGTCCTCCTCAGGGGCCACGGGTTTGGTGGTCTTCTTTCCCTTGGTCAGGGCCTCGGGAAACGGGATCTTGGTTGGTTCCTCTAGGATAGGTCCTGGTTGTGGGTCTGGAACAGCGGTACCTTGGATAACTATCCTAGGGTCATGATTATCAGGCTGGGCGTGGTTTGGATAATACTGGTCCTGAGTTGTCTTACCACTACGTGTTGTTACAGAATTTAATCCGGCCTGATTTTGGTTTGGATTTGGTAGGAGGGGTGGCTGCTGCTGAAATCCCGTACGAGAAGTAGAGGCTTCCATCTCGTCTGGAGATGGGGCAGTAGGGGCCTGATAAATCCATTGAGCGTGGCCTAAATTTGGATTCATAACGCGCTTCTGGGTTGGCACGTTATTTGGGTTAGGAAGGGGTTGGGAAGGGAGTGTGCCTGGCTGGCGAGAATTTGCCAACTGGGCCAGCTGAGTTTTGACTTCAGTAAGCTCGTCCTTGTGCTGTTTTTGAATGGCCGCATTCGATTTTTGAATGTCAGCCAGAGTCTGAAGGATTAAGGACATTTGATCTTGATTTGGCCCTGATGGATAAGTAGGGTTGGGCCGAGGCTGAGGCGGCTGGTAGTGATGAGAGGGCTGTGGGCGGGACTGAAAAGGTGGTCTTTGGGTTTGAGAATTTCCCGCCCACTGAAAATTTGGATGGTTTCGCCATCCAGGGTTGTAAGTGTTGGAGAATGGGTCATTCTGGATGGCGTTGAGGTCCTCGCAGGTCTGAGGAACCTCCTGAGAATCAGGGAAAGGGGGAATGGAGTTCCCCCGGCTGGTGAAGAAAGGATCAGATGATCTTCCAGTCCAAGAATCAGATGGGGATGGACATGGATCCATCCCAGGGGAGGATCGGTGTAGGATGTTTTGCACAGTCTCCTGTGTGGAAGGAGGTTGTGCAAAGGAGTTACGCGCAGAGGTGGCTCGCTGCAAGTGCTGAGTCAGCTCATCCACCTTCTTTTCAATAATTGAGACCTTGTCCAATCGACTGGCCATTAATTCCAGGTCGACTGATGCGGACAGGCCCTGCGTCTCATGTGCTCCCTTAAGATTCGTCGCTGCGCGGGTATTCGTCCTGTCGAATAATCCCATGGAGTCATTGTTGATGGAGTTCTCGCACATGTTTTCGAGAATCTCCCATACGGTGTCTTCATGTTGACCCATGATGTTTCCTCCGCAGGTTGCATTGAAGAAAAGGCGGATGTCCTCACGGAGTCCCTGGTAAAAAGATTGGACTTGTTCCCATTTAGGAACTCCGTGATGGGGGCACTTCCTCATGAGATCCTGAAAACGATCCCATGCCTCATGGAGAGGTTCTCCTGATTGTTGAGTGAAGTGTGTAATCTGATGGCGCAAGGCGTTGGTCCGACCAACGGGAAAGAACTTTTTCAAAAACTCGGATTGAAGTTCTTCCCAAGTGTTGATCGGCCGGGTCTGAGTTTGATACCAATGGGCGGCCTTGTCCATAAGAGAAAAGGAGAACATCTTCATGAGAAGAATATCCCGATTTTGCGCATCTGATCCAAAAGTGTGGGCCAGATGCTTAAGCTGTTTGATGTGCTGGAAGGGATCTTCAGAATTAAGCCCATGGAATTTAGGTATAGCGTGAATCATGTTGGGCTTTAGTTCGGAATCAGGTCCTCCAATCGGGATTCTAACTCGAGGCTCAATTGCCACCGCAGCAGGATTGTAGTGGTCCCGCATCATAGGACGCTGTGGTGGGTGTACGAAGTTTTGGAAGAGGTCATTGAGTCGCTGGAGCTGGTGTTCCAGATTATTTTCTTCCTCAACCGGCTGAGCCATGATGGGGGAAGAAGAAGAACTTGGTTCTGAATCAGAAGAGAGAATAATGTGAGGGTGTTGCTGCACAAACACGGGTGTCGAGGCTTGGCCTTGACGAGAGTGAATTTCTAAAGGAGGTCTTAAGGGTGGTCTTAGAGACCTCCTTCCGTACATGCACAGTTGGGAGAGGTAAGTTTAGAAGGTGATGGACCCAATCAAGACACCCAAAAATGTGTTGGGTGACTATAGAGGTGCGGGGCAGATGGACCCCTTGATCAGAAAGATCGTCCACCTGAGAATTACCTGGGCAGCCAGAGAGGGAGAGTCCCGCGAAGACCCCTACACGGTAGAGCGTCCCCACGGGTTACAGGGTTTCCCCCACCCGACCTCTCTTGTCACTGCGGTTCCAGGTAGACCAGAATGGGGATCTTGACCTCTTAAGTCTACCAATTTTAAGATCAGGGTGCTTAAGGTTTCACTTGAACTTTAGTCTTTTTAAGTGCAAAGAGTGACCTAATTTAAGGTTGGTTAACCCAAGGGGTCAACTTTACCTATTGTTTTCTTTAAGAGCTTTTAGGTCCTGTCTTTTAGGGTTCAAGTGTTTAGAGAGAGCCAATTGTTTAGGATTTTTCTTGTATAGGTATTTTCAGACAAGGGCTTGGGCACACTTCATTTGGTTTTCTCAATTCTTGAGTTAAGTAGTGTGTCTCTAAATCCCTAGTGTTGGATCCTAGGTTGGCTCTACTTGGTCCAGTTAATTCTTTGTTGAGTAATTAGGGCTCAAGCAAGAATGTGTTAGCCCTTAAATACCCTTGATAGTGTGCAGAAATAATGAGTTGAAAACATGCAACTCTTATGGTTACTAAATATGGAAGACAGGTTAGCCCTATATTGCTTGTTCTTTTCTTTTCTTTTTCTTTAGAGTGTAGGGGTTAATAGTGAGAGAAAAGATTTACCTGTCTTCGGAGTGGTTGTCGTGTGGTTGCTTGTCTTCTTGAGTTCCTGTAGCTGCATAAAAGAGAGGAGATTATCAGAAATTAAAAGATACAGGAATGTTTACCTCTAGAATAGCCGTTGCTCCCCGGCAACGGCGCCAAAATGATGGATCGTCGGTTTCCGTTGTTAATTCGTTGTAGTAAAGCCGGTTGTTACCAACGTTTCATAAAAAATTTTTTTACTCGGAAAAATAAAAGAGTTCCCGAGGTCGAACTCAGGGAGCAAGTTGTATTCTAGAGATATACAAGTTCTATTACAAAAATAAAGAGAGAGAGAGAGAGATGAAAAATTGGCTTCTGCTTCTTTTCTTCTTTCTTCCTCTTTGTCTTTGGTTCTTCCTGTTCTTCTTCTTCTTCTTCTTTTTCTTCTGCTTTCTTCAGATTTTCCCCTCGTGCTCTTCTTCTTCTGTTCTTCCTTGTTTCCTTTCTTTCTTTTTCGTCAGATCGTCTTCTTCTTTTCTTGCTTCTTGCTTCTCTTCATTCCTTCTTCTTCTTTGTCTTCACCTGCCTTGACCTCTCTTTTTCTTCTTTGGCGATGGCCGTTGCTCTTCCTTCTTCTTCAGCGGGTCTTCTTCTTCTTTGGCTGCTGACCTTCCGTCGTCTGCCCCGGTGCTGAGACGACTTAACAATGCCTTCGCTACAGTGCAGCAGCTCCTTCTTCTTCAGCGGGTCTGCTTCTTCTTCTTTGGCCTGCACACTTCAGAGCTCATTCGTCAAGAGGCAAAAACCTATGCTACCCCCCTCCCCCGCGTATCTCTCTCTCTGAAATCACTCTTCGGAAGCTCTCCCAGAGCGCTATCGGGTAATCGGGTTCGGGTCAGGCCCGGGTCCAGGCCCACCGGCGTGCGTGGTGGGCGAGGAGTGCAGGTCAGTCTAATCGGGTCGGGCCAGGTCCGCGGAGCGTGGTCACGGACGAGGCCGAGTCGGGTCGGGTCGGGTGAGAGGGACCTCACCCCGTGGTAACTGAGGCAAACAGATGGTGGCAGTTTTTCAATTTATGTGGGTGCGTGGCTTCAGAAGGTTCCGAGGTGGGACTATCCGCGCACCCGTTTCTCTCACGCCTGCAGCAGGGATGGTGCTCCCAATTGCATCGGCTGTTGAGGCGTACAGCTCCAATCGAGGGCCAGGGTGTGTGCGTGAGACTCTTCCGCGCTGGCCGTGGCTATTCAATCTGGGATATCTCGGCTTGGAGCAACCTCGAGCAGGCTTCGAGCTTCCTCGCCAATGGCGGTCAAGGCCTGGAACCTGAAACCAATGGCACGGCCTCTCGGCCAAATCAGACAGGCGGGGGACCTTCGCCGTGGCACGGCGAAGATGGTCAGGGGGTCTGCAGGGGGCGAGATGGAGCTGTTAGGTCGTCCTAGGTCAGACTGTGAGCGAGGGAGTGGGTGTGTTCGGTGGGTCTGCAGAGGGTGTTTGGTGGGAAGTGGAGGGGCGGAAGAGGATCAGGGTGAGGAGGCGGAGGTTCTGCGGTGGTCGGCGAGCCGTGTGGGTCGCTGAGGTGATGGGAGCGGCTCGCCGGAGGGTGGTCGGAGGCGGAGAGGACGAGGGTGAACAGGGTCGGTAGAGGGCTTAATTGACTAAATCGAAAGCGGGGAAAGAAAGAGGAGGAGAAGGGGAGTAAGTCTAACTTAACTGCAGGGACGAAGGGGGAGGAACAGGGCGACAGTCGTATCGACTGTCGCCGGAGAAGATGATGCTCAGAGAGAGGGGCGGCGGCGAGCAGAGGGCTGGAGAGGCGCCAGCTGGGT
The DNA here is from genome assembly GCA_037157565.1 of Thalassia testudinum. Lineage (NCBI taxonomy): Eukaryota > Viridiplantae > Streptophyta > Magnoliopsida > Alismatales > Hydrocharitaceae > Thalassia > Thalassia testudinum. Next base: position 59,488,152 of record JAZHRO010000014.1, read on the forward strand.
GCGGCGTGGCGCGGGAAGAGCAGGGGGGAAGGTCTCTGCTGCTGGTAGTGCGGCAGAGCAACGAGGTGGAGGGGGAGGAAGTCGCCGGAGCTGGTGAGCGTCTGCCGGAGGAAGAAGAGAGGAAAATTGGGGGTTTTCTCCGTCAGATCCAGGCTGCCTTGGTCGGTGGAGCGGCGGGGGGTATTTATAGGGTTGAAGCAGGGAGGAAGGCGGAGGGAGACGACGTGTCTCCCTCGCCGGAGCATGGTCGGAATTCGAACCCATACCGTCCGTGCGTTCGCACGGCCGGTATGGGGGGCTACAGTGACCATGGGGGTGCTCCTGCGACGGCTGACGACGCAGGGCACCCCCGGTACACTTGCCAGGTCCTCCACCTCACCCTGCGCGGCGCCATGCTCCGCGCAAGGTCGCCGGAGCATGGTGCTGGCAGGGTTTTGCAGGAGGGACCTGTTTGCAAAGAACGAAGGAGAGTTAGGGGCCTAAATGCGAGGGTTCAAAAGTTGAGGGCCAAAGAGTAAATATATGAGGACCAAAGTGTAAATTCGGTCAAGGAGGTTTCTTCTTAGGCTCAAGTTTTTATACATGACTAATTAGGACCTAAGGAATCTGATGGTGAATTTTATTTTCATATTAAACCTTGTTTGACCGGTTAATTTGCGCAAAAACCCAAATTAAGTTATTAATTGGGCATGGTTCTCAATGTAGGTCAAAATGGGTTCTAAAGGCCAAATTGAAGGTTCTAAACCCTAGAGATTATTTTTCTATGAATTTTAGAGGGTTTATTCTATTTTTACTTTGCCTCGAACCTTGTGAATTGAAGTGGGTTGTTTTAGGGTTACAGATTATCATTTGGTTCCTTGGAAGTGCTGTAGCCCTTGCTAGATCATCTCATCCCACTTTTATTCTTATTAAGCTGTTTTGACCTGTGTTTGGGCCCAGAATTACCCCGTATGCAGATTATACTGGTAAAATTGCACTTTTACCCCTTGTGACTGGTTTTCTTCTCAAACTCAGAATTCTCTGAGTTAAGCCTTTCCTTGAGATATATAGGAGCTTTTATCCTTTGTATTGGGTCAAAATGAGCTAGTTATGGCTCATGATGAGGTTCTCATCATGTGTGCAGGAACTACAACGGGAAAGCGGGAATCTGGAAGCGAGAGCTTAAAGATCCTTTTCTTCCTGCGAAAATTCAGGTTGGTTCCTCTTTCTAGTCACATAATTAATTAATACTACCAAAAATATATTAAACTTGGCTTTCAGGACCCTAAACACTTAAATTAAGTGGAGTGGTGCATTTTAAAATCATTGTTTGCTTGTATGCTTCTTTAGCACCATTCCATTGCAAGTATTGGTGTTCTGTTTTTCGGGTCTAGATTTCTGTCCAGACTTGAAAAATCGATTCCTAACACCACAGGCCTCCTAAAATCATAAAGTTTCATAGAGTGATTCCCAATTAAGTTTGGAACATCTGTTCCAAATTTCAGATCAATTGGATTTGTATTTAATTTTTAAAAATTCGTGGATTACAGAGGGGTCACACCCTCTAATCTTCCTGTTTTGCTACTGTCTGCGAATTTTCAGAATTTTTATACTCATCCAATTTTTGTGAAATTTATCTTGTTGGAATCCCTGTGAAATTTTACATATCATATAAAATCATAAAAAATTTCTGAGGTCGGTGGTAATACTGAAAAGTCTATAATACCCACGGGTATTATTTCTGGACTTTGACACCAGTACAATTAAAAATTCAAAACTATTATCAAACAAATTCCTAAAATCTTACAAAAATCTTTTCTGGAATCCTTGTTTGATTTTCTTCAAAGTAGTGGTGTTGTTTGACTTGTTTGGACCACTACTTAATTCTGAAAGCTAAAAATAATTCATTGGTAGTTAAATTTCTGTCTCAGGGATAATTGGTTTAGGGTTTCTTCTTTCTCTTTAGAGACTCAATTAAAAGGAAATATACAATCACACATACAACTTGTCTTTCCTTTGATTGTGAACTTTCAAACTTGTTTGAAAACTTAAAGAGAAAAACCCTAAAATTCATTTAATTAAATCACATCCTAAAAGACAAAAATATAAAAAAATTGTGTGACAACTTGATTTTCATTGGAGCCACTCTCCAATTCCTGCACACACACAAAAAAAAATCAAATAACAGGGCAACAACCCAATAAACGCCCTCCACATTCCGTGTGCACTATAGAATCCTAGACCTAATTAAAATTTGTAGCAACTTGACCCCTAAGGCTTTATCAACTTAGGCTTGCTATTTAGGTCTTAAGTTTTCTTTAGTTAGTACCAATTCTGTCATCTATATCTGGTGTTCAGGCTGAGGGGTCGTGTCAAACGACCAGGCGCGGGTTTGTACAAGCACCTGGGGTTTTCCCTGGGAAACGTTTGGGCCCAAACCTCCCCTTAACCAACTTGGCTAGATTTGTTGATAGAACGGGTATTCACTATTGACTACTTATTTCCTATATAGACCAAGTCTTAGGTTATTATTATTAGGGAGTCACAATTAAGTTAGGTCTAGTTTTTGTTTGTTTGAATTGCACACTTTCTCTCATCTCTTTCTCTTCTCCTCCCCTCCCCGTTCTTCCATTTTATGCACGGGCGACGGTCTCAAAATCCGCACTTGGAAGGACCATTTGATTTCGCCCCCCACGTAAAAAGACCACTTTTTCTGTCTTCTCCTAAAAAAATGGAAACACAACAAAATAGGTCCACTGACCCTTCCACGTCTACCTCTAACCCCACCTCTAACCCTAATTCTAACACTTCCACCCAAAACCCAACCACCAGTAACTTTCCACACTTGTAGCTCCCCAATCTTGAGTTGCCCCACACACAACATCAAGACCCCCTACCTGATCTTTTAAAATTGATGGCCGATCAAATTAATAAATTAAATTCCAATCAACAAACATTGACTAGGAACATCCAAAACCTAGCCAATCCAAGGCCAAACCCACCACCCCGTCAGCAGCCTGTTGTTCCTCTAAAAGATTTCTATGATCCGTCTTATTATGAGGAACGACCAGGGGTGGTCATACCGGAGGGGGACTTTGAGATCAAGCCTGCCGTCCTGAACCTGATTAAACACTTTCATGGCCTTCCTAGGGAAGATCCTTTCAGCCACCTTGAAGAACTAACTCTTCTTGCACAGACAACCCATTCCCGAAATGTGCAAGAAGACATATGGCTGATGCGGCTTTTTCCATTATCTCTCAAAGATAAGGCCGCTTATTGGTTCAGGACCATTGGCCGACCCATCACAACATGGCCTCAACTCAAGAGTGCCTTCCTCAAGAAATTCTTTCCCATAGGTCGTACCAATTCCTTACGAAGATCTATTACGACCTTTCACCAAAAATCTGGTGAAACTTTCCATGATTCTTGTGAAAGATTTCAAGACCTTTTAAGAAGTTGCCCGCACCACGAGATTCCTTTATGGCAGCTCGTGCAAATCTTCTATCATGGATTAGAAGATCAAATCCGACAGTTTGTCGACGCCTCGTGTGGCGGCAACTTTTTAAATAAAGATGCAGAAAGTGCCTATGACCTGTTCGAAGAAATGAGTGAAAACTCATTTAATCAAGCTTCCATGAACACATTTTGCAGAACCCAAAACCCGCAGTTCGGTGTTCATGAAATAGGAACTCAATCTATCCCTGTCACCCAAGATGATCTTCAATTGATTGCTCAAAAACTCGACCAGATGCATATTAATCAAAAGAAAATTGAGGAAAGACTAGCCACTTCAACTCAAGCTCCACACCCACATCTAACCCAACCTAACTTTCCACAAAGAGAAAATTTGCACAATCTCAACACTACCCCTGCTGATTATTCTGAGGTTGCCCATGATTCACTGGGGAACTACAACTATCCAGATCTTAACCCCACTCAAAATATTTCTGCCATCCAGGAGCCCTTTAAAAATTCTTCCAATTGGAAAAATTACCCGAACTACTCCTGGAATAATCAAGTTTCCTCCCAACCATATCATTTTAATGGGTATGGGTCGAATCCAAATTTCCATCCTGGGCCATCCCAACAAGATATCAATGCCCAGATGTTGCGAACCCTGCAGGATATGCAAACAAAAATGACGGAAGTAACCCGCAACATCACAAATCTGAACAATCAGATTGGGGTTACTCCCACGCAAAGACCTGTAGGACATCTTCCGTCCCAACCCATACCCAACCCTAATCACCAAGGAAACCATTATATGGGCAGAAATCCACATTATCCACATCAGCCTCCTCCTAATCCACCACCTCAGCAGCCACCCAGGTTTCTGCAATCACAGGCCCCCCCACCTCCTCTAAATAATAATCCGACTGCACATGCAGTTACTTTGAGGAGTGGGAAAACCACCACTGACCCCGGGCCTTCACACGAACCTGGTAAGATACCTGTGCAAATTGACTCCCCACCTCCCCATCAGGAAGAAAAAGAAAAACAAAAATCTCAAGACAAGATTCCTGTCCCTTTCCCACAAGCTCTCTACCCCACCACCAACAAAAAATAGAAATCTGAGCCCACTACAGAATAACTCATGGAGCTATTTGGGCAAGTTCATATCAATATTCCTCTCCTAGATGCCATCAAATATATACCTGCCTATGCTAAATTTTTGAAGAATATTTGTACTCCTAAAAGGCAGGCTAAAAATCTAGGACAGGTGCATCTTTCAGAGACAGTAAGCTCTGTCATACAGAGTAAGCTGCCTCCTAAGATGAAAGATCCGGGGGTGCCTTTAATTTCTGTAATTATTGATGACACTACATTTAATCGCGCCCTCCTTGATCTTGGTGCCTCTGTAAATATTATTCCCACAAGTTTATTCGAAGAATTTCAGATCGGTGAATTAAAACCCGTCGAGGTTACCCTACAATTAGCCGACCGATCTACAATCAAACCTCGTGGGATTGTCGAGGATGTATTAGTCAAGGTCCAGAATTGTGTCTTCCCTGCAGACTTTCTGGTTCTTGACATTGAGGCACCCGAATCATTACTGGACTCCCCGATAATCCTTGGACGCCCCTTTTTGGCTACTGCAAAGGCAAATATCAATTGCCACACAGGCAAAATGGATATCAACTGTGCAGGCCAAACTATCACTTTAGATATTTTTAAATCCTCCAGGAGATTCCATGATGATAACTTCTTTAAGGACTCAGATACTGAAATTTCTAATATGGTGGAGGAGACAATGTTAATAGATACCCTTACCGACCACAGTTGTTTTGAGGACTCTGATTTAGACTCAGTGGTCGGCGAGATCTGTGATCCGGAAACTTGTCTTGACTCCAAATTTGTTCCTGATACCCCCCCTAACCCACCCACTATTCACGCACCTAATTTTTCTGCACTAACTCACCATTCCTTCCCCGACCCCTTTCTTACGGACCTGCCACCAACCCCACCCGAGTTTGGCACCCAACCTAAATTAAAACCATGGCCAGACTCGGGCCACACTTATCAATTTCCATCTCACTTTGATCCCAATATTATTTCTAATCAATTTTCTAGGGATCTAGACGAAGACAATTTTTTTGCGGGCATCCAAGTGTCCAATTATTTACATGATTTTCCGTCTTCTGTGCATACCTTCACGCCCGGCTGAATGGCGTAAAAGATAGCACTGGATGGGAGGTAACCCATCATTTTTTTTCTTGCTTTCCTTTTTTCTTCTTTTTCCAGGTTTTATTCATCCTAAACCTGACCGTTCTTCACTAAGGTGATTCCTTTTCCCTCCTAATGCATGAGGACATGGCATATCTTAAGCATGGGGGGGTGTTTTTAAATTTTTACGATCGATTTAGGATGTTTAAAACCTAAAAACATGCAATTTTCTTTAATTTATTTCCTGCTTGCATACCCAAAAACAAATATATATATATATATATATATATATATATATATATATATATTGAAAACTTTTTGAGGAAAAATTTTGAAATCGGGACTACGGTCGAAAAATTCACTTCTGGTACAATGGGATTTAATCTTTAACAAACTAAGGATGAGGATATGGATCTGATCATTAGAATTCCAGGGTCTATTTTAGACTAGATCAGATATCCTTCTCTAAAATTCCACCTGAACTCATGATAGTTCAGGTGACTTGATCCTATTTTGTAATATGGAAAGTATTTGACTTAGTTTTTGATTCAAAAACCTGTGGTTCTCGAGAAACTTTTTGTGTCAATTTTCACACACAAGCCAACATTTAAAAATAACTAAAAATTTGAAAAAACTCCCTTGTTTGGATTTAGTAAAAGTCTGAAGCAGATCATTGGTTTGAGTTCCCACCGTCGAGAAGAAGGAAAAAAACCTTCTTTGAGGACACGATGTCAACATGTTACCGCCTCGGTGCTGCTCTATATCTATATTTCATATCTTTAGACAGAGCATTAAAGCGCATTTCAGCAGCTCAAGTGTCTTGGACGGTGCTCTACCTATAGCGTCGGAGCAAGAGCTTGAGTTTGCTTGGAGCGCCCCTTTTCACCGCATCGTGTTTTGGGGTTGTGAGCTCCTGGGTGGTGTCATGGACAGTGCTATCCCGAAGTACTGGCACCAGAGCCCCCTCGAGGAATGGTAACGGGAATGATGATACCGACACATCTGTTGTAAGACTAAGCTAAAAATAAGCATGGGGGAGAGAAAAAAAAAAAAAAAAAATAATAATAATAATAACACGTCCTTATAAAGGTTGGCTTTTCACAAGCACAGACACAAGGTTTTAAAGGAATTTTCAAGTTGCGAATCAGATTCACGAGCCAGAAAAATCCTAAAAACAAACATTTCAAGTCATCTGAATTAACAAGGGGTTAATTTGTGAATTTTCTGAGGATATATTGATCCCGTTCTATCTAATGGTTGGATCCAAAAATAAATCCTGATGTTTATCTTCAACAAATCCCGTATCTCCTGTGTTTTAATCTACCAAGGTCCCTTAATCTCTTTTTCTCCTCAAAAGTCAAAAAAAAATTAGATTTCCCAAAAATTCCGTTTTCCAAAAAAATTAATGTTTTGCTAAGAGACTAGCAAAAGATAAGCATGGGGGTGTGATAAACGCCAGTTTATCATCATTTTTATGCTTTAAAACTAACCTAGCTCTAAGGATTTTACTCTGCAAACGGGTTTTTGGGCTGCATTTAGGCATAAATTAGGATAGGCATGCATTGCATTTTTTATTGTCATTTTAATGAGTTTTTGTGAGTGTTAGGGATGTACAGATGCACAGATCCCTAAAACCCTAGCACTCAAGAAGGCAATTGGTGAAGGAGAAGCCCAGACTAGCTGGAACTCAGCCTAATCCAGCTCACCTCAGCTTGATCCAGCTCACCTCAGCTTGATCTAGCTCACCGCAGCTGGAACCTAGCTTACTTGAACTAGGGTTAGCTCATCCCAGCTCCATTCAGCTAATCTCAACTGGATGGCAGCTCAAGAGAGTTCATCTTAGCTCACCCTAGCTCAAGTCAGCTCAGATCCAGCTCAACTTAGCTGAGTCTAGCTCATCTCAGCTCCCACTAGTTCACAGGGAGCTCTAGCTAGCTCCGCTGAGTTGACAGGAGTTCACCCCAGCTCAGATCCAGCTACATTCAGCTCTACTCAACTCCAGCCAGCTGAAGAAGAATTCATCTCAGCTCAGGAAGCTCAAGTCCAGCTCCCGGGGACTCAGCTTAGCTCAACTCAGTTGAGCTAAGCTACCTTAGCTGCCTCAACCAGCTTGATTCTCCCCGGGAGCACCAGACCTAGGTCACCTCAGCTCATTTTGGTAGAAGCTAGCTCACTTTATCTTGGCTTAGTAGCTAGCAAAGAACTAGCAAGCTAAGCCAGCTAGAGTAGCCCCATGCCAGCCTCTTCAGCAGCAGCCAGCTCCAGCTCCAGCTCCAGACTTCTTCTCCTCAGCTCCTTCCTCCAAACCCTAGCTCCAACACCTTCTCCTCTACTCCACCTTTAGCTAAGCTAGCTTAGCTTATCTTAGCTTAGCTTAGCTTAGCTAACAACCAGCTCCTTGGCCATTCATTACCTCCAAAATCAACCCTAGCTAGCTCCACCAACTCAAGCCTACCTAAGCTAGCTACCCTACTCAAGTTGGCACCACCTCCTAGCCATCCCTTCACCCCATTATCTCCACCAAAAGACACTTCAAGTTGGCGCCAAAAACCACCCCTAACCACCTCTATATTGGCACCACTTTCAGCCCCTTAATCCACCCTACACCTACCCACATAAGCCATCCTAGCCATCCACCTAACCCCCCTTCTAGAATCCTTCTTGGCGCCAACTTAGACCCTCTTCTAGAAGCCATTTTGGCGCCAATATCAAGGGGTGTCAACACACATAACCACCCCTTAGGTGTCCCTTAAGGTGGCGCCAAACACCCTTGTCCATTGGATCCTTAACCACCTCCCTCCTTCCATCCTAGCCATCCATTTCAAAGGTCACCATAGCCCCCCTCCTATTCTATAAAAGGCCACCACCTACCACCATTTTTGAGGCATCCTCCCTTAGTATATTTTCTACCTAAACCACCTATACCTACGGCCAAGAAGAAGGAGTAGAGAAGGAGATTAAAGGGGCACATCACCAGCCCTTTTGGTGCCTTCTTCTCCCCACTCTCTTCAACTTGAGCCACGCCAAGGAGGAGGACTCTCCCACTTCAAGGAGGACGGCCAGGCAAAGGAGAAAAGCTTAGGGTGGACGTCCACCCTTGGAGAGAAACTTAGGGCACGCCCCCTTAGGGCTTGCCTTGGAGGTCATCACCTTGGCGGAGTTCTGCAAGGAAGGAGTTGAAGGATTCTTTTCAAGCTTGGGAGCCACCAACCTTGGAGCAAGAAGCCCTCTTCTTCACCATCTATCTAGAGGATTTGTGTTTTATTTTCTTATTTGCAATTTTATAGTAGTACAAGCTTTCCTCTACTAGGCCTTTTGTAAAACACTTTATCAATTATCTAGTTGCCTTCTTTGCAATTTTTTTTTGTTTGCATTTCTATTAGCTTATTTTCAGCATTCTTCACTCCCTCTCCCTAATTATTCTAGGCCTCCACTTGCCTAGAGTGAGCTTAGGGAGAGGTTCTGCTTGTCACATAAAAGTAGTATTTTAATTCGAAGTGTAAACACTTTTCCCGCCATCAGTTCGCATGTTGCCTTAGTTCAAAAATAAAGAAAAATGGTATATTGAAAATTACCAAAAAGAAAGTTGAGATATATTCCAAGCAAGAGAATCAATTTTGCAACCATATTGCCTCCTTGGACGACCCTAGATACTCCCCTATCTAGGAATATAAATTTAAGAGCGAAAGCGGATTTACGCGTTACAACGACGTATTTTAACAAACCGCGTATTTTCGCTGTCAGAAGGCAACTGAGTATATACTTGACCCTGACCCATTGGTCGTTGTGGAGCATAATTGCTGGGTCGGAATTGGGTCTGTTGCCCTGGATTTTTCCAAGAGAAGTTAGGGTGGTTTCTCCAACCTGGATTATAGGCATTCGAGTAGGGGTTGGATCTAACATTCTCTTGTACAGCACAGACATCCTCATAGGGTGAGGATGGAGAGAAAGAAAAGGAAGGATTAGAAAAACTGGGATCAAAGGCCCCAGTTGGGAACTCATGGGGTTCCGAGAAATGCTGACTCATAGGTTGAGTCGCATCGAGTTGATTCACGAACTCCCGTCCAGAAAGAGCTTGTGAAGAATGGAATCCTGAATTTTGGGATTGAGTGGATTGAGAGTTGTTCATAGAATTGCCAGCCATCCACTCTTCCATTCTTTTAGCAACCAAGTCAACTTTGTCAAGTTTATTACAAATCAATTCCATATCAAATGAATGAGAGTCATGGACTTCATTGACATTTGATCTGGGTTGTTGGGACCAGTTAAAAGTATCCATGGAGGCATGATTAATTGAATTCTCACTCATTTCCTCAAATAAATCATGTGCACTATCTGCATCTTTATTGAGGAAATTGCCTCTGCAAGAAGCATCCACATGGTTTCTGAGTTGCTCAGTCAACCCATGATAGAAAATCTGCACGAGTTTCCATTTCGGCACCTCGTGGTGTGGACACCTCCGCAATAAGTCCTGGAATCGCTCCCAGGCCACATGAAACTGCTCCCCCGGCCGCTAGGTAAAAGTAGTGATTGCCCGTCTCAAAGCATTGGTATGACCGACTGGGAAAAATTTCTTCAGAAAGGCCGATTTCAACTCATTCCAAGTTGTAATTGGTCTTCCTATTGCCCTATACCAATGCGCGGCCTTATCCCTAAGAGAGTGGGGGAAGAGCCTCATGATCATTTGCTCCTCGTTTACGTTTCGAGACTTGGTGGTCTAGACCAAAGTGGTCAAGTCCTCCAAGTGTTGAAACGGATCTTCAGAGCCAAGCCCATGACAATGTTTAATCAGGCTTAACACCTGGGGCTTGATTTCTACGTCATCGGCTGGAATCTGGACGCCGGGACGTTCCCCGTAATTTGAAGGATCATAAAAATCCTTCAAGGGCTGAGCGCCCTATTCTCTGGAACCATTCTTGCATTCTCTGCATTTGTTCCAGCTGCCTTCGAAATTCTTCCTGTGGATTTCCAGGCAGAGGAGGCTGTTGTTCGGCCATGGGATCAAATTGACCAAAATCTAACTTGCGCCTCCTAGAATGTTCTAATGGTCCTTCCAACCGGGGATTCAATGACCGTCTTCCTAGCATAAACTAGGAGTAGGTCGGAAGGACCGGGGATAGGGACCCTGCAGCACAACTAAACAAGGTTGTCCTTAAGTGGGGTAGCCTAAGGATCTACTGACTCCCAACACCAGCCTTAAGACTGTAACTGATTTACTCTACTTGCGTCTGTATAATCCAACCAGTTAGAAGGAGGGACTGGGGAGAAGGTTCTTCCTTTGGCTTTCACCTCCGGTTCCTAGTGTACCCCCCAACCGCGGTCGTTTGACGCTACTCCCCTAGCTAGACATCAGATTAATCAGTACAAGTAGGTTAATCAAAAACAATCTCAGACTAAGCCTTGAAGAGTGAATCAAACCTTAGGGCCAACGTCTACTCAATTTTATTACGGCCTGGGATTGTGGTGCTTATGGAATGTGATGGGCCCTTACAATGGGTTGTGCCCTTAATGATTGATTGAAATTTGTGTAAGTGCGTGCACAACCAGGGTTTTCAAGCAAGATTATTTATAATGTGTGAATTTTAATGTTCAAATCCTCCTTAAGTAGCTTTTAGGGTTTCAAATTAGGTGAATTGCAATCAAATTTCTAGGCAAGCCAAGTTGTAAAACACGGGTGAAGATAGTTTTCCTTTAAAATCAGAAAGAAAGCGGAGTGCCTGGAATATACCAAGATTGAAAACCCTAAGGAGGAGCTACTTGATGAGTTGGTTTTAAATAAAGTGGTGCGGCCCAAACAACTCAAACAATTGGCCACAATTGCACCACTAAGTTAGGCACTCAAAGATGGTTAACCTAGAATGATTTCTACTCTGTTATGTGTTGCTCTATGTGTACCGGTTCAATAGATCAGAACCCGGTTGAGTAGAAAACAAATCAAGTTAATCAAGTGCCTTGAATGTGGGTGTGTGTTGTGTGTTTGTTGAAAGTTACCCCACAAAATTATCTTTTTGTTATTATTTTTTTTTTTTATGAATGAGGGTGAAATGAGTGTGAGTAGAAATCCAAACAACCAAACTATTCCTAGGATTTATGCAAACACCTAGGTTAATTGGAATTTGGATTTAATGTGGCGAATGAAATCTATGGAGGGGGAAAGAATGGGGGAGCACTTACAGTTGTCTTCAACTGCACTTTACTCCAGTCTACCGCTTGTTGATTCCTTGATGGAGGTCTCTGCAAAACAATAGACACAAGAGAAAGCTAGTTAGAAAACAAATAAAGTGCAAGAAATGCGAAGAAAAGATCGGAAATCGTTGCCTCCCCGGCAACGGCGCCAAAATGTTGAACGATTACGAATCTACGCTAACGTGTTTGGTTTTGGAAAAACCTGTCGTTGTAGTTCGAAAGCGAAGAATTCGTGTTCAACAAATAAGATTTATACCTAAAAAGAATTCCGGGTCGAACTCAGGGAGGCTACGTTGATCTATATTCGCAATTATGCTTTTTTTAGGATTTTTGATAAACAAGGCGAAATAACTACAATGGAGCTATCAAACTAAGAGAGAGAGAGAGAGAGAAAGAGAACATGCATTCAATATTTCAATTGTTTGTACAAGCAAACGAAATGAAAGTTACACTAGAAAGCGGGAAATCAATTACACTATAAAGCAGGAAAATTCTACACTAGAAAAGCTGTAAATAAGAATGGGAGAGAGAAGTTATCCTCCTCGACAGTCGCTTGGAGGACAACCCGAACGAGACGACGTCTGGACGAATGAGAACGGAGCAGGACGAGGGAGGACGAAGCAAAAGAGCGGGAACGGAGTAGCACGCCGTCGTCATCGCGGGATCCACTTCCGAAGGAGAACGAAAATTTAGACTTTATCTCGTGAGGAGCATCGCGGGTGTGGGACAAGCTTCTCTTGAGCTTTGGAGAGGCAGAGAGGAGAAGGAAGGGATGAGAATTTCGTATGGAGGGGGTCTCCTTTTATAGTTGCAAGGAGTGGGGGCAAAATGGACATTACAACTTCAAAACAATAAATGAGGGGTCTTTAGTGACGGATGAAACCATCGCTAAAGCCCCCAGCGCGCGCGTCGCTTCCGCGCCCAAGCGCCCGCTCAGCCGCCCGCGCGTGTAACGCCTACGCGCTTCTATTGATTTTCAGCAGTCCGATCGCGAGATCGGACGGCTTAAAATCGCGCCTTCACCGCTGCCGCCTGCCCGCCTGCACGTGCGATCGCGCGTCCACGCGGGCGTCCAATCGTGCATCATCCTGATTGAGCGCGCGCGGCTGTTGGATCTCCATCTGACGCTCATCCGCGCCCGCTCAATCGCGCCTTCCGCTCCCTCGCCGCGGCTCGAACTCGCGCCCCGCGCTCGCGTAAGTGCGCTCGACCGCTGCGCTGCGGGGTGCGGATGGTCGAGCGCATGTTTTAAGCGCCGGGCGGCCACAGCCGTTGGATCGAGATCCAACGGCGGAGAGGAGACGGGTGCGCGGTCTTCACAAGATGCATGCGGCCGTTTGGGCGGCTGAGATGGCGCCACGTGGCGCCATCTTGGCCGTCCATCTTCTGGAAGTTGTAGATGGTGCCACGGATGTCGGATTGACTCGATTTTTATGTCGTTGGGCTGCGATCGTCGGTCCGAATTCATCCGTGCGGTCGGATTTGTCATCTGAAGTGTGGATTTACACCATCCTGGCCCTTGATCTTCTAGGGTTCCCCGGTCTCTATCTGATGCTACGGATGCCTGATTAGGGCGATCTTAGAGTCGTTGAACTCCAATCGTCGCCCTGATCACATCCATACGGTTGGATCTTTGATCCGAGGCCCCGATAAAATGTTTTCCCTGTCCAAGCACATAAAAGGAGACAATTAACCTCCATTTTATTCAAACTACTCTAAATGCAAGATGATGCATGGTATGCAATATTTATATTATGAAATGCAATCCTATGCTTAAGAACATGCATATATAGACATTTTAAGTAGTGTAAATGTGTTTACATCAATATATATATATATGTATATATATATAGATATGTAAATATATGTATACATTGATATATGTATAGATATATATATATATATATTTATATGTATGTATATATAACTATATAGATGTACATATGTATATATATATATATATATATATATATATATATATAGTAATATATGTATATAGATGTATGTAGATAGATATGTATAAATATATTTATGTACATATATAGTTGTAGATATATATGTACATATGTATGTATATTTGTATATATATATATATATATGTATAAGTATATGTGTATATATATGTATATATATATATGTATCTATACATATACTTAGTTATATAGGTAATAATATATATATAGATATATATATACATATATTTATATATCTATATGTATATAAATATATGTATATATATATGTAAATATATACGTGTATATATCTATATATATAAGTATATATATATATATATATGTATGTATGTATGTATACTAATACTTAGTTATATATGTACTAATATATGCATAGATATATGCATATATATATATATATAAATAAATATGTTTATAAATATATAAGTATATAGTAGTGTATAAGTGAGTGGGTGTGTGTGTGTTTGTGTCTACAGGAGTGAGAGAGTGTCGTGAGAGAGAGAGAGGGAGAGCGAGAGAGAGAGGGCATCTGCTGGAGTGAAGGAACACGGAGAGATAAGTCATCCGCAGCCTCCAAGTGTCGTCTAATGCCACGTGCACGTGCAGGCGCATAGGCGTGCAAAGACGTGCGCGCACGCAGGAGGAAGCTGGAGTGGGAGAGACCGCAGTGCATTGCGCTGTGCGGTGAGGTGGGTGCAGGCGCGAAGAAGCGGGCGAAGGCTTACGCGGGAGGGGCGCTGGAGCGGGCACGTGGAGAGACGCGGGCACGGGCATGCGCGGATGGGTTGCTGCCTGTAGCGGCGCGGAGAGAGAGCGTTGGATGACTGGATAAGTGAGAAACTTACTAGTCACCGCACTGTAGCCACAGTGTTCCGCTGAAATGCGTGAATAGTGGCTACAGTGAGCACTCGGCTCGCGCGACCAGGTGCTGGCGATTCCGTGAGTGCGGGCGCCGTTGAGCGAGCTGGCACGTGCGGGGAAGGACTGCATCGGCTGGGCTGCGGGCGGAACTTCGCGATAAGGCACGGGGAGAGGGGCGAGGGCGACTTGCTAGCAAGTGTAGAGAGACCTGCGCCGGCTGTTGGCGTGCGCGGTGGCCTGTGCTGTTGCTGTTGATGCCATGCTACTGCTGTTGCGGAGCTTGAGCTTCAAAGCTTGAAGCTCCTGTGGCAATGGCGGAAATTCTTTGAATGATGAAATTAGAGCGGGGAACCACCACACCCACCAGCTCTTTGATGAGCTGGGTGGTGGTGGGACTCACGGTGGTGGTTGTGCACCACTGTGAGTGGCTCCTGCCCGTAGTGTGGCTCTTCAAGAAGAAGAGAGGCTGCGTATGGAGGGTAGAGGGGAGGAGACGGCCTGTAGAAGAAGGTGCTATGTGTTTTTTTTCTCTGTTGGACTAGGCTCTCCGCAAGGAAGAAGGCTGGGCTCTTTTTAAAGAGTAAGATGGCATGCATAACCATGCCTTGGCTGTGCATGGCTTGGCAGGGAGTGGCTGCGCAGAGCATGGCGCGAAGAGGAGCTGCCATGCCTTGCAGCCGTGGAGAAGTTCAAAATCAAATAAAAAATAAAGATGGAAATTTTGCGAGGCAGCACTTGAAGAATTTGTCAATTACGAGGCCATTTTATTCACTCTCCTCCCCTCTCAATTAAATGCATGCATGCATGTACTTTCACAAATGCGACTATGGTTGCCTATTATGCACTGGCAATGCTAGGAAATAGCACAAGATGGAACAATTGCTGGTGTATTTTTGCTGTGCAATCATACCCCCATGCCTATCTTTTGCTAGTCCCTAGCAAAATATTTTTGTATTGTATTTAGAAATGATCTTCAGCTGAAGATTTTCTCCTGAGGCGACATAGGTGTGTTTATTGTTGGATATTGTGAGGACCAATTGCAGAGAAGACTACCAGTACTTTAAGTCTCACATGACATAGACCATCTCTCAACTAACCTGGACTCTTGATATTTAAACCTTAAGTACGATTTCCAGGACTCGGAGGTTTTTGTCGTACTCGAGAGCTCAAGAGATTATGGCTTGTGCATAGTGAAGGATCAAGACTGACCAGATGAACATTAAGACTCAAGCCCAAGGTTTCACGAATTTTTAAGTACAGGTTGGTCCTAGTTTCAGCTCGTGTCTTTGGATTGACCCTTAAAAAGATGACGGAAAACTCAACTCCCATTTTTTGACATTTGTGGCTCAAAGAAAATAGGGTATTTGCCTTGAAGAACTTTTTTGTAGGAAGATTTTACAGACATTTGTGAGATATACTGACTTATTTGCATCTTCTCTCTCTTTTTTTTTTTTTTTTTGAAACACGTGTCAGTATATCTCTTACAACATTATTTGGAGGAGCACACTTTTCTTTTTGGTGGGAGAGTTCCTTCTTGGTGGAAAGAGTCTTTCCTAAACACAAGACTAAAGCCTGGGATAAAAAGTCTACCAGTGCTCACAGGTAAGGACTCCACCTTCCCTAATGAACACTAGGTTGGATCTTATGTTCACCTGGTCTTTCTTGATATGTGTAGTGTGAACCAAGATTACTTAGGCTCTCGAGTAGAAGAAAACCAACGGATCCTATACTAGTGTCTCAGGTACAAGAATACGTCCTTAGTTAGGAGAGATTCCGATCTATCTTATCAATGATCAAGTGAATTAAGCTGAGCCTGAGCGAATCAAGCTTTTGTGGCCTGGAAAGTCTTCAAAACAGTGGTTGAATATCCATAAACACTTATTGTATTTTTGTTTCAGCCTTCAGATCATTACTAAACACCTCCTTTTATATAGATAGATAGATGAAAACTTCATGATACCCTAAAATACCCAGATCCTATGGATATCTATCCACCCCCCCATGCCACACGATGCTATGTCCTCATATGCATGCAGGGAAGGGTAGAGGAAGGACGAAAGATCGGGTAACGAGTGCTGAGGTGCAGGGTATACGGTAGGGTGGTAGGGTGGGTGGATGGTGGGTGGTGAGGTGAAAAGTGAAGTGAGCATGACAGTGAAGTGAAAAGTGATGGTGGATAGTGAGTTGTTGGGGTGCCTCCCAACGAGCGCTGAATTTAACGTCCCCAGCTGGACTCAGAATGAGGCACAAAATTAGTTACCCTCCAGCAGGGCAACAGTTTCTCCAACGGGGTAGGTTCATGAGCAAGATAGGGTTTCAAACACTGCCCATTGACGGTAAATTTATACCCAGATTTGGGATCTTCAATCTCAACGGCCCCGTTAGGAAATGGTCTCGAGACCAGGAAAGGACCAGTCCATTTGGACTTCAGTTTTCTAGGAAAGAATTTGAGCCAGGCATTGTAGAGCCAAACCTGCTGAGATGGCTCAAATTCCTTCCGCCGAATACGGCTGTCGTGAAAAGCCTTAGTGCGTTGTTTGAAAGTTAAAGCAGAATCATAGGCTTCACGACAGAGCTCTTCTAGCTCCTGGAGTTGGAGTTTCCTTTCTCGACCACACAGGTCTGGGTCGAGGTTACATTGGCGAACCGCCCAATCAGCGCAGTGCTCCAACTCCATGGGCAAATGACAAGGCTTCCCGTAAACGATTCTATAAGGAGACATACCAAGGGGAGCCTTGAAGGCGGTCCAATACGCCGAAAGTGCATCAATCAGCTTGTCAGACCAGTCCTTTCGGTCAAGCCGAACCATTTTCTGGAGAATTTGCTTGATTTGCTGATTCGACACCTCTTCCTGGCCGTTAGTTTGAGGATGATACGGGGATGAGATATGATGGTGAACTCCGTATTTCCTCAGAAGTGCCCGAAAAGACGCATGGGTAAAGTGGCTTCCTCCATCCGAGATAATGGCTCGAGGGATCCCAAATCGCGCAAAAATGTGGTCTTTGACAAATCGAGTGGATATAACATGGTTAGCATGGCACGTGGGAATAGCCTCGATCCATTTTGAAACATAATCAACAACCACGAGGATAAATTCGAAGCCGTTGGAAGGAGGAAAGGGACCCATGAAATCAATTCCCCAAATGTCGAAGATTTCCGCATCTAGGATGGGTTGTAAGGGCATCATGTCACGACGTGACATTGACCCTAACGATTGGCACCTAGTGCAATGTTTGGCATAATTGTGTGCATCCTGGTGAAGGGAGGGCCAAAAGAAACCGCATTGCAACACCTTGGCTGCAGTTTTCCTCCCAGAGAAATGGCCTCCGCAGGCCTGATCGTGGCAGAAGGATAGCACACTGGGGAATTCACTGTCAGGAATATAGCGAAGGATGATTTGATCAACACCTATCTGAAAAAGAAGTGGATTATCGCAGAAATAATACTTTGCTTCTACCATGAGACACTCGCGCTGGTTTTTAGGCCAGCCACGTGGAAGGGATCCAGAATTAATGTAATTGGCAATGTCGGCATACCACGATCCACTTGCCACATTAATTGCCAAAAGGTGCTCATCAAGAAAAATCTCATTGATCGACAGAGTAAGTCCAATATGGTCAGGGTCTAGTGTGGAAGGATGATTAGCCACAACATTCTGGGCTCCGGCCTTATCGCGGATCTCAATGTCAAATTCTTGGAGCAGAAGGATCCAACGAATCAATCTAGGCTTGGCATCTTTCTTGTGCATGAGATGGCGAATGGCCACGTGATCAGTGAAAACAATAACATGTGAGCCCAGAAGGTAAGAGCGGAATTTCTCCAGCCCAAAGACGATCGCCAGTAGTTCTTTCTTAGTGGTAGTATAATTACGCTGGGCCTCATCCAACGTCTTACTGGCGTAGTACACCACGAAGGGGTGTCTATCGCGTCTTTGTCCCAGGATGGTTCCGACTGCAAGGTCGGAAGCGTCACACATGAGTTCAAAGTCGAGGGACCAATTAGGTGGCTGGAGAACAGGGGCCTTGGTGACAGCATTACGCAGCAGCATGAATGCTCGTATGCAGTTGGGGCCCATATCGAAGGCTACGTCGGTCGATAGGAGATGAGTTAAAGGTCGAGAAATCTTGGAGAAATCCTTGATGAATCTCCTACAGAAATCAACATGTCCCAAGAAGGAGCGGATTTGTTTGACAGAGCCAGGCACAGGTAAATCAGCAATTACATCAAGCTTAGCTCGGTCAACCCTGATCCCTTATTGGAGATGATATGCCCGAGAACGATTCCCCCGTGTATCATAAAATGACTTTTTTTCCAGGAAAGCACGAGGTTTACATCAATATATCTCCTAAGGATACGGATCAGGTTGGCAAGATAGTCATCAAAAGATGGTCCAAACACCGAGAAGTCATCCATGAAGACCTTGAGAAAGTCACCCACCATGTCATGGAACCAGCATACATCTCTGGAAAGTTGCTGGCTCATTACAAAGTCCGAACGACATTCTTCTAAATGCAAAGGTGCCGAAGGGGTAGGTAAAAGTGGTTTTCTCTTGGTCCCGGGGGTCAATTGCCACCTGGTTATATCCTGAGAATCCATCCAGGAAATAGAAAAATTTATTTCCCGCTAATCGCTCTAGGATTTGATCAATGAAAGGTAGCAGAAAGTGATCTTTCTTAGTTGCAACATTAAGTTTCCTATAATCTACACACACTCTCCAAGATGTAGGAGTGCGTGTAGGGATGGATTTGTCCCTGTTGTTGACACAGATGGTGAGTCCTACCTTTTTGGGCACAACGTGAATCAGACTCACCCAGGGGCTATCGCTGATCGGGTAGATTATACCTGCATCCAGCCACTTAATAATTTCCTTCTTAACGACCTCCCGCATGTTAGGGTTGAGACATCGCTGCATCTCGTGGGAAGTTCGAGCCTCCTCCTCTGTATATATATGGTGAGTGCAGTAGGAGGGGCTAATGCTAGATAAGTCTGATAAAGACCATCCAATGGCCGCCTTGTGTTCCATAAGGACCTCAGTTAGTTTGCACTCTTGCTTCCTGGTCAATTTTGAACTGATGATTACGGGGAGCATTTCTTTTGGCCCTAGGAAAACATACTTAAGTGTATTAGGCAACTCTTTCAGCTCAGGAGTGGATGGTGAAAAATTTGGCATTTCTTGGGACGAGAGTGTCCCAGGCGGATTAGAAAACAAATCAGGAGGAAGAAGTTGGCCCTCAGATTGGCCAAGAAGAGGGGCTTCTTGGATAGATGGATCCAAAAAGGAATAGCCCCAGTGAGTAGTATGTGGGCTCAAGGTCCCAGTGTGGAGTTGCAAATCCATTTGATTTGGCTGGAAAGAAAGGGTAATCTGGTCTTCAAGAGTGTGGACCGGCGGCGAGTAGCCCGGATATGACTCAGACCATGAGGTATGGGAAGCGAAGAAAACCTCATTAGAAGTCTGGTCAGGAGAAAGTACGGGAATAGGGAGGGATGGGGGAACATCACAATATGTGTCGGTTAGGCAATCGTCAATGTTTACAGGTAATCCGCAGCAGTCAGAATAGGTCCCAATTAGTCCGATACACGCGCTTATGGCCATGTCCTCGTCAGACATGTCATCCTTGATGCAATCGCAATCAAAGTTCTTGGCTGTCTTGAAGATGTTAAGCTTGAGCTTTTCAGATCCAACAGCAATCTCAATATAGACCGACTCACAGTCGATATGGGCGCAGGCTGTGGCCAAGAAAGGTCGACCAAGGATGATTGGACAATCAGAAAGTGAGCTAGGAACTTCCATATCTAAAACAAGAAAGTCAATAGGAAAACAGAGACTTTTGACCCTAACCACCACGTCTTCCACCACACCCTTTGGAATTTTGACAGAACGATCTGCCAACTGTAACGTGATAGGGGTAGGTTTCAGATTTCCCAAGGAAAATTTTTCGAGCATGATGGTTGGTATAAGATTGATGGAAGATCCTAGATCAAGCAGGGCACAGTTAAAATTGCAGCCTTGGATGCTACAAGAAATATGCAGTGTGCTCGGATCTTTTTGCTTCGGTGGTAGATTTGACAGTATAGCACAACTCTCATGAGGCGAGAGAACCACCGGATTCTTAGTTTTCTTTGACTGTCACCTGGGGGTTGTGTAGTCTTTGAAAAATCGGGTGACAGTAGATATGTGGTCAATAGCCTCGAGCAGGGGTACCTTGATTTCAACATCCCTGAACAAATTAAGCAGGTTATCAAAGGCCTATGTATCTTTCTTCTTGCCTTTTGGCTCCCTTAGTAGAGCCTCAGGGAATGGGATTGATTCTGCTACCAATTTGGGTGTATCGTCCTCTCGTGAATGTGGTGCGCATCCTGAATGTGAGGGCGATGAAGAAGACGGGCTAGGATCAGGTCAAGGCAGATCGACGGTCTGCTTACCGCTCCTCGTAGTGATCGCATTGGATGATGAGGGTCCAGTGGGATCATACGGCAGAGGAGGGTTCATAATAGGGACATAAGAGTGAGGTGCTGCAGCGGGATTAGCCTGAAATCCCGGTGGAATGCTCGGACCCTGCAGAATTTGATGAACCTACCCCTGAGAAGGTCGTACCTGTGGTTGAGGACCACGGGGTACGAAATCTCACGGGTTGGGAACAGGTTGGGCAGGGAGAGTGCCCTGAGATCGAGTTGCCATGCGTAGTTGACTGATCTCAGCATTCTACTACGCCAATTGGTGCTGAAGAGAGGTCAAGTTCTCTTCATGGCGCTTTGACATTTCCGTCATCATTCGCATCAATTTATCAGGAGGACTTGATGCGTGTTCTGTTTGCGGTACACAAAGGCCAGATGGTGGATTCGCCATAGGATTAGACTGGGCCCTTAGGATGATGGGTGCGGACGGTAGCATTGGTCCACTCGCGGGGATTTGGTGCTATGGGTTGTTGGACCATGCAAAATTTGGATGATTTCGCCACCTTGGGTTATAAGTGGCAGAGAACTGGTTGTTCCCCAGGGAGCAAGCGTCTTCTATGGCAGAAGATGCATCTACATGTAAATATGTGTCCGAGCACACGGAGGCTTGGTCCTCCGTGTCAAAATACTGGCTTGCAGAAGCCAGATCCACATGACATACCGAGTCACTCGGCGTGACACTCGGTAAGGAAGGTCTTACGGGGTTTCTTGGAATAAGCCTGGTGTTCGAAGAATTGGGATTGTGACGAAGTGGTGAGGTAGGGGTGTTTGCCATAGAACGGGTGGGGTTGGCCAGAAGCTCGTCCAGCTTCTTGTGCATGACGGAGACTTCATCCAGTTTCTGTGCGATTAGGCTGAGATCAGTGGATGAATGGGAGGGTCCCGTGTCAACTTCGTGGACGTTACGGGGCAGGCTGGTACGATTAAAGGCGACAATGGAAGCATTGTTCATTGAGTTTTCACTCATATTTTCAAATAGTTCGAATGCTCCATTCTCATCTTCATTCATGAAATTCCCTCTGTAGGAAGTGTCTGCAATCTACTTCAAAGTCTCATTCAGCCCATAGTAGAAAATCTGGGCTATATGCCACTTAGACAGATCGTGGTGCAAACACTTCCTGAGGAGGTCATTATATCTCTCCCATGCCTCATGAAATTATTCTTCGTTTTGTTGCGTAAATGAAGTGATAGCACGGCGAAGCACATTGGTTCGCCCGATTGGGAAGAACTTCTTGAGAAACGTTGTTCGCATCTCTTCCCAAGAGTGGATGGTTCTCCCAAGGGTGCGTAACCACTGCGATGCTTTATCCCGCAATGAAAATGGGAACATTTTCATGAGGACTATAGGTAACCCGATATTTCTTGGTTTAACAGTTTCAGCCAATCGGGTTAGGTCTTCCAAGTGGAGAAAAGGATCTTCACTTGCAAGACCATGGAAGTGAAAATTTATCAAGCCAATTATGTTAGGTTTCAGTTCAAAGTCGTCCCCGCCCATGGGGACCCAAATTTGTCCTGTGGTCTCTGTAGCAGTGGGATTCTGATAGGAGCTAAGAGACCTAGGCTCCTCCCATTTGGGAGGGTTCTGCATTTCCTCCAATGTTTCGCTAATGGCCTCAATTTATTCATTATACATTTCCATTTGGGCTTGGAGGTGGGTTATGGGATCTAAGGCTGCATCAACTGGTGGGTTTTGAGGGCGATTTCCTCCCTCGGGATTTGGGGGTGGGCGTGCAGGCATGTTTGTGGAGGAGGACGATTCGAATTCTTTTCTAAAATTATCAGGAAATTCACATAGTTCAGGGTTTTGTGACCTCCTCCCAAACATGCACTACAGTAGGAAGAATTGGGGGGATAAGAAGGGTAAAGAGATGAGAGAAATGACGCTGCAAAGGTACACTTGATGACAAATCAATACAATCAAATTCCTAACCTCTACAGTGTGCCCTTAGACCTAAAGATCTAAGTTACCCACTATCATGAACTACGGAACCGAATGCAAGCACTGCTGAACCATCGGGCCAAATTGAAAGGCAGTTTGCCCCAGTCTTAGACACCCGATAGCATGCGGGAACCCTTACTAGCACGTAGGCGCTACACGCAGGTAGTTAGACCTCCAATCCTTAATAAGGGTCAAGTTGCTACCAATTTTAGTTAGAGGCTTAGGATCAAGTGCTTCTGGAATGTGAAGGGCGTTATTTACGGGTAATTCCCAAGTGATTTATTTTGTAGAGTGTGTAAACCAAGCATGCAATGGGGAAATCTCCCTGAATTGAAGTTTTAATTGGTGAATGGTTTTTAGAATTCAGCCTTAAGTAGTATGGATTTTAGGATTTCTCTGAATTACCAATTCAACCAATCTCCGGGTTTTGAGAGAATACAAGTTTTCTTCTTAGCCCAACAAACCCTTCTTCAATGTCAGTTGGTTAATGCATCCTAAAATGCAATGGGCTTCACTAAATGAAGATTTCTATGTGTGGATGCACGAGTCAGTTTTAGATTAGTGTGAAAGGGTGCCAAAGCACTTCAATTCAAGTGCTCCAAATCACCAAAATGATTTCCACACACAAGGCTCAACCAAAAGATAAGGAAAATCAAATGTTGGGGTTGAAGTATTCGGGATTGAATCTTAGGCACATGAAAGGTCGTGGTGGGGTTGGAATAAATTCGATTCCAAGTCTCCCCACCAAAAAGGTGATCCCGAATTGCAGATAAATGAGGCAAAGAGGGATGGCAACCAATATTTTTATTTTTGCCTCAAAGAATACTTCACACGGTGAAAGATTCAAGAATTAAGATTCTAAGATCTTCGCTATGCGAAGTTTGGCGTGAAATCCTAAGGCGGTGAGAGTGATGACAAACAATCGAACAAGTGATTTTTAATCCACTTGCCCCAAGAAATCCCAAGAAGTGTTTTTAGTTTTTTTTTTTATTAAGGTGACAAGTTAACCTAAGTTGCTAAGAAAGAAAGACCAACTTGTTCAGCAACGTGTGCGAAGCTCCAGTGCGATGCCGGCATCTTCACGCTCTCATTCCGGCCTTGGATCTACCCACGTCTCCGACTTCGTCTGCCTGCCTTCTCCTTGCAACTGGTTCACCTGCACAGCAATAAACAAAAACACCCATGAAGAGAAGGGAGTGAGAAGAGAAAAATTAAAGGAATGGAGTAGAAACTTACCTGAATGCACACTTCCCCGGCAACGGTGCCAGAAAGGATGTAGTGTAGACTCAGATAGGTTGTGTTAATATGGTGATTTTATCGTTGTAATGAGTATAGTGGTTAACCTAAATCGAGCCTAACCATCTCTTTACAAAATTTTTTACTTGGCCTATTTGATTTTATCTTGGTCACTTTTAGGCCTAAGGTCGAACTCAGGGAAGTGGGATTAGAAGTGAAGAAGTTTCTACGCCTTTCCTACAACGAATCTCTTCCGTTCATTTATTATGTTTTTGGTGTTTTTCTATTTAAGATTTTTTTTCTGATAATTTTTATCCTTGAGGTACACCCTCAAAATCTAGTTCTTGGCTTTGAGCCAAATTAGGGTTCCAAAACTGGTATTGCTATTCGCAAGACTGAGTACCTGCAAGTCAAGGATTATCATTTCTCATTTATCTTTTTAATTGAAGAAAAGAGAAATAGAAGTAAGATAAATATAGTATATATATATATTATATATGTATAAAGGGGTGCAGGTGGAGGTGGAGATGGTGTGTAGCACGGTCTCGACTCGGTTGTCGTCTAGGAAGATGCAACCAACAGGATGAAGTGCCAAGTGGAGTGTAGGATGGATGGGTGGAAGATGTGTGCGAAAAAAACGCTTTCTGTATGCGTGTATCGAGGAATATTAGCAACTGGTGCAGGTATTCCATTGATACAACATATGGTAGGTGATATGAAAATATATATATATGTATATGTATATAAGTAAATATATATATCTATATGTTTATATATATATGGTTATAGATATATAGGTATATATGTAGTTATATGTGTATATATATATATGTATGTATATATAGATATGTAAATATATGTATAGACAGATATACGTATAGATAGATATATATATATATATATGTATGTATATGTATGTATATATATATATATATATAGTAATATATGTATATAGATATATGTAGATACATATATCTATATACATACATATACATATATATATATATATATGTAATTTGCGGCCCTACCAAGAGGGCGTGACGTAATAATTGCGGAAATAAAATAAACAATCTCACAAAAAGTAAATCACACAAGTACACAAGTATTTTTAGGTGGAAACCCAAACCGGGTAAAAACCACCACCTAACCCTCTCGAGTTAGGATTTTCCGATCAACCAAGTTGATCAAAATCCACTAGACTGAATCACTTTAAACGAGGGTGATTCAACCTCAATACAACCACGCTACTTAAACGAGGGTAGCGAACCTCAACCCCTTCTCTCCACGAGAAGGATTTTGTCTCACGAAGGAGACGGGAATTCGCAAATCGAATACCCAACCAAATAACAAAGATAAAAGAAACAACAAGTCCTATAGAGCCAACAAAGTAATTTTAAACCTAGCTTCTATAGGAAATAGGATGCTTCCCTTTGAAAGGAGTGCATCTACGACGCGGATGCGTGTACCACGCAACGGCGCAACGTCGCTCTCGTGAACAACTGCGGGAGAGCGGGTGCGCAACAGCTTGATGCTCTCAAGAGAATGGAGCTTGAGCTTGGAGAGCAAGAGCTATCTAGGAAACAAGAGAGTGGAACTATGTTGCTTAGGTGTCTCTAGGTGTTTCTTAGTGTCTATGTGTGTTGCAAAGGTTCCCCTCTATTTATAGAGGCCTTAGGAAGGCTTTGGAAGGCTTAGGAAGGGTTCTATAGCCATTGGGAACAAAGCCCAAGAGAATCAGCCCGAAATCAGGAACAATCATTGCTCTGACAGGCTTATCAGACGTCTAATTCTAGCATCAGACGTATGGAAGTTCACTTTAAGACGTCTGATTTTGGGCGGGTCTCTTCTTGACTTGGATCAGATCTAAACGGAGTTTTTGTGCAAGTCCATCAGACGACATACAGGACGTCTGGCACTATGTCTGGACATCTGGAAACCTACTTTCTCTGTGGGAATGGATTTCCAAACGTTGCAACGGTTAGAAAATCTCTGAGGAGAGATTTTCGGTCAGTCGAGGCAAAACGGTCAATTATCAGACGTCCGAACAGTCCTATGGACGTCTGATAAGGCTCTAACGGTCATATTCTTGAGTGTATGCTAAGCCAGCCAACGGTCCACTAATTGGACGTCTGGCAAATCCATCAGACGTCTCCTAAGACGTTTGGTCTAAGGTCTGGACGTCCGATTTCATCAGACAGAACTAACTATGTCCAGCCTAATAGTTATCAGACGTCTGAAACAATAGTCAGACGTCTTAAAATACTTTATCAGACGTCTGATTTTGGAATTAGACGTCTGGAAGTGCTGTTTAAACCCTATATTGGTTTTCTAAGTTCTCTACAGAAAACCTAAGTATCCTAGGGTTGTGCAGGTGTTCCTAGGACTACTATTAGGGTACTTTGAGGCTCTTTAACATAATTTTCTAAGGAAATAAAGAGCAACAAAAGAAACGAAAAATACAACAAGTACAAGAGAAGGAAATCTATCCTATTATTCATTTCCTTCCATCTTTAATCTATCGCTCCTCGCGAATCTCTTCTGTTTTCCATCAAGCTCGTCCAATCCATCCTGGATGCGAGCTCGAACTCCGTCTAATCACGTATCCATTTGCGATTGACCTGAAATCTAGGACTCAAAGCGCAAATATTAAATGACACGTGTTTTGTTATCATCAAAACAAATGATCGTGGTGCTCTAGCACCAACAATCTCCCCCTTTTTGATGATGACAAAACCATAAATAATAATGCAAAAAAAATACTCCCCCTTTTTGACATTATCAAAATGGTTTGATTGATTTTAAATTTTCTATAACTCCCCCTTAAAACATGCCCTTCTATGAATTTCTTTTAACAAAGGTAATGTCCTCCCCCTTTTTTATAACAACAAGATAGCTATTAGTTTTCTCCCCCTTTCTAAAGGAAATTTAGCTACCTTATATCTCCCCCTTAAAAATTGACAATTAGCTTATAATTTTTTGCTCCCCCTATCTAAATGCGTATGATAAAAAAGATAGGGTAAATGATTTTTACCTCACCTACCATGGCCAGTAAAATGGCCCAAATGGTGGTGGTGGATGCCACATCGGATGGGGCTCCCATCCGTAGCTTGGAGGCCCAGGCATTGGTGCCGGTCTCCAATCTGGTGGTCGACGTGCGACGGGTCCGTCGCTTGTTCGTCGTCTCGTCGGTCTTCTTGTTCTCCTCCTTGGTCTACTCCTTGGTTCTCCCAACTCGAGTTGACCAGACTTGAGCTTGTAGGTCCAGTCCTTTGTGTTGTAATTATCCCTGAACCCTACAAAACAATATTCTAATTCTTTTTTCGGTATCCAAGTGGGCTTGGATCCGGATCTGTTAGCGGGTCTCCTTGATGGAGATCCTTTCTCAATCTTAGGGCTATAAAAATTATCAACTTTGTTGATTAATTTGTTAGAATTTTCCCTAAGACATGCAATTTCTTTTTCTATAATACTCATCTTAGTCTTTAAATCAGAAATTTCTATTTTTAGACTAACATTTTCCTCAATCAATTTATTATTTTCATTGATGAGGTTATGATTTTCTAATAATAGGTTATCATCTTTAGGACTAGCTTCTAGATCCTTAAGTTTTATTTCTAACCTATCATTTTCAGATTTAAGAAAGCTAAGATTCTTTTTCATGCTTTTGTTTTCTATTTTTAGTGATTTACTAAGCTCAAATAGTTCATTAAAGGCTTCTTCTAAATCGTAACTTACCTCATTGTCTGAGTTGCTTCCGCTTTCGCTGTCGCTTCCTCTGGCCATGAAACCAAAGCAAGCGGTTTCTTCTTTTTCTTCTCCTTTTCCTTCTTCTTCTCCTTTTTGAGAAGAGGGCATTCTGGTCGCAGATGCCCTTTCTCGTTGCAATGGTAGCAACGTCTCGGGCTCTCCTTCTTCTTCTTCTTTGATTCCCTACACAACTTGGAAAACTTTTTAAGTAAAATTTTAAAGTCTTCGTCGTCGGAACTTACCTCGCTATCCGACGCGGCTTTAGAGGCGAGAATCTTCTTCGATTTAGGCTCCAGTGTATCCTTCTTCTTCTGCTTTAACTTAGTCTCGTAGGCCATTAGATTGCCTAGGAGATCTTCCATGTTGAGCTCCTCCACTTCGTTCGCCTCCTCGATGGCGGTGACTTTCTGCTCCCACTCCGGTCTGAGGGAACGAAGAAGCTTCCCTTGAAGCTCCCCCTTGATGAAAGTTTTCCCTAAAGCTTTCAAGTTATTTACAATGAAAGTGAACCTAGTGTTCATCTCACTTAAAGACTCATTACGTTTCATAGAAAAAGATTCAAATTCTTGAGAAAGTAAATTAATTTTAGAAGTTTTTACCTTAGAGGTACCTTCGTGAGTTACCTCAAGTGTGTGCCAAATCTCGTATGCGGTGGCGTATTGCGAGATTCTGTTGAACTCCTCCGGGCTGAGCGCGCAATACAACGCGTTCATTGTTTTCGCGTTGAGCGAGAGTTCCCGAATCTGCTGCTGCGAGTATCCTGCGT
The DNA here is from genome assembly GCA_037157565.1 of Thalassia testudinum. NCBI lineage: Eukaryota > Viridiplantae > Streptophyta > Magnoliopsida > Alismatales > Hydrocharitaceae > Thalassia > Thalassia testudinum. Next base: position 59,516,962 of record JAZHRO010000014.1, read on the forward strand.
CGGGTCGCTCCGGGATCTCGTATGGGGCTTCGCAACGTCCCCATAGAGCGAAGTCCGTGGCTTGAAGCCACATCCTCATCCTCAGCTTCCAATAGCTGTAGTTGTTCCCGTCAAAGTAGGGTGGTCGGACGGTGGACTGCCCCTCGGATATTTTGATCGCTGATGTGCTTCCCTCCATTTGATCTCTTGCTGGGTGTTACTTCGATCTCGCAAGACCTGCTCTGATACAAAATGTAATTTCCGGCCCTACGAGGAGGGGGTGACGTAATAATTGTGGAAATAAAATAAATAATCTCACAAAAAGTCAATCACACAAGTACACAAGTATTTTTAGGTGGAAACCCAAACCGGGTGAAAACCACCACCTAACCCTCTCGAGTTAGGATTTTCTGATCAACCAAGTTGATCAAAATCCACTAAACCGAATCACTTTAAACGAGGGTGATTCAACCTCAATACAACCACGCTACTTAAACGAGGGTAGCGTACCTCAACCCCTTCTCTCCATGAGAAGGATTTTGTCTCACGAAGGAGACGGGAATTCGCAAAGCGAATACCCAACCAAATAACAAAGATAAAAGAAACAACAAGTCCTACAGAGACAACAAAGTAATTTTAAACCTAGCTTCTATAGGAAATAGGATGCTTCCCTTTGAAAGGAGTGCGTCGATGACGCGGAAGCGTGTACCACGCGACGGCGCAACGTCACTCTCGTGAACAACGGCGGGAGAGCGGGTGCGCAACAGCTTGATGCTCTCAAGAGAATGGAGCTTGAGCTTGGAGAGCAAGAGCTATCTAGGACACAAGAGAGTGGAACTATGTTGCTTAGGTGTCTCTAGGTGTTTCTTAGTGTCTATGTGTGTTGCAAAGGTTCCCCTCTATTTATAGAGGCCTTAGGAAGGCTTTGGAAGGCTTAGGAAGGGTTCTATAGTCGTTGGGAACAAAGCCCAAGAGAATCAGCCCGAAATCAGGAACAATCATTACTCTGACAGCCTTATCAGACGTCTAATTCTAGCATCAGACGTCTGGAAGTTCACTTTAAGACATCTGATTTCAAGGTCAGACGTCTGATTTTGGGCGGGTCTCTTCCTGACTTGGATCAGATCTAAACAGGGATTTTGTGCAAGTCCATCAGACGACATACAGGACGTCTGGAACTATGTCTGGACGTCTGGAAACCTACTTTTTCTGTGGGAATGGATTTCCAAACGTTGCAACGGCTAGAAAATCTCTGAGAAGAGATTTTGGGTCAGCCGAGGCAAAACGGTCAATTATCAGACGTCTGAATAGTCCTATGGACGTCTGATAAGGCTCTAACGGTCATATTCTTGAGTGTATGCTAAGACAGCCAACGGTCCACTAATTGGACATCTGGCAAATCCATCAGACGTCTCCTAAGACGTCTGGTCTAAGGCCTGGACGTCCGATTTCATCAGACAGAACTAACTATGTCCAGCCTAATAGTTATCAGACGTCTGAAACAACAGTCAGACGTCTTAAAATACTTTATCAGACGTCTGATTTTGGAATTAGACATCTGGAAGTGCTGTTTAAACCCTATATTGGTTTTCTAAGTTCTCTACAGAAAACCTAAGTATCCTAGGGTTGTGCAGGTGTTCCTAGGACTACTATTAGGGTACTTTGAGGCTCTTTAACATAATTTTCTAAGGAAATAAAGAGCAACAAAAGAAACAAAAAATACAAGTACAAGAGAAGGAAATCTATCCTATTCTTCATTTCCTTCCATCTTTAATCTATCGCTCCTCGCGAATCTCTTCTGTCTTCCATCAAGCTCGTCCAATCCATCCTAGATGCGACCTCGAACTCCGTCTAATCACGTATCCATTTGCGATTGACGTGAAATCTAGGACTCAAAGCGCAAATATTAAATGACACGTGTTTTGTTATCATCAAAACAAATGATCGTGGTGCTCTAGCACCAACAATATATATATGTATATATAGTTATAGATATATATGTATGTATATTTGTATATATATATGTATAAGTATATGTGTATATATATGTATATAAATATATATATATATAAGTATATAGTAGTGTATAAGTGAGTGGGTGTGTGTGTGTGTGTGTTTGTGTCTACAGGTGTGAGAGAGTGTTGTGAGAGAGAGAGAGGGAGAGAGAGAGAGAGGGCATCTACTGGAGTGAAGGAACGTGGAGAGATAAGTTTTCCGTAGCCTCCAAGCGTCGTCTGATGCCACACGCACGCGCAGGTGCATAGGCGCGCGAAGACGTGCGTGCACTCTGGAGGGAGCGGGCGTGGGAGAGACCGCCTCACTACGCTGCGTGGCGAGGCGGGTGCGGGCGCGAAGAAGCGGGCGAAGATGTGGGCGCAGCCAGGTGCAGGCGAAGGCTTACGCTTGAGCGGGCGCATGGAGAGACGTGGGCGCGGGCGTGCGCAGACGGGTTAGCGCCGGTAGCGGCGCGGAGAGAGAGCGTCGGGTGACCAGATAAGTGAGAAAGTTACCGGTCACCGCACTGTAGCCGTAGTGTTCCGCTGAAACGCGTGAACAGTGGCTACAGTGTGTGCTCGGCTCGCGCGACCGGGTGCTGGCAGTTCTGTGAGTGTGGGCACCACTAAGCGAGCTGGTGCGGGCGCGGAAGGACTGCGCCGGCTGGGCTGCGGGCAGAACTTCGCGACAGGGCACGCGGAGAGGGGCGCGGGCGACCAGCTGGCATGCACAGAGAGACCTGCGCCGACTTCTGGCGTGCGCGGTGGCCTGCGCTGCTAACGGCTTCCTGCTGCTGCTGCGGAGCTTGAGCTTCAAAGCTTGAAGCTCCTGTGGCAATGGAGGAAATGCTTTGAACGATGAAATCAGAGCGAGGAACCACCACGCCCACTGGCTCTTTGATGAACTGGGCGGTGGTGGGACTCATATTGGTTGTTGTGCACCACTGTGAGCGGCTCCTGCCCGCAGCGTGGCTCTTCAGGAAGAAGAGCGACTGCGTATGGAGGGGAGAGGGGAGGAGACAGCCTGGAGAAGAAGGTGCTGTGTGTTTTTTTTCTCTGTTGGACCAAGCTCTCCACAAGGAAGAAGGCTAGGCTCTTTTTAAAGAGGAAGAAGGCATGCACAGCCATGCCCTGGGTGTGCATGGCTTGGCAGGGAGTGGCTGTGTAGAGCATGGCGCGAAGAGGAGCTACCATGCCTTGCATCCACGGAGAAGAAATTCAAAATCAAATAAAAAATAAAGATGGAAATTTTGCAAGGCAGCACTTGAAGAATTTGTCAATTACAAGGCCATTTTATTCACTCTCCTCCCTTCTCAATTAAATGCATGCATGCGTGTATTTTCACAAATGAGACTATGGTTACCTATTATGGACTGGCAATGCTAGGAAATAGCACAAGATGGCACAATTGCTGGTGTATTTTTGCTATGCAATCACCACACCTCCTACAGAGTCTTTCAAAGCCCAATCCTAACCCCAACCTACCATCGGAATCAACTTCTATTCTGACTCACCTCTTTCTGATTCTATCATATATGATTTATCGACATCTTTTAATCAAGAATCGAACATGGATCCAAATGACAACAACGTCTTATCCTTCTTTGATCCCACCATTAGGGTTCCTACATTCTCCACAGATCCATTATCATTTGAGGACCCCTATTTTGATCAGGCTGAGCCGATTCAGCCAAACCTAAGATTTATATTTCTACATCTATTTGAGCCACAAAGCATCTGGTGGGCTCCATATCTATTGATTCATTTCCATCAACCCACCAGACTAATTGGGTTTAGTCTGCATCATTAACCTGTTGATATGGACAAGCACCTGGTTGGACCAACCAGATTACTCATCAAGGTGCTTGTTCTACAAAATTCCTCCAATCGACCACCCCTTCTCCTTGACCACCTTCTACTTGGCTAAAGGCATTGAATTTAGCACTTAACGGGAGGCAACCCGTCATTTCAAAATCCTGAGACCCTTCTAATCATTCTTTTGAGCTACACTCTTATTGCACTTTAGGATTCAACTTTAGAACAACTGACTCCACCTTTGATACCTGTATAAGAGCTTGAAATCATCCGCAACAATCATCCCAACCCGTTCTCCCACCCTTTGACCCTATTATAAACCTTGAATCAAGCTGAATTCGTGCCTACCTGGTTTACATTGAGGACATTACAAAACTTAGGCATGAAGGGGTGTTAAAGTGCAAACAAATAGAAATTCAATTCTCTGAGGGGTTCTCACAAAAAAATATAGATTTGAAAAAAAAAGGAGAAAGGGGAGGAAATTTTTGTGAATTGATTGAAAATCTTTCTTAAGGAGGAAAAGAGGAGGAAATACAAATTCCAAAAGGAGCAAAAATAGAAACAAAATGAGTAGTCTTAGCAATTGATTATGGGATCTACTTAAGTTCTAAACCAAATCAAAACAAGGGTTAAGTCCTAAGTTCTAGAGATAAGGAGATTAGTAAGGGTACCAACCTTAGACCTCTTGGGCCTGTTTAGGGCTTAAACACACATATTTTTTAAGATCTAAATTAGTCCTCAAGAGGTTGTGGAAAGTGCGAGGCTGATGTATTAAGTCAAAGGCCTAGGGATTATTCAGCCCCATTGCCTGCCCTTTGGTTTGTGGGACTTGGTAACTTAAGCACCCAAAATCACACACTAGTCAGGTTCAATGTGCTTAATGAAGAAATAATGCCAAAAGTGTTCTGTTCTGAAGAAAAGAAGTCATCTCGAAGATCTAGCTTAAGAGTGGTTCGAATGCACAAGTTGATTGGACGAGTTCCTAGTGCGGAGAGGTGGAATGAAAAATACTCCCCTCGAAGATGTGTAATAACATATCATCTCCTCGGTGCTTGTCTCCTAGGATATCTAAATATCCTACCAGGGGCATGTAAGCACCTTGTGTTGGTTCAGGTACCATGGGCAGGATTATCTTGAAATGTCGATTGCTAGGTGATTAGCCCAAAGCTGTAGGCTATTTAAGTATTTAAGTGCCTAGACATTAGGTTAATTCTAACATTTATTTAGCATAAGTTAGGATGTAAATAGATTAATTCATATTTTTAATTTAATTACATAATCCATGCATTGCATTCATATTTTAAGTGCATTTAGAATTAGCTTAGGATGGCATTCATCTAATTAGTTAACCAATTTGGTACATTGTTTTAGTTAACATAAAAGTTAAGGGTTTGTATATAAATAACCATAATATTTTAATAATATCCTTTATTCTTCTTCTCAGCAACGGCTCAGCTGCCACTGCAATGCCTCTGGCCTCACTAAAAGCACATTCATGGATCAACGGAGAAGGTGGATCTGCTCCCGCCTCTCCTTTTAAATTCGTGAAGTCAGCTATAAAAAGAGGAGAGAGGCTGCCGAGAATGAAAGGCCTCCACCACCAACCCACCACTGTGCAGAGAGTGCTTCTCTCTTCCATTCCACACCACCTACCTCAACCGCGGCGACGAACCTCCACCACCGTGGGCATGTGGTGTGACAGGCCACACCGCCATTCGAAGGTCGTTCGCATTACCGTGGGCACCTCACCATGCACCTTCCGCCATCACCATCAACAACCACCGTCGCTGCAATCATCTTCTCAGTCACTTAAGACATTCGGGAAATTTCCCGAACGTCTGAAGCCACCTCCCCACTTCGGCAGCAACCACCGTCCGCCCACTTCACCTCCAGCACCTGAACTGCAACCTCACCCGCTCACTCCCGCATCCACTCTAGGCCGCACATTGCCTCCAGCCGCACACAAGGTGTGCACAGCCTGTAATGCCTCACACTCACGCCTGCTCACCTTCCGCCTGCAGCCACACCCGCACAACTACACTCGCCCACTCACCGCCAACAGGCCGCGCCAGCTGCGACATTCCCCCGCGCCACGCCTTCCGCCTGCACGCACCGCTGCTGCATCTCACCGCCACTTCCAGAGTGTGCTCACCAGCACCGGCTGCAACACTTCCGCCAATAGAGTGCGTACCCGCCTACAGCGCACACACTTCCCGCCAACAGTAGCTGTAGCACCGGCTGCAGCCACCTCCACCGGAGCTTCGTCCGGCCGGCTCCGGCCGCCGCGCGACACGCCGCCACCACCGCTTCGGAGCCCTCGGTCCAAGGAACTTCCTTCGAGCTTCCCACGTCCGGCCGTCCACTCCTCGTCGCGCACGGCAAAGGGGAAAAAATCCCCTGTTTTGCTACATTAACATGGCCATTAAAAATTACTTTTTCTGCCATTGTCAATTTTTAATAATATTTTATTGATTCTTCATTGCGACAAATATCCTCTAGTTACTCAGAATTGCTATTTCAGCATGATTTCTTGATTCAACCTTAATCTGAACGCAATTTTGGCTTGATTCTTGTCAAAACTAACTACGAACAAACATTTTTAACTGGTGCGAATTTAAATACGCCATTGCCTCTCTGTGGATACGACCCGCTCTTCTGCGAGTGGCTATTTCTTTTTAAATATTTATTAGTCGATTTTTCCACCACATAAAACTGCAAATGACTTTAAAGCGAACAATCGATTCGTCAAATGGAGCCGTTGCCGGGGAGGCAACAGACGCAATAATTTCACTTGGTTTTATTTTGATTATTTGTCAATTGCACAGTGATTTGACCATTTATTATTTTCTTTTCTATGCAAGAAAATTTGTGCAAGAATCAGCCATTGTGAGAGGCGACCCTTGACGTCGCCAGAGGAGAATTGGACGAGCTATTTTGGAAAGGAGGAGAAGGACGAGGACGCAACGGTCATCATTGTATATTTAGTGCCAATCTGATTAGAATAGAATAAAGACTTTAGATTTAATTTTTATTTGCATTTTGTTTGAAACCCTTTTCTGGGGTATATTTTGAGGGGTTTGTTCCCCGATTTTGTTTTGGGCCCGTGTTGGGTAAATTTTGAGAGCCTGTTCCCTTTTATTTAGATTTAGGTTTTTAGTTTATTGATTACTTTTATTTGCTTGTGCATAAGTAGTTAAAAAAATAAAAAATAAAAGAAAACGAGCTGCCTGCCCTAGGATGAACCATTTAGGTCTATATGAGTAGCCTCTAGATTTACTTCTCTACATTGCGTGCATTCTCGCATCGTTGATTGCTGGAAGCAAGGTAGACATTTTCTTACTTTGCATCCTATTCTTGATTACGCATTGCATTTGGACTTAATGCGAAGACCACCTAATCTATATTGAATAAATTAAACAAGCGGTCACATATTTTCTAGAAAAAGGACTAATTAAAGGAGGGACATTTTAGAAACCAAGGATTTGATTTTCAAACTTGGCGTGCGATTCAAAATTCAAAATCTTTTGCGGTGTATGCACACTTATTTCACTTGCACCACGGCACGCTTCTAGACACTCCTTAGGTTTGGAAATACTAGGACAAGAGCCTTCCTATTGTTGGATTCTGAAGTGTTCGGAACTTGAGATCAAAGGTTTTGTAAATCCAAAGAGGAGGATACCCTGTCATGGATTTTTGGGGGTAGTTGAGAAGCACCGTGAAAGCACAGCTTCAAAGGAAGGCTTAGGCCTACTTGCATCCCTCGATCTTCCATCTTTGGAGTTGCTCTACCATTTGAGATTTAGGGAAGAATACCTAAGCTCCAACTAGGTCTTCTTAGGCGAGCCGTAGGTCGACAATAGGTGCGTAAATTGATTGAACAAATTATATTGTCACCTGCAATCTGACTTAAAATCAAAAGCCTAAATTGGGAAAGACCTAAAAGGTCCTTTTTGAATTGTGGTTTGCTTGGGGAATTCTGATTGAGGTGTGAGTTAGAATGGACCACATTGATTTTCATCCTTTCACATCTTGCCCACACCCTCACCCCCACTCTGCATCCTTCAATCCTAGATGCCGAGATGGTCCATCCCTTGATGGACATAATGACAATCATTGGGATCCGTTTTACTCCTATTATAGGAGTATTGTCCTGGTTAAGCCCCAAATTAGTGAGCAGAACCTAGGAGCGGGATTTGCTTTGCCCAATATCCCACATACCATTGAAATACCCAACCCACCCTCCCTGAAAAATTATAATGGTTGGACAAACACTCCTGGGTACTATAAGCCTGAGCCTGACTTCTCTCATGATAGAAATGACCTCTCCTCTTTGAAGATGGAAATACAGAAAATGCAAAACGAAATGATTGAATTGTTAGGAGAATCTTCGAGAGCAGGCCAACAAGAAAGAGATGAAATTAGCCACCCAATCTACCCCATTGAGGATGACGTACACCCCTCTACAATAGATGCATCTCCCATGGGAGAGCTACACTTTAAGTTGGAGCGAAATTCTGGGGAGAATAGCTACTTTTCGAGGATCGATTTTGAAAACTCCCCATTAGATGACACTTCCTTGAGAGATCCACACCTTAGGTGGGAGGAAGATACACATGAAAGTAGCTATGCATTGGATGAAGAAAGGTGGCAACCTGAGGAAGATGATGATAAGGTTGAGTATCCACCTGAATTATATTGGAGTTAAAAGAAGGGAATGATGGTACCATTGGAAGACCTCGACCCAGATGATAGTATTTTTGTGACATTTGATGAATTGGGTCAAAGTCAAGTTGTTAATCCTACCCTCCCTTCTGATCACGATATGGAACTCAAGCCCACCCTTAAAGAACCAAACCCTAAAGAAATTGACCTATCTGAGGAGTCTAATGTTACCGGTGTAAACCATTTACCTCAGATAGAGCACCCTAGGGGATCTGCTGAGATATTAAATGGTTCTAGACCTCGGGTATATGGTGAATTGTGTGATGAGGAGGAAGACGATTTATATGAGGAACCTACATTCACGATTTGGAGTGACACTAAGGGTGATTATGTCTTATTTGAAGAGTTAGCCCCTGAGGATGTCACAAATTTGACCAAATTAGGTTTCCTTAGCACACCCATTGATGATATTTCTCCTCATGATGAAATGATGGAAAATTTGGAAGTAATTTCTAAGATTTATGTGGATTCACATATAGACTATGGGGAAGATTTGAGTAAAGAAGAAAAACCCGGGGATGACATTGATAGGATAATCCCTAGATCTGTTGCTTCCAACCTGCCTTCATTCATTTCGAAGTCACCCTCTGATTCACTTATATCTGAAAGCAAAATTGTGACTCTTGATGAAGAGTAGGAAGATACATGTGATGGTGCAAGGAATTCTAGTGATGAAATTGAGGATTTAGAAAGAGTGTTAGGGATGGACACCGAGCTGATTAAACCCAACCTAGATCTTATGGCCATCCCACAACCTCGTAACTTGGACACCTTAGACAATGCTTGCCTTAGAGAGTTGCTTACTTTTGTTCTGACCAGGGGGCTTAACAGACCAATATTTCCCATAATGGAGTATCGGGTATGGATTGATGATTTCTTTAGTTAGTCCATTACCCTGGGGGTTTATCTTTGCACCATTCCTTCCCCATACCTTTTGGAGGATCCTTGTCATCCTCCCCCTACCCCTTCGGAGGTTGTTATACCTTATCCTTTAGAACCTCCTTTGGTGACCTGGGAAGATTTCATTCCCATCTTAGTTGGGCGAGCATTTGCTATCGGGATTCATCATCAGCTCACCAACATCCTAGGTTACCTATTTTCTAGGCCAACATTGCTTTGCTCATTTTTAGGGCCTATTTCTGCAATTCTTGAACCTGATTCGCAGGTTCTTTGGCTATTCAGCCCAGGTCTGACCCAGGTAATATCCTTCTATGCAATGAGGACATTGCAGAATTTAGGCATGGGGGGGTGTACTTGGGGATATACATAGCATAGTGCATTCATGCATTTGCATATATATAAAAAAAAAAAGTTTTGAGCTTAACTGGCTAAGTCCTTCATTTTAAGTAAATCAGAACTCTAGGGTAGACTAAATTAACTCTAGGGTCAAACTTTAGAAGCTAAATGAGCTGCTAGCTTTAGACCTTTAGGGTCCTTTGTGGACTTAAAAACTTAAGTAGGAGTTAAGTTGCGGACCATTCCTCAAGAGGTTGAGGAAGGGAAGCTAGGGTTTGAGTTAAAAGGTGGGGTAGTACCTGGAGTCTTATTCTACCTTTTGGTTTACGGGTCCTTGTAACCCAAGCATCCAAATTTCACACACATGGTCTGGTAATTAACTTAATTTCTATCTTTCTGAAAAGAGATTTGGTTCTCTTAGTTTTGACTTAAGAGATGCTTGAAAACACATTTTGATTGGAAAAGGTTCCCACCGCAGGAGAGGTGGAGTATATACTCACCTTGAGGATGCGATGATAACATATTACCTCCACGACGCTTATCTCTTAGGATATCCATCCTACTGGGGGCATGTAAGTGCATTGTGCGGTTCAGGTACCATGGGCGGCCCTATCTCGAAGTGTCGATTGCCATAGGCCTAATTTCGCTTAAGAAATCCATGGGCGATACTATCTCGAAGTGTCGATTGCCAGGAGTTCTTGGGGTCATTATGGGCGGTGCTATCTCGAAGCATCGAAAGCCAGGCACCCTTCGAGGTATGGTAATGGGGACAATGAATCCGACACAGACCGTGTTGATAGCTGATCTGAGGTTAGACTTAGAAGAATCAAAAAAAAAAAAAAAATATATATATATATATATATATATTTTTTTTCCTTTAACTTAAATAACTCAGACCAATGCATAGGCACGGATGCTTTAATCTCAGGGATCAATAAACTTTAAGGTAGAGTCAGAAATCAGGGAAACTTGTGCCTGCAATTCGTCTTTAGCCAACCTAGTCTGTAACTTAGCAACTACTTAGGAACCTTGGGTCTAGAGTCTGAACTTAATATGCCTCTGAGGGAAGACTAAGTGAGTTGACTAGTCTACTTGGAGTGCTAGGTTTCGCTTAATTTTGCTAGGGACTAGCAAAAACTAGGCATGGGGGTATTTGATTAGCCCATAGTTGTAGGCTATTTAGGTTAATTCTAACATTTATTTAGCATAAATTAGTATGTAAATAGATTAATTCATATTTTTAATTTAATTACATAATCCATGCATTGCATTCATATTTTAAGTGCATTTAGAATTAGCTTAGGATGGCATTCATCTAATTAGTTAACCAATTAGGTACATTGTTTTAGTTAACATAAAAGTTGAGGGTTTGTATATAAGTAACCATAATATTTTAATAATATCCTTTATTCTTCTTCTTCTCAGCAACGGCTCGGCTGCCACTGCAACGCCTCCGGCCGCACTAAAAGCACATTCATGGATTAGTGGAGAAGGTGGATCTGCTCCCACCTCTCCTTTCAAATTCGTGAAGTCAGCTATAAAAAGAGGAGAGAGGCTGCCGAGCATGACAGGCCTCCACCACCGACCCACCACTGTGCAGAGAGTGCTTCTCTCTTCCATTCCACACCGCCGGCCTCAACCGCGGCGATGACCCTCCACCACTGTGGGCGTGTGGTGTGAGAGGACACATCGCCATCCGGAGGTCGTTCGCATTACCTTGAGCACCTCGCTGTGCACCTTCCGCTGTCGTCATCAACAACCACCATCGCTGCAATCATCTTCTCAGTCACTTAAGACGTCCGGGAAATTTCCCGGATGTTTGAAGCCACCTCCCCTCTCCAGTAGCAACCACCGTTCGCCCACTTCACCTCCAGCACCTGAGCCGCAACCTCACCTGCTCACTCCCTCATCCACTCCAGGCCACGCATCAACTCCAGCCGCACGCAAGGCGTGCACAGCCTGCAGCGCCTCACCGCTCACGCCCGCTCACCTTCCGCCTGTAGCCGCAGTCGCACAACCACACTCGCCCGCTCATCGCTAACAGGCCACGCCAGCTACGACATTACCCCAGGCCACGCCTTCCTCCTGTGCACGCCCCTGCTGCGTCTCACCGCCACTTCCAGCGTGCGCTCGCCAGCACCGGCTGCAACGCTTCCGCCAACAGAGCATGTACTCGCTTGCAGCGCACGCACTTCCCGCCAATAGCAGCTGCAGCATCGGCTGCAGCCACCTCCGTCAGAGCTTCGTCCGGCTGCCGCGCGACATGCCGCCACCACCGCTTCGAAAGCCCTCGGTCCAAGGAACTTCCTCCGAGCTTCCCACGTCCAGCCGTCCACTCCTCGTCACGCACGGCAAAGGGGAAAAAATCCCTTGTTTTGCTACAGTAACATGGCCATTAAAAATTACATTTTCTGCCATTATCAATTTTTAATAATATTTTATTGATTCTGCATTGCGACAAATATCCTCTAGTTACTGAGAATTGCTATTTCAGCATGATTTCTTGATTCAACCTTAATCTGAAGTAAATTTTGGCTTGATTCTTGTCCAAACTAACTACAAACAAATGTTTTTAACTGGTGTGAATTTAAATATGCCATTGCCTCCCTGTGGATACGACTCACTCTTCTGCGAGTGGTTATTTCTTTTTAAATATTGATTAGTCGATTTTTCCACCACATAAAATTGCAAACGACTTTAAAGCGAACAATCGATTTGTCACTAGGGCCTTAATTTAGCTACAGAACGCTATGGATGACACTATCTCAAATTGTCAAAAGCTTGGGTTTTGGGGTTTGCCTTGGGTGGTGCTATCCCCAAGTGTCGAAGTCCAGGGACCCTTCGAGGATTGATGATGGGGAAAAGGAATCTGATACAGATCATGTTTAGAGCCAATTTGTGGTTGGATTTAGGAAAATATAAAAAGGAAAGAGTGAAAATTATTAGAATGAAAAATCTTTCTCTATCTCTCTCTTATTAAAATGCACTGGAAAACTGAACCTGGACTTGATACATTCTACGCACGGGTGCTTTAACTGCTGGGGTCAACGAACCTTTAGGCAATTTTTTTGGCCGTTAGAAACCTTCGCGACAGACCCAGGATGAAGCTGGTCAGGTCTAGATCTTGACTGGCACTTGAGTACCTTTAGGCCTATTGTCAGTATTCTAATATGATTTCTAGAGAATAAGGCACAAACATGCATCTGAACATTAAAAACATGGTCTAGGGATATAGTTCTTTCCATAGGATTTTGCTAGGGACTAGCAAAAGTTATGCATGGAGGTATGATGGTAACACCATTATTAGCAATAACTATCTTGAATTAGTTAGAATCAACAGATAAATGCTCCTAAATGGTCGCCTAAGGATAGTAATTCCATTCAAATCCATTTTGAGAAGAAAATAATAAAAATGGTTAATTATGTTGTTTTAACATCACATCATGAATGCAGAGTAATCACGGGGTCACTCAGGGATTAATTAGAGGTCAATTAAGTATTAAATACCGAAAATTCGATCCATACAGATAGAAACAAGGTTTCACACATTTCAAGAACTGAAATAGTACAAAAACCCAAATTATCAACTCGCTTAAATTAAAGAGGCTTTGTTAGAGTAAAATTCATCCAAACCTCCTCAAATTCTTAGAAAAATAATCCAAGAGGTTTGGTACCTTTGGTTTGATCATCTGAACCCATTTTGACCTAGGATAGAGTTTTAGATAGGATTTCGCCCTGATTTGGGCTTCTGTGCATATTACCTAGATAAACATGGTCAAAATTGAAATCCAATTTTGCTACTAGATTCCTTGGGTCCAAATAGGTTAGGACCAAAATTTGGTTCCAATCAGAGTCCATCTTGACCTAGTTTGCAATCTGATCACTTAAATCTCTATTTCCTACACTTAAGCCCCTAACTTTCATATTTATTACGTTAACCCCCCTAAGTTTCTCATCTTCTTCCCATCCAGGTCCTTGCTGCCATTGTTGGGTCAAACCCTACACAGCTGATCTTTGACCAATTAGAAACGTCATCAAATCACCTCCAAACCCCACCAAATTTGGTGGGATTGTAGTTCAAACATTGGAGAATCATTTAAACACAACTTTAGCTCCTGATTAGGATCACGAAGAGCATGTGAAATCAATAATGTTCTGGGTTCTTTGTTAGTTCCTAAATTGACTCTCATGGCCTCTTTCCTCAAATATAGCTTGATTTTGAGCTCTATAAATACTCCCCTAGTTCTTAGCGTGTTTTCTAGAATGGTATAGGCCATAAAACCTCTTCTCCTTCCTTCGGTCGCCTCCGACCACAACTCCGGTGATCTTCCTCAACTCATTCCTTAGACCAACTGTTAGTCGCTCTGAATCGAATTTTAAAATTAATGTGTTGCAGTATAGATGGAATCAGTGTGAAAAACAAATAGAATTTATACTCGAATGGAAGTCTGAGGTTGAACATAGGGAGCAATTAGCAAAATAGTTCTCAAAATTGCAATTCAAGCACGATATAAGCAATGTATAATAGAACTCCAAACAATAATGATATATAAATGAAAGCAAATGTCAAATAGTGCAAAAAGAATGGGGTAAAATGCTGATTTGAATCACCAATTACTCCTCACAATAATATCAAATATCTTAATAGTTTCAATCAATTTAAATCCACGTAGGATAAGTGCATAGTGCACTTTTGTAGAATCTCAGCCTTCTGCTCAGAGGTATTGCTTCTTCTTCTTTCTCCTTCTTCAGCTCCTCTTCTCTTCTTCTTTCTCTTAGCTGGCTGCTCTTCTTCTTCCTTCTCTTCTTGCATAAGGGGAAGGGTTCCTTCTTCAAACTGCTAAGTGTCAGCCATTGGTCTTCAGAGCAAAACCCCCTACCCCCACACGCTCTATGTCTTTCTCTTTCTAGGATCCGCTCTCCCAGAGCCTTAGGCAATTGCATTCGGATCTAAGCGTACCCGGGACCAGGGCTGTAGGCAAGATATCGCAGCCAAGGAGTGAAGGCAGGTTAGGTGGGTTGGGTCAGTGCCAGGCCTGTGTGAGCAGTGTCACGGGCAAGGCAGTGTCGGGTGAGCGAGGTCCTCACCCCCGTGTGTTGAGGCGATATGCCTACAACACAAAATCAACTTATGCGGTGCCACGGCCTTACAGATTTCTGAGGTAGGACTAAATGTCCCACCTTCCTCGTGCTCAGTGCTGTAGTGGATGATGCATCCAATTGAGGGAGCTACAGCTGTAGAGATCCTAAATTGAGGACCTAGATACCTCCCTGGAGAGGTTTCGCATCACCTAGAGGCTTCACCTGGAACTTGCAACAGTTGGAGAAGGCTTCAAGCTTCACTTGAAGCTACGTCCATGGCGGTGGAGGAGCGAACACCTGAATGCAAAATATGGCCTCTCGACCCTGTTAAATAGGTTCAGGAGCTTCACCGTAGGGTGTGGAGTGCATTGGTGGTGGTTGTGTGGTGGATGGTCGTGTGTGGTGGCCGAATAGTGACGGAGATGGCCGTGCGAAGGTTGGGTGTTCGGGGGTGTGTTTGAAGGAGCAATTGATGAAATAGGTAGAGGGCTTTTGTTCCTTGGGTCGAGGTGGAGGTGTAGGGATGAACGACGACCAATTTGGTGGAGCTTAGTGGCCATGCGAACTCGTTGGAGGTATGCCAGGGAGGTGGAAGATGGAGGGCATTAGGGCGAGTCGATGGTTGCAACGGAGTGTGGTTGGTGTGTGAATGAAGTAGAGGAGTTAGGAAACTTATATAGGTGGTTGGCAGACGATGGGGAGTAGAGGCGACACCGGTTGCGGTGTGGTTGGCACCGTGGAAGAAGGTGCTCCGGTGAGGGTAGGATGGCAAGGATGAAGGAGATAGAGGCACCTGCTGGTATGGCGCTATGCGGAGGAAGGTAGGGAAGGAGGATCTGCCGTTGGTATTGTGGTCAGACGAAGGATGGAATTGTAGGAGCTTGTCAAATGTCCAGGAGCTTCATTCGAATGAGGAGAGATGAAATTAGAGGGGAATCCAGCCGAATTCGAGCGTAGGGAATTCGATCTGATCTGGGGGTTCTTTTATAGGCCTCTGAAGAGTAATTTGAGCTTGGGAAGCAAGCTTCCTAAGCTTGGAATGTCGTCGGAGTTGGAAATCTCTATGATACTTGAATCTCTCATGCGTTCACATGACAGATTAGGAAGGTTTTAGGGCTAAGGATCTGGCTCAAAAGGAAGGGAATTCCTTGACGAACTTCCCTTTCAAATCTGAGAGGGATTCGTCAAGGAATCAAGGAGAACATGCCAAACCATGCTCGTCAGAGTTGTAGGATTAGGATTTCATGGTAGCAGGGACCTATTTGAAGAAAATGATGATAAATATAGGAACCCTTTTGTAAGAAATTCAAACGCTAATGGTCCATGTGAAATAAAGAAAATCAAACTAGGACCAAAGTGTAAACTAGGTCGAAACAATATCAGATTAGGCCCAAATTTTGGTACAAACCTAATTTGAACCTAAGGAATTCAATGGTGAAGTTGGATTTTGGTTTTAACCTAGTTTGATTAGGTAATTTTCATAATTACCCAAATTAAGGTAAATGTCTGTCTGAGACTCTATTTTTGGTCAAGATGGGTTCCCATGGTTAAATTGAAGGTACCAAATCCTAGAGAATATTTTTATATGATCTTTTGGAGGGTTTAGGCGAATTTTATCCTGACCAGAACCTCAATAGATTAAGCAAGTCTATTTTTAGGGTATCAGATGTCCATTAATTTATGTAACGCATGAAAATCCTTTTCTATCTGTTCTAACCCAGTTATTAGACTCTCAAGACCATTTGACCTTTGCTTAACCCCTGAGAGAACCTGTGGTTATTCTACTTTTGTGATGAAATGGTAAATTTGTAGAAATAACCCTGTATTCTTGTCTTCTTCTCAAATCAATGTTTTCATGCCCTTATGACCTTCTGATGAATATGTGATGTGCATACATCTGATTAACCTAAAATGTCTATTAATGCAAGTTCTTAGTGTCACATTACCATTATACGTTGTAAATAGTGCATAACATGCATAATCATGCATTTGATCAAGTTGTACAAATTGTATAGTAATTGTCTCCTTTTTATGGCCTGCGACAAGGCAACTTATTAATTGAGACCTCGGATCAAAGATCCAACTATACGGATCTGATCAGGGTGTCGATTGGACTTCAATGACTCCAAGATCGCCCTGATTCAACATCCGTAGCACCAGATAGAGACCGAGGAACCCTGAAGATCAAGGGCCAAGATGGTGTTAATTTGCACCTAAGATGACAAATCTGACTGCATGGATGGGTTCGGATCGATAATCGCAACCTAACGGTGTGTAAATCAATCCAATCTGACACTCTTGCCACCATCTACAACACTCAGAAGATGGACATCCTAGATGGCACAACGTGGCACCATCATAACCACCCAGCACCGGGCGCAGCTCTTGTCTTCTTCAACTGCTTGATGCAACTACGCCGTTGGATGCTCATCCAATGGCCGCATGCACGCGGGCACAAAATCCTCAACGTGCCTCAACCGCACACATAGTTCAGCAGTTAAGGCACTGTGAAGGCAGGAGGCATGGGTTCGAGTCGCAAGCGTAGCGTCGCCTCCTCTTGTGTGAGTGTGCAATCAGAGCCACACGATTGGCATCCAGCGACTTTGATTAGCCGATAGCACCCACACGCAATCAGACACGCAGTGCGAATGCCCAATCGTATGTGGACGCACGACATTGGCGAGGAGCAGTTTAAGCCATCCGATCTCTTGATCGGACGGCTGAGCACGCGCGGTCGTGCATAGGCATTGAGCCAGCGAAAGTGAGGGGGCACACACGCGGCGCGTGCACGTCGGCCACATTCAAGCCTTTAGTGAAGGATTATCCGTCACTAAAGGTCTTGAATTAATGTTTTTAATGTTGTAATGACCAAAATGCCCCCACTCCTTGCAACAATGAAAGGAGACCCCTACTACCATACAAATTTCTCATCCCTTCCTTCTCCTCTCTCCCTCTCCAAAGCTTAAGAGAAGCTTGTCCCACAACCGGGATGATCCTCAAGAGCTAAAACCAAGTTTTCACCCCAGTTCCGGAAGCGGATCCTGCGACAATGACGTGCTGTTTCGTTTCTGTTCTTCATCTTCTAGGCATTGTCCGGTCTGGCTCATCCTCCAAGAGATCGTCGAGGAGGATAACTTCTCTCTCCCATTCTTTTTACTGCTTTATAGAGTAGAATTTTCCTACTTTCTGGTTGTAACAATTTCTCGCTTTCTAGTGTATTCATTTCTCGCTTTCTTAGTTGTAAAAACATTATTCAATATCTAGTGATTGTTCTTTCTCTCTCTTATTGTTTATATTGCTTCCATTGTGATTATTTCACCCTTTAAACAAAAATACAAAAAAAATATAATTGAGAATTTTGATCGACGTGGCCTCCCTGTGTTCGACCTGGAATTTCTTTACAGATTTTTTGGTATAAATTTTATTTGTTGAACGGATTTCTTCGCGACTTGAACTATGATGGGTTTTCAAATCTAATTCCGATGGCGTAATCATCTACCTTCAACATTTTGGCGCTGTTGCTAGGGAGCCAATGATTTTTCAATCTTCTTTTTCGCATCTCATGCACTTTACTATTTTCTAACTTGCTTTATCTCGTGTCTACTTTTTTGAAGATACCTCTATCAGGGAATCATCAAGCAGTAGATCGGAGTAAAGTGTAATTGAAGACAACTGTAAGTGCTCCCCCTTCTTCCCCCTCCATAGATTTCATTTCATCACATTAATTCAAATTCCAATTAACCTAGGTGTTTGCATAAATCGCAGGATTAGTTTGGTTGTTTGGATTTCCACCCACATTCATTTCACCCTCGCATATATAAAAATAAACAAAAAGATATTTTTGTGGGGTAATTCACCATACACACAACATACACCCACATTCAAGGCACTTAACCTAATTGATTTTCGTTTACTCAACCAGATTCTGATATGTGGAACCAGTACACATAACTCAATACATAAAAGAGTAGAAATCAATTTAGGTTAATCATTTTTGTGTGCCTAACTCAGTGGTACAATTGTGGCCAATTATTTGAGTTATTTGGGCGCACCACTCAACCTAAAATCAACTCAACAAGTAGCTTCCTCTTAGGGTTTTCAATCTAGGTTCATAGTAGGCACTCCACTTTATTTCAGATTTCAAAAGGAAAGCGATCTTCACCCGTGCTTGAAAACTTGGTTTGCCTCAAACTTGATTGAATTAAATCTAATTCTAAACCTTAAAAGCTACTTAAGCAAGATTTGAACCCTAAAATCTATTCATGCTAAATAATCTTGCCTGAAAACCCTGGATGTGCACACACTTACACATACTCAATTGATCATTAAGGGCACAACCCATTTTAAGGGCCCACCACATTCCAAAAGCACTACAATCCCAAGCCTAAATAAAATCAGGTAAACGTTGGCCTTAAGGACTGATTCGCTCTTTGGGGCCCAGTCTGAGATTATTTATGGTTAACTTGCTTGTATTGATCAATCTGATTTCTAGCTAGGGGAGTAGCATCGAACGATCGCGGCTGGGGGGTACACTAAGAACCGGAGGTGCAAGCTAAAGGAAGAACCTTCTCCCCAGTCCCTCCTTCTAACTAGTTGGATTGAGCAGACGCAAGTAGAGTAAATCATTTAGAATCTTAAGGTGGGTTCTGAGAGTCTATAAATCCTTAGGCTACACCATTTAAGGACAGGCTTGTTTTGTTGTGCTGCAAGGTTCTTATCCCTAGTCCTTCCGACCTTTTCCTAGTTTATGCTAGGAAGGTCATTGAATCCCCGATTAAAAGGATCACTAGAGTATTCTAGGAGGCATAGATTGGATTTTGGCCAAATTGATCCTTTGGTCGATCAATAGCCTCCTCTACCTTAGGATCCACAGGAGGTATTTCAAAGGCAGCTGGAATAAATGTAGAGAATGTAAGAATGCTTCCAGAGAATGCACGATGCTCAGCCCTTGAAGGATTTTTATGATCCTTCAAATTATGGGGAACATCCCAGTGTCCAGATTCCTGCCAGAGATGTAGAAATCATGCCCCAAGTGTTAAGCCTGAACAAACATTTCCATGGGCTTGGCTCTGAAGACCCGTTTCAGCACTTGGAGGACTTGACCACTTTGGTCCAGACCACCAAGGCACGAAACGTGAATGAGGAGCATATGATCATGTGGCTCTTCCCCCACTCTCTTAGGGATAAAGCCTCTCATTGGTTTGGACTATAGGAAGACCAATTGCAACTTGGAATGAGTTGAAATCAACCTTCCGAAAGAAATTCTTCCCTATCGGAGGTACCAATGCTTTGAGATAGGCAACTACTACCTTTACCTAGCGGTTGGGGGAGCAGTTTCATGTTGCCTGGGAGAGATTTCATGACCTATTGGGAAGGTGTCCACACCACGAGGTGCTGAAATGGCAACTCGTGCAGATCTTCTATCACGGGTTGACTGAGCAACTCAGAAATCACATGGACACTTCTTGCGAAGGCAATTTCCTCAACAAAGACGCATATAGCGTACACGATTTGTTTGAGGAGATGAGTGAAAATTCGATCAATCATGCCTCCATGGATACTTTTAATCGATCCCAGCAGCCTAGATCGAATGTTAATGAAGTCCATGCTCTCATTCATTCGATATGGAATTGATTTGTAATAAACTTGATAAGGTGGACTTGGTTGCTAAGAGAATGGAGGAGTGGATGGCTAGAAACTCATTTAACAACTCTCGATCCACTCAATCCCTGAATTGGGGATTCCATTCATCGCAAGCTCCTTCTAGATCAGAGTTCGTGAATCAACTTAATGCGGCTCAACCTACGAGCCAGCATTATTCGAAACCCCACGGGTTCCAAACTGGGGCCTTTAATCCCAGTTTCTCTGATCCTTCCCTTTCTCTCTCTCCATCCTTACCTTACGAGGATGTTTGTGCTATACAGGAGAATGTTAGATCCAACCCTTACTCTAATGCTTACAATCCGAGTTGGAGGAACCGCCCTAACTTCTAGAGAAATGCAGGGCAGTAGACCCAATTCCGACCCAGCAACTATGCTCCACAATGACCAATGGGTCAGGGTCATGTTTACACTTAGTTGCCCCCGAATCAGGTCAATCAACCAACTGGGAATGCCCATCAACCCATAGGGTAGGCTGATTTGAACTGACAAATGGTAGAGATGCAAGGATCTATGCTTCAGCTCAAACAGCAAATGAAAACCTCGTTGGACAACTTGCAAAATAGGTTCATTGCTAATTCTCGTCAACCCGGATCTCTACCATCTCAATCCGTACCCAACCCGCGTAATATCCAAAATTTGGGCAATCAAGCCCATGGGTATGGAATCAGAGGGACCCGCACACACATGCTCAGGTGGTTGAGCAGGGTCCTTCCTCTTCTTCTTCTTTCGTAAATCAACGATTCTTGGCTAATGAAGCCCCTCCAATCTTTCCTAACCCTCCCCAAGACCCAAACCCGTATGCATCTACTAATTCTGTTACCTTGAGGAGTGGTAAACAAACTCAGGATCCACGACCACACTGTTCTGATTTACCGAATCCTGAAGAACCTGAGGAGAGAAAGGAGAACTCTAGAGGAGAAATCAAGTCTCAAGGACTTGATTCCAAAGATCTGACTCATGTTCCTTTTCCTGAGGCCTTGATTAGATCAAGGAAGAAGTTTGTTGATAGTAATGAGGAGCTTCTGAATATTTTAAAGAATGTCGATATCAATATCCTGCTCCTCGACGCTATCAAGCATATACTGGCTTACATAAAATTTTTAAAGGATTTATGTACACAGAAGCGTAAGCCGAGAGAATTTGTTCTGAGGCAGGTGGTACTCTCCAAGCAGGCCAGTTCTGTTATCTTACACCACCTCCCTTAGAAAAAGAGAGATCCAGGTGCTCCTTTGATTTCTTATGTCATCAGAGATTACACTTTTGATAGAGCACTGTTGGATTTGGGTGCATCCATTAACCTAATTCCGACTTCTCTTTATGAGAAGTTCGGATTAGGTAAACTTCGGCCGACTTCAGTAATGCTGCAGTTAGCAAACTGTTCGGTCACAAATACGCGAGGCGTTATTGAAGATGTTATTGTTAAGGTTAAGGATTTCTATTTTCCTATAGATTTCCTTGTCCTTAACATGGATGTACCTGAAAATCTGAGGAACACGTCCATCATTCTGGGGCGTCCGTTCCTGGCAACCGCCAAGGCCAACATTAACTATGAAAGCGGTAGCATGAAAATCGCCTTTAGGGATCAAAGAATGAAATTGGATATTTTTAAGGCGATTAATAAATTTGAGGATAGTGATTTATTGAGGAACTTGAGGATGATAATGTGAATATTGAAACTTGTATGATGGTTTCTGCATTTGAAAGTTCCTCCTCTGATGTTGAATTGGACCCGCAACCCTCTATGGCAGACCCGCCATCTTCTGAAAAGGTTATTGATTTTGTTCACTCTCAACCTCTTCCTCTTGTCATCAGCATCTTTCTTACATTCAATCATCAACCCGCCCCAGCTTGAACTGAAACCATTGCCTGAGAATCTGAAATATTAATTTTTAGAACCGCATAAGATGCTCCTTGTGATTATCAATGCTAAATTAACAAAGGAGCAAGAGATTAAACTAATTAAGGCTTTAAAGGAACACAAGGAGGCAATTGGTTGGACCATTCATGACCTTAGGGGGATCGAGCCATCTTATTGCAATTACAGAATATTTTTGGAAGATGGATCCCACCCTTCTCACTAGATGCAGAGGAGATTAAACCTGAATATGCGAGAAATAGTCAAGGAGGAGATTATCAAGTGGCTCGATGCAAGAATCATTTATCCGATCTCTGATAGTCCTTGGGTAAGTCCCGTGCAGATTGTTCCCAAAAAAGCTAGAATTACCGTTGTGACTAATGAGAAAGGTGAATCTATCATAACTCATTCAACTTCCTCTTGGAGAGTCTGTATAGGAAGCTGAACACAGCCACGAAAAAGGATCGTTTCCCTCTGCCTTTTATTGATCAAATCCTTGAAAGACTAGCTGGGCAGAAGTACTTCTATTTTCTTGATGGCTACTCATGATACAACCAAGTCCATATCCATCCCGAGGATCAGGAAAAAGCTACTTTCACCTATCCCTATGGAACCTTTGCTTTTCGTAGGATGCCATTCGACTTATGCAATGCACCAGCAACTTTTCAAAAGTGTATGCTGGCCATATTCTCTAACATGGTGGGAGAGTTTATGGAAGTCTTCATGGACAATTTCTCTATTTTTGAAGAATAGTTTGATGCTTGTCTAGCTAATCTTGAAATGATTCTTAAACGTTGCATCAAAACAAGACTGGTCCTTAGCTGGGAAAAGAGTCATTTAATGACACAAGAACGCATTGTCTTGGGTCATGTAATCTCTGAACGGGGAATCGAAGTGTACAAAGCTAAGGTTGATGCTATCGCTAAACTTCCTCCTCCCACATCTATCAAACAAATTCTATCATTTCTTGGTCTTGTGGGATTCTACAGGAGATTCATCAAGGACTTTTCAAAGGTTTCTCGTCCTTTGAGCAATCTTCTTGCTAAAGAAAAGCCATTTGATTTCGATGAATCATGTCGTAAGGCATTTTATTTTCTTAAAACGGTAGTCACTTGTGCTCCGGTGTTGCAACCACCAGTTTCAACAACCCCTTTTGAGATCATGACCGATGCTTTTGATTACACATTCGAGGCTATTTTGGGTCAGAAAGTTGACAGGAAGCCCTCTGTCATCTACTACGCTAGTAAAACTCTGGACGAGGCCCAGAGGAATTACACTGTTATTGAGAAGGAATTACTAGCTGCAGTGTTTGCTTTGGAGAAATTTAGGGCTTATCTCTTAGGGTCTCACATCATCATATATACCGACCACTAAGCCTTGAGATATCTCTTGGCCAAAACGGATGCCAAACCCTGGCATATTCGTTGGATTCTTCTGCTTCAAGAATTTGATCTTGAAATCAAGGATAAATCAAGGGTACAGAATGTGGTGGCGGATCATCTGTCGAGACTTCTAAGTGACTTTTCTCATCCGGACATTTCGATTGCTAGTACTTTTCCTGACGAGACCATCCTTACAGTTTCAGGTGTTCAAACTCCATGGTTTGCTAACATCGTTAATTATTTGGCCGTTGCTCAAATCCTTGAGAATTGGACTAAGCAACAACGAGATAGACTCAAATTTGAGGCCAAATATTACTTCTGGGAGGACCCTGAACTGTACTGCACCGGCTTTGATCAGATTATTCGCTGATGCATTCCGGAGAATGAATTCAAGAGTATACTTGAGTTCTACTATGCATCTACGTGTGGTGGACACTTCTCCGAGAAAAAGACGACTGCAAAAATTTTGCAATCAGGATTCTATTGGTCATCTTTATTCAAGGATGCCCAGCAATTCTTGAGGTCGTGTTCTCGATGCCAGAGACTTGGGAGCATGACTAAGAGAGACATGATGCCCCTAAACCTGATTCTTCCCATCGAAATCTTCGATGTTTATGGCATCGATTTCATGCGATCCTCCTCCATTCATTTGGACATCAGTACATTCTCGTCGCTATTGATTATGTGTCTAAGTGGATCGAGGCTATTCCCACCCGAACCAATGACCACAAGGTGGTCATCGATTTCATCAAGAAGAACATTTTTAGTTGGTTCGGGATTCCATGGGCCATCATCAGCGATGGTGGCACTCATTTCACTAATGCCCAATTCTGTAATTTGCTGGCAAGATATGGGGTTAATCACCGAATCTCCACACCTTACCATCCCCAGACGAATGGACAGGCCGAGAACTCCAATCGGGAGATCAAGAATATTCTGTAAAAAATGGTTAGGCCTGATCACAAAGATTGGACTCAAAAGCTTGAAGACGCTCTTTGGGCAAACCGTATGGCATATAAAACACCCATCGGCTTGCCTCCATTTCATTTGGTGTATGGAAAGGCATGCCATTTACCTAAAGAAATTGAGCATAGGGCATTCTGAGCAATCAAGCAGTGCAATCTAGATCTGAGTTTAGCTGGAAAGACCAGGAAACTCCAACTATCTGAGTCAGAGGAGCTTAGAAATGACGTGTACGAGAATGCCAAGATCTACAAGGCTCGGACCAAAGCTCTTCATGACCAATTGATTTCCTGCAAGTGCTTTGAGCAGAACTAGAAAGTCTGGCTCTTCGATTCTCGACTTAAGCTTTTTCCCAGCAAACTTAGGTCGAAATGGAATGGCCCGTTCATTATCGATCAGATATTTCCAAATGGAGCTGTTTAGATCTCTAACCCGAAGATGGGTAATTCATTCAAAGTCAACGGTCAACATCTAAAGCCTGTTATTGACCGTATTATTCCAGAACCCATCTCAGACATGATTGCTCTAGCCATGTTGTGACTTCTTTGGATGGACTTCACCTAGCTGACGGCATTAAGATCAACAGTTGTACAGTTTGACTCAGAGCTGACCCGAGCTTCATATTCAGGTGATATCTTCTGCAATCTACCTTTCCTTTCATGTCTTTTATTCTCAATGTGGGCATTGCATCAACTAGGCCTGGGGGGGTGGATTCATTTTTGAATCATTTTGTTAGCTCTGTGGAATTTTTGTAAATTCTATCTATTTTCTTATATATAATATACATAAAAAAATTTGAATTAGGAAGGAATACTTGGACATTAGAACCTTTCAATCTTAGGAAATATTACAGTAGGATCTGAACACTAAGACCCTTCAGGTCTTTGGGTTTAATCAGCCTGGGTATCCACCAAAATGTGGATTTGTTTATTGAGTCCTCGCCATCCTGAATTCTATTTTAATTTGATTAAATAAGTTTGGGTGATAAGTACACGACTTATCAACCCACCCTATGATTTGAGAGAACTTTAAGTCTAAGCATCTACACACCATTCGTCACTGACTCGTTGTTCAATGATTTTAATGGAAATTGGGTAGCTAATGAACCTTCTAGAGTGATATGTCTGACAAGTTATTGTGGGTAACAACCCATAGGTAGGTTGTCCAGAGCCCAATCACTAGACCACTCTCTTCTTGCTACCTTTGGGTAAATCTTAGACCAGGGAAGCCACCTATTTAAAAAGAAAATAAAGAAAAAGAAACAAAAGAAATAAGCCACACTTCGCCGCACGAGTATGGCTGGCAAGTTGTCGGTGGTAACAGCTCATCGACTGGTTGTCCAGAACCCAGCTCAAGAAATGCACTGAAAATTCCAAAAACACTTATGAAGAAGCAGAGATGTAGAATAAGCCAGGGAGATGTACACTGGACTCACCCTTGTGTTGACTCAATAAAAAATAAAAGTAGGGAGAAAGCTACCGGTCGTAAAGATACACCTTTAGGTAGAACTCTCTTTTTAAGGTCACCTAGGGGCGTAGAAACCTAAAGTATGTTCTAATTGCCGATCAACGAGTCTATCACATTCAGAAGAAGATGCTTAGAACTTAGAGTTCTCATCAAATCTTGGGTGGGTTGAGTGGCCGTAGAAAGCCACTCTATAACCCTAAAGTCAAAAATCCAAAAAAAAAAATTAGAAAAGAAGAAAAAGAGAAAAAGAGATCTTTCCTTGAATAAGGAAAGGGCTTGAGGCAATCTGCATTTTGGCAGATACCTGGGTACTGTTGTGTCTTTGAAAGTTCAGGTCCTAAGTAAAAATTTCTTAATGTTGAAAATGATTTGTGCCTGAGTAGTCCAACCTAATTCTTTTATAAATAGCATGTAGTTTTGCTAGGGACTAGTAAAAGATAGGCATGGGGGTGTGATGTGCATACATCTGATTAACCTAAAATGTCTATTAATGCATGTTTTTAGTGTCACATTAGCATAATACATTGTAAATAGTGCATAACACGCATAATAATGCATTTAGATCAAGTTGTACAAATTATATAGTAATTGTCTCCTTTTTATGGCCAGGGACAGTGAACTTGTTAATCGAGGCCTTGGATTGAAGATCCAACTGTATGGATCTGATCAAGGCGACGATTAGAGTTCAACGACTTCAAGATCGCCTTAATCAGACATTCATAGCACCAAATAGAGATCGAGGAACCATGAAGATCAAGGGCCAAGATGGTGTTAATCCACACCTCAGACGACAAATATGACTGCACAGATGGGTTCGGATCGACGATCACAGCCTAACGACATGAAAATCGGTCCAATCCGACACTTGTGGCACCATCTACAACACTCAGAAGATGGACGGCCTAGATGGTGCCATGTGGCACCATCATAGCTACCCAGCACTGGCTGCAGCTCTTCTCTTCAACCGCTCGACGCATCAACTGATAGCGATAATACGCGGTTTGTTAAATACGTCGTTGTAACGCGCAAAATCGATCAACTCTTAAATTTATATTCCTAGATAGGGGAGTATCTAGGGTCGTCCAAGGAGGCAATATGGTTGCAAAATTGATTCTCTTGCTTGGAATATATCTCAACTTTCTTTTTGGTAATTTTCAATATACCATTTTTCTTTATTTTTGAACTAAGGCAACATGCGAACTGATGGCGGGAAAAGTGTTTACACTTGCAATTAAGTAAACAACTCTAAAGTAGCAAGTAGAGCCTCTCCCTAAGCTCACTCTAGGCAAGTGGAGACCTAGAATAATTAGGGAGAGGAAGTGAAGAATGCTGAAAATAAGCAAAAAGAAATGCAAACAAGATATGCGAAAAAGGCAACTAGATAAGTGATAAAGTGTTTAACAAAAATGCCTAGTAGAGGAATGCTTCTACTACTTGATAATTGAAGTAAAAGAAAACACAAATCCTCTAAATAGATGGTGAAGAAGAGGGCTTCTTGCTCCAAGGTTGGTGGCTCCCAAGCTTGAAAAGAATCCTTCAACTCCTTCCTTGCAGAACTCCGCCAAGGTGATGACCTCCAAGGCAAGCCCTAATGGGGCGTGCCCTAAGCTTCTCTCCAAGGGTGGACGTCCACCCTAGGTCCTTCTCCCTTTCTTGGCCATCCTCCTTGAAGTGGAGGAGTCCTCCTCCTTGGCGTGGCCCAAGTTGAAGAGAGTGGGGAGAAGAAGGCACCAAAAGGGCTGGTGATGTGCCCCTTTAATCTCCTTCTCTACTCCTTCTTGGCCGTAGGTATAGGTGGTATAAGTAGCAAAATACACTAATGTAGGATGCCCAAAAATGGTGGTAGGTGGTGGCTTTTTATAGAATAGGAGGGGGGCTATGGTGACCTTTGAAATGGATGGCCAAGATGAGTTGATGGAGGTGGTTGGAGATCCCATGGCCAAGGAGAGTTGGCGCCACCTTAAAGGGCACCAAGGGGTAGTTATGGGTGTTGACACCCTTTGGTGTTGGCGCCAAAATGGGCATTCTAGAAGGTCATTAGGTGGCGCCACCTTAAGGTTCTAGAAGGGGGGGTATGTGGATGGCTAGGATGGCTTATGTGGGTTGGTGTAGGGTGGATTTAAGGGGCTGAAAGTGGCGCCAATATAGAGGTGGTTAGGGGTGGTTTTTGGCGCCAACTTGAAGTGTCTTTTGGTGGAGATAATGGGGTGAAGGGATGGCTAGGAGGTGGTGCCAACTTGAGTAGGGTAGCTAGCTTAGGTAGGCTTGAGTTGGTGGAGCTAGCTAGGGTTGATTTTGGAGGTAATGAATGGCCAAGGAGCTGGTTGTTAGCTAAGCTAAGCTAAGCTAAGATAAGCTAAGCTAGCTTAGCTAAAGGTGGAGTAGAGGAGAAGGTGTTGGAGCTAGGGTTTGGAGGAAGGAGCTGAGGAGAAGAAGTCTGGAGCTGGAGCTGGAGCTGGCTGCTGCTGAAGAGGCTGGCATGGGGCTACTCTAGCTGGCTTAGCTTGCTAGTTCTTTGCTAGCTACTAAGCCAAGCTAAAGTGAGCTAGCTTCTACCAAAATGAGCTGAGGTGAGCTAGGTCTGGTGCTCCCGGGGAGAATCAAGCTGGTTGAGGCAGCTAAGGTAGCTTAGCTCAACTGAGTTGAGCTAAGCTGAGTCCCCGGGAGCTGGACTTGAGCTTCCTGAGCTGAGATGAATTCTTCTTCAGCTGGCTGGAGTTGAGTGGAGCTGAATGTAGCTGGATCTGAGCTGGGGTGAACTCCTGTCAACTCAGCTGAGCTAGCTAGAGCTCCCTGTGAACTAGTGGGAGCTGAGATGAGCTAGACTCAGCTAAGTTGAGCTGGATCTGAGCTGACTTGAGCTAGGGTGAGCTAAGATGAACTCTCTTGAGCTGCCATCCAGCTGAGATTAGCTGAATGGAGCTGGGATGAGCTAACCCTAGTTCAAGTAAGCTAGGTTCCAGTTGCGGTGAGCTTGATCAAGCTGAGGTGAGTTGGATCAAGCTGAGGTGAGCTGGATTAGGCTGAGTTCCAGCTAGTCTGGGCTTCTCCTTCACCATTTGCCTTCTTGAGTGCTAGGGTTTTAGGGATCTGTGCATCTGTACATCCCTAACACTCACAAAAACACATTAAAACGACAATAAAAAATGCAATGCATGCCTATCCTAATTTATGCCTAAATGCAGCCCAAAAACCCATTTGCGGAGTAAAATCCTAAGAGTTAGGTTAGTTTTAAAGCATAAAAATGATGATAAACTGGCGTTTATCACACCCCCATGCTTATCTTTTGCTAGTCTCTTAGCAAAACATTAATTTTTTTGGAAAACGGAATTTTTGGGAAATCTAATTTTTTTTGACTTTTGAGGAGAAAAAGAGATTAAGGGACCTTGGTAGATTAAAACACAGGAGATACGGGATTTGTTGAAGATAAACATAAGGATTTGTTTTTGGATCCAACCATTAGATAGAACGGGATCAATATATCCTCAGAAAATTCACAAATTAACCCCTTGTTAATTCAGATGACTTGAAATGTTTGTTTTTAGGATTTTTCTGGCTCGTGAATCTGATTCGCAACTTGCAAATTCCTTTAAAACCTTGTGTCTGTGCTTGTGAAAAGCCAACCTTTATAAGGACGTGTTATTATTATTATTATTATTTTTTTTTTTCTCTCCCCCATGCTTATTTTTAGCTTAGTCTTACAACAGATGTGTCGGTATCATCATTCCCATTACCATTCCTCGAGGGGGCTCTGGCGCCAGTACTTTGGGATAGCACTGTCCATGACACCACCCAGGAGTCACAACCCCAAAACACGATGCGGTGACAAGGGGCGCTCCAAACAAACTCAAGCTCTTGCTCCGATGCTATAGGTAGAGCACCGTCCAAGACACTTGAGCTGCTGAAATGCGCTTTAATGCTCCGTCTAAAGATATGAAATATAGATATAGAGCAGCGCCGAGGCGGTAACATGTTGACATCGCGTCCTTAAAGGAGGCATTTTCCTCCTTCTCGGCGGTGGGAACTCAAACCAATGATCTGCTTCAGACTTTCACTAAGTCCAAACAAGGGAGTTTTTCAAATTTTTAGTTATTTTTAAGTGTTGGCTTGTGTGTGAAGAGTGACACAAGAAGTTTCTCAAGAACCGCAAGTTTTTGAATCAAAAACTAAGTCAAATACTTTCCATATTACAAAATAGGATCAAGTCACCTGAACTATCATGAGTTCAGGTGGAATTTTAGAGAAGGATATCTGATCTAGTCTAAAATAGACCCTGGAATTCTAATGATCAGATCCATATCCTCATCCTTAGTTTGTTAAAGATTAAATCCCATTGTACCAGAAGTGAATTTTTCGACCTTAGTCCTGATTTCAAAATTTTTCCTCAAAAAGTTTTCAACATTTTTTTTTTTTTTTGGGTATGCAAGAAGGAAATAAATTAAAGAAAATTGCATGTTTTTAGGTTTTAAACATCCTAAGTCGATCGTAAAAATTTAAAAACACCCCCCCATGCTCAAGATATGCCATGTCCTCATGCATTAGGAGGGAAAAGGAATTACCTTAGTGAAGAACGGTCGGGTTTAGGATGAATAAAACCTGGAAAAAGAAGAAAAAGGAAAAGCAAGAAAAAAAATGATGGGTTACCTCCCATCCAGTGCTATCTTTTACGCCATTCAGCCGGGCATGAAGGTATGCACAGAAGACGGAAAATCATGTAAATAATTGGACACTTGGATGCCCGCAAAAAAGGTGTCTTCGTCAAGATCCCTAGAAAATTGATTAGAAATAATATTGGGATCAAAGTGAGATGGAAATTGATAAGTGTGGCTCGAGTCTGGCCATGGTTTTAATTCAGGTTGGGTGCCAAACTCGGGCGGGGTTGGTGGCAGGTCCGTAAGAAAGGGGTCAGGGAAGGAATGGTGAGTTAGTGTGGAAAAATTAGGTGCGTGAATAGTAGGTGGGTGAGGGGGGGTATCAGGAATAGATTTGGAGTCAAGACAAGTTTCCGGATCACAGATCTCGCCGACCACTGAGTCTGAATCAGAGTCCTCAAAAAAACTGTGGTCGGTAAGGGTATCTATTAACATTGTCTCCTCCACCATATTAGAAATTTCAGTATCTGAGTCCTCAAAGAAGTTATCATCATGGAATCTCCTTGAGGATTTAAAAATATCTAAGGTGATAGTTTGGCCTGCACAGTTGATATCCATTTTGCCTGTGTGGCAATTGATATTTGCCTTTGCAGTAGCCAAAAAAGGGCGTCCAAGGATTATCGGGGAGTCCAGTAATGATTCGGGTGCCTCAATGTCAAGAACCAGAAAGTCTGCAGGGAAGACACAATTCTGGACCTTGACTAATACATCCTCGACAATCCCACGAGGTTTGATTGTAGATCGGTCGGCTAATTGCAAAGTAACCTCGACGGGTTTTAATTCACCGATCTGAAATTCTTCGAATAAACTCGTGGGAATAATATTTACTGAGGCACCAAGATCAAGGAGGGCGCGATTAAATGTAGTGTCATCAATAATTACAGAAATTAAAGGCGCCCCCGGATCTTTCATCTTAGGAGGCAGCTTACTCTGTATGACAGAGCTTACTGTCTCCGAAAGATGCACCTGTCCTAGATTTTTGGCCTGCCTTTTAGGAGTACAAATCTCCTTCAAAAATTTAGCATAGGCAGGTATATATTTGATGGCATCTAGGAGAGGAATATTGATATGAACTTGCCCAAATAGCTCCATGAGTTCTTCTGTAGTGGGCTCAGATTTCTTTTTTTTGTTGGTGGTGGGGTAGAGAGCTTGTGGGAAAGGGACAGGAATCTTGTCTTGAGATTTTTGTATTTCTTTTTCTTCCTGATGGGGAGGTGGGGAGTCAACTTGCACATGTATCTTACTAGGTTCGTGCGAAGGCTCGGGGTCAGTGGTGGTTTTCCCACTCCTCAAGGTAACTGCATGTGCAGTCGGATTATTATTTGGAGGAGGTGGGGGGCCTGTGATTGCTGAAACCTGGGAGGCTGCTGAGGTGGGGGATTAGGAGGAGGCTGATTTGGATAATGTGGATTTCTGCCCATATAATGGTTTCCTTGGTGATTAGGGTTGGGTATGGGTTGGGACGGAAGATGTCCTACAGGTCTTTGCGTGGGAGTAACCCCAATCTGATTGTTCAGATTTGTGATGTTGCGGGTTACTTCCGTCATTTTTGTTTGCATATCCTGCAGGGTTCGCAGCATCTGGGCATTGATATCTTGTTGGGATGGCCCAGGATGGAAGTTTGGATTCGACCCATACCCATTAAAATGATATGGTTGGGAGGAAACTTGATTATTCCAGGAGTAGTTTAGGTAATTTTTCCAATTGGAAGAATTTTTAAAGGGGTCCTGGATGGCAGAAATATTTTGAGTGGGGTTAAGATCTGGATAGTTGTAATTCCCCAGTGAATCATGGGCAACCTCAGAATAATCAGCAGGGGTAGTGTTGAGATTGTGCAAATTTTCTCTTTGTGGAAAGTTAGGTTGTGTTAGATGTGGGTGTGGAGCTTGAGTTGATGTGGCCAGTCTTTCCTCAATTTTCTTTTGATTAATATGCATCTGGTCGAGTTTTTGAGCAATCAATTGAAGATCGTCTTGGGTGACAGGGATAGATTGAGTGCCTATTTCATGAACACCGAACTGCGGATTTTGGGTTCTGCAAAATGTGTTCATGGAAGCTTGATTAAATGAGTTTTCACTCATTTCTTCGAACAGGTCATAGGCACTTTCTGCATCTTTATTTAAAAAGTTGCCGCCACACGAGGCGTCGACAAAATGTCGGATTTGATCTTCTAATCCATGATAGAAGATTTGCACGAGCTGCCATAAAGGAATCTCGTGGTGCGGGCAACTTCTTAAAAGGTCTTGAAATCTTTCCCAAGAATCATGGAAAGTTTCACCAGATTTTTGGTGAAAGGTCGTAATAGATCTTCGTAAGGAATTGGTACGACCTATGGGAAAGAATTTCTTGAGGAAGGTGCTCTTGAGTTGAGGCCATGTTGTGATGGGTCGGCCAATGGTCCTGAACCAATAAGCGGCCTTATCTTTAAGAGATAATGGAAAAAGCCACATCAGCCATATATCTTCTTGCACATTTCGGGAACGGGTTGTCTGTGCAAGAAGAGTTAGTTCTTCAAGGTGGCTGAAAGGGTCTTCCCTAGGAAGGCCATGAAAGTGTTTAATCAGGTTCAGGACAGCTGGCTTGATCTCAAAGTCTCCCTCCGGTATGACCACCCCTGGTCGTTCCTCATAATAAGACGGATCATAGAAATCTTTTAGAGGAACAATAGGCTGCTGACGGGGTGGTGGGTTTGGCCTTGGATTGGCTAGGTTTTGGATGTTCCTAGTCAATGTTTGTTGATTGGAATTTAATTTATTAATCTGATCGGCCATCAATTTTAAAAGATCAGGTAGGGGGTCTTGATGCTGTGTGTGGGGCAACTCAAGATTGGGGAGCTCCAAGTGTGGGAAGTTACTGGTGGTTGGGTTTTGGGTGGAAGGGTTAGAATTAGGGTTAGTGGTGGGGTTAGAGGTGGACGTGGAAGGGTCAGTGGACCTATTTTGTTGTGTTTCCATTTTTTCAGGAGAAGAAGACAGAAAAAGTGGTCTTTTTGCGTGGGGGGCGAAATCAAATGGTCCTTCCAAGTGCGGATTTTGAGACCGTCGCCCGTGCATAAAATGGAAGAATGGGAGGGGAGGAGAAGAGAAAGAGATGAGAGAAAGTGTGCAATTCAAACAAATAAAACTAGACCTAACTTAAATGTGACTCCCTAATAATAACCTAAGACTTGGTCTATATAGGAAATAAGTAGTCAATAGTGAATACCCGTTCTATCAACAAATCTGGCCAAGTTGCTTAAGGGGAGGTTTGGGCCCAAACGTTTCCCAGGGAAAACCCCAGGTGCTTGTACAAACCCGCGCCTGGTCATTTGACACGACCCCTCAGCCTGAACACCAGATATAGATGATAGAATTGGTATCAACTAAAGAAAACTTAAGACCTAAATAACAAGCCTGAGTTGATAAGGCCTTAGGGGTCAAGTTGCTACAAATTTTAATTAGGTCTAGGATGCTATAGTGCACACGGAATGTGGAGGGCGTTTATTGGGTTGTTGCCCTGTTATTTGATTTTTTTGTGTGTGTGCAGGAATTGGAGAGTGGCTCCAATGAAAATCAAGTTGTCACACAATTTTTTTATATTTTTGTCTTTTAGGATGTGATTTAATTAAATGAATTTTAGGGTTTTTCTCTTTAAGTTTTCAAACAAGTTTGAAAGTTCACAATCAAAGGAAAGACAAGTTGTATGTGTGATTGTATATTTCCTTTTAATTGAGTCTCTAAAGAGAAAGAAGAAACCCTAAACCAATTATCCCTGAGACAGAAATTTAACTACCAATGAATTATTTTTAGCTTTCATAATTAAGTAGTGGTCCAAACAAGTCAAACAACACCACTACTTTGAAGAAAATCAAACAAGGATTCCAGAAAAGATTTTTGTAAGATTTTAGGAATTTGTTTGATAATAGTTTTGAATTTTTAATTGTACTGGTGTCAAAGTCCAGAAATAATACCCGTGGGTATTATGGACTTTTCAGTATTACCACCGACCTCAGAAAATTTTTATGATTTTATATGATATGTAAAATTTCACAAGGATTCTAACAAGCTAAAATTCACAAAAATTGGATGAGTAAAAAAATTCTGAAAATTCCCGGAGAGTAGAAAATAGGAAGATTAGAGGGTGTGACCCCTCTGTAATCCACGAATTTTTAAAAATTAAATACAACTCCAATTGATCTGAAATTTGGAACAGATGTTTCAAACTTAATTGGGAATCACTATATGAAATTTTATGATTTTACGAGGTCTGTGGTGTTAGGAATCGATTTTTCAAGTCTGGACAAAAATCTGGACCCGAAAAATAGAACACCAATACTTGCAATGGAATGGTGCTAAAGAAGCATACAAGCAAACAATCGATTTAAAAATGCACCACTCCACTTAATTTAAGTGTTTAGGGTCCTAAAAGCCAAGTTTAATATATTTTTGGTAGTTTTAATTAATTATGTGACTAGAAAGAGGAACCAACCTGAATTTTCGCGGGAAGGATCTTAAAGCTCTCGCTTCCAGATTCCCGCTTTCCTGCTGTAGTTCCTGCACACACAAAAGAAAGAAAGAGAAGGGGATGAGATCCACTTCAAGCAAGAGAAAATGAGTTAATGCAAAGCCGTGCCTCCCCGGCAACGGCGCCAAAAAGTGATAGCGATAATACGCGGTTTGTTAAATACGTCGTTGTAACGCGCAAAATCGATCAACTCTTAAATTTATATTCCTAGATAGGGGAGTATCTAGGGTCGTCCAAGGAGGCAATATGGTTGCAAAATTGATTCTCTTGCTTGGAATATATCTCAACTTTCTTTTTGGTAATTTTCAATATACCATTTTTCTTTATTTTTGAACTAAGGCAACATGCGAACTGATGGCGGGAAAAGTGTTTACACTTCCAATTAAGTAAACAACTCTAAAGTAGCAAGTAGAGCCTCTCCCTAAGCTCACTCTAGGCAAGTGGAGACCTAGAATAATTAGGGAGAGGAAGTGAAGAATGCTGAAAATAAGCAAAAAGAAATGCAAACAAGATATGCGAAAAAGGCAACTAGATAAGTGATAAAGTGTTTAACAAAAATGCCTAGTAGAGGAATGCTTCTACTACTTGATAATTGAAGTAAAAGAAAACACAAATCCTCTAAATAGATGGTGAAGAAGAGGGCTTCTTGCTCCAAGGTTGGTGGCTCCCAAGCTTGAAAAGAATCCTTCAACTCCTTCCTTGCAGAACTCCGCCAAGGTGATGACCTCCAAGGCAAGCCCTAAGGGGGCGTGCCCTAAGCTTCTCTCCAAGGGTGGACGTCCACCCTAGGTCCTTCTCCCTTTCCTGGCCGTCCTCCTCCTTGGCGTGGCCCAAGTTGAAGAGAGTGGGGAGAAGAAGGCACCAAAAGGGCTGGTGATGTGCCCCTTTAATCTCCTTCTCTACTCCTTCTTCTTGGCCGTAGGTATAGGTGGCATAAGTAGCAAAATACACTAATGGAGGATGCCCAAAAATGGTGGTAGGTGGTGGCTTTTTATAGAATAGGAGGGGGGCTATGGTGACCTTTGAAATGGATGGCCAAGATGAGTTGATGGAGGTGGTTGGAGATCCCATGGCCAAGGAGAGTTGGCGCCACCTTAAAGGGCACCAAGGGGTAGTTATGGGTGTTGACACCCTTTGGTGTTGGCGCCAAAATGGGCATTCTAGAAGGTCATTAGGTGGCGCCAACTTAAGGTTCTAGAAGGGGGGGTATGTGGATGGCTAGGATGGCTTATGTGGGTAGGTGTAGGGTGGATTTAAGGGGCTGAAAGTGGCGCCAATATAGAGGTGGTTAGGGGTGGTTTTTGGCGCCAACTTGAAGTGTCTTTTGGTGGAGATAATGGGGTGAAGGGATGGCTAGGAGGTGGGGCCAACTTGAGTAGAGTAGCTAGCTTAGGTAGGCTTGAGTTGGTGGAGCTAGCTAGGGTTGATTTTGGAGGTAATGAATGGCCAAGGAGCTGGTTGCTAGCTATGCTAAGCTAAGCTAGCTTAGCTAAAGGTGGAGTGGAGGAGAAGGTGTTGGAGCTAGGGTTTGGAGGAAGGAGCTGAGGAGGAGAGTCTGGAGCTGGAGCTGGAGCTGGCTGCTACTGAAGAGGCTGGCATGGGGCTACTCTAGCTGGCTTAGCTTGCTAGTTCTTTGCTAGCTACTAAGCCAAGCTAAAGTGAGCTAGCTTCTACCAAAATGAGCTGAGGTGAGCTAGGTCTGGTGCTCCCGGGGAGAATCAAGCTGGTTGAGGCAGCTAAGGTAGCTTAGCTCAACTGAGTTGAGCTAAGCTGAGTCCCCGGGAGCTGGACTTGAGCTTCCTGAGCTGAGATGAATTCTTCTTCAGCTGGCTGGAGTTGAGTGGAGCTGAATGTAGCTGGATCTGAGCTGGGGTGAACTCCTGTCAACTCAGCTGAGCTAGCTAGAGCTCCCTGTGAACTAGTGGGAGCTGAGATGAGCTAGACTCAGCTAAGTTGAGCTGGATCTGAGCTAACTTGAGCTAGGGTGAGCTAAGATGAACTCTCTTGAGCTGCCATCCAGCTGAGATTAGCTGAATGGAGCTGGGATGAGCTAACCCTAGTTCAAGTAAGCTAGGTTCCAGTTGCGGTGAGCTTGATCAAGCTGAGGTGAGTTGGATCAAGCTGAGGTGAGCTAGATTAGGCTGAGTTCCAGCTAGTCTGGGCTTCTCCTTCACCATTTGCCTTCTTGAGTGCTAGGGTTTTAGGGATCTGTGCATCTGTACATCCCTAACACTCACAAAAACACATTAAAACGACAATAAAAAATGCAATGCATGCCTATCCTAATTTATGCCTAAATGCAGCCCAAAAACCCGTTTGCGGAGTAAAATCCTAAGAGCTAGGTTAGTTTTAAAGCATAAAAATGATGATAAACTGGCGTTTATCATCAACGCCGTTGGATGCTCATCCAACGGCCGCACACACGCATGCACAAAATCCTCAACATGCCTTAACCGCACGCATAGCGTAGTGGTTAAGGCGCTACGAAGGCAGGAGGGGCGGGTTCGAGTCACAATCGTAGCATCGCCTCCTCGCATGCGGGCACGCAATCAGAGCCACGTGATTGCCATCCAGTGACGTTGATTAGCTGATTGTGCCCACGCGCGATCAGATGCTCAGCACGAACGCCCAAGCGCAAGCGGGCACGTGGCGCTGGTGAGGAGCAGTTTAAGCCATCCGATCTCTTGATCGGATGGCTAAACGCGTGCGGTTGTGTGTAGGCATTGAGGTAGTGGTCGAGCGTGTTTTGTGTGTTAGAAATCGATGGAACAAGTAACCTATCGTTGTAGTTGTAGAACACGTGGATCAAATAAAATTTATACCAAAACTCCAAGGGAGTCCCAGGTCGAACACAGGGAGGTGACGTTTACTTTACTTGAAAATCGCGCTTCGTTTTGTTTCTTTTTGGTATTTTGGGGTTTTGTTATTTTTTTGTACTTTTGAAATAAAAGAAAACAAGCAAATGAATCACAAGATAGAGATGTGGAACAAATATGATATATATTACTTCCAATGTCAATTACAAGAAACTATGAAAGCATATAAAGAGAGGGAGGTGAGAGGAAATCTCCCGAATCGGCTGTTCGGCGAGATGACGGCGTCTGGCGAAAGCTCAGATGAAGGAGGTGAGGAGCGGGATGACAGAGGTGAGATGCTGGAGGACATCGGGTTGAGGAAAGCTTCAACGTAGCTCCGGAATGGAGGTGGTAAGATGGAGTTGATCTACGACTAGAATGGAGGTGGGAGGATGGCTCCAAGGTGACCTATGAAGGGAGATGGGAAGTTGGAGGAATATTTGGTGGGGCAGAGGTTCGCTACACTAATAGGCAGGGAGCTTGAGAACAAGCTCTAATGGAGTGTTGGTAGGCTTGCTAGAGCTTGGGAGTAGGTGGGAGTAGAGTAGGTAGAGATCGCTTGGAAGGGAGGCGGTGTAGGTCCTTTTATAGTGGAGGAGGAGAGGCAAAAATCGTATCTGGGTCTTTACTGATGTCCACAAACGTCGCTGCAGCTGTCGTTTGCTCTCGCTAGCGTGCACAGGCCTTTAGTGACGTCCATAAACGTTGCTGTAGCTGTCGCTAAACATATTGAACCTTCACTACCCTTAATTGATACATTTCTTGATGAGCAAATTTTTACTGTGCAAAGAAAGAGTCTCCCCTGGTATGCAGACTTGGTTAATTACTTAGTGGTAGGGTTGATTCCATATGGCTAGTCTAGACAACAGCAAGAAAAGTTCTTCGCTGAGGCCAAACATTATTTCTGGGATGATCCCATCCTGGTTAGACTATGTGCCGATCAGATCATTAGGAGATGTATCCCCGAAAAGGAGGTTCAAAGTGTGCTATCCTTCTGTCATGACCAAGCCTATGGTGGCCACTTCTCTGCAAAGTAGACTACAAAAATTTTGCAGTCTGATTTTTACTAGCCATCACTATTCAAGGACACACATAATTTTGCTAAAACCTACACTAGATGCCAGACCCTAGGGACCTTCACCAAGAAAGATATGATGCTGTTAGTTGCTCTGAAATGAGTTTTAAAATCGTCACGTTACAGTATAGGTCGAATTAGTATAAAAAACAAATATAATTTATTACTCGAATTAAAGTCCAAGGTCAAACACATAGAGCAAATAGGAATTCATACACTAATCTTGATAATGTAAATGAGCACAAGAATTCAAATCACAAAATGATATTCACTAAATATTAATCTGTCACTTTAGATATTCAATGAATTCTCATGTATTTTGAGCTAATAAGAAGGTAGAGAAGCTAAAATGATGGTGATTTAAATCACCAATTATTATCTAAGCATTTATATCAAGCATTCAATATCTCAACAGTATTAAGTATCAATCCTCAAATCAGACGTCTACTGGTAGGATCAGACGTCTTAAATGTCTGATTTTACAGTGCTTTTCTTCTTCTCTTCTTGTGCAGACTCTTCTTTCTTCTGAGCTTCTACCTTCTTCTTCTTCCTCTTCTCTTCCTTCTATTGGTTCTTCAAGCCTTAGCTCTTCCCTTCAATTCTCCTTCCTTTCTCTTCTTTCACGAGCCCTCTTCTCTTTATGCATAGAGGGATGCAATCCCTTTAGTGGCTAAGTGTCAATCGACATCCAAGAGAGCAAAAACCCCCCTACCCCACGCTCTCTTCCTTTCCTTCTCTTTGGAGGATCCACCCTCCCAAGGCCATGCACATCGGGTTTTCGGGTAATGGGAGGATCCGCGTACTTGAGTCCAGGGTCTCCGGCATGGTGTAGTGACCGAGTGGACAGGGCTAGGCACGTAGTCGGGTGCACCAGGCCAACGGGTGAGTGTCACGTGCGAGGCACATGAGGGCGTAGGGGACCTCACCCCCTTGTGTGACTTGAGGCGATAAGCTTAAAAGACAAATTCAATTTATTCAGCTTCGTTTGATCCTTAGTCATGATGTGGGACTAAATCCCACCACCTTTTTCTGCATGGAGCTGCAGCTGCTACTTCTTGCAATTGCGGTCAATGGCCTGGTCCAAGGGCCTAATTGGCTCCTTGGTTGCACTCTTGGTCTTGGATGGATTCCGCTGAGCTTGGAGCAAACACCTAGAGTCATTACATCCTAGAGCGAGCTTAAAGCCTTGCTCGAAGCTTTGTCAATGGCGGCGATGAGCAGAGGATGGCATCGACCTAAAAACAATAATACGGCCTTACGGCTAAGTTAAACTAGCTCAGGACCTTTGCCGAATGACATAGATTATGTTGGCGGTGGTTTCGTGGCGGATTGGGGTATGTGGTGGCTGGTCAATGATGGGGAAGATAACAGGAAGTGGGTTGTTCGACGGCGGATTTGAGTGGATGATAAAGCAAATGGAGAGAGGGTTTTTGAAGAGTGGAGTACGATGGAGGTGATGGAGGTGATAGCGGCATGATTCGTGCAGTGGAGCTGATGTTGGGCGTCGTCGGAGCTTCGTCGGAGCGGAAGAAGATGGTGGGGGAGACATGTGGTCGGCAGTTCTTTTGAGGGATAGAAATAGGGAAAAAGGAGAGAAGGAGAGGGAACATTGGAACCTAAAATTAGGGACAAAAGGGGAAGATATTCCCATGCTAATGTGATGGCCAAACGTGGGGATGAAGAACATCCGAAGGGAGAGACGACGAGGAAGAAGGGGATTTAGGAACCCCTGAGTTGGTCATCAAGGAGCGGATGAAGGAGAGGAGGAAGAAGACACTCCCCATTTAGCTGTTGGGAGGCCGTGGGATGATGGGGGAGGAGCTCGCCGGAGCTAGGTCAGAGGAGGCTAGAGGTAGGGTTAGGAAGAGGGTTTCTTAGGCCAAAACCTAGCTTAAAAACACGACCATGCCTTGGGGATCCTTTTATAGGGTTCATGAGGGGTTTCTGAGCTTGGAAGCCAATCTTCCAAGATAGGAAATGTTGTTGGAGTAGGAAGTTTTGAGATACCCAAATTTCTCATGCGTTTGCATGAGAGATTGGGAAAGTTTTAGTGTTCATGGACGGATTCAATGGGAAGAGGACTCCTCAAGGAATCTCCCTTCCAATTTTGGAAGGGATTGATTGAGCAAGAAGAAGTTCTCTTCAATAAGAGGCCGCCAGAGTTGGATCCTTGAGCGATAATGGCGGAGGGACCTTTCTGTGAAGAAGACAAAGAAGTTGGGTGGCTATTTGTAAGGA
Source organism: Thalassia testudinum (assembly GCA_037157565.1). Classification (NCBI taxonomy): domain Eukaryota; kingdom Viridiplantae; phylum Streptophyta; class Magnoliopsida; order Alismatales; family Hydrocharitaceae; genus Thalassia; species Thalassia testudinum. Next base: position 59,558,443 of record JAZHRO010000014.1, read on the forward strand.
ATTCAAAAGTCAATGGTTTGAGTGAGATAAAAAGAGTTTGATGAGACCAAACTGCAAACTTGAACAAGATGATCTCAGATTGGGCCCAAATTTTGGTAAAAACCTAATTTTGACCCAAGAAATCCAATGGTGAAGTTATATTTAGGTTGTGACCACGTTTGGTTGGGTAATTTATGTAAAAACCCAAATTAGGGCAACCATCAGTCTGGGACTCTATTTTGGCTCAAAGTGGGCTCTGATGGTCAAATTAAAAGTTCCAAACCCTAGAGAATATTTTTATATGAATTTTAGAGGGTTTAGGTGAATTTTATCCTGACTAGAACCTCAGTTAATTAAGCAGGTCTATTTTTGGGTATCAAAAGTCATTTAATTATCAAAACATGCGAAAACCTATTTCTGTCTATTCTAACCAACTTGTTGGACATTAAAGGTCATTTAACCCTTAATTATCCCCTGGGAAAACCCATGGTTGTACTACATTCATGATATGATGGTGAAATTACAGTTTTAATCCTATTTTCTTGTCTTTCTCGTAGAATGATTATGCAGTGAATTACAATCCTCTGGCGACTATGTAGGAGCATTTAATGACTTGATATTGACTAAATTGAGCTAGTTATGGCTCATGATGGTGTTCCCATCATACCCCCATGCCTAGCTTTTGCTAGTCCCTTAGCAAAATCTCATGGAATTAACTTAAATTCTCGACCATGCCTTTTTATGCTCAGAACTCTGATGTGTGCTTTCTTTTGTAGATTAGGTCAAAATGTTGTAGTAGCGCTAAAGGTACTCAAGTACCAACCAAGATCTGGACCTGACCAGCTTTAGCCTCAGTCTACCGTGAAGGTTTCTAAGGCCCACAGGAACTAACCGAAGGTTCGTTGAACTCCGTGGTTAAAGCACCCGTGCTTATAACATGTCTTAGTCCTTGTTCAGTTTGTAGTGCATTTTTGTAAGAGAGAGACAGAGGAATTTCTTCTTTTTTTCAGAGAGTTTTCTCTCTCTTTTCTTTATTTCCAGCTTCGAATTGGCTTTACAACACGGTCTATATCGGATTCCTAGCTCCCACCATCAATCCTCGCAGAGTCCCTTGCAATCGATGCTTCGAGATAGCACCGCCCATGGCAACCCCCAGAACCCTGACTTTTGAGATCTTGATATAATCCTGCCCATGGCATTCTGCAGCTAAATCCTGACCCTGGCAATCGACATTTCATGATAATGCCGCCAATGGCATCTGAACTAGCTCAAGGTGCTTACATGCCCCCGGTAGAATAGTTAGATATCCTAGGAGACATTCACTGAGGAGACGGTATGTTATTGCGCATCTTCGATGGGAATTTCCCACCTCTCCGCGCTGGGAACTCTTCCAAATCAATTTGTGTTGATCAGCCGCTCCTAATCTAGGTAGCTTTTTCTCAGAACAATTTTAATGCTTTTGCATAATTTTCATAATTAAGCGCACTGAACTAGACTGTGTGTGGATTGGGGTGTTTAGGTTACTGAGTCTAGCAAGCCAGAGGTCAGTTAACGAGGCCAAATAATCCCTAAGTCTCAGACCTAATACTTAAGCTTCGCATTTTCCCCAACTTCTTGAGGACTATCTTGATCTTAATGGATAATTGAATTTTTAAGCCTAAAATCACAGCCCAAGAGGCCTAAGATCAGTGTTCATACTAATCTCTTTTTTTCTCTTAGCACTTTTTTTCTTTCATTTTCTTTCTTTTTGATTTGGTCTAGAACTAAGTAGATTCCATAATCTTTTACTAATGACTATCTTTTTTTTTCTTTTCAAATTGTGCTCCTTTTTGACATTTAGATCACCTCCCCTTTTCCTCCAAAATGATATGCAATTCACTCAAAATTTCCTCCCTTCTCCAATTTTTTGTTCTTTTTCACTTTTCTATTTTTTCATTTTTGGAATATGTAATTTTTTGTAAGAACCTTTCTGAACTTTGAATTTTTGTATGTTTGCACTTTACCACCCCCATGCCTAAGTTTTACAATGTCCTCATTGTAAACAGAGGGTGGGAAATAGTTTTGGATTCAAGAATTAGAACAGGATTATCGGGTGGGCGAATAGGTCAGGATGACTGTTGCGGACGATTTCATGCTCTGGTACAAGTACCAATGGTGGGATCAACTATTCAAAAACCGAACTTAGAGTGCAATAGACTTGAAGTACAAAAGGATAATCAGAAGGATCTTGGTTTTTGGAATGGCGGGTTGCCTCCCATTAAGTTCTAAATTCAATGCCTTCAGCCGAGAGGAAAATGGTATGAAGGAGTGGTCAAATCAGATGAGTTTTGCAGAACAAGTACCCTGATTAATAGCCTTACTGGTCCAACCAAGTGCTTGTTTAGATCAGCAGGCTGATGATGTAGCTCAAACCCAATCAATTTGGAGGGTTGATAGATGTGAATCAGTCGATGTGGAACCCACCATATGCTTGGTGACTCAAAGGGATGTGGAAGTGAAAAGCTAGGGATTGGCTGAGTTGGATTAGCCTGATCAGAGTAGGGTTCCTCAAATGAAAATGAATCAGTGGAGGTTGTAGAAACCCTAGGAAAATGATCAGAGAATGATGGGGTGCGATTTGTAGTCTGTTCGATGTCTGAAACCCGATAAAGATGTGGAGGAGAATCATTTCCAACTGACTCATTGAGAGGAGAATTAGAGTAGTAATTGAGTTCAATAGCGAGTCAAGGTGGAAAATGGGTTTGGGAAGGTTCTACATGTGTAGAAGAGGTGGAATCAATAAGAATTGTGTGTGAGGGCTCCTCTAGAAAGGATTTAAAGGTAGGTTCATTTAGAGAGTCCTCATGGTAGCCATCAAAATCATAGGTTGGTCGCAGGTGTTTAATGTGTTAGAAATCGGGGTTACAAGTAACCCGTTGTCATAGTTACAAAACACATCGATAAAATAAAATTTATACCGAAACTCCAAGGGAGTCCCAGGTCGAACACAGGGAGGCGACGTTTACTTTACGTGAACATCGCGTTTCGATTCGTTTCTTTTTTGGTATTTTAGGGTTTTGTTATTTTTTTGTATTTTTCTAAGAAGAAACAAGCAAACATATCACAAGATAGAGATGTGGAACGAAAAAGGTATATATTACTTCCAATGTCAATTACAAGAAACTATGGAAGCATATAAAGAGAGGGAGGTGAGAGGAAATCTCCCGAATCGGCTGTTCGGCAAGACGACGGTGCCTGGCAGAAGCTTGGTCGAAGGAGGTGATGAGCAGGACGACGGAGGTGAGATGAAGGAGGACATCGTGTTGAGGAAAGCTTCGGCGTTGCTCTGGAATGGAGGTGAGAAGACAGAGATGATCTGCTAGCAGAATGGAGGTAGGAGGACGACTCCAAGGCGACCTATGAATGGGGATGGGAAATTGGAGGAATATTTGGTGGGGTAGAGGTTTGCTACACTAATAGGAGCCTTGGGAGCTTGAGAATAAGCTCTAATGGAGCGTTGGTAGCCTTTCTAGAGCTTGGGAGTAGGTGGGAGTAGAGTAGGCAGAGATGGCTTGGAAGGGAGGGGGTGTAGGTCCTTTTATAGTGGAGGAGAAGCAAAAATAGGTATGGGACCATTAGTGATATCCAGACTGTCGCTGGAAGCGTCACTGTAGGAAGCTCATGCTCGCTGGCACCCACAGCTAGCTTTGCTAGCATGTGATGACTTACCGACAGCTGTAGGCATCGCTTAAGTCCAGCTCTTGCGTCGCTGTAGGTCCAGCCCATGCATAGCTGGCACTGCTCCCCCGCCTTGCCGCGCGCCTGCGCCCACCTACTAGCGCTACGCTGTGCGCATGCGCGACTGCATGCGCGCGTGCGGTGCTGCGTGCTTGCGCTGGGCGGCCTGGGCTGCGCCATGTGGCGTAGTTTAGACCGTCCAACTTCTTGTTGTAGGTGCTGCTACAGTGGTTAGATTGAGTTGATTTTCACGCCATTAGGCTACGATCGTTGACCCAAATCCTTCCGCGAGGTCAGATTTGTCATTTGGAGCTTCGAATTATGTCTCCTAGTCCCTTGGCCATTGATCTTCCTTGGACTGCATATGGTGCTACGGGTCTCCAATCGAGGTGATTTTAGAGGCATTAGACTCCGATCGTCGTCTTGATTAGATCCGTACGATCGGATCGTCAATCCGAGGCTCTGAAATAAATATCCTTCTCTCCTAACCACAAAAAGGATGCAATTAACCTAAATTCTATACAACTACTCTAAATGCAGTATGATGCATGCTATGCAATATTTATAACATGAAATGCAAATCTAAGCCTAGGAACATGCATGATAGGCATTTTATCTTCAATAAATGTGTTTACATCATACCCCCATGCCTATCTTTTGCTAGTCCCTAGCAAAATTAAACTATATGCCATGTATAAAAGCAGAATTAGGATTAGATCACTTAAGCCTAAGTTGTTTATTAACAATAGAAATTTTTAACTAAGGTCCAAAACTACGGAAACTCAACAATACCCTGGTGCCTGCCAGATTGTAGACCGTCCAAGCCCTCGCCATATTTGAGAAGAGAAGATAAAATTTTTTTTTCTTGTTTTTCTTCTTTTCTAAATTTTTTTTTGTACTTTTGGAGTTTGAGAGTTACGGGATAACTTTTACGGCTACCCGACCCGCCTAAGACTCGAAAAGGAGTCTAAGTGCTAAGCATCTTGTGAAATTAGTGAAAGACTTACTAGACGACTATTAAAACGGACTTCAGGTTTATACGACCCTAGGTGACCTTGCCTAAAGGTTTACCTTTATGATCGATAGCTTTCTCCCTACTTTCTTTTATATGGGGTCAACATAAGGGCGAACCTAGTGTATATCTCCCCGGTTTATTCTACTTCCCCGCTTCTTCCCTAGGTGTTTTGGGAATTATTGTGCATTTTTTTTTATGAGTTGGGTTTTGAACAATCGGCCGATGAGCTGTTACCACCGATAACTTGCCAACCATACTCGTGCAGTGAAATGTGGTTTTATTTGTTTTTTTTATTTTCTCCTTTTTCTATTATTTTCCTTTTCTTTTTGAGTGTTTCTTTTGTTTTTTTTTTAAGTAGGTTGCTTTCTTGATCTAAGATTTACCTAAAGGAAGTACAATGAAAATGGTCTAGTGGCTAGGCTCTGGACAACCGGCTGATGAGCTATTACCACTGACAACTTGCCAACCATACCACCCAAGTTGATCCATTAGCTACCCAATTTCCATAAAAACCGTCGGAAAGTGAGTCAGTGCAAAAAATGTGTGTAGATGCTTAGGCTTAAAGTCCCCCCAAATCAGAGGGTGGGTTGATAAGTCGCATACTTATCATAAAAAATTATTTACCAAATTAAAATGAATTTTAATTGGCGAGGACTCGAGACTAAGTCCACATTTGAGTTGACACCTGGGCTAATTAAGCCCGAAGACCTAAAGAATGTAAGTGTTTAGGTCCTCTCATATCATTTCTTAAAGTTAATAACTTTCAAATGCCTAAGTTCTCTTTTCCTAATTTCTTTTTTTACCTTTTTCAAATTTTCATTTTCTTTTAATTTTATAAGAAACTAAAAGAAATTCTATGGAGTTAACATAATGATTTCAGGAATTGATTATGCACCCCCCCATGCCTAAATGATGCAATGTCCTCATTGTAAAAATAAAGACATGAAAAGGGTGGAGTAAATAGAACATCACCTGAGTGTCATGAAAATCCAGTTAGCTCCACAAAGAGAAGAGTGTATACACACGCGCTAAGTTTAATGCCTTCAGCTAGGCATAACATACATACAAAGAAGAAATTGAGAATTCACAAGTGCGGGTCAGAATCAAAATCAAAAGGTTGATCCTGAAACCCATCCGCAAAAGATGTCCACAGATGTGGATTAGATTATGGTGTAGACCCATGCCCTAGGGTCGAGTGGTTCTCAGGTTCTGGATGAGAATCACCCAGAACCAAAGGTTGTTGTGTTTTCGGGGCCAGGCCTGTAGTTTAGTGGTGTGCAACCCAAGACTAAAGTGTTAAATAACAAGTAAAGATGGTTCAATAGTTGTGATTGTCCACTTAACATCTAGCTCAGAAAAATAATTAGTTATTCCAGGCTTGGGTTGCACGTGAAAGATATTAGAAGGGTCCATATAGAAGATAGGTGGTTTCAGGTCAATAGGTACCCTTATATCAAAACTTATTTTTCCCTCAAAATTAACCTCCTAAATTTTTATTTCCAACTTCCTATCCTCTGAAATCAAGGTTTCCGGGACCTCCAGATCATTGTACACCCCATCTAAAGTACCCAAGTCCAACAATTGTGACTGAATCAGGATTGACTTGGGCACAATGATCTCAAAAGTATGTTTACTCAGCTCTTCGGGGTATGGTTGAGGAATGGGGCTACTAATTGAGTCGTTGGGTATCGGATCCTCCAAGTTAGCCCCAACCGAATCAGAATCTTCACTAGTCAAGCTACCAAGTTGGTCGTCATAGTCCTTGAGCTTGTATGTCTCACTAAAATCATTCTCCTCAAGCTTAAGTGAGACTTCACTAAGAGATTCCTCACCCTCAAAATCAAAGAATTCATGATCCTCATTTGTATATGTCTCCACATCACAAGTCATTTCATCATCCAAGGAGACATAATTTTCTTTGTTTCTTGACTTGGGGATCTCGGGTGAATCAATCGATTCATCCTCAAAGGGTTGCTCTAGACTAATCTGGTCATCTTCAATCTCCGAATATGTATCCCCCCCAGCAGGCACCTGAGCGGGTTCAGACATTGGCTCTCTTGAAGAGGGTTCATCTTGAGAATCATCCCAATATTTGACTAGTGCAACCATAAATTTCATGCTCAACCTTGACAATTTCACAAGAAGAAACTCACCCAGGTCCCTATCCCTAACACTTTAGAGCAAATCCAATAGAGAACTATTAAGTTCATCAATCATTTTGATCATAGGGTCCAGTGCTTCAGTGCATGGTGTTGGCTGGGCTTCTAAAGATTGTATGGTGTTCCTCAAATTAGCCAACACTCTATCTTGGATCTGGTTCACCTAAACCGATTGGTTCGATTCAGGTTTGGGTGGGTTTGGCTTGAATCTAGGGGAGTCAGGATGTCGAGGTTCTCGAGTCCCTCCCTGAAAGTAGGTCATTCTAGGTTATTCAAAGGATGGTGGCGACCTATAATCAGTGGAATACTAGGGAGGGTAGGTGTTATAATCATGATATCCTTCCTGATTGTAGATAGGGTTGGTCTAGTCATCAAAGGATGGAGATCCATAATCATTATAGCTCTAGGAAGGATAATAATCATAGTCATGTTGTCCAGGGTTAGGCCCTGGACATTGAGGTTCGGATTCATATCCCCAATCAAAGTCATCCCAGCTAGTGATGGGTAATTACAAGTCAAGTCGGGATAGTAATCATCTTGGGGATAAGTGGGGGTAGGAGGATAGGATGTGAAATGTGTGTAGGATGTGGAAGGGTACATGGTGAAGTAAGGAGGGAAATCAGAAGAGAAAGGAGCCCTGCAATACAAAAATACAAGCCTGTCCTTAGGTTGGGTAGCCTAAAGGTCTACAAACTCTCAGAATCCATCCTAAGATTATGGACTATTTACTCTACTTATGTCCAAGCAATCCAACCAGTTAGAAGGAAGGACTGGGGAGAAGGTTCTTCCTTTGCCTTGAACCTCTAGTTCCTAGTGTACCCTCTAGCCGCGGTCGTTTGATGCTACTCCCCTAGCTAGACATCAGATTGACTAGTATAAGCAGGTTAATCATGAACAATCTCAATCTGGATCCCGACGATCGAACCAGTCCTTAGGGCCAATGTCTAATCAATTTTAGTTAGGCTTGGAACAATGGTGCTTCAGGAATGTGATGGGCCCTTTAGATGGGTTGTGCCCTTAATGATCAGTTAAAATGTGTGTGCGTGCACAACCTGGGTTCTCAAACAAGGTTATTTGATGATGTGTCTTTTATGATTTAACCTTGTTTAGTAGCTTTTAGGGTTTAATTTTTAGGTTGGTTCAATCAAGGTTTAGTAGAACACTCAAAGTTTTGAAAGCACAGGTGATGATATCTTCCTTTAAAAATAAAAAATAATGTGGAGTGCCTAGTTTAGCACTAAGAATTAACCCTAAGTGGCAAGCTACTTGATGGATTAGTTTTAGATTGACTGGTGCGGCCTAAATAGCTCAATCAATTGGTTTATTGCACCACTTAGTTAAGGCACACAAGAATGCTTAACCTATTTAGATTTCTACTCACTTATGTGTATTTAGTTGGTTCAATCAAGGTTTAGTAGAACACTCAAAGTTTTGAAAGCACGGGTGATGATATGTTCCTTTAAAAATAAAAAATAATGCGAGTGCCTAGTTTAGCACTAAGAATTAACCCTAAGTGGCAAGCTACTTGATGGATTAGTTTTAGATTGAGTGGTGTGGCCTAAACAGCTCAATCAATTGGTTTATTGCACCACTTAGTTAAGGCACACAAGAATGCTTAACCTATTTAGATTTCTACTCACTTATGTGTATTTAGTTGAAGTATACCGGGTCCACAGGTCAGATCCCGGTTAAGTGGTAGAATCAAAGTGATTGTGCGTCTAAGATAAGAAGTTGTGGGTGTTAAGTGTGTAGCTTTCAGAAAATCCCATAATCAGATAACACTTTTTTTTTTTTATGTGGATGGCAAGGTGAGTGGAGGTGGCAAACAAATAGCCAAATCAATCCTAGGGTTTATAAAAAGCACCTAAGTTGATTTGGGTTTGAGTTATTAGGTTATTGAATGAAAACTAAGGTGGGGGTGGTGTGGGGGATACTTACAAAGCACTCTACCCACACTTTAGTCTACCGCACTTGGATATCCATGCTAGGGTACCTGCAAGATAATAGATCAAAGACAAGTACAGTTAGTGCTATGTAATGCAAAAAAATGCAATAAACAATAAAGTAAATTCCGTTGCCTCCCAGCAACGGTGCCAAAATGGTCACGGGTGTTTTGCGTGTTAGAAATCGGGGTTACAAGTAACCCGTCGTCGTAGTTGCAAAACACATCGATCAGATAAAATTTATACCCTAACTCCAAGGGAGTTCCGGGTCGAACATAGGGTGGCGACGTTTACTTTACATGAAAATCGCGGTTTGATTCGTTTCTTTTTGGTATTTTAAGGTTTTGTTATTTTTTTGTATTTTTCTAAGAAGAAACAAGCAAACGTATCACAAGATAGAGATGTGGAACGAAAATGGTATATATTACTTCCAATGTCAATTACAAGAAACTATGAAAGAATATAAAGAGAGGGAGGTGAGAGGAAATCTCCCGAATTAGCTGTTCGGCGAGACGACGGTGCCTGGCGGAAGCTCGGTCAAAGGAGGTGAGGAGCGGGACGATGGAGGTGAGATGCAAGAGGACGTGACATTGAGGAAAGCGTCAGCATGGCTCCGGAATGGAGGTAAGAAGACGAAGATGATCTTCTATCGGAATGGAGGTGGGAGGACGGCTCCAAGGCAACCTATGAATGGGGATGGGAAGTTGGAGGAATATTTGGTGGGGTAGAGGTTTGCTACACTAATAGGAGCCTTAGGAGCTTGAGAACAAGCTCGAATGGAGAGTTGGTAGGCTTGCTAGAGCTTGGGAGTAGGTGGGAGTAGAGTAGGTAGAGATGGCTTGGAAGGGAGGGGGTGTAGGTGCTTTTAAAGTGGACGAGAAGAGGCAAAAATAGGTATGGGAACACTAGTGACATCCAGACCGTCGCTGGAAGCATCGCTGTAGGTAGCTCATGCTCGCTGGCACCCACAGCTGACTTTGCTGGCATGCGATGAATTACCAACGGCTGTAAGAGTCGCTGTAAGTCTAATTCATGCGTCGCTGTAGGTCCAGCCCATGCATAGCTGGCGCTACTCCCCCGCCTTGCCACGTGCACGTGCGTGCCCTTGCGCTAGCGCTACACTGTGCACATGCATGCCTGCGTGCGCACGTGCACTCGCGCTGCTACATGCGTGCGGTGCCATGTGCGTGTACTGGGTGGCCTGGGCTGCGCCACATGGCGTAATCTGGGCCGTCCAACTTGTTGTAGGGGCTGCTTCAGAGGTCGAATTGTGTCGATTTTTGCATCGTTAGGTTGCGATCGTCGACTCGAATCCATCTGCACGATCAGATTTGTCATTTGAAGCTCCAAATTATGTCTCCTAGTCCCTTGGCCGTTGATCTTCCTCAGACTGCATATGGTGCTACGAGACTCTGATCGAGGCGATTTAAGAGGTGTTGAACTTCGATCGTCATCTTGATTAGATCCATACGATCGAATCATCAATCCGTGGCTACGAAATAAATATCCTTCTCTCCTAACCACAAAAAGGTCGTAATTAACGTAAATTGTATACAACTACTCTAAATGCAGAATGATGCATGCTATGTAATATTTATAACATGAAATGAAAATCAAAGCCTAGGAACATGCATGAATAGGCATTTTACCCTCAATAAATGTGTTTACGTCATAGGTATATGCCTGAAGAGTGTTTATAGGATGATGGAAATATGAGTCAGGAAAAGATTCGAACTCTGGGTTGTAGACACTCTCGGTAATTTTTGTTTTTGATTTCTTAGTATCAAAAAGAAATGATTCCATCTCAATGGAACCTGATTTTGAATCAATGATCTTGGGATCAGGGACCTCAGAGTCAAAGTCAAAGAATGGATCATGTTTGCTGAGGTCATACATTGGCTCGTAGTCGTCAGAAAAGAAGGGTTCTCTAAAATCAGAGTAAGATTGGAAATCATTGGAGAACTTGCGAGAATCAAGTTCTGAATCTGATTCGGGATCAGGGGTTCCACCATAGAATAAATCAAAAGATGTAAACTCAGCAGCCAGACTTGGGTCTAGCCTAATCTCAGACTCCAAGCTCAAAAAGATGTCCCTATTAGGTCTGGGCTCAGTTTCTTGGCTTGTAGAGAAGACCCAATCCAAACCCAACTCTTCCAACTCCTGGGTTTCTGTATCATAGATAGGTGTGACTTCCAAAAAATCAATCTGTGTTTTTGAGGATGTTGGAGAGGTAAATTTATCAAATAAAGGCCTAGAATCATAAGCTAAACTTAAAATGTAATTTTCATCCCATGGGGCCTTGTAATCATCCCAAGAAGGCTCAGATCTAGATTCTAGGTTAAAGGTGTGGGTTGTATCACTAGAATCTAGGTTGGGCTCTACGGGGATGCCATAATTACTCTCGAGAGTCACCTTATCAGAATAAGGGAAGAAATTTACACCCTCGAGAGGTTCTGATTTAATCACATTATCACAGGAGTCTAGGAAATCTAAGCTTGGTGAACCAGGGTTTTGTGTCTCTACGACTAGCTAGAAATCGTGTTCTCCTACAATTGGATCCTCCCAACCCGTCTCAAGATCAGGTATAACAATCTATACATTAGGTTGATCATATTCCATTTGGGTTGGGGGTCCACAACAACCTTGATTCTCAAACCTAGGATTTGGAAAATCAGATAGATCCTGAGTATTGTTCCAAGATGTTTTGCTAAATGTTTGGGGAATGTACAGGTATTTTTGATCGATAATTTGATTTAATAATTTTATCATCTCTTCTTGTTTTTCAAGATCATCTTTGTGTCTTCCCCAAAGTATAGGATTTGTCATGCATTGGAGATATTCAAAGTTATGTAATTTCTCTAATTCAATGTATCATGTCATGAGAACATCCCAGGTAGATCCATTTGTTACTTGTGTTATAATTACTTGGGCACAGTTTATGATGAAGGTTGTTGTTATTAGCACATTAACCTGAATGTCATCAATTAGTTTTGAGGTTTTGTTATTAATCTTATAAAATATAAGGGCATCCTCAATCATTCTATCTTTCATGGATATTTGAGATTCAGGTTTCTTCAATGATTTTCATAAATTGCCAGGCTACATTTTGAATCAAATGGTGGAATCAAGATGTAGAATTAAAATTCAAGATTAGATTGAGGTTGATCAAATCTGAAAGAGATTCCCAAGAAAATCTGTGTATGTGATTTAATAGAAGGGATGAGGGACTGGATGTGAGATTTGACCCAATCAAGGCACCCAAAAGATTCTTTGGATGACTAAGTTAATTTCAAGGTGGATGATACCTCTCGAATCAAAAATTCACACACCCAAGAAATACCTGGGCAGCCAGGAATGGAGAGTCCTACAAAGACCCCTACATGTTAGAGCATCCTGATTGCACAGCAATCATAGGTCTTAATTGGCCTAAATTAGACTAGGACTTAGCATAAGTTAGGACAGTTCAGGCATGCATAAGCATTACTTGCATCCTTACTGCTTTCTTTTAGCCTTGCATAAAATAATGCTATAATGTGAAGATTAGGTGCATTATGTCAATTATAGGTAATAAGCTAACCAAGAGGTAGATCTAAAGCTAGATTTGAAGAATAAAGAATAACTGCAGTAGAAGCAGAGCTAGAGCAGAAGACCTAGAATAAGATGTAGTAAAAAATAATGTAAGGGGTTGAGGTATGCTATTCTATTTAAGTAGGAATAAAGAAGTAAATTATGAAGAACTTAGGACCATCCTAGCCCTGAGATAGCCTAGTAGCTTCCCCAAGCCTTAGCCACACCTAGATTAGGTCACGGCACCCTAAGAAACCCTAAAACCCTAATTCTAGCCTCTATCTGGATGTCCAGATGAGTTATGGGACATCCAGAACTTTTAGCCAACTTTCGCAGACCTTAAACCCACTTTTACAGTGTTATTGGATGTCCAGACACTTGGTCAGACATCCAATTTCTTTAAAATACGCAAGACAGAACCTAGAAGCCCTCCTGACTCTGATTGGATGTCTAAAAAACAAGTCTGGACTTTTGATTTTTCACTATAAGATGTCTAACAACTTTATTAGACGTCTGATACTGTCCTGCAGTTCCTGTATTGGAATTCAAGCCTTGATCTTGGATCTCTAGCCCCCTAAACCCAATTCTTACCCCATAGGAACCTAAATTAAGGTGCCCTAACCCTAGTACATCACCTCTAGTCCTTCCTAAGGACCTAATTAGGTTCTCACTAAACCTAATTGGCTTGGATCATAGTCAATTCCATCAGCCTATTCAATTGGACTCATTGAGTCTAATTGAGCCCTGATCTCAGCACACACTGCTCAATTGGACTTAGTGAGAGTCCAATTAAGATAGACCAAACTTAATTGAGTTATTTTACTCTCAATTAGGTTTCCACACACCCAATTAAACTTGTATTAAGTTTAATTGTACTTTAACTTAGTAAATTAGGGTTTACAACCCTAATTTGAGACCTACTTTGACCTAAACCCACTAGAACCTAACCTAATCAACCTAGCCACCTAAGTTTCTTCCCATACACACCATCCACACGAAAATACCTAGCTTAGAGTTCTCTAGAACTCTCTACCATGTGTTTTTGCCTTGGTTGCTAAAATTAGCAACAAAGAGCCATTCAATTTTTAGATCCACATTTGGTGGATCTAAAAACCACCATCCATCCTCTCTCTCTCACTCTCCCACGAGCTCCCATCATAGGCATCTCTAGAGAATTCCGTAATTCTCTAGAGAGCTTCCCTTAGGTCTACAAAAATACCTAAGGGGTGGCCATTTGCACCCATTCACTCTTGGCTCCATTTTAGCTTAGCATCATTCCACCTTCATGAGTGGCTTCACCATGGCCACCGCCATCTCCATGCCAAGATGTTGGATCACCTCCTCAACCTCTCTCCAAGGGCCAGCCTAAGCACCATTGGCTGCCCCTCCTCCTCTCAACCATGTCAAAGGCCATCGGAGCCCACCTCTGAATGCCCTTAGTTTTGATAGATTAGATTATAGTTCTTCATAGTTTTATTGCTTTATTTATTGCTTAATAGTGTAGCTCTATATTCTCCCCCAATGATGCATGCATAATCCCCCCTTAGATTCATGTATGCAATCATTTTCTGCTAGCTAGATTTATGTTTTTGAGCATTCCTCTACAAGCTTTCCATGAGCTTTATGTCACAAACACCATCATGAATCAATGAAAATCTTTTTCTATATATATATATCTATTTGTGAAAATCACCATGAGCCCTATTGCAATATTTTTGTGTTATTGAAGTTGCATGTTTTAATTTCTGATACTCTGGCAACTAAGCATGTCGTGCACAAATACGAACTTAGCATAAATTGACTTGTGATTTTGAATAAGTAGAGCATGAGAGATCATTTTCAAATCTGCATTTCCATAAATGCCTCCTAGAGACGAACAACTGGGACTCCATGTCTCGTAATCCTAGAAATTATATTTGTTGATCGTATTTCGCAACTGTACTATGATGCATTTTTTATCAAATACGCACTTTACGAGCCCAACAAAATGGCACCGTTGCCGGGGAGGTAACATCATTTTTGATTTCGATCTTTTGAGCTATCACTGACAAACCTTCCTTTGCTTGTCTTTTGATATGCAGGAAAACAGGAGAAATGGGAATCTGTGCATGCAACGAGTGCAGATTAAAATAGAAATCAGGTGCACATCTCATCTTAGATTAGCATTTCCCTTTCTGAACCCTAGGTTAGATTTATTTGAAAAAAAAAGAATAAAAAAAGCCTATTTATTTTCATGAAAAAGAGAAAAAAGTCAAAGAAAAAAAAATCTAAGTAGTTAGATTAGGTTTCTTTTTGAATCCTAGGTTAGTTTTGAAAAAAAAATGAAAATCCTTTGAAAAAGAAAAAAAATCATTCTTTAAAAAAAAATATTTTTCAAAATGTTTTGAAAAAAAATAATAAAAAACTTTGGTAGAAAGTTTAAATTTTAAACTCAAACACCTTTTAAAAGCTTTCTCACCACCCTCTGATTTTCAGCCACACTTCGAATTTTGATTTCAAAATTCAATTGCCAAAGAATTAATGAGGGAAAAATTTTGAAATTCAGGCTATGTCTTCATTTTTAAACCATCTTTCAAATGGCACCATTCGCTTAAAAAAATTCCAAGTAAAAATTTTTAAAAATTCATGAACTGCTAGGGGGTTAGACTAACTCAGATTTGAAAATTTTCAAAATTCAAAATGCAATGTCGAGCAATCTGCTAATCTGTTTTGACTAAAAATGGTGGGATTTGAAAGTTGATCTCATTGGCTTTAATTTCCATATCTTTCCTGAATTTTTGAAAGTCATTTGATACTATTTTAATTTCAAAAATCAACCAGGGGTCAAAATTTCATATTTGACCTATTGACATTTAAAAATCTCTAGAAATTCAATTGAAAGAGTAAAAATTTCAAAAAAATATTCTATAGAAATATAATTGAAAAAGGAATCTACTTGCAAAATTTTAATTTATTCTGATTGCAATTTTTATCGAAGAATTGGTCTTAATTTCATTGGTCTGCTGAAGAAGAAAGAACAAAAAAACCCTAGAATTGCATGAACCCTAGGTTGCATCTTTAGGGTTACAATCTAGAGATCACATTTGGGCTAACCTAGACTTAGTCAAGTCTAGTGTTTAGCTGGTGAGCTTGGTCACCTTGTGGGCCACTCACCACAAACCCAAACTGAAGAAAAACAGGCTCGAATTAATTTCAAAACACGTAATCAACCCGAATTCATTGTCAAACTACTGGGTGTTTTCAACCTCTCTTGCCAAACCTAGTGAATAAGTCTGTGGGGTAGTGTCAAACGAATACGGTTCGGGGGTCAACAGAACCGGAGGCGTAAGCCAAACGAAGAACCTTCCCCTGAGTCCCCTCGCAACCAGACTAGCTAGGTTAGCTTGAGAGGCGGGAGTCACTTTCAGTCGGTCGTTCGACGAATTTTTCTTCATGAATTCAAACTTAGAACGAAAAATCTGGTCACCAGATCATAAGGACCATCTAATTGATAGGGCGTTAGCCTTCTCTGGCTTGCCTACACCAACCCAAGGGTTGGGTGGTGTATGCAAGGAAGGAGGTCAGTTAGACCTCAACTGGTTGGACCTTGGGAGCCACTCCCAAGGAGGCGAGTCACCTCGCCAGGACCATCTTCTCCCCCGTCTTCTTCTACTCCCTTAGCCACAATGGCTAATCCTGGACCTGGACCTAGATCGAGTCAGGACATTGGTAATCTAAACCCGATGGCTCGTCTGGAGGCTCGTGTTGTTGAATCTGAGGAGCGGCATCAACAGAGCATGGACCGTATCTTGACGATGCTTGACAGAATGTAGCATCTACCGTGAGGAGAACAACTTCAGGATTTCTTTGATCCAGCTGCACCGATTGTTACACCCTTAGTCAGGATTCTCGTAGGTGGAGACGCATTTGAGCTCAAGCCCAATGTGATCGGTTTGATCAACAGTCATTTTTATGGAAACTCAAGCAAAGATCCATTCCAGCACTTAGAGGACCTAAGTCGACTCGTAGAAATGATTCGACCCAGGAATGTTGATCTTGGGATTGTTCTGATGAAGCTTTTCCCATTTTCTCTGAGGGACAAAGCTTCATACTGGTTCAGGACCATTGGGTAGCCGATTGGAACCTGGCTGGAATTACGATGTGGATTCTTGCGAAAGTTCTTCTTGATTGGTCGAACGAACGCGATGAGGCGTGCGATCACGACTTTCTCCCAAGGAGTTGGGGAGAAGTTGCAGGACGCCTGGGACTGATTTCACGACCTTCTCCGGAAATGCTCGCACCATGGTATACCCAGATGGCACCGAGCTCAGATCTTTTACCATGGGTTGGATGACACAATTGGTATCTGGCCGATGCATCTAGTGGCAGGAATTTCCTCGAGAAAGATGAGAACAACATATTTGAGTTGTTCGAATCTTTGGTAGAGAACTCAATGAATGCCGTGTCCATGAACCAGTTCCAGCGGCCCGGTCAGCAGCGGGTTGGTGTCCATGAGGCTCACACCAAGTCTATTTGAGCCGACATGGATATCATCGTCAAGCAGTTGGATAGAATAAACCTGATCGAGAAAATGATTGACCAAATTAGTCAGGGTCAATCAGACCTGAACTTTGCTGCTCCAGGACCCTCCTATGCACCTCAAGCCCCTCCTGCTCGAGTTAATCTACTCACTCAGATGCATCCTCTCCTTATTTATGAGATCCTGCATATTAGGATCCCATAAATAGTCTTGATATGGCACCATATGACCAGGGTTATGCACCACCTGCTAACTATAATATGTATCCCCTTGATGGATATACGTCTTAGACGTCTTCGGCCTACGAGGATGTCAGTGCTATTCAAGGATACAGACATAATAACCCGTATTCAGAGATGTATAACCCTGGTTGGCGCCAGCATCCAAACTTCTAGTCTAGTAACTCATAGAGACCACATCAAGATCCACACTACCAGACCAGGTAATACGGGAATGCGCAAAATGCATACCCTAGGTAGCAACCATTCCCATATCAGCAGTAGCAATGCCGTTCTATATACTAGCCACTGCACGATGCTACCAGTCACCCTCCAAAGTGGGCTGACCCTCTAGAGGCACTGAAAGAGGAGCTGCAAGAATCGATAGGAAGTCTACGTAGTATAGCTTGCAAATAATGAAGGCGATGGCTGACTTGATACAGACTATACAAAACACGCAAAACCAGCTGTTGCAGGAGCATAGGACTTAGGGAGCCTTGCCCTCCCAACCTGTCCTGAACCCTCGGTATGTGTAGAACCAAGGTGCCCTGCCTAGGTTTTAGACACCATAGGGACAGGCACACACCATATTACAGGCACCTCCTACACCACCTGGTTACGCTCAAGGACAGCCGCCTTTGATGCAGAAACCCGCATACTCTGCCCCTTCCGCTCCCCCACCACCTCATGGATAGCAAGTCGATGCAAATGTTGTCTCAATGAGGAGTGGAAGGAAGACATTTGACCCACCACATAGGCAGGTGGGTCCTAATTTTTCTCACCCTTCACCGCAGGCGAGTTCGACTCCATCTCAGAAGCCACCTACGGTAGATATGGGTAAGAGGCCACTTGACCCTGAGATTCCCATCCCTTTTCTCAAGGCTCTGACACAAAATGTAGAACAGAAGGACACATGGAATTTTGAAGACCTTAAGTCAATGTTTAAGGAAGTACATATTCAGGTCCCTTTCCTCGAGGAAATTGATCACATCCCCACTGTCGCTAGGTTCTTCAAGGACTATTGTACCCCGAAGGACAACCTAGAATTGGATGACAGGCGGTATTGTCAAAAGAAGCTAGCACCGTGATTCTAGCCGACTTGCTGCCGAAAAAGAAATACCCTGGTACTCCACTCATATCCTGCTTCTTGCAGGATTCTCCATTTGATCGGGCCCTTCTAGATCTGGGTTTGTCCATCAACCTAACTCTCACTGCCGTATTTGATAGATTTCAATTTAGGGAGTTAAAGCCTACCTCAGTCACAATTCAGCTAGTTGATAGATCAGTGAAAACACTGAGGGGTGTGGTTGAGAACGTGATCGTAAAAGTCCACGAATTCTGCTTTCCCATAGACTTTTTCGTTCTCGATATGGAGGTTCCTCCTAATCTCCAAGATGCACCAATCATTTTGGGTCGCCCATTTCTAGTGACAACCCGAGCAAACATTTATTGTGCATCTGGGTGTATGGAGATAGCCTTAGGTAATGAGCAACTTTGACTTGACATATTCAGGGCATCAAAGAATTTTGACTGTGATCGCATAGAGGAGGATGGTGAAGATGAAGATTCGGCATACTATGGTAACATTGGGCTCCTTTGTGACGACCCAATGTTTCATTCGTTTGCACTATCAGGGTTCTTGGACATCGATCCACACGAGACTGAGACCACTGCACTGCACATATCGCCCCGAGGATCCGACTCTTTAGGGTGTGTTTCTGACCACAGCACCCCTGAATCTAGCTATCCTGATCCGTACACTACTGGATCACCCCTGTTGTTACAAGAAGACGTGACCACAGCTAACGAGTTTCTTATTAGCACAGTCACAACCGACTATCTCACAGGTCACGAATCAGTGGGAATTCACACGCATCCGGATCATCAGATCTCCACCTTCGAGTTTGCTCCTCCTATTCCCATCTCTAACTCTGACCCACCCGTGATTGAATTGAAGCCCTTACCTGACTCACTTAAGTATGTGTTCTTGGGCGAAAGTGAGTCATACCCGATCATTATTAGTGCCCACTTAACCCAAGAACATGAGCATCAATTGATTTCTACGCTACAAGACCATAGGGCTGCTATAGGGTGGAGCATTGCTGATCTCCATAGTATTCGCCCCTCGTTTTGCACTCATCACATTTACACGGATATGGGGGTGAAACCTTTAAGACAACCTCAAAGAAGGCTAAACCCGAATATGCTAGAGGTTGTTAAGAAGGAGATCATCAAATGGCTGGATGCAAGTATTGTATACCCAATCTCTGACAACCAATGGGTGAGTTCGATCCAGATAGTGCCAAAGAAAGCAGGACTCACCATAGTGAAAAATGATAAGGGCGAATCCATCCCGACCTGCACTGCGACATCTTTGTGGGTCTGCATTGACTATAGGAAACTAAACATGGCTACCCAGAAGGATCACTTTCCTTTTCCTTTCATTGATCAGATCTTAGAACGGTTAGCCAGACATAGTTTCTTTTCCTTTCTGGATGGATACTTCGGGTATAATCAAGTAGCGATTAGCCTGGAAGATCAAGATAAGACCACATTCACATGCCTCTTTGGAACATTCGCTTTCAAGAGGATGCCCTTTGGCCTTTGCAATGCACCAGCAACATTTCAGCATTGTATGATGGCCATCTTCTCTGACATGATTAGGGACTATGTGGAGGTGTTCATGGATGACTTCTCCATTTTCAGAGATGATTTCGTATCTTGTCTTGATAACCTCACCAAAATCCTGAAATGGTGTATTGAGGTAAACCTAGTACTATCCTGGGAGAAAACCCATTTCATGGTGAGGGATGGCATAGTACTAGGGCACAGGATCTTTAAAAATGGACTCAAGGTCGATCGATCTAAATCTGAGATTATTTCCCACTTATCCCCACCTAGCTCGGTCAAGTAGATCAGATCATTCTTGGGTCACGTCGGCTTCTATCAGAGATTTATACACGACTTCTCGAAAATTGCACGACCTTTGACTAATCTCCTTGTTGCCAATGCCCCATTCGAATTCGACACCGCGAGTCTCAGTGCCTTCTAGACTTTACGAAGCGCTATCTCTAATTCCCCAATTCTCTAACCACCCGACTGGTCGCTTGATTTCGAGATGATGTGTGACGCTTCTGATTTTGCCCTCGGTGCTATCTTAGGCCAGCATCGGGAAAAACAACCTTTTGTCATATACTATGATAGCAAGACACTGAATGAGGCTCAACGCAATTATACTGTCACCGAAAAAGAACTACTAGCAATAGTGTTCGGGTTGGAGAAATTTAGATCTTATTTATTAGGGTCCAAAGTTATCATCTTCACTGACCACTCCGCCCTCCAGCATTTGTTGGCAAAGAAGGATGCCAAACCCCAGCTCATCAGATGGATCCTTCTATTGCAAGAATTTGATATTGAAATCCGCAACAAAGTGGGAAAGCAGAATGTTGTGGCGGATCACCTATCCAGACTGGACCCAGCCCACATTCCTTATTCCTTGCCTATCCACAACCAATTTTCAGATGAATCCCTTTTGGCAGTTCACTCTATTGAGTTCCCCTAGTACCTGGATATCACGAACTATCTTGCCAGGCAAGATTCCTGTGAACCTATCCAAGGACCAGAAACTCAAATTTATTGCGGAGGCCAAATTCTACCTTTGGGATGACCCACTGCTCTTCCACATCGAAGCAGATCAGATTATTCGAAGATGCATCCCGGATTCTGAGATCCCCAGTGTGTTATCTTTTTGCCACAATGATGCTTGTGGTGGCCATTTCTTGGGATGAAAAACCGCTGCAAAAATTTTGCAGTCGGGATTTTTCTGGCCAACTATTTTGAGAAATACACACAAATATGCCCAACACTGCAAATAATGTCAGTCGATCGGTTCTATGACCAGGAGAGACATGATGCCAATCCAACCCATCCTGGTTGTAGAAGTGTTCAAGTTCTGGGGCATCGATTTTATGGGCCCTTTTTTGAACTTGCTTGTCTTTGAGTACATATTTCTAGCCATTAACTATGTCTCGAAGTGGGTCGAGGCCATCCCGGTGAGACGGGCTGATCATAAGACTGTCATTTCTTTTGTACGGCAATACATCTTCGCAAGATTCGGAATACCCCGCACTCTGATTAGCGATAGGGGAAGCCACTTCATCCACGCCTACTTCAGGCCATTATTAAAGAAATACGGGGTACATCACCATATAGCCACCCCGTATCACCTGCAAACCAATGGGTAGGCTGAAGTGTCTAACCGTCAGATCAAGCTGATTCTCCAGAAGATGGTTAGACCAGACAGGAAGGACTGGTCCGATAAATTAGTTGAGGCACTTTGAGCATATCGGACCGCATACAAGTCCCCACTCGGAATGTCACCATATCATATGGTATATGGCAAGGCCTGTCACCTTCCTATAGAGTTGGAACACAGCGCCTTTTGGGCGGTGTGAAAATGTAACCTTGACCTCGATGCAGGAGGTCAAGAACGAAAACTCTAGCTCAGCGAATTAGAAGAGATCCAGTGGGAGGCCTATGAGAATGCATTAATATACAAGGACAAGACCAAGGCCTCTCATGACTGCCACATCCAGAGAAAAACATTCACACACAACCAGCAAGTCTGGTTGTTTGATTCGCAACTGAAACTTTTTTTAGGGAAGCTCAAGTCCAAGTGGACTGACCCATATGTTGTGATTCACCTATATCCTAATAGGGCGGTCTAGATTAGGGACCCAAAATCTGGGCATATATCTACGGTAAATAGCCAGCGCCTCAAGCCATTTTTGGCCCAGGAACCTCCTCCAGCTAATGATATCATTCATCTTATTGAGGACGTGTGATTGAGTTTTCGCCCATCTGAAGGCATTAAACTTAGCATCTGATTGCACCGCAAAAATACACTTGCAATAGTGCCTTCTTGTGCTATTTCCTAGCATTACCTATGCATATTAGGATTCCATAATCGCATTTGTAAAAATACATGCATGCATGCATTTAATTGAGAGGAGAGGAGAATGAAATAAAATGGCCTCGCGATTACATTTTTCCTCAAGTGCTTCCTCACAAATTTCCATCTCCATTTTTTTTTCTTTTTGATTTTTAAATCTTTCTCCCCGCGGCTGCATGGAGCATCGACTTCTTCTCTTCACGCCATGTCCTGCTTCACCTCTCCCTGCAGCCGCAGCTGACCTCTCCCTGCCAAGCCATTCCAACCTCTCCCTGCAACCGCATGTGAGCCATGCACAACCAAGGCATGGCTGTGAATGCTCGTCCTCTTCCTTTATAAAAGACCCCGGCTTCTACCTTCAAAAACGAGCCTGGTCCAACTTCAAAAGCCAACACAGCAGCTCTCCAGGCCACCACCCTCTCCTCCGTCTCCCTCCATACGTCGGCTCTCCTCCTCTAAGGAGACACCCGGTGGGCAGGAGCCCTCACTATGGTGCACACCACCACAGTGAGACCACCACCGCCCAGCTCTTCAAAGAGCCGGTGGGCGTGGTGGCTCTTTTCTATTTTTTTTTCCCGTTCCAGCACCTTCAACCATGGCTGCAAGTTTCAAGGTCTGAAGCTCGAAGCTCGGCGGCAGCAGCTGCGGCAAGGCAACAGCAGCAGCCCCAGCCCCTTCCGCGTGTGCCTGCAGGTGCCCTCGCCCTACGCGCGCGCCTACAGGCTTCTCCGCCTCCCGCTTTCTCCGCGTTATCATGCTCTCTTCCTCCCGCAACTGGCCTCTGCGCGCCTTTGCAGCAGCCGGCCAAGCACCCCAGCAGCACCCACAGACCTCCGCGCGCCCTATCGTGGCCCTTCGCTCACGATCCAAACCCCCTCCGTGCGCTCTGTCGCGAGGTCACGCCAGCAAGCCAGCAGTCGGAGCCACTCCTCCGCGCGCGCCGCACCGTCCGCACTCACACCACCTGCAGCTCCCGGTTGAGTGGCGCAGACGACCACTGTAGCACTGTTCACGCGAGTCTGCGCGACACTGTGGCTACAGTGGGGTGACTGGTGAGCTTCTCACTTAACCGGTCTCCCGGCGTGCCGCAACCGACTGCAGCCCACGCATGCATCTCCACCCTCGTCGCCTGCACTCACCCGCACCCGTCTGCCTCACCCGCACTCGCCCACGCGCACCTGCCTTCGCCAGCTCCCTTCGCCCATGCCTGCGAGCACCCGCGCCAGCCTTCGCGTAGCACGGTGCACTGCGTCTCCTCTCCGCGCCCTTCGCCCTCCAGCGCGTGCTTGTCTGCGTGCTTGCGTGCCTACGCGCGAGCTTAAAGTCCTCAAACATCAGCCCTGGTCTGCAGATGCCTTAACAGCGCCCTCGCCTCCAGCAGAGTGGTTGCTCTCTCTCTCTCTCACTCTCTCACACAACACTCTCTACATGGACGCTTACACACACATACACTGCACTTCCACACACCCACACACACCTATACACTATTATATACACATATATATATACGTATACATATATATATTGATATATATATACATATATATTTATACATACATATATATATATATACTTATATTTATACATATAGTAGTACCTATATACTTATGCATTAGTATACATAAATATATATATATATACTAATATCTATATATATAGTAGTATTTATATAACTAAGTTTTAGTATACATATATATATTTACATATATACATATACTTATATAAGTATATATATATATATATATTTATACATATATCTATACATATATTAGTACTTATATAAATGTGTATTAATATACACAAACACACATATATATATTTGTACATCTATATACTTATTTATATATATACATATATATATACAAATACTTGTACATACATATATATACATATCTAGCTACATATACCTATATATATACATATATTATTATATATATATATATATATATACATCTATAGATATATCTATCTATAGATATAGCTACATACATATATACATATATATATATTTTCACATTATTTACCATACGCTACATCGCAGGAATATCTGCACCAGTTGCTGATATTCCTCGATACATGCGTACAGAAAGTGTGGTAGCATACATCTTCCACCATCCATCCCACACTCCACACGGCACCTCGTCCTGTTGGTTGCGTCTTTCTAGACGACGACCGACTCGACACCGTGCTACACTCCATCTCCGCCTCAACCCCTACCCCTTTATATACATAATATATACATATATATATACTGTATTTACTTTATTTCTGTTTCTCTTTCCTGTTAGTAAAAAGAAAAAATATATATATAAAAGAGAAAAGATAATCTTTGACTTGCAGGTACTCCATCTTGCGAATAGCAAGACCAGTTTCAGAACCCTGTTTTGGCTCTAAGCCAAGAACCTAATTTTGAGGGTGTGCCTCAAGGACAAAGATTACCAAAAAAAATATAAATAGAAAAACACCAAAAACACAATAAACGAATGGAAGAGACCTATTGTAGGAAAGGCGTAGAAACTCGACTTGTAATCCCACTTCCCTGAGTTCGACCCTGGGCCTAAAGTGACAGGATAAAATCAAATAGGCCAGGTTAAAAATTTTTCTAAAGAGATGGTTAGGTCCGAATTAGGTTAACCACTATACACTCTTCAACGATAAAATCATCATATTAACAACCTATCCGGGCTCGACAACATACTCTTTTCTGGCGCCGTTGCCAGGGAAGTGAGCCTTCAAGTAAGTTTCTATTCAATTCCATTCAATTTTTCTCTTCTCTCTTCACGGGTATCTCTGTTTTTGGTGTGCAGGTGAACTTGGTGCAAGGAGAAGGTAGGCAGACTGAAATCGGTAGGTTGGATGGGATAACCGGGTTTTAGTTTGTTATAACATTGTAGTATAGCCGGTTATTACCAACATTTCAAATATATAAATTTTTTACTCGGAAAATAAAAGAGTTCCCGAGGTCGAACTCAGGGAGCAAGTTGTATTCTAGAGATATACATGTTTCTTTTACAAAATAAAGAAAGAGAGAGGGAAAGAATTTGTTGTTCTCTTTGTTTTCTCCTCGTGATGTTCTTCTTTCTTTCTTTCTTTCTTCAGATCTCCTTCTTCTTCTTCCTTGGTTTCTGTCTTGGCCTCTCTTCTTCTTTTTCTGCAATCTCTTCTGTGAAGGTTTCTTCTTCCTTGGCTCTGCTGTAATTCTTCTCTGTAGCCTATTCTCTTCTTCTGCCTTGCTCAGCCTCTTCTTTAGAGTTTCTTCTTGTTTCTCCTCCCTGCGGCTAAGTGTCAGCTTCTTCTTTTCTTTTTCAGCCAGGGACGTCACCCCTCCTTTCTTCTTTTCCCTTCAGGCCGTCGTCTGATTTTCAAATCAGACGACTTAACTACCTGTTGCTACAGTCAGCTTCCTTCTTCCGCGGGTCTTCTTCTTCGCCTGTGCCTGCACACTTCAGAGTTTTTCGTCAGAGGCAAAACCTACTCTACCCCCCCCCCCCCCCGCGTCTCTCTCTCTCTCTGAAACCACTCTTGGGAAAGCTCTCCCAGAGCTGCCGGGTAACCGGGTTCGGGTCAGGCCCGGGTCCAGGCCCACCGGCGTGCGTGGTGGGCGAGGAGTGCAGGTCAGTCTAAGTCGGGTCGGGTCAGGTCCGCGGGGCGTGAGCGCGGACGAGACCGGGTAACCGGGCGGGTGTAAGGGGACCTCACCCCGTGTACTGAGGCAGTAAGGCTAGTGCACAAAATCAATTTAAACAGTGGAACGGGTGTGAGGCTTACCGATGTGGGACTAAACGCAGACCTTTCCTCGCGTGCGCCTGCTGGGAGACCGCGGCCTGGCTTCTGCAGCTGCGGCTTCGATTTGCATAGGTTGCTGGCTGGCTGCCTTCGCAAGACTCCCCGTACTCCGCAGCAGCTGGAGACCTGGAGTCCTCAAGCCTGGAGCGCGGGAGAAGCTGCTTCAATGTGCGTTAATGGCGGTCGAACCTCAAAACCTGTCGGACACGAATATGGCCTCTCGGCCTGATCAAACCACTGGGGAACCTTCGCCGTGGCACGGCGAAGGTGAGGAGCTGCGCGGCAGGCCGCAAGGTGGTGTCTGGCGGCAGCCCTGGGTCGGACTGCAACCGGAGGAATGGGTTTGTTCGGGGGAGTGTTACGGAGGTGTGGAGTGGCAGTGGAGGGGTGGGGGGTGCTCAGTGTGATGAGGCGGAGGTTCGGTGAGGGTCGGCGAGCCGTGTGGGTCGCTGAGGTGATGGGAGCGGCTCGCCGGAGGGTGGTCGGAGGCGAAGGGGGTGAAGGTGGTCAGGGTCGGTAGAGGGCTTAATTGAATAAATTGAAAGCGGGGAAAGAAAGAGGAGAAGAAGGGGAGTAGCTCTAGCTTACTTGCAGGGACGAAGGGGGAGGAACAGGGCGACAGTCGTATCGACTGTCGCCGGAGAAGACGATGCTCAGGGAAAGGGGCGGCGGCGAGCAGAGAGCCGGAGAGGCGCCAGCTGGGTGCGGCGTGGCGCGGGAAGAGCAGGGGAGGAAGTCTCTGCTGCTGGTATTGCGGCAGAGCGAAGAGGTGGAGGGGGAGGAAACCGCCGGAGCTGGTGAGCGTCTGCCGGAGGAAGAAGAGAAGAAAGTTGGGGGATTTTCTCCGTCAGATCCAGGCTGCCCTGGTCGGTGGAGCAACGGGGGGTATTTATAGGGATCAAACAGGGAGGAAGGCGGAGGGAGACGACGTGTCTCCCTCGCCGGAGGATGGCCAGAAACAAGAACCCATACCGTCCGTGCGTTCGCACGGCCGGTATGGTGGGTAACAACGACCAGGGGGGTGTGCCTGCGACGGCTGACGACGCAGGGCACCCCCGGTTAACTTGCCAGGTCCCCCACCTCACCCTGCGCGGCGCCATGCTCCGCGCAAGGTCGCCGGAGCATGGTGCTGGCAGGTTTTGCAGGAGGGACCTGATTGCAAAGAACGAAGGAGAGTTAGGGGCCAAAATGCGAGGGTTCAAAAGTTGAGGGCCAAAGAGTAAATATATGAGGACCAAAGTGTAAAGTCGGTCAAGGAGGTTTCTTCTTAGGCTCAAGTTTTTATACATGAATAATTAGGACCTAAGGAATCTGATGGTGAATTTCATTTCCATATTAAACCTTGTTTGACCGGTCAATTTGCGCAAAAACCCAAATTAAGTTATTAATTGGGCATGGTTCTCAATGTAGGTCAAAAAGGGTTCTGAAGGCCAAATTGAAGGTTCTAAACCCTGGAGATTATTTTTCTATGAATTTTAGAGGGTTTATTCTATTTTTACTTTGCCTCGAACCTTGTGAATTGAAGTGGGTTGTTTTAGGGTTGACAGATTATCATTTAGTTTCTTGGAATTGCTGTAGCCCTTGCTAGATCATTTCATCCCACTCTTATTCTTATTAAGCTGCTTTGACCTATGTTTGGGCCCTGAATTACCCTGTATGCAGATTATACTGGTAAAATTGCATTTTTACCCCTTATGACTTGTTTTCTTCTCAAACTCAGGGTTCTCTGAGTTAAGCCTTTTCTTGAGATATGTAGGAGCTTTTATCCTTTGTATTAGGTCAAAATGAGCTAGTTATGGCTCATGATGAGGTTCTCATCACAGACGAAGTCGAAGACGTGAGCAGATCCAAGGGGGGAACAAGAGCGTGAAGATGCCGACACTGCATTGGAGCTTCGCACATGTTGCCGAACAAGTAGGTCCTCTTTTCTTAGCAACTAGGGTTAACTTGTCACCTTAATAAAAAAAAAAAACTAAAAACTAAAAACTAGAAGAACTTCTTGGGATCTCTTGGGGCAAGTGGGTTAAAATTCACTTGTTTGATTGATTGTCTTCACTCCCACAGCCCCAGCATAGCGAAAATCTGAGAATCTTGATTCTTGAATTTTTCACTGTGTGAAGTATTCTTTGAGGCAAATATAAAAAGATTGATTGCACCCCTCTTTTGCCTCACTTATCTACAATTCGGGATCACACTTTTGGTGGGGAGACTTGGAATTGAGTTAATTCCAACCCCACCATGACTTTTCAACTTGCCTCAGATTCGATCCCGAGTATTTCAACATCAACAATTTTAATTTCTTTATCTGTTGATTGAGCCTTGTGTGGACATCTTTTTGGTGATTGGGAGCACTTGAATTGAAGTGCTTTGGCTCCCTTTCACACTAATTTAAAATTGATTCGTGCATCCACACATAGAAATCTCCATTTAGGGTAACCCATTGCATTTTAGCATGCATTAACTAACTGATATTGAAGAAGGGTTTGTTGGGCTTAGAAAGAAAACCTGTATTCTCTCAAAAACCTGGAGATTGGTTGAATTGGTAATTTAGAGAAATCCTAAAATTCATACTACTTAAGGCTGAACTCTAAAAACCATTCACTAATTAAAAACTTTAAATTGGGGAGATTTCCCCATTGCATGCTTGTTTTACACACTCTGAAAATCAATCACTTGGGCATTACCCGTAAACAACACCCTTCACATTCCAAAAGCACTTGATCCTAAGCCTCTAACTAAAACTGGTAGTAACTTGGCCCTTCTTAAGGATTGGAGGTCTAACTACCTGCGTGTAGCATCTACGTGTTGGTGAGAGTTCCCGCGTGCCATCGGGTGTCTAAGACTGGGGCAAACGGCCTTTCAATCTGTCCCGGTGGTTCCGTGGTGCTCGCATTCAGTTCCGTAGTCCATGATAACAGGTAACATAGATCTTTAGGTCTAAGGGCAAATTGTAGAGGTTAGGAATTTGACTGAATTGATTTGTCATCAAGTGTACCTTTGCGACGTCATTTCTCTCATCTCTTTTTCCTTCTCATCTCCCCAACTCTTCCTGCGGTAGAGCATGTTTGGGAGGAGGTCACAAAACCCTGAACTGTTTGAATTGCCTGATAAATTTAGAAAAGGAGTCGAATCGTCCTCCTCCTCCACAAACATGGCAAACACCCCCACCTCACCACTTCGTCACAATTCCAATTCTTCCAACACCAGGCTTATCCCGAGAAACCCTGTAAGACCTTCCTTACCGAGTGTCGCACTGAGCGACTCGGTAAGTCATGTGGAACTGGCTTCTGTGAGCCAGTATTTCGACACCGAGGACCAAGCCTCCGTGTGCTCAGACACATACTTACATGCGGACGCGTCTTCTGGCATAGAAGACACTTGCGCCCTGGGGAATAGCCCGTTCTCTGCCACGTATAACCCAGGGTGGAGAAAACATCCAAATTTTGCATTGTCCAACAATCCGCAATGCCAAAACCCCACGAGTGGACCAATGCGACTGTCTGCACCGGTCATCCCAAGGGCCCAGTCTAATCCTATGGCGAATTTGCCATCAGGCCCTTGCGTATCGCAAACAAAACATGCATGAAGTCCTCTTGATAAATTGATGCGAATGATGACAGAAATGTCAAAGCGCCATAAAGAGAACATGACCTCTCTTCAGCACCAATTGGCACAGCAGAATGCTGAGATCAGTCAACTATGCATGGCGACTCGATCTCAGGGCACTCTTCCCGCCCAACCTGTTCCAAACCCATGAAACTTCGTACCCCGTGGTCTGCAACCACAGGTACAACCTTCTCAGGGACAGGTTCATCAAATTCTGCAAGCTCCGAGCATTCCACTAGGATTTCAGGCTAATCTCATTGCAGCACCGCACTCTTATGTCCCTATTGTGAACCCTCCTCCGCCGTATGATCCCACTAGACCCTCATCGTTCAATGCTATCACTACGAGGAGCGGTAAGTAGACCATTGATCCGCCTCGACCTAATCCTGGCCCATCTTCTTCATCGCCCTCTCATTCGGGATGCGCATCGCATTTGCGAGAGGATAATACACCCAAATTGGTGCCAGAATCAGTTCCATTCCTTGAGGCTCTACTAAGGGAGCCAAAAGGAAAAAAGAAAGATACGTAGGCCTTTGATAACCTGCGTAATTTATTTAGGGATGGAGAAATCAAAGTACCCCTGCTCGAGGCTACCGACCACATACCAACTATCGCCCGATTTTTCAAAGACTACACAACACCCAGGCGACAGTCAAAGAAAACTAAAAATCCGGTGATTCTCTTGCCTTATGCGAGTTGTGCTATACTGACAAACCTGCCAATGAAGCAGAAAAATCCGGGCACACCGCTTATTTCCTGTAGCATCCAAGGCTGCAGTTTTAACCGTGCCCTACTTGATATAGGATCTTCCATAAATCTCATACCAACCATCATGCTCGAAAAATTCTCCTTGAAAAATCTGAAACCCACCCCTGTCACATTACAGTTGGCAGATTGTTCTGTCAAAATCCCAAAGGGTGTGGTGGAAGACGTGGTGGTTAGGGTCAATGGTCTCTGTTTTCCTGTTTACTTTCTTGTTTTAGATATGGAAGTTCCTAGTTCATTTTCTAATTGTCTGATCATCCTTGGTCGACCTTTTTTGGCCACAGCCCGCGCCCTTATCGACTGTGAGTCGGGCTGTATTGAGATTGTCGTTGGATTTGAAAAGATCAAGCTTAACATCTTCAAGGCAGCCAAGAACTTTGATTGCGATTGCATCGAGGATGACACGTCTAACGAGGACATTACCGTCAGTGCGTGTATCGAACTAATTGGGACCCATTCAGACTGCTGTTGATTACCTGACGACTGCCTGATCAACACATACTGTGACGTTTTCCCATCCCTCCCTTGTCCCGTACCTTCTCCTGGCCAGACTTCTGACGAGGTTTTTTCTGCTTCCCATACCTCATGGTCTGAGTCATATCCGGGCTACTCACCACCGGTCCACACTCCTGAAGACTGGATTGCCCTTTCTTTTTCGCCAAATCGGGCGGATTTGCAACTCCACACTGGGACCTTGAGCCCATATCCTACTCAGTGGGGATGTTCCTTTTTGGATCCATCTATCCAAGAAGCCCCTCTTCTTGGCCAATCTGAGGGCCAATTGTTTCCTCCTGACTTGTTTTCTGTTCCTCCTAGGACACTCTCATCCCAAGAAATGCCAGACCTTTCACCGCCCACCATCACTTTTCGTGCCACTATCACGAGCACTTCACTTTTCATTTCACCACCCACCATCCACCCACCCTACCACCCTGCTGTATACCCTGAACCTCAACTCTCGTTACCCGATCTTTCGTCCTTTCTTTGCCTTTCCCTGCATGCATATGAGGACATAGCATTGTTTGGCATGGGGGGGTGGATAGGCATCCATAGTATCTGGGTATTTTATGGTATCAGGCAGTGCCCACCTATTTATAAATGTGCAAGAAAAAGAAAAAGAAAAAAAATATATATTTATATATAATGGTATTTGGTAATGATCTGAAAGCTGAAACAAAAATACAATAAGTGTTTATGGATATTCAACCTCTGTTTTGAAGACTTTCCAGGCCACAGAAGCTTGATTCTCTCAGGCTCGGCTTAATTCACTTGAGCATTGACAAAATAGTTTGGAATCTCTCGTAACTAAGGACGTATTCTTGTACCTGAGACACTAGTACAAGATCCGTTGGTTTGCTTTTACTTGAGAGCTTAAGTAAACTTGGTTCACACTACACATATCAAGAAAGACCAGGTGAACATAAGATCCAACCCTAGTATTCATTAGGGAAGGTGGAGTCCTTACCTGTGCATGCAGGCAGACTTTTTATCCCAGGTTTTAGTCTTGTGTTTAGGAGCGACTCTTTCCACCAAAAAAAGAAACTCTCCCACCAAAAAGAAAAGTGTGCTCCTCCAAATAAAGTTGTAAGAGATATACTGACATGTGTTTCAAAAAAAAAAAAAGATGCAAATAAGTCAGTATATCTCGAAAGTCACTACCCTAAAAAAGGTTCTATCCTGTTCTCTTTGAGCCATAAATATCAGAAAATGGGAGTTGAGTTTTAATCATCTCTTTAAGGGTCAATCCGAAAACATGAGCTGAAACTAGGACCAACCTGTACTTAAAAATACATGAAACCCTGGGCTTGAGTCTTAATGTTCATCTGGTCAGTCTTGATCCTTCACTATGCACAAGCCATAACCTCTTGAGCTCTCGAGTACAGCAAAATCCTCTTGGATCCTAGAAATCGTTCTTAAGGTTTAAATATCAAGAGTCCTGGTTAGTCGAGAGATGATCTATGTCATGTGAGACTTAAAGTACTGGTAGTCTTCTCTACAATTAGTTCTCACAATATCCAACAATAAACACACCTATGTAGCCTCGGAAGAAAATCTTCAGCTTAAGATCATTTCTAAATACTACAAAAATTATTTTGCTAGGGACTAGCAAAAGATAGGAATGGGGGTATGATTGCACCACAAAAATACACCTGCAATAGTGCCTTCTTGTGCTATTTCCTAGCATTACCTATGCATATTAGGATTCCATAATTGCATTTGTAAAAATACATGCATTCATGCATTTAATTGAGAGGAGAGGAGAATGAAATAAAATGGCCTCGCGATAACATTTTTCCTCAAGTGCTTCCTCACAAATTTCCATCTCCATTTTTATTTCTTTTTGATTTTTAAATCTTTCTCCTCGCGGCTGCATGGAGCATCGACTTCTCTTCACGCCATGTCCTGCTTCACCTCTCCCTGCAGCCGCAGCTGAGCTCTCCCTGCCAGGCCATTCCAACCTCTCCCTATAGCCGCATGTGAGCCATGCATAGCCAGGGCATGGCTGTGCATGCTCTTCCTCTTCCTTTATAAAAGACCACGGCTTCTACCTTCAAAAACGAGCCTGGTCCAACTTCAAAAGCCAACACAGCAGCTCTCCAGGCCACCACCCTCTCCTCTGTCTCCCTCAATATGCCGGCTCTCCTCCTCTGAGGAGACACCCGGTGGGTAGGAGCCCTCACTGTGGTGCACACAACCACAGTGAGACCACCATCGCCCAGCTCTTCAAAGAGCCGGTGGGCGTGGTGGCACTTTTCAATTTTTTTTTCCCGTTCCAGTACCATCAGCCATGGCCGCAAGTTTCAAGGTCTGAAGCTCGAAGCTCGGCAGTAGCAGCAGCTGCAGCCCCTTCCGCGTGTGCCTGCAGGCACCCTCACCCTCCGCGCGCACCTACAGGCTTCTCCGCCTCACGCTTTCTCCGCCCTGTCGCACTCTCTTCCGCCCGCAACCGGCCTCTACGTGCCTCTGCAGCGGCTAGCCAAGCACCCCAGCAGCACCCACAGACCTCCGTGCACCCTGTCGGGGCCCTTCGCTCGTGATCCAAGCCCTCTCCGTGCGCTCTGTCGCGAGGTCACGCCAGCAAGCCAACAGCCGGAGCAACTCCTCCGCGCGCGTCGCGCCATCTGCACTCACGCCACCTGTAGCTCCCAGTTGCACGGTGTGGACGACCACTGTAGCCACTGTTCACGCGAGTCTGCGTGACACTATGGCTACAGTGGGGTGACCGGTTAGCTTCTCACTTAACCGGTCACCCGGCGCATTGCAACTGGCCGCAGCCCGCACGCACGTCTCCGCCCGCATCGCCCACACTCGCCCGCACCCATCTGCCTCACCCACACTCGCCCAAGCATGCCTGCCTTCGCCCACTCCCTTCGCCCACGCCTGTGAGCACCCACGCCAGCCTTCACGCAGCACGGTGCGCTGGGTCTCCTCTCCGCATCCTTCACCGTCCAGCGCGCACTTGTCTGCCTGCTTGCGCGCCTGCACGCGAGCTTGAAGTCCTCAGACGTCGGCCTTGGTCTGCAGACGCCTTAACAGTGCCCTCGCCTCCTGCAAAGCGGCTGCTCTCTCTCTCTCGCTCTCTCTCTCTCTCTCACTCTCTCACACAACACTCTCTACACAGACGCTTACACACACATGCACTAACACTTCCACACACCCACACACACCTATACATTGTTATATACATATATATATATATGTGTATACATATATATATTGATATATATATACATATATTTATATACATATATATATACATATATATATATATACATATATTTATATACATATATATATACATATATATATATACTTATATTTATACATATAGTAGTACCTATATACTTATGTATTAGTATACATATATATATATATATCTATATCCTTATATATATACATACATATATATATATATTCATACATATATACGTATACTTATATACATATACATACATATATATATATACTAATATCCATATATATAGTAGTATTTATAAAACTAAGTTTTAGTATACATATATATTTACATATATACATATACTTATATAAGTATATATATATATATATATTTATACATATATCTATACATATATTAGTACTTATATAAATATGTATTAATATACACACATATATATATATATATATATGTACATCTATATACTTATATATATATACATATATATATACATATACATACATATATATACATATCTAGCCATATATACCTACATATATACATATATATATATATATATATATATATATATATATATATATATACATCTATATAGTATTATATACATACATACATATATATATATATACATATATCTATCTATACATATAGCTACATAGATATATACATATAGATATATTTACATATATACATATATATATATTTTCACATTATTTACCATATGCTGCATCGTGGGAATATCTACACCAGTTGCTGATATTCCTCGATACACACATACAAAAAGCGTGGTCGCATACATCTTCCACCATCCATCCCACACTCCACACGGCTCCTCGTCCTGTTGGTTGCGTCTTTCTAGACGACGACTGACTCAACATCGTGCTACACTCCATCTCCGCCTCCACCCCCACCCCTTTATATACATAATATATACCTACATATATATATACTATATTTACTTTATTTCTGTTTCGCTTTCCTGTTAGTAAAAAGATGTTAGTAAAAAGATAAAAAAAATATATAAAAGAGAAAAGATAATCTTTGACTTGCAGGTACTCCATCTTACGAATAGCAGGACCAATTTCGGAACCCTATTTTGGCTCAAAGCCAAGAACCCAATTTTGAGGGTGTGCCTTAAGGACAAATATTACCAAAAAAAATCTAAATAGAAAAACACCAAAAACACAATAAACGAACGGAAGAGACCCGTTGTAGGAAAGGCGTAGAAACTCGACTTGTAACCCCACTTCCCTGAGTTCAACCCTAGGCCTAAAAGTGACAAGATAAAATCAAATAGGCCAGGTTAAAAATTTTTGTAAAGAGATGGTTAGGTCCGAATTACGTTAACCACTATACACACATCAACAATAAGATCATCATATTAACAACCTATCCGGGCTCGACAATAGCATCTACCCCACATTCTACCAACATCTATACATAACCATTTTTATACACAGCATATTTTTCTTTTAATCAAATTTCTTTTGCATATTGCATATTGTCAGGTTGGCCGATGCTGAAAGTTAAAATTTCAGGAGCAATTCTAGGTGATTTCTACCCATTTACACCTAGCTATACTTATGTTCTTTTATATTCATGCATGAGGACATGCAAGAACTTAGGCATGGGGGGGTAGATACGACAAAACTAAAAATTTTTATGTCAACCTTTAGGAAAACCCCAGAGTTTCATGTCAAATGTACTTTAGGACTCTAAATAAAAGAACAACCGACTCCACCACCAATATTTGTATTGGAGCTAAAAATCGTCTGCAACAGCCACTTCCGACTCACCCACGCACCCTTTTGTTCTAAATTTTGGATCAAGCTGAATGTAACCTGATACGGGAATTTTACGAAGTACAAATTATATGAGGTTACTCATTTATAGCATATATACATAGTGCATCGAATGCATGAGGGATTTTATCCTCTAGTTGATTCCTGTAATCTAGAATCCAGTACAACTTTTCACACACACGTAGAATTTGCAATGGATTCACGGTTAAGGTTGATAAACGTCTTTGGTCTGTCGAGAAGAAGCAATGCTTCTTTTCCTAAACCCTTGGACAATTTTTTGGGAGCTAGGTAGATTTTCTTCCAAAAATCGACCAAATAGTATGAGATGAGAATAGAGAGTACTAGTGCTCTAAGATTAGTGCAAGGAGTCCAGAATCCTAGAAAATTACGTGATGATACTCAGAGATTAAGCATAGTTTCTGCTCTCAGTTCGTGCATAGACATTTTTGTGCAAAATATTGAGAGCCACCAAATAAGGCAAATACGCGGAGAGCGAGTTTTCGTAAAACTAGGGCTAAGGTGGATGGTTATGACGATTCCTTACGAAATCCTTGGCTAAAGGAGGGTATTGATGTCAAGGTCAGAAATACATCATCCTATCCGTCTCTCCCGGTGCTGTGAGCAGACACTTCCACCAAACAAGCCACCTAATGTCTCTTGAGTACCACCAATCCCTAATAATGCCTCCTCAATAAAGTTCATGGATATGTGCTAGTTGTGTTGTGTTGAAAGAAAAAAAATGAAAAGAAAGAAAAATTGAAAAAAAAGAAGAAAAAGCAAAGAAAAAAAGAGTGAATATTTAGTGTTTATTTCAATTGCATTGAGGCAATATCACCAAATAAATTTGAGATCCAGCAAATAAGGCCTTAACCTATTTTTATGTGTTTTTGACCGCCTGCATACTGGTTGAGGAATTCCAACTTAGTGTTAGGGTTATGGAAACTCAATGAAAGTGTTAATGCCAAGTGAGACCACCAAATATAGGTCATATGTGTGAATTTGGTGAAATTGTGAGCTTTAAGAAAAAGAAAGAAAAGAAAAAGTGAGAATGAATACAAAGGAACCAGAAGAGAGCGTAGTTTTTCTTGTCTTTCGCTAAGTTGAGTTACTTGATAATCCAGGAATCTAAATTCTGAAGTACTAGTGTCTATGTAGCACCAAGTGAGAGTGAGCCACCAACTATATAATCTTTTCCCTCTAAGATTCTCCACCTAAGCTTAAAGCCGGGTGGAATTCATAAAATATCATGAATACCCCGAGGGAAGAAGTCCGCCTATCCCGCTAGAATTTTTACTAGGGGTCAAGTACAATCTTTAGAGGTGAATCAGTTTTTCACTCGAATCCATTGCAAAAGCTACATAGCTGCACTTTCACGATTGTCTGGGTTCTAGAACATAGGATGAAAACAAAAAGGAAAAAATCTTCTATCAAACCCTTGATAGAAATCAGTGCCTTAGGGACCCTTGCTGTAAATAACTTAATCTTACATTTGCTAGGGACTAGCAAGATTTAGGCATGGGGGTATGATTGTGCAGCAATCATAGGTCTTAATTGACCTAAATTAGGCTAGGACTTAGCATAAGTTAGGACAGTTCACACATGCATAAGCATTACTTAAATCCTTACTGCTTTCTTTTAGCTATGCATAAAATAATGCTATAACGTGCTGATTAGGTGCATTATGTCAATTACAGGTAATAAGCTGACCAAGAGCTAGATCTAAAGCTCGATCTGAACAATAAAGAATAATTGTAGTTGCAGCAGAGTTGGAGCAGAAGACCTAGAATAAGATGTAGTAGACAATAATGTAAGGGGTTGAGGCATGTTATTCTATTTAAGTAGGAATAAAGCAGTAAATTATGAAGAACTTAGGACCATCCTAGACCTAGGATAGCCTAGAAGCTTCCCCAAGCCTTAGCCACCCTAAGATTAAGTCACCGCACCCTAAGAAACCCTAAAACCCTAATTC
Source organism: Thalassia testudinum (assembly GCA_037157565.1). Classification (NCBI taxonomy): domain Eukaryota; kingdom Viridiplantae; phylum Streptophyta; class Magnoliopsida; order Alismatales; family Hydrocharitaceae; genus Thalassia; species Thalassia testudinum. Next base: position 59,596,136 of record JAZHRO010000014.1, read on the forward strand.
TAGCCTCTATCTAGACATCCAGAACTCTTAGCCAACTCCCGCAAACCTTAAACCCACTTCTGCAGTGTTATTGGACATTCAGACACTTGGTCAGATATCCAATTTCTATAGAATACCCGAGACAGAACCTAGAAGCCCTCCTAACTCTAATTAGACGTCCAGACAACAAGTCTAGACTTCTAATTTTTCACTATAAGACATTTGGCAACTTTATTAGACGTCTGATACTGTCCTCCAGTTCCTATTTTGGAATTCAAGCCTTGATCTTAGATCTCTAGCCCCCTAAACCCAATTCTAACCCCATAGGAACCTAAATTAAGGTGCCTTAACCCTAGTACATCACCTCTAGACCTTCCTAAGGACCTAATTAGGTCCTCACTAAACCTAATTGACTTGGATTTTAGTCAATTCCATCAGCCTATTCAATTGGACTCATTGAGTCCAATTGAGCCCTGATCTCAGCACACACTGCCTAATTGGACTCAGTGAGAGTCTAATTAAGATAGACCAAACATAATTGAGTTATTTTACTCTCAATTAGGTTTCTACACACCCAATTAAAATTGTATTAAGTTTAATTGCACTTTACCTTAGTGAATTAGGGTTTACAACCCAAATTTGGGACCTACTTTGACCTAAACCCACTAGAACCTAACCTTATCAACCTAGCCACCTAAGTTTCGACCCACACACACCCACACACACCATCCACATGAAAATACCTAGCCTAGAGTTCTCTAGAACTCTCTACCATGTGTTGTTGCCTTGGTTGCTAAAATTAGCAACCAAGAGCCATTCAATTTTTAGATCCACATTTGGTGGATCTAAAAGCCACCATCCATCCTCTCTCTCTCACTCTCCCATGAGCTCCCACCATAGGCCTCTCTAGAGAATTTCATAATACTCTAGAGAGCTTCCCTTAGGTCTACAAAAAGACCTAAGGGGTGGCCATTTGCACCCATTCACTCTTGGCTCCATTTTAGCTTAGCTTCATTCCACCTCCACTCCACCTTCACGGGTAGCTTCACCATGGCCACCACCATCTCCATGCAAGATGTTGGATCACCTCCTCAACCTCTCTCCAAGGGCCAGCCTAAGCACCATTGGCCGCCCCTTCTTCTCCTCTCAACCAAGTCAAAGGCCATCGGAGCCTGATTAGCCCATAGTTGTGGGCTATTTAAGTATTTAAGTGCCTACACATTAGGTTAATTCTAACATTTATTTAGTATAAATTAGGATGTAAATAGATTAATTCATAGTTTTAATCTAATTACATAATCCATACATTGCATTCATATCTTAAGTGCATTTAGAATTAGCTTAGAATAGCATTCATCTAATTAGATAACCAATTAGGTATATTGTTTTTATTAACATAGAAGTTGAGGGTCTATACATAAATAATCCTAATATTTTAATAATATTTTCTTTATTCGTCTTCTTTCAGAACGGCTGGCTGCCGCTCCAACGCCCGGCTGCTGCAGTGATGAAGCCATTCAAGGGGGAGCGGATGAGGTGGATCTGGTCGGCGGCTGATTTCAAAATTGTTCAAGACACTACAAAAGGAGCACGGAGGCAGCCGAGCTCAAGAGGCCTCCGCCACCGACCCACCACTGTGCAGAGAGAACCTCTCTCTTCCACTCCACACTGCCGGCCTCTACCGTGGCGGTGAGTCTCCACCACCGTGGGCGTGTGGTGTGACAGGCCACACCGCCATCCGGAGCTCGCCTGCATTACCGTGAGCACCTTAGCGTGCAACTCCCTCGCCGTCGTCGCAGACCACCACCACCGAGCTACTGATCAGCCACCCTCTCAGTAACTTAAGACGTCTGGGGAATTTCCCAGACGTCTGAAGTTACCCGCTCACTTCACCGCACACGCCTGAAGTCGCCTGCAGACCCCTTCCCGCACCTGCAGAACCTTCAGCGCACCCACGTCCGTCAACCTTCAGCTCAAACGCACCTCAACTCTCCAACAGCCACGCCTCCGCTCAACAGCCTGCAGAACCTTCAGCGCACCCACTCCTGTGCCCTCCACCGCCCATGCACAACCGTGCGCCCTCTGCAGAACCTTCAGCGCACCCACGCCTGCGCCCTCCACCGCCCGCGCACAACCGCGCGCCCTTCGCAGACCCGCCGCGCGCCCACGCAAGCTGCCGGCTGCAGCACCTCCGCCGGAGCTCGTCCGGCCACCTCCGACCGCCGCGCGACTCGCCGCCACCACCGATTCGAAGCCCTTGATCCAAGGGACCTCCTCCGAGCTTCCCGCGCCCAGCCATCGGCTCCTCGTCGCGCAAGACAACGGGGAAGAATTCCCCTGTTTTGCTACAGTAAAACGTTAATTAAAATTTACATTTTCTGCCATTGCCACATTTTAATCATATTCTATTCACTCTGCATTGCGGAAAATATCCTGTAGTTTCTCATAATTGCCATTTCAGCATTGTTTCTTGCTTAAACCTTAATCTAAAGGCAATCTTGGCTTGGTTCTTGTCCAAATTGACTCCGAACAAACATTTTTAAGTGGCGCAAATTTTAATATGTTATTGCCTCCCTGTGGATACGACCCGCTCCTCTACGAGTGGTTATTTCTTAGTAAAAATTGATTAGTCGATTTTTCCACCACATTAAACTACAAACGACTTAAAAGCGAAAGATCGACCGGTCAAATGGCGCCGTTGCCGGGGAGGCAACAGACACAATAATTTCGCCTAATTTTATTTTGATTATTTGTCAATTGCACAGAGATTTGACCATTCATTATTTTCTTTTCTGTGCGAGAAAATTTATGCAAGAATCAGCCACTGTGAGAGGCGACCCTTGACGTCGCCAGACGAGAAGTGGACAAGCAATTTTTGAAAGGAGGAGAAGGACGAGGACGCGACGGACACCATTGTATTTAATCGCTAATTTAATTAGAATAGAATTAAGACTGAAGACTTAATTTTTCATTACAGTTAGTTTGAAACCCTTGTTCTGGGGCAAATTTTGAGGGGTTTGTTCCCCGATTTTGTTTTGGACCCGTGTTGGGTAATTTTTGGGAGCCTGTTCCCTTTTCTTTAGATTTAGGTTTATTTTTTTTTTATTATTTCTTTTATTTTCTTGTGCATAAGTAGTTCTAAAAAAAAAATAGAAAAAGAAAAAAAATGAGCTGCCTGCTAGAAGCTGCCTGCCCTAGGACGAACCATTTAGGTCTGTATGAGCAGCCTCTAGATTTGCTTTTCTGCATTGCGTGCATTTTTGCATCGAAGATCGCTGGAGGCAAGGTACGCATTCTCTTACTTTGCATCCTATTTTTGATCACGCATTGCATTTGGGATTTAATGCGAAGACCACCTAATCTGTACTGAATAAATCTAACAAGTGGTCACATATTTTCTTTAGAAAAAGGACTAATTAAAGGAAGGACATTTTAAAAACCAAGGATTTGATTTTCAAACTTGGCGTGCGATTCAAAGTTCAAAATCTTTGACGGTGTATGCACACTTATTTCACTTGCACCACGGCACGTTTCTAGACACTCCTTAGGTTTGGAAATACTAGGACAAGAGCCCTCCTTTCGTTGGATTTTGAAGTGTTCGGAACTTGAGATCAAAGGTTTTGTAAATCCAAAGAGGGGGATACCCTGTCACGGATTTTTGGGGGTAGTTGAGGAGCACCGCGAAAGCACAGCTTCAAAGGAAGGCTTAGGCCTACTTGCATCCCTCGATCTTCCGTCTTTGGATTTACTTGACCATTTGAGATTTAGGGAAGAACACCTAAGCTCCAACTAGGTCTTTTTAGGCAAGCCGTAGGTCGACAATAGGCGCGTAAATTGATTGAACAAATTGTATTGTCACCTGCAATCTGACTTAAAATAAAAAGCCTAAATTGGGAAAGACCTAAAAGGTCCTTTTTGAATTGTGTCTTGTTTGGGGAATTCTGATTGAAGTGTGAGTTAGAATGGACCACATTGATTTTCATCCTTTCACATCTTGCCCACACCCTCACCCCCACTCTCCATCCTTCGATCCCAGACGCCGAGATGGTCCATTCCTTGATGGACATAATGACAATCATTGGGATCCGTTTTACTCCTATTATAGGAGTATTGGCCTAGTTAAGCCCCAAATTAGTGAGCAGAACTCAGGAGCGGGATTTGCTTTGCCCAATATCTCACATACCAAAGAAATACCCAACCCACCCTCCCTGAAAACTTATAATGGTTGGACAAACACTCCTGGGTACTATAAGTCTGAGCCTGACTTCTCTTATGATAGAAATGACCTCTCCTCTTTGAAGATGGAAATACAGAAAATGCCAAATGAAATGAGTGAATTGTTAGGAGAATCTTTGAGAGCAGGCCAACAAGAAAGAGATGAAATTAGCCACCCAATCTGCCCCATTGACGATGACGTACACCCCTCTACAATAGATGCATCTCCCGTGGGAAAGCTACACTTTAAGTTGAAGGGAAATTCTGGGGAGAATAGCTACTTTTCGAGGATCGATTTTGAAACCTCCCCATTAGATGACACTTCCTTGAGAGATCTACACTTTAGGTGGGAGGAAAAAACACATGAAAGTAGCTATGCATTGGATGAAGAATGGTGGCAACCCGAGGAAGATGATGATAAGGTTGAGTATCCACCTGAATTATATTGGAGTCAAAAGAAGGGAATGATGGTGCCATTGGAAGACCTCGACCCAGATGATAGTATTTTCGTGACATTTGATGAAGTGGGTCAAAGTAAAGTTGTTAATCCTACCCTCCCTTCTGATCACGATATGGAACTCAAACCCACCCTTAGGGAACCTAACCCTAAAGAAATTGACCTATTTGAGGAGTCTGATGTAACCAATGTAAATAATTTACCTCAGATAGAGCACCCTAGGGGATCTGCTAAGATATTAAATGATTCTAGACCTCGGGTACATGATGAATTGTGTGATGAGGAGGAAGACGAATTATATGAGGAACCTACATTCAAGATTTGGAGTGACACTAAGGGTGATTATGTCTTATTTGAAGATTTAGCCCCTGAGGATGTCACAAATTTGACCAAATTAGGTTTCCTTGGCACACCCATTGATGATATTTCTCCTCATGATAAAATGATGGAAAATTTGGAAGCAATTTCTAAGATTTATGTGGATTCACATATAGACTCCGGGGAAGATTTGAGTAAAGAACAAAAACTCGGGGATGACATTAATAGGATAATCCCTAGATCTGTTGCTTCCAACCTGCCTTCATTCACTTCGAAGTCACCCTCTGATTCTCTTATATCTGAAAGCGAAATTGTGACTCCTGATGAAGAGCAGGAAGATCCACGTGATGGTGCAAGGAATGTTAGGGATGAAATTGAGGATTTAGAAAGAGTGTTTGGGATGGACACCAAGCTGATTAAACCCAACCTAGATCTTATGGCCATCCCACAACCTCGTAACTTGGACACCCTAGATGATCCTTGCCTTAGAGAATTGCTCATTTTTGTTCTGACTAGGGGGCTTAACAGACCAATATTTTCTGTAATGAAGTATCGGGTATGGATTGATGATTTCTTTAGTCAGTCCATTACCCTGGGGGTTTATCTCTATACCATTCCTTCCCCATTCTTTTTGGAGGATCCTTGTCATCCTACCCCTACCCCTTTGGAGGTTATTTTAACTGTTTATCCTTTAGAACCTCTTCTGGTGACCTGGGAAGATTTCATTCCCATTTTAGTTGGGCGAGCATTTGCTATCGGGATTCATCATCAGCTCGCCAACATCCTAGGTTACCTATTTTCTAGGCCAACTTTGCTTTGCTCATTTTTAGGGCCTATTTCTGCAATTCTTGAACCTGATTTGCAGGTTCTTCGGCTATTCAGCCCAGCTTTGACCCAGGTAATATCCTTCTATGCAATGAGGACATTGCAGATTTTAGGCATGGGGGGGTGTACTTGGGGATATACATAGCATAATTGCATACATTTGTACATATAAAAAAAAAAAAAAAGTTTTGAGCTTAACTGGCTAAGTCCTGCATTCTTAAGCAAATCAGAACTCTAGCGTAGACTAAGTTAATTCTAGGGTCAAACTTTAGAAGCTAAATAAGCTACTAGCTTTAGACCTTTAGGGTCCTTTGTGGACTTAAAAACTTAAGTAGGAGTTAAGTTGCAGACCATTCTTCAAGAGGTTGAGGAAGGGAAGCTAGGGTTTGAGTTAAAAGGTGGGGTAGTACCTGGAGTCTTATTCTACCTTTTGGTTTACGGGTCCTTGTAACTCAAGCATCCAAATTTTTCACACTTGGTCTGGTAATTAACTTAATTTCTGAAAAGAGATTTGGTTCTCTTAGTTTTGGCTTAAGAGAGGCTTGAAAACACATTTTGATTGGAAGAGTTCCCGCCGCAGGAGAGGTGGAGTATATACTCACCTTGAGGATGCGATGGTAACATATTACCTCCTCGGCGCTTGTCTCTTAGGATATCCATCCTACTGGGGGCATGTAAGCGCATTGCGCGGTTCAGGTACCATGGGCGGCCCTATCTCGAAGTGCCGATTGCCATAGGCCTGAATTCGCTTAAGAAATCCATGGGCGATACTATCTCGAAGTGTCGATTGCCAGGAGTTCTTGGGGTCGTTATGGGCGGTGCTATCTCGAAGCATCGAAAGCTAGGCACCCTTCGAGGTATGGTAATGGGGACAATGAATCCGACACAGACCGTGTTGATAGCTGATCTGAGGTTATACTTAGAAGAATCAAACAAAAAAAAAAAAAAAAAGGTATATATATTAAAAAAAAAAAAAAAAATTTTCCTTTAACTCAAATAACTCGGACCAATGCAAAAGCACGGATGCTTTAATCTCAGGGATCAATAAACTTTAGGGTAGAGTCAGAAATCAAGGAAACTTGTGCTTGCAATTCGTCTTTAGCCGACCTAGTCTGTAACTTAGCAACTACTTAGGAACCTTGGGTTTAGAACCTGAACTTAATATGCTTCTGAAGGAAGACTAAGTGAGTTGACTAGTCTACTTAGAGTGCTAGGTTTCGCTTAATTTTGCTAGGGACTAGCAAAAACTAGGCATGGGGGTATTTGATTAGCCCATAGTTGTGGGCTATTTAAGCATTTAAGTGCCTACACATTAGGTTAATTCTAACATTTATTTAGTGTAAATTAGGATGTAAATAGATTAATTCATAGTTTTAATCTAATTACATAATCCATACATTGCATTCATATCTTAAGTGCATTTAGAATTAGCTTAGAATAGCATTCATCTAATTAGATAACCAATTAGGTATATTGTTTTTATTAACATAGAAGTTGAGGGTCTATACATAAATAATCCTAATATTTTAATAATATTTTCTTTATTCGTCTTCTTTCAGAACGGCTGGCTGCCTCTCCAACGCCCGGCTGCTGCAGTGATGAAGCCATTCAAGGGGGAGCGGATGTGGTGGATCTGGTCGGCGGCTGATTTCAAAATTGTTCAAGACACCACAAAAGGAGCACGGAGGCAGCCGAGCTCAAGAGGCCTCCGCCACCGACCCACCACTGTGCAGAGAGAACCTCTCTCTTCCACTCCACACTACCGGCCTCTACCGTGGCGGCGAGTCTCCACCACCGTGGGCGTGTGGTGTGACAGGCCACACCGCCATCCGGAGCTCGCCTGCATTACCGTGAGCACCTTAGCGTGCAACTCCCTCGCCGTCGTCGCAGAACACCACCACCGAGCTACTGATCAGCCACCCTCTCAGTAACTTAAGACGTCTGAAGTTACCCGCTCACTTCACCGCACACGCCTGAAGTCGCCTGCAGACCCCTTCCCGCACCTGCAGAACCTTCAGCGCACCCACGTCCGTCAACCTTCAGCTCAAACGCGCCTCAACTCTCCAACAGCCACGCCTTCGCTCAACAGCCTGCAGAACCTTCAGCGCACCCACGCCTGCGCCCTCCACTGCCCACGCACAACCGTGCGCCCTCTGCAGAACCTTCAGCGCACCCACGCCTGCGCCCTCCACCGCCCGCGCACAACCGCGCGCCCTCCGCAGACCCGCCGCGCGCCCACGCAAGCTGCCGGCTGCAGCACCTTCGCCGGAGCTCGTCCGGCCACCTCCGACCGCCGCGCGACTCGCCGCCACCACCGATTCGAAGCCCTTGATCCAAGGGACCTCCTCTGAGCTTCCCGCGCCCAGCCATCGGCTCCTCGTCGCGCAAGACAACGGGGAAGAATTCCCCTGTTTTGCTACAGTAAAACGTTAATTAAAATTTACATTTTCTGCCATTGCCACATTTTAATCATATTCTATTCACTCTGCATTGCGGAAAATATCCTGTAGTTTCTCATAATTGCCATTTCAGCATTGTTTCTTGCTTAAACCTTAATCTAAAGGCAATCTTGGCTTGGTTCTTGTCCAAATTGACTCCGAACAAACATTTTTAAGTGGCGCGAATTTTAATACGTTATTGCCTCCCTGTGGATACGACCCGCTCCTCTGCGAGTGGTTATTTCTTATTAAAAATTGATTAGTCGATTTTTCCAACACATTAAACTACAAACGACTTAAAAGCGAAAGATCGACCGGTCAGAGCCCACCTCTGAATGCCCTTAGTTCTAATATATTAGATTATGGTTCTTCATAGTTTTACTGATTTATTTACTATTTAATAGTGTAGCTTTATATTCTCCCCCAATGATGCATGCATAATCCCCCCTTAGATTCATGTATGCAATCATTTTCTGCTAGCTTGATTTATGTTTTCAAGCATTCCTCTAGAAGCTTTCCATGAGCTTTACGTCGGAAACACCATCATGAATCAATGAAAATCTTTTTCTATATATATATATATATCTATTTGTGAAAATCACCATGAGCCCTGTTGCAATATTTTTGTGTTATTGAAGTTGCATGTTTTAATTTCTGATACTCTGGCAACTAGGCATGTCGTGCATAAATATGAACTTAGCATAAATTGACATGCGATTTTGAATAAGTAGAGCAAGAGAGATTGATTTCAAATCTGCATTTCCATAAACACCTCCTAAAGACGAACAACCGGGACTCTAAGTCTCATTATCCTAGAAATTATATTTGTTGATCGTATTTTGCAACTGTACTATGATGCATTCTTGATCAAATACGTGCTTTACGAGCCCAACACGTCCCCACGAGTTATAGGGTTTCTCCCACCCGTCTTTCCTTGTCACTGAGGGTCCAGGTAGATCGGAATGTACGAACTTAAGTCCTTAAGTCTATCAATTTTATGTCCTAATTTGTGCCTTGAGTTTCACTTGATTAGAAGTTAATTCAACTTGTGACCTAATCTGGAGGTTGGTTGGCATACAATGAAGGCTAACTTCACATGACCTGCCCTAAAGGTGGAAAAATGAGATCTAGGTCAAGACCTAGAAATCATCCTAATTTGAATCCCAGGTTATTAGGTCCAAGGATTTTAGGGTTCAAGTGAGATTAGAGCCTGATTTTAAGATTTTTCTGATTAGATTTTTCAACCAAGGGCTTGAGTAGCACACAAATGCAGGTGGTTTTATTTCCTTTTATGTAGGCAAGTGTGAACTAGCACTCCCAAAACCCTAAAAATTGAAACCCTAATTGGCTCTATCTCCAAGTCCAAAAAATGTAACCTTGGGCTTTTAAGCAAGAAATGTGTTAGCCCAGAGTGATTAGAAATTAAGCGTAGACCCTAATAGAAATAGGCGATTTGGGGTATTGAATTCTAAACAAAATCATCTTAATCTTCAATTAAATATGAAATTTTCGCAAATCAGGAAACTTGCTCTTTAAATGATGATTACTATGAAAAATAAGGCAGGTGATTCCTAATTGATTGTTTTCTTTTTTTTGTTTTCCCAAGATTAGGAGGTTGATTAGGGAAGAATAGAGAAGTTACCTACCCTGAAGTGACTGTTTTGCATGGAAGATCTCCTCGTGAAGTACCTCGCAAAATTACAAGAAAGCAAATAGGGCAAGTCGATGCTAAAATATAATCAAATAAAGTAGAGAATAGTGGTGAATTACGAGTTGCTCCCCGGCAATGGCGCCAAAATGTTAGTCGCTTTGAAACAGGTTTTAAAATCGTCGCATTGCAGTATAGGTCGAATCAACGTGAAAAACAAATACAATTTATTACTTGAATGAAAGTCCGAGGTCGAACACAGGGAGCAAATAGGAATTCACACATTAATCTTGATAATGTAAATGAGCAATAGAATTCAAACCACAAAATGATATTCACTAAATACTAATCTGTCACTTTAGATATTCAATGAATTCTCATGTATTTTGAGGCAATAAAAAGGTAGAGGAACTAAAATGATGGTGATTTAAATCACCAATTATTCTCTAAGCATATATATCAAGCATTCAATATCTCAACAATATCAAGTATCAAGCCTCAAATTAGACGTCTGCTAGTAGGATTAGACATCTTAAACGTCTGATTCTACAGTGCTTTTCTTCCTCTATTCTTATGCAGACTCTTCTTTCTTCTAAGCTTCTACCTTCTTCTTCTTCCTCTTCTCTTCCTTCTGTTGTTTCTTCAAGCCTTAGCTCTTCCCTTCAATTCTCCTTCCTTTGTCTTCTTTCATGAGCCCTCTTCTCTTTATGTATAGAGGGATGCAATCCCTTCAGTGGCTAAGTGTCAACCAACTTCCAAGAGAGGAAAAGTTCCCCTACCCCACGCTCTCTTCCTCTCCTCTCTGTAAGATCCACCCTCCCAGGGCCATGCACATTGGGTTTTCGGGTAATCGGAGGATTCGCGTACCTGGGTCCAGGGTCATCGGCGTGGTGTCGTGACCGAGGAGTGGACTGGGATAGGTGGGTAGTCGGGTGCACCAAGCCCGTGGGTAAGTGTCGTGGGCGAGGCATGTGAGGGCGTGGGGGACCTCACGCCCTATGTGACTTGAGACGATAAGCTTAAAAGACAAATTCAATTTATACGGCTTCATTTGTTCCTCAATACATGAAATGGGACTAAATCCCGCTACCTTTTTCTACGTGGAGCTACAGTTGCTACTTCTTACAATTGCGGTCAAAGGCCTGGTCCAATGGTCTAATTGGCTCCTTGGTTGCACTCCTAGATGGATTCCGCTGAGCATGCAGGAAATGCCTGGAGTCATTGCATCCTGGAGTGAGCTTGAAGCCTTGCTCAAAGCTTCGACAATGGTGACGATGAGCGGAGGATGGCATCGACCTAAAAATAATAATACGGCCTTATGGCCAAGTTAAAGTAGCTTAGGACCTTTTATGAATGACATGGAGTATGTTGGTGGTGGTTTTGTGGTAGATTGGGGTGTGTGGTGGCCGGTTGATGACGAGGAAGACGACAGAATGGTGGGTTGTTCGACGGTGGGTTTGAGTGGATGATAAAGCAAATGGAGAGAGGGGTTTTGATGAGAGGAGTATGGTGGAGCTGATGGAGGTGATAGCGGCATGATTCGTGTAGTGGTGCAGATGTTGGGTGTAGCCAAAGCTTCGCCGGAGCGGAAGAAGACGAAGGGGGAGACGTGTGGTCGGCGGTTGTTTTGAGGGATAGAAATAGGGAAAAAGAAGGAGGGAAGGAGAGGGAACATTGGAACATAAAATTAGGGACTAAAGGCGAAGATATTCCCATGCTGGTGTGATGGCTAGACGTGGGGAAGACGAACCTCTGAAGGGAGAGATGGTGAGGAAGAAGGGGATTTAGGAGCCCCTGAGTTGGTCGTCGAGGAGTGGACAGAGGAGGGGAGGAAGAAGATGCTCCAAATTTGGTCGTTGGGAGGCTGTGGGATGACGAGGGAGGAGCTCGCCAGAGCTAGGTGGGAGGAGGCTGGAGGTAGGGTTAGGAAGAGGGTTTCTTGGGCCAAAACCTAGCTAAAAAACACAGCCGTGCCCTGGAGATCCTTTTATAGGGTTCATGAGGGGTTTCTGAGCTTGGAAGCCAAGCTTCCAAGCGAGGAAATGTCACCGGAGTAGGAAGTTTTGAGATGCCCAAATCTCTCATGCGTTTACATGAGAGATTGGGAAAGTTTTAGCATTCATGGACGGATTCAATGGGAAGAGGACTCCTCAAGAAATCTCCCTTCCAATTTTGGAAGCGATTGATTGAGCGGAGAAGTTCTCTTCAATCAAAGTTCGCCGTAGTTGGATTCTTGTGTGATAATGGCGGACGAACCTTTCTGTGAAGGAGGCAAAGAAGTTGGGGGCTATTTGTAAGGAATTCAAAAGCTAAGGGTTTGAATGAGATAGAAAGAGTCTAACTGGACCAAAATGTAAACCAGGTCAAGATGATCTTAGATTGGGCCCAAATTTTGGTAAAAACCTAATTTGGACCCAAGAAATCCAATGGTGAAGTTAAATTTAAGTTTTGACTTCGTTTGACTGGGTAATTTATGCAAAACCCAAATTAGGGCAAGTATCAGTTTGGGACTCTATTTTTGGTCAAGATGGGTTATGATGGTCAAATTAAAGGTTCCAAACCCTAGAGAATATTTTTCTATGAATTCTAGAGCGTTTAGGTGAATTTTATCCTCACTAGAATCTTATTTAATTAAGCGGATCTATTTTTTGGATTTCAAAACTCATTTAATTCTCAAAACACATGAAAACCCATTTCTATCTGTTCTAACCCACTTGTTGGACATTTAAGGTCACTTAACCCTTAATTACCCCTTGGGAAAACCTATGGTTGTATTGCATTCATGATATGATGGTAAAATTATAGTTTTAACTCTATTTTCTTGTCTCTCTTAGAATGATTTTGCAATGAATTACAGTCCTTTGGCAGTTATGTAGAAGCAATTAATGAATTGATATTGACTAAATTGAGCTAGTTATGGCTTATGATGGTGTTCCCATCAGATGCCTCTACAACCCATTCTTATCATTGAAATATTCGGTGTCTCGGGCATTGATTTCATGGGTCCCTTCCCACCATCAAACAACTTCGAATATATACTAGTCTTAGTGGACTATGTCTCGAAATGGTTCGAAGCTGTACCTACCCGAAAATGTAATCATAAGGCCATCGTGGGGTTTGCTAAGAAGAACATCTTCTCTCGATTTGGGATACCTAAGGCCATGATCAGTGATGGTGGGAGTCAGTTCATCAATGCCTAGTTTTGTGCTTTAGTTAAGAAATACGGGGTAACTCACTGAAAGTTCCCTTCTACTAGGAGGGGTGACGTAATAATTGCGGAAATAAATATAAACAATATCACAAAATAGGCAATCACAAAATGTACACAAGTAATTTTTAGGTGGAAACCCAAACCGGGTAAAAACCACCACCTAACCCTCTCGAGTTAGGATTTTCCGATCAACCTAGTTGATCAAATCCACTAACCGAATCACTTTGAACGAGGGTGATTCAACCTCAATACAACCACGCTACAAGTACGAGGGTAGCGTTCCTCAACCCCTTCTCTCCACGAGAAGGATTTTGTCCCACGAAGGAGACGGGAATTCGCAAAGCGAATACCCAACCAAAATACAAAGATAAAATAAAACAACAGTCCTATAGAGCCAACAAAATTAAACCTAGCTTCTATAGGAAATAGGAAACTCCCCTTTGCAAGGAGTGCGTCGACGATGACGCGGTGCGTGTGCCACGCGATGGCGCTACGTCGCTCTCGTTATCAACGCCGGGAGAGCGGGCGCGCGAAGGCTTGATGCTCTCAAGATGATGGAGCTTGAGCTTGGAGAGCAAGGGCCTCAATTGGACACAAAAGAGTGGAACTAAGTTGCTTAGGTGTGTCTCTTGTTTCTCTTAGTGTGTATGTTGTGTTTCTAGGTGTGTTTTTAAGTTACAAAGGTTCCCCTCTATTTATAGAGGCCTTAGGAAGGCTTTGGAAGGCTTGGAAAAGCTTCCATAGCCGTTGGGTGCAAAGCCCAAGAGAATCAGGCCGAAATCAGGACAATGATTACACTTCACAGGGTTATCAGACGTCTAACTCTGGCATCAGACGTCTGGAAGGCCACTTTAAGACGTCTGATTACAAGGTCAGACGTCTGATTCTGTGCGGGTTTCTCCCTGACTTGAATCAGATCTAAACAGGGTTTTTGTACAAGTCCATCAGACGACATAGAGGACGTCTGGCACTAAGTCTGGACGTCTGGAAACCTACTTTTACCGTGGGAATTGATTTCCAAACGTTGCAACGGCTAGAAAATCTCTGAGAAGAGATTTTGGGTCAGCCGAGGCAAAACGGTCATTTATCAGACGTCTGTAAAGACCTATGGACGTCTGATAAGGCTCTAACGGTCATATACTGCCGTGTTTGCTAAGTTAGCCAACGGTCCACTATCTGGACATCTGGCAAATCCATCAGACGTCTCCTAAGACGTCTGGTATAAGGTCTGGACGTCTGATTTCATCAGACAGAAAACTAAGTCCAGCCTAACAGTTATCAGACGTCTGAAACAACAGTCAGACGTCTTAAAATACTTTATCAGACGTCTGATTTTGGAATTAGACGTCTGGAAATGCTGTTTGAACCCTATATTGGTTTTCTAAGTATTCTACAGAAAACCTAAGTATCCTAGGGTTGTGCAGGTGTTCCTAGGACTACTTTTAAGGTTCTTTGAGGCTCTTTAACATAATGTCTAAGGAAAATAAAGAGCAAGAAAATAAATACAAGAGATACATGAAAGGATAAAAAAGAATCTATCCTATTCTTCTTGTCTTCCATCTCCAATCTTTCGCTACACGCGATCCTCCTGTGTTTTCCGTCAAGCTCCTCCAATCCATCCTGGATGCGAGCTCGAGTTCCGTCTAAACACGTCTTCATTTGCAATTGACCTGAAATCTAGGACTCAAATTGCAAATGTTAAATAACACGTGTTTTGTTATCATCAAAACAAATGATCGTGGTGCTCTAGCACCAACACTCACCACATTGCCACCCCATATCACCTGCAAATGAATAGGCAAACTGAGGTCTCAAATAGGCAGATTAAGAATATTCTGTAAAACACTGTAAGACCTAACTAGAAGGATTTGTCCAAATGATTGGATGATGCCCTTTAGGCATACAGAAGTGGTTATAAGACCCCGATAGGCATGCCACCATATCGATTGGTCTTTGGCAAAGTGTGCCACTTTCCAGTTGAGTTGGAGCACTAGGCATACTAGGGCGTCAAGCAATGTGATATGGATTCCCATATGGTTGGAACTCAAAGGAAGCTCCTATTTTCTAAGCTCGAAGAGATTCGTCGGGATGCTAATTGCATCGCAAAATACACCTACAATAATGCCTTCTTGTGCTATTTCCTAGCACTACCTGTGCATATTAGGATTCCGTAGTTGCATTTGCAAAAATACATGTATACATGCACCTAATTGAGAGGAAAGAAGAATGAAATAAGTGGCCTTGCATTTTACCTTTTCCCTTAAGTGCCTCTTTGCAAAAATCCACCACCTTTATTTTTATTTCCACTTGATTTTTAATTTTCCCTACGGCTGCATGCATCTTCTCCTCGCGCCATGCTGCAACAGCCCTTCCCTGCAACTTGCCATTCCCTGCCAAGCCATTCCATCCCTCTCCCTACAGCTGCATGCGGCCATGCCATTCCTCTTCTATTTAAAGACCGCAACTCCTGCCTTTGCAAGGGGGCCGGGTGGCAGCAGCCAAAAACTCCCACCTGCAGCTCCATCGCCACCACCTTCTCCTCCATTCCCCTCCATACGTCGGCCCTCCTCGAAGATACCCGACGGGCAGGAGCCCTCACTGTGGTGCACACCACCACAGTGAGACCACCACAGCCCAGCTCTTCAAAGAGCCGATGGGTGTGGTGGATCTGTTTTCATTTTTTACGTTCCCACACCTTCCCGCCATTGGAGCAACTTCAAGGTCTGAAGCTTGAAGCAGCAGCAGCAGCAGCGGCAAGGAAGCTGCAGCAGCGGCAGTAGTAGCAGCTGCTCCTTCTGCGCACACCTACAGGCGCCCCAGCCCTCCACGAGCGCCTGCAGGCCCTCTCCGCCTTCACTTTCTCCGCCCTGTCACGCCCGCTCCCACCCGCAACCGGTCGCTGCGCGCCTCTGCAGCGGCTGGCCAAGCGCCTCCCCGCCCCCTGCGGCACCTGCAAGCATCCGCGCAAACTGCAGGCACCCTCTCCCTCCAGCCCCACGCACTCTGTCGCGAGCTCTCCGTGCTCGCAACAGGTCGACGCAGGCGCTCTCCTCTGTGCGAATACGCGCCCGCACGCGGAAGCCATCAGACGACGGCCTTCACGTGCAGACGACTTAAAATGCCCTCGGCTGCTCTTTCCTCTCCCGCTCTCTCTCTCTCTCTCTCTCACAACACTCACAACACTCTCTCTACACTGACGCACACACACACCTACACTAACACTTCCACACACATACACCTATACTCTATTATAAACATATATATAAATACGTATACTTATATATAGTGATATATATATACATATATTTATATACATATATATATATATACTTATATTTATACATATAGTAGTACCTATATACTTATGTATTAGTATACATACATACTTATATATATATATATATATATATACCTATATATATATACACATATATACATATACTACTATACATATACATATATATATACATATACTTACATCTATATATATAGTAGTATTAGTATACTTATATACATATATATATCGATATACTTATATATATACTTATATATATATATACATATACTTATATAAATATACCTATATACTTAAATATATACATATATCTATATATATACTGCCTATATAACTAAGTATAGATACATATATATATATACATACATATATACACACCTACTTATATATACATACATATATATATATATCTAGCTACATATATCTATATATACATATATACATATACATACACATATATTTACATTTATATAGTTATATATACATACTTATAGATATATATATACATATATACATACATATATACATATATATATATAACCTATCGATAACCATATATACATAGACATATTTACATATATACATATATTTTCACATTATTTACCATACGCTATATCGTGGGAATATCTGCACCAGTTGCTAATATTCCCCGATACACGCGTACAAAAAGCGTGGTTACATACATCATCCACCATCCATCCCACACTCCACGCGGCACCTAGTCCTGCTGGTTGCATCTCTCTAGACGATGACCGACTCAACACCGTGCTACACTCCATCTCCGCCTCCACCCCCACCCCTTTATATACCTAATATGTACATATATATACTGTATTTACTTTATTTCTGTTTCGCTTTCCTGTTAGTAAAAAGATAAAAGAAAATAGATAAAAGAGAAAAGATAACCTTTGACTTGCAGGTACCCCGTCTTGCGAATAGCAAGACTCGTTTTGGAACTCTATTTTGGCTCAAAGCCAAGAACCCAATTTTGAGGGTGTGCCTCAAGGACAAAGATTACCAGAAAAAAACTCTAAATAAGAAAAACACCAAAAACACAATAAACGAATGGAAGAGACTCGTTGTAGGAAAGGCATAGAAACTCAACTTGTAACCCCACTTCCCTAGGTTCGACCCTGGGCCTAAAAGTGACAAGATAAAATCAAGTAGGCCAGGTTAAAAATTTTGTAAAGAGATGTTTAAGTCCGAATTAGGTTAACCACTATACACACTTCAACGATAAAATCATCATATTAACAACCTATCCGGGTCTGACCATACAGATGCTTATGAGAATAGTAGAGTTTATAAGGAGAAGATGAAAGCTGTCTATGATAGGTACATTAATAGAGAAACTTTGAGTTGAATCAACAAGTTTGTCTTTCTGATGCAAGGCTTAAAATCTTTCCTGGGAGGTTAAGATCAAGGTGGACGGGACCTTATCGGGTGGTCAGATCTTTTTCCAACAGGGCAGTAGAAATTGCCGATCCTAAAATTGGGCAAACCTTTACAGTTAATGGCCAAAGATTAAAACATTTTCTTGCCCTGGTTCCCTCGAAGAAAGTTGTAACTGTCAATAAGGGTTAAATCTGGAGCTTTGCCCAGCTGGAGGCAATAAACTCAGTGCTTCCTAGGAGGCAACCTAGAGGATTCAAGCTAACCAGATACACAGCTGAAACTCAGGTGATTTCTTTCCTTCCTTGCATATTTTTATTTTCCAATGAGGACATTGTCTAACATAGGCATAAGGGGGGTGGTAATTCTTGTTTTCTAAGTGCAAATTGTCAGCTTGAACTAGTTTATATTTCTTTTATGTCAAAAAAAAAGGAAAAAAAAAGAATTAACAAAAGAAAACTTAGGTATTAGGAGCTTGTCAACTTTAGGAAATGATACATTTAGGACCTAAACACTTAGACTCTTTAGGTCTTCGGGCTTAATCAGGCTAGGTGTCCACTAAAATGTGGACTTGTTCTCAAGTCCTCGCCATCTTAATTTATATTAATTTGGTGAATAAAGTACGGTGATAAGTATATGACTTATCAACCAGCCCTTTGATTTGGGGGGACTTTTAGTCTAAGCATCTGCACACGTTTCTCGCTAACTCACTCCTCAGTGGTTTTAACAGAAATTGGGTAGCTAATGAACCTTCTAGGGTGGTATGGCTGGCAAGTTATCATGGGTTAGATGCCACATTGGCTAGTTGTTCAGAGCCCAGTCATAAGAGCATTCTCTTTGACGAATGCCTTTAGGTAATTCTTAGATCAGGGAAGCCACCTACTTAAAAAAAATAAGAAGAAGAAAGAGAAAAAAAGAAATAAGCCACACATCACCGCATGAGTATGGCTAGCAAATTATCATGGGTTAGATGCCCCATTGGTCGTTTGTCCAGATCCCAACTTATAAAATGCACAAAAAAATCCAAAACACTTCAGGAAAAAGAGGGAAAGTAGAATGATCCGGGGAGATATACACTGGGTTCAACCTTGTGTTGACCCCACAAAAATGAAACTAGGGAGAAAGCTACTGGTTGGATAGATAGACCTTTAGGTAGCATTTTCTGTTCAGGTCACCTAGGGCGTAGAAACTTGAAGTCTGTTTTAGTTGCTGTTGAGTGAGTTTATCACAATTTTCATGACAAGATTCTTACCACTAAGAGTCCTGTTTTAGTCTTGGGTGCGTTGGGTTGCCGTAAAAAGCTACCCCGAAACTCTCAACCCCAAAAAAATTTGAAGAGGAAAAAGAAAAAGATAAATTTGCTTTTATACAGAATAAGGTGACGACTCTGGCAGTCTGCATTTTGGCAGGCACATAGGTGTTGTTGAGTCTTTGTGAGTTAGGTTCTTGGTAGAAATTTCCTTTTATTGACAAGTAACTTATGCCTAAGCCATTGATTCGTAATTCTAATTGTAAATAGCATTTAGGTTAACCTTGCTAGGGATAAGCAAGGGGTAGGCATGGGGGTATGATGACTCTACAAATGATAGTTATAAGTATGCTAATTAGAGTCAATCCCAAGGGCACATGCTCATAAAAGTCATATTATAGTGGGACTAGGAGCAATACATGCATATTGTGTTATTCCTACATTAAGTTTGCTTATAATAAATGTTTAATAACCATGTGTACAAGTGTGTATTGAAATAGGTCTCAGATGGGCAATCAGACCTACAGATAGATCTTTGTTGATGAACGGAGTCGAACGGACTGAAAATCACCTCAATCCGACCTCCGTTGCTCCCACAACAATTTCGAGAAGTTCTGTCCGTTGATCTGATGATCAATAGCCCTCATTGTGCCACGTGGCACCCGCTCCACCCTCCATCGCACACCTGCCTCTCATCTTGACCATGTGCAAGCACGATAGCCACCGTCAGATCACCATTAGAGGGCTGAGATTGCCCCACATCGCTTTTCATCATTAGTCACACGATTGCCATCAATGGTTGAGAATGCATGGGCATTAATTCGTAAACGTGACACTCTTGAGGGAATGGAATAGTGGTCAGCGCCTCAAACCTTGAACGGTCAGCATGCATTCGACTCGTGGAATGTGGATTTAATCTGCTTAATTGTGCATGGGCAAAATTGGATTGCCTGATCGAAGACAAATGGTGAAGATAGCCACTACGTGGCACTCCCAGAGTGCACAATTCATCCACGCGTGATTCGACTCTCTTTCTGATGCACGATTGTAAGCTCTGGAGAGACACGATCTGAATGTGATGGTGCGGTGTGATTTGGGCTCTTCATCGAGGATCAGATGGTGGAGGCGACACCTTGCGAGGACAAGGTTGCGCTAGCTGTGCACTCAACTGTATGTGTGTGAGCATGTAGTTGTCTATGTGTGAGTGCGCAGCTGTGCGCGGGCTGGCCATGCATTGTGCATGTGATGGCTGGGGACGAGCATGGATTTCATTCCAAATGATTTGGCATATGCCCTATAAAGGGCCCTATGGACCCCCATTGCAAGGGCACCTCTCAACATCATCTACCAATCATGTGCCCACCTCAATAGAGCTTCAAGGTGTGTTCCTAGAGTTGTCGAGCCACCAGTGGAAGTCCATCCACCACCGTGGCTACCTCGCGTCTCCATTTATCACATTTATTTGCTAGTTTTCTTTAGTTCATTGTTCATGTTTCCTTAAGCTTTTATCTAGCAATATTGGAAAATGAATTTTCCTATGTAATAGAGTAGCTTTCATTGTTATCATTGTTGCTCTGAATTATGTTCTATTTATCTTATTCCATGTTGCTATAACCACCATTATCATTGATCTCACACTCACTCTTTCTCTTTCTCTTTCTTTTATTTTCTCGCTATTCTGCATGCAAGCAAACCATCATGTGACAATAAACTAGGTGGCTATAAAATCCAATTTTCCGCCTCACCGAGATCGACATTCGGAATCATCGTTCCATTTGTTCTTTAAAATTGACGTCGTATTTGCATGCTATTACGAATGAGTTATCACTTTGTATTTTTTTATGTCAGTGACCAAGTCTTCCATAGATGTGTTCTAGAGGAGGAACAATTAAGTGTTTTGAATTTCTGTCACACACTGCACTATGGAGGACACTTTAGTGCTAAGAAGACTATAGATAAGGTTCTCCAGTCGAGTTTTTGGTGACCCTCACTATACAAGGACACACATACTTATGTAGGGGCTTGTCTTCATTATCAATAGACTGGAACAATCGGAAAGTGAGATGAGATGCCCCAACAGTCTATTCTTCTAGTCGAGATATTTGACATTTGGGGCATAGATTTCATGGGCCCCTTCCCAACATCTCATAGCTACGAATATATCCTCGTGGCAATTGATTGTGTGTCAAAGTGGATAGAGGCTATTCTGACTAGGACTAACGATCACTCCATGGTCCTGAATTTCATTGAGGCTAATATGATTTCCCGATTTAGCTACTTGAGGACTATCATTAGTGATGGGAGACCTCATTTCAGGAATGCACACTTCACCCGTCTACTCAAACGCCTTGGTGTCACCCATAAGGTGGCCACCCCGTATCACCCGCAAATGAGTGGGCAGGTCAAGGTGTCCAATAGTAAGATTAAACAAATTCTGGAGAAAACTGTAAGACCCAACAGGAAAGATTGCTGGAAGAAACTAGATGATGCACTATGGACTTACAAAACTGCTTATAAGACCTCCTTGGGTATGTCTCCCTTTCATATAGTTGTGGCAAAGTATGCCATTTGCCTATCGAGATTGAGCATAGGGCCTATTGGGCTATTAAGAATGTCAACATGGATCTTGGGGATGTAGGCAAAGCATGCTTATTAGAACTGACTAAGCTTAAAGAATTGAGGAATGAGGCTTATGAGACTGCTTAAGCTTATAAAGAGTGCACTAAGGCCTTTCACGATAAACACATCCTCCACAAAACCTTTGAGCTCAACCAACGGGTTTGGCTGTTCAATTCAAAACTCAAGTTATTCCCTGGGAAACTTAAGCCCATTGGGATGGGCCATACATTGTCACACAGGTGTTCTCGCACGAAGTAGTTGAGATCCAAAATCTCTCATCTAGTGAAACTTTCAAGGTAAATGGCCAACGTTTGAATCCGTATGTTACTCTTTCTGATGGCCAGGTACTAAGCACCTGTAGGCTGGGGAAGCCTTACCTCCAAACACTCTCTACCTCAGGTAATATCTTTCTTTGCTTTCTCTTTCCAATGAGGACATTGTTAGATCAGAGCATGGAGGGGTATAACCTGAGCTTATACATAGCATTTACACATATTTTGCATGCATGTAGTTGGACTTTTATTGTATAAAAAAGAGATGAAATCATTGTGAGTTGAATTGCACGTATATTGAGGAAAAAGAAAGAGAAAGAGAGAGACACTAAGAGGAAAAAGTGCAAAAATTATGGTGGTCCCAACATTTGATTATGGGAGAGTTTACCTACGTTCTAGGATAGAATGAATGATGAATTAAGTCCTGAAGTACTAAAGAGAAGGAGATATGTGAGGGATACTGACTTTAAGCCTCCTGGGTCTATTTTAGGGCTTAAACACTCAAGTATTTGCTAAGATATGGACTATTCCTCAAGACGTGGAGGAAGTTGTGAGGCTAATGTATTAAGTCTAAGGCTTAGGGATTATTCGACCCCATTTCCTGCCCTTTGGTTTGCAGGACTTGGTAACCTAGGCACCCAAAAATCACACACCGGTTTGGTTCAATGCACATAATGAAAAATAATGCTAAAAAAAAGTGTCCTATTCTGAAAATGTTTTCTCAAAAATTTGACTTAAGAAGAGCTCGAAGATACAAGTTGATTGGATGAGTTCCTGGCAGGAAGAGGAAGAATGAAAAATACTCCCCTCGAGGATGCATTATAACATACCGTCTCCTCGATGCTTGTCTCCTAAGATATTTAAATATCCTATTGGGGGCACGGAAGCACCTTGTGCTGGTTCAGGTGCCATGGGCAATATTATCCCGAAATGTCGATTGCTAGGGTCTGAATTTAGCTACACAATACCATGGGCGAAACTATCCCGAAGTATCGAAAGCCATGGTTCTGGGGGTTGTCATGGGTAGTGATTAGACACTCAACATGATCTCTAATTACCCCTAATTAACTAGTCTTCCTAGTTAATTAGCTAAGGTTATGAACATATGAGGGTTAATTATAAAATAAGGGATATTTACTCAAGGACCTTAAAATAAGCTAAAAATGACATTTTATCATTCAATTAACATTATTAATAATCTAGATAAAAATTGGACTCGAAATCCTATTAATCATTTCCTTAATTAATAAGATAAGTAACTTTAATATAATGTAAACCTAAGTATATAATAACTTAAGTGATTTTACTTAATCTAATAAATTAACCCAAAAAGGTTAAAAATGTAAATTCAATGTGTAAACAAAATATTTACCTCATTTACTAACATATAAAAAGTTGAAAAAGATCTAAATTAAAATAAACCTTCAAAGCCTGAGTTTACATTTTGATCCTTAAAATTCATTACAATCAGGTCCTTATTTCCCACACAGGTCCTTAAGTTTTATTTCATTTAAGTCCCTTTTCCTTTTCTTCTTCTTCTTCTTCAGCCGAATGAACGGCTGGCGGCAGAGAGTCACCTCACCGCGTAATTACCACCCTGTCGACATCATCCTTCTTTGTCTAAGCTCTTGCAGCTTGCACTCACCACCTCAACTTCATCCACCGATCTGGATTAACTGGAAATCCAATTTTTCAGTGGGAGATAACCTCACCGTCGTCGGAGACGACGATGGAGGTTAAGCTCCTCAAGCTCCCTCTTCGGCCAGACCCCGCCATTCTCTTCGCCGCAAACTGCTATAAATACCCCTTCACACCTCTGATTTTATTCAAGTTGGCTCCCTTCCCTCTTCTAACACTGTAGCTGACTTCGATAGGCTATTCGTCCAAAACTCCGACGACTTTGCATTCCACTTTCCGACTTCCTCCGTCCATCTTAATTAGCCAAGGAGATCCGCCGTGGTCTTCCACGTCTCTGACACAGGCGCTGATCCAAGGAATCCTTCGCTCCACCTCAAATCTACCCGCCGGAGATCTTTCTTCCACCCTCTGGTTTCGTCATCCTCTATGAACCTTCGGTGGAACCCTATTGACCCCTTCGTCCAGGTAACAGTAGATTAGGAGTAGGAGTAGGAGTATGCTAGCTTAGTTAGTTAGTTTAGGTAGTTAGATTGGAGTAATTTTAGAATTTTAGTTTCATATTCTCTAACTCCGGCGAGTTCCTTGAGCTTGCCAGAGACTTAATTTCATCTTTTTAATTCACTGTCCACCTTCCTGTATCTTTCAAGATCATTTCTAAATCACTTAATCGCTTAATTGAATCACCTAATCGCCTAATTCATATTCCACCTCCACCGACTACTATCACTGTCTATGGTGACAATAATCAACCTAATTCCACCTTCATTGGGTTCTTCATCATCTATTCACCACTTATGAACCCTAATCGACACCATAATACCTATAAATACCACATATAGATTAAACGCCCAAATCTTAATTAAGTTCCTGAGCTCGCTGTCCATGGCAGCTCAGGAACAGTTCAAACTATTAATTAACTATATAATTATGACTACTATTACTTGACTTGTTTTAACCTCTCAATCGAGTGATTAAACAAGTCCTAAGCTTATCTCAAATCAAATTTTTTAAGAAACGATTTCACCATCAAATCTTCACTCTAAAGAAATAATGAGGAATTAAATGTGATACTGAGGATCCTTACAACCTCAGGATCTTTTTTGGACTGAAAATGGCAAGTTTTAACAATCTATGCATACTTTTTACATTTTATGGACTTACCAGAGCTCCGGCGAGCAAAAATTGTGTTTTAGACTCTAGACTCTGTTGAGAAGCTCCAGAATGGTATAATGTGGATCACTAATTGTTTTAAGGATGCTTAATTGAGATTTTAATGTATGGAGTTGTAGATTTGACTTCATCTTCCCCAACTCTGATGGAGTTGGAGAAGTCTATTAGGAGAGATTTGAAAAGCATTGAAGGAACTTAGAAGCTTCAGTGCAATGCACTGAAGTTGTTCATGACCTCATTCCACTGTAACAACCTTCCAATGGCTCTATCGAACAAACATATTTTGAACCTCTAGCGGTGAGCCTGAAACCCTAGAAATGTTGGTTAGAACACCTATCTGAAGATCTGAAGAAGTTTCTAGTGTTGAGGAGACTCTATTTGAGGCTTTGATTTCCTGTGGAGAAGTTCTAAACAGAAAGTCAACTTTTGGTGCTTCCACAGTCAAACTGAATCTGATAATGGAGATCTGAGCTCGAATTGAGGTATTAAGGAGTGTAAGTTGTTTCTAGGATCTTATTTGATGGTTTTAGAGAGAATTAAGTGAGCTCAGGGAATAAATGTTTGAGAGTTTGAATCCTGTCAATTTGGGTTACTTTTGAACCAAAACCAATAGCAGTACCATTTTATTGAGTTTTGAATTTAAATCCTGCCTAGATGAGTTAATTATAACCCTTAAAATTGGGTTATGTAGGTGGAGTGGGGAAGAATGAAGAGGTCGATCCCGACGGCCGGCAGTTTAGGTGCGATGGCTGGTGGGTTCAGGGAGGGTGAGGGGTGGAATACTTGGAGATCGAAAGGATGGAGGAATGAACGGGGGAAGCCTAGTGCATACGGCTAAAGGGGAATGGTGGCAAGGTGGTCTGAAAGAAGAGGAACAAAGCCAACCGGCAAGACTGTTTGCTTCCGATGTCGACGACGAGGACACTTGGCAGCTACCTGTTGATCTCCTATGGTATGTCTGGGGTGTGGGGGATTCGGCCACAAAAGGGATTCATGTAGGGGTTTGGGGGGGCAGATGGGTTATCGCTGTTTCCCGCGCTCTGGAAATTTGAATTCCAGGGCTGGGCAAACACCGCCTCCGCCCCCACTTCTGCGCAACTCGGGAGGGCTTATGGCTGATGTGGAGGTTCCTATGACGGCGAGCATCAGAGCTGCAGAGATGGTCCTGCAGGAAGCTCTGGTTGGGGAGGTTATGACTGGAAGACCGACGGCGGAGAGTGTCCGTGCCTTGGTAACCTCTCTATCCCTCTCGACTGATTCCTGGCAGATCTCTTTTCTGTCAAGTACATGTTTTGTGCTCTTTGGTTTGGGTGCGGGGGATGTTGAAAAATTGCGATTCCATACATCATGTAACGATGGAGTCACGGTGATCTGGAGGCTGGTTTCTCCTTTTGATGGAGCCCTGTCGGAGAGACCGCCACAGAGAGTGGGAACTAGGTCTGGAAATCTTGAGATTGAGGGACTTCCTCTACATCTGAGGTCGAAGGAGGTTGTATCCTCAATGATCTCTGGCTTTGCAACAATGGAAAAAGATGTGGTCGTCGGACTGCTTGAGGGGAATGGGCGTTTACTGAGTGTGATGGTCGATGTCTTCATCGCTGGCTCTATACCTGATCGTCTGATTTTGAGATGTGGCGGAAGTTCCTGGATGCTGAGGCTGAGGTTCCTGGTGGGGGATGGTGTAGCAAAGCAGCGTAAGTCGTCTGAACCTGCAACTGATGAGGGGGTGATTGCACAAGAGCTGCACATGGATCTTGGTGATAAATCCCTGGCTGCCGAGACGTGTAAGGACCCGTGTGATGGGGAGATGGGGATGCTTCAGAATGAAGAAATGGAGGAAAT
Organism: Thalassia testudinum; assembly: GCA_037157565.1. Taxonomy (NCBI): domain Eukaryota; kingdom Viridiplantae; phylum Streptophyta; class Magnoliopsida; order Alismatales; family Hydrocharitaceae; genus Thalassia; species Thalassia testudinum. The sequence goes on from JAZHRO010000014.1 coordinate 59,622,704, forward strand.
GGGCGGCATAGAATTGGCAGGACAGTCGACCTCGGTGGCAGGGGATGTGCTATCAGGTGGTAGGGAGACTTTGGAGTAGGGGAACCCTGATATGCAGCCTAAATCATTGAAGGGCAAACAGGTCTTGCAGAGGAAGGAAGATCCTGAATGTGAAGGGGGATCTTGCACAAAGATCATTAAGGGGAGATCACCATATAGCCTTCGACAAAGAAAATCAAAGGCTATCACTCTGATGGATGAAGAAGAAATTGCCAAAGTTATGTAAGTGTGCAGTTGCCAGACCCTCAGGAGAGAGGGTTTCAATGAGGAGTGATGAGAATCCTTACTTGGAATGTGCGTGGGTTGCACGACAAATGCCGGAGGGCATCTCTGATGAGATACTTGAGAGAATGGGAAATTGATTGTGCGCTCATTCAAGAGACACACATTGAAAGTAATTCTGATAGACTTTGGTCCGATTTGTTAGCTGCAAGGTTGAATGAATGTGTACAGATTGATGCGCATGGGAGGTCAGGGGGCATTGCTATCTGGTGGAGGAAGAGGTGGGCTCAGTGCTTGGAAGTTCACAAAGCCAGACATATGCTAACATGCAAATTCCAGATTCAGCAGGGACAGGAGTGTATCTGGATTACTGGGGTTTATGGACCTTGTAATGCTTCTGCCAGGCAGGAGCTATGGGAGGAATGGTCCACAGTAGCTGTGTTGGTGCAGGGGGAAATTTGACTAACGGGAGGAGATTTTAATTATGTTTTAACAAGGGCTGATAGGCCTACTGGCTGCACTGACAGATCAGCCATTGGTTTTCAGATGACGATCCAGTCGCTACAGTTGAGTGAATATCCATCCTCTAGTGTGGAATTTACTTGGCGTAATGGTAACGGGCTGGCTTCCAACCTTGACAGATTTTTTGGGAATGTGGATATCCTTGTCAGATTCCAACTGTCGACAGTGAATGGGTTGAACCGACCTTTCTCTGATCATACCCCCCTGGTTTGGGATAGTGGGGAGGAAACTCTAGCTGGCACCTATTTCAAACTGAAAAGGTCATGGCTGACTAAACCATGTTTCTTCCAGATGATCTGTTCTTGGTGGAGAGCTAGAAAGGTACAAGGATCTGCTACTGTCAGACTATCAAATAAGCTGGCTGGATTGCATGCGATCTTAAAAGAATATGGATCTGCTGTTACCTTGGTGAGGGAACAAAGGAGAAGGGAAGCATTGAGCAAAATCCAGGAGTTGGACTCCAAGGAAGCTGCTGGCATTCTGTCTGAAGATGAACAGGCTGACAGGAAAGTGTGGCAAGGTGTGGTACTGGATGAAGACCTTAAACAAGAAATCGATTGGAGGGAGAGATCCAGGCAGTTATGGCTTAAGGATGGGGATGCCAATACGAAATTTTTTCATCTTGCAGCTAGCTCTCGGAGGCGGTTTAGCTTCATTTCCTCTATTCTTTGTGATGGACATAAGGTCACCTCTAATCAGGAGATTAAATTTGAAGCCATCAGGTTTTCCAGAGAAGCGTCTAGGGCAACTAGGAGGGGGAAATGGAGAAAGGCAGGTGACATTGGTCCGAGGGTGACAAACGTACAAGACGAGCAACTGACTGCACTAATTATAGAACAGGAAACCTTACAAGCAATCAGAGAACTAAATGCAGAAGGCTCCCCGGGCCCAGATGGAATACAAGTTTTCGTTTACAAAGAGATGTGGTGTGTGGTGTGTAAGGAGGTGATGGATGTTATCAGAGAATTTGAGGTGGGTAATGCTGGTTTCGAGAGGATTAATAAGTCATATCTTTTCCTCTTGCCTAAATCAATGGGAGCTGAACAATTTTCAGATTTCAGGCCGATTGCCTTGTCGAACTCTATCTATCTTATCATCAGCAAGGTCTTGGCTAACAGGTTAAGAATTGTTCTACATGACCTGATTCATCCAGTACAGGCTGCTTTCTTTCCCAATAGATCACTTTAGGAGTCTTTTATATTGGCTCAGGAAATGGTTAGTGGCTGGCACCAGAGGAAATCCAAGGCCTTCTTGTGGAAAGTGGATTTCCAGAAAGCCTATGACTCGATTTCTGGCCGTATCTTTGGGAGGTGTTTAGAAGAAGAGGCTTCCCCTCCATTTGGATTCAATGGATGAAACACTGTATCACCACTGCTTCATTCTCTCCTTTGATCAATGGGAAGCCATGTGGAGCTTGGATCCAGCCTCAACGTGGGGTTAGACAAGGGTGTCCCTTGGCCCCACTGGTTTTTAACCTTGCAGTAGATGGGCTTGCAAGGTATGCTTGCAAATTGGCAGAGGTGGGTATAATTAAAGGGTACTCGTTATCAAATAGGAGACATTTGGCCCCCATTTTACAATATGCAGATGACACTGTGTTCTTTGTGGAAGGGTCCAAGTCTGAGGCACATGCTTTGGAATTATTGGTGAAGATCTTCGGTGATATTTCAGGTCTTTGTTTGAACAAAGACAAGTCTGCTTTGATCTGTTTTGGTATGAATGAATAGGAACAGACGGAATTGGAAGGTACTTTGGGCTCACCCCGTACTAAATTGCCTCTGAGATACCTTGGATTACCTTTAAGGGCTACAAAGCTGAAAAAATCAGATTGGAATATCCTGCTCGAGAAGGTGGCTGGAAAGCTGAAACGGTGGAGTAGTAAATTCCTATCTAAGGGTGGGAGACTGATTTTGCTCAACTCGGTTATCACTGCCATACCAGTCTTTTACTTCAGCATATTTAAAGCCCCTAATTGCATCTGGAAGGGATTGGACATTATGAGGAAGAGGTTTTTCTGGAAAGGAGCAGGGCACGAGGGCAGGTTCATGCAACCTATCAGATGGAGCACTATCTGCAGACCAAAGGAGGCTGGGGGGTTGGGAATTAAAGCTTTAAAAGAGTTCAATGAGGCCCTACTGCTGAAATAGGCCATAAGAATATTGGATTGCAAGGAGGGGCTGATGGATGATCTGATCAGGGACAGCTATGGGGGATCCAATAGCTGTCTGCAAAGGCATTAGCCGAAGAGGCCCTCACCCTTTTGGAGATCTGTGATTTCTGTAGTCTCCTGCTACTGGCATCTGCTACAGCCTAAGCTTGGAGACGGCAGATGCTTTAGCTTTTGGAATGAGAGGTGTCTGAACTGGGTCTGCTAAAAGAGACCTTCCCGAGGGTGTATGGGGCTGTTGCTGACAGAAATGCCACAGTTAGTAGTCTGTGGTCCATGGCTGAAGGCTGCTGGCAGCTGGAAAGACTACAACAGTGCAGGCCGGGCACTTGACTATGGGAGGAGAAGAAGAATCTGATGGAGAAACTGCAGCAGTTATATCTTATGACAGATGTGAAGGACACTTACTGCTGGCAGGGGGTCTTTTCTGTGAAGCAAGCATATGAAAAGATTACTAGATCCAACAATGATGTGGAGTGGGATCCTATCGACAAAAAGATTTGGTTTGTGAGAATTCCTCTGAAGGTCCAAATTTTCCTGTGGCTTTGTAGATGGGAAGGGCTGATCACTGGCGATCTTAGGCACAGAAGAATGGGGATTGATCAGAATGCCTGCCCTCTTTGTGGATTGCACTCTAATAGTGCAACACACATCTTCTCCTCTTGCTTGGTCAAGGATAAAATCTGAAGGTTGGTGTGCTTTGAACCCCTTCCTCCCTGGGATATTATATGGCAGAGGTTCACCAATCCTATTAGACCATTGGGGGCTATGGTAGCCATTCTGTGGTGTGTGTGGAGAGCGTGGAATGATAAGCTGTTTCAGGGGATACCAGTGAGATGTGATAATATTGTAAAGGAAGCTTGGTCTCTCACACATAGTTGGGCAACTTTTTTGTAATACTTTTTTGATATGCAATATAATACCCTCTGGATTGCTATCGATCTACGATAGCAGTCCTCACTGTTTCAAAAAAAAAAACCCTTAAAATTAGTTTAAATAAATCAGAGATGTTTCTTTTCTGTCTGTTGCACATATCAAAGTCTGAAAATCTGAATTTTGAATCTTTCAGAGAAGTGTAGAGCTTCTCTGCTGGTCCTGAAGGTCTTAAGAGCTTAAAACTTACTCTAACAGATGTGGAATTAATTACATAACATGTAAAGACCTTTAAATAAAAGAGAAAAGTCCATCTGAGGACTCTGTAGATATAATTTCACTTTCCAGGCTAGTAATAACATGTAGGAACCCCTGATTTCATCTTTCAAATTGAAGAGGAAAACATCTTCAAAACCTTAAATTGACCCTGCAATTGTGTAGATCTATCTTAGATCTTTCTAACAAACTTGAAATCACTCGATTTGGAGCTCTGGGTAGAAAGTTATGATGATTTGAAGTTGGGTCTGGAAGGGGTCAGATAGTCCCATAACGTCGGATTCTGAGCATGCGCATCGGGATAAAAGTGATTTGTTGCATGGCCTCTTCAGTCCTCAGCGCTCGACGCACCGGTTACCGATTTGATTTGAGCATGTGCATGTGTGTGTGTGTCTGGGCTTGTGTGCCTACGAGTGTGTGCCCTTGGGGGCATGAGCGAGTATGTGCCCTAGGAGGGTGAGAGGCCTGGGAGGTCGGGTTGAGCTGAATTGGCTCGAGACTATGAACCGATATGAAATAAATCAAAAATGAACCTAATTGAGATTAGGCGAGGACCGAGTAGGGTCTGGTCCCACCCTGGTCTCAGGGTGCTGTGTATCCTCCAAAGGACCTCACCGTAAATAAAATAACTTTTGGTTAAAAAAGTAAAAAAACCCAGTTCAGCTGAAGGACTTAAGGAAAAGAAGAGCTGATGGTTGTTAAAGTGTTAAAGCTGAAGGCTAAGGAAGAAAGGAGCACAGGCACTAAGGAAAAGAGATTAAGGAACAAAAGGAAGAAGACTACGGGAAGAGAAGAAGATAGGAGAAGACAGGAACAATAGAAGAAAGGTAAGAAAAGAGCTCGAGAGAGAGAAGAAAATAAATGAAGGATATTATTTTTCTTGCATCATTACTTTTTTTTCTTAATTGTAAAAAGGCATGTTTTAATAGAACAACTTTTAATTGCCTTAATTTCTTTTGAAATAAAATTGGAAAACTAGCATGTTTACTTGTTTATAAAGTACATCATTTTGAGTAAATATGTTTTTCTTATGGAATTTTGTATATTCTTTATAGTTTAAATATTTTGGCAAAATTCTTGTTTTAAAATCAACCTAGTTATACCTCTTGAACTTATAAAGAAATAAAAGAAAATTGGTGAATTTGGAAAAATTATTATACCTCCCAGTGTACGACCTGGACTCAACTAGTAAAAATTTCTAAAATGTTAGGTTAATTCGACCTATACTACACAACCGACACAACTTTGAGTTAACCTAAGTGACTTCTTCTACTCTTAAATAAGTTAAATTAACTTAATTACTGAGTTGAGTGAAACCACCCGGTATCATTTTAATGGCACCGTTGCCGGGGAGGTAATATTTTGATTCACTAAAATTTAGAAGGATTAATCATTTAATTAGGAGGTATTTTGTAAATATATTTTTGTTTTTACTAACTTTTGTTCTAATTAGTGTGTTTTGTTTTGTTTTTGTTTTTGTTTTATTTTCTGTCTTCTTTTCAGGTTTACCTTCACGGGTGATCTCAGGAGAAGGCGGGAATTAGTTTTGCTGTTTTTGTTTTGTGAGTATTTCTTATTCTTTTGTTTTGTTGCATTTAAAACATAAAAAAATACAAAAATACATCTTTTCTGACTAGCAGTAGCATATACATAAGCATACACTCTTAGGAGTGCATTATTCTGCTAGTATTAGAGAGATCTAACTCGGGAATTTTTAAATTATTTTTCTCGCATCAGCGGGAAAACACGAGAAAGTCCGCATAGATCCCTGTCCTCTAAGATTTAAAAAGACCACATATTTTTGTTTGAAAATATTTAAAAAGCGGCCATTGTAGTTTAATTGATATATTTTTGTAAAAGATTAACTAGAAAGAGGAAGTAAAATTTGTGACTTAAATCTGATTGCAGAAATGCATGCGGGGTTTTTATATCGCTATCGTCTGTTGCATGCTATCGCGCACACAGCGTGATCAGTAGAGTCACACGAGTCTATTTTTCTATCTCTCCTCTTTGCACCTCTTAGGGCTTTGGCCGAAGATCAACAAGTCTGTCTCACTACTAGAGCCCCGGGGAGCCAGTAGTGAGCGGTCTCGATCCTAGACCTTAGACCTTTCAGCTTTAAGGTATGCACCTGCGTAGTCACGAATTAGGATGTGTATTTTGATACTGTTACTCTATTTGTTTGCGCCAAATTACTTTGCGTACCTTAGGAATTTCTTCTTTCCTTTGAAAGAAGAGCAAAACCCGGGTCTTTTGCGCTATTTTGTGAGTTTTTTGTGCCGCTGTTTTCTTATTGGTGGCGTGCGTGTGCCTTCGCACATTATTTTCCATTTATGGATGGGAGGCGATCCTTGCATCCGCCTCTTGCACCACCATTGACAGGTGATCCTAAGCTGGTTGCAGATAAGCAACCAATGGTTTTCCGATCTGATCCATCTACTTCTATGGATCAAATGCAAAATCTTAATCTCAAGATCCCTTCTTCTTCTTGTCAGGGGGAGATGCCGCATTTTGATGTTCATGAGGCTCTCCTGAACCAGAATCTTAGGATGCTAGAGCAAACAAGACAAATCAATCTATTAACAGTAGCCTTAAATAATTTGCAAACTCTTCAAACCCGTTCTTCACCTCGACCTGAGGCGGGTTTTGAAAATCCTGATTTACTGATCAATCATCCAAGGCCTTTACTTAGAGATTATTATAACCCATCTAATGCACACGTAGAGCCTAATGTTAGGATACCTATTAGGGAGAATGATCCAGAATTAAAGCCAAACATTATAGGTTTAATCCCCCACTTTCACGGATTTGCATCCGAGGATCCATTTCAACATATTGAAGATCTTAAAAATTTATCCCAAACTCTTGGTCCTCGAAATCAAAATAGGGAAATCCTACTAATGAAAATGTTCTCTTTTAGCCTTAAAGATAAAGCAGCTTATTGGTATAGAACTATATCAAGACCAATATCAACTTGGGCTGAACTCGAATCTGCATTTTTGAAGAAATTCTTTCCTATTGGTCAAACCAATGCTTTAAAGCGAGCTATTACTACTTTCAATCAAAACCAAGGAGAACCAATTCATGAAGCATGGGAACGTTTTCATGAATTGCAAAGGAAATGCCCACATCATGACATCCCTCGTTGGCAACTCATGCATATCTTTTATTACGGTTTACAAGAGGGCATTCGCAATCTAGTCGATGCCTCTTATGGAGGGAATTTTCTAGATCGCGACACAGAATCCACTTCAGAATTATTTGAAGGGATGGCGGAAAACTTGATCAACAATGCATCAATGTCGCAATTTTCGTGGGGCACGAATACGAATCATCAAAATCTGTATAAGGGCATTCACGAGATTGGTAATCTGTCCAGTTCAAAGGATTCAGAGATTATTGCAGAAAAACTGGACAAAGTCGATATCATAGCAAAGCATCTCTACGAGGTTAGAAACACAATGAAGACTCTTACGCCTCTACTTGCTACGAATCCCACGTCTTTACCTGTTTCGCAAATCCTGCCGGGAGGGAATTTGTGAATAATCTGGATTCTAGAGATCCATCTTCCTTGGGTTTTCTATCTACTCATTCACCAACCCAAGGGGGGACCTTTGTCCTACAATCTTACCCACCCTTTTCCCCACCCTTAACTATTGCAGAAAACATGCCATATCTTTTAAGATTACACGCCATCCAAGAAAATATTCCAAGACCAAACCTTTATTTAAATTCCTATGATCCTGGATGGAGAAGCCACCCAAATTTTTCTTGGGCTAATCCAAATCAAAATCAAAGACCAAATTATCCGAATCAGACCCATTTTAACTCACCTCCTTTGCCTCCTCAGCAATCAAATTTAAGGCCTAGCTCGATGAGTATGCAGAATTACACTAGGCCTATTAGAGATACACAGCTAGACTAGATTTTAAGAGCTATGTCAGAGAGTCAGCGACAAAATGCTAAAGCTCTCGCTGAGATCCATAGGCAATGTAAGGTAGAGTTGGCTGATTTACGAAATCAGATCATGATTTTGGCTGAATCCCGTCAGCCAGGTACTCTTCCATCTCAGCCAATTCTGAATCCTAGGAATCTGCTGAATCCTATGCAAATCAAGGCCAAGTAGATTTCATTAATCAGGCCTTTGATTCTAATCATAACCCGTCCTCTGTATTACCTGAAAATAACCCATCAAACCCGCAGCAGCAACCTATTTTGTGTCAAAATGACCCACCTATTATTGAGAAGCAAAACTGACTTTGCTGATCTTCTGAACTTGGTGGAATCATCTTTTAAATTGCCTCAATCTTTAACATTTTACATCTCAACCTAAATCAGATCTATTCTTCATAAGATTCACTCTGATCTTTCTAAGATTTTTCATGAGAATCTGATTCTAGGATCTGCGAGATCTATTTTAGGCAATTTCAGGACGAGTTTTGATTAGGTAGTTTAATCTATTTTTCTATTTTTGATCTAATTCTTTCATAACTCCTCTATTTTTACCGTATACCTATTCTTTTTAGGAGTTCTTTACTAGGGTTTACGCCTAGCTGAAAGTGTAAAACTTAGCACTTGTACATAGCTGTTTCATGTTTTCATCTTTTTGATTTTCTTATACACTTACTTTAAAATTTCACTTCATATCATATTGATTACCTTCATTTAATCCGACTGACCACTCTGACCTTTGGTCAGAATTGAAATGTCCGCACAGAGATTTTTAATCTCCTCTATTTGACTCCTTCCATCACCCTATACTAAATGAAGTGTAATATTTTTCACCTTTCTTACAATGAGGACATTGTAAAATTTTGGCTTAGGGAGGTGTTGAAGTGAAATTTTCACTTTAAGTGTGGGTTTAAAAAATAAAAACACATAAAAATTAAATATCCACGAAATTTAAAAAAAATTGAAAATCTAAAAATGATATAAATTTAAAAAAATCATAAAAATTGGAAAAATTTTATATACGTAAAAATAAAAAATATATAAATACAAAAATTTAAAAAAAAAGAAAATTCATAAAAATAATAAGTGGGGTATATTCATTAATAAAGAAGAAAAGAAGAAGAAAATATATATATAATAATTAAGAGCATAATTTTCTTTTAGGTCAAAAGTTTAAAATGTAAATAGAATATATATATGAGTATTTAGGAGCATTCAATTCTTAATTAGATTTTACTTAAAACATTTTGTAAAAACACACTTTTGTGTTTAAAATTTTTAAAACAAGATTTTATTTGAATTAGGAAACTTTTAAATCATTTAAAGATTTGTTTTTCTATTCTTACTTGAATTAAGAAACTAAGTGTGTTAAGATTTAAACTTAAGTTTTCGAATTGAATTATAACTTTTTAATCAATTAGATTAAGTAATCCTTTTGCTTTTTGAAAATTTGATTTTATCATAAAGTTAAGTAAAAGGCCAGATATTCAGAGTTAATTAAATAGAGAGTTGGTAGAATTTTAGTTTACAAAACTTACAAGCTAGAGATAAATAAGTAGACTTGGTAAATTTTGTCTTGACAGATCCTATAGGAGGAAACTAAGAATTTGAGGAACCTAAGAGTCAAGGTTTTTGTTGTCCAAGCTCTGGTTTGAGAGTTAAGTAACCTAAACATCTAAAATTCACTCACATAGAATTGTCGTGTTGACATCTGAGACCGCGAAAACACAGAGGTTAAGAGATCAATTCTGAATCCTCTTTAGTCTAAGGATTTCTGCAGGGTGGTTCTTGAAAGGGTGAAGGATGTGCCACTCACTTAGAAAAAGGATTTGGAGAATAATGGTAGTAAGAAAAATGAGAAGGGGAAAAGAAAAAGATAAAAAAGAAAAGAAAAAAATAAATAAAACACCCTGCAGCTAAGTGCCTTGTTAAAAAATGGGTACTTATGCAATTTTTCCATTAATAAATAAAAGCATCTTGTTACAAATGGATGCTACCCTTCCTTCCATCAAATAAAAGGAATACCTCGCTACAAATGGGTGTTCTAACCTATAGAAAAAGTGATAAAAAATATGGAGAAAAAAAATATTAGGAATAAGAGACCTAGTGGTCCACTAGGGAGATATACACAAAAAGTGTTGACCTCGGGATAGAAAAATGGTGAGGAGAAAGCAACCAAACCTGAGTAAGGCCAAGCCAAAGGCTTGAATTGGAATAATTGGGATTGGAAAGTGATGTCTTAAGATCTGGATTTTTGCAACTTTGGATGTCTTTAGGACAATTCTCTTCACTAAGCACAGATGTTTTAAAATCATAGCTACTGAACCTTGGTATTGGGCAATGAAGCCTAAGAAATTAGGGTTTTGAAGATTTTAAGTTGAGACCTAAAGGAGAAGAATTGACAGAATCCTAGGTCTAGAGGTTAATCTTTAGTGTTGTAGGCTAGTAAATTAGAGTTTTACTACTCTAAGTTTGATTAATAATGAGTATCTAGTTAATTTGCTTAAACTTATATTGATAAAAGTCAAATATCATAAACAAGGGAGCGACTTAAATCTATTTGAGTTTTTGAGATATAATTTAATTCTCAATTTTTAAATTTTGTTTTTCCTAAAACACTCTGTAGTCTAATTTGAGTTAAGAATAGTTACAAAGATTAAGAGATTTTTGAAGAATTCTAATTCAGAGTAAAATTCTTGTTTACAAATTATTTTAAGTGTGTTTTGAAAATGTTATAAGTGTAAGTATAAGTAAGAAAAATTTCACATATGCTCTATACATTAATCATTTATATTTAACCTTAAAAAATTTCTGACCTAAGCTTTCCTCTACATAGCTACTACTTATAATAATTTAAACCCAAGTGCTTTAAATCATCATAGTCTTAGTTAATTTTGCTAGGGACTAGCAAAACTTTGGCTTGGGGGTATGATGAGAAACTCATCATGATCTCTAACTACCCCTAATTAACTAGTCTTCCCAGTTAATTAGCTAAGGTTATGAACATATAAGGGTTAATTATAAAATAAGGGATATTTAGTCAAGGACCTTAAAATAAGTTAAAAATGATATTTTATCATTCAATTAACATTATTAATAATCTAGATAATAATTGGACTCGAAATCCTATTAATCATTTCCTTAATTAATAAGATAAGTAACTTTAATATAATGTAAATGATGAGATCCTCATCATGAGCCATAACTAGCTCATTTTGACTTAATAAAGAAAATGAAAGCTCCTACATGACTTAGAAGAGGGCTTAATTAGAGGAATAAGTGTTTTGAGAAGAAATATGAAATAAAGGTTAAAACTGTAATTTTACTATTGCAGTACATAAACGAAATTTCTCAGAGACAGAGCATAGGTCAAATGGTCTAAATGAGATAAAAAGTGGGTTGAATCAATCAGAAATGGGTTCAAGTGCAATCTAGGAATTAAATGACATTTGGTAACCCTAAAACAGACCTGCTTATTTCAACAAGGTTCCTGTCAATATAAAAATCAAGTAAACCCTCTAAAAATCATGGAAAAATATCCCTAGGGTTTATAACATTCAAATTGGCCTTTGGAACCTAGTTTGACCTAGATTAGGGTCTTAGCTCATCAATTGACCTAATTTGGGCTTTTACGTAAAATGTCTAGTCAAACGTGGTAAAAACTAAAATCCAACTTTACCATTGGATTCCTTTGGTCAAAATTAGGTTTGTACCAAAATTTGGACCTAAGGGGAGGTCATCTTGACCTACTTTGCAATTTAGTACACCCAATCACATTTTGGTCCCTATCTTTTGAAAACCACCACAATAACCCCCCTATCTCTCTCGCCAATCTTACAATCAAGTCCTTCCACCATTATTGGGGAAGAATCTTCTCCGGCGAGGTTGACAGGGGGGATACGCTCAAATCCCTCAGAGATCTCCTCCCAGAATTGGAAGGGAGATTCTCTGAGGAATCCCCTTCCATCTAAGCCCGATCTTGATCTCTGATTCCTTTCCAAACTCTCGTGCGAATGCACGAGAGATTTGGATCCCAACCACCTTCCTTCTCTAGCGAGACAACGGTGGCCAAAAGCTTGCCCTCCACGCACCAGAAAGCTCGGCCAGCACCTATAAAAAGACCTCCGACCCTCTGCGAGATCTCTCAGATTTGTCTTGGCGGTAGAATCCTCCAAAATTCTTCTCTCCTCTCTCCAGCCAAGAAACGTGCAAGCTCCAACGATTACTTCCCCTCCTTCTCATCGCTCTGCTGCCATACCAGCAGCAGAGTCTACTTTGCCTCATCTTCCCGCGTCACGCCGCACCAAGTGCACATTTCCCCGACCTCTTCCTTATCGCCGTTATCTCCCTCAGGGTTATCTTCTCCGACGACGGAAACTATGAACCATCTGACTCCATTGCCCTCGTTCTCTCCCAACAGTCCAGATAAGTCCCCTATCTTCCCCTCTTTCATTTCCTCACTTTATTTCACTCAATCGACCCGACCTGACCCTCTCCTGAGCACACCTTGCGCACCACCCTCACGCCGGTGCGCCTGGTCACGGGTACATGATCCGACCCGTTTAACCGGCTCTGGAAAAGCATACTGAGAGTGGTTTACACAGACAGAAAAAGAGATGCGCGGGTAGAGGGTTAGGTTTTGCAATGCGTAGTGTGTGCAGGACACAGGGACTTAGCCGCGGCAAGAAAGAAGGAAGGAAGTTCTGCCAAGGAAGAAAGAAAGGCAAGAGAGGCAAGGCAGAGAAGAAGAGACGCCAAGGGGAAACAGAAGAGAGTCAAGGCAGAGAAGAACAGAACCAAGGAAGACTGAAGAAGAAGAAGACAAGGGGCAGACGAAGACTAAGAAGGCAAAGGAAAAGAAAAGAAAGAAGAAATTCAGACCTTGGTCACAGGAAGAAAAGAAATAGAGGGAGAGAAACAGAAGCATCAAGGAAGAAAAGGAGCATTATTTTAAGACGTCTGATACAATATCAGACGTCCATTTTTGTTTTCTTTGAGCAATTCCTTTTTATAACATTCTCATTGAACTAGTCACTTATTTTCATTTAAAAAGTTGTGTTCTCAAATTTTGAAAGTACTTAGATTGCTCCCTGTGTTCGACCTTGGATACTACAGTTTTCGAGTTATAAAATCTTTATTTGTTTTCAAGGAAAGTTCGTCTATATTACAACGCATTAATTGTTAAAACACGATCTAGCCGCATCAACATTTTGGCGCCGTTGCCGGGGAAGGAAGGTGGTTAGGATCCAATTCTCTCGAGCGTTTGCACGAGAGTTTGGAAAGGAATCAGAGATCAAGATCGGGCTTAGATGGAAGGGGATTCCTTAGAGAATCTCCCTTCCAATTCTGGGAGGAGATCTCTGAGGGATTTGAGCGTATCCCCACTGTCAACCTTGCCGGAGAAGATTCTTCCCCAATAATGGTGGAAGGACTTGATTGTAAGATTGGCGAGAGAGATAGGGGGGTTATTGTGATGGTTTTCAAAAGATAGGGACAAAAATGTGATTAGGTGTACTAAATTGCAAAGTAGGTCAAGATGACCTCCCCTTAGGTCTTAATTTTGGTACAAACCTAATTTTGACCTAAGGAATCCAATGGTGAAGTTGGATTTTAGTTTTGACCATGTTTGGATAGATAGTTTGCGTAAAAACTCAAATTAGGTCAATTGATGAGCTAGGACCCTAATCTAGGTCAAACTAGGTTCCAAAGGCCAATTTGAATGTTCTAAACTCTAGGGGATATTTTTCCATGATTTTTAGAGGGTTTACTTGATTTTTATCTTGACTGGAACCTTGTTGAATTAAGCGGATCTGTTTTAGGGTTACCAAATGTCATTTAATTCCTAGATTGCACATGAACCCATTTCTAATTGATTCAACCCACTTTTTATCTCATTTAGACCATTTGACCTATGCTCTATCTTTGAGAAATTATCTTTATATACTGCAATGGTAAAATTATAGTTTTAACCTTTATTTCATATTTTCTTCTCAGAACGCTTATTCCTCCAATTAAGCCATCTTCTAAGTCATGTAGGAGCTTTTATTTTCTTTATTAGGTCAAAATGAGCTAGTTATGGCTCATGAAGAGGCTCTCATCATACCCCCATGCTTAGCTTTTGCTAGTCTCTTAGCAAAATTTCAAGGTTTTAACTTCCATTCTAGACCCTGAGTGTCTGTCAATAATTATGATAAGTGCTTCTCTTTTTCTTTTGTGATTAGTTTAGAATGCTAACAATAGGCCTAGAGGTACTCAAGTACCAACCAAAATCTGAACTTGACCCGCTTTAGCCTCAGTCCTCCGCAAAGGTTTTTAAGGCCCACAGAAACTAACCTAGGGTTTGTTGGACTCCGCTGTTAAAGCACCCATGCTTGAGGCATTTTTAGCCTAGGTTCAGTTTGCAATGCATTTTTGTAAGAGAGAGATAGAAGATTTATTTGTTTGGAGAGCTTTTCTCTCTCTTTTCTTTTTATTTCTTGCTTCGGATTAGCTTCTCAACATGGTTTGTATTGGATTCCTCGTCCCCATCATCAATCCTCAAGGGTCCTTGGCTATCGAGATTTCGAGATAATCCCACCCATGGCAACCCCTAGAACCCTGGCTTTCGAGATTTCGAGATAATCCCGCCCATGGCATTCCGTGGCCGAATTCAGACCCTGGCAATCGACATTTCGTGATAATGCCGCCCATGGTATCTGAACCAGCAGAGTGCTTACATGCCCCCAGTAGGATATTTAAATATCCTAAGAGACAAGCACCGAGGAGATGATATGTTGTTACACATCTTCAAGGGGAATTTCCCACTTCTCTGCGCTGGGAACTCGTCCAAATCAACTTGTGTTGATCGATCGCTCCTAATCTAGGTGACTTTTGCGAAACATTAAACGCTTTTGCGTGATTTAGATATTTATGTGCACTGAACCAGACTGTGTGTGAATTTGGGGTGCTTATGTTACTGAATCCCACAAACCGAAGGTCAGCTAACGAGGCCGAATACTTCCTAAACCTTAGACCTAATACTTAAGCTTCACATTTACCCCAACCTCTTGAGGATTATCCAGATTTTAGAAGATACGTGAATTTTTAAGTTAAAGAATCTAGCCCAAGAGGCCTAAAATCAGCGTTCCAGCTAATATCTTATTATGTCACCTTAGCACTTTTTCTCTTTTCTTGATCTGGTCTAGAACTTCAGTTAATTCCTTAATCTTTTACTAATGACTATTTCTTTTTCATTTTCATTTTGTGCTCCTTTTTTGGCATTTTACTCTTTTCCTCCTCTCATTTTGTATGACCCTAAATTGTTTCTCCCCTCCTTCATTTCCTCACTTTATTTCACTCAATCGACCCGGCCTGACCCTGTCCTGAGCACACCTCGCGCACCACCCTCACGCCAGTGTGCTTGGTCACGGGCGCGTGATTCAACCCGTTTAACCGGCTCTGGAAAAGGGTACTGATAGTGGTTTACACAAACAGAAAAAGAGACGTGTGGGTAGAGGGTTAGGTTTTGCTATGCGTAGTGTGTGCAGGACACAGGGACTTAGCCGTTGCAAGAAAGGAAGGAAGTTCAGCCAAGGAAGAAAGAAAGGCAAGAGAGGCAAGGCAAAGAAGAAGAGATGCCAAGGGGAAACAAAAGAGAGGCAAGGCAGAGAAGAATAGAACCAAGGAAGACTGAAGAAGAAGAAGACAAGGGGCAGACGAAGACTAAGAAGGCAAAGGAAAAGAAAAGAAAGAAGAAAGTCAGACCTTGGTCGTAGGAAGAAAAGAAATAGAGGGAGAGAAACAGAAGCATCAAGGAAGAAAAGGTGCTTTATTTCAAGACGTCTGATACAATATCAGACGTCCATTTTTGTTTTCTTTCAGCAATTTCTTTTTATAACATTCTCATTGAACTAGTCACTTATTTTCATTTAAAAAGTTATGTTCTCAAATTTTGAAAGTACTTAGATTGCTCCCTGTGTTCAACCTCGGATACTCCGATTTTCGAGTCATAAAATCTTTATTTGTTTTCACGGAAAGTTCATCTATATTACAACGCATTAATTGTTAAAACACGATCTACCCGCATCAACAGTAAACCTAAGTATATAATAACTTAAGTGATTTTACTTAATCTAATAAATTAACCTAAAAAGGTTAAAAATGTAAATTCAAGGTGTAAACATAATATTTACCTTATTTACTAACATATATAAAAAGTTGAAAAAGATCTAAATTAAAATAAACCTTTAAAACATGAGTTTACATTTTGGTCCTTAAAATTCATTGCAATCGGGTCCTTATTTCTCACATAGGTCCTTAAGTTTTATTTCATTTAAGTCCCTTTTCCTCTTCTTCTTCTTCAGCCGAATGAACGGCTGACGGCAGAGAGTCACCTCACCGCGCAATTACCGCCTTGTCGACATCATCCTTCTTTGTCTAAGCTCTTGCAGCTTGCACTCACCACCTCAACTTCATCCACCGATCTGGATTAACTGGAAATCCTATTTTTCAGTGGGAGATAACCTCACCATCGTTGGAGACGACGATGGAGGTTAAGCTCCTCAAGCTCCTTCTTCAGCCAGACCCCGCCATTCTCTTCGCCGCAAACTGCTATAAATACCCCCTCACACCTTTGATTTTATTGAAGTTGTCTCCCTTCCCTCTTCTAACACTGTAGTCGACTTCGATAGGCTTTTTGTCCAAAACTCTGACGACTTTCCATTCCACTTTCCGACTTCCTCCGTCCATCTTAATTAGCCGAGGAGATCCGTTGTGGTCTTCCGCATCTCTCACATAGGCACTGACCTAAGGAATCCTCTGCTCCACCTCAAATCTACCCGTCGGAGATCTTTCTTCCACCCTCTAATTTCGTCGTCCGCTATGAACCTTCGGTGGAACCCTATTGACCCCTTCGTCCAGGTAACAGTAGATTAGGAGAAGTAGGAGTAGGCTAGCTTAGTTAGTTAGTTTAGGTAGTTAGATTAGAGTAATTTTAGAATTTTAGTTTCATCTTCTCTGACTCCGGCAAGTTCCTTGAGCTCGCCAGAGACTTAATTTCCTCTTTTTAATTCATTGTCCACCTTTCTTTATCTTCCATGATCATTTCTAAATTACTTAATCACTTAATTGAATCACCTAATCGCCTAATTCATATTCCACCTCCACCGACTACTATCACTGTCTATGGTGAGAGTAATCAACCTAATTCCACCTTCATTGCGTTCTTCATCATCTATTCACCACTTATGCACCCTAATCGACACTATAATACCTATAAATACCACATATAAATTAAACGCCCAAATCTTAATTAAGTTCCTGAGCTCGCTATCCATGGCGGCTCAGGAACAGTTCAAACTATTAATTAACTATATAATTATGACTACTATTACTTGTTGACTTGCTTTAACCTCTCAATCGAGTGATTAAACAAGTCCTGAGCTTATCTCAAATCAAATTTTTAAAGAAACGATTCCACTATCAAATCTTAACTCTAAAGAAATAATGAGGAATTAAATGTGATACTGAGGTTCCTTACAACCTTAGGATCCTTTTTGGATTGAAAATGGCAAATTTTAACAATCTGTGCATACTTTTTACATTTTTTGGACTCACCGGAGCGCCGACGAGCTCCGGTGTGCTAAAATTGTGCTTCAGCCTCTTGAATCTGTTGAGAAGCTCCAGAATGGTATAATGTGGATCACTGATTGTTTTAAGGATGCTTAATTGAGATTTTAATGTATGGAGCTGCAGATTTGACTTCAGCTTCCCCAACTTTGGCGGAGTTGGAGAAGTCTATTAGGAGAGATCCAAAAAGCATTGAAGGAACTTAGAAGCTTCAGTGCAATGCACTGAAGCTGTTCATGACCTCATTCCACTGTAACAACCTTCTAATGGCTCTGTCGAACAAACATATTTTGAACCTCAGGCGGTGAGCCTGAAACCCAAGAAATGTTGGTCAGAACACCTATCTGAAGATCTGAATAAGTTTCTGATGATGAGGAGACTCTATTCGAGGCTTTGATTTCTTGTGGAGAAGTTTTGAACTGAAAGTCAACTTTTTGTGCTTCCACAGTCAAACTAAATCTGATAATGGAGATTTGAGCTCGAATTGAGGTATTGAGGAGTGTAAGTTTTTTCTGGGATCTTGTTTGATGGTTTTAGAGAGAATTAAGTGAGCTCAGGGAATAAATGTTTGAGAATTTGAATCCTGTCAATTTGGGTTACTTTCGAACCTAGACCAACAACAGTACCATTTTGTTGAGTTCTGAATTTAAATCCTGCCCAAATGAGTTAATTATAACCCTTAGAATTAGTCTAAATCAATCAGAGATGTTTCTTTTGTGTCTGTTGCACATATCAAAGTCTGAAAATCTGAATTCTAAAACTTTCAGAGAAGTGTAGAGCTTCTCTACTGGTCCTGAAGGTCTTAAGAGCTTAAAACTTACTCTAACAGATGCGGAATTACTTACATAACATGTATAGACCTTTAAATAACAGAGAAAAGTCCACCTGAGGACTTTGTAGATATAATTTCACTTTCCAGGCTAGTAATACCCCGTAGGAACCCCTGATTTCATCTTTCAAATTGAAGAGGAAAACATCTTCAAAACCTGAAATTGACCCTGCAATTGTGTAGATCTATCTTAGAGCTTTCTAACAAACTTGAAATCACTCGATTTGGAGCTCTAGGTAGAAAGTTATGATGATTTGAAGTTGGGTCTGGAACGGGTCAGATAGTCCCACATCGTCAGATTCTGAGCGTGTGCATGGGGATAAAAGCAATTTTTTGCATGGCCTCTTCAGTCGTCAGTGCTTGGCGCACTAGTTACCAATCTGATCTGAGCATGTGCATGTGTGTGTGTGTCCGGGCTTGTGTGCCTGCAGGTGTGCACCCTTGGGGGCATGAGCGAGTATATGCCTTGGGAGGGTGAGAGGCCTGGGAGGCTGGGTTGAGCCGAATTGGCTCGAGACTATGAACCGATATGAAATAAACTGAAAATGAACCTAATTGAGATTAGGCGAGGACCGAGTAGGGTCTGGTCCCACCGTGATCTTAGGGTGCTGTGTATCCTCGAAAGGACCTCACCGCAAATAAAATAACTTTTGGTTAAAAAAGTAAAAAAAACCTAGTTCAGTTGAAGGACTTAAGGAAAAGAAGAGCTAATGGTTGGAGCTGAAGTGTTGAAGTTGAAGGCTAAGGAAGAAAGGAGCATAAGCACTAAGGAAAAGAGATTAAGGAACAAATGGAAGAAGACTAAGGGAAGAAAAGAAGACAGGAGAAGATAGGAACAACAGAAGAAAGGTAAGAAAAGAGCTCGAGAGAGAGAAGAAAATAAAAGAAAGAAAGAAGAGAGAGGCTGAAGAAAATAAATGAAGGATATTATTTTTCTTGCATCATTACTTTTTGTTCTTAATTGTAAAAAGGCATGTTTTAATAGAACAACTTTTAATTGCCTTAATTTCTTTTGAAATAAAATTGGGAAACTAGCATGTTTACTTGTTAATAAAGTACATCATTTTGAGTAAATATGTTTTTCTTATGAAATTTTGTATATTCTTTATAGTTTAAATATTTTGGCAAAATTCATGTTTTAAAATCAACCTAGTTATACCTCCTAAACTTATAAAGAAATAAAAGAAAATTGGTGAATTTGGAAAAATTATTATACCTCCCAGTGAACGACCTGGACTCAACTAGTAAAAATTTCTAAAATGTTAGGTTAATTCGACCCTATACTACACAACCGACACAACTTCGAGTTAACCTAAGTGACTTCTTCTACTCTTGAAATTAACTTAATTACTGAGTTGAGTGAAACCACACAGTGAGGCGGTGCTATCTGAAAGCATTGATTGCCAGGGACTTTGTGAGGATTGATGGTGGGGACAAGGGATCCAATACAGATAATATTTAGTGCCAATCTAATGTTGGATTTAGTGGAATTTAAAAAGAAAAGAGTGAAAACTCTCAAAATAAATATCCCTCTCTCTCCTATCAAAAATGCACTGGCAAACTGAACCTAGACTTGTTTCACATACGCACGGCTGCTTTAATCGCTAACGAACCCGTTGGTAGTTTTTGTGGGCCTTAGAAATGCTCACAGCAAACCCAAGGCTAAGGCTGGTTAAGTCCGTATCTTGGCTGGTACTTGAGTACCTTTAGACCTATAGTTGGTATTTCGATCTACTCTCTAGAAGTGAGGCTCGATAAGACATCCTGATGACAAATTTTGACTTAGAGATCAGGTTCTTCTCCATACGATTTTGCTCATGACCAGCAAAACTTAGGATGGGGGTATTTGATAGTTCTACTTTAGTGGACATTAATTGTGCCTAAGAACAATCAATTTTAAGATTAAATTGGACTTCGAGCATTGCTTTACATTGGGAACTTAGTTAAAGCTCATGTTTTAACATTCCTAAATTTTTATTTCGCATGCATATGATTTTATATGTAAGTGTGTATTGATATATTATTTATATATTTTTTTTACAGGAATAATTGGGGACACAAACTTGGAATAACATCTTGTAATTTTTTAATTATCATCAAAAGGAGGAAAAAAGATAAAAGAAAATCAAAGACCCCCTTCTCTTTTTAGAAAGATCTCACAAGTATATTTCCTTCTTATTAACCAAGAAACAATGGCTAGCACTCCTCAATTTCCCCTCAATCACCGATCACATATTTGGCTAATCACAATAAAATAAGCTACCAAGGGATATTTCTAGTAAGCCCATGCATGTAGAGAATGAAGGGAAACTCACGTACACTTTGCATGGAAACCAATGACTCTCCCCCTAAATTTTGGAAATCATATGTTGATTCCCACCCTTGCCACGTACTCCCGCTGCATGCACCATGACCTCTCATATTTATTTTGCTCTTGGCCTTTAAAAAAGGAGAGGAAAAGAAAGGTGAGGGGGGGATGCATGCACATCCCACCATCATTCTCTCTTCTGCAGGAAAATAGGGGCACCCCCTCTATGCTCTTCTTCATCTCCTACTTCCCCAACAAGCCCCCATGCACTCCACCGCATGAGTAGCCATGAGATTGAGACCACGCGCTTTGCCCGTGCTCTCATCTCTCGATCTTCCCCCTCTCCTCACACCCACACTCAATGCCAATGAAGGAAAGACCTCACCGTGCCCGACCATGGCCTCCTCGTTGAAAGACAGACTCGACCACCAACATCATGACCCTCCACAGTAGTTCTACGACCTCGCAACCACAACCTTGATGACTTCCGCTCTAACAATTGCAAGCCTTCACCATTGCCATGACCCTCTCCTCCAGCCTTCCTCCTTGCATGTAACAACTACCATCGCATCGACATCTCCACCACCACCATGCTCGAGTCTCAACACCCTCTTCGCAATCGTGACTCCATTCTTGACACACCAACTGCGATTATTATGCCCTCCACAACTCTCATGTACTTTGCCCTTGCCCTTACGACGTCGACTCCACCCTTGACCTCCTCTACCATAGGAGTTGCAAGGGAAGCTTGCAACTTTCCTTGTTGACGTCAGCACTACAGTCCGTTCTCTGTGTCACTATCACGGCATGTCCTCATCATCAACTACAACTGTGCACCTCTTCTTCCTCTGATCTGCTGGTGAGAGCACGTGGTTCACTTCTCTGCGGCCATCCATCACCATGGTCGGTGGAGACAACACCAACACCGCTACTACGTGCTTCTACTGCATCCGCAATCGCGACACCATTTACTATGTTCGCCACCACGACTTTGACTGTGTGCTCTTCCATGATGACCCTTCATTGACTGCATTCGCCTTAACATCTTCGTGACCAACTGTGTTCACTACTGCATGCTCTTCTGAGATCCCACATCAACGGTGATTTACTGAGTTTACATCTCTTACTTTAGTTCCTTTATTCTTCTTGTTATTGTGGTTGTCATTTATTTGGATATTGAGCCTATTTGTGCGTATTTGCCTCCCTGTGGAGATGACATTATTTTCTATGGTTCACTTTGATTGATTGCATGATTTGATGAATGAAAATGATACATATTTGATTTCACTACTCGTGTTTTGATCTGGGATTTTTTTCCACCACGATTTGAGAGGAGGATATCTTGCAGATCGTAATGTATACTAGAGGGGAGGGGCGAATAGTATCACCTGAAAAGATATATACACAAATAAAAAATAAATCACAAGAGATTCAAGCATAGAGTACACTTGATTTATAGTGGAAAACCAAATCGGGAGAAAACCACCACCTAAGCCTGCTAGCTTAGGATCTTTCCGATTAGTCCAAGCTAGTCAATCCACTAACCATACCACTTGAACGATGGTGGCACAACCTCTTGCAACCACTTCTCTTTTTATCCTAAATAGAAGCAAAAACAACCATGGATCTTCCCAAAAACTTGGGATCCGTAAATCAAAGAAACAAGATAGAATAACAGAAATAACTTCTATGGAACCTTAATAAATGATCAAATCGAATTTTTCTTAGAGGATCGAGTTGTTGTGCTTTTGAAGAACATGAAGAACGAGGCACGGGGGCCTTTGGAATAAGCACGAGAAGCTCTACTTTTTGAAAGGTATTTATTTTGAAAGTTGTGTGTAGATGGGCTGTGTACGACTTCTATTTATACAGTTTTTTCTGAATAGGAAGCTAAATTGGTCGATCAATTAAGGTTAATTGGTCGATCAAAAGGATACTTATCAACTTCCTAAAATGGGCTGATTTGATTGGCTAATGAAGTTTGATGGTTGATCAAAGTATTTTGGTCGATCAAATAACTAATTTAGTCGATCAATATCCTTAAAAGCTTGGTTTTGAAAAGATACGCAAATATCCAATTTTGAGTTTTATTTGAGATTCCTTACAATAATGTCCTAGACTCAAATAAAGATACAAAGACACACATCAACATCTATCTGCAGTTGGCTTGAAAGATGCTTTAATCCGAGATAGTCCTAAAATGTTAGTCTAGTAATAAGCATAATTTTGGTGCATCAAAATAGAGGTGCTTACATTCTCCCCTTTCTATTGAAAATTCCCACCCAATCGAATTGGTTGATCAAACATTTTGATTGATCGATCAAAAGTCAAAATTTTGGAGGGAGATTTCCTGCCAAAGATTTTGGTCGACCAAATAGTCCATTTTGATTGATCAAAGGGTTTTGGTTGATTAATTTGCAAAATTGATCTTTCAAACAGTGAAAAAATGCATTCATCAGGCAAATTAATTAAGCTCTTTTAATCTTGATAAACCTAGTGAATGACAAATTTGATTAAACCTCTCATTTTGTAATGGTTTTGTGAATATATTTGCTAGTTGATTTTCTGTGTTAACAAATTCTAGATTGATATCTCCTTTTAAGACATAATCTCTAAAAAAATGATGTCTAACATCTATATGTTTAGTCCTAAAATGTTGCACTGGATTCTTAGATAAGTTGATTGTACTAGTGTTGTCACATAGTTTTTTATTGTTCTTGTAGGATAGGCCAAAATCTCGTAAGGTTTGTTTCATCCACAACAGTTGTATACAAGCTAAAGATGTAGCTATGTATTCTGCTTTTGCTATGGAGAGTGAAACACTATTTTATTTTCTAGAGAACCAAGAGACTAGGGAATTTCCAAGAAATTGACAAGTTCTGCTAATACTCTTTCTATCTGTAAAGCTACCCACATAATCAGCATCACCGAAGGAATATAATTCCAATGTGTTTGACTTTGGATAGAAAAGTCCTAGGTCATGTGTGTTGTTCAAGTATCTAAGTATTCTTTTAACATCATTTAAGTATATTTCTTTAGGGTTTACTTGAAGGCGAGCACACAAATAGGTACAAAATAAAATATCAAGTCTGCTAGTAGTCAAGTATAACAATGATCCTATCATACTTCTATATAATTTCTGATCTATAGACTTACTTATTTCATCAGTTTTTAATTGAGTAGAGGCTGCCATTGCAGCATCTTTACCCTTTACTTTGTCCATCGAGAATTTCTTGAAGATTTCTATTGTGTATTTGGTTTAAGATATGAAGATTCCAGAGAACAGCTGATCAATTTGAAGTCTGAGAAAGAATCGAAGTTCTCCCATGATGCTCATCTAAAACTAATCCTGCAATACCTTTGCAAATTCTTGGCTTAACAGATCATTAGTAGCATCGAAAACAATATCATCAACATATATTTGTATTATTAGGAGATTATCTTCTTTTCTTTTAGTAAATAAAGTTGGATCTATATAACCAATTTTAACTTCATTTTCAATTTGATAGGATTTTAATCTATTGTACCAATCTCGTGGAGCATGTTTAAGTCCATATAAAGCTTTGTTCAGTTTATAGACATAGTCTGGATATTTAGCATCTTCAAAACCTGGATGTTGTTTAACATAGACTTCCTCCTTGATGAATCCATTTAGGAAGGCACTTTTGATGTCCATTTGAAAAAGTTTGAATTTCATATGGGCGGCAAGGGCTAGCAGCATTCTAATGGATTATAGGTGAGCTACGGGAGCATATGTTTCATCGAAACAATTCCTTCTTCTTGATTATACCCTTGGGCCATATGTTTAGCTTTATTTCTAACTACTCCTGATTCATTAAGTTTGTTCCTAAAGACCCACTTAGTCCCTATAATGGTTTGAGAGTCAAGCTTTGGAACAAGTTCCCATACATTATTTCTTTTGAATTGATTTAATTCATCTTCCATTGCAATGATCCAATGACTATCTGAAAAGTCTTCCTTGACATTTTTGGGTTTTAATTATGAAACAAATGAAGTGAAAGCTAAACTATTAAAGGAAGATCTAGTTTGAACTCCTTTAGATAATTCACCTATCACCAATTCTTTTGGATGATCTTTTACATAGGAAATATCTCTAGGAAGTTCATCAGAAATATTTTCTTCTAGAATGTTTGGTGGGCCATCTACTAGTTCATCCTCATCATTGATTACTTTAGGTTGAGCTAAGGTTTCATCAAATGATACATGCATAGTTTCTTCAACAACTAAAATCTTCTTATTAAAAATTCTATAGGCTTTACTTCTGGTTGAGTACCATAACATTATTCCTTCTGAACTTCTGGCATCAAACATATCAAGATTGTCCTTAGTATTGAGTATAAAACATCGACAACCAAATATCTTGAAGTAGGAAATTCTATGTGTCCTTCAATGATAGAGATCAAAAAGTGTTTTGTTTAGGATAGGTCTAATCAGTGATCTATTTTGGATATAGCATGCAGTGTTTACAGCCTCTGCCCAAAAATATCGAGGTAGCTTTGACTCGCATAGCATTATGCGGGCACACTCTTACAAGGTTCTATTTTTCCTTTCTACTACACCATTCTATGGTGCGATTCTAGGGAATGCAAATTCATGTTTTATCCCATATTGATCACAAAAATTGATAATGGATTCATTCTCAAATTTTCCACTGTGATCACTCCTGATCCTAATTACTTCATACCCTTTTTCATTTTGTAGTCTTCTAACTAACTTGCTAAAAGCATCAAAGGTTAAGTCTTTACTTTTTAATAAAGATACCCAAGTAAATCTTGAAAAGTCATCAATTGTGACTAGACAAAATCTGCACCTGCTTAGGCTTTCGGATTTGATTGGTCCGAACAAGTCTAAGTGAAGTAGCTGAAGAGGTTGTGAAGTGCTAACCATTCTGTTTGGTTTGAAGGGATTTTTAGTTTGCTTACCAACTTGACAAAAATCAAAAACTTTGCTTTTCTTGAAGTTGATCTTTGGCAGACCCTTGACGAGCTCATGTTTCACAAGTCTATTGATATTCCCCATGTGAACATGACCTAGTCGTTTATGCCAAAGTGTTGCTTCTTTGTCAAATACGACCAGACATTCAAGACTATTGCATTTGTTGAAGTTTATAGTATAAATGTCTTTATGTCTATTTCCTTTAAGAATTATTTATTTTGTTTCATTATTATGAATTTTAAAACCTTTTGATGTGAAAGTAATTTTATAACCTTTATCACATATTTGACTTACAGTTAGCAGATTATGTTTTAAGTCGTTAACAAAGTGCACATTATCAAAGGAGGTGGAAGAGTTACCAATTTGGCCAATACCAATAATACAACCCTTGTGGTTGTTCCCAAACGTGACCGTATCACCTTCCTGATGATTGAGCAGCAGGAATAAGTCTTCCTCGCCGGTCATGTGCTTAGAATAGCCTCTGTTCATTATCCATCCTCTTTTCATTTGTTTGTGTTTGTGAGTCTTTGTTTGATAGAGTGGCTTCAGTGTTCCATTTGTTTGTTGGAAAGTCCACTTATAATCTACAGAACCTACAAAACAAGATCGCAATATACTTTTTGGTACCCATTTTTATTTGGGTCCATGGTGGTTAGCTTGTGCTGCCTGCTTTGGGAAGCTACCTTTCCCTTTGCTAGAACTAGATGCTTCATGATCATTTTTATGTATATAACCTAACCCAAATTTTGTGGTGCCTTTGGTTTGTGTTCCTAACAATTTATGTAGGTTTCTACTTCCATTTGTGAACTTAGCTAGATCATTTAATAGAATAGCAGAGTTTTCTTTTAGTTTGTCTATATCTACCTTTAAGTTATTTTTCTGTGACTTTAATGCAGTGATCTCAATAGATAACTCTTTATTTTGATTATCAAGTACGCCTTTTTGTGCTTTTTCTTCACCTAATGCTTTTGCTAGGTTTCTATTTTCTAGTTTTAATGATTTTGCTACATCATGCATCTCAAAGAAGGCTTCTAATAATTCATCCTTAGTAACGGAGGTTACCTCATC
The DNA here is from genome assembly GCA_037157565.1 of Thalassia testudinum. Classification (NCBI taxonomy): domain Eukaryota; kingdom Viridiplantae; phylum Streptophyta; class Magnoliopsida; order Alismatales; family Hydrocharitaceae; genus Thalassia; species Thalassia testudinum. The sequence continues at coordinate 59,649,521 of JAZHRO010000014.1, forward strand.
TTCTAGAGCCATAAGACCAAGAAGAGCTTCTTATCCTGAGGTTTCTTCTTCCTCTAAACTTGAGTCTGACTCATTCCAAGTTGTCGTGAAAGCTTTCTTCTTTCAGTCTTTTTTGATGGGCTTCTTCTTGTCTGACTCCTTTTTGAGAAGCAGATAGTCCATCTTGATGTGTCCCTTTCTCTTGTAGTTGTAACAAGTGATTGCATCATTCTTGATTTCTTCTTTCTTCTTCCTCTAGCTCTTCTTATCTTTGAGGAACTTCCTAAATTTTCTGGAGAGGAGGGCTACGTCTTCCTCTTCTTCTCTAGTTTAAGTTTCTTTGGATTCCTGAATAGCTTCAAGAGCTATAGTCTTCTTCTTGGATCCTTCTCCTTCTTGATCCCTCATGTGTTGGAGTTGAACCTCATATGCCATTAGACTTCTAGTAAGATCGTCCAGTTTTAGGGTGGATAGATCTTTTGACTCTTGGATGGCAGTAGTCTTGGTTTCCTAGTCACCGGTGAGTGAGCAAAGGATTTTTCTAACAAGGGCATCATTCTTGATGTCTTAATCAAGATTCCACAAAGAGTTTATGATGTCCACGAATCTTGTGAACATCTCCTTTATTGACTCCCCTTTCTTCATCCTGAAAAACTCGTAGTTCTGGGTTAATAGATTTACCCTTATTTCTATTACCTTTGAAGTTCCCTCGTGGGTAACTTCGAGAATGCTCCATATCTCACGTGTGGTTTTGCATGCAGAGGCTTTGTTAAATTCTGATCTGGAGAGACCATAGAATATGGCGTTCATGGCTTTCGCATTGTGTGTAGCCATCTTCTTTTGGTCTGGAGTGATTGCAATGCTGTCTTTGATCTCTGGGCATGTGTATTTCGAGGCGATGACATCCCATACCATGTAGTCCATTCACTCCAAGAAGATCTGCATGCAGGTCTTCCAATAGCCAAATTTCGTTCCATCAAATAGAGGAGGTTGAATCGCCGACTGACCCTTAGCATATGTGTCAACATTTGGCTTTGACATCTCTTGGACAATGTAGTCTCTAATACCAAATGAGAGTAGGAGGATATCCTGTGGATTGCAACATATACTAGAGAGGAGGGGTGAATAGTATTGCCTTAAAAAATATATATGCAGATCAAAAATAAATCACAAGAGATTCAAGCACAAAGTACACCTGATTTATAGTGGAAACCCACATCGGGTGAAAACCACTACCTAAGCTTCCCAACTTAGGATTTGTCCGACTAGTCCAAGCTAGTCAATCCACTAACCGTACCACTTGAATGAGGGTGGCACAATCTCTTACAACCACTTTGATGTAAACATGTTTATATCACATAAAGCATCTATTTATGTGTGTTCTTAGGTGTATAGTTGAATCATACATTATACATATTGCATAACATGCATCATCTTGCATTTAAGTTAGATTGTATAAAGTTTAGGCTAATTTTCTCTTTTTGTGGTCAAGTAATAGGGCAATATCATATCGGGGCATCGGATTGAAGATCCAACCGTACGAATCTAATCAGGGCAACGATCAGAGTTCAACGACTCCAATATCGCCTTGATCAGATTTCTATAGTATCAGATGTAGTCCAAGAAAGATTAGGGGTCAAGGGGCTAGGTGGTGTAAATCTATTCTCTAGACAACAAATTTAACTACACGAATGGGTTCGGATCGACGATCGCAGCCCAACGGGCAAAAATCAGTCCAATCCGACATCCGTGGCACCACCTACGTGCATATGAAGATGGATGGCCAAGATGGCGCCATGTGGTGCCATCTCAACCGCCTAAACTGGCCCAGCTAAAAGAGCGAGGACCCACCGCTCCCTTTCTCTCCTCAACCGCGTGATCTGATCTGGGCCGCTAAATTTTGATCCAACGGCCATGGACATGTGCTCCTTAAACCAAAGCTTGCATTAAGGGGCGGCTTGGCACAGCAGGAAAATGCCTTCATGTGACGCTGAGGTCGCGAGTTCGAGTTGCATACGCGCCTCAATTCAGTGTAGGCCAAGTCATGGTCGACTTCGGCTATCAGATGAAGTGCAAACGGCCCTGATGCGGGAGACGTGGCCGCACAAGCTTGCACAAGCACTGCACGTGTGATCAGATGTGCATGCGAATGACCGATCGTATGTGTAGGTGCACGATGAAGGTGCAAGGGCGATGCGTTTTAAGTCATCTGATCTTGCAATCGAACGGCTGAGAGCGCGCAAACGTGCATATGGGATTGAGCGTAGAGGAAGGAGAGCAGGCAGGCAGGCGTGCACGCACTAAGCCACATTTAGGGCTTTAGTGTCACTTAAATCGGTCACTAAAGGACCTTACATTAATGTTTTAAATTTGAAATGACCTAATTGCCCCTTCAAACCTCACCTATAAATTGCCCTACGACTCCCACATATTTCTCATCCCTTCCTCCCTTCTCTCACCGCCTCAAAGGCTCTACGAGCTGGTCCCAAGCCTGTGATGCTCCATTAGAGTTACAAAAATGATTTTCCATCTTCTCACCTCCTTTGTGGAGCATCCCGAGGTTGTCTTCTCACCATTGTTCAGGAAGTGGATCCTACTACGATGTTGCCTTACCCCATTCGTCATCTTTCCCCTTCGTCTAGCATCCGCCACATTCTTCCGGGCTATCCATCAACGCAGCTCATCCTCCAAGTAGCCATCGAGGAGGATAATTTCTCACCTCCCTTCTCTTTACTGCTTTCTAGAGCAGATTTACCGCTTTCTAGTTGTAATATTTCCAGCTTTCTAGTATAGTGATTAGTTGTAATGAACATTACTCTGTGGTTTTAAAATCCATGTTTATTCTCTCTATTTTGTCTTTATTTATATCATTCTCTCTCTCTTCTATTAATTATTCTTTAAGTAAATAGCTAGTTTAGACTTAATTCGACTAGCTAATCTGCTTCATGTGAACAAATCAAAAGAAATTTTTAATCAAACGTACGCCTCCTTGTGTTCGACTCAGAATTCCTTTTGAGTTTCGATAAAATTATCTATTGATGGATTTTTCTCGCAAATTACGCTACAACGACAGGTTTTCAAAACTCAACTCTTTTTGTGGTGATTCTCCACCTCAACACACTTTTTTTATCCTGAAGAGAAACAAAAACAACAACCACGTATCTTCCCAACAATCTTGGGATCCGCAAATCATAGCAACAAGATAGAATAGGAGAAATAACTTCTATGGAACCTCATAAAAGATCAAATCGAATTTTTCGCATAGGTTCTAGGTGTCGTGCTTTTGAAGAACGTGAAGAACAGGGTGCGGGGGCCTTTGGAATAAGCACAAGAAGCTCTACTTTTTGAAATGTATTTCTATTGAAAGTTGCGCGTAGATGGGCTGCGTATGACCTCTATTTATACTAAAAGTTTTGCCTGAATAGGAAGTTAAATTGGTTGATCAATTAAGGTTAATTGGTCTATCAAAAGGTAATTTGGTCAATCATTTAAGGTGGTTGGTCGATCACTAATTAATCAGTCAATTTACTTGGTTGGTCGATCAAAAGGATATTATCTTCATAAAATGGGTTGATTTGTTCGGTTAATGAAGTTCGTTGGTCGATCAAAGTATTTTGGTAGATCAATATCCCTAAAAGCTTGGTTTTGAAAAGATACACGAAAATGCATTTTTTATTTTTATTTGAGGCTCCTTATAATAATGTCCTAGACTCAAATAAAGATACAAAGGCACATATTAGCAACTATCTGCACTTGACTTGAAAGATGCTTTAATCGAAGATAGCCCTAAAATGTTAGTCTAGCAATAAGCATAATTTTGGTGCATCAAAATAGAGGTGCTTACACGATTTACACTACGACGACATATCTTAATATTATTTGCAAAAGCGAAAATTTCTCAATCATTCACCACCCCTCTATGAATAATCCAAACTGACCTACTATCAGGGAGGGCCTCAAGAAGCTCAATTCTTTGACTCCCCTGGACTGAACCCAAACCAACCCAACATTGAACCAAACCATTTGGTTCAGGTAAACTATTTCCAATATAAGGTGTTGGCTAATTTGAGGAATACCATAAGATATTTAGAACCTCAATAACACCCTGCATTGAAGAATTGGAGCCTTTAATTCAAATGATTGATGATCTTAATAAGTATTTTTTGGATTGGCTCTAAGATGTTGAGCATAAGGACCCAGGTGAGTTTTTACTTGGGAAATTAACAAGGTTGTGGATGAGATTTGTGATTGTTCTAGTCCAATCTTATGATGATTCCCAGGTTGAAACCCCTTCAAGAGAGCCAATGTCAGAACCCGCTTAGGCACCTGTAGGGGGGACACATTTTATTAGACCAGGGATGACCAGATTGGTCTGGAGCAACCTATTGAGGATGAACTAATTCGTTCACCTGAAATCCCTGAGCTAGGGAGTGAGGAAAGATATGTCACCATGGACTAGGAAATGATAGATGATTTTGAGAATATATAAATGAGGATCCAGAATTCTTTGATTCTAAAGGTGAAGAATCTTTATGTGAATTCTCACTCGAGTTTGAGGAAAATAATTTTAGTGAGACATACGGGCCCGAGGAGTATGTTAAATCATTTGATGGCCCTATAACTAAAGATTGTGATCCTATTGGGTTGACATGGAGAATTTAGATCCCAACTTTATTTATCATTCAGTCAATAGCCCCATTCCTCAATCACACCTCGTTGAGCATAACGATGACTCTATTCCTGAGATCACAAAACCTAAGTCAATTTTGATTCTGCTACAAATTTTGGACTTGGACATTTTATATGGGGTTGATACCACTTGAGAGGTCCCAGAAACTTTAATTGTGGATGATAGGAATCTGGAAATGAAGATCTAGGAAGGTAATTTTGGGGGAGACAGAAGCATTGATCTAAGGGTCCCTTTTTTCCTAAAACTACCAACCTTTTACTAGGATCCCTTTGATATTTTTGACTTTGAGGATGTGCAACCGAAGTATAGAATAATGGATTATGCTTTCAAGCCTAATGCTAAATGGTCAACATCATCTATTGGTCAGAACCTACCTATTGTCCAACACTTTAGGCTTGGGTTGCACAAGCACAAACCGTAGGCTTGACCCTGATGTGCATACATCTAAATAGTCAAAAATGTATATTAATGCATGTTCTTAGTGTCATATTAGCATCCTACATTGTAAATATTGCATAACATGCATAATTATGCATTTAGGTTAAATTGTATAAATTGTATAGTAATTGTCTCCTTTTATGGTCAGGGATAGGGTGACTTTTAATCGGGTCCTCAGATTGAAGATCCAACCGTATAGATCTGATCAGGGCAACGATTAGAGTTCAACGACTCCAAGATCGCGGGTTAAAACAAAAGTGTTCAGATCTGATCCAGGAACGACTCAGATGCGTCGCTCACATCCTCTTAAGACATAAGGTGTGGACGATCTAGGTCGTTGGATCTTGATCTAACAGCTGTAAGCGCGCACACTTAAAATAAAAGTATGATAAAGATGAGGAGGCAGCACAGTGGTTATGCCGCTGCCAGTGAGATGCGAGGTGCGCGTTCGCAACGCAGTGTGCCTCAAATCAGGCGTGGGTGCGGGAGTGGGTGCAATCTAGCCGTTAGATGGTGATCAGGCGGGAGAGAAGTGGAGATGTGGTGCATGGAGGAGCTTTGGATCACTACACACACGATGATGGGCTTCCGCACACCCTATCGCACGCGTGGGCATGGTTAGGTGCAGAAGATTGCACACGCAAGGGTGACTTTAAGCTGTCTGATCGTGAGATCGGACGGCTGATATCGCGAGGATGTAGGCGAGCATTAAGCGCGCAGTAGGCGAGGAGGCAAGTGCACGTGCGAGGCAGTGGCGATGTAGGGTCTTTAGTGATGCTTAAATCCGTCACTAAAGACTCCTTCATTTAATGTTTTCATTATGAAATGACCAAATTGCCCCTATCCTTGCAACTATAAAAGGAGACCCCTACCCTACGAAATCCTCATCCCTTCTTTCACCTCTCTCCCACTCCAAAGCTCAAGAGAAGCTTGTCCCACACCCAGGATGCTATTCTAGAGCTAAATCCAATTTTCTCGCCCCTGTTCTAAAAGTGGATCCCACAATGACGACGACGTGCTGCCTCGTTCCCGCTTCTTCCTGCTTCGTCCTCCTTCTTCCCGCTCCATCCTCCATCTTCCAGGCGTTGCTCCATCCGGCTCGTTCTCCAAGCATTCATCGAGGAGGATAGCATCTCTCTCCCTTCTTTTTAATCGCTTTCTAGAATAGAATTTCCCGCTTTTTAGTTGTAATTATTTCCTGCTTTCTAGTTGTAAAAATATTTTTATCATATCAAGTGATTGTTTCTCTCTCTCTCTTATTGTTTATATCAATTCCATTGAATTTATCTCATTTTCTAACAAAAACACAAAAAAAAAATATAATCACGGATTTAAGTTAGACATAGCCTCCTTATGTTCAACCCGAGATTCTTAGAATTTCGGTAAAAAATTATTTGTTGATGGATTTCTTCGCAAATCGAACTACAACAACGGGTTTTTTGAATCCAACTTTGATCGCGTAGTTTTCTGCTCTTATCATTTTGGCACCATTGCCGGGGAGGCAACGATTTTCGATTTTCTTTCCACATTTCACGCACTTTATTATTTTCTAACTTACTTTTTCGTCTATTATTTTGCAGGTACCTTAACAGGGAATCTTCAAGTTGTACATTGGAGTAAAGTGCAATTGAAGACAACTGTAAGTGCTCCCTATTCTTCCACCTCCATAGATTCCATTTCACAACATTTATTCAAACTCCAATTAACCTAGGTGTTTGCATAAATCCTAGGGTTAGTTTGGTTGCTTGGATTTCCACTCACATTCATCTCACTTGCATATAGAAAATCAACAAAAAGATATTTCTTGTGGGGTAAATAAACATACACACTACATACACCCACATTCAAGGCACATAACCTAATTGATTTTCATCTACTCAATCGGATTCTGATCTGTGGAACTGGTACACACAAATCAACATATAAAAGAGTAGAAATCAGTCTAGGTTAATCATTTTTTGTGCCTAACTAAGTGGTGCAATCTTGGCCAATTGTTTGAGTTGTTTGGACCGCACCACTTAACCTAAAATCAACTCACCAAGTAGCTTTCCCTTAGGACTTTCAATTTAGGTCAATACCAAGCACTCCACTTTACTTTTGATTTAAAAAGGATAGAGATCTTCACCTGTGCTTGAAAACCTGGTTTGCCTCAAACTTGATTGAATTAAATCTAATTTCAAACCCTAAAAGCTACTTAAGCAAGATTTGAACCTTAAAATCTACTCATAAAAAATAATCTTACTTGAAAACTCTGGTTGTGCATGCACTTACACATACTAAATTGATCATTAAGGGCACAACCCATCTTAAGGGCCCACCACATTCCATAAGCACTACAATCCCAGGCCTAAATAAAATCAAGGAGACGTTGGCCTTAAGGATTGGACTTGCTCTTCGGAGCCCAGACTGAGATTAATTTCGATTAGTCTATTTCTACCGTTCAATCTGATGTCTAGCTAGGGGAGTAGAATCAAATGATTGTGGCTGGGGGGCACACTAGGAAGCAGAGGCACAAGCCAAAGGAAGAATCTTCTCCCCAGTCCCTCCCTCTAACTTGTTGGATTGACCAGAAAGAAGTAGATCAAATAGATTCTTTATCTCAAGATGGATTTTGGGAGTCTGTAGGTCTTTAGGCTATCCCACTTAAGGATAGGTTTGTTTGTTTATATTGCAGGGCACCTTTCTTCCTCCCATTCTGTCATGGAACCTTCCACATCATATTCGCACTTCTACTCCTATTTTTCTACCACTACTTATTCCCAAAATGATTATTATTCCAACCAGACTTATTCTCATCCATCTTCTAGTTCGGATAATCCTAATTGGGAATACAGTTATGGACTTTCGTGTTCAGGGTTTAACCCTAGATACCATGATCTTGATTATTATCTTTCTCCAAGCTACACTGATTATAGATCATCACCCTCATTTGGAAAACCTAATATGGTCTACAATTAAGAAGGATACACTGATCCTTACCATTCCCTTGAATACACTGCCTTTAGGTCATCACCACCTTATGAACAACCTGAAATGACCTATTATCAGGGAGGGTATTAAGATCCACAATTTGTTAACTCCCCTACACTGAACCCAAACTCACCCAACCTTGAACCAAACCATTTGGTTCAGGTTAACCAAGTCCAAGAGAAGGTGTTGGCTAACTTGAAGAATATTATACAATCTTTAGAAGCTCAACCAACACCTTGCACTGAAGAACTGGAGCCCCTGATTGAAATGATTGATGATCTGAACAAGTATCTATTGGATTGGCTACAGGATGTTAAGGATAAGGGCCTGGGTGACTTTTTACTTCAAAAATTATCGAAATTGAGGATGAGATTTATGGTTGCTTTAGTTCAATCTTGGGATGATTCTTAGGATGAACCCCCTTTAGGAGAGCCAATGTCAGAACCCGCTTAAGCAGCTATTGGGGGGGACACGTGTTACGAGACCAGGTTTGACCAAGTTGTTCTAGAGTGATCAAATAAGGTTGATTTGATTTCTTCATCGGAGATCCCTGAGCTGGTGTACGAGGAAATGCATGTCACTCTGGATCAGAAAGTGATTGATAATTTTGAGACATACATTAATGCGAATTCAGATTTCTTTAATTCTGAAGGTAAAGAATCATTATGCGAAGTCTCACATGAGTTTACAGAACACAATTCTAATGAGACAACTGGGCCTAAGGAATTTGATAAATCATGTGATGGCCTTGAAATTGAGGAACTTGATCCTATTGGGGCTCGCATGGTGGATTCAGATCCTGATTTCATGAAGGATTTAATTTAAAGCCCCATTCCTCAATTACACCCCTTTGAGGTTACTGACGATCCTATTTTTGAGATCACTAGACCCAACTCAATTCTGATTCAGTCACATATTTTAGACTTGGAAATTTCAAATGGGGTGATTAACATGCATGAGGTTCCAGAATTTGAAATCTTGAATGAGAAAGATAGGAGTTGGGAAATATTGATTTGGGAAGCCAATTCTGGAGGAAGTAAAAGAATGTGTCTAAGGGTTCCAATTTGTCTAAAACTCCAAACCTTCTACCAAGACCCTTATGACATCTTTGACTTTTAGGATGTCCAACCCAAACACACATTCATTGATTACCCTTTTGAACTTGATTTCTCTGTAACATGACTTTTTGGTCTTGGGTTGCATCCTCATGGATCGCAGGCCCAACGCCACTTGCATACCGATTTCAGGTTTTGGATAATTTTTATCCAGAACCTTAGCTATACTTGACCATGGGGAATGGGTCTACATCACAATCTAGTCCACATCTGTGGACATCTGCTGGCAGGTCTTGAGATGAATCTTTTTATTTTGATTTTGACCTGTACTTGTGAATACTTTGTTTCTTCTTTATTTGTATAAGGTGCTTAGCTGAAGGCACTAACTTTAGCACATATATAGGTTCTTTTCATCTCGGAGCAAACCTGTTATTCACGTAATTCAGGTGTTTTCTATTCTACTCTGTTTCATGTCTTTTTAATATAATGACGATATTGCATTAGATAGGCATGGGGAGGTGGATATTCATCACTGAATTATTTTGTCAGCTCCGTAGATTCTTTTTTTTTCTTTTGATTTATTTAAAAGGAAATTTGAATTAGGAAGAATACTTGGGTATTAGGACTTTGCAATCTTAGGAAATATTATAGTAGGATCTGAACACTAAGACCTTTCAGGTCTTTGCGCTTAATCAGCCTAGGTATCCATTAAAATGTGGATTTATTTATCAAGTTCTCGCAATCTTGAATTCCATTTCAATTTTATTAAATAAGTTTGGGTGATAAGTACACGACTTCTCAACCCACCCACTGATTTGAGGGAAATTTAAGTCTAAGCATCTACGCACTATTTGCACTGACTCGTTGTTCGACAGTTTTAACATAAATTGGGTAGCTAATGAACCTTCTAGGGTGGTATGGCTGACAAGTTATCGTGGGTAACAACCCATAGGTAGGTTGTCCAGAGCCTAGCCACTGGACCATTCTTTTCCTACTACCTTTAGGTTGTCCAGAGCCCAGCCACTGGTCATACAATGTAAATATTGTATAACATGCATAATCATGCATTTAGGTTAAATTGTACAAATTATATAGTAATTGTCTCCTTTTATGGTCAGGGATAGGGTGACTTTTAATTGGATCCTCAGATCAAAGATCCAATTGTACATATTTGATTAGGGCGATGATTGGAGTTCAACGACTCCAAGATTGCCCTGATCGGACATCCATAGCACTAGATATAGACTGAGGAAGCCTAAAGATCAAGGGCCAAGATGGTGCCAAACTGCACTTCAGACGACAAATTCGACCACACGGATGGGTTCGGATCAATGATCGCAACCTAATAGGGCAAAAATCGATCCAATCTGACAATCGTGGCACCATCTACAACACACAGAAGATGGACGGCCAAGATAGTGCCACGTGGTGCCATCCCAGCTGCCCAATCAGCCCTAAGAACCGTCGTTGCATCTCCAAAGGATCTCCATCGCTCGATCCTAGTCGTTGGATCTTGATCCAACGTCTAGGAACGACTCAGATGCGCTGCTCATATCCTCTTAAGGCATAAGGTGAGGCAGATTTGGGACGTTGGATCATGATCCAATGGCTGTAAGTGCGCACGCTTAAGACAAAAGCGCGACAAAGATGAGGAGGTAGTGCAGTGGTTATGCTGCTATGGGCGAGATGCGAGGCACACGTTCGAAATGCAGCGTGCCTCAAATCAGGTGTGAGCATGGGAGCAGGCGTAATCCAGCCATCAGATGACGATCAAGCAGGTGAGAAGCTGAGACGTGGTGCATGGAAGAGCTTTGGATTGCCACGCACACGATGATGCAGTTCTGCGTGCCCCATCACATGCGTAGGCGCGGTTAGGTGCAGAAGAAGGTGCACGTAAGGACTTGGGCGAATGTTAAGCGTGCGGCAAACGAGGAGGTGGGCTCGCACGCGAGGCTGCAACGATGTGGGGTCTTTAGTGATGCTTAAATCCGTCACTAAAGACTCCCTCATTTGATGTTTTAATTATGAAATGACCAAATTGCCCCCTATCCTTGCAACTATAAAAGGAGACCCCTACCATACGAAATTCTCATCCCTTCCTTCACCTCTCTCCCTCTCCAAGCTCAAGAGAAGCTTGTCCCACACCTCGGATGCTATTCTAGAGCTAAATCAAATTTTCTTGCCCCTGTTCCAAAAGTGGATCCTGCGACGACAACGACGTGCTGCCTCGTTCCTGCTTCTTCCTACTTTGTCCTCCTTCTCGCTCCATCCTCTGTCTTCCAAGAGTCGCTCCATATAGTTCATCCACCAAGAATTCGTCGAGGAGGATAACATCTCTCTCTATTCTTTTTAATCGCTTTCTAGAATAGAATTTCCTACTTTTTAGTTGTAATCATTTCCTGCTTTCTAGTTGTAAAAGCATTTTTATTATATCAAGTGATTGTTCTCTCTCTCGCTTTCTCTCTCTCTTATTGTTTATATCAATTCCATTAAATTTATCTCATTTTCAAACAAAAACACAAAAAAATATATAATCGTGGATTTAAGATCGACGTAGCCTCCCTGTGTTCGACCTGGGATTCTTAGAATTTCAGAATAAATTTATCTATTGACGGATTTCTTCGCAAATCGAACTACAACGACGGGTTTTTCAAATCCAACTTCGATCGTGTAGTTTTCCACTCTCAACAAGCCCTGCAAGCATAATGATATGCAATTCTAGGTAATTTTCATCTAGAACCTTAGAACCACTCGACCCTGGGGCATGGGTCTGCACCATAATTTGTTCCACATTTGTGGACACCTGCTGACGGGTCCTGAGATCAGCCTTCTTATTTTGATCTTGACTTGCATTTGTGAATTCTTAAGTTCTTCTTTATTTGTATAGTGTGCTTAGCTAAAGGTACTAAACTCAACATTTATACAGTCTATTTTCATCTCGAAGCTAACCAGTTAATCATGAGATTCAAGTGCTTTCTTCTCTACTCTGCTCTATTTCATGTCTTTTTAATACAATGAGGACATTGCATTAGATAGGCATGGGAGCATTTTAACGGAAATTAGGTAGCTAATGAGCTCTCTAGGGTAGTATGGCTGGCAAGTTGTCATAGGTAACAGCCCATTGGCCGGTTGTCCAAACCCGAACTACACGACCATTCTCTTTGTGCTACCTTTAGGTAAATCTTAGATTAGGGAAGCCACCTACTAAAAAAAAAAATGAAAAAAAAGTATATATATAAAAGAAGAAAATGGAAAAGGAGAAAAAAGAAATATATAAACCACACTTCATCGCACGAGTATGGTTGGCAAGTTGCCGTGGGAAATAGCCCATTGGCTGGTTGTCCATAACACAACTCATAAAATGCACATTTAATTCCTAAACACTTAGGAAGAAGTGAGGAACTAGAATAAGCCAGGGAGATATACACTGGGTTCGCCCTTGTGTTGACCCTGCAGAAAAATAAAAGTAGGAAGAAAGCTACCAGTCGAATAGATACACCTTTAGGTAGAAATTCTTCTTAAGGTCACCTAGGGGCGTAGAAACCTAAAGTCCGTTCTAATTACTGATGAGTGAGGCTATCACAATTTTCACAAAAATGCTTAGCACTTAGAGTTCTTTTTGAGTCTTGGGTGGGTTGGGCAGCCGTAGAAAGTCGCCCCAAAACTCTAAACTCAAGAATCCAAAAAAATTAGAAAAGAAAAAAATGTATTTGCTTCTAAATAAGGTAAGGGCTTGGGGCGATTTGCATTTTGGCAAACACCCAGGCATTGTTGAGTCTTTATAGTTTATGTCTTTAGCAGAAACTTCTTATTGTTGAGAAATAGCTATTTCCTAAGTAATTTGATCCTAATTCTTTTATAAATAGCATGTACTTTTGCGAAGGACTAGGAAAAGATAGGCATGTGGGTGTGATGTAGACACATCTATTTCACATAAACTGTCTATTTATGCATGTTCATAGGCTCATAATTGCATTAACCATTATAAATATTGTATACCATGCATCATTCTGCATTTAAAATAGATTGTACAAATTATAGCTTAATTCTCTCTTTTTATGGTTAGGAGACAGGGCAATATATTTTGGGGCTTCAGATTAAATATCCAACCATACAGGTCTGATCCAGGTGACGATCAGAGTCAAACATCTCTAAGATTGCCCCAATCAGACCTCCGTAGCATCAGATGCAGTCCGAGGAAGATTAGAGGCCAAGGTGCAAGGTGGTGAAAATCCAAACCTCAGATGAAGAATTCAACTGCAAGGATAGGTTCAGATCAACAATCACAGCCTAATGATGTGAAAATCGACCCAATCCGACATCCATGTCTTCACCTACGAGAATTTGAAGATGGACGGTCCAAATGAAGACATGTGCCATCATCCAGGTCACCCAAATCTACAGCTGCCTCCCTCTTCATCATGCGATCTCAACCTTTGGGTCGCTATCCAATGGCTGAGAGTGCGAGGACCTTAAATCAAGAACTAGACACACTCGCAAGCGTAGAACATCGGTCTTCAGCAGCGCTCTCAATGAGTAGATGTTGTAATGTGAAGTCGCATTTTTAAAATACTTTCATCGCAATATAGTACTTAAATACGTTGACAAACAAATATAAAATGGTTTCGTAAGCCCTGGCTGAAATCACGACAACAGAAATGCGACTTGATTTAATACTGATCTAATCTAACTAGAACTAAAATAATAAGCAAGATAGATATATGATATTAAGCAAATCAACTTCATTCAGATTATAATCAAGCAAGTTTCCATCTAGTTGAATTCTTGACATGAAGAATAACTAAAACTAAAACAACTAGAATCAAAGCTGCTAGAACTAGAACTACTAGAAGAAAGGAAAATGATTATCTAATCTACTCGAACAAGGGCACAAAGGGTGGTCCTTGGTGACCTTTACAAAGGTGTGGAGGAGCAGTGGCGATGCACCAAGGGTGGCCTTGGTGGACATCTTGAAGGAAGATGGCTATTCGGAGGAGAAGGGAGCGGGAGATGTGAGGAGGTGGAATTGTCTCTCAAATGGGGGGTTTGAGGTCCTTTTTATAACCAAAGTGAGGGGCAAAATGGGGAGTCTGGGGTCCATGTGCCTCCATCGCACGCCCAACGTGCGCTCACACCAAATTGCACCACATGGCACCTCCAGCGCCACCTGATCCACCACCTCGGCATTCAACACACGCACGCGTGCACTTTCAATCTCAACAGTCTGATCGCGGCGATCGACGGCTGAGATCGCGCATGCCACCCCCTCATCATCCCCGTGTGCAACCACACATACAGCCATGCATCATCTCACACCTCGATCTAATGTACCTCCATGTGCCATGTGTCATCATGCTCACTGCTTGATCTTGATTGCATAACTGAATTTCATGACCTCCGCTACTGCCTTTGATTTCTTGCGTTACTCGTCTCGATTGTGCACCGCTAGCTCTTGCATGAGGGAGTTGACCAACCAGGTATACGTGTGGATGGTCGCACTCTTGAATTCTGCTTTGCGTGCTCTCAGTCATTGGATGGCAACCCAACGGTTGAGGTGAGGCCTCCTTTGATGGAAAGTAGGGGGGTCTGGAAAAGTGGGGTGTTTGTGGCTGTTGGATGATGATCCAATGGACCACAAAACACATGGAATGCTCTTCAGCGGATGGGGGGCGGTAGTAGGCCATTGGGATGGCGCCACATGGTGCCATCCTGACTGTCCATCTTCTCACCTTTGTAGTTGGTGCTACAGGGCTCCGATTGTGGTGATTTTTGTGCCATCGGACTGTGATCATCACTTTGAGTCCTTTATGGTTGGATTTAACATCTGTGGCCCTGAACCATATGCAATTATCATTAACTATCAATTAGGAAATAAAATAGCATTATTATTTATATAGCTAAACAAATCAACTACAATGCAAAATATGCTACTTATTGATTGCGCAGCAATCATAGGCCTTAACTAACCTAAATTAGGGTAAAACTTAGCATAAGCTAGTATAATTTATGCATGTGCAAGCATTATTTGCATCTTTACTATTTTTCTGTAGCTATGCATTAAATAATGCTATAATGTACTGATTAAATGCATTATATAATTTGCAGGTAATAAGAATCTCAGGAGCTGGATTTAAGACTAGATCTGAAGCTACACCCAAAGCTAGAGTTGCAGCAAAGCTGGAGCAGAAGACCTAGAGTAGATGTAGTAGATAATAATGTAAGGGAGTTAGGGTATGCTATTCCAATAGGTAGGAATAAAGTAGCGAATTGTGAAGAACTTAGGTCTACCCTAGCCCTAAGACAGCCTAGAAGCTTCCTTAAGCCTTAGCCACCCTTAGATTAGGTCACTGCACCCTAGGAAGCCCTAAACCCCTAATTCCAGCCCATTCTTGGACATTCAGATGATTTATAGGATGTCCAGAACTCTTAGCCATAGCCTGCACACCTCAAACCCACATCTACAGCATTATTGGACGTCTAGACACTTGGTAAGACGTCTAATTTCTGCAGAATACCCAAGACAGAACCCAGAATTCCTCCTAACTCTGATTGGACATCCAGACAATATGTCTAGACTTCTGATTTTTCATTATAAGATGTCTGATAACTTTATTGGACATCCAGAACAGTTTTCCAGTTCCTGTTTTGGAATTCAATCCTTGAACTTGAGCTCTTAGGTCCCTAAACCCAATTCTAAACCCCTAGAAACCTAAATTAAGGTGCCCTAACCCTAGTACATCACCTCTAGACCTCCTTAAGGACCTAATTAGGTCCCCACTAAACCTAATTGACTTGGATCATAGTCAATTTCAACATCCTACTCAATTGGACTCAGTGAGTCCAATTGAGCCTTGATCTCAGCAGAACCTGACTTAATTTAGTTATTTTACTCTCAATTAGGTTTTCACACACCCAATTAAATTGTATAAAGTTTAATTACATTTTACCTTAATGAATTAGGGTTTGCAACCCTAATTTGAGACCTACATTATCCTAAACCCACTAGAACCTAAGCTAATCAACCTAGCCACCTAGGTTTCGACCCACACACACCCACACACACCACCTACATGAAATTAGCCTAGTTAGAGTTCTCTAGAACTCTCTACCATGTGTTGTTGCCTTGGTTGCTAAAAATAGCAACCAACATACATTCAATTTTTAGATCGACCAAATGTGGATCTAAAAATCACCCATCCACCCTCTCTCTCCCTCTCCCACGAGCTCCCACCATAGGCCTCTCTAGAGAATTCCATAATTCTCTAGAGAGCATCCCTTGGGCTATAAAAAGACTTAAGGGGTGGCCATTTGGTCAATCTTGGCTCTTTGGCTCCATTCCACTCATTCTACCTACACTTCCGCCTCCATCTCCACAAGTACACCATGGCCATCATCAACTCCATGCCAAGAGCCTCGATCACCATCTCCAACCTCCCTCCAAGGGCCGTCGTAAGCACCATTGGTCACCCCTCATTCTTGTCTCACCCACTCAAAGGCCATCGGAGCCCACCTCTGAATGCACTTCATTCTGTTATCTAGATAAGTAGCATAGTTCTTCGTAGATTTATTGCTTTATTTATAGTTTAGTAGTGTAGCTATCTCTTCCTCCTACATGGTGATTGAGCAGTCTCTTGTAGATCCACACTTGCACACAATTTCTGTTAGATAGATTTAAATTTCCCTATACAAGCATTCCGCTACCTGTGATGTAACCACCATCATGCCTCAATGAAAATATTTATATAAATATATGTTGAAAATCACCATGTGCCTGATTATCATCTTTTGGTGTGATTAAAGTTGCATGCTTTCAATTTCTGATATTTTGCCAATAGCATGTCGTATATTGATATGTATTTAGTATAAATTGACATGTGATTTTGAATGAGTAGAGCGAGCGGGATCGAATTTGAATTTGCATTTCCAAAATGCCTCCCAATGATGAACGACCGGGACTCCAAGTCTCGTTATTATAAAAATTATTTTTGATGAGTGGATTTCGCGACTATACTATGATGTTTTCCTTAAACTCGTGATTTCCACATCGTGTCAAATGGTGCCATTGCTAGGGAGGCAACGCAATTGATTTTCGATTTAAAGCTTTTAGTGTCAAATCTTTCTCTACTTGTTTCTTGGATGTGTAGGAAATGAGGAAAAATAGGATCTACTCATACATCGAGCACGAAAAAAAATGCATGTGCACATCTCTCCCATAGCTTAGGATTTTTGTTTGAACTCTAGGTTAGAAATTTCTTTCCGAAAGAAGAAACAACAAAAATGTTTTTCCTTTAAGTTGTTAGATTAGGTTTCTGTTTGAATCGTAGGTTAGTTTAAGAAAAAAAGAAAAGAAAAAGAAAAAAAGTTGAAAAAGTATTTCCCTCCAAAAAAAATTTTGAAAATTAAAAAAAAAACATTTGAAAAAAAAAGAAAAAAAATCTTTTGGTGGAATTTGAATTTGAATTTCAAAAACCTTTTTAAAAGCTTTTCCACCACTTGCTGAAATTCGGCCAAACTTCAATTTCTGACTTAAAAATTCATTTGGCAAAAAATTAATGAGCAAAAAATTTTAAAATTTGGGCAAGTACTTCATTTTCAAACCATCTTTCAAATGGCACCATTTATTTGAAGAAACTCTTAGTATAAAATTTTTAAAAATTGGCGAAGTGAAAGAGGGTCAAACTTACCCAGATTTGAAAATTTTCAAAATTCAAGAATCAATTCCAAGCAATCTGTGAATTTGTTGTGACTAAAAATGGTGGGGTTTAAAAGTTGATATCGTTACCTTTAACTAGCATATTTTTTCTGAATTTTTGAAAATCATTTGATACTATTTCAAAGGAAAAAATCAAACAAGGGTCAAAATTCTGGATCTCACCCCCTGACAATTAAAAATCCCTATAAATTCGGTTGGAGTAAAAATTATAAAAAAATATTCTCTGAAAATATAATTGAAGAAGGAATCTACTCGCCAAATTTCACTTCATTGGATTCCATTTGAGTTCAGAGAACTTGTTTGATTCTTGTGGTTTGCTGAAGCCTTAGAAATTGTACGAACCCTAGGCTCAACCCTTAGGGCCAAATTTCTAGAGACCACACTTTAGATAACTTAGACTTAGCTTAGTCTACTTTTTAGCTGGTCAGCCTTGTCACCTTATGGGCCACTCACCCCAAACCCCAATGAAGAAAAAGTGGTTAAAATAAATTCTAAAACACAAAATCAACCCGACTTCATTGTCATACTATTGGGTGTTTTCAACCTCTCTGGCCAAACGTGGTGACTAAGTCTATGGGGTAGTGTCAAATGACCACAGCTCGGGGGTCAACGGAGCCGAAGGCACTAGCCAAAGGAAGAACCTTCCCCTTAGTCCCCTCGTAACCAGACTAGCTGGGTTAGCTTGAGAGGTGGGAATCACTTTCAGTCGGTTCCCAATGAATTTTTCTTCAGGAATTCGAACCCAAAATGAAAAATCAGGTCATTTGATCATAAGGACCATCTGATTGACAGGGCCTTAGCCTTGTTTGGCTAGCTGCACCTGGCTGGTGTATGTAAGGAGGTCACTAAGACCTCAACTGGTTGAACCTTGTGAGCCATTTCCAAGGAGGCGAGTTGCATCGCCTAGACCATCTTCTCATCCTTCTTCTATGCTCTTCGCTGAAATGGCTAACCCTGGATTTGGACCTGGAAAGAATCTAGGTAATTTGGACCCAAGGGCTCATCTGAGAGCCTAGGTAACCGAATCAGCTCAACCTTGGGATCAAAACTCAAGGTGGCGAAGATGAATTTTCTCTTCACATGATCCTTCCTCTCGGGTTGTCGAAATGGCCAACCCATATCCTTTCCCTGGGTATTATGACCCGTACCAGTTGGCCCCTCAAGGGACCTCATCTTATAACCTAGGGTATGAATTTCATACTCTTGCATCTCACCCATGGAATATGGGTAGATATGATTCATCCCCTGGAACCCCTGAGGAACTACCAGTGTATATGCAACTAGATTATTGATTATAGTAAACTATAACTGGGATGAGGAATAGAGTCGCCTCCTATCTATAAGGAATCCATGCTATTACAGATCCGGAACAAAGATGAGCCTGGATTCCATATCAAGAAACTTTAATGGAAGCCCCCCAGGAAGTGGCATCAATAACAAGGGCACTTAAATAGAATTGCACACTTCAAAAGATGCTGCTTTTGCATTATCAAGTGGAAAACAATCTGAGCAATCCTGAAGAACCTGAATTGACCACACCTAAAGACAATTCACAGGAGCAGATACTCGAAAAAATTCAGGGGAAGAAGAACAGGAGCAGGAAACATCTCGAATGGATTCAGCTGGAAACTCCATTCGAGAAAATGATGAGGAAAGGACTGATTACTCTAGAACCTAGGAGACACATTATGGGTCAAACAACCTACCTGGGACAAAGGATGAAGATCCATCCAAGGATATGGATTTGGAGGCGAGCATTCCATGTAACACCATCGATCAATTTATACCTATTCTTAACCTAGCATCAACTGATTTACACTCTATTTCTTTCACCTATCAAGCCGATGTTGGAATATCTGAGACTACACCTTTCGATTTTGATACCCAAAGAATAGAGACAACCAGGGATGTCTTGCCCGAAGAAATGGACATGATATTTGAAGTAGAAAGTAATAGGGAACCTACTGCATATGAGGGCGAAGCACTGAGTAGAATGAACTGGGAACTTACCTACCATCCTAATCTGACTAATGAATGGCTCGACATGGAGACTGAAGAGTCAGCCTCTGATGAGTTAGAGATGAGTACTGATGAGGATGAAGTGATTTCTGACAAGCATTTCAGTGACCTCCCCACTGATCTTTTACTTTCACGGATACCCCCATATGACCCAGAGCCTGGAGTGGGCATGATCTTTGATGTCAATTATCATTACGAAGACCCCTATGACTCAGATTTTGGCCCTGAGATACATTTTGATCCACTCCCTCAGCAACTTCCTATTGAATTTTGGGACATGATAAATTAGTTGAATCAACATCATGATCCCCCCTGTGAATATCCTCTATCCTCCACCACTACTCCACACTCTATTAAAGCTAGACTTTTTGGAATAGGGGTGCATAATCAGCTGGTTCATATTTGTGGACCACTGATTCTGGGAGCGCATGAACATATCTTTCTATTGATCTTGACCTGCTCTTAGGCAATTAATGATCCATCTGAATGAGTTTTCGCCCAGCTGGAGGCGTTAAACTCAGCATCTATCCACATTCTTCATCACAATATACATACTCACTTTAAACATAGCATATTTTTCTTTTAGCATATTTCCTTTTCACATATTGCATACTTTCAGGTTGGCTGGTACCAAACGTTAAAATTCAGGAGCAATTCCAGGTGATCTCTACCCACTTACTCCCTGCTGTATTTATTTTCTTTTATATCCATGCATGAGGACATGCAAGAACTTAGGCATGGCGGGTAGATATACAGCATAACTAAAATATTTTTATGCCAACACTTAGAAAACCTCGGAGCAGCATGTTAAACGTACTTTAGGATCCTAAATATAAGAACAACTGACTCCACCTCCAATGCTCACATTGGAGCTAGAAATCATCCGCAACAACCATTTCTGACTCACCCCCTCACCCTTTTATTCTAACTTTTGGGCCAAGTTGAATGTAACCTGAATTAGGGAAATTTTTGAAGTGCAACTTTGAAAGGTTACAAATAGCATTTATAAATATATTGCATTCATGAATAAGATTTTTATCAAGACAATGCATTAGGGATTTTATCCTCTAGTTGTTTCCTGTAATCTGGAATTTAGTACAATTTTCACACATACACGTTGAATTTGCAATGGATTCACGATGAAGACTGATATATGTCTTTAGTCTGTCGAGAAGTAGTGCTTCTTTTCCTGAATCCCTGGACAGTGTTTTGGCAGTCAGGTAGATTTTCTTCAAAAAATCCACCAAATAGTGTGAGATGAGAGTAGAGTGTACTGGTGCTCTAAGATTAGTGAAAGGAACCCAGAATTCTGGATAATTAGGTAATGATACTCAGAGAATAGGCATAGTTTCCATTCTCAGATCCTGCTTATACATTTTGTGTGAAATATTGAGAGCTACCAATCAAGGCAAATGCGCGGAGTGCGAGTTCTCATAAAACTAGGGCTAAGGTGGATGGTTGTGACCATTTTTTATGGAATCCTTGGCTGAAGGAGGGTATTGATGTCAAGGTAAAGAATACACCGTCCTATCCATCTTTTCCAGTGCTGTGAGTAGGCACTTCCACAAAATAAAGCTACCCAATGTCTCTTGAGTACCACCAATCCCAAATAATGCCTCCTCAATAAAATTCATGAATGCATTGTTAGATTGTGTTGTGGTAGAAAAATTATATATAAAAAATAAAATAAAATAAAATAAATGAGAAAACGAGAATAGAAAAAAATGAGGAAAAAAAGAGAAAGAAACCACCAAAAAAGAGAAAAAGAAAAGGCAGAAAAAGAGTTATGAGTGTCTAGTGTTTATTTCATTTGCATTGAGGTAATACCACTAAATAAAATCGAAATCCACTAAATATGGCCTTAACCCACTTTTTCTATGTTTCTGACTGCCCAAATACTGGCTGAGGAATTCTGACTTAGTGTCAGGGTTATTGGAACTCAATTAAAGCGTTAATGCCATGTGAGACCACCAAATATGGAATATATGTGTGAATCTGGTGAGATTGTAAGCTTAAGAAAATAAAAGGAAAAGAAAAGATAAGAAAAGAGAAAGAGGGAATGAATACAAAGGAACCAAAAGAGAACATAGTTTTTCTCGTCTTTCTCTGAGTTGAGTTACCTAATAATTTCAAAATTTAGATTCTATAGTACTAATCTCTATGTAGCACCAAATGAGAATGAGCCACCAAATAAACAATCATTTTCCTCTAACATTCTCTACCCAAGCTTAAGCTGGGGTGCAATTCATAGAATATCTTGAATACATTGAGGGAAGAAGTTTTCCTATTCCGTTAGAATTTTACTAGGGGTCATGTATAGGCTTTAGAGGTAAATCAGGTTTTTCACTCGAATCCATTGCAAAAGCTACATAGCTGCACTTTCATGATTGTTTGGATTTCTATATTTTAGGATGAACATAAAAAGGAAAAGAATTCCTAGGCATATACTTGATAACAATAATCAATCCCTTAGGGACCCTTCAGTAAATAACTTAGTCTTACATTTGCAAGGGACTAGCAAGATTTAGACATGGGGGTATGATTGCGCAGCAATCATAGGTCATAACTGACCAAAATTAGGCTAGAACTTAGCATAAGCTAGAACAATTCATGCGTGCATAAGCAATATTTGCATCTTTACCATTTCTTAGTAGCTATGCATTAAATAATGCTATAATGTACTGATTAAATGCATTATATAATTTGCAGGCAATAAGAAGCTCAGGAGCTAGATCTGAGACTCGATCTGAAGCTGGACCTGAAGATAGAGTTGCAGCAGAGCTGGAGTAGAAGACCTAGAGTAGATGTAGTAGACAATAATGTAAGGGAGTTGAGGTATGCTATTCTGTTAAGTAGGAATAAAGCAGTAAATTGTGAAGAACTCAGGTCCACCCTAGCCTTGAGACAGCTTAGAAGCTTCCCTAAGCCTTATCCACCCTTAGATTAGGTCACTGCACCCTAGGAAGCCCTAAAACCCTAATTCCAACCTATTCCTGGATGTCCAGATGAGTTATAGGACATCCAGAACCCTTAGCCACAACCCGCACTCCTCAAACCCACATCTACAGCATTATTGGACGTCCAGAGACTTGGTCATACGTCCAATTTTTGCAGAATACCCAAGATAGAACCCAGAATCCCTCCTGACTATGATTGGACATCCAGACAATAAGTCTGGACTTATGATTTTTCATTATAAGATGTTTGATAACTTTATTGGACCTCCAGAACTGTTCTCCAGTTCCTATTTTGGAATTCAAGCCTTGAACTTGAGTTCTTAAGTCCCTAAACCCAATTCTAACCCACTAGGAACCTAAATTAAGGTGCCCTAAGTCTAATACATCACCTCTAGACCTCCCTAAGGACCTAATTAGTTCCTCACTAAACCTAACTAACTTGGATCATAGTCAATTTCATTAGCCTACTCAATTGGCATAGTAAGTCCATTTAAGCCGTGATCTCAACACCCACAGCCCAATTGGACTTAGTGAGAGTCCAATTGACCTAAACCTGACTTAATTGAGTTGTTTTACTCTCACATAGGTTTTCACACACCCAATTATACTTGTATAAAGTTTAATTGCATTTTACCTTATTGAATTAGGGTTTGCAACCCTAATTTGAGACCTACATTGACCTAAACCCACTAGAACCTAACCTAATCAACCTAGCCACCTAGGTTTTGACCCACACACACCCACACACACCACCTACATGAAATTAGCCTACCTAGAGTTCTCTAGGACTCTCTACCATGTGTTGTTGCCTTAGTTGCTAAAAAAAGCATCCAACATGCATTCAATTTTTAGATCCACCAAATGTGGATCTAAAAACCACCCATCCACCCTCTCTCTCCCTCTCCCATGAGCTCCCACCATAGGCCTCTCTAGAGAATTCGATAATTCTCTAGAGAGGATCCTTTAGGTCTATAAAAAGACCTAAGAGGTGGCCATTTGGTCAATCTTGGCTCTTTGGCTCCATTCCACTCGTTCCACCTACACCTCCACCTCCATCTCCATGAGTACACCATGGCCATCACCACCTCCATGCCAAGAGCCTAGATCACCTTCTCCAACCTCTCACCAAGGGCCAGCCTAAGCACCATTAGTCGCCCCTCTTTCTCCTCTCACCCACTCAAAGGCCATCGGAACCCACCTCCGAATGCCTTTCATTCTATTAGCTAGATAAGTAGCATAGTTCTTCATAGATTTATTGCTTTATATACTGCTTAGTAGTGTAGCTATCTCTCCCTCTTGTAGGGTGCACAAGCAGTCTCTTGAAGATCCGCACGTGCACACATTTTCTATTAGCTGGATTTAAATTTCCTTGTACAAGCATTTCGCTACCTGTGCTGTAAGCGCCATCATGCCTCAATGAAAATATTTATATATATATGTTGAAATTCACCATGTTCCTGATTATCATCTTTTTGTGTGATTAAAGTTGCATGCTTTCAATTTCTGATATTCTGGCAACAGCTTGTCGTATATCAATACGTATTTAGTATAAATCGACATGTGATTTTGAATAAGTAGAGCGAGCGAGATCGAATTTGAATTTGCATTTCCAAAATGCCTCCTAGAGACAAATGATTGGGACTCCAAGTCTCGTTATTGTAAAAATTATTTTTGACGAGTGGATTTCGCGACTATACTACGACGTTGTTTTCATTAAACTCGTTATTTTCTAAGTTAAGCTAGGATCTAACTTAATTTAGGTAGATTAGTTCCTATGATTGCTGCGTAATCATACCCCCATTCCTAAATCTTGCTAGTCCCTAACAAATGCAAGACTAAATGCATTCTTTCAAGAGTTTGATTAGAGATCTATTTCTTTTGTTTTCATCTAGAAATTTAGAAATCTAGATAATCATGAAAGTGTAGTGTTGTAGACTATACAACGGATTCAAGTGAAAAGCCAATCCACAACTAAAGCTCATACTTGATCCCTAGTAAAACTCTATCGGGATAGTCAAACTTCTTCCTTCGGGGGTATGACGAAATAATCTATAATTTTTGCCCCAGCTTTTGGCTTAGGTAGAGAATGTCTGAGTCAAGTGAGTTTGTATTTGGTGGATCACACTCCTTTGGTGCTACATATAGACTAGCACTATAGAACCTAGACTTCTAGACTATCAAACAAATCAACTCAGAGAGTGGTGGAGAAATTATGCTCTCTTTAGCTCCTTTGCACTTACTCTCACTTTTTTTCCTTCACTTTTTCTTTTCTTTCTCTTTTCCTTTCTTTTTCTTTCCTTTTCGAGTTCACAATCTCACCAGATTAGTAAATATACTCAATCTTTGGTGGCCTCACATGGCATTAACACTTTAATTAAGTTCTGATAAACCTATAACTAAGTCAAAAATCCTCAGCCAGTATTTGGCTGGTCAAAAATATAGAAACATAGGTTAGCTATATTTGGTGGATCGTAATGGTTGTAGGTAATGTTGCCTCAATGTACTTGACACAAAATAAGAAAAATTCAACACTTTTTCTTTTTGTAGCCTTTTTCTCTTTTTCTATTTTTTTTCTTTTTCTTCTCTTTCTTTTTTTTTGATATGTCTACCAACACAACGCAATGTAACACACACATGCACAATTTTATTCACAAGGCATTATTGGGGATTAGTGATGTTAAGAGGATATCAGGTAGCTTATTTGGTAGAAGTACCTACTCTCGACGTCGGGAAAAGAATGGATGGGACAATGTATTTTTTGACCTTGACATTAATACTGCTATATTTGGTGGATCGTAATGGTTGTTGGTAATGTTGCCTCAATGTACTTCACACAAAATAAGCAAAATTCAACATCTTTTTCTTTTTTTAGCCTTTTTCTCTTTTTCTATTTTTTTTCTTTTTCTTTTCTTTCTTATTTTTTTGATATGTCTACCAACACAACGCAATGCAACACACACATGCATAATTTTATTCACGAGGCATTATTGGGGATTGGTGATGTTAAGATTATATCGGGTAGCTTATTTGGTGGAAGTATCTACTCTCAACGTCGGGAAAAGAATGGATGGGACAATGTATTTTTTGACCTTGACATTAATACCCTTCTTCAGTTGAGGATTTCGTAAATGACAGTCATAACCATCCACCTTAGTCCTAGTTTTATTAGAACGCGCACTTTGCGTATTTGCCTTATTTGGTGACTCTCAAAAATTCACACAAAGAATTTGTATGCAGGAACCGAGAGCGAAAACTATGCATAACTTTAAGTATCCTTATCCAATTATTTAGAAACTAAGATTCCTTGTACTAGACTTAGAGCACTAGTAGACATTCTACTCTCACCTTGCAGTTGTTGGTGGATCTAATAGAAGATGGTTTGCTTGACTCCCTAATTACTATCCAAGGGTTCTGAAAAAAAGCAATGCTTCTTCTCAACAAACTAAAGATGTCTATCTATCTTCACAGTGGATCCATTGCAAATTCTATGCACAAGTGTGAAATTGTACTGGATTCTAAATTCAGGAATCAATTAGACAATAAAATCCTTAATAAAACCACTTGATAAAAATCTATTTTCTAAGGTGTTTGCAGGAAAATTTTTCAGTTTATGTGTACTACCCCCCCATGCCTAAGTTCTTGCATATCCTCATGCATGAATAAGAGGAAAATAAAATAAGACAGGGGGTAAGTGGATAGAAATCACCTAGAATTGCTCTTGATTCTTCATTCAACATGTGCCAACCAAATGACAGAAAACACAATATGTAGAACAGTATGCAACAATAAAATATGCTATGTATAAAATAGAAAATAGATGTTATGTACAAATGCTAAGTTTAACACCTCCAGCTGGGCAAAAAACTCAATCAGATGGATAGTGATTGCAAAAGAGAGGGCAATCAAAATGATAGGGACTTTAAGTTCCATTGACAATAGTGGGCTATAAACACATATCAACTGCTTGTGAACACCAAACCCATAAGGTCGAAAAAATGCAATAACGGGACTTGGAGTGGATTGTAGCCAGGTGTTACAAGAGAAATAAAGATAAATCCAGGTTCCAGGGTGAAAGGTAGAGACTGGCTACCCTACAGATTAGTGTACGAGTAATGCAGATGAGGTGGATATAGAGACGGATGTGGGAAACAAATCATACGGGTCCTAAAAGTGGTGAGAAATAAAAGGAGGGACCTGAGTGGTGTAATTTGAAGTGGTATAATGAACCATTACATGAGTTGATTTGGGTTTGGGTGGGTGCGTAGTAGGTGTGTCAAATAAGACCCAGTGTTCCATCCCAACAGCTCCTGATTTGCCCAAACCAATCTCATCCTTGGGTTGATAAAAAATTTCATACGAATCCCCCAAATCCTATTCATGGTATGAATATTCAATTATAATGGGAAACAATTCATTATCCCCAAGGTGTGGAAAATCAAAATCTAGATGCAATAAAGCCTCAAATTCTTTCATTTTCCGTTATGTGGCTTCTGTGAAATCCTTGATGTTGGAATCCAAGAGTGAGGATGTGAAAGAAGACGTAATAGATTCATCTGACCCCAAATCCAAAATGCCTGAAGATTTTCTAGATTTTTCTCACAATCAGAAATGGGGTTTTTATTAGATTCTTCCTTAACTTCTATTGGACTCTTTGCTAATTCAAAATTAACCACATGGATGTATGGAATCTCATTGTATTTATCATTTGAGCTTGTCATGAAGTTTTCAGGTAAGTCCACTCCAGATCTTTTAGAATCCAAATCATGTGCCTCATTAATTTCCTTTGGTAAATCAATATTCACCACGGTGTCAGAATCATTATAAATCAAATCTAGAGTGTCAAAATCCGGGAGTGGTACAACAGAAATAGGATCATCCAAATCTTTGGCTGCCAAAACTTGGACCAAATAATGATCCTGACAGAAGCTGTGCGTGGAGTCAACTCGCAAAGAAGCTTTATGTTCACAC
Organism: Thalassia testudinum; assembly: GCA_037157565.1. Taxonomy (NCBI): domain Eukaryota; kingdom Viridiplantae; phylum Streptophyta; class Magnoliopsida; order Alismatales; family Hydrocharitaceae; genus Thalassia; species Thalassia testudinum. Next base: position 59,677,310 of record JAZHRO010000014.1, read on the forward strand.
AATGGTCAGATTCATCATCTGAGTCCTCCTCGATACAATCATAATGTGGGTTCTTGTTCGCCCTAAAAATATCCAATATGGGTTTCTCATTTCCTAAGGCGATCTCCATACACCTGGATGCACAATTAATGTTAGCCTGGGTGGTTGCCAAAAATGGGCAACCTAAGATGATAGGTGCATCATGGAGACTAGGAGGAATGTCCATTTCTAGGATGAAAAAATCCACTGGGAAGCAAAGCCCATGGATTTTTACAATGGCATTCTCCACCACACCTCAGAGCACTTTGACTAATCTGTTTGCCAATGGGATAGCTACCAAAGTGGGTTTTAGCTCCCCAAATTTGAAGTGGTCCAATATAGCATTGGGAGGTAAATTAATGGATGAAACCAAATCAAGTATGGCCTGGTCAAAAGGAGCATTCTGTAGCTGACAGGAAATTAGTGGGGCTCCTGAGTCTTTCTTCTTAGGTGGTAGGATGACAAAATGACTGCACTAGCTTCCTTAGACAATACCACCTTGTTGGTCTTCCTAGATTGTCGCTTGGGTGTGCAATATTCTTTAAAGAATTTAGTGACCATAAGAATATTATTAATGGCATCGAGGAGGGGGATTTTAATGTGAACCTCTTTGAAAATCTCCTTTAAATCCTCACTACTTTTGATTCCCTTTATCTTTCCTTTAGGTTCATGAGTTAAGGCTCTAGGGAGGGGTAAAGGGATGTCAGTGATCTTAGTGATTGGTTCTTTCCCTTTAGATTTCTTCTCCTTAGGCTACTCCTTCGAAGGGTTAGAATGGGAAGATGAGCTAGCCTGAGAAGAGGGTAGAGAAGTATCATGACCCACCTACATTTATGGTGGGTCCTTTATAGATTTTCCGTTCCTCAGTGTGGCAGCATTTGCACCAGCATACTGTCTATAAGGTGGGGGAGGGGCAGAAGGGGTAGATTGGGACAGGGCTGGCAACAGAGCAGGCTGAGCTGGAGCATAACTAGGAGGTACAGGAGGTGCCTGTAATACAGCATGTGCTTGTCCCTATGGTGCTTGGAACATAGGTAGGGCACCCTAGTTCTGCACATAGCTTGGATTCAAGATAGGTTGGGAGGGCAAGGCTCCCTGCACTCTATGTTCCTGTAGCATTTGGCTTTGCATACTCTGAATGTTCTAAAACTGATCAGCCATTGTTTTCATGAGCTTTAAATTCTCATGCATTGATTTTTGCATGGATTCCTGTAACTCCTAGCTTAAATCCTCCAAAGGGTTGGATCGCTTTGGAGGATGGTTGGTATCATGGTGCAACAGTTGATAAATGGGATGTGACTGCTACTGAGATGGGAATGGTTGCTGCCTCGGGTCTGTGTTTTATGCATTCCGATATTGTTTGGTCTGGTAGTGTGGATCTTGATTTGGTCTCTATGAGTTACCAGGCCAGGAAAAATTCAGATGCTGGCGCCAACAAAGATTATACATCTCTGAGTATGGGTTAGTACTCCCGCATTTGCGGATAGCATTGATATCTTCATAGGCCAAAGATGTCTGAGATGTATATTCATTAAGGGAATACTCATTAAAATCATTGTGTGGCGTGTAACCCTAATTATACGGTGCCAAATTGAGATTATTCATAGGTTCCTAATATGTAGGATCCCATGAAGATGGAGAAGATACATCTCGAGTGAGTAAATGTACTCAAGCAGGAGGAACTCAAGATGTGAATGAGGAGTGGGAAGTAGCGGAATTGCCAGGAAATCTTGGTTGCAGATAGATTAATTCATTGAGCTTCTTTTCCACCAAATCCATCGTATCCAACTTCTTAGTGATAATGTCCATATCAGCTAAGGCTAACTCAGCCTGAGCCTCATGGACATTAACCCGCTGCTATCCAGAGCACCGAGACTAGTTCATCGACGTGGCATTCATTGAGTTCTTCGCTAAGGACTCGAACAACTCGAATGCGCTATTTTCATCCTTTGCAAGGAAATTCCCACTGCTGATGCATCGGCCAGGTATCGATGTGTGTCATCCAGCCCATGGTAGAAGATTTAAACCAAGTGCCATCTGGGCACACCATGGTTCAGGCATTTCCTGAGAAGATCATGAAGATAAGGAGGAAGACGAAGATGAAGGAGGGTACAGCCTACGTGGGAGTTTTGGGTTGGTAGTGTGTTGGTGGTCAGCGGTGAGGGGATGATGGGCTGCTATGGTGAGAGGTGGAGATGGTGTCGACGATGAAGTGAAGATGGTAGTGGTGTTCGATTGAGTTCAGGAGGTGGTGATGGTGGGTTTGTTGCGTTGAAGTGCTGGTGGAGAAGATGAAGAAGAAAAGGGAGAAGAAGGAAACGGTAGGTGGGGGCGGCTAGCGATGTGGGTCAGTGGCATACACACACGCTGTCCCCATTTGTGCGACAGCGGCGAGAGGCATGAGCAATGTTAAGGAAGCTGTGGCCACAGTGCACGCTTGGGAATTTATGGTGCAAGTCCTTCTGATCCACGGTGTATGCAAGTACGAAGGTAACGGAGATGGAGTAGGTCCCCGCCTGGGGGAGAGATGAGATCCTTGATCCCCTGTCCATCATCCTCTTTTTAAATGCCCTCGAGATCGTCTCCAACACTCACGGTGCCACAGGTTGTTGCTTGAGACTCGGCTCATTTTGGTGGTTGGTCTGTTGAGGCCGGCGAGAAGGAGGTGATCTGTTGAGGCAATCGATGGGTCTGTAGGAAGGAAAAAAAAAAGTTGGTTATTTATAAAAATAATCTAAAATAATGCATGAAATGCATGTCTCTATATTGCAATGTATGAAATATACATGTAAATTCTTTTTATAAACTAATCTATTTCTATATTAAAGTATGCTATGTACATGCAAACAATAATCTAATAATTAGGCATTTAAGTATTTAATTAGCCCACAAATGTGGTCTCATCAAATGCCCCCATGCCTTATTTTTGCTAGTCCCGAGAAAAAGGAAGAAAAATAATGGAAGTGACTAAACACTTCTTTCCTTATTCCAAAAATTTAAAGATCAAGAGAAATGTGGAGTGAGAGTAGCCTAGATAACGGATTCAAGTGAAAAGCCAACTTACATTTACAATTCGTACTTAACCCTAGGTAAACATTTTACCAGGATAGGCAACTGCTTCCCTTGGGGGTAAAGTAGAAAATAATATGAGATTTAACCCTAGCTTTCTGGCATAGGTAGGCGAAATAGAGTAAAATGGATTTATATTTGGTGGTTCACACTCATCTGGTGCTACATGTAGTCTAGTACTGTAGACTCTCACTCTCTAGACTATCAAATGAGTCAACCCAGAGAGGGGCTAAAAACTGTGCTCTTTTAACACTCAACGCTCACTCTTTTTCCTTCCTTTCTTTTTCTTCTTTCTTTTCTGAGATCACATATCTTGCCAGATTTTGTAAATGCACTCAATGCTTGATGGCCTCACATGGTTTTCACACTTTAATTAAAGTCTTAATAACCCTATAACTAGGTCAGAATTCCTTAGCCAGTATTCTGGTGATCAGAAATACTGAAAAGTAGGTATGGGTCATATTTGGTGGATTGCAATGGGTGTTTTTGTTGCCTCAATACTATAGACACCTGATAAAATTGACACTTAAGATAGCTATAACTCGAACATTTTTTTTTGTCTATATATATTTTTCTATATTTTTTTCTCTATATATATTTATATATTTCTTTTCTTCTTTTCTCTCTCTCTCTATTTTTTTTTTTTTTTTAACTCCAACACAACACGACGTATACTTTTATTCATGAAGCATTAATAGGGATGATGATGGTCAACAGGATATTGTGTGGCTTATTTGGTGGAAGTGCCTACTCTCAGCATTGGGAAGGAATGGATAGGACAATCGTATTTCTGACCTTTGACACTATTAGCCTTCTTCAGTTGTGGACTTTATGAAGGATGGTCGTAACCATCCACCATAGTCAGAGTTTTGTTAGGACTCAATCTCTGTGTATCTGCCTTATTTGGTCGCTCTCAGGAATTCACACACTATTTCCTCACAGGAATGGAGAACGAAAACTATACCTAACTCCGAGGTATCATCCTCTAATTATCCAGAATTTAAGAGTCCTTGCACTAGATTTAGCACACTAGTAATCTCTCTAGTTCCTCACAAATATTAGGTGAATTTAATAGAAGATACTTTGGCTGACTCCCTATTAACTATCCAAGGGTTTAGTAGACTAAAACTGTTTATTGGTTTTCTTAAAAAGATCCATTACCCAGTCTACGCGTAAGTGAATGTATTGGATTCTAAACTCTGAAACAATTTAAGAAGAAACTCTTTAATGATCCCTCCCTTATAACAATCTTCTGCTAGAGACTAACCAATTCAGCTCAAGATTTTTTTTTTGTTTTTTATTTTTTTTCTTTACTAACCAAATGCATGAATAATACCAAAAAATGCAAAATCCACCCCCCATGCATAAATCCTATAATGTCCACATTGTAAAATTAAAACAGGCGGAGAAAGGAAGGAAATCATCTGAAGAAGGCATTATTCTGGACATTGGGTTGCCTCCCAACAAGTGTTGCATTTTCTATCGGCAACCAGACTTATAGGGACCTGTAAGTCTGGTTCTAGACAGAAATAGCTAGGCCCTAAAAGTATGCGTAAAAGTGCAGGCCTAGTAAATAGGTAGCCATGGATGTTGGTGAGCCAATGATATAGTGCGATTCCAAATGCTCACCAGCAGACATGAAAATAGAGAACCTCGCAGGCTACTTAGAGAGGTCTAGGAAAAAGAGTAACAGGGGAAAAGACCACTTGAAATGGAATAAGTGGAGGATAACAAGGGTCCTCCAAAATACGAAGGGTTTTAAAAGATGTATGCATAATTATTTCAAACCCTTGAATGGCAAGACTAAAAGTACATGCATCAATCCAAATCTGCCATTCTAACTGAGGATGTACTGGCCTAATATTCTCCTCAGAAAGAATGTATATGAGCAGAGATATGAGCCAAGGATTGGTTAAGGAGTGTAAGGGTTGTTTGTGGTGTTTGAAGGTAATGGTTAAATCCAAGGAGGGCTTAGTTTGTGTCAAGTACAACAATTCAGATTCTGTATTATTCTCCCAAACAGTTGTAGAAAAATTCATGTCACCCTACTTATCATTAATGATTTCCTCAAGAATCAGAGTCATATTTTCACCTTCCAGTGAATCAATGGTGGAGTCTAAATCAAATTCCTTTGATGGCAGGGTCGAAGCAACAGAACAGTTATCATTAATTTCATCCCTGGATTCTTTAGGTTCACTTAAGTTTTTGTCGAGGTGTATATGTGACTAACCAGTAAAGAGAGGAGTTGCTTCAGTATCCTCAATTATTTCTGAAGGAGGATCTGTCTTAATGCTTTGGAGTAAGCCTATATCACTCAATTCTTTGTTCTTCTCGAGGCATAAATCCTCAATTGATGTGCATTGACCCCAAGAGTCTACCCTAAGCTTCTCACTATTATGTTTGTTCTCCTCCAATATCAATTTCTGATTTTGCGGAGGACGAATCTCAAAATCAAAAGAAGGGAGGAATCCGGATTTCACCAGATCATTTATATCCTCAGGGGGTAAGTCATTGAATAACACATAATCCCCCTGTGATTCACTCCAAACTCTAAGGCCAGGTTCCTCCATTGGGTCATCCTCCTCCTCTAGAATAGACTCTTTGTATCCCTGAGACCAAAATTGATCCAATTGATCCTCCATTCCTTTAGGGTCACCTACATTAGGTATATGTAAATCCTTAGGATGTTGCATGGGAGGTGTTGGCTCCCTAGGTGGAGGACCAGGATCAGGATCACTAAGGGTAGAATGGGTTTCCACTACATGATCAATCGAGGAAGTGATTTGACTAGCACGACCTTGACTTGGGTTATCAGGGGTAAGAAAAATACTGTCAACTGGGTTAAGGTCCTCATATGGTACCATCTTCCCTTCCTTTTGACTCCAATATAACTCGGGTGGATAATTAATGGGATCGTTCTACTCTATAGGCCGTGTCTCATGGGGATTGTCTAAGTGATAGCTACTACTCAAAATGAAATCCCTGTTGTCATTGGTTTCCTCTGAATTATTTTGATGATCAATGTTGTACGAGTAGGGATCAGAATCAATAGTAGGAAGGTAGCTAAAGTCGTTTGGACTCTCACTAAGTCCAATTAGACTTGTGTTGGTTGAGATTTGAGCTCAATTGGGCTCTATGAGTCTAATTGACTTGGTAAAATATGAATGACTTAGATCCAATTCAATTGGGCTTGGTAAGAACCTAATTAGTTTACTAGGAAGGTCTTAGGGTAGTGTACTAGGCAGGTGTAGAATTGGGTTTAGGGCCTTAGGAAATCAAGATCTAAGCTTGATTTCAAAAATAATGATTACAGAAGGGTTCCAAATGTCTGATTTATTAATCAAACGACTTATACTTCAAAATCAGAAGTCCAACTCTCTAGTCTGGATGTCCAATGTTGAATCAGGGTGAAGTTTAGGTTCTACCTTGGAATTCTACAGAAATTGGACATTTGACACCTTGTCTGGACATCCAATATCTAGCAGAATTGGGTTCTAGGCCTACAGGTGTGTCTAAGGGTCTTGGACATCCAGCAACCAACTGGACATCTAGATATGGGCTAGAATAAGGGTTTCGAGGTATCCTATGCTAAGGTAACCTAATCTAAGGGTGGCTAGAGTTTAGGAAGGTCTCTAGGGCTATCCTAAGGCTTGGAAAGCTCTTATGCTCTTCATAATTTAATTCCTACATTAAAATTATAATAGTAAGGTAGCATACTCATCCCTATATTATTTCTTCATCTTTATTTCAGGGCTTCTGCTCTAGCTCTACTACAACTTTGGCTTCTTCCCTACTTCAGATATAGCTTCAGGCCATCTCCTGAGCTTCTTATTGCCTACAAACAAAATAATGCACTAATCAGTACATTATAGCATTATTTCATGAATATCTAAGTGAAACTGGAAAGATGCAATGTACGCTATTTATGCATGAATTACACTATAATTATGATAAGTTCTAACTTAATTTAGGTCATTTATGTTGGTGCTAGAGCACCACGATCATTTGTTTTGATGATAACAAAACACGTGTTATTTAACATTTGCAATTTGAGTCCTAGATTTCAGGTCAATTGCAAATGAAGACGTGTTTAGACGGAACTCGAGCTCGCATCCAGGACGGATTGGAGGAGCTTGACGGAAAATAGAGGAGGTTCGCGTGGAGCGAAAGATTGGAGATGGAAGACAAGAAGAATAGGATAGATTCTTTTTTATCCTTTCATGTATCTCTTGTATTTATTTTCTTGCTCTTTATTTTCCTTAGACATTATGGTAAAGAGCCTCAAAGAACCCTAACAGTAGTCCTAGGAACACCTGCACAACCCTAGGATACTTAGGTTTTCTGTAGAACACTTAGAAAACCAATATAGGGTTAAAACAGACTTTCCAGACGTCTAATTCACAAATCAGACGTCTGATAAAGAACTTTAAGACGTCTGACTGTTGTTTCAGACGTCTGATAACTGTTAGGCTGGACATAGTTAGTTCTGTCTGATGAAATCAGATGTCCCGACCTTAGACCAGACGTCTTAGGAGACGTCTGATGACTTTGCCAGACGTCCAATTAGTGGACCGTTGGCTGGCTTAGAACACACTCAAGATTGTGACCGTTAGAGCCTTATCAGACGTCCTTAGGCCTTTCCAGACGTCTGATAAATGACTGTTTTGCCTCGGCTGACCCAAAATCTCTTCTCAGAGATTTTCTAGCCGTTGCAACGTTTGGAAATCAATTCCCACAGTAAAAGTAGGTTTCCAGACGTCCAGACTTAGTGCCAGACGTCCTGTATGTCGTCTGATGGACTTGCACAAAAACCCTGTTTAGATCTGATTCAAGTCAGGGAGAAACCCGCATAGAATCAGACGTCTGACCTTGGAATCAGACGTCTTAAAGTGGCCTTCCAGACGTCTGATGCCAGAGTTAGACGTCTGATAACCCTGTCAAATGTAATCATTGTCCTGATTTTGGCCTGATTCTCTTGGACTTTGTTCCCAACGGCTATAGAACCCTTTCTAAGCCTTCCAAAGCCTTCCTAAGGCCTCTATAAATAGAGGGGAGCCTTTGCAACACACACACACCAAGACACACACCTTGCAATACACTTTCAAACCTTTTGTGTCCAAAGAAAAGACTCTCTTGCTCTCCAAGCTCAAACTCCATTCTCTTGAGAGCATCAAGCGTTGCGCACCCGCTCTCTCGGCGTTGTTAACGAGAGCTACGTAGCGCCATCGCGTGGCACATGTACCGCGTCATCGTCGACGCACTCCTTGCAAAGGGGAGTTTCCTATTTCCTATAGAAGCTAGGTTTAATTATTTTGTTGGCTCTATAGGACTATTGTTTATTTTATCTTTGTTATTTGGTTGGGTATTCGCTTTGCGAATTCCCGTCTCCTTCGTGGGATAAAATCCTTCTTGTGGAGAGAAGGGGTTGAGGAACGCTACCCTCGTACTTGTAGCGTGGTTGTACTGAGGTTGAATCACCCTCGTTGAAAGTGATTCGTTTAGTGGATTTTGATCAACTTGGTTGATCGAAAAATCCTAACTCGAGAGGGTTAGGTGGTGGTTTTCACCCGGTTTGGGTTTCCACCTAAAAATACCTGTGTACATCTTTTGTGATTGCTTATTTTTGTGAGATTGCTTTATATATTTGATTTCCGCATTATTACGTCACCCCTCCAAGTAGTAGGGAACCTTCAATTGGTATCAGAGCAGGTTTTCCGCCGACAGGAGTAACATCCGCGGAAAGATCACATGGAGGGAAGCTGTTCCACAAGCAGGATTTCCGAGGGGTAGTCCACAACCCGTCCGCCGTTCTTCGACGGGAGCAACTACCCCTACTGGAAGTTGCGGATGAAGACGTGGCTTCAAGCCACCGACTTCACAGTCTGGGCCAGGTGCGAGACCCCCTTCGACATCCCAGAGAAACCCGCCAGAGGATACTCGCAGCAGCAGATCCGGGAGCTCTCTCTCAACGCGAAAACAATGAACGCGTTGTATTGGGCGCTCAGCTCGGAAGAATTCAACAGAATCTCGCAGTGCGCCACCGCATACGAGATTTGGCACACACTCGAGGTAACTCATGAAGGTACCTCTAAGGTAAAAACCTCAAAAATTAATTTACTTTCTCAAGAATTTGAATCTTTTTCAATGAAATCTAACGAGTCTTTAAGTGAGATGAACACTAGGTTCACTCTCATTGTAAATAACTTGAAAGCTTTAGGAAAGACTTTCATAAAGGGGGAGCTTCAAGGGAAGCTTCTTCGTTCCCTTGGACCGGAGTGGGAACAGAAAGTCACCGCCATCGAGGAGGTGAACGAAATGGAGGAGCTCAACATGGAAGATCTCCTAGGCAATCTGATGGCCTACGAGACTAAGTTGAAGCAGAAGAAGAAGGATACACCGGAGCCTAAACCAAAGAAGACTCTCGCCTTCAGAGCCGCGTCGGATAGTGAGGTAAGTTCCGACGACGAAGACTTTAGAATTTTACTTAAAAATTTTTCCAAGTTTTGTAGGGAATTAAAGAAAAAGAAAAAGGAGAAGAAGGAAAGCCCGAGACGTTGCTACCACTGCAACGGGAAAGGGCATCTGCGACCAGAATGCCCTCTTCTCAAAAAGGAGAAAAAGAAGGCGTTCCAAGCCACTTGGGACGATTCTAGCTCGGAGGAAGAAGAAGAAAAGACCATAGAAGAAGAAACCGCTTGCTTCGGATTCATGGCCAGAGGAAGCGACAGCGAAAGCGAAAGTGACTCAGACAACGAGGTAAATCTCGATCTTCAAGAAGCTTTTAATGAACTTTTTGAGATTAGTAAATCACTTAGGGTAGAAAATAAAAGCATTAAAAAGAACCTTAGTTTTCTTAGAAATGAAAATGATAGGTTAGAAAAATAACTTAAGGACATAGAAGCTAGTCCTAAGGATGATAACCTATTATTAGATAATCATAACCTCATCAATGAAAATAATAAATTGATTGAGGAAAATGTTAGTCTAAAATTAGAAATTTCAGATTTAAAGACTAAAATGAACATTATAGAAAAAGAAATTGCATGTCTTAGGGAAAATTCTAACAAATTAATCAACAAAGTTGATAATTTTTATAGCCCTAAGGTTGAGAAAGGATCTCCATCAAGGAGACCCTCTAACAAATCCGGATCCAAGCCCACTTGGATACCGAAAAAAGAATTAGAATCTTGTTTTGTAGGATTCAGGGATAACTACAATACACAGGACTGGACCTACAAACTCAAGGCTGGTCAACTTAAGTTGGGAGAACCAATGAGTAGACCAAGGAGGAGAAGAAGAAGACCGACGAGACGGCGAAAAAACGACGGACCCGCCGCACGTCGACCACCAGATTGGAGACTGGCGCCAATGCCCGGGCCTCCAAGCTACGGATGGGAGCCCCATCCGATGTGGCATCCACCACCACCATTCGGGCCATTTTATTGGCCATGGTAGGTGAGGTAAAATTCTTAACCCTATCCTTTTTATAAGCATTTAGATAGGGGGAGTTAAAAATGATGAGCTTATTGTCAATTTTTAAGGGGGAGATACAAGTTAGCTAAATTTCCTTTACTAAGGGGGAGAAAAATAATAGCTATCTTGTTGTTATAAAAAGGGGGAGGACATTACCTTTGTTAAAAATAAATAGAAGAGCATGTTTTAAGGGGGAGTAATAGGAAATATAAAATCAATCAAACCTTTTTGATAATGTCAAAAAGGGGGAGGATTTTTATGCATTATTATTTACGGTTTTGTCATCATCAAAAAGGGGGAGATTGTTGGTGCTAGAGCACCACGATCATTTGTTTTGATGATAACAAAACACGTGTTATTTAACATTTGCAATTTGAGTCCTAGATTTCAGGTCAATTGCAAATGAAGACGTGTTTAGACGGAACTCGAGCTCGCATCCAGGACGGATTGGAGGAGCTTGACGGAAAATAGAGGAGGTTCGCGTGGAGATTGGAGATGGAAGACAAGAAGAATAGGATAGATTCTTTTTTATCCTTTCATGTATCTCTTGTATTTATTTTCTTGCTCTTTATTTTCCTTAGATATTATGGTAAAGAGCCTCAAAGAACCCTAACAGTAGTCCTAGGAACACCTGCACAACCCTAGGATACTTAGGTTTTCTGTAGAACACTTAGAAAACTAATATAGGGTTAAAACAGACTTTCCAGACGTCTAATTCACAAATCAGACGTCTGATAAAGAACTTTAAGACGTCTGACTGTTGTTTCAGACGTCTGATAACTGTTAGGCTGGACATAGTTAGTTCTGTCTGATGAAATCAGACGTCCCGACCTTAGACCAGACGTCTTAGGAGACGTCTGATGACTTTGCCAGACGTCCAATTAGTGGACCATTGGCTGGCTTAGAACACACTCAAGATTATGACCGTTAGAGCCTTATCAGACGTCCTTAGGCCTTTCCAGACGTCTGATAAATGACCGTTTTGCCTCGGCTGACCCAAAATCTCTTCTCAGAGATTTTCTAGCCATTGCAACGTTTGGAAATCAATTCCCACAGTAAAAGTAGGTTTCCAGACGTCCTGTATGTCGTCTGATGGACTTGCAAAAAAACCCTGTTTAGATCTGATTCAAGTCAGGGAGAAACCCGCATAGAATCAGACGTCTGACCTTGGAATCAGACGTCTTAAAGTGGCCTTCCAGACGTCTGATGCCAGAGTTAGACGTCTGATAACCCTGTCAAATGTAATCATTGTCCTGATTTCGGCCTGATTCTCTTGGACTTTGTTCCCAACGGCTATAGAACCCTTTCTAAGCCTTCCAAAGCCTTCCTAAGGCCTCTATAAATAGAGGGGAGCCTTTGCAACACACGCACACCAAGACACACACCTTGCAATACACTTTCAAACCTTTTGTGTCCAAAGAAAAGACTCTCTTGCTCTCCAAGCTCAAACTCCATTCTCTTGAGAGCATCAAGCGTTGCGCACCCGCTCTCTCGGCGTTGTTAACGAGAGCTACGTAGCGCCATCGCGTGGCACACGCACCGCGTCATCGTCGACGCACTCCTTGCAAAGGGGAGTTTCCTATTTCCTATAGAAGCTAGGTTTAATTATTTTGTTGGCTCTATAGGACTATTGTTTATTTTATCTTTGTTATTTGGTTGGGTATTCGCTTTGCGAATTCCCGTCTCCTTCGTGGGATAAAATCCTTCTCGTGGAGAGAAGGGGTTGAGGAACGCTACCCTCGTACTTGTAGCGTGGTTGTACTGAGGTTGAATCACCCTCGTTGAAAGTGATTCGTTTAGTGGATTTTGATCAACTTGGTTGATCGAAAAATCCTAACTCGAGAGGGTTAGGTGGTGGTTTTCACCCGGTTTGGGTTTCCACCTAAAAATACCTGTGTACATCTTTTGTGATTGCTTATTTTTGTGAGATTGCTTTATATATTTGATTTCCGCATTATTACGTCACCCCTCCAAGTAGTAGGGAACCTTCAATTTAAGTCTTATGATTGCTGTGCAATCATACCCCCATGCCTAAATCCTGCTAAACCCTAGCAAATGCGAAACTAAGTTATCTACAAGTGGGTTCCTAGAAGATTGATTAATTTTATCAACTGTAAGACTAGAGATTCTTTTCCTTTTTGTTTTCATCCTAAAATATAGAAATCCTGACAAATTATGAAACTGCAACTATGTAGCTTATGTGATCTCATCGGATTCACACATAGAAAGGTTCGGATTTGGAAAACCCGTTGTCGTAGTTCGATTCCTGAGAAAATCCGTCGATCGGATAAAATTTATAACTGAAACTCGAAGAGTGAGACCCAGGTCAAATATGGGGAGGTGAACATTTGGTTTTGAAAGATACACATTTCGCTTTTTATTTGTTTTTGTTGTTTTTGTATTTTCTAGTTTTTTTGGTATTTTTAGCAGGGCAAGAGATTAGGTTGATGAAATCTAGCTAATCTACTTGCAAAATAGAGAGAGAGAGAGAGAGAAACAATCACATATATTTTTGAAGAAAATATTTTCTACAACTATGAAAGCAGGAAAAACTATATTAGAAAGTAGTAAAGATAGATGGAGATGAGAAGAATCCCCCTCGACGGTTGCTCGGAGGATGACTCGCTTTGACATCGCCTGAAGGAAGGTAGTGAGGAGCGGGATGAACGAGGATAGAGCTGGAGGACGGAGGGCGAGGGAAGATGGCATCGCGACGAGGATCTTCTTCCTGAAGGGATGTGAGAAGATGGCCATGGGATGCTCTACGAAGGGGATGAGAGGTGGAAATAAATGCTTGCATTCTACTCTAGAGGAGAATCTTAGGCTTGGGACAAGCTCTCTCTAGAGCCTTGGAGGTGGTTAGAGGAAGAAAGGAAGAGATGCTTTGGAATGGATGGGGGTAGGTCCTTTTATAGTGGAGGAGGAGAGATAAAATCGTCCATGGGTAATTAGTGACAGTTGTAATCGTCGCTGAAGGCGTGGCCAACTGTTGCTGAAGATCTGTGTCCTTCAATTCCTTTGTTGGCACGCGCATAACGCAAGCCATTAGTGACAACTACAGGCGACACTAAAGGCCCGCCCAACTGTCGTTGAAGATCACACCCCCGTTGCTCATGCCCTATTAGCGCATGCATTATGTGCTCCTTGTCGCGTGCACGCTCACGTGCTAGCGCCGCGCTATGCACGTGGCTGTGCTAAGTTGTGCATGCTATGGGCTGCACCCTTGCGCGTGCAGCTGTGTGATCAATTGGCTAATTATGGGGGCTGCGGGGATTCGAACCTGCGGCCCTCCGTTGAAAGCCCATGCCTCCACCATTACACCAAGTCGTCCAAATGGTCACGCTGATGTCTTAGAGCGCGCGATGGAGGAGAGCTCTCAGCCATTGGATCAAGATCCAACGGCTAAGAATTGATGATGAAGAAGATGAGGGGACACCTTCCAGTTGCTGCTGGCTGATGTTGGGCTGCTTGGATAGCGCAACGTGGTGCCATCTGGGTCGTCGATCTTCTGTCTATTGTAGAGGGTACCATCGTGCTCAGATTGAGATGATTCCTGTGTTGCCGGACTGCGATCGTCGCTTTGGATCTATCCGTATGGTTGAATTTTTCATCCGAAACCCACATGGATGTCTCATTGCCCCCTGGTCGTTGATCTTCCTCGGACTTCATATGATGCTATGAGATTCCGATCTAGATGTTTTTGGAGGCATTAGACTCCGATCATCGTCTTGATCAGATCCGTACAGTCGGATCGTCCATCCGAGGCTCTGAAATAAATTGCCTTCCCTCTTGGCCATAAAAAGGATATAATTAACCTAAAATATACACAACTACTCTAAATGCAGGATGATGCATGCTATGCAATATTTATAACATGAAATGCAAATCTAAGCCTAGGAACATGCCTGAATAGACATTTTAACCTAAATGAATGTGTCTACATCATGCCTCCATGCCTATCTTTTGCTAGTCCCTAGCAAAATTAAACTACATGCTATGTATAAAAGCAGAATTAGGACTCGATCGCTTAGGCCTAAGTTGTTTATTATTAATAGAAAATTTTAACCAAGGTCCTAAACTATAAAGACTCAACAGTACCCGAGTGTCTGCCAGAATGAAGACCACCTAAGTCCTTGCCTTTTTTGGAAAAGGAAGATACTTTTTTTTTATTTTTTCTTCATTTCTAATTTTTTTGCACTTTTGGAGTTTGAGAGTTTCGAGATAACTTTTTACAACTACCCAACTTACCTAAGATTCGAAAATGACTCTAAGTGCTAAGAATCTAGTGAAAAGAGTGAAAGTCTCACTAGGTGACCGTTAAAATGGACTTCGGGCTTCGACGACCCTAGGTGACCTTGCCTAAAGGTTTATCTTTTCGAATGATAGCTTTCTCCCTACTTTTATTTATGGGGTCAACTCATGGGCGAACCCAATGTATATCTCCCCGATTTATTCTACTTCCCTACTTCTTCCCTAAGTGTTTTGGAAATTATTGTGCATTTTTATGAGCTGGGCTCTGGATAATCGGCCAATGGGTTGTTACCCACAGCAACTTGCTAGCCATACTCGTGTAGTGAAGTGTGGTTTTACTTATTTATTTTTTTATTTTCTCCTCTTTTTTTCTATGTAAGTGGCTTCCCTGATCTAAGATTTACCTAAAGGCAGTACGAAGAAAATGGTCTTGTGGTTGGGCTCTGTACAACTGGCCAACGGGCTATTACCCATGACAACTTACTAGTCATACCACCCTCAATAGTTCATTAGCTACCTAATTTCCGTAAAAACCATCGAAAAGTGATTCAGTGCGAGTAGTGTGTAGATGCTTCTTAGGCTTAAAGTCCCCTCAAATCAGAGAGTGAGTTGATAAGTCGTGTACTTATCATCTTAATTTATTTACTAGATTAAAGATGAAATTGAATTGGCGAGGACTCAAGACGAAGTCCACATTCGAGTGGACACCTAAGCTAATTAAGCTCAAAGACCTGAAGAGTCTAAGTATTTAGGTCCTATCTATCATTTCCTAAAGTAATAACTTTCAAATGCTTATGTTCATTTCTCCTAATTCTTCTTTTTATAATCTATTCGAATTTTCAATTGTATTTTAAAGAAACTAAAAGAAATTCTATGGAGTTGACAAAATGATTTCAGGATAAAGCATCCACCCTCCATGCCTAAATGATGCAATGTCCTCATTGTAAAAACAAAGATATAAAAAGGGTAGAGTAAATAGAATATTACTTGAATTTCGTGAAAATCTGGTCAGCTTCGCAGAGAACGTGGAATACACATATGCTAAGTTTAATACCTTCAGCTAAGCATAATATACATACAAGGAAGAAATTGAGAATTCACAAGTGTAGGTCAGAAGCAAAATCAAAAGATTAATCCACAGACCCGCCAGCAAAAGATGTCCACAGACGTGGACCAAAATATGGTGCAGACCAATGTCCCAAGGTTGAGTGGATCTAAGGTTCTAGATGAAAATCACGCAGAACCTAAGATTATTGTGTTTGCGCGGTCGGGCCTACGATTTTGTGTTGTGCAACCCAAGACCAAATGTCAGACAATGGGTAAAGATGGTTCAATAGGTTTGGATGTCCTCTTAAAGTTCAGGTCAGAAAGATAATCAGTTATTTCGAGCTTGGGTTACATGTGAAAGATATCATAAGGGTCCTAGTAGAAAGTAGGTGGTTTCAGGACAATAGGAACCCTTAAATCCAAACTCATAATTCCCTCAAAAGTAGCTTTCCAGATTTTTATTTCCCACTTCCTATCCTCCAAAATCAAGGTTTTTGGGACCTCCAGATCAT
This sequence comes from Thalassia testudinum, assembly GCA_037157565.1. NCBI lineage: Eukaryota > Viridiplantae > Streptophyta > Magnoliopsida > Alismatales > Hydrocharitaceae > Thalassia > Thalassia testudinum. The sequence goes on from JAZHRO010000014.1 coordinate 59,693,680, forward strand.
TGTACACCCCATCTAAAATACCCAAGTCTAATAATTGTGGCTCAATCAAGATTAGCTTGGGTTTGATGATCTTAAGAATATCATAATTAAGCTCTTTAGGGTGTGGTTGAGGAATGGGGCTACTGATTGAATCATCAGGATTTGAATCGTCCAAGTTAGCCCCAACATGATCATAATCTTTAATGATCGGGCTATCAAATAGTTCGTCATGCTCCTCGAGCCTGATTGTCTCACTAAAATCCTCTTCCCTAAGTTCAAGTGAGACTTCACTAAAAGATTCTTCACCATCAGAGTCAAAGAATTCATAATCCTCATTTATATATGTCTCAAAATCGCATGTCATTTCTTGATCCATAGAGACATTTTTCCGCGCTTCCTGGCTCGAGCATCTTGGGTGAATTAATCGGTTCATCCTTAGTTGGTTGCCCTAAACCATCCTGGGCATCTTCGATCTCAAAACATGTATCCCCCCCAACAAGTGCCTGAGCAGGTTCAGACATTGGCTCTCCTGAAGGGGGTTCATCTTGAGAATCATCCTAAGACTTGACTAGGGCAACCACAAATTTCATCCTCAACCTTAACAACTTCCAAAGTAGAAACTTACCTGGGCGCTTATCCTTAACATCTTTGAGCAAATCCAATATAGAACAATTAAGTTCATCAATCATTTTGATCATAGGCTCCAATGCTTCAGTGCACAGTGTTGGCTGAGCTTCTAAAGATTGGATGGTATTCCTCAAGTTAGCCAACACCCTATCTTGGACCTAGTTTACCTAAACTGACTGGTTCGATTCAAGGTTGGGTGAGTTCGGGTCAAATATAGGGGAGTCAAGATATTAAGGTTCTTGGGGTCCTCCCTAATAGTAGGTCATTCTAGGTTGTTCAAAGAATGGTGGTGACCTATATTCAGTGGAATACTGTGGAAGGTAGGTGTTATAATCATTATATCCTTCCTGATTGTAGATCAGGTTGGTTTGGTGATCAAAGGATGAAGATCTATAATTAATGTAGCTCTAGGAAGGATAGTAATCATAGTCTTGTTGTCTATGGTTAAGCCCTGGACACTGAGGTTTGGTATCGTATCCCCAATCAAAGTTATCTCGACTAGGAGATGGGTAGTCATAAGTCGTGTCAGGATAGTAATCATCTCGAGGATAGGTAGTGATAGGAGGGTAGGATGGGAAATGTGTGTAGGATGTGGAAGGGTACATGGTAGGGTAAGAGGGGAAATCAGAAGAAAGAAAGGAGCCCTGTAATACAAATAATCAACCCTATCCTTAGGTGGGTTAGCCTAAAGACCTATAGACTCCCAGGACCCGTCTTGAGATTATAACCGATTTGGTCTACTTTTATTCAGTCAATCCAACCAGTTAGAAGGATGGGTTGGGGAGAAGGTTCTTTAGCTTATGCCTCCGATTCCTAGTGTACCCCCCAGCTGCGGTCGTTTGATGCTACTCCCCTAGCTAGACATCAGATGGACTAGCAGAAGCAGATTAATTGGAAAAAAATCTCAATCTAAGCCCCGACTGCTCAATTTTAGTTAGGCTTGGGATGATTGTACTCATGGAATGTGATGGGCCCTTTAGATGGGTTGTGCCCTTAATGTTCAATTCAAATGTGTGTGCGTGCACAACTAGGGTTTGCAAACAAGGTTATTTGATGATGTGTCTTTTAGGATTTAACCTTGTTTAGTAGCTTTTAGGGTTTAATCCTTAGGTTGGTTCAATCAAGGTTCAGTTGAACACTCCAGGTTTTACAAGCATTGGCAATGATATATTCCATTAGAAATCAAAGAAAAAAAAGTGTAGTGCCTGGTTCAGCCCTAAAAATCAACACTAAGTGGCAAGCTATTGATGAATCACTTTTATCTTAAGTAGTGCGGCCCAAACAGTTCAATCAATTGGCCTGTCGCACCACTTAGTTAAAGCACACAAAAATGTTTGACCTATTCAGATTTCTACTCACTTATTGGTGTGTTGAGTTAGGGTGTACCAGATCCACAGGTCAGATTTCGGTTAAATGGTAGAATCGATGTTGAAGTGGTGAGCCTTAAGTCAAGAGTTGTAGGTGTTAATGTGTGTCTCTTTTAGAAAATCCCACAATAGAAGAATATTTTCTTTTTTTAATATATGTAGGTGGGAGAGGTGAGGTGAAGTGACAATCAAACAATAAAATCTATCGTAGGATTTATGCAAGCACCTAAGTTGATTTGAGTTTGACTTATTAGGTTATGGAATGGAAATCTAGTGGGTGGGTGGGGGCAATAACTTACAAATATCTCTACTCGCACTTTATTCCAGTCTACCACCTTCGGCTCCTCGATCAGGTTCCTGCAAGACAATAAATCAAAGAAGAAAGATAGGTTAGAAAAATATGTAAGTAATGTGGGAAAATGCGAGAAAAAAATCAAAGAGCATTACCTCCCCGGCAACGGTACCAAAATGATGGTGGTGGATTCGCATGCGTAAAGGGTTCGAGTTTGGAAAACCCATCGTTGTAGTTCGATTCGCGATAAAATCTATCGATCAGAAAAAATTTATAACCGAAACTCAGAAAGTGAGTCCCGGGTTGAACACAGGGAGGTGAATGTTTGGTTATAACCAAATTGATTTATAACCAAACGTTTGGTTATAAATCAACGGGGAGGTAAACTTCAAATCACGCCTCCACCATTGTGCCAAGTTGTCCAGATGGTTGCGCGGACGTCTTAAGGCATGCAGTGGAGGAGAGCTCTCAACCGTTGGATCAAGATCCAATGGCTGAGAATTGATGATGAAGATGATGAGGGGATGCCTTCCAGTTGCTGTTGGCCGGTGTTGGGCGACCTGGATGGCACCACGTGGCATCATCTAGGCCTTCCATCTTTTGTCTGTTGGAAAGGGTGGCACGGTGCTCAGATCGGGATGATTCTCACGTTGCTAGATTGTGATCGTCGCTCCAGATCCATCCATACGGTCGGGTTTTCCATCTGAAACTCATATGGATGTCGCATTGTCCCCTGGCCATTGATCTTCCTCGGACTTCATATGATGCTATGGGATTCTGATCTAGACGTTTTTGGAGGTGTTAGACTCCGATCGTCGTCTTGATCAGATTCGTACAGTTGAATTGTCCATCTGAGGCCCTAAAATAAAATCTCCTTCCCTCCTGGCCATAGAAAGGACATAATTAACCTAAAATATACACAACTACTCTAAATGCAGGATGATGCATGCTATGTAATATTTATAACATGAAATACAAATCTAAGCCTAGAAACATGCATGAATAGGCATTTTAACCTAAATGAATGTGTCTACATCATTATGCAATGGATTCGAGTGAAAAAGCTGATTCACCTCTAAAGCCTGTACTTGACTGCTACTAAAATTCTAGTAGGATAGGCAAAACTCTTCCCTCGAGGTATACCAAATATTCTATGATTTCTACCATAGCTTTTAGCTTAGGTAGAGAATGTTTTGAGTCAAGTAGGTTTGTATTTGGTGGCTCACTCTCATTTGGTGCTACATATAGATTAGTACTACAAAATTTAGATTTCCAAATTATCACCTAAATCAACTTGGAGAAAAGTGGCAAAAACTATGCTCTTTTTGGTTCCTTTGTATTCACTCTCTCTTTTTTTCTTTTCTTTTTCTTTCGAGCTCACAATTTCACCAGATTTACACATATTTGGTAGTCTCACATGGCATTATCACTTTAATAAATTTCCAATAATCTTAACACTAAGTGAAAATTCCTCAGCCAGTGTTTGGATGATCAAAAATATAGAAAGGTAGGTTAATGCCATATTTAGTGGATCGCAAATGTGGTGGGTAATGCTACCTCAATGCAATTGAAATAATTACTAAGAACTCATCATTTTCTTCTGCTTTCTCTTTTCTAAAAAAAAATTTTTCTCCCTTTTTTTCTGTATATATCTTTTTTTCTCTTTTTTTTATCCTTTTTACGCGATACAGCACATGACCTATGCGAATTTTATTCAGGAGGCATTATTAGGGATTGGTAGTGTTCAAAAGGATATCAGGTGGCTTATTTGGTCGAAGTGCCTACTTTTGGCAGTAGGAAAGAGATGGATAGGACAATGTATTTCTGATCTTGATAGCCATACCCACCTTCATCCAAGGATTCCATAAAGAATGGTTGTAACCATCCACCTTAGTCTTAGTTTTATTAGAACTCGATCTTTGCATATTTGCCTTATTTGGTGGCTCTCGGAAATTCACAAAAAATTTATATGCAGGAACTAAGAGCAAAACTATGCCTAAATCCGAGTATCATTACCTAATTATCAAACATTCCATATTCGTTGCACTAATCTTAGAGCACCAATACCACTCTACTCTCATCTCACACTATTTGGTGGATTTTCTATAAGAAGGTTTGCCTGACTCCCTAACCACTATCCAAGGGTTCAGGAAAAGAAGCACTGCTTCTTCTCGACAAACTAAAGACATCTATCAATCTTCACAGTGAATCCATTGCAAAATCTGTGTGAGTGTGAAAATTATACTAGATTCAAGATTACAGGAATCAACTAGAGGATAAAATCCTTAAAGCAACCTCTTGATAAAAATCTTATTCATGGATGCAATATATATATATATGCTATATACAATTAACCTCTTATGATTTGTACTTAATATTGTTCCCTTATTAGGTTACATTCAGCTTAGTCTAATTCAGAACAAAAAGGTGAGTGAACGAGTTGAAAGTGGTTGTTGCGGACGATTTCTAACTCCAATGCAAGCATTGGAGGAGGAGTCAGTTGTTCTTAAATTATGGACCCTAAAGTACATTTAACATTCTGCTTAGAGGTTTTTCTAAGTATTGGCATAAAATTTTTTAGTTTTACTATATACTACCCCCTACCTAAGTTCTTACAAGTCCTCAAGCATGAATATAAAAGAAATAAATTACAACAGGGAGTAAGTGGGTATAAATCACCTGGAATCGCTCCTGAATTTTTATTCATCGTAGGCCAACCAGACGATATGTATAGAAATATGCTAAAGGAAAATATGTTATGTATAAAGATATGTATATATGTATAAGTGGCTGAGTTTAATGCCTCCAGCTGGGCAAAACTCAATCACCCATCCTCAATAAGGTTGATGACTTCATCTGTAAGAGGAGGTTCCTAGGCCATAAATGGCTTGAGGCCTAGCCATTTACCGTAGAAACATGCCCAGGTTTTGGGTCCTTGATTTGGACCGCCCATTAGAATAGGGGTGAATCACAATGTACGGGCCAGTCCACTTGGACTTGAGTTTTCCTGCAAAGAATTTCATACGTGAATCAAATAACCAGACACGTTGGTTGGGTGTGAATTGCTTTCTCCAGATGTGGCGGTCGTGAAAGGCCTTCGTCCTATCTTTATAGATTTTTTCATTCTCGTAGGCCTCCCACCGAATCTCTTCTAATTCATCGAGCTAGAGCTTCCTTTCATAACCTCCCACATCGAGGTTAAAATTACACTTTCTCACTGCCCAAAAGGCATAGTGCTCCAGCTCGACAGGAAGGTGACAGGCCTTTCCATATACATGCAATTTTGCAACATTCCTAGTGGTGCCTTGTACGTGGTCTGATACACCCAGAGTGCATCAATTAATCTGTCGACCAATCCTTCCTATTTGGTCTAACCATCTTTTGGAGGATCAGCTTGATTTGACGGTTAGACACTTCAACTGCCCATTGGTCTGTAGATAATATGAGGTGGCTATACGGTGATGTACCCCATATTTCTTTAGTAACAACATAAAGTGGGGGCAGATAAAGTGACTACCCTCGTCACTAATTAATTAGAGCATGGGGTACATCGAATCTTGCAAAAATATATTCTCGTACGAAAGAGATGACAGCCTTATGATCAACCCATCTCGCTAGGATGGCTTCGACCTACTTTGAGAAATAATCAAATGCGAGAAGTATGTACTCAAAGCCATGCAAATTCGGGAAATGGCCCATGAAATTGATGCCCCATACATCGAACATTTCTACAACCAAGATTGGTTGGAGAGGCATCATGTCTCTCCTGGTCATAGAACCGACTGACTGGCATCGTTTGCAACACTCAGCATAATCGTGTGTATCTCTGAAAATGGTTGGCTAGAAAAATCCTGATTGCAAAATTTTCACAACGATTTTTCAACCCAAAAAATGGCAACCATAGGATTCACTGTGCCAAAAAGATAACACACTTGAGATTTCGAAGTCTGGGATGCACCTCCTGATGATCTGATCGGCTCCAATGCGGAAGAGCAAGGGGTCATCCAAGAAGTAGAATTTGGCCTCAGATATAAATTTGAGTTTTTGGTCCGTGGATAAATTTGTAGGAATCTTACCTGCGACAAGATAATTTGCAATATCCACAAACCAGGGAAATTCAACGGAATGGATTGCCAACAGAGATTCATCCGGGAATTAATCTGAAATGAATAGGGAATAAAGGATGTGGGCTGTGTTTAATCTAGATAAGTAATTCACCACAACATTTTGTGCTACAACTTTGTTGTGTATTTCAACATCAAACTCATGCAAGAGAAGGATCCATCTGATAAGGCAAGGTTTGGCATCCTTCTTTTCCAACAAAAGCCGAAGGGCGGAATGGTATGTGAAAATATCACTTTAGACCCAGGCAAGTATGATCGGAATTTCTCCAACTCGAAGACTACCGCTAGTAGTTCCTTTTCAGTGATAGTATATTTGTGCTAAGCCTCATTCAGTATCTTGCTAGTGTAGTATATTACAAAAGGTTGTTGCTCCTGACGTTGGCCTAAAACAACTCTGATGGCGAAATTGGAGGCATCGCACATCATCTCGAAATCGAGAGACCAATCGGGTGGTTGGAGAATTGGAGAATTGGAAAAAGTCTTTGCAAGGTCTCGAAGGCGTTGAGACACCAGGCATTAAAATCAAATGGGGTGTCAGCCACTAGAAGATTCGTCAGTGGACGTGCCATTTTTGAGAAATCACATATAAATCTCCAGTAAAATCCTATGTGGCCCAAGAATGATATGATCTATTTAACCGAGCTAGGTGGAGGTAATCAGGATATGATTTCTAACTTGGCTCGGTCAACTACGAGTCCATTGGATGAGATCCTATGTCCTAGTACAATGCTATCCCTCACCATGAAATGGCTTTACTCCTATGAGTACTAGGTTTACTTCAATGGATCATTTCAGGATCTTGGTGAGGTTATCAAGACAAGATGAAAAGTCATCTCCGAAAATAGGGAAATCATCCATAAACACTTCCACATAATTCCCAATCATATCAGAGAAGATGGTTATCATACAACACAGAAATGTCACTGGTGCGTTGCAGAGGCCGAAGAGCATTTTGCTTAAAGGTGAATGTTCCAAACGGACATGTGAAAGTGGTCTTGTCTTGATCTTCCAGGCTAATCGCTACCTGATTATACTCGAAGTACCATCCAAAAAGCAAAAGAAACTACATCCAGCTAACTACTTTAAAATTTGATCAATGAACGGTAAAATGATCGTTCTGGGTTGCCATATTCAGTTTCTTATAGTCTATGCAAACCCACCATGAAGTTGTAGTGCAGGTTGGGATGGATTCTCTCTTGTCATTTTTTATAACGGTGAGTCCTACTTTCCTGGGCACAATCTGGATAGGACTCACCCACTGGCTGCCAGAAATCGGATACACAATGCCCTCATCCAACCATTTAATGATCTCCTTCCTAAAAACCTCTAGCATATTTGGGTTTAGCCGTCTTTGAGGTTGTCTCAAAGGTTTCACCCCCTTATCTATGTAAATGTGATGAGTGCAATACGAGGGGCAAATCTCGCAGAGATCAGCAATACTCCACCCAATAGCAGCCCTATGGTCTTGTAAAATAGAAATTAATTGATGTTCCTATTCCTGGGTCAAGTGCGCACTAATAATGACTAGGTATGTCTTACTTTCACCCAAAAACACATTTTTGAGTGAGTCGGGTAAGGGCTTCAGTTCAATCACTGGTGGGTCAAAATCAGAAGTATGAGTAGGAGGAGCAAAATCAATGGCAGGAATCTGATGATCCTGATACGTGGGAATTCATATTAGGATGTGATTGCATTAATGGGAAACCATATTTGGTCAGTTGTGATTACATTAATGGGAAACCCGTTTGTCATTGTCATGCCTTCCTATGTCAGTAGGGGTGCGTTAGTAATTTATGGATCAGGATGATCAGACTCAGGGGTGTCCTGATTAGATGAACACCACAGAAAATTGGATCCACGGGAAAAGATGTGCATTACGGTGGTCTTAGTCTCGTGTGGATCAAGGTCTAGAAACCATGACAATAAAGACTAATGCGACATTGGGTCATCACAAAGGAGCCCAATGTTACCACAGAAAGCTGATTCTTCATCTTCACCGTCCTCCTCGATGTGTTCACAATCAAAGTTCCTTGATGCCTTGAATACGTCCAATCTAAGTCTTTCATTTCATAGGGCAATCTCCATACACTCGGATGCACAATCGATGTTTGCTTGGGTTGTTGCCAAAAATGGAAAACCTAAAATGATCGGAGAATCATGTAGATTAGGATAAACTTCTATACAGAGAATGAAAAAATTTGCAGGAAAACAGAATCCGTAGACGTTAACGATCACGTTCTCAACCACCCCTTCGGTGTTTTCACTAATCAATCGGCCAGTTGAACAGTAATCGAGGTGGGTTTTAACTCCCCGAATTGAAATCGATCATATACGGTAGTGGGAGTCAGGTTGATGGATGAACCCAAATCAAGAAGGGCCCGACCAAATGGAGAATCCTACAAAAAGTAGGAAATGAGTCGGGTACCAAGGTCTTTCTTCCTAGGCGGTAGGTCAGCTAGAATCATGGCGCTAGCTTCCTCTGAGTATATCGTCTATCGTCTGTTCTTCTGTTGTCGCTTCGGGGTACAATAGTCCTTAAAGAACCTAGTGACAATGGGAATGTGATCTATAGCCTCGAGGAGAGGGACCTGAATATGAACTTCGTTGAACATCAATTTCACGTCCTCGAAATTTCGCGTACCCCTTTTCTATATTGTATCTCGTGTCAAAGCCTTAGGAAAAGGGACTAGAATCTCTGGGTCAATTGGCCTCTTGCCCTTATCTGCCGTAGGTGGCTTCTGAGCTGAGGAAGGAGTCAAACCATCATGCGGTGAAGGGCATGAAAAATCAAGACTTGCCTGCCTAAATGGTGGGTCACATGTCTTCTTCCCTCTCCTCAACGTAACAGCTTTCACATTAGCATGTTGTCCATGAGGTCGTGGAAGAGTGGAAGGGGCAGAATATGCAGGGTTCTGTAGCAAAGGTGGTTGGCCATAACCCGGTGGTGCAAGAGGTGCTGTAATATAGCATGCGCATGTCCCTGTGGTGCCCGAAACATAGGCGGGGCACCTTGGTTCTACACATATCGTGGGTTAGGGATAGGTTGGGAGGGAAAGGCTCCCTAAGTTCTATGCTCCTACAACAGCTGGTTCTTTATGTTTTGAATACTCTGTATCTAGTCATCCATTGCCTTCATGATCTGCAGGCTATCCAGCATGGAGTTTTGCATGGATTCTTGCAGTTCCTCCTTTAGTGTCTCCAAAGGTCGGCCCACTCTGGGAGGTGTTCGACAGCTTGATGCAACGGCTGATATAAGGAACGGGATTGCTGCTGTTGAGATGGGAATGGCTACTACTTTGGAAACGTGTTTTGCACATTCTCATATTGTCTGGTCTAGTAGTGTTGATCTTGATGTGGCCTCTGCGAGTTACCAGAGTAGGAGAAATTCGGATGCTGGCACCAACCACGGTTATACGTCTCCGAGTATCAGCTATTATGCATGTATCCCTAAATAGCATTGACGTCTTCATAGGCCAACGATGTCTAAGACATATATTCATCAAGGGAATATGCATTAAAATCATCATGTGGTGAGTAACCCTGATTATGCTGTCTCAGATCGAGATTATTCACGAGATCCTGATATAAGGGATCCCGTGAATGTGGAGAAGATGCATTCTGAGTGAGTAAATTAGCTCGAGCAGGTGGGGCTAGGGGTGCATAGGTGGATCTAGATACAGTAGAATTTCCAGAGAATTCAGGTTGAGCTTGAATCAATTCATCGAGCTTCTTATCTGGTAGATCCACCTTATCCAACTTCTTGGTGATGATGTCCATATCAGCTTGAGTAGACTCAACGTGAGCCTCATGGACACTAACCCATTGCTGTCCAGGTCACTAGAATTGGTTCATTGATGCATCATTCATCGAATTCTCCACCAAAGACTCAAATAACTCAAATGTGCTATTCTTGTCTTTTGCAAGGAAATTCCCACCACTGGATGCATCGGCCAGATACCGATGGGTGTCATTGATAAACACTAGTTTATCATCATTTTTATGTCCCAAAACTAACCTAGCTCTAAGGGTTTAACTCAGCAAATGGGTTTTTGGGTGGCATTTAGGCATTTACCTAGGATAGGCATGCATTGCATTTTAATGAATTTTTGATGCATTTATTTGAGTGTCAGGATTAGGCAGAATGTCAGATCCCACACATCTTGGCACTCAAGAAGGTAGAAGATGAAGAAGCTCCTATCAGCTGGATCCTAGTTTGATCCAACTCATTTCAGCTAAATCCCAGCTAAATCTAGCTCATCCTAGCTGGATCCCAACTCCTTCTAGCTGGGTCAACTCACCCTTAGCTCCATTAAGCTCATCTCAGCTAAATGAAAGCTCTAGCTAGTTCACCTTAGCTCCATTTAGCTAACCTCAGCTGGATGGCAGCTCAAACTAGCTAAAGACAGTTCATCCCAGCTTAATTCCAACTCTTTGAACTTAGAAGAGTTCACTGGAAGTTCAACCAAACTAGGACTAGCTACTACTACCAAGTAGCTAGACTTGGTCAGCTAGAGATGATCTTAACCAGCTCAGGCCAACTCAAGTCCAACTCCCGGGGACTCCACTTAGCTCAACATAGTTTAGCTAAGCTACCTTAGCTACTTCAGCTAGCTAGGTCCTCCCTGGGAATATCAGACCCAGCTCATATCAGTAGAAGCTAGCTCATCTTAACTTGGCTTAGCAGGTAGCAAAGAACTAGCAAGCTAAGACCGCTAAGGTAGCTCCTTGCATCTCTCTTTAGCAGCCTCTAGCTCCAGTGTAGCTCAAGATAACTACCTCCAGCTCTTCTCCCCAAAACCCTAGCTCCAAATGCCTCCAACCCTACTCCCTACAAGGTAAGCTAGCTAAGCTAGCTTAGCTTAGCTAGGCACCTCCTTGGCAACCCTACCTAACCTTAAAACCCACCTACCTAAACTCCACCCAACAACCCTAAACCTGAGTCAACCTAAGTTAACTAGTCCTACTCCACTTTGGCGCCAACTTCACACATGCTTTCAACCCACCATCACCACCAAGGGACACCATATTTTGGCCCCAAAACTCCCTCCATAACCACCAACAAAGTGGCACCAACTCAACTCCTTATCCCAACCCTTCATCCACCATCAACCATGATCTCCACCATCCATGTTTTGGCACCAACCAAGCCTTCTAGAAAGCCCCTCCTTTGGCACCAACTTGATGTGACTCTTCACCACCAAAATCCACCAACACCACCTACAACTACCCCCCTTTACACCCTTAAGTTGGCGCCAACAAGCCTACACCCTTGGATTCCAATAACCACCCTTAACTACCTACCAAACCTAATCCTAGCCCTACACCTAAGCCCACGCCAACCACCCCTCACCTACTCTATATATACCCCACCTATCTACCACCTAAAAATCATCTTCCTCCATTAGTTAGGTCCACCATTCTTCAAACACATCTCCACGCCAAGGAAGAAGGAGAGAAGAAGATCAAGGGGGCAACCTACCTGCCCCCTTGGTGCCTTCTTCCTCTCATTCTTCTCCCATAGCCATGCCAAGGAGGAGAGCATCTTCTCCTAGAGGGGATGGCTAGGCAAAGGAGGAGCCAACAAGGTGGTTGACACCCACCTTGAAGGAGAGTTTGAAGGAAGGCCAATTGAAGAAGGAAGAGAAGGACAACTCTTTTCAAGTGTGGGGCAACCACACTTGGAGCAAGAGCCACCCAGATCCTCTACTAGAATCACCCCTTCTTTATCTTCTATTGTATCTTTTGTGTTAGCTAGTAGTTTGTTACTCTTGTAGAAGCATTCCTCTACCTGTATGTTACTCTTCTAGCAATACAGAATTTGTTTTGCCTTCAAATTTTCATGTTGTAGTTAGTGTGTTTTCTATGTTGTTCTTGTAGTTGTAGTGCACACACTCTCCTCTTCTAATTACCCTAGGCGCACTTGCTAGGGTGAACTTAGAAGAGAGAACTCCAATTCTGTCACCTAGGTTTAGTGATAGGTGTAGTTGTAGCATAATTTCATATTCGCATATCTCAAGCTTGATTGTTTTGAAAAAAATATAAAACAACAAAATCAAAATCACAAAAAGAAAGTGTGGATTTGAGAGGCGAGAGAGAGAAGCACTCATGTGAATAACAAAATTTGCCTCCTTGGAAGACCTTAGATACTTCCACTATCTAGGTTACAAATTTTAAAAGTGAATCAATTTTTGCACATTATGACTTATAAAACCCGTTATTACAAATCGCGTAAAAACTCGATCAATCATCTAGCCCATGCTAAAAGATCTGAGCAAGGTGCCATCTGGGCACACCATGGTGCGAGCATTTCCTAAGGAGATCATGAAATTTGTCCCAGGCATCATGCAACTTCTCTCCTGGTCCTTAGGAGAATGTCATAATCACACTCCTCATCACGTTTGTATGACCAATCAGGAAGAACTTTTTCAGGAATTCATGTCGTAATTCCACCCAAGTTCCAATTGGCCTTCCAATGGTCTTGAACCAATATGAAGTTTTGTCCTTAAGAGAAAATGAAAAAAGCTTCATGAGAATAATTCCCAGATCAACATTTTTGGGTCAAACCATTTCCGCGATTCAACTCAGGTCCTCTATATGCTGGAAAGGATCTTCATTCGAGTTTCCATAAAAATAATTCTGGATCAGGCTGATCACATTGGGCTTCAACTAAATGAGTCTCCCCCTGCGGAAATCTAGACTTGAATCGACACCGTCGGATCGTAGAAATCCCGTAGTTGTTCTCCTCGAGGTAGATGCTGCATTCTATCCAATGTCATCATGATTCTATCGATATTTTGCTGATATCGTTCCTCTGATTCAACGACCTGGGCTTCTAGGTGAGCCATCAGGTCCAGATTCGCAAGGTCCTAACCAAGTCCAGGTCTAGCATTAGCCATCTTGGCTAAATGAGTTGAAAAAGAAGAAGATTGATGTAGACACATTTAATTAGGTTAAAATGCCTATTCATGCATGTTCCTAGCCTTAGATTTGTGTTCGCACACTGAATCGGTGTTTTAAAAGTCATGTGCTGTAGTATAGCCAATAAATCACGTAGAACACTTAAAATTTATAGCTTGAAAGAATTTCGATGTCGAACGTAGGGAGCAATATGGCAATTTATCTCAAGATCACAATTTTAAGCAAGAATATAATAATGTAATAGCAATTTCAAGCACAAATGATATAAATATAAATTCAAGAGTCAATGTGAAAAAAAAATTAGGGTAAAATGGTGATTTGAATTACCAAATTACCTATTACAATTGTACTTAAATAATGCAATAGTATCAATCAAACCAAATGCCACTTATAATGAGTTCGCAGTGCACTTTCTCTCTGATGCTACAGTGCATAAGCAATGTTCCTCTTTTGACTGCTTCTTCTCTTCTTCTTCTTCGACTTCTCCTCTGTGGCTTTTTCGCTTCGCGCACAAGGGAGGGATTCACGAAATTGACTAAGTGTCAGACAATATTCTCTGAAGCAAAACCCTCCCACCCCCTCTCTTTCTCTTTCCTCTTCCTTCTCCTCTCTCAGAATCGGGTCTATAATAGGGTATACAGGTAGTTGGATTGAGTACGTTGGCCAAGCCTGCATGCATGGGTCACGGGCAAGGCGTGTAGGGCATGTTCGCGGGGGACCTCACCCCTAGTGTCGAGGCAAAGAGGCCTTGGCACTAAAATAATTTATGCATTGTCGTGGCTTTGTCTACTTACGATGTGGGATTAGTCCCACAAGCTCTCCTCTTCGCGCACAGCCATGAGCTGTGATGAGAACCTCATCATGAGCCATAACTAGCTCATTTTGACCTAATACAAAGGATAAAAGCTCCTACATATCTCAAGGAAAGGCTTAACTCAGAGAATTCTGAGTTTAAGGAGAAAACAAGTCATAAGGGGTAAAAATGCAATTTTACCAGTATAATCTGCATACAGGGTAATTCATGGCCCAAACACAGGTCAAAGCAACTTAATAAAAATAAAAGTGGGATGAAATGATCTAGCAAGGGCTACAGCAATTCCAAGAAACTAAATGATAATCTGTAACCCTAAAACAACCCACTTCAATTCACAAGGTTCGAGGCAAAGTAAAAATAGAATAAACCCTCTAAAATTCATAGAAAAATAATCTCTAGGGTTTAGAACCTTCAATTTGGCCTTCAGAACCCATTTTGACCTACATTGAGAACCATGCCCAATTAATAACTTAATTTGGGTTTTTGCGTAAATTGACTGGTCAAACAAGGTTTAATATAGAAATGAAATTCACCATCAGATTCCTTAGGTCCTAATTAGTCATGTATAAAAACTTGAGCCTAATAAGAAACCTCCTTGACCGACTTTACACTTTGGTCCTCATATATTTACTCTTTGGCCCTCAACTTTTGAACCCTCGCATTTTGGCCCCTAACTCTCCTTCGTTCTTTGCGATCAGGTCCCCCCTGCAAAACCTGCCAGCACCATGCTCCGGCGACCTTGCGCGGAGCATGGCGCCGCGCAGGGTGAGGGGGGGACCTGGCAAGTAAACCGGGGGTGCCCTGCGTCGTCAGCCGTCGCAGGGACACCCCCCTGGTCGTTATAACCCACCATACCGGCCGTGCGAACGCACGGACGGTATGGGTTCTTGTTTCCGGCCATCCTCCGGCGAGGGAGACACGTCGTCTCCCTCCGCCTTCCTCCCTGTTTGATCCCTATAAATACCCCCCGTTGCTCCACCGACCGGGGCAGCTCGGGTCTGACGGAGAAAACCCCCAACTTTCTTCTCCTCTCCCTCCGGCAGACGCCCACCAGCTCCGGCGGTTCCTCCTCCTCCTCTTCGCTCTGCCGCAATACCAGCAGCAGAGACCTCCTCCCCTGCTCTTCCTGCGCCACGCCGTACCCAGCTGGCGCCTCTCCAGCCCTCTGCTCGCCGCCGCCCTTTCCCCTGGGCATCTTCTTCTCCGGCGACAGTCGATACGACTGTCGCCCTGCCCCGGCCCCTTTCGTCTCCGTAGCTAGGTCAGAACTCCTCCCCATCTCCCCCTCTTTCTTTTCCTCAGTGTCTTTTATTTGATTAAACCCTCGACCGCTCCTGTTCACCCTCACCTTCTCTGCCTCCGGCCATCCTCCGGCGAGCCGCTCCCATCACCTCAGCAACCCACACGGCTCGCCGACCACCGCAGGACCTCCGCCTCCTCACCCTGATCAACCCCCGCCCTGCCACTTCCCCCACATCACCCTCTGCAACCCCACCGAACAAACCATCCTCCGACCCACAGTCCGACCTAGGGCAGCCCTTGCACGCCGCCCCTCGCCTCGCCACCACCCACACGAGCTTCGCCGCACCCTGGCGAAGCTCCTGGCACTTTTTGATTAGGCCGAGAGGCCGTTTTCTTGTGAACAGGACACCCGACCTCCGCCGCCATTGCCGTGCAGAAGAAGCTGCTTCCGCCTGCAGCTACAGGCGCGCCACGCTCACCGCCACGCCCAGATTCAACTCCCAGGCCTTGCGAGGCGTTCCGACAAAACACCAGGCCCGCAGCTAAGGCAGAAGGCTTCGCGTGACGCCGCGATCTCCCGCTGCTTTCCCCGCTGCGGGCGCGCAATTGAGGTGGGACATTTAGTCCCACCTCGGAAAAGCCTGAAGAGGCGCAGCGATATAAGATGCAAAAGTGCTGGAGGCTTACTGCCTCAGCACACGGGGTGAGGTCCCCTTCACCCGCCCGGTTACCCGGTCTCATCCGCGCTCACGCCCCGCGGACCTGACCCGACCCGACCCGACTTAGACTGACCTGCACTCCTCGCCCACCACGCACGCCGGTGGGCCTGGACCCGGGCACGACCCGTACCCGATTACCTGGCAGCTCTGGGAGAGCTTTCCCAAGAGTGGTTTCAGAGAGAGAGAGACGCGGGGGGAGAGGGTAGAGTAGGTTTTGTTCTCTGACGTAAGCTCTGAAGTGTGCAGGCACAGGTAAAGAAGAAGAACCGCGGAAGAAGAAGGAAGCTGAGGGAGACACTGTAGCAACAGGCAGTTTAGGTCGTCTGATTTGGAAATCAGACGACGGCCTGAAGGGAAAAGAAGAAAGAAGGAGGGGTGACGTCCCTGGCTGGAAAAAGAAAAGAAGGAAGAAGGAGATCTGAAGAAAGAAAGAAGAACATCACCTCTGCAGAACAAAGAAGAAGAAGGAAATCTGAAGAAAGAAAGAAAGAAGAGCATCACCTCTGCAGAACAAAGAAGAAGGAGATCTGAAGAAAGAAAGAAAGAAGACCATCACCTCTGCAGACAAAGAAGAAGAAGATCTGAGACGAGGAGAAAACAAAGAGAAAAGAAGACAACAAATTCTTTCCCTCTCTCTTTCTTTTTGTAAAAGAAACATGTATATCTCTAGAATACAACTTGCTCCCTGAGTTCGACCTCGGGAACTCTTTTATTTTCCGAGTAAAAAAAAATTTATATATTTGAAATGTTGGTAATAACTGGCTATACTACAACGTTATAACAATAAAACCCGGTTGACCCAACGTCAATCATTTTGGCGCCGGTGCCGGGGAGCAACGGCTATTCTAGAGGTAAACATTCCTGTTTCTTTTTTTTAATTTTTGATAATCTCCTCTCTTTTGTGCAGCTACAGGAACTCAAGAAGACAAGCAACCACACGACAACCACTCCGAAGACAGGTAAATTTTTTCCTCTCACTATTAACCCCTAAACTCTAAAGAGGAAGAAAAGAAAAGAACAAGCAATATAGGGCTAACCTGTCTTCCATACTTAGTAACCATAAAGAGTTGCATGTTTTCAACTCATCACTCCTGCACACTATTAAGGGTATTTAAGGGCTAACACATTCTTGCTTGAGCCCTAATTGCCCAACAAAGAGTTAAATGGACCAAGTAGAGCCAACATAAGGTCAAACATTAGGATTTCAGTAGAGACACACCCCTTAATCAAGAATTGAGGAAATCCAAAAGTGGTGTGCCCAAGCCATTGATTGAAAATAATTAACAAGAAAAATCCTAAACAATTGGCTCTCTCTAAACACTTGAACCCTAAAAGACAAGACCTGAAAGCTCTCAAAGAAAACAAGAGGTAAAGTTGACCCCTTTGGGTCAACCAACCTTAAATTAGGTCACTTTTTGCACTTAAAAAGACTAAAGTTCAAGTGAAACCTTAAGCACCCTGATCTTAAAATTGGTAGACTTAAGAGGTCAAGATCCCCATTCTGGTCTACCTGGAACCGCAGTGACAAGAGAGGTCGGGTGGGGGAAACCCTGTAACCCGTGGGGACGCTCTACCGTGTAGGGGTCTTCGCGGGACTCTCCCTCTCTGGCTGCCCAGGTAATTCTCAGGTGGACGATCTTTCTGATCAAGGGGTCCATCTGCCCCGCACCTCTATAGTCACCCAACACATTTTTGGGTGTCTTGATTGGGTCCAGCACCTTCTAAACTTACCTCTTCCAACAGTGCATGTACGGAAGGAGGTCCCTAAGACCACCCTTAAGACCTCCATTAGAAATTCGCTCTCGTCAAGGCTAAGCCTCGGCTCCTTTGTTTTTGCAGAAATCATTCACATAGCCCCTCTTTCCTCTGATTCTGAACAAAATCCCCTTCTTCCATCGTGATTCAAACTTTGATTCTATATCTTGATTCCACCACCTGATCCAATTATGCAACCTAATTACCTAGCAAGACTACCATTCAAAAAACCTGAATATCTGAGATCCATGAAAGATAAGATGATTGAGGATGCCCTTGAAATCTATGAAATCAAACCCTCAACACCAGTAGAAAACATTCAGGTTGATGTCCCAACAACCACAGCTTTCATCATAAACTGTGCCCAAATTCTATTGACTGAAATTTCAAAAGGATCAACCCGAGATATGCTCATGACAGGATACATTGAGATGGAAAAATTACACCAATCTGAATACCTTCAATGCTTGACAAATCCTGTACTTTGGGAACAACACCAAGATGCCCTTATGAAACGGGTAGAAATGATGAAATCAGTAGAACAAATTATCAACCAGAAATACCCATATATACCAGAAATAGAGGATGAACCATCTTGGAACAATATTAAGGAACAATCCAGTTTCCCAGATCTCGGGACTGGGGCACAAAGTGGTTGTGAAATCCCAACCCAAATAGAAGACAATGTTGAATTAGGTTGGGATATTGCAGGAGAACACAATGATGAGCCAAACTTAGACCATGAATTGCCAAGCCTAGAATTTCAAAACTCCTGCAATAATGAGATCAGAACTGAACCTTCTGAGGGTATAAATTCCGCCCCTTATTTTGATAAGGTGGCCCTCGAAGGTTATTCGGACTTAGGTTCTAATAATTCTACCCACATCCTAAGCCTAGAACCTAGATCTGAAACTTATTGGGAAGATTATGAGGCCCCTTATGAGAAAGATCAAAATTTTACAGAATATGATTCCGGGCCTCTATTTGATGAATATCCCTCTCCAACATCTTCAGAAAATCTGATCGATTTTCCAGAGAACATGCCAATTTATGATACAGAGACTGAGGAGTTGGACGAGTTGGATTTTAATTGGGTCTATCCTACCAGCTTGGAGCTTGAGCCTAGACAGAATGCCTTTTCGAGCCCAGAATTGACATATAGGCTAGACCCCAATCAGGCTGCTGATTCCACATCTGATGATTTTTGCTGTGGTGGAATTCATGATCATGAATCTCATTTTCGCCAACTCTCTGACAATTTCAAATCTGACTATAATTGCGGAGAGATTCCCCTTCCTGAACACGCCAGGCCTATCTACGACCTCAGTTCTCATGACTCTAACTCCGACTCTGAGGTCCTGATTCCCGAGATCACTGATAACACAGAATCATTCCTTTTCGATCCTCAGGAACCAAAAACAGAAAATGCCAAGAGTGATTGCAACCAAGAATCCAAATTTTTTCTCGAATCCGATTCCTTTCATCCTACAAACACTCTTCTGGCATTTGATAGTTACCCAGAGGACTCTCTACAGAAAATCACCTATCATCTGTTTCTAGAAGAGCCCTCGTACACAATGGCCACCTCATCCGCACACACAGAATGGATCAAAACCTCTCCCAAACCCCGACCCGCAACCGGACTCAATTTCTATTCAGATTCACCTCTCACCGAGCCGATTGCATTTCCACATCAGGTTTCGAACATTGATCAGACTACATACCATGCTCTATCATTCTCTGATCACCCCTGTAGGGTTTCCGCGTCATTCATTGATTATTCTACGGGTCCCTACTCTGACCAGGCTGATTCGACTCAGCCAAACCTTGCGTTTACACTTCCACATCTATCTGAGCTTCATAGTTTATGGTGGGTTCCACACCTTTTTATCCACATCTATCAACCCACCAGATTGATTGGGTTTGGGCTGCATCATCAGCCTGTTGATCTGAACAAGCACCTGGTTGGACCAACCAGGCTCTTAATCAAGGTGCTTGTCTTACAAAACTCTGCTGATTTGACCATCCCCTCTCCATCGCATTTCCCGCTTGGCTGAAGGCATCAAATTTAGCGCTCAACGGGAGGCAGCCCGTCATTCTCTTTGAAAACCTGAAACTTGTTCTGACAGCTTTTTGCACTTGAAGTTCACACTTTAGGGCAGCCGACTCCACCTCAGGTGCTTGCATCTGAGATTCATCAAAACAGCTATCCTAATGTATGAACTTAGTTGAATAAAAACTCCTAGGTTACAATGAGGACATTGCAAATCTTAGGCATGGGGGGGTAGGAAAGTACAAAAACTTGTAAGAAAAAGTTTCAAACAAAAAAAATTCACATATGCCAAAAACACCATAAAAATTAAAAAATTATCGAAAAAGAATAAGAGGAAAAGAGGAGAAGGAAATTTTGTGAAGGAGAAAAGAAACAAAATGAAAAAGGAGCACAAAATTATAAAAAAGGTGATAGTCATTAGTCAGGAACTAAGGAATTAACCTAAGTTCTAGACCTCATTCAAGAAAATAACTGAAAAGTGCACAATGAGATTAGTAAGAATGCAAACCTTAGGCATTCTTGAATAGACTCGTAGTACCCATTAAGATCTGGACACTCCTCAAGAGGTTGAGGAAAATGAAAAGCTGAAGTATTAGGTCTAAGGCTTAGGGAGTATTCGGCCTCGTTAACTAATTTTTGGTTTACGGGACTCAGTAACCTAAGCACCCTAATCTCACACACGGCCTGGTTCAGTAAGCGTAAAAATCAGAATCACGCAGAAGCGTCGCAAAATTCTGAAAAGAACACCTAGAATAGGAGCGGCCGATCAACACAATTTGATTTGGACGAGTTCCCAGCGCGGAGAGGCGGGAAATCCCCTCGAAGATGCGTAGCAAAATATCATCTCCTCGGTGCTTGTCTCCTAGGATATTTACATATCCTACTGGGGGCATGTAAGCACTCTGCTGGTTCAGATTCCATGGATGGCATTATCTCGAAGTGTCAATTGCCAGGGTCTGGATTCGGCCACGGAACACCATGGATGGGATTATCTCGAAATCTCAATAGCCAGGGTTCCGGGGGTTGCCATGGGCGGTGCTATCTCGAAGCATCGATCGCCAGGAACCCTTGAGGATTGATGATGGGAGCAAGGAATCTGATACAGACCGTGTTGAAAAGCTAATCCTAGGCTAGAACTAAAAAGAAAAAGAAAGAGAAAACTCTCCAAACAGAAAAACTTTCTATCTCTCTCTTACAAAACGCACTGCGAACTGAGCCAGGGCTAAAATCATTTCAAGCACGGGTGCTTTAACCACGAAGTCCAATAAACCTTAGGTTAGTTCTTGTGGGCCTTAAAAACCTTTGCTAAAAGACTGAGGCTAAGGCTAGACAGATTTGGATCTTGATTGGTACTAGAGTACCTTTTAGGCCTATGGTCAGCATTCTAACCTAATCTATGCTCAAATAAATAAGGCACTTAT
This sequence comes from Thalassia testudinum, assembly GCA_037157565.1. Taxonomy (NCBI): domain Eukaryota; kingdom Viridiplantae; phylum Streptophyta; class Magnoliopsida; order Alismatales; family Hydrocharitaceae; genus Thalassia; species Thalassia testudinum. Next base: position 59,714,991 of record JAZHRO010000014.1, read on the forward strand.
CTAAAACTATTAAAAACTTCATGGTCAAGAACAAGGGATTGAAACCTTAAGTTTTTGCTAAGGGACTAGCAAAAGCTAGGCATGGGGGTATGATGAGAACCTAATCATGAGCCATAACTAGCTCATTTTGACCTAATACAAAGGATAAAAGCTCCTACATATCTCAAGGAAAGGCTTAACTCAGAGAATTCTAAGTTTGAGAAAATAAGTCATAAGGGGTAAAAATGCAATTTTACCAGTATAATCTGCATACAGGGTAATTCATGGCCCAAACACAGGTCAAAGCAACTTAATAAGAATAAAAGTGGGATGAAATGATCTAGCAAGGGCTACAGCAATTCCAAGAAACTAAATGATAATCTGTAACCCTAAAACAACCTACTTCAATTCACAAGGTTCAAGGCAAAGTAAAAATAGAATAAACCCTCTAAAATTCATAGAAAAATAATCTCTAGGGTTTAGAACCTTCAATTTGGCCTTCAGAACCCATTTTGACCTACATTGAGAACCATGCCCAATTAATAACTTAATTTGGGTTTTTGCGTAAATTGACCGGTCAAACAAGGTTTAATATAGAAATGAAATTCACCATCAGATTCCTTAGGTCCTAATTAGTCATGTATAAAAACTTTAGCCTAAGAAGAAACCTCCTTGACCGACTTTACACTTTGGTCCTCATATATTTACTCTTTGGCCCTCAACTTTTGAACCCTCGCATTTTGGCCCCTAACTCTCCTTCGTTCTTTGCGATCAGGTCCCCCCTGCAAAACCTGCCAGCACCATGCTCCGGCGACCTTGCGCGGAGCATGGCGCCGCGCAGGGTGAGGGGGGGACCTGGCAAGTAAACCGGGGGTGCCCTGCGTCGTCAGCCGTCGCAGGGACACCCCCCTGGTCGTTATAACCCACCATACCGGCCGTGCGAACGCACGGACGGTATGGGTTCTTGTTTCCGGCCATCCTCCGGCGAGGGAGACACGTCGTCTCCCTCCGCCTTCCTCCCTGTTTGATCCCTATAAATACCCCCCGTTGCTCCACCGACCGGGGCAGCTCGGGTCTGACGGAGAAAACCCCCAACTTTCTTCTCCTCTCCCTCCGGCAGACGCCCACCAGCTCCGGCGGTTCCTCCTCCTCCTCCTCTTCGCTCTGCCGCAATACCAGCAGCAGAGACCTCCTCCCCTGCTCTTCCTGCGCCACGCCGTACCCAGCTGGCGCCTCTCCAGCCCTCTGCTCGCCGCCACCCTTTCCCCTGGGCATCTTCTTCTCCGGCGACAGTCGATACGACTGTCGCCCTGCCCCGGCCCCTTTCGTCTCCGTAGCTAGGTCAGAACTCCTCCCCATCTCCCCCTCTTTCTTTTCCTCACTGTCTTTTATTTGATTAAACCCTCGACCGCTCCTGTTCACCCTCACCTTCTCCGCCTCCGGCCATCCTCCGACGAGCCGCTCCCATCACCTCAGCAACCCACACGGCTCGCCGACCACCGCAGGACCTTCGCCTCCTCACCCTGATCAACCCCCGCCCTGCCACTTCCCCCACATCACCCTCTGCAACCCCACCGAACAAACCATCCTCCGACCCACAGTCCGACCTAGGGCAGCCCTTGCACGCCGCCCCTCGCCTCGCCACCACCCACACAAGCTTCGCCGCACCCTGGCGAAGCTCCTGGCACTTTCTGATTAGACCGAGAGGCCGTTTTCTTGTGAACAGGCCACCCGACCTCCGCCGCCATTGCCGTGCAGAAGAAGCTGCTTCCGCCTGCAGCTACAGGCGCGCCACGCTCAGCGCCACGCCCAGATTCAACTCCCAGGCCTTGCGAGGCGTTCCGACAAAACACCAGGCCCGCAGCTAAGGCAGAAGGCTTCGCGTGACGCCGCGATCTCCCGCTGCTTTCCCCGCTGCAGGCGCGCAATTGAGGTGGGACATTTAGTCCCACCTCGGAAAAGCCTGAAGAGGCGCAGCGATATAAGATGCAAAAGTGCTGGAGGCTTACTGCCTCAGCACACGGGGTGAGGTCCCCTTCACCCGCCCGGTTACCCGGTCTCGTCCGCGCTCACGCCCCACGGACCTAACCCGACCCGACCCGACTTAGACTGACCTGCACTCCTCGCCCACCACGCACGCCGGTGGGCCTGGACCCGGGCACGACCCGTACCCGATTACCCGGCAGCTCTGGGAGAGCTTTCCCAAGAGTGGTTTCAGAGAGAGAGAGACGTGGGGGGAGAGGGTAGAGTAGGTTTTGTTCTCTGACGTAAGCTCTGAAGTGTGCAGCCACAGGTAAAGAAGAAGAACCGCGGAAGAAGAAGGAAGCTGAGGGAGACACTGTAGCAACAGGCAGTTTAGGTCGTCTGATTTGGAAATCAGACGACGGCCTGAAGGGAAAAGAAGAAAGAAGGAGGGGTGACGTCCCTGGCTGGAAAAAGAAAAGAAGGAAGAAGGAGATCTGAAGAAAGAAAGAAGAACATCACCTCTGCAGAACAAATAAGAAGAAGGAAATCTGAAGAAAGAAAGAAAGAAGAGCATCACCTCTGCAGAACAAAGAAGAATAAGGAGATCTGAAGAAAGAAAGAAAGAAGACCATCACCTCTGCAGACAAAGAAGAAGAAGATCTGAGACGAGGAGAAAACAAAGAGAAAAGAAGACAACAAATTCTTTCCCTCTCTCTTTCTTTTTGTAAAAGAAACATGTATATCTCTAGAATACAACTTGCTCCCTGAGTTCGACCTCGGGAACTCTTTTATTTTCTGAGTAAAAAGAAATTTATATATTTGAAATGTTGGTAATAACTGGCTATACTACAACGTTATAACAATAAAACTCGGTTGACCCAACGTCAATCATTTTGTCCGAGGTGGGACTAAATGTCCCACCTCAAGCTGCTGGAGGGTTGATTTGTCGAATTGGGGCAGAAGATGTGGTCAACAGCCTCAATTGACCGACTTCGTGCGATCTTGACCCAGGTTTGCTTTGCCTTGGTGTAAGACCTAGAGCTGGCGACTGAAGATCAAGCTTTGAGCTTGCTTGAAGCTCTTCTGTTAATAGTGCTATGGGCTAGAGACCTGAAAAGGATGAATATGGGCTAAGTGCCCCAGTTAGTGAGCTCAAGAGCTTCGCCTTGGTGAGGCAAATTCAATGGTGGTGGCTGCGGGGTGTGGTGTGGTGTGCGTGAGTGGAGTGAGGTTAGAATGATCCGAGGATGGACGGTGTATGATGAGACCACATTTGTGGGGTAATTAAATACTAAATGCCTAATTATTAGATTATTGTTTGCATGTACATAGCATACTTTCATATAGAAATAGATTAGTTTATAAGAAGAATTTACATGCATATTTCATACATTACAATATAGTGATATGCATTTCATGCATTAGTTTAGATTATTTTATAAATAACCCACTTTGTTTTTTCTTCCTTCCTGCAAACCCACCAATTACCTCAACAGACTGACCACCCAAATGAGCCGAGTCTCATGCAACAACCTGTGGTGCCGCGAGTGTTGGAGACGATCTTGGGGGTGTTAAAAAAGAGGAGGATGGGCGGGGGATCGAGGATCTCATCTCTCCCCCAGGAAGGGACCTACTCCATCTCCGTCACCATGGTACTTGCGTACACAGTGGATCATAAGGACTTGCACCATGAATTCCCAAGCGTGCACTGTGGCCACAGCTTCCCCAACATCACCTACACCTCTCGCCGCCGTCACACACACAGTGACAGCGTGTGTGTATGCCACCAACCCACATCGTCAGCCGCTCCCATCTACCCTTTCCTTCTTGTCCCTTTTCTTCTTCATCTTCTCCACCCACACTTCAATGCAGCAAACCCACTATCACCACCTTCTGAACTCAATCGAACACCACTGCCATCTTCACTTTGTCATCAACACCATCTCCACCTCTCACCGTAGAAACCCGTCATCCCATCGCCGTAGACCACCAATATCGCCACTACAAGTCCAAAACTCCCACGTAGGCCACCCCCTCCTTCTCCTTCTTCTTCATCTTCCTCCTTATCTTCTCTTCTTCCCCTTGATGAGTCGGCCTGGATAGGTTGTTAATATGATGTTTTTATCGTTGAAATATGTATAGTGGTTAACCTAATTCAGACCTAACCATCTCTTTACAAAATTTTTAACCTGGCCTAATTGATTTTATCTTGTCACTTTTAGGCCCAGGGTCGAACTCAGGGAAGTGGGGTTAAAGTCGAGTTTCTACGTTTTCCTTAAAACGCGTCTCTTCCGTTCGTTTATTGTGTTTTTGGTGTTTTTTTTATTTAGGTTTTTTATGGTAATCCTTGTTCTTGAGGCACACCCTCAAAATTGTGTCCTTGGCTTTTAGCCAAATAGAGTCCCAAAACAAGTCTTGCTACTTGCAAGACGGGGTACCTGCAAATCAAAGATTATCTTTTCACTTTTATACCTTTTTTATCTTTTTACTAAGAAGGAAGCTAACAGATAGAAAGTAAATATAGTAGCTATAGATATATATTTATATGTAGTATATATATAAAGGGGTGGGGGTGGAGGTGACGATGGAGTGTAGCACTATGTCGAGTCAGTTGACGTCTAGAGAGACGCAACCAACACGACTATGTGCCACGTGGAGTGTGGATGGAGGATGGATGATGTATGGGACCACGCTTTTTTTGTACGCGTGTATCAGGGAATATCAGCAACTGGTGCAGATATCCCCGTGATACAGCGTATAGTAAATAACGTGAAAATATATGTACATATGTATGTATATGAGTAAATATATCTATATGTATATAAATGTATAAGTATATATGTATAGATATATATAGATATATATGTATTATATATATATATATATAGGTGTATATGTATATATATATATGTATGTATATATGTATATAGCTATGTATATATGTATATAAGTATATATATATATATGTATATAAGTATATATGTATCTAGATATATATATATATATGTGTGTATTTATATAAGTATATAGATATGTATATATATATGTATATAAGTATATATGTATATATATATAAGTATATGTATAAGTATATAGATATATATATACGTGTATATATATATATATAGATATATTATATATATGTGTGTGTATACATAAATATATAGATATACTATGTATATAAGTATATATATATATATATATAAGTATATGTATAAGTATATAGATATATATAAGTAGATATATATATATATATATATTATATATATATGTATGTATACATAACTATAGATATTACTATGTATATAAGTGTATATATATATATATATATGTATGTATATATTATATATAGATGTATATAAGTATATATATGTTACTATATATAACTATACGTATAGTGTAAGTGTGTGTGTGGGTGTGTGTGTGTGTCGGTGAAGATGTGTGTCTGTGAGTGAGTGAAAAAGAGAGAGAATACGTGAGAGAGAGAGAGCGGGAGAGAGAGAGAATACGTGAGAGAGAGAGAGCGGGAGAGAGAGATCAGCAGAGAGAGAGAGAGCGGGCTGGAGAGATCGAGAGCGTGGACAATGGCAGCGAGTTAAGTCGTCTGCTCGCGGCGGCGGACGTCTGACGCCGCGTCGTCTGAAGGCGGAGGCGGACGTCTGAAGACGGCGGGTGCGGGCGCGCCTTCGCGCAGGGTTCTGCAGGCCTGCGCGAAGTCGACGAGCGGGCGATGGCGCGGAGGAGCGAGCGTGGAGGAGGTCTGCAGGTGGTTGCGGAGGGTCGCGGAGGGGGGCAGGGGTCGGCGTGAGGCCGTAGCCGGCCGCTGCAGTGCGCGCGGCGGCGGGCTACGGGTGCAACTGCGAGGCGGACAGAACGGAGACGGAGGCGGGGAACGCCCTGCAGACGCGCGCGGAGGCGGTGAGCGACTGCGGGGACGGTCGCGGATGGGCGGGAGGACTTGCTGCTGCGCTGCTGCTGGGCTGCTGCTGCCGTGGCTTCAAGCTTCGAAGCTTGGAGCGGCGGCAATGGCGTTAAAGAGAAAAAACGAAGCGAGGGAATGCACCACGCCCACCGGCTCGTCGAAGAGCTGGGCGGTGGTGCTCCCACTGTGGTCGTGTGCACCACAGTGGGTTCTCCTGCTCGCCGGGTGCCTCCTCGACGGAGGGCCGACGTATGGGAGGGGAAAGCGGTGGAGAAGATGGCTGCGGGTTTTTTTTCAGCAGCTGCAGCAGCTGCGTCGCGAGGATGAAGCTGCAGCTACTTATAGAGGAGGGGAGAGTGGTGTGTCGGCTGCAGCAGGGAGAGGGTGTGCGAGTTGCAGCTATAGGGAGCGGCGTTGGCAGGGAGAAGTGACGGGAAGAAGTGCTGCGGGCTGCTGCATGCAGCTGCGGGAAGAGTGCAGCCACGGGAAGGATGCAGCCGCGGGAAGGAGAGAAAAGAAGGAATCAAGAGGAAAAATAAAAAGAGGGTGATTTTGCAAGGAGGCACTTGAAGAAAAATGTAACTATGTAGGCGATTGTTTCACTCCTCTTCCTCTCTTGATTAAATGCATGCATGCAAGTGTTTTTACAAATGCGATTACAGGATCCTATTATGCAATGTTAATGCTAGAAAATAGCACAAGAAGGCGTTATTACAGGCGTGTTTTGAGGTGCAAACACCCCTCCCCTATTTTCACAGCAAAGAACCCAAACCCCTCCTGTTGGCACCACCATCAACCTCCAACCTCGACTCCAAGAATTGCTCGCGCACCCTCCTTGAGCTTAGAGACCACGCATGGCTCATGTATGCTACCCCGCAGACCACAGCAACTCACCACCACTACTCGTCCTCGGCCTCTCCGCCTCTGACCAACGACCTCCGGCCGCCGTTCACCGGCTCGTCTCCACCATCACGAAGCCTCCCCTCCAGTGGACCTTCTCCGACGAAGCCACCAGCTGGCGAGCCCTCGTCAAGCAGGCAAGGAGGAGAGAAGGGAAAACCCCTGTTTTTGTTTGCATTAATAATTACCATATATGCCATTGCAAAGTTCACATTCACTCATTTAATGAATAAATTTATTGTTGTGAATTTGCATAGATTCCCTTCTACTCATTCAAATGGCACCGTTGCCGAGGAGGAAATACGCCTATTAATTTTTTAAGGAAATTTATATTATTTTTATGCTATTTCTAAAGCTTTTCTAAATTGCTGACTTTGTTTATGATTGCATGCAAAAACGCACGAACATGACGGGAGTGAACGACGGAGACAATATTTTTAGTGGACCTTAACGCCACCTGGAGGCTGTCAATGAGTGCTTGTGGGCATTGATCCCATGCACATGAAGGCATATGGAGGAGCCTTTCCTGATTTAGTCATTAGATCTTAGTTTATATTTAGGCTAGATAAACATTAGACATTTAATTTCTATCTTTTGGACCCACGCTGGGCATTCTTGGGAACTTGTTCCTAGTGCTTTTATTACTTATCGCTCTTGTATGTAGGAGTGTATTTTTGGGAGTTTGTTCCCATTTTATTTACATTATAGATTTATTTGAATTATTTGAACTGCATGTTAGTTAGTTAGCTAAATTAGATTAGGTTTGTTTGCTTATTAATTATCATAAAAAGAAAAAAAATTGAACTGCCTGCTAAAAGCTGCATATCTATAGGGCAACCATCTAGGATTGAATGAGCAGCACCTAGTTTATATTTCGGCATTGCATACACTCCTACATTGAAGAGAGCTAGAGTAAGGAACGTCTTCTCTTTAGCATCGATTACCTGTCATGCATCTGCATTGGACTTAAATCCAAGACCACTAAAGCGTTTGAATCTAATTAAGTCAGTGGTCACTTTAAGAAGTTGGGACTGCTAAGAGGTTGGACCTTAAAATCTATGGCTTGAAATTGTGTGCAAAAGGATCTTGTTTGCGAGATTTCAAAATTCAAAACGTGTATGTGTGTTGCACACCTAATACATTGTGCACATCACACATAAGGTCACTAGATAAATTTCTACCTCTCCTCTTTGCACCACAAGGGAAGTTAGTCGAAAATCAACAAGCCTATCCACCAAGTTACTTCGGTTCCTCGTGCATGGGCTCGATTTGAGACTTCTATCCCTTGCGAGTATGTTGTAGGCACCAACAAAAGTTGGCCTAGGAAGCATAAGTCTTGCAAAACTTATTTGGCCACCAACTGAATACTTAATTCTAAGACCTAGAATCTACTAAAAACAAATCCCACTGTAATTGCATTTGTTTTGACAATGGTAGAACTCTCTAGGAAGTTTCTATTTTTATTCTGATTTCTTATAAGTCCTAAGAGAGTTAAACCATTTGATTGAAAGAAATGGACTAACTTCACTCCTATCATTTTAACCAGGATCCCATGCCCCGAACATATCCATCCTTTGATGGGTACAATGACAATTCATGGGATCAATCACATTCCTATCCTGGGAGTACTAGCTCGATAACTCCCACTTTTGAGAAGAGCCTAGCAGTGGAATTTCCAGTTTGCAAACATCCAACCCTCCCACCCTTCATGATTTTCCTTATCGAGGTTGGAACGATACCCTAGGCAGCCAGAGCCTGAGATTGACAATCCTCCCTAATCTGATAGTAGTAGTCTCTCCTCTTTTATGATAGAAATGCAAAAATAACAAAAAGAAATGATGGAGTCTATGGGAGAGATGTTGAAGAATAGTCAAGGACTAAATGAGGAAATTAGTCAACTTTGGGAACTCCCTCTCCCAATTAGATACACAACCATTCAATTAAACTTGTAATAAGTTTAATTGCACTTATCACTTTAGTATTAGGGCTTATAACCCTATTTCTAGAAACCTACCTAAACCCAATCACTTAGACCTATAGGACTCGACCTAAACCACCTAGCCACACCCACATATTCATGCACACACACCCACACACACACACCTAGCCACCCACTCAAAAGACTTCTAGAGCCTTCACCAAGTGGCGCCACCTAGGTTGCCAAAAATAGCAACCAAACTAGTCCATTCTTAGATCCACAATTTATGGATCTAAGAAGACCCACTCCCATTCATCTTGACACCAAGATGGGGTCCCTTCTAGAGAATTCTATAATTATCGAGAGGGCCAACATCTTGGTCTATTTAAAGATCATGGACGACCGAAAGACCCTATCTAGTTCTTGAACTTCATTCTTCCACACCAATGGCAAGCACCATCAGCCATCTCCACTCCACCTCCACATCTAAGGGCTAAAGCAACTCCACCACCTTCTCAATAGGTCAACCAACAACCTTGGCCTCCCCTCTTTCCCTTCCCACCACCACCAGCCACGCAGCCATTGGAGACCACCTCCAATGATTGCTTTGTAATAGCAAGATTTAAGGTTTTTCTTAGTTTAATTTCTACATTAATTTTCTAATTAGTAGCAAAGTAATCCTCTACCAAAATGGATGCTTGCATAATCTTTCGTAGATCCACGAATGCATCATCTTTATGTTAGTTAGAATTGTTGATTTAAGCTTTCCTGTATAAGCATTCCTTTACTCGTGATTGTAATGACAATGTTCTCGAGGAAATGAAATCACCACTTGCCTGATATTCAATTTGTTTATCTATATTGCAATCATTAGTTGCTTGCTTTACATATATTATTATCTTGTTGCAACTAAAATATCTATTTGGAAGATATAGAGGACTTAACAATTAATGAATATTCTGTGTGTCACCATCGAAGGGTTGAAATCGTGCACACTAATGCACGTACTTTCACATTTATACTATTTTTGACTTATGCACACATCTTATGAGTTAACAACGCAACCGGTGAATCTTATATTCATATTTTAAACACCGAACTACAATTTTAAGCAAGTAGAGAAATTAAATCAATTTACTCTTAAACGCCTCCTTGAGATTGATCGAGACTCACCATCTCGATATATTAATTTTTGTTTGAGTCATAACTTGCACTATACTACGACTATTTTCTCACTAAATTCCTATTTTACGATCCCAACACCCACCAGATACTTTGTGGCTCAAATAGGTGTGGAAATGCGAATCGAGGGTTTAGTTGTATCGGCTCAACCAGATCAGAGTAGGGGTCCTCGAAAGATAATGGATCTATAAAGAACGTAGGAGTCCTACTAGTGGGATCAAAGGGGGACAATATATGGTTGCTAGTTTGATCAGTTTCCTCTTCGCTGTTGAATTGTGGTGGTGAATCACATGTTACCGAATCAAAAAGAGGTGAATCAGAATAGAAATTGATTCCGTTGGCAGGTCAGGGTTGGGATTGGTTTTTAAAAGGATCTGGCTCTAGAATAGGAGGTAGGACTACTTCAAGTTCCAAATCATTAGCCTCAAAATCAAAATTAAAGAGTGGACCATGGATACCATGGTCGTAAATCAGCTCATAATCATCTAGAAACACTAATTCTCACTAAATCAGAGTATGATTCAAAATCATCGAGGAATTTGCGAAAATCATCTTCTGAACCTAATTCAAGATCGAGATTTCCACCACAGAATAAATCAAGATGCTTGGAGTTGTCAACGTCACTTTGGTCTTATCCTTGTTAAATTCCATGCTCACAGGGATATCCTTATTAGGCATAGGCTTGGGTTCAAGTTATCTAGGGTAGATCCAATCAAATTTCAACTTTTCCAACTCCTTTGATTCTGTATCATAAATTGGTTTGACTTCTGATAAATCAATTCATTTGTCTGAGGAGTCTGGAGAGGTGTAATCATCAAATATAAGCTCAAGATTATAGTTCAAATCTAAAATCTTGTTCTCATCGCATTAGGATTCATGATCATCCCAACTAGGCTTAGATCTAGATTTTAAATTAGGTGTAGGGATTAGGTCACTAGAATCTGGACTTGGTTCTATTGGGATGTTAGAATTACTCTTGAGGAATACGTTAACAAGATAAGGTGTAGGAGTTACATCCTCAAGAGATTCTGAATTGCACTCATCGCAGGTGTTCTAAAAATCTAGGCATGATGGACCAACTTCACAGCTTCCCAAGGCTGGCTCATATCAGGAATGCCTGCAACTGGATTTGTGAAGGACATAGCTTGATCAGGTATTTCATTCTGCATAAAATCAAATTTTGGTTCCATTTAGGTTGGGGGTCCATAATAATAACCTCCATTTTCATACTCGAGCTTTTGCAAATTGTAGTGATCCTTAAAATTGCTCCAAGATGCATCATTAGTTTCTAGGTTGTACCTCTTAATAATCACATTTTCCAACTGATTTATTAGCTCCCCATGTCATCCAAAGTCATCTTGATACTTTTCCTTAAGTTGCAATTTTCACACAAATTATAAACCTTTAGTGAATGCAATCTCATCAATGCATCAAATGTTTGTAAAATAGTTTCCCAGGTCGAATCGCATACCAGTTGTGTTGCAATCATCTAGATGTGGTCTAAAATGGGCTTTGTCATTTCTATTTCACTAACCTGAATTCTGCTAATGGGATTTGAGGTTCTATCAAATTCTTCCCTATGTCTAAGAGCAGCCTCGATCGTTTTCTCTTTTATGCTCTTATGGGATTCAAGTTTATTGAAATGTATCCTATGTTGTCAGGTTGCATCTCCAGATCAGGTGGTGGATCAAGATGAAGAATCAAATTCAGGTTTAGATTATTTGATCAGATTAGATCATATTTCACCCACAAGATCAACTCTACTGGAGGTCTCTAGGTTAGACCTAGGGACCTCTTCTTGTGCTTGTGTACCAAAGAATAGATGAGGGATTGGATGTGTATTGGACCCAATCAAGGCACCAAAAATTTTGTATGGTTAAGCCTATTTGAGGCAAATGGACCTCTTGATCAAAAATCCACACACCTGAGACTTAGGTAGCTAGGAAGGGAGAGTCCTAAAGAGACCCCTACATAGTAGAGCATCCCCATGGGTTACAGGGTTTCCCCCACCTAACCTTCCTTATCACTGCGGTTTCAAGTAGACCAAAATGTGTGAATTGAGAACTAAGTCTACCAATTTTAGCCCTAATCGTACCTTCAATTTCACTTGATTTAGAAGTTAATTCAAATTGTGACCTAATTTGTAGGTTGATTGATTCACAAAGTAAACCAACTTCACCTGACCTATCCTAAGGTTGAGGATGAAATTTGTGTCTGAGCACCCAAATCACCCTAAATTGGTTCTCACAAGTTATTAGGTCCCAAGTTTTATGGTTCAAGTGAATTTAAAGCCTTGATTTTAGGATTCATTTGGTTATATCAGTTAAAACAAGGGCTCGGGTAGCACACAAATACATGAAGATCAATTGCCTTAATTGTAGGCAAGTATGTACTAACACTTCAAAACCATAATGTGTAACCTTAATTAGCTCTAATTCCAAGTCCAATTTAAATCCCAATATCACACCTTGGACTTCAGCAAGAATGTGAGTAGTCCAAGATGCTGAGAGATTTTAGTGTGAATCCTTAATAGGTACAGGAAGTAAGGATGGGATTCTCTAATCAAATCGCATCAACTTCAATCTAATTTCAATCAATCTCACAAATTAGGAAACTCTTTGCCTTTAAATGATAATTACTAGGAAAGTAAGGCAAGTGGATCCTAATTGATTTGTTTCCTTTTTATCTTCCCAAGATTAGGAGATGATTGGGGAAGAAAAGAGAATTGTACCTGCCCTTGGAGTGGTTGATTGTGCGAAAGATCTTCTCGTGATTCACCTCGCAACAATAAAATAAAGCAAATTGGGCAAGTTAGAAATTAACTCAATAATCAAAAAATATAACTAGTGGTGAATTGCATGTTGCTCCCTGGCAATGATGATAAAATGTTGAAGTGCTTCTACCATGTTTTAGAAAAGAGATGCACCGTAGTATAGGTGATTAATACATAACAACAGTTAAATTTATAGTGCTTGAAAAATTGTGAGTTCCTTGGTCGTTCGCAGTGAGCAAAATTGAAATTCAACTACTAATCAAAAGATATAAGCATGAGCATAACAATCAAATCACAATAATGACATGCAATGAATAATCTCTCATAATTATAATCAATAAATGATCAAATTGTATCTCAAGAGTCAACTAATAAAAATATAATAAAGAGCCCAAAAAGTGGTGGTTGAAACCACCTAATCAATCGTTTATACTTAGGCTCAAATCCCAATCAAATATCAAGCACTTAGCCAAATCAGAGCCTCACAAATTAGATGGCTTAAACTCCAAGCCCAATGGTGAACTTAATGATCAGCCCAAAGCCTCAAATTTGCTTAATCTTTTCGGCCAATTCCCGAGGCAAAAACCCCCTACCTCCCTCTCAGAAATCCTATCCTGTTACTCAAACCAGACCCAATACACTGTTCAAACCAAACTTGGTTCAGCACGGGCCCCACACTCACATAGCCATGGGTGAGCATGTGGGTGCACGTGATAGTCAGGACCTAACCTCCTGTAACTAAGTTGACTGGATTATGAGAACAATTCAATATGTACCAAAAACTAAGCCAAAAACACACGATGTGGCACTAAAGAAGCTTAGGCTTTGCTGTTGCTGCGTGTGTTTGGAGCCTCGATTGCTGCTGCTGCTTCATTTCTTTCTTTTATTGGAGTCCCAAGTGCCTTCGTGTGAGTAGTCTGCAGCTCCAGGACGATGGATGGCAATAGACGACAAAAGGAAGAGAGGTGGTCGTCGGTGGCAGAGATGACCTAAAACATGTAACATGAGCTCTACACCCCAATGATAACGGCGTTGTTGACTATGTTTTGTTGTAGAAATTACGTTGTAGTACAAATAGTCATTGCCATTATTACAATTTTTACTCGGAAATGAAAGTTCTCCCGAGGTCGAACTCAAGGAGCAAGTTGTATTCTAGAGGTACGAAGTTTCTATTACAAAAAATAAAGAGAGAGAGAGAGATTTGTCTTGTTGGCTTCTTCTTCTCTTCTTTCTCATCTTTGTCTTCTTTTCTCTTCTCTTTGAGTCTGCAGTTTTCTTCCTTCTTATTCTTGCTCTGTTCTTCTTTTCTTGTTTTCTTCTTCAGAGCTTCTTCTTGCCTTTCTCCTTGTGTTCTTCTTTTCTTCTTGCTTCTGTTCTTCTTGTCTTTTCTTTCTTTTTCTTGTTGTTCTTCTTTCTGTCCGTCTCTTTCTTTTTCTTCTCCCTTGCGGTCCTGTTCTTCTTTTCTTCTCCTTCTTCTTTGCCTTTAGAGCGTCATCTGATTTTTCAATCAGACGACTTAAGTGGCTGCTACCACAGTGCGTCTTTTCTTCTTCTTTCCTCTGTGGCTTCCTTCTTCTTCTTCTTCTCGTAGTCCTTCTTCTTCTTCCTGCCTTCTCTTCTTCTTCACCTGTGCCTGCAGACTCAAAGTTCGATCAGAGGGCAAAACCTACTCTACCCTCCCCCTCATCTCTCTCTCTCAGAATTCACTCATAGGATAGCTCTCCCAGAGCTGCCGGGTAGTCGGGTACGCGGGTCGCTCCCGGGTCCAGGCCTACCGGCGTGCGGTGGTGGGTGAGGAGTGCAGGACGGGTAAACAGGTCGGGCCAGGTCTGCGGGGCGTGGTCGCGGACGAGGCCGGCTCGAGCGGGTGAGAGGGACCTCACCCCGTGCTCAGGAGGCAAAGAGCCTAAGGCACTTTTTGCCTTTATGCTAGCGTGGGCCTCTCAAAAGTTCTGAGGTGGGACTAAATGTCCCACCCCAATTGGGCACCTGTAGCTGAGGGAGCTGCAGGCAGATGCAGCAACTGCGGGGCTTTCTCCCCAACTGTAGGCCTGGGCGACTGTGTGGCTGCGAACCGCGCGTCCTGACGAGTCGAACCTGGGCGAAGCACGCCTGCAGCTACACGTTGAAGGAGCTTCACTGGCTCAACAATGGAGACGGAGGGCGAGCAACCTGTCCATAGAAGAACGGCCTCTCGGCCTAATCAGACAAGCGGAGAACCTTCGCCGTGGCACGGCGAAGGTTCTCCGCTTGTCTGATTAGGCACGGCGAAGGCGGTGTGGGGTCTGGCAAGCCGTGGGGCGGAGCGTAGGGGCTGCCCTAGGTCAAACTGTAGCACGGGAAATGGGTTTGTTCGGGGGGTCTGCAGGTGGCGAGTGGCGGGAAATGGAAGGGCGGAAGTTGATCAGGGTGAGGAGGTGGAGGTTCTGTGAGGGTCGGCGAGTCGTGTGGGGTGGTGGAATGACGGGAGCGAGTCGCCGAAGTTTGGCTGAAGATGGGGAAGGTGAGGGAGATTAGGCGCGGTCGAGGGGTGGTTATGCAAATTACAGTAAGGAAAAGAAAGAGGGGAGGAAGAGGAAAGATTGTACCTACTCGGAGGGACGAGGGGGGGCCGGAGCAGGGCGACAGTCGTATCGACTGTCACCGGAGAAGAAGGTACCCAGAGAGAGAGGGCAGCAGTGAGGAGAGAGCGGGAGAGCGCGCGCTGGGTACGGCGCGACGCGGGAAGAGGAGGTGAAGGCAGCCCTGCTGCTGGTAGTACGGCAGAGCGACGAGGAGGAGGAGGAGGAACCGCCGGAGCAAGGGGGCCTCTGTCGGAGTGGGAAGAGAGGAAAAAGGGGGGGGGGGGTTTCTCCGTCAGATCCGAGCTGGAGAGTGCGGCAGAGCGTCGAGGGCTTTTATAGAGTCGAAATCAGAGAGGAGGGCGGAGGGAGATGACGTGCCTCCCTCGCCGGAGGATGCCGGAGATGGAGACCCATACCGTCCATGCATTCGCACTGGTGGTATGGGCGATTGCAGCGATCAGGGGGGTGTTCCTGCGACGGCTGACGTCGTAGGGAACCCCTGGTTGACTTGGCAGGGGGTCCCCCTCACCCTGCGCGGCGCCATGCCTCGCGCAAGGTCGCCGGAGCATGGCGCTGCTCAGGGTTTTGCAGGGAGGACCCAAATGCAAAGAACGAAGAAGAGTTAGGGGCCAAAATGTGAGGGTTTCAAAAGTTGAGGGTCAAAAAGTAATGAATGAGGACCAAAATGCAAAGTCGGTCAAGAAGGTCTCTTCTTAGGCTCAAGTTTTTATGCATGACTAAATGGGGCCTAAGGATTCTAATGGTGAATTTTATTTCTAGATCAGACCTTTTTTGACTGATCAATTTACGTAAAAACCCAAATTAAGTCATTAATTGGGCATGGTTCTCAATGTAGGTCAAAATGCGTTCCTAAGGCCAAATTGAAGGTTCTAAACCCTAGAGATTATTTTTCTACGAATTGTAGAGGGTTTAGTCGATTTTATCTTTGCCTCAAACCTCGTGAATTGAAGTGGATTTGTTTTAGGGTTACAGATTGTCATTTAATTCCTTAGAGTTGCTGTAGCCCTTATCAGATCAGATCATCCCACTTCCCTTCTTATTAGGTTTGTTTGACCTGCATTTGGACCCTGAATTGCCCTGCTTGCAGATTGCTCTGGTAAAATTGCATTTTTACCCCTTATGACTTATTTTCTTCTTAAACTCAGAATTCTCTGAGTTAAGCCTTTCCTTGAGTTATGTAGGAGCTTTTATCCTTTGTATTAGGTCAAAATGAGCTAGTTATGGCTCATGATGAGGTTCTCATCACCCAATTAGAAGGTCCATGATGATCACAGAAGCACGGCAAGTGTAATGGTGGTTGTCTTGAGGTGTTTAGGGTAGTGAAGTGGTGGAACAACATCGGAGGTGACAGGGTTTTGGTGGGTTAGTCGGGGACAGTCTAGAGTGGTCAAAGCTTCCAATAAGGTTGGGTCTTTTGACCTATGGACTCTAGGTAAGGTAATGGTGGTGATGATTTGATGTTTGTTGAAGTGTGGTGTGTGTGCGAATTCATCCGAGTTGTGACCAAAGGCAAAGAAGATGTATTGGGAGTGAGGGCATTTGAGGTCTAAATTACAAACTAAGGACCTAATCCTAATCTAGGAGATGAGGAGAAGAGAGAGACCTACTCTATTGGAAGAAAGTGGGAGGAATTCGTGGTGGTGTGACTTGCCGGCACCATGGACGAAAATTCTTCGAGTGGGCAGACAACAACAGGAGGAAAGAGCTCCAGCTAATGTGTACTGGATGGGGAGGAAGGCGAGAAAGAACGTGGACCTCTCAATTTTACTATTGAGAGCTGGGAAGAAGCTGAGCGAGGAGATCACTGGAGCCAAGCTGAAGAGCGGCTGGAGAAGAGGAAGAATGATGGAATTTGGCCTAAACTTGACTGCCCTTGACCGTGGAACATGGGGAACCTTATATAGAGGTGGATTCAACCTTCAATTTTCCAAAATTCATGAGATTGTTTTGCGATTTTAGTAACTTGAGATCCCAAAAATCTTGAGCTCGCCACCATTCTCAGGTCCAAATTCGGATCCATGACCAAGTTCATTTGATTAGGAAGCTTCTCAAGATCAATCCTTCCAAGTTTGGAGGGATTTGATCTTGATTCGAAGGAGAAATCTCCGATGGCTGCTTGATTTTGTTCAGATGGCTCAGGTAGCAGGGGCATTTTTGCAAGGAAGACAAAGAAGTTAGGGACCCGTTCACAAGCATAGTCAGGAGTTGAGTGGCTGTAGGTGATAGATAGAAAATTTTGGATTGAAATGCAAACTTAGTTAAGATGGACTCTGATTAGGCCTAAATTTTGGTGTTATCCTAATTTGGACCCAAGAAATCTAATTGTGAACTCATATTTGAGTTGTGACCATGTTTAACTGGGTAAATTGCATAATGGTCCAAATTAAGGTAAATTCCCATCTAACTCTCTGTTTTTAGTCAAAATGGATTTTGATGGTCAAAGAAAAGGTACCAAACTTCTTATAATATTTTTCAATGCCTTTTAAGAGGTTAAATTGAATTTATCTCTATTAGAACCCTTTCAACTTGAGTATGGCTGATAATTAGGGTTTTTAATATTGTTTTCATCCTCGAAATGAGTGAAATCATGAATCAGTCAATGTGAGCCCACTATTTGGTCTTTTAAGTTTATTTGACCTTTAATTAACCCTTGATTAACCCCTTGAATAATCTACATTAATGATGAGGTAGTAAAATAGCAGAATTAACCCTATTTTTCTATCTTCTTAGATGAGTTCAACATAGATTTATGATCGCTAGATGATCATTTAGCAGCATTTATCATTTGATTCTAACTAATTCCAGTTAGTTACAATGAACGATAGTGTTACCATCAACTACACCACACCGCCATCGCCACTACCTTCCTCTCCCTCCACAGAGCAAAAGCCCTAACAAAATTGGGAGCTTCGCCCATGTATTCACTCCACCGTACGTATCCACCTTCCGTGTTCATCTCCGACCAACCCAAGACTTGGAGTAAATGAAATTAACTCCAAATCCACATCTATTCTAGTCACACAAGATGATCTACACATGATATCTCAACAATTGGATTAGATGCAAATTAACCTGAAAAAAATGGCAGAAAAGCTCACCCAAAATAAACCTCCTTCCCCGAATCCCCTAACCTTCTGAGGAGAGAAAATCTACACAATATTGGTGCTACTCCTGCTGAGTAGCAATATTCACTTGAATTTTCACAAACTTTGATTGTGAATTATGAATACATGGATTAAATCTTCTCAATCCCCTCGAAAACATCTCAGCTCTCTAGGAGCAATTTAGAAATCCATCCAACTCATATAATCAAAATTGGAGGAACAACCTGAACTTCTCCTAGAAAGCCCCGAATTAAGTTCTATTTCCTAAACAAAATAATTCACGATTTATGGGCAAATCATTTATCAACTTGGGCCACCTCAAGAGGATATTAATACTTAGGTTATGAAAACTTTGTAGGGAATGCAAAATCAAATGACAGAAGTGACCCGTATGGTCATTAATCTGCAAAATCAAGTCAAGGTCACTCCTGATCATAGACCTATTGAAAATCTACCCTCTCAACCCATGCCTAACACTAATAATCAACGGAACCAACATCAAAGTGGGTTTCCCAATCAACCCATCTACCTAGCACCTTAGCACCCACCAAGTTTCAATCAAAACCAGGCTTCTCGACCTCCTTCCAGAAACAACCATACTACAAATGTAGTTACTCTAATGGAAAAACTACTCATAATCCCTTGCCTATTCAAGAAACCAACTTTAGAGAAAAGTAGATCAACGCTTCTCCCTCTTTCTCTAACCCCATTTAGGTACCCACAACTGCAAAATAGAACAATCCCATACCTTTCCCACAATCCCTTCACTCCTCACACACTAAGAAAAAGAAATCTAAGCCCACTTATAAGGAATTGTTGGATCTTTTTAGGTAAATAGAAATAAATATCTCTCTCCTTGATACCATAAAATATATCCCTACCTATGCAAAATTCTTAAAAGATTTGTGTACCCCCAAAAGGCCATCAAGAAACTTACGAAAGGTGATTCTCCCAGAGATAGTGAGCTCAGTTGTGCAAAGCAAATTGCCTCTGAAAAGGAAAGATCTAAGTGCCACCTAGTTCAAGTGGTCATTAATGACACTTCCTTTGATCGTGCCTTGTTGGATCTCGGTGCCTCAATTAATCTTATCCCCGCAGTTGTATTAGATGAATTCAAGATCAGTGAATTAAAGCCTGTCAAGGTTACACTTTAAATAGCTAACTGATCTATAATTAAATCAAAGGGGATCGTTGAGGATGCCATTGTTCAAGTCTAAAATTTTCTATTTGCCATAGACTTTTTGGTCTTGGACATAGGGGTATTGGAAGCTCTAAAAAGTGCCCCCGTAATTCTTGGAAGGCCATTTTTAGCCACCGCCAAAGCAAACATTGATTATGATTCTAGAAAGATGAAAATCATGTGCGGTGGCGAATCAGTTACCCTAGATATCTTTCAAGCATCTAGGAGATTCCAAGAACCAAATTTCTTTGATGACTCAGATTCTAAAATTGATAATTTAGTGGAGGAAATAATGCAAGTTTCACAAGTGGGATCTTGCTTTGCAGTTAACATGGTTCCTGAACCATCTTCTAATTTAAACTCCCCTCGACATGTCCACTTTCTATCTCACTTTTAGAAAGGCAAGCCACCTCTCGGTAGAACTCGAACATAGGGCTTTCTATGCAATCAAATAATTAAACCTAGAATTATGTAAAGCTGGTAAATAAAGGAAATTGCAATTAAATGAATTGGAAGAATTGCATAATTTCTCTTATGAAAATGCATGGATTTATGAAGATCGGACAAAGAAATTTCATGATAACTATATTGTTTGGAAGCATTTTCATATCAATCAATGCGTTGCCTTTTCGATGCACACGTTTATTCATTTTTCCAGGCAAACTTAAATCCAAGTGGATCGATCCTTTTATTGTCCTTAAAACATATCCATACTACACAGTTGACCTTTTTGATTAGAAAATGACTACTGCATTTCAAGTAAACAACCAACGTTTAAAGCCCTACTTAGACAATTCCCCAAATCTCCCACCTAACACTCTTGATTTAATTGACTTACCTTTTGATGATCATTGATGCATTTCATGTCATGCTGAATGTTGTAAAAGATAGCATTGGATGGGAGCTAACCCATCATTTTCCTGCCTTTTGCTTCTCATTTTCTTTTTTACAGATTTTGACTATCCTAAGTGCAATTGCTTTCACCAAGGTGACTTATTTCTCCCTTCCTATTGCATGAAAGCATTGCATATCTTATGCATGGTGTTGTTTTTAAATTTTGACGATCAATTTAGGATTTCCAAAACCTAAAAACATTCAAATAATTGTTTCTTTTTTGCATGCATACCTAAAAAAAATAAAAATTTTGAAAACCTTTTGAGGAAATTTTGAAATTGGGATCAAGGTTAAAGATTCATTTTAAGGTACAATCGGATTTAAACTTTAAAAAACTAGGGATTAGGATGTTGATCTGATTGTTAGAATCTCTAGCTCTATTTTTAGACTAGATCAAGTATCCTTCTCTAAATTCCACCTGAACTCATGATGATTCAGGCGATTTGATCTCTTTTTGTGACCAGGAAATTACTTGGCATAGTTTCTGACCCAAAAACTTGCATCTCTTGCAAAATTCTTATGTCAAAATTCACTCACAATGCCAACACCTAATAGACATTTAGAAAATTAGAAAATCCCCTTGTTTAGTCTTAGTGAAATCCAAAGCAGATGATTGATTTGAGTTCCCACCGCCAAGAATGAGGAAAATACCTCCTTTGAGGATGCGATGTCAACATGTTACCACTCGGCGTTGCTCTATATCCATATTTCATATGTTTAGATGGAGCATTAAGGAGCATTTTGCAATTCAAGTGTCTTGGATGGTGCTCTACCCATAGCGTTAGAGCAAAAGCTTGAGCTCGCTTGGAGCACCCCTTTACACCGCATTGTGTTTTGGGGTTATGAGCTCCTAAATGGTGTCTTGGATAGTACTATCTCAAAATGTTGGCGCCAAAGCTCCCTCGAGGATTGATAATGGGAATGATGATCCTGACACATTTGTTGTATGACTAAGCTAGGAATAAGCATGGGGTGGACAAAAAAATGTTTTAAAAACACAACCTTACAAATGTTGGCAATCACAAAGTTACAAATCAAATTCAAGACCCAAGGAAATCCTAATTGCAAAATAATTTTAGGTCATTTTAATTAACAAGGAGTTAACTTGGAATTTGAAAAGGATACATTGAACCCGATTCATCTAATTTTTGGATCCAAAGACGAATACCAATGTTTATCTTTAACAAATCCCGTACCTTCTATGTTTTTAATCAACTAAGGTTCTGAAATCTTCTTCTCAAAAGTAAAAAGTAGTCTTTTCCAAAAACCTGATTTGTGAAATTATTTTGCTAAGAGACTAGCAAAATATAAGCATGGAGGTGTGATAAATGCCAGTTTATCATCATTCTTATTCCCTAAAACTGATCTAGTTCTTAAGGTTTTATCTCTGCAAATGAGTTTTCGGGCTGCATTTAGGCATCATCTAGGATAGGTATGCATTGCATACTTTTTGTATTTTTGACAAGTTTATTTAAGTGTTAAGGATGAATAGATAGTCAGATCCCATAAACCCTAGCACTTCGTAAGGCAGAAAATGAAGAGGAAGCCTAAACCCAGCTAGATCCCAGCTCCTACCTGGATTAACTCATCTTTAGCTCCATTCAACTCATCATAGCTGAATGGTAGCTCAAGTAGTTCACCTCAGCTCCATTCATCTCGCCTCAGCTGGATGACAGCTCAAACTAGCTCAAGACAGTTGATCCCAGCTCCATTCCAACTCCTCCAGCTCAAAACAATTCACTGGAAGCTATACCTGACTAGGACTAGCTATTGCTATCAACTAGCTTAGCCTTATCAGATGAAGAAGACATCAACCAGCTCAAGCTAGCTCAAGTCCAGCTCTCGGAGGCTCAACTCAACTCAACTTGGTTTAGCCGAGCTACTTAACCTAAGCTAGCTACTCCAGCTAGCCAGGTAATCTCCCGAAAGACTAGACCTAACTCACCTCAGTTCAGAATAGAAGAAAGCTAGCTAAGACTAGCTTGGCTTAGTGATGGGAACACCATCATGAGCCATAACTAACTCAGTTTGATATGATTAAGTCAATAAAGGCTCCTACATATCTTTCAAAAGGTCTTAAGGGCATAAAACATTGATTTGAGAAGAAGAGAAGAATACAGGGTTATTTCAGCAAATTTACCATTCTATCACAAAAATATAATAACCACGGGTTCTCTCAGGGGTTGAATAAAGGTCAAATATGCTTTAGAGTCTATTAAGAGGGTTCATGCAGAATGAAACGGATTTTCATGTGTTATGGGAATTAAATGACATCTGAACCCTAAAAATAGGCACACTTAATTAACTGAGGTTCTGGTTAAGATAAAATTCACCTATGCCCTCTAAAATTCATATATAAATATTCTCTAGGGTTTGGTACCTTTAATTTGACCATCATAACCCATTTTGACCTAAAATAGAGCCATAGACAGACTTTTGCCCTAATTTGGGTTTTTGCATAAATTATATAGTCAAACGAGGTAAAAACCAAAATCCAACTTCACCATTGGATTCCTTAGGTCCAAATTAGATTTGTATCAAAATTTGGGCCAAATCTGAGATCATCTCGACCTAATTTGCACTTTAGTCCAAGTCTGACTTTCTTTATTTCCAATTATCCCTCAGCCTTTGAATTCCTCACAAAAAGCCCCCCAGCTTCTTTGTCTTCTTCACAGAAATGTCCCTACCACCCTAGAATCCTAATTCTACAACTTCGGCAACCTTCATTTGACAAAATTTCTCTTATTTCTTGACAAATCCTTCTCAAATTTGAAAGGGGAGTTTGTCAAGAAATTAGCTTCCTTTTTAGCCAGATCCGAAGTCCCAGAAATCGCCCAAATCCCCATGTGGATCCTTCAAAGGAGTGGGTTTCCAACTCTAGCAACCTCTGAAGGTTGAAAGCTTGGATTCCAAGCTTCAACTGCCCTCTACTCCCTATATAAGGACCCCTAGGACCTTCCTAGCCTCTCCAAGCTCGATTTTGGCTGGAAATTCCCCACATTCCTCCTTCCTATTCCGATCGAAAGGCTCCTCGAGCTCTGGCGATTCCTCCCAACCTCCCTCATCATCCGCCTGCAATACCAATGGTGGATTCATCTTCCTTGTCTTCCTTCGCGTCGCGCCATACCAGTGGGTGCCTCTCCCTCCATCTTCCCCACCGTTTCCTTCTCACCAGAGCCACCTTCTTCCTTGGTGCCGACCACATCGCAACTGACGTCGCCTCTACTCCCCATCGTCTGCCAACCATGTAAATAAGTTCCCTAACTCCTCTACTTCATTCACACACCAACCACACTCTGCTTTGACCACCATATCCATCGTTCACTCTCCGTCTTCCACCTCACTGGTGTACCTCCGGCGAGTTTTCACGGCCAGTACGCTCCACCAAATTGGCCGCCACTTATCCCTACACCTCCGCCTTGATCCTAGGAGAAAAAGCCCTAACTTAGTTAGGTCGATTATCCCTCCTAACCACCTATCGAACACCTCCATCACCGCACACACTTCCCGACCTCGCCCTATGCACACACGCACTCTCACAGCATGCCATCACCACCATTACATTTGCTGCACTCATACGAAGCTCCTAAACTTGTTTAACAGGGCCGAGAAACCGTTTGTTTGTTTCTAGTCTTCAGGTCATCTCCGCCATTAACGAGCGAGTTCAAGCTCGCTTGAAGCTTGCTTCAGGTCTCGCCTTCCCCAAGTCTCGACTATAGCTGCTGTAGAATCATCCCAGGATCACACTTGGATCATCAATTGCAGTGGTTGACCATAGCTTGACCGTGAATTTGATGAAGGAACGGCTGTTGCTAGATACGCAAACAAAGGCACTATCTTTAGTCCCACATCAGAATTGGGAAATGATTGCACATCAATCATGCAACCTAAAACACTTGAATTGAGCTAAATTCTAGCATAACTTCGAATCAATGCATGCATAAGCATCGTAATTCGCATACTAGTTAGTTTATTATGTTGGTGCTAGAGCACCACGATCATTTGTTTTGATGATAACAAAACACGTGTCATTTAACATTTGCACTTGAAGTCTTAGATTTTAGGCAAATTACAAATGGAGACATGATTAGACGGAGTTCGAGCTCGCATCCAGGATGGATTGGAGGAGATTGATGGAAAACAGAGGAGATTCGCGAGGAGCGATAGATTTAAGATGGAAGGACAAGAAGAATAGGATAGAATTCTGTTTATTTCTTTCATGTACTTTTGTCTTTATTTCCTTGCTCTTTTGTTCCTTAGAACATCATGTTAAAGAGCCTCAAAGTACCCTAACAGTAGTCCTAGGAACATCGACACAACCCTAGGACACTTAGGTTTTCTGTGGAGAACTTAGAAAACCAATATAGGGTTCAAACAGCTTTTTCAGATGTCTAATTCCAAAATCAAATGTCTGATAATATGTTTTAAGATGTCTGACTGTTTATTCAGACGTCTGATAACATTTAGGCTGGACTTAGGTAGCTCTGTCTGATGAAATCAGACGTCCAAACCTTAGACCAGACATCTTAAAAGACGTCTGATGACTTTTCCAGACATCTTAGAAGACGTCTGATGACTTTTCCAGACGTCTAATTAGTGGACCGTTGG